>JAQJVK010000019.1:1379747-2759494 GCA_035578135.1 Flexamia atlantica
TTTAAGTCAAGTAATTTTAGTTTAGTACAAAGTTAAGTGATGGAACCTCTACACAGGCTTTGTCTAACTCTTCAACGTGGTTTGCCGTAGGTACTACGCCGTTGCCGACGGGTGCTGTTACCGACGGCTTGGCCTAGTAGTTCACTGATTTGCCACCAGGCCGGTTGCTCACGCGGTTCAATGAATCGCCGCCAGAGCCGTAGGTTTTAAGACTCATACGAGCACTGGTCTGACGGTACTGCGCGGCCGTGTGGTCTAAATCATTGACTGACGAGCCAATGTTTAGGACATACGCCGCGGCGCGGGTTCAATTCCCGCACCATGCGCAATCCCTATTAGGCTTGCAATTGTGTGGCTAAGTTGGTGGGAGGGCCCACCTAAAATAAACGGTGACCGGCTTGGGTGGAAGTTGACGGCAATTGTAGGTTTAATAGGGATTGCAGTGGACACCTGTTTTGCTTCTTTTTACCCTTGTATAGAGGAGGAGGACACGCTTTTTTGTTTTTTATTAAATAATTAAGCATATTGTCAATACATATTGACAATCACAAAGGTCATAACCAAAATATAGACAAAATTAAAATATTACCATTAAAAATTGAGATGTGTAAAAAAATTGCCACGTCAAAGGGTTAAAGAGGCCCTATTTATTTTCTTATTATGTTTTCATTTTCTTTAATTTCATCACTCTCTTTTCCAGTTATTGCTCCCAATGAAATTGATGCTGGGCAACCCAAAACTGGTGGCCTGGCTTGTGGGGGGCGAGATATTTTTGTGTAAGTGGTTTTGTATATTTATAAATATGACAATCACAAAGGTCATAACCAAAATATAGACAAAATTAAAATATTACCATTAAAAATTGAGATGTGTAAAAAAATTGCCACGTCAAAGGGTTAAAGAGGCCCTATTTATTTTCTTATTATGTTTTCATTTTCTTTAATTTCATCACTCTCTTTTCCAGTTATTGCTCCCAATGTAATTTTACAGGTGGCATCGCCAAACCCCCTGCCGCCCCCGCCGCCCGCGCCGTCGACGCCGCCCCCATCGACCCCGCAGCTGCCCCCGCCGACCCCACCGCCAGGCCCCAGGTAAGAAGTTTACCTTTGACTGACGAGCCAATGTTTAGGACATACGCCGCGGCGCGGGTTCAATTCCCGCACCATGCGCAATCCCTATTAGGCTTGCAATTGTGTGGCTAAGTTGGTGGGAGGGCCCACCTAAAATAAACGGTGACCGGCTTGGGTGGAAGTTGACGGCAATTGTAGGTTTAATAGGGATTGCAGTGGACACCTGTTTTGCTTCTTTTTACCCTTGTATAGAGGAGGAGGACACGCTTTTTTGTTTTTTATTAAATAATTAAGCATATTGTCAATACATACATACATATTGACAATCACAAAGGTCATAACCAAAATATAGACAAAATTAAAATATTACCATTAAAAATTGAGATGTGTAAAAAAATTGCCACGTCAAAGTGTTAAAGAGGCCCTATTTATTTTCTTATTATGTTTTCATTTTCTTTAATTTCATCACTCTCTTTTCCAGTTATTGCTCCCAATGAAATTGATGCTGGGCAACCCAAAACTGGTGGCCTGGCTTGTGGGGGGCGAGATATTTTTGTGTAAGAGAGCAGTTTGACGTGGAAACGCCAAAGAAAACTATTCCCCACTAATTTGTATATTCCCTACAAATTTTCTTACATAAACCTATAGCAAATTTTATATCATTTTGAAGGTCTTGTTAAAAGAAACATTTTGGTGAAAACAGAACTAATACTGATTGCACATTTCTTTTCCAGTTATTGCTCCCAATGAAATTGATGCTGGGCAACCCAGAACTGGTGGCCTGGCTTGTGGGGGGCGAGATATTTTTGTGTAAGTGGTTTTGTATATTTATAAATATGACAATCACAAAGGTCATAACCAAAATATAGACAAAATTAAAATATTACCATTAAAAATTGAGATGTGTAAAAAAATTGCCACGTCAAAGGGTTAAAGAGGCCCTATTTATTTTCTTATTATGTTTTCATTTTCTTTAATTTCATCACTCTCTTTTCCAGTTATTGCTCCCAATGTAATTTTACAGGTGGCATCGCCAAACCCCCTGCCGCCCCCGCCGCCCGCGCCGTCGACGCCGCCCCCATCGACCCCGCAGCTGCCCCCGCCGACCCCACCGCCAGGCCCCAGGTAAGAAGTTTACCTTACAAAAATTAAGTTTTAATTGCAAAAATACATTTTCCAAAATTGTAGTTATAATAAAGCTATAATAACAAATTTCATACCTCAAGATTTTTGCGATTAAGGCACAATGTATTATTTCAATATGAATTTTCACAAATTAACTTTTGCCTTTATTTATTAATATGGATATTTGTTTGTTTGTTTTATTTTTAAGTCAAGTAATTTTAGTTTAGTACAAAGTTAAGTGATGGAACCTCTACACAGGCTTTGTCTAACTCTTCAACGTGGTTTGCCGTAGGTACTACGCCGTTGCCGACGGGTGCTGTTACCGACGGCTTGGCCTAGTAGTTCACTGATTTGCCACCAGGCCGGTTGCTCACGCGGTTCAATGAATCGCCGCCAGAGCCGTAGGTTTTAAGACTCATACGAGCACTGGTCTGACGGTACTGCGCGGCCGTGTGGTCTAAATCATTGACTGACGAGCCAATGTTTAGGACATACGCCGCGGCGCGGGTTCAATTCCCGCACCATGCGCAATCCCTATTAGGCTTGCAATTGTGTGGCTAAGTTGGTGGGAGGGCCCACCTAAAATAAACGGTGACCGGCTTGGGTGGAAGTTGACGGCAATTGTAGGTTTAATAGGGATTGCAGTGGACACCTGTTTTGCTTCTTTTTACCCTTGTATAGAGGAGGAGGACACGCTTTTTTGTTTTTTATTAAATAATTAAGCATATTGTCAATACATATTGACAATCACAAAGGTCATAACCAAAATATAGACAAAATTAAAATATTACCATTAAAAATTGAGATGTGTAAAAAAATTGCCACGTCAAAGGGTTAAAGAGGCCCTATTTATTTTCTTATTATGTTTTCATTTTCTTTAATTTCATCACTCTCTTTTCCAGTTATTGCTCCCAATGAAATTGATGCTGGGCAACCCAAAACTGGTGGCCTGGCTTGTGGGGGGCGAGATATTTTTGTGTAAGTGGTTTTGTATATTTATAAATATGACAATCACAAAGGTCATAACCAAAATATAGACAAAATTAAAATATTACCATTAAAAATTGAGATGTGTAAAAAAATTGCCACGTCAAAGGGTTAAAGAGGCCCTATTTATTTTCTTATTATGTTTTCATTTTCTTTAATTTCATCACTCTCTTTTCCAGTTATTGCTCCCAATGTAATTTTACAGGTGGCATCGCCAAACCCCCTGCCGCCCCCGCCGCCCGCGCCGTCGACGCCGCCCCCATCGACCCCGCAGCTGCCCCCGCCGACCCCACCGCCAGGCCCCAGGTAAGAAGTTTACCTTTGACTGACGAGCCAATGTTTAGGACATACGCCGCGGCGCGGGTTCAATTCCCGCACCATGCGCAATCCCTATTAGGCTTGCAATTGTGTGGCTAGGTTGGTGGGAGGGCCCACCTAAAATAAACGGTGACCGGCTTGGGTGGAAGTTGACGGCAATTGTAGGTTTAAAAGGGATTGCAGTGGACACCTGTTTTGCTTTTTTTTACCCTTGTATAGAGGAGGAGGACACGCTTTTTTGTTTTTTATTAATTAATTAAGCATATTGTCAATACATATTGACAATCACAAAGGTCATAACCAAAATATAGACAAAATTAAAATATTACCATTAAAAATTGAGATGTGTAAAAAAATTGCCACGTCAAAGGGTTAAAGAGGCCCTATTTATTTTCTTATTATGTTTTCATTTTCTTTAATTTCATCACTCTCTTTTCCAGTTATTGCTCCCAATGAAATTGATGCTGGGCAACCCAAAACTGGTGGCCTGGCTTGTGGGGGGCGAGATATTTTTGTGTAAGAGAGCAGTTTGACGTGGAAACGCCAAAGAAAACTATTCCCCACTAATTTGTATATTCCCTACAAATTTTCTTACATAAACCTATAGCAAATTTTATATCATTTTGAAGGTCTTGTTAAAAGAAACATTTTGGTGAAAACAGAACTAATACTGATTGCACATTTCTTTTCCAGTTATTGCTCCCAATGAAATTGATGCTGGGCAACCCAGAACTGGTGGCCTGGCTTGTGGGGGGCGAGATATTTTTGTGTAAGTGGTTTTGTATATTTATAAATATGACAATCACAAAGGTCATAACCAAAATATAGACAAAATTAAAATATTACCATTAAAAATTGAGATGTGTAAAAAAATTGCCACGTCAAAGGGTTAAAGAGGCCCTATTTATTTTCTTATTATGTTTTCATTTTCTTTAATTTCATCACTCTCTTTTCCAGTTATTGCTCCCAATGTAATTTTACAGGTGGCATCGCCAAACCCCCTGCCGCCCCCGCCGCCCGCGCCGTCGACGCCGCCCCCATCGACCCCGCAGCTGCCCCCGCCGACCCCACCGCCAGGCCCCAGGTAAGAAGTTTACCTTTGACTGACGAGCCAATGTTTAGGACATACGCCGCGGCGCGGGTTCAATTCCCGCACCATGCGCAATCCCTATTAGGCTTGCAATTGTGTGGCTAGGTTGGTGGGAGGGCCCACCTAAAATAAACGGTGACCGGCTTGGGTGGAAGTTGACGGCAATTGTAGGTTTAAAAGGGATTGCAGTGGACACCTGTTTTGCTTTTTTTTACCCTTGTATAGAGGAGGAGGACACGCTTTTTTGTTTTTTATTAATTAATTAAGCATATTGTCAATACATATTGACAATCACAAAGGTCATAACCAAAATATAGACAAAATTAAAATATTACCATTAAAAATTGAGATGTGTAAAAAAATTGCCACGTCAAAGGGTTAAAGAGGCCCTATTTATTTTCTTATTATGTTTTCATTTTCTTTAATTTCATCACTCTCTTTTCCAGTTATTGCTCCCAATGAAATTGATGCTGGGCAACCCAAAACTGGTGGCCTGGCTTGTGGGGGGCGAGATATTTTTGTGTAAGAGAGCAGTTTGACGTGGAAACGCCAAAGAAAACTATTCCCCACTAATTTGTATATTCCCTACAAATTTTCTTACATAAACCTATAGCAAATTTTATATCATTTTGAAGGTCTTGTTAAAAGAAACATTTTGGTGAAAACAGAACTAATACTGATTGCACATTTCTTTTCCAGTTATTGCTCCCAATGAAATTGATGCTGGGCAACCCAGAACTGGTGGCCTGGCTTGTGGGGGGCGAGATATTTTTGTGTAAGTGGTTTTGTATATTTATAAATATGACAATCACAAAGGTCATAACCAAAATATAGACAAAATTAAAATATTACCATTAAAAATTGAGATGTGTAAAAAAATTGCCACGTCAAAGGGTTAAAGAGGCCCTATTTATTTTCTTATTATGTTTTCATTTTCTTTAATTTCATCACTCTCTTTTCCAGTTATTGCTCCCAATGTAATTTTACAGGTGGCATCGCCAAACCCCCTGCCGCCCCCGCCGCCCGCGCCGTCGACGCCGCCCCCATCGACCCCGCAGCTGCCCCCGCCGACCCCACCGCCAGGCCCCAGGTAAGAAGTTTACCTTACAAAAATTAAGTTTTAATTGCAAAAATACATTTTCCAAAATTGTAGTTATAATAAAGCTATAATAACAAATTTCATACCTCAAGATTTTTGCGATTAAGGCACAATGTATTATTTCAATATGAATTTTCACAAATTAACTTTTGCCTTTATTTATTAATATGGATATTTGTTTGTTTGTTTTATTTTTAAGTCAAGTAATTTTAGTTTAGTACAAAGTTAAGTGATGGAACCTCTACACAGGCTTTGTCTAACTCTTCAACGTGGTTTGCCGTAGGTACTACGCCGTTGCCGACGGGTGCTGTTACCGACGGCTTGGCCTAGTAGTTCACTGATTTGCCACCAGGCCGGTTGCTCACGCGGTTCAATGAATCGCCGCCAGAGCCGTAGGCTTTAAGACTCATACGAGCACTGGTCTGACGGTACTGCGCGGCCGTGTGGTCTAAATCATTGACTGACGAGCCAATGTTTAGGACATACGCCGCGGCGCGGGTTCAATTCCCGCACCATGCGCAATCCCTATTAGGCTTGCAATTGTGTGGCTAAGTTGGTGGGAGGGCCCACCTAAAATAAACGGTGACCGGCTTGGGTGGAAGTTGACGGCAATTGTAGGTTTAATAGGGATTGCAGTGGACACCTGTTTTGCTTCTTTTTACCCTTGTATAGAGGAGGAGGACACGCTTTTTTGTTTTTTATTAAATAATTAAGCATATTGTCAATACATATTGACAATCACAAAGGTCATAACCAAAATATAGACAAAATTAAAATATTACCATTAAAAATTGAGATGTGTAAAAAAATTGCCACGTCAAAGGGTTAAAGAGGCCCTATTTATTTTCTTATTATGTTTTCATTTTCTTTAATTTCATCACTCTCTTTTCCAGTTATTGCTCCCAATGAAATTGATGCTGGGCAACCCAAAACTGGTGGCCTGGCTTGTGGGGGGCGAGATATTTTTGTGTAAGAGAGCAGTTTGACGTGGAAACGCCAAAGAAAACTATTCCCCACTAATTTGTATATTCCCTACAAATTTTCTTACATAAACCTATAGCAAATTTTATATCATTTTGAAGGTCTTGTTAAAAGAAACATTTTGGTGAAAACAGAACTAATACTGATTGCACATTTCTTTTCCAGTTATTGCTCCCAATGAAATTGATGCTGGGCAACCCAGAACTGGTGGCCTGGCTTGTGGGGGGCGAGATATTTTTGTGTAAGTGGTTTTGTATATTTATAAATATGACAATCACAAAGGTCATAACCAAAATATAGACAAAATTAAAATATTACCATTAAAAATTGAGATGTGTAAAAAAATTGCCACGTCAAAGGGTTAAAGAGGCCCTATTTATTTTCTTATTATGTTTTCATTTTCTTTAATTTCATCACTCTCTTTTCCAGTTATTGCTCCCAATGTAATTTTACAGGTGGCATCGCCAAACCCCCTGCCGCCCCCGCCGCCCGCGCCGTCGACGCCGCCCCCATCGACCCCGCAGCTGCCCCCGCCGACCCCACCGCCAGGCCCCAGGTAAGAAGTTTACCTTTGACTGACGAGCCAATGTTTAGGACATACGCCGCGGCGCGGGTTCAATTCCCGCACCATGCGCAATCCCTATTAGGCTTGCAATTGTGTGGCTAGGTTGGTGGGAGGGCCCACCTAAAATAAACGGTGACCGGCTTGGGTGGAAGTTGACGGCAATTGTAGGTTTAAAAGGGATTGCAGTGGACACCTGTTTTGCTTTTTTTTACCCTTGTATAGAGGAGGAGGACACGCTTTTTTGTTTTTTATTAATTAATTAAGCATATTGTCAATACATATTGACAATCACAAAGGTCATAACCAAAATATAGACAAAATTAAAATATTACCATTAAAAATTGAGATGTGTAAAAAAATTGCCACGTCAAAGGGTTAAAGAGGCCCTATTTATTTTCTTATTATGTTTTCATTTTCTTTAATTTCATCACTCTCTTTTCCAGTTATTGCTCCCAATGAAATTGATGCTGGGCAACCCAAAACTGGTGGCCTGGCTTGTGGGGGGCGAGATATTTTTGTGTAAGAGAGCAGTTTGACGTGGAAACGCCAAAGAAAACTATTCCCCACTAATTTGTATATTCCCTACAAATTTTCTTACATAAACCTATAGCAAATTTTATATCATTTTGAAGGTCTTGTTAAAAGAAACATTTTGGTGAAAACAGAACTAATACTGATTGCACATTTCTTTTCCAGTTATTGCTCCCAATGAAATTGATGCTGGGCAACCCAGAACTGGTGGCCTGGCTTGTGGGGGGCGAGATATTTTTGTGTAAGTGGTTTTGTATATTTATAAATATGACAATCACAAAGGTCATAACCAAAATATAGACAAAATTAAAATATTACCATTAAAAATTGAGATGTGTAAAAAAATTGCCACGTCAAAGGGTTAAAGAGGCCCTATTTATTTTCTTATTATGTTTTCATTTTCTTTAATTTCATCACTCTCTTTTCCAGTTATTGCTCCCAATGTAATTTTACAGGTGGCATCGCCAAACCCCCTGCCGCCCCCGCCGCCCGCGCCGTCGACGCCGCCCCCATCGACCCCGCAGCTGCCCCCGCCGACCCCACCGCCAGGCCCCAGGTAAGAAGTTTACCTTACAAAAATTAAGTTTTAATTGCAAAAATACATTTTCCAAAATTGTAGTTATAATAAAGCTATAATAACAAATTTCATACCTCAAGATTTTTGCGATTAAGGCACAATGTATTATTTCAATATGAATTTTCACAAATTAACTTTTGCCTTTATTTATTAATATGGATATTTGTTTGTTTGTTTTATTTTTAAGTCAAGTAATTTTAGCCTATTTATATTCTACACAGGCTTTGTCTAACTCTTCAACGTGGTTTGCCGTAGGTACTACGCCGTTGCCGACGGGTGCTGTTACCGACGGCTTGGCCTAGTAGTTCACTGATTTGCCACCAGGCCGGTTGCTCACGCGGTTCAATGAATCGCCGCCAGAGCCGTAGGCTTTAAGACTCATACGAGCACTGGTCTGACGGTACTGCGCGGCCGTGTGGTCTAAATCATTGACTGACGAGCCAATGTTTAGGACATACGCCGCGGCGCGGGTTCAATTCCCGCACCATGCGCAATCCCTATTAGGCTTGCAATTGTGTGGCTAAGTTGGTGGGAGGGCCCACCTAAAATAAACGGTGACCGGCTTGGGTGGAAGTTGACGGCAATTGTAGGTTTAATAGGGATTGCAGTGGACACCTGTTTTGCTTCTTTTTACCCTTGTATAGAGGAGGAGGACACGCTTTTTTGTTTTTTATTAATTAATTAAGCATATTGTCAATACATATTGACAATCACAAAGGTCATAACCAAAATATAGACAAAATTAAAATATTACCATTAAAAATTGAGATGTGTAAAAAAATTGCCACGTCAAAGGGTTAAAGAGGCCCTATTTATTTTCTTATTATGTTTTCATTTTCTTTAATTTCATCACTCTCTTTTCCAGTTATTGCTCCCAATGAAATTGATGCTGGGCAACCCAAAACTGGTGGCCTGGCTTGTGGGGGGCGAGATATTTTTGTGTAAGAGAGCAGTTTGACGTGGAAACGCCAAAGAAAACTATTCCCCACTAATTTGTATATTCCCTACAAATTTTCTTACATAAACCTATAGCAAATTTTATATCATTTTGAAGGTCTTGTTAAAAGAAACATTTTGGTGAAAACAGAACTAATACTGATTGCACATTTCTTTTCCAGTTATTGCTCCCAATGAAATTGATGCTGGGCAACCCAGAACTGGTGGCCTGGCTTGTGGGGGGCGAGATATTTTTGTGTAAGTGGTTTTGTATATTTATAAATATGACAATCACAAAGGTCATAACCAAAATATAGACAAAATTAAAATATTACCATTAAAAATTGAGATGTGTAAAAAAATTGCCACGTCAAAGGGTTAAAGAGGCCCTATTTATTTTCTTATTATGTTTTCATTTTCTTTAATTTCATCACTCTCTTTTCCAGTTATTGCTCCCAATGTAATTTTACAGGTGGCATCGCCAAACCCCCTGCCGCCCCCGCCGCCCGCGCCGTCGACGCCGCCCCCATCGACCCCGCAGCTGCCCCCGCCGACCCCACCGCCAGGCCCCAGGTAAGAAGTTTACCTTTGACTGACGAGCCAATGTTTAGGACATACGCCGCGGCGCGGGTTCAATTCCCGCACCATGCGCAATCCCTATTAGGCTTGCAATTGTGTGGCTAAGTTGGTGGGAGGGCCCACCTAAAATAAACGGTGACCGGCTTGGGTGGAAGTTGACGGCAATTGTAGGTTTAATAGGGATTGCAGTGGACACCTGTTTTGCTTCTTTTTACCCTTGTATAGAGGAGGAGGACACGCTTTTTTGTTTTTTATTAAATAATTAAGCATATTGTCAATACATATTGACAATCACAAAGGTCATAACCAAAATATAGACAAAATTAAAATATTACCATTAAAAATTGAGATGTGTAAAAAAATTGCCACGTCAAAGGGTTAAAGAGGCCCTATTTATTTTCTTATTATGTTTTCATTTTCTTTAATTTCATCACTCTCTTTTCCAGTTATTGCTCCCAATGAAATTGATGCTGGGCAACCCAAAACTGGTGGCCTGGCTTGTGGGGGGCGAGATATTTTTGTGTAAGAGAGCAGTTTGACGTGGAAACGCCAAAGAAAACTATTCCCCACTAATTTGTATATTCCCTACAAATTTTCTTACATAAACCTATAGCAAATTTTATATCATTTTGAAGGTCTTGTTAAAAGAAACATTTTGGTGAAAACAGAACTAATACTGATTGCACATTTCTTTTCCAGTTATTGCTCCCAATGAAATTGATGCTGGGCAACCCAGAACTGGTGGCCTGGCTTGTGGGGGGCGAGATATTTTTGTGTAAGTGGTTTTGTATATTTATAAATATGACAATCACAAAGGTCATAACCAAAATATAGACAAAATTAAAATATTACCATTAAAAATTGAGATGTGTAAAAAAATTGCCACGTCAAAGGGTTAAAGAGGCCCTATTTATTTTCTTATTATGTTTTCATTTTCTTTAATTTCATCACTCTCTTTTCCAGTTATTGCTCCCAATGTAATTTTACAGGTGGCATCGCCAAACCCCCTGCCGCCCCCGCCGCCCGCGCCGTCGACGCCGCCCCCATCGACCCCGCAGCTGCCCCCGCCGACCCCACCGCCAGGCCCCAGGTAAGAAGTTTACCTTACAAAAATTAAGTTTTAATTGCAAAAATACATTTTCCAAAATTGTAGTTATAATAAAGCTATAATAACAAATTTCATACCTCAAGATTTTTGCAATTAAGGCACAATGTATTATTTCAATATGAATTTTCACAAATTAACTTTTGCCTTTATTTATTAATATGGATATTTGTTTGTTTGTTTTATTTTTAAGTCAAGTAATTTTAGTTTAGTACAAAGTTAAGTGATGGAACCTCTACACAGGCTTTGTCTAACTCTTCAACGTGGTTTACCGTAGGTACTACGCCGTTGCCGACGGGTGCTGTTACCGACGGCTTGGCCTAGTAGTTCACTGATTTGCCACCAGGCCGGTTGCTCACGCGGTTCAATGAATCGCCGCCAGAGCCGTAGGCTTTAAGACTCAAACGAGCACTGGTCTGACGGTACTGCGCGGCCGTGTGGTCTAAATCATTGACTGACGAGCCAATGTTTAGGACATACGCCGCGGCGCGGGTTCAATTCCCGCACCATGTGCAATCCCTATTAGGCTTGCAATTGTGTGGCTAGGTTGGTGGGAGGGCCCACCTAAAATAAACATAAACATAGCAACATCTTACATAAACCTATAGCAAATTTTATATCATTTTGAAGGTCTTGTTAAAAGAAACATTTTGGTGAAAACAGAACTAATACTGATTGCACATTTCTTTTCCAGTTATTGCTCCCAATGAAATTGATGCTGGGCAACCCAGAACTGGTGGCCTGGCTTGTGGGGGGCGAGATATTTTTGTGTAAGTGGTTTTGTATATTTATAAATATGACAATCACAAAGGTCATAACCAAAATATAGACAAAATTAAAATATTACCATTAAAAATTGAGATGTGTAAAAAAATTGCCACGTCAAAGGGTTAAAGAGGCCCTATTTATTTTCTTATTATGTTTTCATTTTCTTTAATTTCATCACTCTCTTTTCCAGTTATTGCTCCCAATGTAATTTTACAGGTGGCATCGCCAAACCCCCTGCCGCCCCCGCCGCCCGCGCCGTCGACGCCGCCCCCATCGACCCCGCAGCTGCCCCCGCCGACCCCACCGCCAGGCCCCAGGTAAGAAGTTTACCTTACAAAAATTAAGTTTTAATTGCAAAAATACATTTTCCAAAATTGTAGTTATAATAAAGCTATAATAACAAATTTCATACCTCAAGATTTTTGCGATTAAGGCACAATGTATTATTTCAATATGAATTTTCACAAATTAACTTTTGCCTTTATTTATTAATATGGATATTTGTTTGTTTGTTTTATTTTTAAGTCAAGTAATTTTAGCCTATTTATATTCTACACAGGCTTTGTCTAACTCTTCAACGTGGTTTGCCGTAGGTACTACGCCGTTGCCGACGGGTGCTGTTACCGACGGCTTGGCCTAGTAGTTCACTGATTTGCCACCAGGCCGGTTGCTCACGCGGTTCAATGAATCGCCGCCAGAGCCGTAGGCTTTAAGACTCATACGAGCACTGGTCTGACGGTACTGCGCGGCCGTGTGGTCTAAATCATTGACTGACGAGCCAATGTTTAGGACATACGCCGCGGCGCGGGTTCAATTCCCGCACCATGCGCAATCCCTATTAGGCTTGCAATTGTGTGGCTAAGTTGGTGGGAGGGCCCACCTAAAATAAACGGTGACCGGCTTGGGTGGAAGTTGACGGCAATTGTAGGTTTAATAGGGATTGCAGTGGACACCTGTTTTGCTTCTTTTTACCCTTGTATAGAGGAGGAGGACACGCTTTTTTGTTTTTTATTAATTAATTAAGCATATTGTCAATACATATTGACAATCACAAAGGTCATAACCAAAATATAGACAAAATTAAAATATTACCATTAAAAATTGAGATGTGTAAAAAAATTGCCACGTCAAAGGGTTAAAGAGGCCCTATTTATTTTCTTATTATGTTTTCATTTTCTTTAATTTCATCACTCTCTTTTCCAGTTATTGCTCCCAATGAAATTGATGCTGGGCAACCCAAAACTGGTGGCCTGGCTTGTGGGGGGCGAGATATTTTTGTGTAAGAGAGCAGTTTGACGTGGAAACGCCAAAGAAAACTATTCCCCACTAATTTGTATATTCCCTACAAATTTTCTTACATAAACCTATAGCAAATTTTATATCATTTTGAAGGTCTTGTTAAAAGAAACATTTTGGTGAAAACAGAACTAATACTGATTGCACATTTCTTTTCCAGTTATTGCTCCCAATGAAATTGATGCTGGGCAACCCAGAACTGGTGGCCTGGCTTGTGGGGGGCGAGATATTTTTGTGTAAGTGGTTTTGTATATTTATAAATATGACAATCACAAAGGTCATAACCAAAATATAGACAAAATTAAAATATTACCATTAAAAATTGAGATGTGTAAAAAAATTGCCACGTCAAAGGGTTAAAGAGGCCCTATTTATTTTCTTATTATGTTTTCATTTTCTTTAATTTCATCACTCTCTTTTCCAGTTATTGCTCCCAATGTAATTTTACAGGTGGCATCGCCAAACCCCCTGCCGCCCCCGCCGCCCGCGCCGTCGACGCCGCCCCCATCGACCCCGCAGCTGCCCCCGCCGACCCCACCGCCAGGCCCCAGGTAAGAAGTTTACCTTACAAAAATTAAGTTTTAATTGCAAAAATACATTTTCCAAAATTGTAGTTATAATAAAGCTATAATAACAAATTTCATACCTCAAGATTTTTGCGATTAAGGCACAATGTATTATTTCAATATGAATTTTCACAAATTAACTTTTGCCTTTATTTATTAATATGGATATTTGTTTGTTTGTTTTATTTTTAAGTCAAGTAATTTTAGTTTAGTACAAAGTTAAGTGATGGAACCTCTACACAGGCTTTGTCTAACTCTTCAACGTGGTTTGCCGTAGGTACTACGCCGTTGCCGACGGGTGCTGTTACCGACGGCTTGGCCTAGTAGTTCACTGATTTGCCACCAGGCCGGTTGCTCACGCGGTTCAATGAATCGCCGCCAGAGCCGTAGGCTTTAAGACTCAAACGAGCACTGGTCTGACGGTACTGCGCGGCCGTGTGGTCTAAATCATTGACTGACGAGCCAATGTTTAGGACATACGCCGCGGCGCGGGTTCAATTCCCGCACCATGTGCAATCCCTATTAGGCTTGCAATTGTGTGGCTAGGTTGGTGGGAGGGCCCACCTAAAATAAACATAAACATAGCAACATCTTACATAAACCTATAGCAAATTTTATATCATTTTGAAGGTCTTGTTAAAAGAAACATTTTGGTGAAAACAGAACTAATACTGATTGCACATTTCTTTTCCAGTTATTGCTCCCAATGAAATTGATGCTGGGCAACCCAGAACTGGTGGCCTGGCTTGTGGGGGGCGAGATATTTTTGTGTAAGTGGTTTTGTATATTTATAAATATGACAATCACAAAGGTCATAACCAAAATATAGACAAAATTAAAATATTACCATTAAAAATTGAGATGTGTAAAAAAATTGCCACGTCAAAGGGTTAAAGAGGCCCTATTTATTTTCTTATTATGTTTTCATTTTCTTTAATTTCATCACTCTCTTTTCCAGTTATTGCTCCCAATGTAATTTTACAGGTGGCATCGCCAAACCCCCTGCCGCCCCCGCCGCCCGCGCCGTCGACGCCGCCCCCATCGACCCCGCAGCTGCCCCCGCCGACCCCACCGCCAGGCCCCAGGTAAGAAGTTTACCTTACAAAAATTAAGTTTTAATTGCAAAAATACATTTTCCAAAATTGTAGTTATAATAAAGCTATAATAACAAATTTCATACCTCAAGATTTTTGCGATTAAGGCACAATGTATTATTTCAATATGAATTTTCACAAATTAACTTTTGCCTTTATTTATTAATATGGATATTTGTTTGTTTGTTTTATTTTTAAGTCAAGTAATTTTAGTTTAGTACAAAGTTAAGTGATGGAACCTCTACACAGGCTTTGTCTAACTCTTCAACGTGGTTTGCCGTAGGTACTACGCCGTTGCCGACGGGTGCTGTTACCGACGGCTTGGCCTAGTAGTTCACTGATTTGCCACCAGGCCGGTTGCTCACGCGGTTCAATGAATCGCCGCCAGAGCCGTAGGCTTTAAGACTCATACGAGCACTGGTCTGACGGTACTGCGCGGCCGTGTGGTCTAAATCATTGACTGACGAGCCAATGTTTAGGACATACGCCGCGGCGCGGGTTCAATTCCCGCACCATGCGCAATCCCTATTAGGCTTGCAATTGTGTGGCTAAGTTGGTGGGAGGGCCCACCTAAAATAAACGGTGACCGGCTTGGGTGGAAGTTGACGGCAATTGTAGGTTTAATAGGGATTGCAGTGGACACCTGTTTTGCTTCTTTTTACCCTTGTATAGAGGAGGAGGACACGCTTTTTTGTTTTTTATTAAATAATTAAGCATATTGTCAATACATATTGACAATCACAAAGGTCATAACCAAAATATAGACAAAATTAAAATATTACCATTAAAAATTGAGATGTGTAAAAAAATTGCCACGTCAAAGGGTTAAAGAGGCCCTATTTATTTTCTTATTATGTTTTCATTTTCTTTAATTTCATCACTCTCTTTTCCAGTTATTGCTCCCAATGAAATTGATGCTGGGCAACCCAAAACTGGTGGCCTGGCTTGTGGGGGGCGAGATATTTTTGTGTAAGAGAGCAGTTTGACGTGGAAACGCCAAAGAAAACTATTCCCCACTAATTTGTATATTCCCTACAAATTTTCTTACATAAACCTATAGCAAATTTTATATCATTTTGAAGGTCTTGTTAAAAGAAACATTTTGGTGAAAACAGAACTAATACTGATTGCACATTTCTTTTCCAGTTATTGCTCCCAATGAAATTGATGCTGGGCAACCCAGAACTGGTGGCCTGGCTTGTGGGGGGCGAGATATTTTTGTGTAAGTGGTTTTGTATATTTATAAATATGACAATCACAAAGGTCATAACCAAAATATAGACAAAATTAAAATATTACCATTAAAAATTGAGATGTGTAAAAAAATTGCCACGTCAAAGGGTTAAAAAGGCCCTATTTATTTTCTTATTATGTTTTCATTTTCTTTAATTTCATCACTCTCTTTTCCAGTTATTGCTCCCAATGTAATTTTACAGGTGGCATCGCCAAACCCCCTGCCGCCCCCGCCGCCCGCGCCGTCGACGCCGCCCCCATCGACCCCGCAGCTGCCCCCGCCGACCCCACCGCCAGGCCCCAGGTAAGAAGTTTACCTTACAAAAATTAAGTTTTAATTGCAAAAATACATTTTCCAAAATTGTAGTTATAATAAAGCTATAATAACAAATTTCATACCTCAAGATTTTTGCGATTAAGGCACAATGTATTATTTCAATATGAATTTTCACAAATTAACTTTTGCCTTTATTTATTAATATGGATATTTGTTTGTTTGTTTTATTTTTAAGTCAAGTAATTTTAGTTTAGTACAAAGTTAAGTGATGGAACCTCTACACAGGCTTTGTCTAACTCTTCAACGTGGTTTGCCGTAGGTACTACGCCGTTGCCGACGGGTGCTGTTACCGACGGCTTGGCCTAGTAGTTCACTGATTTGCCACCAGGCCGGTTGCTCACGCGGTTCAATGAATCGCCGCCAGAGCCGTAGGCTTTAAGACTCAAACGAGCACTGGTCTGACGGTACTGCGCGGCCGTGTGGTCTAAATCATTGACTGACGAGCCAATGTTTAGGACATACGCCGCGGCGCGGGTTCAATTCCCGCACCATGCGCAATCCCTATTAGGCTTGCAATTGTGTGGCTAAGTTGGTGGGAGGGCCCACCTAAAATAAACGGTGACCGGCTTGGGTGGAAGTTGACGGCAATTGTAGGTTTAATAGGGATTGCAGTGGACACCTGTTTTGCTTCTTTTTACCCTTGTATAGAGGAGGAGGACACGCTTTTTTTTTATTAATTAATTAAGCATATTGTCAATACATATTGACAATCACAAAGGTCATAACCAAAATATAGACAAAATTAAAATATTACCATTAAAAATTGAGATGTGTAAAAACATTGCCACGTCAAAGGGCTAAAGAGGCCCTATTTATTTTCTTATTATGTTTTAATTTTCTTTAATTTCATCACTCTCATTATGTTTTAAGTTTTAGTTTTAGGGGAAAAAAGTCAGCCTGACAAGTTAAAGGACATTACTTTTATTATTTTGTTTCTTTGTGCAGTGTTGGGCAATCTAAATGGACAGGTGGTCTGACTCACCCTGTATAAGTTACGCATATTATGTAAATTTAACATATTATGATCATATGAAGACTTATTGGAGAGATTAATTAATATTCCAACATCATAGCTATTGTTCTGACAGCTACCATAACGTGCTAAAAGTTTTCTTGGATTCATCATGGCAGGAAATATGTTTCAGGTCCAAGTAAAAAATAAGAAGACGACCCAAGGAGGGCGGGGACCACGGGAGAAAAGTAAGAAATTTTACTTCATTAAATGTAATCATGGCAGGAAATATGTTTCAGGTCCAAGTAAAAAATAAGAAGACGACCCAAGGAGGGCGGGGACCACGGGAGAAAAGTAAGAAATTTTACTTTATTAAATGTAATCATGGCAGGAAATATGTTTCAGGTCCAAGTAAAAAATAAGAAGGCAATCTAAATGGACGGGTGGTCTGACTCACCCTGTATAAGTTACGCATATTATGTAAATTTAACATATTATGATCATATGAAGACTTATTGGAGAGATTTGCAATTTTCACTAACAAAATTGTTTTTGACGATAAAGTACGTTCGGAATAGGTGGATTTTCGGATTAGCGGGATTCAGAATAGCAGGACTCTACTGTACTGATTGCACATTTCTTTTCCAGTTATTGCTCCCGGTCAAATCAATGCTGGGCTACCCAGAACTGGTGGTCTGGCTTGTGGGGGGCGAGATATTTTTGTGTAAGTGGTTTTGTATATTTATAAATATGTTATGAGTATTGTTTTACTGATGTTTACATTTTATACAACCTATTATTTAAGTTTGATCACATTAATTTTGTTAATAAATGTAAATTTTGTTATTTCATCGATCTTTCTCCTAAAGAGAGATAATCTGTAATGGATTTACTGTTATATTAATTGCATCAATTTTAAATTATGCAATTAATTTAAGCATATGATTCAAGCATATATGTTGAAACTTCATTCAACATAAAAAAACTTCATTAAGTTTTAATTGCAAAAATACATTTTCCAAAATTGTAGTTATAATAAAGCTATAATAACAAATTTCATACCTCAAGATTTTTGCGATTAAGGCACAATGTATTATTTCAATATGAATTTTCACAAATTATTGTCAATACATATTGACAATCACAAAGGTCATAACCAAAATATAGACAAAATTAAAATATTACCATTAAAAATTGAGATGTGTAAAAACATTGCCACGTCAAAGGGCTAAAGAGGCCCTATTTATTTTCTTATTATGTTTTAATTTTCTTTAATTTCATCACTCTCATTATGTTTTAAGTTTTAGTTTTAGGGGGAAAAAGTCAGCCTGACAAGTTAAAGGACATTACTTTTATTATTTTGTTTCTTTGTGCAGTGTTGGGCAATCTAAATGGACAGGTGGTCTGACTCACCCTGTATAAGTTACGCATATTATGTAAATTTAACATATTATGATCATATGAAGACTTATTGGAGAGATTAATTAATATTCCAACATCATAGCTATTGTTCTGACAGCTACCATAACGTGCTAAAAGTTTTCTTGGATTCATCATGGCAGGAAATATGTTTCAGGTCCAAGTAAAAAATAAGAAGACGACCCAAGGAGGGCGGGGACCACGGGAGAAAAGTAAGAAATTTTACTTCATTAAATGTAATCATGGCAGGAAATATGTTTCGCATCGCCAAACCCCCTGCCGCCCCCGCCGCCCGTGCCGTCGACGCCGCCCCCATCGACCCCGCAGCTGCCCCCGCCGACCCCACCGCCAGGCCCCAGGTAAGAAGTTTACCTTACAAAAATTAAGTTTTAATTGCAAAAATACATTTTCCAAAATTGTAGTTATAATAAAGCTATAATAACAAATTTCATACCTCAAGATTTTTGCGATTAAGGCACAATGTATTATTTCAATATGAATTTTCACAAATTAACTTTTGCCTTTATTTATTAATATGGATATTTGTTTGTTTGTTTTATTTTTAAGTCAAGTAATTTTAGTTTAGTACAAAGTTAAGTGATGGAACCTCTACACAGGCTTTGTCTAACTCTTCAACGTGGTTTGCCGTAGGTACTACGCCGTTGCCGACGGGTGCTGTTACCGACGGCTTGGCCTAGTAGTTCACTGATTTGCCACCAGGCCGGTTGCTCACGCGGTTCAATGAATCGCCGCCAGAGCCGTAGGCTTTAAGACTCAAACGAGCACTGGTCTGACGGTACTGCGCGGCCGTGTGGTCTAAATCATTGACTGACGAGCCAATGTTTAGGACATACGCCGCGGCGCGGGTTCAATTCCCGCACCATGCGCAATCCCTATTAGGCTTGCAATTGTGTGGCTAAGTTGGTGGGAGGGCCCACCTAAAATAAACGGTGACCGGCTTGGGTGGAAGTTGACGGCAATTGTAGGTTTAATAGGGATTGCAGTGGACACCTGTTTTGCTTCTTTTTACCCTTGTATAGAGGAGGAGGACACGCTTTTTTTTTATTAATTAATTAAGCATATTGTCAATACATATTGACAATCACAAAGGTCATAACCAAAATATAGACAAAATTAAAATATTACCATTAAAAATTGAGATGTGTAAAAACATTGCCACGTCAAAGGGCTAAAGAGGCCCTATTTATTTTCTTATTATGTTTTAATTTTCTTTAATTTCATCACTCTCATTATGTTTTAAGTTTTAGTTTTAGGGGAAAAAAGTCAGCCTGACAAGTTAAAGGACATTACTTTTATTATTTTGTTTCTTTGTGCAGTGTTGGGCAATCTAAATGGACAGGTGGTCTGACTCACCCTGTATAAGTTACGCATATTATGTAAATTTAACATATTATGATCATATGAAGACTTATTGGAGAGATTAATTAATATTCCAACATCATAGCTATTGTTCTGACAGCTACCATAACGTGCTAAAAGTTTTCTTGGATTCATCATGGCAGGAAATATGTTTCAGGTCCAAGTAAAAAATAAGAAGACGACCCAAGGAGGGCGGGGACCACGGGAGAAAAGTAAGAAATTTTACTTCATTAAATGTAATCATGGCAGGAAATATGTTTCAGGTCCAAGTAAAAAATAAGAAGACGACCCAAGGAGGGCGGGGACCACGGGAGAAAAGTAAGAAATTTTACTTTATTAAATGTAATCATGGCAGGAAATATGTTTCAGGTCCAAGTAAAAAATAAGAAGGCAATCTAAATGGACGGGTGGTCTGACTCACCCTGTATAAGTTACGCATATTATGTAAATTTAACATATTATGATCATATGAAGACTTATTGGAGAGATTTGCAATTTTCACTAACAAAATTGTTTTTGACGATAAAGTACGTTCGGAATAGGTGGATTTTCGGATTAGCGGGATTCAGAATAGCAGGACTCTACTGTACTGATTGCACATTTCTTTTCCAGTTATTGCTCCCGGTCAAATCAATGCTGGGCTACCCAGAACTGGTGGTCTGGCTTGTGGGGGGCGAGATATTTTTGTGTAAGTGGTTTTGTATATTTATAAATATGTTATGAGTATTGTTTTACTGATGTTTACATTTTATACAACCTATTATTTAAGTTTGATCACATTAATTTTGTTAATAAATGTAAATTTTGTTATTTCATCGATCTTTCTCCTAAAGAGAGATAATCTGTAATGGATTTACTGTTATATTAATTGCATCAATTTTAAATTATGCAATTAATTTAAGCATATGATTCAAGCATATATGTTGAAACTTCATTCAACATAAAAAAACTTCATTAAGTTTTAATTGCAAAAATACATTTTCCAAAATTGTAGTTATAATAAAGCTATAATAACAAATTTCATACCTCAAGATTTTTGCGATTAAGGCACAATGTATTATTTCAATATGAATTTTCACAAATTATTGTCAATACATATTGACAATCACAAAGGTCATAACCAAAATATAGACAAAATTAAAATATTACCATTAAAAATTGAGATGTGTAAAAACATTGCCACGTCAAAGGGCTAAAGAGGCCCTATTTATTTTCTTATTATGTTTTAATTTTCTTTAATTTCATCACTCTCATTATGTTTTAAGTTTTAGTTTTAGGGGAAAAAAGTCAGCCTGACAAGTTAAAGGACATTACTTTTATTATTTTGTTTCTTTGTGCAGTGTTGGGCAATCTAAATGGACAGGTGGTCTGACTCACCCTGTATAAGTTACGCATATTATGTAAATTTAACATATTATGATCATATGAAGACTTATTGGAGAGATTAATTAATATTCCAACATCATAGCTATTGTTCTGACAGCTACCATAACGTGCTAAAAGTTTTCTTGGATTCATCATGGCAGGAAATATGTTTCAGGTCCAAGTAAAAAATAAGAAGACGACCCAAGGAGGGCGGGGACCACGGGAGAAAAGTAAGAAATTTTACTTCATTAAATGTAATCATGGCAGGAAATATGTTTCAGGTCCAAGTAAAAAATAAGAAGACGACCCAAGGAGGGCGGGGACCACGGGAGAAAAGTAAGAAATTTTACTTTATTAAATGTAATCATGGCAGGAAATATGTTTCAGGTCCAAGTAAAAAATAAGAAGGCAATCTAAATGGACGGGTGGTCTGACTCACCCTGTATAAGTTACGCATATTATGTAAATTTAACATATTATGATCATATGAAGACTTATTGGAGAGATTTGCAATTTTCACTAACAAAATTGTTTTTGACGATAAAGTACGTTCGGAATAGGTGGATTTTCGGATTAGCGGGATTCAGAATAGCAGGACTCTACTGTACTGATTGCACATTTCTTTTCCAGTTATTGCTCCCGGTCAAATCAATGCTGGGCTACCCAGAACTGGTGGTCTGGCTTGTGGGGGGCGAGATATTTTTGTGTAAGTGGTTTTGTATATTTATAAATATGTTATGAGTATTGTTTTACTGATGTTTACATTTTATACAACCTATTATTTAAGTTTGATCACATTAATTTTGTTAATAAATGTAAATTTTGTTATTTCATCGATCTTTCTCCTAAAGAGAGATAATCTGTAATGGATTTACTGTTATATTAATTGCATCAATTTTAAATTATGCAATTAATTTAAGCATATGATTCAAGCATATATGTTGAAACTTCATTCAACATAAAAAAACTTCATTAAGTTTTAATTGCAAAAATACATTTTCCAAAATTGTAGTTATAATAAAGCTATAATAACAAATTTCATACCTCAAGATTTTTGCGATTAAGGCACAATGTATTATTTCAATATGAATTTTCACAAATTATTGTCAATACATATTGACAATCACAAAGGTCATAACCAAAATATAGACAAAATTAAAATATTACCATTAAAAATTGAGATGTGTAAAAACATTGCCACGTCAAAGGGCTAAAGAGGCCCTATTTATTTTCTTATTATGTTTTAATTTTCTTTAATTTCATCACTCTCATTATGTTTTAAGTTTTAGTTTTAGGGGGAAAAAGTCAGCCTGACAAGTTAAAGGACATTACTTTTATTATTTTGTTTCTTTGTGCAGTGTTGGGCAATCTAAATGGACAGGTGGTCTGACTCACCCTGTATAAGTTACGCATATTATGTAAATTTAACATATTATGATCATATGAAGACTTATTGGAGAGATTAATTAATATTCCAACATCATAGCTATTGTTCTGACAGCTACCATAACGTGCTAAAAGTTTTCTTGGATTCATCATGGCAGGAAATATGTTTCAGGTCCAAGTAAAAAATAAGAAGACGACCCAAGGAGGGCGGGGACCACGGGAGAAAAGTAAGAAATTTTACTTCATTAAATGTAATCATGGCAGGAAATATGTTTCGCATCGCCAAACCCCCTGCCGCCCCCGCCGCCCGTGCCGTCGACGCCGCCCCCATCGACCCCGCAGCTGCCCCCGCCGACCCCACCGCCAGGCCCCAGGTAAGAAGTTTACCTTACAAAAATTAAGTTTTAATTGCAAAAATACATTTTCCAAAATTGTAGTTATAATAAAGCTATAATAACAAATTTCATACCTCAAGATTTTTGCGATTAAGGCACAATGTATTATTTCAATATGAATTTTCACAAATTAACTTTTGCCTTTATTTATTAATATGGATATTTGTTTGTTTGTTTTATTTTTAAGTCAAGTAATTTTAGTTTAGTACAAAGTTAAGTGATGGAACCTCTACACAGGCTTTGTCTAACTCTTCAACGTGGTTTGCCGTAGGTACTACGCCGTTGCCGACGGGTGCTGTTACCGACGGCTTGGCCTAGTAGTTCACTGATTTGCCACCAGGCCGGTTGCTCACGCGGTTCAATGAATCGCCGCCAGAGCCGTAGGCTTTAAGACTCAAACGAGCACTGGTCTGACGGTACTGCGCGGCCGTGTGGTCTAAATCATTGACTGACGAGCCAATGTTTAGGACATACGCCGCGGCGCGGGTTCAATTCCCGCACCATGCGCAATCCCTATTAGGCTTGCAATTGTGTGGCTAAGTTGGTGGGAGGGCCCACCTAAAATAAACGGTGACCGGCTTGGGTGGAAGTTGACGGCAATTGTAGGTTTAATAGGGATTGCAGTGGACACCTGTTTTGCTTCTTTTTACCCTTGTATAGAGGAGGAGGACACGCTTTTTTTTTATTAATTAATTAAGCATATTGTCAATACATATTGACAATCACAAAGGTCATAACCAAAATATAGACAAAATTAAAATATTACCATTAAAAATTGAGATGTGTAAAAACATTGCCACGTCAAAGGGCTAAAGAGGCCCTATTTATTTTCTTATTATGTTTTAATTTTCTTTAATTTCATCACTCTCATTATGTTTTAAGTTTTAGTTTTAGGGGAAAAAAGTCAGCCTGACAAGTTAAAGGACATTACTTTTATTATTTTGTTTCTTTGTGCAGTGTTGGGCAATCTAAATGGACAGGTGGTCTGACTCACCCTGTATAAGTTACGCATATTATGTAAATTTAACATATTATGATCATATGAAGACTTATTGGAGAGATTAATTAATATTCCAACATCATAGCTATTGTTCTGACAGCTACCATAACGTGCTAAAAGTTTTCTTGGATTCATCATGGCAGGAAATATGTTTCAGGTCCAAGTAAAAAATAAGAAGACGACCCAAGGAGGGCGGGGACCACGGGAGAAAAGTAAGAAATTTTACTTCATTAAATGTAATCATGGCAGGAAATATGTTTCAGGTCCAAGTAAAAAATAAGAAGACGACCCAAGGAGGGCGGGGACCACGGGAGAAAAGTAAGAAATTTTACTTTATTAAATGTAATCATGGCAGGAAATATGTTTCAGGTCCAAGTAAAAAATAAGAAGGCAATCTAAATGGACGGGTGGTCTGACTCACCCTGTATAAGTTACGCATATTATGTAAATTTAACATATTATGATCATATGAAGACTTATTGGAGAGATTTGCAATTTTCACTAACAAAATTGTTTTTGACGATAAAGTACGTTCGGAATAGGTGGATTTTCGGATTAGCGGGATTCAGAATAGCAGGACTCTACTGTACTGATTGCACATTTCTTTTCCAGTTATTGCTCCCGGTCAAATCAATGCTGGGCTACCCAGAACTGGTGGTCTGGCTTGTGGGGGGCGAGATATTTTTGTGTAAGTGGTTTTGTATATTTATAAATATGTTATGAGTATTGTTTTACTGATGTTTACATTTTATACAACCTATTATTTAAGTTTGATCACATTAATTTTGTTAATAAATGTAAATTTTGTTATTTCATCGATCTTTCTCCTAAAGAGAGATAATCTGTAATGGATTTACTGTTATATTAATTGCATCAATTTTAAATTATGCAATTAATTTAAGCATATGATTCAAGCATATATGTTGAAACTTCATTCAACATAAAAAAACTTCATTAAGTTTTAATTGCAAAAATACATTTTCCAAAATTGTAGTTATAATAAAGCTATAATAACAAATTTCATACCTCAAGATTTTTGCGATTAAGGCACAATGTATTATTTCAATATGAATTTTCACAAATTATTGTCAATACATATTGACAATCACAAAGGTCATAACCAAAATATAGACAAAATTAAAATATTACCATTAAAAATTGAGATGTGTAAAAACATTGCCACGTCAAAGGGCTAAAGAGGCCCTATTTATTTTCTTATTATGTTTTAATTTTCTTTAATTTCATCACTCTCATTATGTTTTAAGTTTTAGTTTTAGGGGGAAAAAGTCAGCCTGACAAGTTAAAGGACATTACTTTTATTATTTTGTTTCTTTGTGCAGTGTTGGGCAATCTAAATGGACAGGTGGTCTGACTCACCCTGTATAAGTTACGCATATTATGTAAATTTAACATATTATGATCATATGAAGACTTATTGGAGAGATTAATTAATATTCCAACATCATAGCTATTGTTCTGACAGCTACCATAACGTGCTAAAAGTTTTCTTGGATTCATCATGGCAGGAAATATGTTTCAGGTCCAAGTAAAAAATAAGAAGACGACCCAAGGAGGGCGGGGACCACGGGAGAAAAGTAAGAAATTTTACTTCATTAAATGTAATCATGGCAGGAAATATGTTTCAGGTCCAAGTAAAAAATAAGAAGACGACCCAAGGAGGGCGGGGACCACGGGAGAAAAGTAAGAAATTTTACTTTATTAAATGTAATCATGGCAGGAAATATGTTTCAGGTCCAAGTAAAAAATAAGAAGGCAATCTAAATGGACGGGTGGTCTGACTCACCCTGTATAAGTTACGCATATTATGTAAATTTAACATATTATGATCATATGAAGACTTATTGGAGAGATTTGCAATTTTCACTAACAAAATTGTTTTTGACGATAAAGTACGTTCGGAATAGGTGGATTTTCGGATTAGCGGGATTCAGAATAGCAGGACTCTACTGTACTGATTGCACATTTCTTTTCCAGTTATTGCTCCCGGTCAAATCAATGCTGGGCTACCCAGAACTGGTGGTCTGGCTTGTGGGGGGCGAGATATTTTTGTGTAAGTGGTTTTGTATATTTATAAATATGTTATGAGTATTGTTTTACTGATGTTTACATTTTATACAACCTATTATTTAAGTTTGATCACATTAATTTTGTTAATAAATGTAAATTTTGTTATTTCATCGATCATTCTCCTAAAGAGAGATAATCTGTAATGGATTTACTGTTATATTAATTGCATCAATTTTAAATTATGCAATTAAATTAAGCATATGATTCAAGCATATATGTTGAAACTTCATTCAACATAAAAAAACTTCATTAAGTTTTAATTGCAAAAATACATTTTCCAAAATTGTAGTTATAATAAAGCTATAATAACAAATTTCATACCTCAAGATTTTTGCGATTAAGGCACAATGTATTATTTCAATATGAATTTTCACAAATTAACTTTTGCCTTTATTTATTAATATGGATATTTGTTTGTTTGTTTTATTTTTAAGTCAAGTAATTTTAGTTTAGTACAAAGTTAAGTGATGGAACCTCTACACAGGCTTTGTCTAACTCTTCAACGTGGTTTGCCGTAGGTACTACGCCGTTGCCGACGGGTGCTGTTACCGACGGCTTGGCCTAGTAGTTCACTGATTTGCCACCAGGCCGGTTGCTCACGCGGTTCAATGAATCGCCGCCAGAGCCGTAGGCTTTAAGACTCAAACGAGCACTGGTCTGACGGTACTGCGCGGCCGTGTGGTCTAAATCATTGACTGACGAGCCAATGTTTAGGACATACGCCGCGGCGCGGGTTCAATTCCCGCACCATGCGCAATCCCTATTAGGCTTGCAATTGTGTGGCTAGGTTGGTGGGAGGGCCCACCTAAAATAAACGGTGACCGGCTTGGGTGGAAGTTGACGGCAATTGTAGGTTTAATAGGGATTGCAGTGGACACCTGTTTTGCTTCTTTTTACCCTTGTATAGAGGAGGAGGACACGCTTTTTTGTTTTTTATTAATTAATTAAGCATATTGTCAATACATATTGACAATCACAAAGGTCATAACCAAAATATAGACAAAATTAAAATATTACCATTAAAAATTGAGATGTGTAAAAAAATTGCCACGTCAAAGGGTTAAAGAGGCCCTATTTATTTTCTTATTATGTTTTCATTTTCTTTAATTTCATCACTCTCATTATGTTTTAAGTTTTAGTTTTAGGGGAAAAAAGTCAGCCTGACAAGTTAAAGGACATTACTTTTATTATTTTGTTTCTTTGTGCAGTGTTGGGCAATCTAAATGGACAGGTGGTCTGACTCACCCTGTATAAGTTACGCATATTATGTAAATTTAACATATTATGATCATATGAAGACTTATTGGAGAGATTAATTAATATTCCAACATCATAGCTATTGTTCTGACAGCTACCATAACGTGCTAAAAGTTTTCTTGGATTCATCATGGCAGGAAATATGTTTCAGGTCCAAGTAAAAAATAAGAAGACGACCCAAGGAGGGCGGGGACCACGGGAGAAAAGTAAGAAATTTTACTTCATTAAATGTAATCATGGCAGGAAATATGTTTCAGGTCCAAGTAAAAAATAAGAAGACGAACCAAGGAGGGCGGGGACCACGGGAGAAAAGTAAGAAATTTTACTTTATTAAATGTAATCATGGCAGGAAATATGTTTCAGGTCCAAGTAAAAAATAAGAAGGCAATCTAAATGGACGGGTGGTCTGACTCACCCTGTATAAGTTACGCATATTATGTAAATTTAACATATTATGATCATATGAAGACTTATTGGAGAGATTTGCAATTTTCACTAACAAAATTGTTTTTGACGATAAAGTACGTTCGGAATAGGTGGATTTTCGGATTAGCGGGATTCAGAATAGCAGGACTCTACTGTACTGATTGCACATTTCTTTTCCAGTTATTGCTCCCGGTCAAATCAATGCTGGGCTACCCAGAACTGGTGGTCTGGCTTGTGGGGGGCGAGATATTTTTGTGTAAGTGGTTTTGTATATTTATAAATATGTTATGAGTATTGTTTTACTGATGTTTACATTTTATACAACCTATTATTTAAGTTTGATCACATTAATTTTGTTAATAAATGTAAATTTTATTTTATTAAATGTAATCATGGCAGGAAATATGTTTCAGGTCCAAGTAAAAAATAAGAAGGCAATCTAAATGGACGGGTGGTCTGACTCACCCTGTATAAGTTACGCATATTATGTAAATTTAACATATTATGATCATATGAAGCACTGGTCTGACGGTACTGCGCGGCCGTGTGGTCTAAATCATTGACTGACGAGCCAATGTTTAGGACATACGCCGCGGCGCGGGTTCAATTCCCGCACCATGCGCAATCCCTATTAGGCTTGCAATTGTGTGGCTAAGTTGGTGGGAGGGCCCACCTAAAATAAACGGTGACCGGCTTGGGTGGAAGTTGACGGCAATTGTAGGTTTAATAGGGATTGCAGTGGACACCTGTTTTGCTTCTTTTTACCCTTGTATAGAGGAGGAGGACACGCTTTTTTTTATTAATTAATTAAGCATATTGTCAATACATATTGACAATCACAAAGGTCATAACCAAAATATAGACAAAATTAAAATATTACCATTAAAAATTGAGATGTGTAAAAACATTGCCACGTCAAAGGGCTAAAGAAGTTAAGTGATGGAACCTCTACACAGGCTTTGTCTAACTCTTCAACGTGGTTTGCCGTAGGTACTACGCCGTTGCCGACGGGTGCTGTTACCGACGGCTTGGCCTAGTAGTTCACTGATTTGCCACCAGGCCGGTTGCTCACGCGGTTCAATGAATCGCCGCCAGAGCCGTAGGCTTTAAGACTCAAACGAGCACTGGTCTGACGGTACTGCGCGGCCGTGTGGTCTAAATCATTGACTGACGAGCCAATGTTTAGGACATACGCCGCGGCGCGGGTTCAATTCCCGCACCATGCGCAATCCCTATTAGGCTTGCAATTGTGTGGCTAAGTTGGTGGGAGGGCCCACCTAAAATAAACGGTGACCGGCTTGGGTGGAAGTTGACGGCAATTGTAGGTTTAATAGGGATTGCAGTGGACACCTGTTTTGCTTCTTTTTACCCTTGTATAGAGGAGGAGGACACGCTTTTTTTTATTAATTAACTAAGCATATTGTCAATACATATTGACAATCACAAAGGTCATAACCAAAATATAGACAAAATTAAAATATTACCATTAAAAATTGAGATGTGTAAAAACATTGCCACGTCAAAGGGCTAAAGAGGCCCTATTTATTTTCTTATTATGTTTTAATTTTCTTTAATTTCATCACTCTCATTATGTTTTAAGTTTTAGTTTTAGGGGAAAAAAGTCAGCCTGACAAGTTAAAGGACATTACTTTTATTATTTTGTTTCTTTGTGCAGTGTTGGGCAATCTAAATGGACAGGTGGTCTGACTCACCCTGTATAAGTTACGCATATTATGTAAATTTAACATATTATGATCATATGAAGACTTATTGGAGAGATTTGCAATTTTCACTAACAAAATTGTTTTTGACGATAAAGATTTTCGGATTAGCGGGATTCAGAATAGCAGGACTCTACTGTACTGATTGCACATTTCTTTTCCAGTTATTGCTCCCGGTCAAATCAATGCTGGGCTACCCAGAACTGGTGGTCCGGCTTGTGGGGGGCGAGATATTTTTGTGTAAGTGGTTTTGTATATTTATAAATATGTTATGAGTATTGTTTTACTGATGTTTACATTTTATACAACCTATTATTTAAGTTTGATCACATTAATTTTGTTAATAAATGTAAATTTTATTTTATTAAATGTAATCATGGCAGGAAATATGTTTCAGGTCCAAGTAAAAAATAAGAAGGCAATCTAAATGGACGGGTGGTCTGACTCACCCTGTATAAGTTACGCATATTATGTAAATTTAACATATTATGATCATATGAAGACTTATTGGAGAGATTTGCAATTTTCACTAACAAAATTGTTTTTGACGATAAAGTACGTTCGGAATAGGTGGATTTTCGGATTAGCGGGATTCAGAATAGCAGGACTCTACTGTACTGATTGCACATTTCTTTTCCAGTTATTGCTCCCGGTCAAATCAATGCTGGGCTACCCAGAACTGGTGGTCTGGCTTGTGGGGGGCGAGATATTTTTGTGTAAGTGGTTTTGTATATTTATAAATATGTTATGAGTATTGTTTTACTGATGTTTACATTTTATACAACCTATTATTTAAGTTTGATCACATTAATTTTGTTAATAAATGTAAATTTTGTTATTTCATCGATCTTTCTCCTAAAGAGAGATAATCTGTAATGGATTTACTGTTATATTAATTGCATCAATTTTAAATTATGCAATTAATTTAAGCATATGATTCAAGCATATATGTTGAAACTTCATTCAACATAAAAAAACTTCATTAAGTTTTAATTGCAAAAATACATTTTCCAAAATTGTAGTTATAATAAAGCTATAATAACAAATTTCATACCTCAAGATTTTTGCGATTAAGGCACAATGTATTATTTCAATATGAATTTTCACAAATTAACTTTTGCCTTTATTTATTAATATGGATATTTGTTTGTTTGTTTTATTTTTAAGTCAAGTAATTTTAGTTTAGTACAAAGTTAAGTGATGGAACCTCTACACAGGCTTTGTCTAACTCTTCAACGTGGTTTGCCGTAGGTACTACGCCGTTGCCGACGGGTGCTGTTACCGACGGCTTGGCCTAGTAGTTCACTGATTTGCCACCAGGCCGGTTGCTCACGCGGTTCAATGAATCGCCGCCAGAGCCGTAGGCTTTAAGACTCAAACGAGCACTGGTCTGACGGTACTGCGCGGCCGTGTGGTCTAAATCATTGACTGACGAGCCAATGTTTAGGACATACGCCGCGGCGCGGGTTCAATTCCCGCACCATGCGCAATCCCTATTAGGCTTGCAATTGTGTGGCTAAGTTGGTGGGAGGGCCCACCTAAAATAAACGGTGACCGGCTTGGGTGGAAGTTGACGGCAATTGTAGGTTTAATAGGGATTGCAGTGGACACCTGTTTTGCTTCTTTTTACCCTTGTATAGAGGAGGAGGACACGCTTTTTTTTTTTAATTAATTAAGCATATTGTCAATACATATTGACAATCACAAAGGTCATAACCAAAATATAGACAAAATTAAAATATTACCATTAAAAATTGAGATGTGTAAAAACATTGCCACGTCAAAGGGCTAAAGAGGCCCTATTTATTTTCTTATTATGTTTTAATTTTCTTTAATTTCATCACTCTCATTATGTTTTAAGTTTTAGTTTTAGGGGAAAAAAGTCAGCCTGACAAGTTAAAGGACATTACTTTTATTATTTTGTTTCTTTGTGCAGTGTTGGGCAATCTAAATGGACAGGTGGTCTGACTCACCCTGTATAAGTTACGCATATTATGTAAATTTAACATATTATGATCATATGAAGACTTATTGGAGAGATTAATTAATATTCCAACATCATAGCTATTGTTCTGACAGCTACCATAACGTGCTAAAAGTTTTCTTGGATTCATCATGGCAGGAAATATGTTTCAGGTCCAAGTAAAAAATAAGAAGACGACCCAAGGAGGGCGGGGACCACGGGAGAAAAGTAAGAAATTTTACTTCATTAAATGTAATCATGGCAGGAAATATGTTTCAGGTCCAAGTAAAAAATAAGAAGACGACCCAAGGAGGGCGGGGACCACGGGAGAAAAGTAAGAAATTTTACTTCATTAAATGTCATCATGGCAGGAAATATGTTTCAGGTCCAAGTAAAAAATAAGAAGGCAATCTAAATGGACGGGTGGTCTGACTCACCCTGTATAAGTTACGCATATTATGTAAATTTAACATATTATGATCATATGAAGACTTATTGGAGAGATTTGTGGTTTGCCGTAGGTACTACGCCGTTGCCGACGGGTGCTGTTACCGACGGCTTGGCCTAGTAGTTCACTGATTTGCCACCAGGCCGGTTGCTCACGCGGTTCAATGAATCGCCGCCAGAGCCGTAGGCTTTAAGACTCAAACGAGCACTGGTCTGACGGTACTGCGCGGCCGTGTGGTCTAAATCATTGACTGACGAGCCAATGTTTAGGACATACGCCGCGGCGCGGGTTCAATTCCCGCACCATGCGCAATCCCTATTAGGCTTGCAATTGTGTGGCTAAGTTGGTGGGAGGGCCCACCTAAAATAAACGGTGACCGGCTTGGGTGGAAGTTGACGGCAATTGTAGGTTTAATAGGGATTGCAGTGGACACCTGTTTTGCTTCTTTTTACCCTTGTATAGAGGAGGAGGACACGCTTTTTTTTATTAATTAATTAAGCATATTGTCAATACATATTGACAATCACAAAGGTCATAACCAAAATATAGACAAAATTAAAATATTACCATTAAAAATTGAGATGTGTAAAAACATTGCCACGTCAAAGGGCTAAAGAGGCCCTATTTATTTTCTTATTATGTTTTAATTTTCTTTAATTTCATCACTCTCATTATGTTTTAAGTTTTAGTTTTAGGGGAAAAAAGTCAGCCTGACAAGTTAAAGGACATTACTTTTATTATTTTGTTTCTTTGTGCAGTGTTGGGCAATCTAAATGGACAGGTGGTCTGACTCACCCTGTATAAGTTACGCATATTATGTAAATTTAACATATTATGATCATATGAAGACTTATTGGAGAGATTAATTAATATTCCAACATCATAGCTATTGTTCTGACAGCTACCATAACGTGCTAAAAGTTTTCTTGGATTCATCATGGCAGGAAATATGTTTCAGGTCCAAGTAAAAAATAAGAAGACGACCCAAGGAGGGCGGGGACCACGGGAGAAAAGTAAGAAATTTTACTTCATTAAATGTAATCATGGCAGGAAATATGTTTCAGGTCCAAGTAAAAAATAAGAAGACGACCCAAGGAGGGCGGGGACCACGGGAGAAAAGTAAGAAATTTTACTTCATTAAATGTAATCATGGCAGGAAATATGTTTCAGGTCCAAGTAAAAAATAAGAAGGCAATCTAAATGGACGGGTGGTCTGACTCACCCTGTATAAGTTACGCATATTATGTAAATTTAACATATTATGATCATATGAAGACTTATTGGAGAGATTTGCAATTTTCACTAACAAAATTGTTTTTGACGATAAAGTACGTTCGGAATAGGTGGATTTTCGGATTAGCGGGATTCAGAATAGCAGGACTCTACTGTACTGATTGCACATTTCTTTTCCAGTTATTGCTCCCAATGAAATCAATGCTGGGCAACCCAGAACTGGTGGTCTGGCTTGTGGGGGGCGAGATATTTTTGTGTAAGTGGTTTTGTATATTTATAAATATGTTATGAGTATTGTTTTACTGATGTTTACATTTTATACAACCTATTATTTAAGTTTGATCACATTAATTTTGTTAATAAATGTAAATTTTGTTATTTCATCGATCTTTCTCCTAAAGAGAGATAATCTGTAATGGATTTACTGTTATATTAATTGCATCAATTTTAAATTATGATGTGCAGGAAGTGTATTTAATATGTAGTCACTCATTTTGGAAATATCAAATATGGGGCCTATGCCAGTAAACTATAATTATTATTCTGTTGAAATTATAATATCAGTCCTTTAACTTATAAAAAGTTTTGCATGACATGTGCCGGATTCTCTTGCGTTTGCAAGTTGACCAATGTGGACGTCATTATTATTAACTAATCCATATTAATTAATAATAATATAAATTATAATAATTAATTAATCCATACAAAATTAATTAAATGAATAAATAAATAAATAATGTTTCAACAGCAGGGCTTCTGCCACCCGTGATTCAAGCATATATGTTGAAACTTCATTCAATTCATTAATAAAATAAAATGGGTATAAAACAAATATAACTGGCAAAAGACCACTTATACAATTACCATTGAGTATCTTGGTAATTTTACAGGTGGCATCGCCAAACCCCCTGCCGCCCCCGCCGCCCGTGCCGTCGACGCCGCCCCCATCGACCCCGCAGCTGCCCCCGCCGACCCCACCGCCAGGCCCCAGGTAAGAAGTTTACCTTACAAAAATTAAGTTTTAATTGCAAAAATACATTTTCCAAAATTGTAGTTATAATAAAGCTATAATAACAAATTTCATACCTCAAGATTTTTGCGATTAAGGCACAATGTATTATTTCAATATGAATTTTCACAAATTAACTTTTGCCTTTATTTATTAATATGGATATTTGTTTGTTTGTTTTATTTTTAAGTCAAGTAATTTTAGTTTAGTACAAAGTTAAGTGATGGAACCTCTACACAGGCTTTGTCTAACTCTTCAACGTGGTTTGCCGTAGGTACTACGCCGTTGCCGACGGGTGCTGTTACCGACGGCTTGGCCAAGTAGTTCACTGATTTGCCACCAGGCCGGTTGCTCACGCGGTTCAATGAATCGCCGCCAGAGCCGTAGGCTTTAAGACTCAAACGAGCACTGGTCTGACGGTACTGCGCGGCCGTGTGGTCTAAATCATTGACTGACGAGCCAATGTTTAGGACATACGCCGCGGCGCGGGTTCAATTCCCGCACCATGCGCAATCCCTATTAGGCTTGCAATTGTGTGGCTAAGTTGGTGGGAGGGCCCACCTAAAATAAACGGTGACCGGCTTGGGTGGAAGTTGACGGCAATTGTAGGTTTAATAGGGATTGCAGTGGACACCTGTTTTGCTTCTTTTTACCCTTGTATAGAGGAGGAGGACACGCTTTTTTTTTATTAATTAATTAAGCATATTGTCAATACATATTGACAATCACAAAGGTCATAACCAAAATATAGACAAAATTAAAATATTACCATTAAAAATTGAGATGTGTAAAAACATTGCCACGTCAAAGGGCTAAAGAGGCCCTATTTATTTTCTTATTATGTTTTAATTTTCTTTAATTTCATCACTCTCATTATGTTTTAAGTTTTAGTTTTAGGGGAAAAAAGTCAGCCTGACAAGTTAAAGGACATTACTTTTATTATTTTGTTTCTTTGTGCAGTGTTGGGCAATCTAAATGGACAGGTGGTCTGACTCACCCTGTATAAGTTACGCATATTATGTAAATTTAACATATTATGATCATATGAAGACTTATTGGAGAGATTAATTAATATTCCAACATCATAGCTATTGTTCTGACAGCTACCATAACGTGCTAAAAGTTTTCTTGGATTCATCATGGCAGGAAATATGTTTCAGGTCCAAGTAAAAAATAAGAAGACGACCCAAGGAGGGCGGGGACCACGGGAGAAAAGTAAGAAATTTTACTTCATTAAATGTAATCATGGCAGGAAATATGTTTCAGGTCCAAGTAAAAAATAAGAAGACGACCCAAGGAGGGCGGGGACCACGGGAGAAAAGTAAGAAATTTTACTTTATTAAATGTAATCATGGCAGGAAATATGTTTCAGGTCCAAGTAAAAAATAAGAAGGCAATCTAAATGGACGGGTGGTCTGACTCACCCTGTATAAGTTACGCATATTATGTAAATTTAACATATTATGATCATATGAAGACTTATTGGAGAGATTTGCAATTTTCACTAACAAAATTGTTTTTGACGATAAAGTACGTTCGGAATAGGTGGATTTTCGGATTAGCGGGATTCAGAATAGCAGGACTCTACTGTACTGATTGCACATTTCTTTTCCAGTTATTGCTCCCGGTCAAATCAATGCTGGGCTACCCAGAACTGGTGGTCTGGCTTGTGGGGGGCGAGATATTTTTGTGTAAGTGGTTTTGTATATTTATAAATATGTTATGAGTATTGTTTTACTGATGTTTACATTTTATACAACCTATTATTTAAGTTTGATCACATTAATTTTGTTAATAAATGTAAATTTTGTTATTTCATCGATCTTTCTCCTAAAGAGAGATAATCTGTAATGGATTTACTGTTATATTAATTGCATCAATTTTAAATTATGCAATTAATTTAAGCATATGATTCAAGCATATATGTTGAAACTTCATTCAACATAAAAAAACTTCATTAAGTTTTAATTGCAAAAATACATTTTACAGGGATTGCAGTGGACACCTGTTTTGCTTCTTTTTACCCTTGTATAGAGGAGGAGGACACGCTTTTTTTTTATTAATTAATTAAGCATATTGTCAATACATATTGACAATCACAAAGGTCATAACCAAAATATAGACAAAATTAAAATATTACCATTAAAAATTGAGATGTGTAAAAACATTGCCACGTCAAAGGGCTAAAGAGGCCCTATTTATTTTCTTATTATGTTTTAATTTTCTTTAATTTCATCACTCTCATTATGTTTTAAGTTTTAGTTTTAGGGGAAAAAAGTCAGCCTGACAAGTTAAAGGACATTACTTTTATTATTTTGTTTCTTTGTGCAGTGTTGGGCAATCTAAATGGACAGGTCCAAGTAAAAAATAAGAAGACGACCCAAGGAGGGCGGGGACCACGGGAGAAAAGTAAGAAATTTTACTTTATTAAATGTAATCATGGCAGGAAATATGTTTCAGGTCCAAGTAAAAAATAAGAAGGCAATCTAAATGGACGGGTGGTCTGACTCACCCTGTATAAGTTACGCATATTATGTAAATTTAACATATTATGATCATATGAAGACTTATTGGAGAGATTTGCAATTTTCACTAACAAAATTGTTTTTGACGATAAAGTACGTTCGGAATAGGTGGATTTTCGGATTAGCGGGATTCAGAATAGCAGGACTCTACTGTACTGATTGCACATTTCTTTTCCAGTTATTGCTCCCGGTCAAATCAATGCTGGGCTACCCAGAACTGGTGGTCTGGCTTGTGGGGGGCGAGATATTTTTGTGTAAGTGGTTTTGTATATTTATAAATATGTTATGAGTATTGTTTTACTGATGTTTACATTTTATACAACCTATTATTTAAGTTTGATCACATTAATTTTGTTAATAAATGTAAATTTTGTTATTTCATCGATCTTTCTCCTAAAGAGAGATAATCTGTAATGGATTTACTGTTATATTAATTGCATCAATTTTAAATTATGCAATTAATTTAAGCATATGATTCAAGCATATATGTTGAAACTTCATTCAACATAAAAAAACTTCATTAAGTTTTAATTGCAAAAATACATTTTCCAAAATTGTAGTTATAATAAAGCTATAATAACAAATTTCATACCTCAAGATTTTTGCGATTAAGGCACAATGTATTATTTCAATATGAATTTTCACAAATTAACTTTTGCCTTTATTTATTAATATGGATATTTGTTTGTTTGTTTTATTTTTAAGTCAAGTAATTTTAGTTTAGTACAAAGTTAAGTGATGGAACCTCTACACAGGCTTTGTCTAACTCTTCAACGTGGTTTGCCGTAGGTACTACGCCGTTGCCGACGGGTGCTGTTACCGACGGCTTGGCCTAGTAGTTCACTGATTTGCCACCAGGCCGGTTGCTCACGCGGTTCAATGAATCGCCGCCAGAGCCGTAGGCTTTAAGACTCAAACGAGCACTGGTCTGACGGTACTGCGCGGCCGTGTGGTCTAAATCATTGACTGACGAGCCAATGTTTAGGACATACGCCGCGGCGCGGGTTCAATTCCCGCACCATGCGCAATCCCTATTAGGCTTGCAATTGTGTGGCTAAGTTGGTGGGAGGGCCCACCTAAAATAAACGGTGACCGGCTTGGGTGGAAGTTGACGGCAATTGTAGGTTTAATAGGGATTGCAGTGGACACCTGTTTTGCTTCTTTTTACCCTTGTATAGAGGAGGAGGACACGCTTTTTTTTTATTAATTAACTAAGCATATTGTCAATACATATTGACAATCACAAAGGTCATAACCAAAATATAGACAAAATTAAAATATTACCATTAAAAATTGAGATGTGTAAAAACATTGCCACGTCAAAGGGCTAAAGAGGCCCTATTTATTTTATTATTATGTTTTAATTTTCTTTAATTTCATCACTCTCATTATGTTTTAAGTTTTAGTTTTAGGGGAAAAAAGTCAGCCTGACAAGTTAAAGGACATTACTTTTATTATTTTGTTTCTTTGTGCAGTGTTGGGCAATCTAAATGGACAGGTGGTCTGACTCACCCTGTATAAGTTACGCATATTATGTAAATTTAACATATTATGATCATATGAAGACTTATTGGAGAGATTAATTAATATTCCAACATCATAGCTATTGTTCTGACAGCTACCATAACGTGCTAAAAGTTTTCTTGGATTCATCATGGCAGGAAATATGTTTCAGGTCCAAGTAAAAAATAAGAAGACGACCCAAGGAGGGCGGGGACCACGGGAGAAAAGTAAGAAATTTTACTTCATTAAATGTAATCATGGCAGGAAATATGTTTCAGGTCCAAGTAAAAAATAAGAAGACGACCCAAGGAGGGCGGGGACCACGGGAGAAAAGTAAGAAATTTTACTTCATTAAATGTAATCATGGCAGGAAATATGTTTCAGGTCCAAGTAAAAAATAGAAGGCAATCTAAATGGACGGGTGGTCTGACTCACCCTGTATAAGTTACGCATATTATGTAAATTTAACATATTATGATCATATGAAGACTTATTGGAGAGATTTGCAATTTTCACTAACAAAATTGTTTTTGACGATAAAGTACGTTCGGAATAGGTGGATTTTCGGATTAGCGGGATTCAGAATAGCAGGACTCTACTGTACTGATTGCACATTTCTTTTCCAGTTATTGCTCCCGGTCAAATCAATGCTGGGCTACCCAGAACTGGTGGTCTGGCTTGTGAGGGGCGAGATATTTTTGTGTAAGTGGTTTTGTATATTTATAAATATGTTATGAGTATTGTTTTACTGATGTTTACATTTTATACAACCTATTATTTAAGTTTGATCACATTAATTTTGTTAATAAATGTAAATTTTATTTTATTAAATGTAATCATGGCAGGAAATATGTTTCAGGTCCAAGTAAAAAATAAGAAGGCAATCTAAATGGACGGGTGGTCTGACTCACCCTGTATAAGTTACGCATATTATGTAAATTTAACATATTATGATCATATGAAGCACTGGTCTGACGGTACTGCGCGGCCGTGTGGTCTAAATCATTGACTGACGAGCCAATGTTTAGGACATACGCCGCGGCGCGGGTTCAATTCCCGCACCATGCGCAATCCCTATTAGGCTTGCAATTGTGTGGCTAAGTTGGTGGGAGGGCCCACCTAAAATAAACGGTGACCGGCTTGGGTGGAAGTTGACGGCAATTGTAGGTTTAATAGGGATTGCAGTGGACACCTGTTTTGCTTCTTTTTACCCTTGTATAGAGGAGGAGGACACGCTTTTTTTTTATTAATTAATTAAGCATATTGTCAATACATATTGACAATCACAAAGGTCATAACCAAAATATAGACAAAATTAAAATATTACCATTAAAAATTGAGATGTGTAAAAACATTGCCACGTCAAAGGGCTAAAGAGGCCCTATTTATTTTCTTATTATGTTTTAATTTTCTTTAATTTCATCACTCTCATTATGTTTTAAGTTTTAGTTTTAGGGGAAAAAAGTCAGCCTGACAAGTTAAAGGACATTACTTTTATTATTTTGTTTCTTTGTGCAGTGTTGGGCAATCTAAATGGACAGGTGGTCTGACTCACCCTGTATAAGTTACGCATATTATGTAAATTTAACATATTATGATCATATGAAGACTTATTGGAGAGATTAATTAATATTCCAACATCATAGCTATTGTTCTGACAGCTACCATAACGTGCTAAAAGTTTTCTTGGATTCATCATGGCAGGAAATATGTTTCAGGTCCAAGTAAAAAATAAGAAGACGACCCAAGGAGGGCGGGGACCACGGGAGAAAAGTAAGAAATTTTACTTCATTAAATGTAATCATGGCAGGAAATATGTTTCAGGTCCAAGTAAAAAATAAGAAGACGACCCAAGGAGGGCGGGGACCACGGGAGAAAAGTAAGAAATTTTACTTTATTAAATGTAATCATGGCAGGAAATATGTTTCAGGTCCAAGTAAAAAATAAGAAGGCAATCTAAATGGACGGGTGGTCTGACTCACCCTGTATAAGTTACGCATATTATGTAAATTTAACATATTATGATCATATGAAGACTTATTGGAGAGATTTGCAATTTTCACTAACAAAATTGTTTTTGACGATAAAGTACGTTCGGAATAGGTGGATTTTCGGATTAGCGGGATTCAGAATAGCAGGACTCTACTGTACTGATTGCACATTTCTTTTCCAGTTATTGCTCCCGGTCAAATCAATGCTGGGCTACCCAGAACTGGTGGTCCGGCTTGTGGGGGGCGAGATATTTTTGTGTAAGTGGTTTTGTATATTTATAAATATGTTATGAGTATTGTTTTACTGATGTTTACATTTTATACAACCTATTATTTAAGTTTGATCACATTAATTTTGTTAATAAATGTAAATTTTATTTTATTAAATGTAATCATGGCAGGAAATATGTTTCAGGTCCAAGTAAAAAATAAGGAGGCAATCTAAATGGACGGGTGGTCTGACTCACCCTGTATAAGTTACGCATATTATGTAAATTTAACATATTATGATCATATGAAGACTTATTGGAGAGATTTGCAATTTTCACTAACAAAATTGTTTTTGACGATAAAGTACGTTCGGAATAGGTGGATTTTCGGATTAGCGGGATTCAGAATAGCAGGACTCTACTGTACTGATTGCACATTTCTTTTCCAGTTATTGCTCCCGGTCAAATCAATGCTGGGCTACCCAGAACTGGTGGTCTGGCTTGTGGGGGGCGAGATATTTTTGTGTAAGTGGTTTTGTATATTTATAAATATGTTATGAGTATTGTTTTACTGATGTTTACATTTTATACAACCTATTATTTAAGTTTGATCACATTAATTTTGTTAATAAATGTAAATTTTGTTATTTAATCGATCTTTCTCCTAAAGAGAGGTAATCTGTAATGGATTTACTGTTATATTAATTGCATCAATTTTAAATTATGCAATTAATTTAAGCATATGATTCAAGCATATATGTTGAAACTTCATTCAACATAAAAAAACTTCATTAAGTTTTAATTGCAAAAATACATTTTCCAAAATTGTAGTTATAATAAAGCTATAATAACAAATTTCATACCTCAAGATTTTTGCGATTAAGGCACAATGTATTATTTCAATATGAATTTTCACAAATTAACTTTTGCCTTTATTTATTAATATGGATATTTATTTGTTTGTTTTATTTTTAAGTCAAGTAATTTTAGTTTAGTACAAAGTTAAGTGATGGAACCTCTACACAGGCTTTGTCTAACTCTTCAACGTGGTTTGCCGTAGGTACTACGCCGTTGCCGACGGGTGCTGTTACCGACGGCTTGGCCTAGTAGTTCACTGATTTGCCACCAGGCCGGTTGCTCACGCGGTTCAATGAATCGCCGCCAGAGCCGTAGGCTTTAAGACTCAAACGAGCACTGGTCTGACGGTACTGCGCGGCCGTGTGGTCTAAATCATTGACTGACGAGCCAATGTTTAGGACATACGCCGCGGCGCGGGTTCAATTCCCGCACCATGCGCAATCCCTATTAGGCTTGCAATTGTGTGGCTAAGTTGGTGGGAGGGCCCACCTAAAATAAACGGTGACCGGCTTGGGTGGAAGTTGACGGCAATTGTAGGTTTAATAGGGATTGCAGTGGACACCTGTTTTGCTTCTTTTTACCCTTGTATAGAGGAGGAGGACACGCTTTTTTTTATTAATTAATTAAGCATATTGTCAATACATATTGACAATCACAAAGGTCATAACCAAAATATAGACAAAATTAAAATATTACCATTAAAAATTGAGATGTGTAAAAACATTGCCACGTCAAAGGGCTAAAGAGGCCCTATTTATTTTCTTATTATGTTTTAATTTTCTTTAATTTCATCACTCTCATTATGTTTTAAGTTTTAGTTTTAGGGGAAAAAAGTCAGCCTGACAAGTTAAAGGACATTACTTTTATTATTTTGTTTCTTTGTGCAGTGTTGGGCAATCTAAATGGACAGGTGGTCTGACTCACCCTGTATAAGTTACGCATATTATGTAAATTTAACATATTATGATCATATGAAGACTTATTGGAGAGATTAATTAATATTCCAACATCATAGCTATTGTTCTGACAGCTACCATAACGTGCTAAAAGTTTTCTTGGATTCATCATGGCAGGAAATATGTTTCAGGTCCAAGTAAAAAATAAGAAGACGACCCAAGGAGGGCGGGGACCACGGGAGAAAAGTAAGAAATTTTACTTCATTAAATGTAATCATGGCAGGAAATATGTTTCAGGTCCAAGTAAAAAATAAGAAGGCAATCTAAATGGACGGGTGGTCTGACTCACCCTGTATAAGTTACGCATATTATGTAAATTTAACATATTATGATCATATGAAGACTTATTGGAGAGATTTGCAATTTTCACTAACAAAATTGTTTTTGACGATAAAGTACGTTCGGAATAGGTGGATTTTCGGATTAGCGGGATTCAGAATAGCAGGACTCTACTGTACTGATTGCACATTTCTTTTCCAGTTATTGCTCCCAATGAAATCAATGCTGGGCAACCCAGAACTGGTGGTCTGGCTTGTGGGGGGCGAGATATTTTTGTGTAAGTGGTTTTGTATATTTATAAATATGTTATGAGTATTGTTTTACTGATGTTTACATTTTATACAACCTATTATTTAAGTTTGATCACATTAATTTTGTTAATAAATGTAAATTTTGTTATTTCATCGATCTTTCTCCTAAAGAGAGATAATCTGTAATGGATTTACTGTTATATTAATTGCATCAATTTTAAATTATGATGTGCAGGAAGTGTATTTAATATGTAGTCACTCATTTTGGAAATATCAAATATGGGGCCTATGCCAGTAAACTATAATTATTATTCTGTTGAAATTATAATATCAGTCCTTTAACTTATAAAAAGTTTTGCATGACATGTGCCGGATTCTCTTGCGTTTGCAAGTTGACCAATGTGGACGTCATTATTATTAACTAATCCATATTAATTAATAATAATATAAATTATAATAATTAATTGATCCATACAAAATTAATTAAATGAATAAATAAATAAATAATGTTTCAACAGCAGGGCTTCTGCCACCCTGCTTACTTGACTTTTAACATCATAGCTATTGTTCTGACAGCTACCATAACGTGCTAAAAGTTTTCTTGGATTCATCATGGCAGGAAATATGTTTCAGGTCCAAGTAAAAAATAAGAAGACGACCCAAGGAGGGCGGGGACCACGGGAGAAAAGTAAGAAATTTTACTTCATTAAATGTAATCATGGCAGGAAATATGTTTCAGGTCCAAGTAAAAAATAAGAAGGCAATCTAAATGGACGGGTGGTCTGACTCACCCTGTATAAGTTACGCATATTATGTAAATTTAACATATTATGATCATATGAAGACTTATTGGAGAGATTTGCAATTTTCACTAACAAAATTGTTTTTGACGATAAAGTACGTTCGGAATAGGTGGATTTTCGGATTAGCGGGATTCAGAATAGCAGGACTCTACTGTACTGATTGCACATTTCTTTTCCAGTTATTGCTCCCAATGAAATCAATGCTGGGCAACCCAGAACTGGTGGTCTGGCTTGTGGGGGGCGAGATATTTTTGTGTAAGTGGTTTTGTATATTTATAAATATGTTATGAGTATTGTTTTACTGATGTTTACATTTTATACAACCTATTATTTAAGTTTGATCACATTAATTTTGTTAATAAATGTAAATTTTGTTATTTCATCGATCTTTCTCCTAAAGAGAGATAATCTGTAATGGATTTACTGTTATATTAATTGCATCAATTTTAAATTATGATGTGCAGGAAGTGTATTTAATATGTAGTCACTCATTTTGGAAATATCAAATATGGGGCCTATGCCAGTAAACTATAATTATTATTCTGTTGAAATTATAATATCAGTCCTTTAACTTATAAAAAGTTTTGCATGACATGTGCCGGATTCTCTTGCGTTTGCAAGTTGACCAATGTGGACGTCATTATTATTAACTAATCCATATTAATTAATAATAATATAAATTATAATAATTAATTGATCCATACAAAATTAATTAAATGAATAAATAAATAAATAATGTTTCAACAGCAGGGCTTCTGCCACCCTGCTTACTTGACTTTTAAGTCAAGTAATTTTAGTTTAGTACAAAGTTAAGTGATGGAACCTCTACACAGGCTTTGTCTAACTCTTCAACGTGCTTTGCCGTAGGTACTACGCCGTTGCCGACGGGTGCTGTTACCGACGGCTTGGCCTAGTAGTTCACTGATTTGCCACCAGGCCGGTTGCTCACGCGGTTCAATGAATCGCCGCCAGAGCCGTAGGCTTTAAGACTCAAACGAGCACTGGTCTGACGGTACTGCGCGGCCGTGTGGTCTAAATCATTGACTGACGAGCCAATGTTTAGGACATACGCCGCGGCGCGGGTTCAATTCCCGCACCATGCGCAATCCCTATTAGGCTTGCAATTGTGTGGCTAAGTTGTGGCTTGCAAGTGTGCAGGAAGTGTATTTAATATGTAGTCACTCATTTTGGAAATATCAAATATGGGGCCTATGCCAGTAAACTATAATTATTATTCTGTTGAAATTATAATATCAGTCCTTTAACTTATAAAAAGTTTTGCATGACATGTGCCGGATTCTCTTGCGTTTGCAAGTTGACCAATGTGGACGTCATTATTATTAACTAATCCATATTAATTAATAATAATATAAATTATAATAATTAATTAATCCATACAAAATTAATTAAATGAATAAATAAATAAATAATGTTTCAACAGCAGGGCTTCTGCCACCCGTGATTCAAGCATATATGTTGAAACTTCATTCAATTCATTAATAAAATAAAATGGGTATAAAACAAATATAACTGGCAAAAGACCACTTATACAATTACCATTGAGTATCTTGGTAATTTTACAGGTGGCATCGCCAAACCCCCTGCCGCCCCCGCCGCCCGTGCCGTCGACGCCGCCCCCATCGACCCCGCAGCTGCCCCCGCCGACCCCACCGCCAGGCCCCAGGTAAGAAGTTTACCTTACAAAAATTAAGTTTTAATTGCAAAAATACATTTTCCAAAATTGTAGTTATAATAAAGCTATAATAACAAATTTCATACCTCAAGATTTTTGCGATTAAGGCACAATGTATTATTTCAATATGAATTTTCACAAATTAACTTTTGCCTTTATTTATTAATATGGATATTTGTTTGTTTGTTTTATTTTTAAGTCAAGTAATTTTAGTTTAGTACAAAGTTAAGTGATGGAACCTCTACACAGGCTTTGTCTAACTCTTCAACGTGGTTTGCCGTAGGTACTACGCCGTTGCCGACGGGTGCTGTTACCGACGGCTTGGCCTAGTAGTTCACTGATTTGCCACCAGGCCGGTTGCTCACGCGGTTCAATGAATCGCCGCCAGAGCCGTAGGCTTTAAGACTCAAACGAGCACTGGTCTGACGGTACTGCGCGGCCGTGTGGTCTAAATCATTGACTGACGAGCCAATGTTTAGGACATACGCCGCGGCGCGGGTTCAATTCCCGCACCATGCGCAATCCCTATTAGGCTTGCAATTGTGTGGCTAAGTTGGTGGGAGGGCCCACCTAAAATAAACGGTGACCGGCTTGGGTGGAGGTTGACGGCAATTGTAGGTTTAATAGGGATTGCAGTGGACACCTGTTTTGCTTCTTTTTACCCTTGTATAGAGGAGGAGGACACGCTTTTTTTTTATTAATTAATTAAGCATATTGTCAATACATATTGACAATCACAAAGGTCATAACCAAAATATAGACAAAATTAAAATATTACCATTAAAAATTGAGATGTGTAAAAACATTGCCACGTCAAAGGGCTAAAGAGGCCCTATTTATTTTCTTATTATGTTTTAATTTTCTTTAATTTCATCACTCTCATTATGTTTTAAGTTTTAGTTTTAGGGGAAAAAAGTCAGCCTGACAAGTTAAAGGACATTACTTTTATTATTTTGTTTCTTTGTGCAGTGTTGGGCAATCTAAATGGACAGGTGGTCTGACTCACCCTGTATAAGTTACGCATATTATGTAAATTTAACATATTATGATCATATGAAGACTTATTGGAGAGATTAATTAATATTCCAACATCATAGCTATTGTTCTGACAGCTACCATAACGTGCTAAAAGTTTTCTTGGATTCATCATGGCAGGAAATATGTTTCAGGTCCAAGTAAAAAATAAGAAGACGACCCAAGGAGGGCGGGGACCACGGGAGAAAAGTAAGAAATTTTACTTCATTAAATGTAATCATGGCAGGAAATATGTTTCAGGTCCAAGTAAAAAATAAGAAGACGACCCAAGGAGGGCGGGGACCACGGGAGAAAAGTAAGAAATTTTACTTTATTAAATGTAATCATGGCAGGAAATATGTTTCAGGTCCAAGTAAAAAATAAGAAGGCAATCTAAATGGACGGGTGGTCTGACTCACCCTGTATAAGTTACGCATATTATGTAAATTTAACATATTATGATCATATGAAGACTTATTGGAGAGATTTGCAATTTTCACTAACAAAATTGTTTTTGACGATAAAGTACGTTCGGAATAGGTGGATTTTCGGATTAGCGGGATTCAGAATAGCAGGACTCTACTGTACTGATTGCACATTTCTTTTCCAGTTATTGCTCCCGGTCAAATCAATGCTGGGCTACCCAGAACTGGTGGTCTGGCTTGTGGGGGGCGAGATATTTTTGTGTAAGTGGTTTTGTATATTTATAAATATGTTATGAGTATTGTTTTACTGAAGTTTACATTTTATACAACCTATTATTTAAGTTTGATCACATTAATTTTGTTAATAAATGTAAATTTTGTTATTTCATCGATCTTTCTCCTAAAGAGAGATAATCTGTAATGGATTTACTGTTATATTAATTGCATCAATTTTAAATTATGCAATTAATTTAAGCATATGATTCAAGCATATATGTTGAAACTTCATTCAACATAAAAAAACTTCATTAAGTTTTAATTGCAAAAATACATTTTCCAAAATTGTAGTTATAATAAAGCTATAATAACAAATTTCATACCTCAAGATTTTTGCGATTAAGGCACAATGTATTATTTCAATATGAATTTTCACAAATTAACTTTTGCCTTTATTTATTAATATGGATATTTGTTTGTTTGTTTTATTTTTAAGTCAAGTAATTTTAGTTTAGTACAAAGTTAAGTGATGGAACCTCTACACAGGCTTTGTCTAACTCTTCAACGTGGTTTGCCGTAGGTACTACGCCGTTGCCGACGGGTGCTGTTACCGACGGCTTGGCCTAGTAGTTCACTGATTTGCCACCAGGCCGGTTGCTCACGCGGTTCAATGAATCGCCGCCAGAGCCGTAGGCTTTAAGACTCAAACGAGCACTGGTCTGACGGTACTGCGCGGCCGTGTGGTCTAAATCATTGACTGACGAGCCAATGTTTAGGACATACGCCGCGGCGCGGGTTCAATTCCCGCACCATGCGCAATCCCTATTAGGCTTGCAATTGTGTGGCTAAGTTGGTGGGAGGGCCCACCTAAAATAAACGGTGACCGGCTTGGGTGGAAGTTGACGGCAATTGTAGGTTTAATAGGGATTGCAGTGGACACCTGTTTTGCTTCTTTTTACCCTTGTATAGAGGAGGAGGACACGCTTTTTTTTTATTAATTAACTAAGCATATTGTCAATACATATTGACAATCACAAAGGTCATAACCAAAATATAGACAAAATTAAAATATTACCATTAAAAATTGAGATGTGTAAAAACATTGCCACGTCAAAGGGCTAAAGAGGCCCTATTTATTTTCTTATTATGTTTTAATTTTCTTTAATTTCATCACTCTCATTATGTTTTAAGTTTTAGTTTTAGGGGAAAAAAGTCAGCCTGACAAGTTAAAGGACATTACTTTTATTATTTTGTTTCTTTGTGCAGTGTTGGGCAATCTAAATGGACAGGTGGTCTGACTCACCCTGTATAAGTTACGCATATTATGTAAATTTAACATATTATGATCATATGAAGACTTATTGGAGAGATTAATTAATATTCCAACATCATAGCTATTGTTCTGACAGCTACCATAACGTGCTAAAAGTTTTCTTGGATTCATCATGGCAGGAAATATGTTTCAGGTCCAAGTAAAAAATAAGAAGACGACCCAAGGAGGGCGGGGACCACGGGAGAAAAGTAAGAAATTTTACTTCATTAAATGTAATCATGGCAGGAAATATGTTTCAGGTCCAAGTAAAAAATAAGAAGACGACCCAAGGAGGGCGGGGACCACGGGAGAAAAGTAAGAAATTTTACTTTATTAAATGTAATCATGGCAGGAAATATGTTTCAGGTCCAAGTAAAAAATAAGAAGGCAATCTAAATGGACGGGTGGTCTGACTCACCCTGTATAAGTTACGCATATTATGTAAATTTAACATATTATGATCATATGAAGACTTATTGGAGAGATTTGCAATTTTCACTAACAAAATTGTTTTTGACGATAAAGTACGTTCGGAATAGGTGGATTTTCGGATTAGCGGGATTCAGAATAGCAGGACTCTACTGTACTGATTGCACATTTCTTTTCCAGTTATTGCTCCCGGTCAAATCAATGCTGGGCTACCCAGAACTGGTGGTCCGGCTTGTGGGGGGCGAGATATTTTTGTGTAAGTGGTTTTGTATATTTATAAATATGTTATGAGTATTGTTTTACTGATGTTTACATTTTATACAACCTATTATTTAAGTTTGATCACATTAATTTTGTTAATAAATGTAAATTTTATTTTATTAAATGTAATCATGGCAGGAAATATGTTTCAGGTCCAAGTAAAAAATAAGAAGGCAATCTAAATGGACGGGTGGTCTGACTCACCCTGTATAAGTTACGCATATTATGTAAATTTAACATATTATGATCATATGAAGACTTATTGGAGAGATTTGCAATTTTCACTAACAAAATTGTTTTTGACGATAAAGTACGTTCGGAATAGGTGGATTTTCGGATTAGCGGGATTCAGAATAGCAGGACTCTACTGTACTGATTGCACATTTCTTTTCCAGTTATTGCTCCCGGTCAAATCAATGCTGGGCTACCCAGAACTGGTGGTCTGGCTTGTGGGGGGCGAGATATTTTTGTGTAAGTGGTTTTGTATATTTATAAATATGTTATGAGTATTGTTTTACTGATGTTTACATTTTATACAACCTATTATTTAAGTTTGATCACATTAATTTTTTTAATAAATGTAAATTTTGTTATTTCATCGATCTTTCTCCTAAAGAGAGATAATCTGTAATGGATTTACTGTTATATTAATTGCATCAATTTTAAATTATGCAATTAATTTAAGCATATGATTCAAGCATATATGTTGAAACTTCATTCAACATAAAAAAACTTCATTAAGTTTTAATTGCAAAAATACATTTTCCAAAATTGTAGTTATAATAAAGCTATAATAACAAATTTCATACCTCAAGATTTTTGCGATTAAGGCACAATGTATTATTTCAATATGAATTTTCACAAATTAACTTTTGCCTTTATTTATTAATATGGATATTTGTTTGTTTGTTTTATTTTTAAGTCAAGTAATTTTAGTTTAGTACAAAGTTAAGTGATGGAACCTCTACACAGGCTTTGTCTAACTCTTCAACGTGGTTTGCCGTAGGTACTACGCCGTTGCCGACGGGTGCTGTTACCGACGGCTTGGCCTAGTAGTTCACTGATTTGCCACCAGGCCGGTTGCTCACGCGGTTCAATGAATCGCCGCCAGAGCCGTAGGCTTTAAGACTCAAACGAGCACTGGTCTGACGGTACTGCGCGGCCGTGTGGTCTAAATCATTGACTGACGAGCCAATGTTTAGGACATACGCCGCGGCGCGGGTTCAATTCCCGCACCATGCGCAATCCCTATTAGGCTTGCAATTGTGTGGCTAAGTTGGTGGGAGGGCCCACCTAAAATAAACGGTGACCGGCTTGGGTGGAAGTTGACGGCAATTGTAGGTTTAATAGGGATTGCAGTGGACACCTGTTTTGCTTCTTTTTACCCTTGTATAGAGGAGGAGGACACGCTTTTTTTTATTAATTAACTAAGCATATTAATTAACTAAGCAGGACTCTACTGTACTGATTGCACATTTCTTTTCCAGTTATTGCTCCCGGTCAAATCAATGCTGGGCTACCCAGAACTGGTGGTCTGGCTTGTGGGGGGCGAGATATTTTTGTGTAAGTGGTTTTGTATATTTATAAATATGTTATGAGTATTGTTTTACTGATGTTTACATTTTATACAACCTATTATTTAAGTTTGATCACATTAATTTTGTTAATAAATGTAAATTTTGTTATTTCATCGATCTTTCTCCTAAAGAGAGATAATCTGTAATGGATTTACTGTTATATTAATTGCATCAATTTTAAATTATGCAATTAATTTAAGCATATGATTCAAGCATATATGTTGAAACTTCATTCAACATAAAAAAACTTCATTAAGTTTTAATTGCAAAAATACATTTTCCAAAATTGTAGTTATAATAAAGCTATAATAACAAATTTCATACCTCAAGATTTTTGCGATTAAGGCACAATGTATTATTTCAATATGAATTTTCACAAATTAACTTTTGCCTTTATTTATTAATATGGATATTTGTTTGTTTGTTTTATTTTTAAGTCAAGTAATTTTAGTTTAGTACAAAGTTAAGTGATGGAACCTCTACACAGGCTTTGTCTAACTCTTCAACGTGGTTTGCCGTAGGTACTACGCCGTTGCCGACGGGTGCTGTTACCGACGGCTTGGCCTAGTAGTTCACTGATTTGCCACCAGGCCGGTTGCTCACGCGGTTCAATGAATCGCCGCCAGAGCCGTAGGCTTTAAGACTCAAACGAGCACTGGTCTGACGGTACTGCGCGGCCGTGTGGTCTAAATCATTGACTGACGAGCCAATGTTTAGGACATACGCCGCGGCGCGGGTTCAATTCCCGCACCATGCGCAATCCCTATTAGGCTTGCAATTGTGTGGCTAAGTTGGTGGGAGGGCCCACCTAAAATAAACGGTGACCGGCTTGGGTGGAAGTTGACGGCAATTGTAGGTTTAATAGGGATTGCAGTGGACACCTGTTTTGCTTCTTTTTACCCTTGTATAGAGGAGGAGGACACGCTTTTTTTTATTAATTAACTAAGCATATTGTCAATACATATTGACAATCACAAAGGTCATAACCAAAATATAGACAAAATTAAAATATTACCATTAAAAATTGAGATGTGTAAAAACATTGCCACGTCAAAGGGCTAAAGAGGCCCTATTTATTTTCTTATTATGTTTTAATTTTCTTTAATTTCATCACTCTCATTATGTTTTAAGTTTTAGTTTTAGGGGAAAAAAGTCAGCCTGACAAGTTAAAGGACATTACTTTTATTATTTTGTTTCTTTGTGCAGTGTTGGGCAATCTAAATGGACAGGTGGTCTGACTCACCCTGTATAAGTTACGCATATTATGTAAATTTAACATATTATGATCATATGAAGACTTATTGGAGAGATTAATTAATATTCCAACATCATAGCTATTGTTCTGACAGCTACCATAACGTGCTAAAAGTTTTCTTGGATTCATCATGGCAGGAAATATGTTTCAGGTCCAAGTAAAAAATAAGAAGACGACCCAAGGAGGGCGGGGACCACGGGAGAAAAGTAAGAAATTTTACTTCATTAAATGTAATCATGGCAGGAAATATGTTTCAGGTCCAAGTAAAAAATAAGAAGACGACCCAAGGAGGGCGGGGACCACGGGAGAAAAGTAAGAAATTTTACTTTATTAAATGTAATCATGGCAGGAAATATGTTTCAGGTCCAAGTAAAAAATAAGAAGGCAATCTAAATGGACGGGTGGTCTGACTCACCCTGTATAAGTTACGCATATTATGTAAATTTAACATATTATGATCATATGAAGACTTATTGGAGAGATTTGCAATTTTCACTAACAAAATTGTTTTTGACGATAAAGTACGTTCGGAATAGGTGGATTTTCGGATTAGCGGGATTCAGAATAGCAGGACTCTACTGTACTGATTGCACATTTCTTTTCCAGTTATTGCTCCCGGTCAAATCAATGCTGGGCTACCCAGAACTGGTGGTCCGGCTTGTGGGGGGCGAGATATTTTTGTGTAAGTGGTTTTGTATATTTATAAATATGTTATGAGTATTGTTTTACTGATGTTTACATTTTATACAACCTATTATTTAAGTTTGATCACATTAATTTTGTTAATAAATGTAAATTTTATTTTATTAAATGTAATCATGGCAGGAAATATGTTTCAGGTCCAAGTAAAAAATAAGAAGGCAATCTAAATGGACGGGTGGTCTGACTCACCCTGTATAAGTTACGCATATTATGTAAATTTAACATATTATGATCATATGAAGACTTATTGGAGAGATTTGCAATTTTCACTAACAAAATTGTTTTTGACGATAAAGTACGTTCGGAATAGGTGGATTTTCGGATTAGCGGGATTCAGAATAGCAGGACTCTACTGTACTGATTGCACATTTCTTTTCCAGTTATTGCTCCCGGTCAAATCAATGCTGGGCTACCCAGAACTGGTGGTCTGGCTTGTGGGGGGCGAGATATTTTTGTGTAAGTGGTTTTGTATATTTATAAATATGTTATGAGTATTGTTTTACTGATGTTTACATTTTATACAACCTATTATTTAAGTTTGATCACATTAATTTTGTTAATAAATGTAAATTTTGTTATTTCATCGATCTTTCTCCTAAAGAGAGATAATCTGTAATGGATTTACTGTTATATTAATTGCATCAATTTTAAATTATGCAATTAATTTAAGCATATGATTCAAGCATATATGTTGAAACTTCATTCAACATAAAAAAACTTCATTAAGTTTTAATTGCAAAAATACATTTTCCAAAATTGTAGTTATAATAAAGCTATAATAACAAATTTCATACCTCAAGATTTTTGCGATTAAGGCACAATGTATTATTTCAATATGAATTTTCACAAATTAACTTTTGCCTTTATTTATTAATATGGATATTTGTTTGTTTGTTTTATTTTTAAGTCAAGTAATTTTAGTTTAGTACAAAGTTAAGTGATGGAACCTCTACACAGGCTTTGTCTAACTCTTCAACGTGGTTTGCCGTAGGTACTACGCCGTTGCCGACGGGTGCTGTTACCGACGGCTTGGCCTAGTAGTTCACTGATTTGCCACCAGGCCGGTTGCTCACGCGGTTCAATGAATCGCCGCCAGAGCCGTAGGCTTTAAGACTCAAACGAGCACTGGTCTGACGGTACTGCGCGGCCGTGTGGTCTAAATCATTGACTGACGAGAATAGGTGGATTTTCGGATTAGCGGGATTCAGAATAGCAGGACTCTACTGTACTGATTGCACATTTCTTTTCCAGTTATTGCTCCCGGTCAAATCAATGCTGGGCTACCCAGAACTGGTGGTCTGGCTTGTGGGGGGCGAGATATTTTTGTGTAAGTGGTTTTGTATATTTATAAATATGTTATGAGTATTGTTTTACTGATCAATTTTAAATTATTTAAGTTTGATCACATTAATTTTGTTAATAAATGTAAATTTTATTTTATTAAATGTAATCATGGCAGGAAATATGTTTCAGGTCCAAGTAAAAAATAAGAAGGCAATCTAAATGGACGGGTGGTCTGACTCACCCTGTATAAGTTACGCATATTATGTAAATTTAACATATTATGATCATATGAAGACTTATTGGAGAGATTTGCAATTTTCACTAACAAAATTGTTTTTGACGATAAAGTACGTTCGGAATAGGTGGATTTTCGGATTAGCGGGATTCAGAATAGCAGGACTCTACTGTACTGATTGCACATTTCTTTTCCAGTTATTGCTCCCGGTCAAATCAATGCTGGGCTACCCAGAACTGGTGGTCTGGCTTGTGGGGGGCGAGATATTTTTGTGTAAGTGGTTTTGTATATTTATAAATATGTTATGAGTATTGTTTTACTGATGTTTACATTTTATACAACCTATTATTTAAGTTTGATCACATTAATTTTGTTAATAAATGTAAATTTTGTTATTTCATCGATCTTTCTCCTAAAGAGAGATAATCTGTAATGGATTTACTGTTATATTAATTGCATCAATTTTAAATTATGCAATTAATTTAAGCATATGATTCAAGCATATATGTTGAAACTTCATTCAACATAAAAAAACTTCATTAAGTTTTAATTGCAAAAATACATTTTCCAAAATTGTAGTTATAATAAAGCTATAATAACAAATTTCATACCTCAAGATTTTTGCGATTAAGGCACAATGTATTATTTCAATATGAATTTTCACAAATTAACTTTTGCCTTTATTTATTAATATGGATATTTGTTTGTTTGTTTTATTTTTAAGTCAAGTAATTTTAGTTTAGTACAAAGTTAAGTGATGGAACCTCTACACAGGCTTTGTCTAACTCTTCAACGTGGTTTGCCGTAGGTACTACGCCGTTGCCGACGGGTGCTGTTACCGACGGCTTGGCCTAGTAGTTCACTGATTTGCCACCAGGCCGGTTGCTCACGCGGTTCAATGAATCGCCGCCAGAGCCGTAGGCTTTAAGACTCAAACGAGCACTGGTCTGACGGTACTGCGCGGCCGTGTGGTCTAAATCATTGACTGACGAGCCAATGTTTAGGACATACGCCGCGGCGCGGGTTCAATTCCCGCACCATGCGCAATCCCTATTAGGCTTGCAATTGTGTGGCTAAGTTGGTGGGAGGGCCCACCTAAAATAAACGGTGACCGGCTTGGGTGGAAGTTGACGGCAATTGTAGGTTTAATAGGGATTGCAGTGGACACCTGTTTTGCTTCTTTTTACCCTTGTATAGAGGAGGAGGACACGCTTTTTTTTATTAATTAACTAAGCATATTGTCAATACATATTGACAATCACAAAGGTCATAACCAAAATATAGACAAAATTAAAATATTACCATTAAAAATTGAGATGTGTAAAAACATTGCCACGTCAAAGGGCTAAAGAGGCCCTATTTATTTTCTTATTATGTTTTAATTTTCTTTAATTTCATCACTCTCATTATGTTTTAAGTTTTAGTTTTAGGGGAAAAAAGTCAGCCTGACAAGTTAAAGGACATTACTTTTATTATTTTGTTTCTTTGTGCAGTGTTGGGCAATCTAAATGGACAGGTGGTCTGACTCACCCTGTATAAGTTACGCATATTATGTAAATTTAACATATTATGATCATATGAAGACTTATTGGAGAGATTAATTAATATTCCAACATCATAGCTATTGTTCTGACAGCTACCATAACGTGCTAAAAGTTTTCTTGGATTCATCATGGCAGGAAATATGTTTCAGGTCCAAGTAAAAAATAAGAAGACGACCCAAGGAGGGCGGGGACCACGGGAGAAAAGTAAGAAATTTTACTTCATTAAATGTAATCATGGCAGGAAATATGTTTCAGGTCCAAGTAAAAAATAAGAAGACGACCCAAGGAGGGCGGGGACCACGGGAGAAAAGTAAGAAATTTTACTTCATTAAATGTAATCATGGCAGGAAATATGTTTCAGGTCCAAGTAAAAAATAAGAAGGCAATCTAAATGGACGGGTGGTCTGACTCACCCTGTATAAGTTACGCATATTATGTAAATTTAACATATTATGATCATATGAAGACTTATTGGAGAGATTTGCAATTTTCACTAACAAAATTGTTTTTGACGATAAAGTACGTTCGGAATAGGTGGATTTTCGGATTAGCGGGATTCAGAATAGCAGGACTCTACTGTACTGATTGCACATTTCTTTTCCAGTTATTGCTCCCGGTCAAATCAATGCTGGGCTACCCAGAACTGGTGGTCTGGCTTGTGGGGGGCGAGATATTTTTGTGTAAGTGGTTTTGTATATTTATAAATATGTTATGAGTATTGTTTTACTGATGTTTACATTTTATACAACCTATTATTTAAGTTTGATCACATTAATTTTGTTAATAAATGTAAATTTAATTTTATTAAATGTAATCATGGCAGGAAATATGTTTCAGGTCCAAGTAAAAAATAAGAAGGCAATCTAAATGGACGGGTGGTCTGACTCACCCTGTATAAGTTACGCATATTATGTAAATTTAACATATTATGATCATATGAAGCACTGGTCTGACGGTACTGCGCGGCCGTGTGGTCTAAATCATTGACTGACGAGCCAATGTTTAGGACATACGCCGCGGCGCGGGTTCAATTCCCGCACCATGCGCAATCCCTATTAGGCTTGCAATTGTGTGGCTAAGTTGGTGGGAGGGCCCACCTAAAATAAACGGTGACCGGCTTGGGTGGAAGTTGACGGCAATTGTAGGTTTAATAGGGATTGCAGTGGACACCTGTTTTGCTTCTTTTTACCCTTGTATAGAGGAGGAGGACACGCTTTTTTTTTATTAATTAATTAAGCATATTGTCAATACATATTGACAATCACAAAGGTCATAACCAAAATATAGACAAAATTAAAATATTACCATTAAAAATTGAGATGTGTAAAAACATTGCCACGTCAAAGGGCTAAAGAGGCCCTATTTATTTTCTTATTATGTTTTAATTTTCTTTAATTTCATCACTCTCATTATGTTTTAAGTTTTAGTTTTAGGGGAAAAAAGTCAGCCTGACAAGTTAAAGGACATTACTTTTATTATTTTGTTTCTTTGTGCAGTGTTGGGCAATCTAAATGGACAGGTGGTCTGACTCACCCTGTATAAGTTACGCATATTATGTAAATTTAACATATTATGATCATATGAAGACTTATTGGAGAGATTAATTAATATTCCCTGTAAATATGTTTAGGCCAATGTTTAGGACATACGCCGCGGCGCGGGTTCAATTCCCGCACCATGCGCAATCCCTATTAGGCTTGCAATTGTGTGGCTAAGTTGGTGGGAGGGCCCACCTAAAATAAACGGTGACCGGCTTGGGTGGAAGTTGACGGCAATTGTAGGTTTAATAGGGATTGCAGTGGACACCTGTTTTGCTTCTTTTTACCCTTGTATAGAGGAGGAGGACACGCTTTTTTTTTATTAATTAATTAAGCATATTGTCAATACATATTGACAATCACAAAGGTCATAACCAAAATATAGACAAAATTAAAATATTACCATTAAAAATTGAGATGTGTAAAAACATTGCCACGTCAAAGGGCTAAAGAGGCCCTATTTATTTTCTTATTATGTTTTAATTTTCTTTAATTTCATCACTCTCATTATGTTTTAAGTTTTAGTTTTAGGGGAAAAAAGTCAGCCTGACAAGTTAAAGGACATTACTTTTATTATTTTGTTTCTTTGTGCAGTGTTGGGCAATCTAAATGGACAGGTGGTCTGACTCACCCTGTATAAGTTACGCATATTATGTAAATTTAACATATTATGATCATATGAAGACTTATTGGAGAGATTAATTAATATTCCAACATCATAGCTATTGTTCTGACACCTACCATAACGTGCTAAAAGTTTTCTTGGATTCATCATGGCAGGAAATATGTTTCAGGTCCAAGTAAAAAATAAGAAGACGACCCAAGGAGGGCGGGGACCACGGGAGAAAAGTAAGAAATTTTACTTCATTAAATGTAATCATGGCAGGAAATATGTTTCAGGTCCAAGTAAAAAATAAGAAGACGACCCAAGGAGGGCGGGGACCACGGGAGAAAAGTAAGAAATTTTACTTTATTAAATGTAATCATGGCAGGAAATATGTTTCAGGTCCAAGTAAAAAATAAGAAGGCAATCTAAATGGACGGGTGGTCTGACTCACCCTGTATAAGTTACGCATATTATGTAAATTTAACATATTATGATCATATGAAGACTTATTGGAGAGATTTGCAATTTTCACTAACAAAATTGTTTTTGACGATAAAGTACGTTCGGAATAGGTGGATTTTCGGATTAGCGGGATTCAGAATAGCAGGACTCTACTGTACTGATTGCACATTTCTTTTCCAGTTATTGCTCCCGGTCAAATCAATGCTGGGCTACCCAGAACTGGTGGTCCGGCTTGTGGGGGGCGAGATATTTTTGTGTAAGTGGTTTTGTATATTTATAAATATGTTATGAGTATTGTTTTACTGATGTTTACATTTTATACAACCTATTATTTAAGTTTGATCACATTAATTTTGTTAATAAATGTAAATTTTGTTATTTCATCGATCTTTCTCCTAAAGAGAGATAATCTGTAATGGATTTACTGTTATATTAATTGCATCAATTTTAAATTATGCAATTAATTTAAGCATATGATTCAAGCATATATGTTGAAACTTCATTCAACATAAAAAAACTTCATTAAGTTTTAATTGCAAAAATACATTTTCCAAAATTGTAGTTATAATAAAGCTATAATAACAAATTTCATACCTCAAGATTTTTGCGATTAAGGCACAATGTATTATTTCAATATGAATTTTCACAAATTAACTTTTGCCTTTATTTATTAATATGGATATTTGTTTGTTTGTTTTATTTTTAAGTCAAGTAATTTTAGTTTAGTACAAAGTTAAGTGATGGAACCTCTACACAGGCTTTGTCTAACTCTTCAACGTGGTTTGCCGTAGGTACTACGCCGTTGCCGACGGGTGCTGTTACCGACGGCTTGGCCTAGTAGTTCACTGATTTGCCACCAGGCCGGTTGCTCACGCGGTTCAATGAATCGCCGCCAGAGCCGTAGGCTTTAAGACTCAAACGAGCACTGGTCTGACGGTACTGCGCGGCCGTGTGGTCTAAATCATTGACTGACGAGCCAATGTTTAGGACATACGCCGCGGCGCGGGTTCAATTCCCGCACCATGCGCAATCCCTATTAGGCTTGCAATTGTGTGGCTAAGTTGGTGGGAGGGCCCACCTAAAATAAACGGTGACCGGCTTGGGTGGAAGTTGACGGCAATTGTAGGTTTAATAGGGATTGCAGTGGACACCTGTTTTGCTTCTTTTTACCCTTGTATAGAGGAGGAGGACACGCTTTTTTTTATTAATTAACTAAGCATATTGTCAATACATATTGACAATCACAAAGGTCATAACCAAAATATAGACAAAATTAAAATATTACCATTAAAAATTGAGATGTGTAAAAACATTGCCACGTCAAAGGGCTAAAGAGGCCCTATTTATTTTCTTATTATGTTTTAATTTTCTTTAATTTCATCACTCTCATTATGTTTTAAGTTTTAGTTTTAGGGGAAAAAAGTCAGCCTGACAAGTTAAAGGACATTACTTTTATTATTTTGTTTCTTTGTGCAGTGTTGGGCAATCTAAATGGACAGGTGGTCTGACTCACCCTGTATAAGTTACGCATATTATGTAAATTTAACATATTATGATCATATGAAGACTTATTGGAGAGATTAATTAATATTCCAACATCATAGCTATTGTTCTGACAGCTACCATAACGTGCTAAAAGTTTTCTTGGATTCATCATGGCAGGAAATATGTTTCAGGTCCAAGTAAAAAATAAGAAGACGACCCAAGGAGGGCGGGGACCACGGGAGAAAAGTAAGAAATTTTACTTCATTAAATGTAATCATGGCAGGAAATATGTTTCAGGTCCAAGTAAAAAATAAGAAGACGACCCAAGGAGGGCGGGGACCACGGGAGAAAAGTAAGAAATTTTACTTCATTAAATGTAATCATGGCAGGAAATATGTTTCAGGTCCAAGTAAAAAATAAGAAGGCAATCTAAATGGACGGGTGGTCTGACTCACCCTGTATAAGTTACGCATATTATGTAAATTTAACATATTATGATCATATGAAGACTTATTGGAGAGATTTGCAATTTTCACTAACAAAATTGTTTTTGACGATAAAGTACGTTCGGAATAGGTGGATTTTCGGATTAGCGGGATTCAGAATAGCAGGACTCTACTGTACTGATTGCACATTTCTTTTCCAGTTATTGCTCCCGGTCAAATCAATGCTGGGCTACCCAGAACTGGTGGTCTGGCTTGTGGGGGGCGAGATATTTTTGTGTAAGTGGTTTTGTATATTTATAAATATGTTATGAGTATTGTTTTACTGATGTTTACATTTTATACAACCTGTTATTTAAGTTTGATCACATTAATTTTGTTAATAAATGTAAATTTAATTTTATTAAATGTAATCATGGCAGGAAATATGTTTCAGGTCCAAGTAAAAAATAAGAAGGCAATCTAAATGGACGGGTGGTCTGACTCACCCTGTATAAGTTACGCATATTATGTAAATTTAACATATTATGATCATATGAAGCACTGGTCTGACGGTACTGCGCGGCCGTGTGGTCTAAATCATTGACTGACGAGCCAATGTTTAGGACATACGCCGCGGCGCGGGTTCAATTCCCGCACCATGCGCAATCCCTATTAGGCTTGCAATTGTGTGGCTAAGTTGGTGGGAGGGCCCACCTAAAATAAACGGTGACCGGCTTGGGTGGAAGTTGACGGCAATTGTAGGTTTAATAGGGATTGCAGTGGACACCTGTTTTGCTTCTTTTTACCCTTGTATAGAGGAGGAGGACACGCTTTTTTTTTATTAATTAATTAAGCATATTGTCAATACATATTGACAATCACAAAGGTCATAACCAAAATATAGACAAAATTAAAATATTACCATTAAAAATTGAGATGTGTAAAAACATTGCCACGTCAAAGGGCTAAAGAGGCCCTATTTATTTTCTTATTATGTTTTAATTTTCTTTAATTTCATCACTCTCATTATGTTTTAAGTTTTAGTTTTAGGGGAAAAAAGTCAGCCTGACAAGTTAAAGGACATTACTTTTATTATTTTGTTTCTTTGTGCAGTGTTGGGCAATCTAAATGGACAGGTGGTCTGACTCACCCTGTATAAGTTACGCATATTATGTAAATTTAACATATTATGATCATATGAAGACTTATTGGAGAGATTAATTAATATTCCCTGTAAATATGTTTAGGCCAATGTTTAGGACATACGCCGCGGCGCGGGTTCAATTCCCGCACCATGCGCAATCCCTATTAGGCTTGCAATTGTGTGGCTAAGTTGGTGGGAGGGCCCACCTAAAATAAACGGTGACCGGCTTGGGTGGAAGTTGACGGCAATTGTAGGTTTAATAGGGATTGCAGTGGACACCTGTTTTGCTTCTTTTTACCCTTGTATAGAGGAGGAGGACACGCTTTTTTTTTATTAATTAATTAAGCATATTGTCAATACATATTGACAATCACAAAGGTCATAACCAAAATATAGACAAAATTAAAATATTACCATTAAAAATTGAGATGTGTAAAAACATTGCCACGTCAAAGGGCTAAAGAGGCCCTATTTATTTTCTTATTATGTTTTAATTTTCTTTAATTTCATCACTCTCATTATGTTTTAAGTTTTAGTTTTAGGGGAAAAAAGTCAGCCTGACAAGTTAAAGGACATTACTTTTATTATTTTGTTTCTTTGTGCAGTGTTGGGCAATCTAAATGGACAGGTGGTCTGACTCACCCTGTATAAGTTACGCATATTATGTAAATTTAACATATTATGATCATATGAAGACTTATTGGAGAGATTAATTAATATTCCAACATCATAGCTATTGTTCTGACAGCTACCATAACGTGCTAAAAGTTTTCTTGGATTCATCATGGCAGGAAATATGTTTCAGGTCCAAGTAAAAAATAAGAAGACGACCCAAGGAGGGCGGGGACCACGGGAGAAAAGTAAGAAATTTTACTTCATTAAATGTAATCATGGCAGGAAATATGTTTCAGGTCCAAGTAAAAAATAAGAAGACGACCCAAGGAGGGCGGGGACCACGGGAGAAAAGTAAGAAATTTTACTTTATTAAATGTAATCATGGCAGGAAATATGTTTCAGGTCCAAGTAAAAAATAAGAAGGCAATCTAAATGGACGGGTGGTCTGACTCACCCTGTATAAGTTACGCATATTATGTAAATTTAACATATTATGATCATATGAAGACTTATTGGAGAGATTTGCAATTTTCACTAACAAAATTGTTTTTGACGATAAAGTACGTTCGGAATAGGTGGATTTTCGGATTAGCGGGATTCAGAATAGCAGGACTCTACTGTACTGATTGCACATTTCTTTTCCAGTTATTGCTCCCGGTCAAATCAATGCTGGGCTACCCAGAACTGGTGGTCTGGCTTGTGGGGGGCGAGATATTTTTGTGTAAGTGGTTTTGTATATTTATAAATATGTTATGAGTATTGTTTTACTGATGTTTACATTTTATACAACCTATTATTTAAGTTTGATCACATTAATTTTGTTAATAAATGTAAATTTTATTTTATTAAATGTAATCATGGCAGGAAATATGTTTCAGGTCCAAGTAAAAAATAAGAAGGCAATCTAAATGGACGGGTGGTCTGACTCACCCTGTATAAGTTACGCATATTATGTAAATTTAACATATTATGATCATATGAAGCACTGGTCTGACGGTACTGCGCGGCCGTGTGGTCTAAATCATTGACTGACGAGCCAATGTTTAGGACATACGCCGCGGCGCGGGTTCAATTCCCGCACCATGCGCAATCCCTATTAGGCTTGCAATTGTGTGGCTAAGTTGGTGGGAGGGCCCACCTAAAATAAACGGTGACCGGCTTGGGTGGAAGTTGACGGCAATTGTAGGTTTAATAGGGATTGCAGTGGACACCTGTTTTGCTTCTTTTTACCCTTGTATAGAGGAGGAGGACACGCTTTTTTTTATTAATTAATTAAGCATATTGTCAATACATATTGACAATCACAAAGGTCATAACCAAAATATAGACAAAATTAAAATATTACCATTAAAAATTGAGATGTGTAAAAACATTGCCACGTCAAAGGGCTAAAGAGGCCCTATTTATTTTCTTATTATGTTTTAATTTTCTTTAATTTCATCACTCTCATTATGTTTTAAGTTTTAGTTTTAGGGGAAAAAAGTCAGCCTGACAAGTTAAAGGACATTACTTTTATTATTTTGTTTCTTTGTGCAGTGTTGGGCAATCTAAATGGACAGGTGGTCTGACTCACCCTGTATAAGTTACGCATATTATGTAAATTTAACATATTATGATCATATGAAGACTTATTGGAGAGATTTGCAATTTTCACTAACAAAATTGTTTTTGACGATAAAGTACGTTCGGAATAGGTGGATTTTCGGATTAGCGGGATTCAGAATAGCAGGACTCTACTGTACTGATTGCACATTTCTTTTCCAGTTATTGCTCCCGGTCAAATCAATGCTGGGCTACCCAGAACTGGTGGTCCGGCTTGTGGGGGGCGAGATATTTTTGTGTAAGTGGTTTTGTATATTTATAAATATGTTATGAGTATTGTTTTACTGATGTTTACATTTTATACAACCTATTATTTAAGTTTGATCACATTAATTTTGTTAATAAATGTAAATTTTATTTTATTAAATGTAATCATGGCAGGAAATATGTTTCAGGTCCAAGTAAAAAATAAGAAGGCAATCTAAATGGACGGGTGGTCTGACTCACCCTGTATAAGTTACGCATATTATGTAAATTTAACATATTATGATCATATGAAGCACTGGTCTGACGGTACTGCGCGGCCGTGTGGTCTAAATCATTGACTGACTGAATCATTGACAAATCATTGACTAAATCATTGACTGAATGTTTAGGACATACGCCGCGGCGCGGGTTCAATTCCCGCACCATGCGCAATCCCTATTAGGCTTGCAATTGTGTGGCTAAGTTGGTGGGAGGGCCCACCTAAAATAAACGGTGACCGGCTTGGGTGGAAGTTGACGGCAATTGTAGGTTTAATAGGGATTGCAGTGGACACCTGTTTTGCTTCTTTTTACCCTTGTATAGAGGAGGAGGACACGCTTTTTTTTATTAATTAATTAAGCATATTGTCAATACATATTGACAATCACAAAGGTCATAACCAAAATATAGACAAAATTAAAATATTACCATTAAAAATTGAGATGTGTAAAAACATTGCCACGTCAAAGGGCTAAAGAGGCCCTATTTATTTTCTTATTATGTTTTAATTTTCTTTAATTTCATCACTCTCATTATGTTTTAAGTTTTAGTTTTAGGGGAAAAAAGTCAGCCTGACAAGTTAAAGGACATTACTTTTATTATTTTGTTTCTTTGTGCAGTGTTGGGCAATCTAAATGGACAGGTGGTCTGACTCACCCTGTATAAGTTACGCATATTATGTAAATTTAACATATTATGATCATATGAAGACTTATTGGAGAGATTAATTAATATTCCAACATCATAGCTATTGTTCTGACAGCTACCATAACGTGCTAAAAGTTTTCTTGGATTCATCATGGCAGGAAATATGTTTCAGGTCCAAGTAAAAAATAAGAAGACGACCCAAGGAGGGCGGGGACCACGGGAGAAAAGTAAGAAATTTTACTTCATTAAATGTAATCATGGCAGGAAATATGTTTCAGGTCCAAGTAAAAAATAAGAAGACGACCCAAGGAGGGCGGGGACCACGGGAGAAAAGTAAGAAATTTTACTTTATTAAATGTAATCATGGCAGGAAATATGTTTCAGGTCCAAGTAAAAAATAAGAAGGCAATCTAAATGGACGGGTGGTCTGACATATTATGTAAATTTAACATATTATGATCATATGAAGACTTATTGGAGAGATTTGCAATTTTCACTAACAAAATTGTTTTTGACGATAAAGTACGTTCGGAATAGGTGGATTTTCGGATTAGCGGGATTCAGAATAGCAGGACTCTACTGTACTGATTGCACATTTCTTTTCCAGTTATTGCTCCCGGTCAAATCAATGCTGGGCTACCCAGAACTGGTGGTCTGGCTTGTGGGGGGCGAGATATTTTTGTGTAAGTGGTTTTGTATATTTATAAATATGTTATGAGTATTGTTTTACTGATGTTTACATTTTATACAACCTATTATTTAAGTTTGATCACATTAATTTTGTTAATAAATGTAAATTTTGTTATTTCATCGATCTTTCTCCTAAAGAGAGATAATCTGTAATGGATTTACTGTTATATTAATTGCATCAATTTTAAATTATGCAATTAATTTAAGCATATGATTCAAGCATATATGTTGAAACTTCATTCAACATAAAAAAACTTCATTAAGTTTTAATTGCAAAAATACATTTTCCAAAATTGTAGTTATAATAAAGCTATAATAACAAATTTCATACCTCAAGATTTTTGCGATTAAGGCACAATGTATTATTTCAATATGAATTTTCACAAATTAACTTTTGCCTTTATTTATTAATATGGATATTTGTTTGTTTGTTTTATTTTTAAGTCAAGTAATTTTAGTTTAGTACAAAGTTAAGTGATGGAACCTCTACACAGGCTTTGTCTAACTCTTCAACGTGGTTTGCCGTAGGTACTACGCCGTTGCCGACGGGTGCTGTTACCGACGGCTTGGCCTAGTAGTTCACTGATTTGCCACCAGGCCGGTTGCTCACGCGGTTCAATGAATCGCCGCCAGAGCCGTAGGCTTTAAGACTCAAACGAGCACTGGTCTGACGGTACTGCGCGGCCGTGTGGTCTAAATCATTGACTGACGAGCCAATGTTTAGGACATACGCCGCGGCGCGGGTTCAATTCCCGCACCATGCGCAATCCCTATTAGGCTTGCAATTGTGTGGCTAAGTTGGTGGGAAGGCCCACCTAAAATAAACGGTGACCGGCTTGGGTGGAAGTTGACGGCAATTGTAGGTTTAATAGGGATTGCAGTGGACACATGTTTTGCTTCTTTTTACCCTTGTATAGAGGAGGAGGACACGCTTTTTTTTTATTAATTAATTAAGCATATTGTCAATACATATTGACAATCACAAAGGTCATAACCAAAATATAGACAAAATTAAAATATTACCATTAAAAATTGAGATGTGTAAAAACATTGCCACGTCAAAGGGCTAAAGAGGCCCTATTTATTTTCTTATTATGTTTTAATTTTCTTTAATTTCATCACTCTCATTATGTTTTAAGTTTTAGTTTTAGGGGAAAAAAGTCAGCCTGACAAGTTAAAGGACATTACTTTTATTATTTTGTTTCTTTGTGCAGTGTTGGGCAATCTAAATGGACAGGTGGTCTGACTCACCCTGTATAAGTTACGCATATTATGTAAATTTAACATATTATGATCATATGAAGACTTATTGGAGAGATTAATTAATATTCCAACATCATAGCTATTGTTCTGACAGCTACCATAACGTGCTAAAAGTTTTCTTGGATTCATCATGGCAGGAAATATGTTTCAGGTCCAAGTAAAAAATAAGAAGACGACCCAAGGAGGGCGGGGACCACGGGAGAAAAGTAAGAAATTTTACTTCATTAAATGTAATCATGGCAGGAAATATGTTTCAGGTCCAAGTAAAAAATAAGAAGACGACCCAAGGAGGGCGGGGACCACGGGAGAAAAGTAAGAAATTTTACTTTATTAAATGTAATCATGGCAGGAAATATGTTTCAGGTCCAAGTAAAAAATAAGAAGGCAATCTAAATGGACGGGTGGTCTGACTCACCCTGTATAAGTTACGCATATTATGTAAATTTAACATATTATGATCATATGAAGACTTATTGGAGAGATTTGCAATTTTCACTAACAAAATTGTTTTTGACGATAAAGTACGTTCGGAATAGGTGGATTTTCGGATTAGCGGGATTCAGAATAGCAGGACTCTACTGTACTGATTGCACATTTCTTTTCCAGTTATTGCTCCCGGTCAAATCAATGCTGGGCTACCCAGAACTGGTGGTCTGGCTTGTGGGGGGCGAGATATTTTTGTGTAAGTGGTTTTGTATATTTATAAATATGTTATGAGTATTGTTTTACTGATGTTTACATTTTATACAACCTATTATTTAAGTTTGATCACATTAATTTTGTTAATAAATGTAAATTTTATTTTATTAAATGTAATCATGGCAGGAAATATGTTTCAGGTCCAAGTAAAAAATAAGAAGGCAATCTAAATGGACGGGTGGTCTGACTCACCCTGTATAAGTTACGCATATTATGTAAATTTAACATATTATGATCATATGAAGCACTGGTCTGACGGTACTGCGCGGCCGTGTGGTCTAAATCATTGACTGACGAGCCAATGTTTAGGACATACGCCGCGGCGCGGGTTCAATTCCCGCACCATGCGCAATCCCTATTAGGCTTGCAATTGTGTGGCTAAGTTGGTGGGAAGGCCCACCTAAAATAAACGGTGACCGGCTTGGGTGGAAGTTGACGGCAATTGTAGGTTTAATAGGGATTGCAGTGGACACATGTTTTGCTTCTTTTTACCCTTGTATAGAGGAGGAGGACACGCTTTTTTTTTATTAATTAATTAAGCATATTGTCAATACATATTGACAATCACAAAGGTCATAACCAAAATATAGACAAAATTAAAATATTACCATTAAAAATTGAGATGTGTAAAAACATTGCCACGTCAAAGGGCTAAAGAGGCCCTATTTATTTTCTTATTATGTTTTAATTTTCTTTAATTTCATCACTCTCATTATGTTTTAAGTTTTAGTTTTAGGGGAAAAAAGTCAGCCTGACAAGTTAAAGGACATTACTTTTATTATTTTGTTTCTTTGTGCAGTGTTGGGCAATCTAAATGGACAGGTGGTCTGACTCACCCTGTATAAGTTACGCATATTATGTAAATTTAACATATTATGATCATATGAAGACTTATTGGAGAGATTAATTAATATTCCAACATCATAGCTATTGTTCTGACAGCTACCATAACGTGCTAAAAGTTTTCTTGGATTCATCATGGCAGGAAATATGTTTCAGGTCCAAGTAAAAAATAAGAAGACGACCCAAGGAGGGCGGGGACCACGGGAGAAAAGTAAGAAATTTTACTTCATTAAATGTAATCATGGCAGGAAATATGTTTCAGGTCCAAGTAAAAAATAAGAAGACGACCCAAGGAGGGCGGGGACCACGGGAGAAAAGTAAGAAATTTTACTTTATTAAATGTAATCATGGCAGGAAATATGTTTCAGGTCCAAGTAAAAAATAAGAAGGCAATCTAAATGGACGGGTGGTCTGACTCACCCTGTATAAGTTACGCATATTATGTAAATTTAACATATTATGATCATATGAAGACTTATTGGAGAGATTTGCAATTTTCACTAACAAAATTGTTTTTGACGATAAAGTACGTTCGGAATAGGTGGATTTTCGGATTAGCGGGATTCAGAATAGCAGGACTCTACTGTACTGATTGCACATTTCTTTTCCAGTTATTGCTCCCGGTCAAATCAATGCTGGGCTACCCAGAACTGGTGGTCCGGCTTGTGGGGGGCGAGATATTTTTGTGTAAGTGGTTTTGTATATTTATAAATATGTTATGAGTATTGTTTTACTGATGTTTACATTTTATACAACCTATTATTTAAGTTTGATCACATTAATTTTGTTAATAAATGTAAATTTTATTTTATTAAATGTAATCATGGCAGGAAATATGTTTCAGGTCCAAGTAAAAAATAAGAAGGCAATCTAAATGGACGGGTGGTCTGACTCACCCTGTATAAGTTACGCATATTATGTAAATTTAACATATTATGATCATATGAAGCACTGGTCTGACGGTACTGCGCGGCCGTGTGGTCTAAATCATTGACTGACGAGCCAATGTTTAGGACATACGCCGCGGCGCGGGTTCAATTCCCGCACCATGCGCAATCCCTATTAGGCTTGCAATTGTGTGGCTAAGTTGGTGGGAAGGCCCACCTAAAATAAACGGTGACCGGCTTGGGTGGAAGTTGACGGCAATTGTAGGTTTAATAGGGATTGCAGTGGACACATGTTTTGCTTCTTTTTACCCTTGTATAGAGGAGGAGGACACGCTTTTTTTTTATTAATTAATTAAGCATATTGTCAATACATATTGACAATCACAAAGGTCATAACCAAAATATAGACAAAATTAAAATATTACCATTAAAAATTGAGATGTGTAAAAACATTGCCACGTCAAAGGGCTAAAGAGGCCCTATTTATTTTCTTATTATGTTTTAATTTTCTTTAATTTCATCACTCTCATTATGTTTTAAGTTTTAGTTTTAGGGGAAAAAAGTCAGCCTGACAAGTTAAAGGACATTACTTTTATTATTTTGTTTCTTTGTGCAGTGTTGGGCAATCTAAATGGACAGGTGGTCTGACTCACCCTGTATAAGTTACGCATATTATGTAAATTTAACATATTATGATCATATGAAGACTTATTGGAGAGATTAATTAATATTCCAACATCATAGCTATTGTTCTGACAGCTACCATAACGTGCTAAAAGTTTTCTTGGATTCATCATGGCAGGAAATATGTTTCAGGTCCAAGTAAAAAATAAGAAGACGACCCAAGGAGGGCGGGGACCACGGGAGAAAAGTAAGAAATTTTACTTCATTAAATGTAATCATGGCAGGAAATATGTTTCAGGTCCAAGTAAAAAATAAGAAGACGACCCAAGGAGGGCGGGGACCACGGGAGAAAAGTAAGAAATTTTACTTTATTAAATGTAATCATGGCAGGAAATATGTTTCAGGTCCAAGTAAAAATAAGAAGGCAATCTAAATGGACGGGTGGTCTGACTCACCCTGTATAAGTTACGCATATTATGTAAATTTAACATATTATGATCATATGAAGACTTATTGGAGAGATTTGCAATTTTCACTAACAAAATTGTTTTTGACGATAAAGTACGTTCGGAATAGGTGGATTTTCGGATTAGCGGGATTCAGAATAGCAGGACTCTACTGTACTGATTGCACATTTCTTTTCCAGTTATTGCTCCCGGTCAAATCAATGCTGGGCTACCCAGAACTGGTGGTCCGGCTTGTGGGGGGCGAGATATTTTTGTGTAAGTGGTTTTGTATATTTATAAATATGTTATGAGTATTGTTTTACTGATGTTTACATTTTATACAACCTATTATTTAAGTTTGATCACATTAATTTTGTTAATAAATGTAAATTTTATTTTATTAAATGTAATCATGGCAGGAAATATGTTTCAGGTCCAAGTAAAAAATAAGAAGGCAATCTAAATGGACGGGTGGTCTGACTCACCCTGTATAAGTTACGCATATTATGTAAATTTAACATATTATGATCATATGAAGACTTATTGGAGAGATTTGCAATTTTCACTAACAAAATTGTTTTTGACGATAAAGTACGTTCGGAATAGGTGGATTTTCGGATTAGCGGGATTCAGAATAGCAGGACTCTACTGTACTGATTGCACATTTCTTTTCCAGTTATTGCTCCCGGTCAAATCAATGCTGGGCTACCCAGAACTGGTGGTCTGGCTTGTGGGGGGCGAGATATTTTTGTGTAAGTGGTTTTGTATATTTATAAATATGTTATGAGTATTGTTTTACTGATGTTTACATTTTATACAACCTATTATTTAAGTTTGATCACATTAATTTTGTTAATAAATGTAAATTTTGTTATTTCATCGATCTTTCTCCTAAAGAGAGATAATCTGTAATGGATTTACTGTTATATTAATTGCATCAATTTTAAATTATGCAATTAATTTAAGCATATGATTCAAGCATATATGTTGAAACTTCATTCAACATAAAAAAACTTCATTAAGTTTTAATTGCAAAAATACATTTTCCAAAATTGTAGTTATAATAAAGCTATAATAACAAATTTCATACCTCAAGATTTTTGCGATTAAGGCACAATGTATTATTTCAATATGAATTTTCACAAATTAACTTTTGCCTTTATTTATTAATATGGATATTTGTTTGTTTGTTTTATTTTTAAGTCAAGTAATTTTAGTTTAGTACAAAGTTAAGTGATGGAACCTCTACACAGGCTTTGTCTAACTCTTCAACGTGGTTTGCCGTAGGTACTACGCCGTTGCCGACGGGTGCTGTTACCGACGGCTTGGCCTAGTAGTTCACTGATTTGCCACCAGGCCGGTTGCTCACGCGGTTCAATGAATCGCCGCCAGAGCCGTAGGCTTTAAGACTCAAACGAGCACTGGTCTGACGGTACTGCGCGGCCGTGTGGTCTAAATCATTGACTGACGAGCCAATGTTTAGGACATACGCCGCGGCGCGGGTTCAATTCCCGCACCATGCGCAATCCCTATTAGGCTTGCAATTGTGTGGCTAAGTTGGTGGGAGGGCCCACCTAAAATAAACGGTGACCGGCTTGGGTGGAAGTTGACGGCAATTGTAGGTTTAATAGGGATTGCAGTGGACACCTGTTTTGCTTCTTTTTACCCTTGTATAGAGGAGGAGGACACGCTTTTTTTTATTAATTAATTAAGCATATTGTCAATACATATTGACAATCACAAAGGTCATAACCAAAATATAGACAAAATTAAAATATTACCATTAAAAATTGAGATGTGTAAAAACATTGCCACGTCAAAGGGCTAAAGAGGCCCTATTTATTTTCTTATTATGTTTTAATTTTCTTTAATTTCATCACTCTCATTATGTTTTAAGTTTTAGTTTTAGGGGAAAAAAGTCAGCCTGACAAGTTAAAGGACATTACTTTTATTATTTTGTTTCTTTGTGCAGTGTTGGGCAATCTAAATGGACAGGTGGTCTGACTCACCCTGTATAAGTTACGCATATTATGTAAATTTAACATATTATGATCATATGAAGACTTATTGGAGAGATTAATTAATATTCCAACATCATAGCTATAGCGTGGCGGGGACCACGGGAGAAAAGTAAGAAATTTTACTTTATTAAATGTAATCATGGCAGGAAATATGTTTCAGGTCCAAGTAAAAAATAAGAAGGCAATCTAAATGGACGGGTGGTCTGACTCACCCTGTATAAGTTACGCATATTATGTAAATTTAACATATTAATGGACAGGTGGTCTGACTCACCCTGTATAAGTTACGCATATTATGTAAATTTAACATATTATGATCATATGAAGACTTATTGGAGAGATTAATTAATATTCCAACATCATAGCTATTGTTCTGACAGCTACCATAACGTGCTAAAAGTTTTCTTGGATTCATCATGGCAGGAAATATGTTTCAGGTCCAAGTAAAAAATAAGAAGACGACCCAAGGAGGGCGGGGACCACGGGAGAAAAGTAAGAAATTTTACTTCATTAAATGTAATCATGGCAGGAAATATGTTTCAGGTCCAAGTAAAAAATAAGAAGACGACCCAAGGAGGGCGGGGACCACGGGAGAAAAGTAAGAAATTTTACTTCATTAAATGTAATCATGGCAGGAAATATGTTTCAGGTCCAAGTAAAAAATAAGAAGGCAATCTAAATGGACGGGTGGTCTGACTCACCCTGTATAAGTTACGCATATTATGTAAATTTAACATATTATGATCATATGAAGACTTATTGGAGAGATTTGCAATTTTCACTAACAAAATTGTTTTTGACGATAAAGTACGTTCGGAATAGGTGGATTTTCGGATTAGCGGGATTCAGAATAGCAGGACTCTACTGTACTGATTGCACATTTCTTTTCCAGTTATTGCTCCCGGTCAAATCAATGCTGGGCTACCCAGAACTGGTGGTCCGGCTTGTGGGGGGCGAGATATTTTTGTGTAAGTGGTTTTGTATATTTATAAATATGTTATGAGTATTGTTTTACTGATGTTTACATTTTATACAACCTATTATTTAAGTTTGATCACATTAATTTTGTTAATAAATGTAAATTTTATTTTATTAAATGTAATCATGGCAGGAAATATGTTTCAGGTCCAAGTAAAAAATAAGAAGGCAATCTAAATGGACGGGTGGTCTGACTCACCCTGTATAAGTTACGCATATTATGTAAATTTAACATATTATGATCATATGAAGACTTATTGGAGAGATTTGCAATTTTCACTAACAAAATTGTTTTTGACGATAAAGTACGTTCGGAATAGGTGGATTTTCGGATTAGCGGGATTCAGAATAGCAGGACTCTACTGTACTGATTGCACATTTCTTTTCCAGTTATTGCTCCCGGTCAAATCAATGCTGGGCTACCCAGAACTGGTGGTCTGGCTTGTGGGGGGCGAGATATTTTTGTGTAAGTGGTTTTGTATATTTATAAATATGTTATGAGTATTGTTTTACTGATGTTTACATTTTATACAACCTATTATTTAAGTTTGATCACATTAATTTTGTTAATAAATGTAAATTTTGTTATTTCATCGATCTTTCTCCTAAAGAGAGATAATCTGTAATGGATTTACTGTTATATTAATTGCATCAATTTTAAATTATGCAATTAATTTAAGCATATGATTCAAGCATATATGTTGAAACTTCATTCAACATAAAAAAACTTCATTAAGTTTTAATTGCAAAAATACATTTTCCAAAATTGTAGTTATAATAAAGCTATAATAACAAATTTCATACCTCAAGATTTTTGCGATTAAGGCACAATGTATTATTTCAATATGAATTTTCACAAATTAACTTTTGCCTTTATTTATTAATATGGATATTTGTTTGTTTGTTTTATTTTTAAGTCAAGTAATTTTAGTTTAGTACAAAGTTAAGTGATGGAACCTCTACACAGGCTTTGTCTAACTCTTCAACGTGGTTTGCCGTAGGTACTACGCCGTTGCCGACGGGTGCTGTTACCGACGGCTTGGCCTAGTAGTTCACTGATTTGCCACCAGGCCGGTTGCTCACGCGGTTCAATGAATCGCCGCCAGAGCCGTAGGCTTTAAGACTCAAACGAGCACTGGTCTGACGGTACTGCGCGGCCGTGTGGTCTAAATCATTGACTGACGAGCCAATGTTTAGGACATACGCCGCGGCGCGGGTTCAATTCCCGCACCATGCGCAATCCCTATTAGGCTTGCAATTGTGTGGCTAAGTTGGTGGGAGGGCCCACCTAAAATAAACGGTGACCGGCTTGGGTGGAAGTTGACGGCAATTGTAGGTTTAATAGGGATTGCAGTGGACACCTGTTTTGCTTCTTTTTACCCTTGTATAGAGGAGGAGGACACGCTTTTTTTTATTAATTAACTAAGCATATTGTCAATACATATTGACAATCACAAAGGTCATAACCAAAATATAGACAAAATTAAAATATTACCATTAAAAATTGAGATGTGTAAAAACATTGCCACGTCAAAGGGCTAAAGAGGCCCTATTTATTTTCTTATTATGTTTTAATTTTCTTTAATTTCATCACTCTCATTATGTTTTAAGTTTTAGTTTTAGGGGAAAAAAGTCAGCCTGACAAGTTAAAGGACATTACTTTTATTATTTTGTTTCTTTGTGCAGTGTTTCAGGTCCAAGTAAAAAATAAGAAGGCAATCTAAATGGACGGGTGGTCTGACTCACCCTGTATAAGTTACGCATATTATGTAAATTTAACATATTAATGGACAGGTGGTCTGACTCACCCTGTATAAGTTACGCATATTATGTAAATTTAACATATTATGATCATATGAAGACTTATTGGAGAGATTAATTAATATTCCAACATCATAGCTATTGTTCTGACAGCTACCATAACGTGCTAAAAGTTTTCTTGGATTCATCATGGCAGGAAATATGTTTCAGGTCCAAGTAAAAAATAAGAAGACGACCCAAGGAGGGCGGGGACCACGGGAGAAAAGTAAGAAATTTTACTTCATTAAATGTAATCATGGCAGGAAATATGTTTCAGGTCCAAGTAAAAAATAAGAAGACGACCCAAGGAGGGCGGGGACCACGGGAGAAAAGTAAGAAATTTTACTTCATTAAATGTAATCATGGCAGGAAATATGTTTCAGGTCCAAGTAAAAAATAAGAAGGCAATCTAAATGGACGGGTGGTCTGACTCACCCTGTATAAGTTACGCATATTATGTAAATTTAACATATTATGATCATATGAAGACTTATTGGAGAGATTTGCAATTTTCACTAACAAAATTGTTTTTGACGATAAAGTACGTTCGGAATAGGTGGATTTTCGGATTAGCGGGATTCAGAATAGCAGGACTCTACTGTACTGATTGCACATTTCTTTTCCAGTTATTGCTCCCGGTCAAATCAATGCTGGGCTACCCAGAACTGGTGGTCCGGCTTGTGGGGGGCGAGATATTTTTGTGTAAGTGGTTTTGTATATTTATAAATATGTTATGAGTATTGTTTTACTGATGTTTACATTTTATACAACCTATTATTTAAGTTTGATCACATTAATTTTGTTAATAAATGTAAATTTTATTTTATTAAATGTAATCATGGCAGGAAATATGTTTCAGGTCCAAGTAAAAAATAAGAAGGCAATCTAAATGGACGGGTGGTCTGACTCACCCTGTATAAGTTACGCATATTATGTAAATTTAACATATTATGATCATATGAAGACTTATTGGAGAGATTTGCAATTTTCACTAACAAAATTGTTTTTGACGATAAAGTACGTTCGGAATAGGTGGATTTTCGGATTAGCGGGATTCAGAATAGCAGGACTCTACTGTACTGATTGCACATTTCTTTTCCAGTTATTGCTCCCGGTCAAATCAATGCTGGGCTACCCAGAACTGGTGGTCTGGCTTGTGGGGGGCGAGATATTTTTGTGTAAGTGGTTTTGTATATTTATAAATATGTTATGAGTATTGTTTTACTGATGTTTACATTTTATACAACCTATTATTTAAGTTTGATCACATTAATTTTGTTAATAAATGTAAATTTTGTTATTTCATCGATCTTTCTCCTAAAGAGAGATAATCTGTAATGGATTTACTGTTATATTAATTGCATCAATTTTAAATTATGCAATTAATTTAAGCATATGATTCAAGCATATATGTTGAAACTTCATTCAACATAAAAAAACTTCATTAAGTTTTAATTGCAAAAATACATTTTCCAAAATTGTAGTTATAATAAAGCTATAATAACAAATTTCATACCTCAAGATTTTTGCGATTAAGGCACAATGTATTATTTCAATATGAATTTTTACAAATTAACTTTTGCCTTTATTTATTAATATGGATATTTGTTTGTTTGTTTTATTTTTAAGTCAAGTAATTTTAGTTTAGTACAAAGTTAAGTGATGGAACCTCTACACAGGCTTTGTCTAACTCTTCAACGTGGTTTGCCGTAGGTACTACGCCGTTGCCGACGGGTGCTGTTACCGACGGCTTGGCCTAGTAGTTCACTGATTTGCCACCAGGCCGGTTGCTCACGCGGTTCAATGAATCGCCGCCAGAGCCGTAGGCTTTAAGACTCAAACGAGCACTGGTCTGACGGTACTGCGCGGCCGTGTGGTCTAAATCATTGACTGACGAGCCAATGTTTAGGACATACGCCGCGGCGCGGGTTCAATTCCCGCACCATGCGCAATCCCTATTAGGCTTGCAATTGTGTGGCTAAGTTGGTGGGAGGGCCCACCTAAAATAAACGGTGACCGGCTTGGGTGGAAGTTGACGGCAATTGTAGGTTTAATAGGGATTGCAGTGGACACCTGTTTTGCTTCTTTTTACCCTTGTATAGAGGAGGAGGACACGCTTTTTTTTATTAATTAACTAAGCATATTGTCAATACATATTGACAATCACAAAGGTCATAACCAAAATATAGACAAAATTAAAATATTACCATTAAAAATTGAGATGTGTAAAAACATTGCCACGTCAAAGGGCTAAAGAGGCCCTATTTATTTTCTTATTATGTTTTAATTTTCTTTAATTTCATCACTCTCATTATGTTTTAAGTTTTAGTTTTAGGGGAAAAAAGTCAGCCTGACAAGTTAAAGGACATTACTTTTATTATTTTGTTTCTTTGTGCAGTGTTGGGCAATCTAAATGGACAGGTGGTCTGACTCACCCTGTATAAGTTACGCATATTATGTAAATTTAACATATTATGATCATATGAAGACTTATTGGAGAGATTAATTAATATTCCAACATCATAGCTATTGTTCTGACAGCTACCATAACGTGCTAAAAGTTTTCTTGGATTCATCATGGCAGGAAATATGTTTCAGGTCCAAGTAAAAAATAAGAAGACGACCCAAGGAGGGCGGGGACCACGGGAGAAAAGTAAGAAATTTTACTTCATTAAATGTAATCATGGCAGGAAATATGTTTCAGGTCCAAGTAAAAAATAAGAAGACGACCCAAGGAGGGCGGGGACCACGGGAGAAAAGTAAGAAATTTTACTTTATTAAATGTAATCATGGCAGGAAATATGTTTCAGGTCCAAGTAAAAAATAAGAAGGCAATCTAAATGGACGGGTGGTCTGACTCACCCTGTATAAGTTACGCATATTATGTAAATTTAACATATTATGATCATATGAAGACTTATTGGAGAGATTTGCAATTTTCACTAACAAAATTGTTTTTGACGATAAAGTACGTTCGGAATAGGTGGATTTTCGGATTAGCGGGATTCAGAATAGCAGGACTCTACTGTACTGATTGCACATTTCTTTTCCAGTTATTGCTCCCGGTCAAATCAATGCTGGGCTACCCAGAACTGGTGGTCCGGCTTGTGGGGGGCGAGATATTTTTGTGTAAGTGGTTTTGTATATTTATAAATATGTTATGAGTATTGTTTTACTGATGTTTACATTTTATACAACCTATTATTTAAGTTTGATCACATTAATTTTGTTAATAAATGTAAATTTTATTTTATTAAATGTAATCATGGCAGGAAATATGTTTCAGGTCCAAGTAAAAAATAAGAAGGCAATCTAAATGGACGGGTGGTCTGACTCACCCTGTATAAGTTACGCATATTATGTAAATTTAACATATTATGATCATATGAAGACTTATTGGAGAGATTTGCAATTTTCACTAACAAAATTGTTTTTGACGATAAAGTACGTTCGGAATAGGTGGATTTTCGGATTAGCGGGATTCAGAATAGCAGGACTCTACTGTACTGATTGCACATTTCTTTTCCAGTTATTGCTCCCGGTCAAATCAATGCTGGGCTACCCAGAACTGGTGGTCTGGCTTGTGGGGGGCGAGATATTTTTGTGTAAGTGGTTTTGTATATTTATAAATATGTTATGAGTATTGTTTTACTGATGTTTACATTTTATACAACCTATTATTTAAGTTTGATCACATTAATTTTGTTAATAAATGTAAATTTTGTTATTTCATCGATCTTTCTCCTAAAGAGAGATAATCTGTAATGGATTTACTGTTATATTAATTGCATCAATTTTAAATTATGCAATTAATTTAAGCATATGATTCAAGCATATATGTTGAAACTTCATTCAACATAAAAAAACTTCATTAAGTTTTAATTGCAAAAATACATTTTCCAAAATTGTAGTTATAATAAAGCTATAATAACAAATTTCATACCTCAAGATTTTTGCGATTAAGGCACAATGTATTATTTCAATATGAATTTTCACAAATTAACTTTTGCCTTTATTTATTAATATGGATATTTGTTTGTTTGTTTTATTTTTAAGTCAAGTAATTTTAGTTTAGTACAAAGTTAAGTGATGGAACCTCTACACAGGCTTTGTCTAACTCTTCAACGTGGTTTGCCGTAGGTACTACGCCGTTGCCGACGGGTGCTGTTACCGACGGCTTGGCCTAGTAGTTCACTGATTTGCCACCAGGCCGGTTGCTCACGCGGTTCAATGAATCGCCGCCAGAGCCGTAGGCTTTAAGACTCAAACGAGCACTGGTCTGACGGTACTGCGCGGCCGTGTGGTCTAAATCATTGACTGACGAGCCAATGTTTAGGACATACGCCGCGGCGCGGGTTCCATTCCCGCACCATGCGCAATCCCTATTAGGCTTGCAATTGTGTGGCTAAGTTGGTGGGAGGGCCCACCTAAAATAAACGGTGACCGGCTTGGGTGGAAGTTGACGGCAATTGTAGGTTTAATAGGGATTGCAGTGGACACCTGTTTTGCTTCTTTTTACCCTTGTATAGAGGAGGAGGACACGCTTTTTTTTATTAATTAATTAAGCATATTGTCAATACATATTGACAATCACAAAGGTCATAACCAAAACATAGACAAAATTAAAATATTACCATTAAAAATTGAGATGTGTAAAAACATTGCCACGTCAAAGGGCTAAAGAGGCCCTATTTATTTTCTTATTATGTTTTAATTTTCTTTAATTTCATCACTCTCATTATGTTTTAAGTTTTAGTTTTAGGGGAAAAAAGTCAGCCTGACAAGTTAAAGGACATTACTTTTATTATTTTGTTTCTTTGTGCAGTGTTGGGCAATCTAAATGGACAGGTGGTCTGACTCACCCTGTATAAGTTACGCATATTATGTAAATTTAACATATTATGATCATATGAAGACATATTGGAGAGATTAATTAATATTCCAACATCATAGCTATAGCGTGGCGGGGACCACGGGAGAAAAGTAAGAAATTTTACTTTATTAAATGTATTCATGGCAGGAAATATGTTTCAGGTCCAAGTAAAAAATAAGAAGGCAATCTAAATGGACGGGTGGTCTGACTCACCCTGTATAAGTTACGCATATTATGTAAATTTAACATATTAATGGACAGGTGGTCTGACTCACCCTGTATAAGTTACGCATATTATGTAAATTTAACATATTATGATCATATGAAGACTTATTGGAGAGATTAATTAATATTCCAACATCATAGCTATTGTTCTGACAGCTACCATAACGTGCTAAAAGTTTTCTTGGATTCATCATGGCAGGAAATATGTTTCAGGTCCAAGTAAAAAATAAGAAGACGACCCAAGGAGGGCGGGGACCACGGGAGAAAAGTAAGAAATTTTACTTCATTAAATGTAATCATTGCAGGAAATATGTTTCAGGTCCAAGTAAAAAATAAGAAGACGACCCAAGGAGGGCGGGGACCACGGGAGAAAAGTAAGAAATTTTACTTCATTAAATGTAATCATGGCAGGAAATATGTTTCAGGTCCAAGTAAAAAATAAGAAGGCAATCTAAATGGACGGGTGGTCTGACTCACCCTGTATAAGTTACGCATATTATGTAAATTTAACATATTATGATCATATGAAGACTTATTGGAGAGATTTGCAATTTTCACTAACAAAATTGTTTTTGACGATAAAGTACGTTCGGAATAGGTGAATTTTCGGATTAGCGGGATTCAGAATAGCAGGACTCTACTGTACTGATTGCACATTTCTTTTCCAGTTATTGCTCCCGGTCAAATCAATGCTGGGCTACCCAGAACTGGTGGTCTGGCTTGTGGGGGGCGAGATATTTTTGTGTAAGTGGTTTTGTATATTTATAAATATGTTATGAGTATTGTTTTACTGATGTTTACATTTTATACAACCTATTATTTAAGTTTGATCACATTAATTTTGTTAATAAATGTAAATTTTATTTTATTAAATGTAATCATGGCAGGAAATATGTTTCAGGTCCAAGTAAAAAATAAGAAGGCAATCTAAATGGACGGGTGGTCTGACTCACCCTGTATAAGTTACGCATATTATGTAAATTTAACATATTATGATCATATGAAGCACTGGTCTGACGGTACTGCGCGGCCGTGTGGTCTAAATCATTGACTGACGAGCCAATGTTTAGGACATACGCCGCGGCGCGGGTTCAATTCCCGCACCATGCGCAATCCCTATTAGGCTTGCAATTGTGTGGCTAAGTTGGTGGGAAGGCCCACCTAAAATAAACGGTGACCGGCTTGGGTGGAAGTTGACGGCAATTGTAGGTTTAATAGGGATTGCAGTGGACACATGTTTTGCTTCTTTTTACCCTTGTATAGAGGAGGAGGACACGCTTTTTTTTTATTAATTAATTAAGCATATTGTCAATACATATTGACAATCACAAAGGTCATAACCAAAATATAGACAAAATTAAAATATTACCATTAAAAATTGAGATGTGTAAAAACATTGCCACGTCAAAGGGCTAAAGAGGCCCTATTTATTTTCTTATTATGTTTTAATTTTCTTTAATTTCATCACTCTCATTATGTTTTAAGTTTTAGTTTTAGGGGAAAAAAGTCAGCCTGACAAGTTAAAGGACATTACTTTTATTATTTTGTTTCTTTGTGCAGTGTTGGGCAATCTAAATGGACAGGTGGTCTGACTCACCCTGTATAAGTTACGCATATTATGTAAATTTAACATATTATGATCATATGAAGACTTATTGGAGAGATTAATTAATATTCCAACATCATAGCTATTGTTCTGACAGCTACCATAACGTGCTAAAAGTTTTCTTGGATTCATCATGGCAGGAAATATGTTTCAGGTCCAAGTAAAAAATAAGAAGACGACCCAAGGAGGGCGGGGACCACGGGAGAAAAGTAAGAAATTTTACTTTATTAAATGTAATCATGGCAGGAAATATGTTTCAGGTCCAAGTAAAAAATAAGAAGGCAATCTAAATGGACGGGTGGTCTGACTCACCCTGTATAAGTTACGCATATTATGTAAATTTAACATATTATGATCATATGAAGACTTATTGGAGAGATTTGCAATTTTCACTAACAAAATTGTTTTTGACGATAAAGTACGTTCGGAATAGGTGGATTTTCGGATTAGCGGGATTCAGAATAGCAGGACTCTACTGTACTGATTGCACATTTCTTTTCCAGTTATTGCTCCCGGTCAAATCAATGCTGGGCTACCCAGAACTGGTGGTCCGGCTTGTGGGGGGCGAGATATTTTTGTGTAAGTGGTTTTGTATATTTATAAATATGTTATGAGTATTGTTTTACTGATGTTTACATTTTATACAACCTATTATTTAAGTTTGATCACATTAATTTTGTTAATAAATGTAAATTTTATTTTATTAAATGTAATCATGGCAGGAAATATGTTTCAGGTCCAAGTAAAAAATAAGAAGGCAATCTAAATGGACGGGTGGTCTGACTCACCCTGTATAAGTTACGCATATTATGTAAATTTAACATATTATGATCATATGAAGCACTGGTCTGACGGTACTGCGCGGCCGTGTGGTCTAAATCATTGACTGACGAGCCAATGTTTAGGACATACGCCGCGGCGCGGGTTCAATTCCCGCACCATGCGCAATCCCTATTAGGCTTGCAATTGTGTGGCTAAGTTGGTGGGAAGGCCCACCTAAAATAAACGGTGACCGGCTTGGGTGGAAGTTGACGGCAATTGTAGGTTTAATAGGGATTGCAGTGGACACATGTTTTGCTTCTTTTTACCCTTGTATAGAGGAGGAGGACACGCTTTTTTTTATTAATTAATTAAGCATATTGTCAATACATATTGACAATCACAAAGGTCATAACCAAAATATAGACAAAATTAAAATATTACCATTAAAAATTGAGATGTGTAAAAACATTGCCACGTCAAAGGGCTAAAGAGGCCCTATTTATTTTCTTATTATGTTTTAATTTTCTTTAATTTCATCACTCTCATTATGTTTTAAGTTTTAGTTTTAGGGGAAAAAAGTCAGCCTGACAAGTTAAAGGACATTACTTTTATTATTTTGTTTCTTTGTGCAGTGTTGGGCAATCTAAATGGACAGGTGGTCTGACTCACCCTGTATAAGTTACGCATATTATGTAAATTTAACATATTATGATCATATGAAGACTTATTGGAGAGATTAATTAATATTCCAACATCATAGCTATTGTTCTGACAGCTACCATAACGTGCTAAAAGTTTTCTTGGATTCATCATGGCAGGAAATATGTTTCAGGTCCAAGTAAAAAATAAGAAGACGACCCAAGGAGGGCGGGGACCACGGGAGAAAAGTAAGAAATTTTACTTCATTAAATGTAATCATGGCAGGAAATATGTTTCAGGTCCAAGTAAAAAATAAGAAGACGACCCAAGGAGGGCGGGGACCACGGGAGAAAAGTAAGAAATTTTACTTTATTAAATGTAATCATGGCAGGAAATATGTTTCAGGTCCAAGTAAAAAATAAGAAGGCAATCTAAATGGACGGGTGGTCTGACTCACCCTGTATAAGTTACGCATATTATGTAAATTTAACATATTATGATCATATGAAGACTTATTGGAGAGATTTGCAATTTTCACTAACAAAATTGTTTTTGACGATAAAGTACGTTCGGAATAGGTGGATTTTCGGATTAGCGGGATTCAGAATAGCAGGACTCTACTGTACTGATTGCACATTTCTTTTCCAGTTATTGCTCCCGGTCAAATCAATGCTGGGCTACCCAGAACTGGTGGTCCGGCTTGTGGGGGGCGAGATATTTTTGTGTAAGTGGTTTTGTATATTTATAAATATGTTATGAGTATTGTTTTACTGATGTTTACATTTTATACAACCTATTATTTAAGTTTGATCACATTAATTTTGTTAATAAATGTAAATTTTATTTTATTAAATGTAATCATGGCAGGAAATATGTTTCAGGTCCAAGTAAAAAATAAGAAGGCAATCTAAATGGACGGGTGGTCTGACTCACCCTGTTTAAGTTACGCATATTATGTAAATTTAACATATTATGATCATATGAAGACTTATTGGAGAGATTTGCAATTTTCACTAACAAAATTGTTTTTGACGATAAAGTACGTTCGGAATAGGTGGATTTTCGGATTAGCGGGATTCAGAATAGCAGGACTCTACTGTACTGATTGCACATTTCTTTTCCAGTTATTGCTCCCGGTCAAATCAATGCTGGGCTACCCAGAACTGGTGGTCTGGCTTGTGGGGGGCGAGATATTTTTGTGTAAGTGGTTTTGTATATTTATAAATATGTTATGAGTATTGTTTTACTGATGTTTACATTTTATACAACCTATTATTTAAGTTTGATCACATTAATTTTGTTAATAAATGTAAATTTTGTTATTTCATCGATCTTTCTCCTAAAGAGAGATAATCTGTAATGGATTTACTGTTATATTAATTGCATCAATTTTAAATTATGCAATTAATTTAAGCATATGATTCAAGCATATATGTTGAAACTTCATTCAACATAAAAAAACTTCATTAAGTTTTAATTGCAAAAATACATTTTCCAAAATTGTAGTTATAATAAAGCTATAATAACAAATTTCATACCTCAAGATTTTTGCGATTAAGGCACAATGTATTATTTCAATATGAATTTTCACAAATTAACTTTTGCCTTTATTTATTAATATGGATATTTGTTTGTTTGTTTTATTTTTAAGTCAAGTAATTTTAGTTTAGTACAAAGTTAAGTGATGGAACCTCTACACAGGCTTTGTCTAACTCTTCAACGTGGTTTGCCGTAGGTACTACGCCGTTGCCGACGGGTGCTGTTACCGACGGCTTGGCCTAGTAGTTCACTGATTTGCCACCAGGCCGGTTGCTCACGCGGTTCAATGAATCGCCGCCAGAGCCGTAGGCTTTAAGACTCAAACGAGCACTGGTCTGACGGTACTGCGCGGCCGTGTGGTCTAAATCATTGACTGACGAGCCAATGTTTAGGACATACGCCGCGGCGCGGGTTCAATTCCCGCACCATGCGCAATCCCTATTAGGCTTGCAATTGTGTGGCTAAGTTGGTGGGAGGGCCCACCTAAAATAAACGGTGACCGGCTTGGGTGGAAGTTGACGGCAATTGTAGGTTTAATAGGGATTGCAGTGGACACCTGTTTTGCTTCTTTTTACCCTTGTATAGAGGAGGAGGACACGCTTTTTTTTATTAATTAATTAAGCATATTGTCAATACATATTGACAATCACAAAGGTCATAACCAAAATATAGACAAAATTAAAATATTACCATTAAAAATTGAGATGTGTAAAAACATTGCCACGTCAAAGGGCTAAAGAGGCCCTATTTATTTTCTTATTATGTTTTAATTTTCTTTAATTTCATCACTCTCATTATGTTTTAAGTTTTAGTTTTAGGGGAAAAAAGTCAGCCTGACAAGTTAAAGGACATTACCTTTATTATTTTGTTTCTTTGTGCAGTGTTGGGCAATCTAAATGGACAGGTGGTCTGACTCACCCTGTATAAGTTACGCATATTATGTAAATTTAACATATTATGATCATATGAAGACTTATTGGAGAGATTAATTAATATTCCAACATCATAGCTATAGCGTGGCGGGGACCACGGGAGAAAAGTAAGAAATTTTACTTTATTAAATGTAATCATGGCAGGAAATATGTTTCAGGTCCAAGTAAAAAATAAGAAGGCAATCTAAATGGACGGGTGGTCTGACTCACCCTGTATAAGTTACGCATATTATGTAAATTTAACATATTATGATCATATGAAGACTTATTGGAGAGATTTGCAATTTTCACTAACAAAATTGTTTTTGACGATAAAGTACGTTCGGAATAGGTGGATTTTCGGATTAGCGGGATTCAGAATAGCAGGACTCTACTGTACTGATTGCACATTTCTTTTCCAGTTATTGCTCCCGGTCAAATCAATGCTGGGCTACCCAGAACTGGTGGTCTGGCTTGTGGGGGGCGAGATATTTTTGTGTAAGTGGTTTTGTATATTTATAAATATGTTATGAGTATTGTTTTACTGATGTTTACATTTTATACAACCTATTATTTAAGTTTGATCACATTAATTTTGTTAATAAATGTAAATTTTATTTTATTAAATGTAATCATGGCAGGAAATATGTTTCAGGTCCAAGTAAAAAATAAGAAGGCAATCTAAATGGACGGGTGGTCTGACTCACCCTGTATAAGTTACGCATATTATGTAAATTTAACATATTATGATCATATGAAGCACTGGTCTGACGGTACTGCGCGGCCGTGTGGTCTAAATCATTGACTGACGAGCCAATGTTTAGGACATACGCCGCGGCGCGGGTTCAATTCCCGCACCATGCGCAATCCCTATTAGGCTTGCAATTGTGTGGCTAAGTTGGTGGGAGGGCCCACCTAAAATAAACGGTGACCGGCTTGGGTGGAAGTTGACGGCAATTGTAGGTTTAATAGGGATTGCAGTGGACACCTGTTTTGCTTCTTTTTACCCTTGTATAGAGGAGGAGGACACGCTTTTTTTTATTAATTAATTAAGCATATTGTCAATACATATTGACAATCACAAAGGTCATAACCAAAATATAGACAAAATTAAAATATTACCATTAAAAATTGAGATGTGTAAAAACATTGCCACGTCAAAGGGCTAAAGAGGCCCTATTTATTTTCTTATTATGTTTTAATTTTCTTTAATTTCATCACTCTCATTATGTTTTAAGTTTTAGTTTTAGGGGAAAAAAGTCAGCCTGACAAGTTAAAGGACATTACTTTTATTATTTTGTTTCTTTGTGCAGTGTTGGGCAATCTAAATGGACAGGTGGTCTGACTCACCCTGTATAAGTTACGCATATTATGTAAATTTAACATATTATGATCATATGAAGACTTATTGGAGAGATTAATTAATATTCCAACATCATAGCTATTGTTCTGACAGCTACCATAACGTGCTAAAAGTTTTCTTGGATTCATCATGGCAGGAAATATGTTTCAGGTCCAAGTAAAAAATAAGAAGACGACCCAAGGAGGGCGGGGACCACGGGAGAAAAGTAAGAAATTTTACTTCATTAAATGTAATCATGGCAGGAAATATGTTTCAGGTCCAAGTAAAAAATAAGAAGACGACCCAAGGAGGGCGGGGACCACGGGAGAAAAGTAAGAAATTTTACTTTATTAAATGTAATCATGGCAGGAAATATGTTTCAGGTCCAAGTAAAAAATAAGAAGGCAATCTAAATGGACGGGTGGTCTGACTCACCCTGTATAAGTTACGCATATTATGTAAATTTAACATATTATGATCATATGAAGACTTATTGGAGAGATTTGCAATTTTCACTAACAAAATTGTTTTTGACGATAAAGTACGTTCGGAATAGGTGGATTTTCGGATTAGCGGGATTCAGAATAGCAGGACTCTACTGTACTGATTGCACATTTCTTTTCCAGTTATTGCTCCCGGTCAAATCAATGCTGGGCTACCCAGAACTGGTGGTCCGGCTTGTGGGGGGCGAGATATTTTTGTGTAAGTGGTTTTGTATATTTATAAATATGTTATGAGTATTGTTTTACTGATGTTTACATTTTATACAACCTATTATTTAAGTTTGATCACATTAATTTTGTTAATAAATGTAAATTTTATTTTATTAAATGTAATCATGGCAGGAAATATGTTTCAGGTCCAAGTAAAAAATAAGAAGGCAATCTAAATGGACGGGTGGTCTGACTCACCCTGTTTAAGTTACGCATATTATGTAAATTTAACATATTATGATCATATGAAGCACTGGTCTGACGGTACTGCGCGGCCGTGTGGTCTAAATCATTGACTGACGAGCCAATGTTTAGGACATACGCCGCGGCGCGGGTTCAATTCCCGCACCATGCGCAATCCCTATTAGGCTTGCAATTGTGTGGCTAAGTTGGTGGGAAGGCCCACCTAAAATAAACGGTGACCGGCTTGGGTGGAAGTTGACGGCAATTGTAGGTTTAATAGGGATTGCAGTGGACACATGTTTTGCTTCTTTTTACCCTTGTATAGAGGAGGAGGACACGCTTTTTTTTATTAATTAATTAAGCATATTGTCAATACATATTGACAATCACAAAGGTCATAACCAAAATATAGACAAAATTAAAATATTACCATTAAAAATTGAGATGTGTAAAAACATTGCCACGTCAAAGGGCTAAAGAGGCCCTATTTATTTTCTTATTATGTTTTAATTTTCTTTAATTTCATCACTCTCATTATGTTTTAAGTTTTAGTTTTAGGGGAAAAAAGTCAGCCTGACAAGTTAAAGGACATTACTTTTATTATTTTGTTTCTTTGTGCAGTGTTGGGCAATCTAAATGGACAGGTGGTCTGACTCACCCTGTATAAGTTACGCATATTATGTAAATTTAACATATTATGATCATATGAAGACTTATTGGAGAGATTAATTAATATTCCAACATCATAGCTATTGTTCTGACAGCTACCATAACGTGCTAAAAGTTTTCTTGGATTCATCATGGCAGGAAATATGTTTCAGGTCCAAGTAAAAAATAAGAAGACGACCCAAGGAGGGCGGGGACCACGGGAGAAAAGTAAGAAATTTTACTTCATTAAATGTAATCATGGCAGGAAATATGTTTCAGGTCCAAGTAAAAAATAAGAAGACGACCCAAGGAGGGCGGGGACCACGGGAGAAAAGTAAGAAATTTTACTTTATTAAATGTAATCATGGCAGGAAATATGTTTCAGGTCCAAGTAAAAAATAAGAAGGCAATCTAAATGGACGGGTGGTCTGACTCACCCTGTATAAGTTACGCATATTATGTAAATTTAACATATTATGATCATATGAAGACTTATTGGAGAGATTTGCAATTTTCACTAACAAAATTGTTTTTGACGATAAAGTACGTTCGGAATAGGTGGATTTTCGGATTAGCGGGATTCAGAATAGCAGGACTCTACTGTACTGATTGCACATTTCTTTTCCAGTTATTGCTCCCGGTCAAATCAATGCTGGGCTACCCAGAACTGGTGGTCCGGCTTGTGGGGGGCGAGATATTTTTGTGTAAGTGGTTTTGTATATTTATAAATATGTTATGAGTATTGTTTTACTGATGTTTACATTTTATACAACCTATTATTTAAGTTTGATCACATTAATTTTGTTAATAAATGTAAATTTTATTTTATTAAATGTAATCATGGCAGGAAATATGTTTCAGGTCCAAGTAAAAAATAAGAAGGCAATCTAAATGGACGGGTGGTCTGACTCACCCTGTATAAGTTACGCATATTATGTAAATTTAACATATTATGATCATATGAAGACTTATTGGAGAGATTTGCAATTTTCACTAACAAAATTGTTTTTGACGATAAAGTACGTTCGGAATAGGTGGATTTTCGGATTAGCGGGATTCAGAATAGCAGGACTCTACTGTACTGATTGCACATTTCTTTTCCAGTTATTGCTCCCGGTCAAATCAATGCTGGGCTACCCAGAACTGGTGGTCTGGCTTGTGGGGGGCGAGATATTTTTGTGTAAGTGGTTTTGTATATTTATAAATATGTTATGAGTATTGTTTTACTGATGTTTACATTTTATACAACCTATTATTTAAGTTTGATCACATTAATTTTGTTAATAAATGTAAATTTTGTTATTTCATCGATCTTTCTCCTAAAGAGAGATAATCTGTAATGGATTTACTGTTATATTAATTGCATCAATTTTAAATTATGCAATTAATTTAAGCATATGATTCAAGCATATATGTTGAAACTTCATTCAACATAAAAAAACTTCATTAAGTTTTAATTGCAAAAATACATTTTCCAAAATTGTAGTTATAATAAAGCTATAATAACAAATTTCATACCTCAAGATTTTTGCGATTAAGGCACAATGTATTATTTCAATATGAATTTTCACAAATTAACTTTTGCCTTTATTTATTAATATGGATATTTGTTTGTTTGTTTTATTTTTAAGTCAAGTAATTTTAGTTTAGTACAAAGTTAAGTGATGGAACCTCTACACAGGCTTTGTCTAACTCTTCAACGTGGTTTGCCGTAGGTACTACGCCGTTGCCGACGGGTGCTGTTACCGACGGCTTGGCCTAGTAGTTCACTGATTTGCCACCAGGCCGGTTGCTCACGCGGTTCAATGAATCGCCGCCAGAGCCGTAGGCTTTAAGACTCAAACGAGCACTGGTCTGACGGTACTGCGCGGCCGTGTGGTCTAAATCATTGACTGACGAGCCAATGTTTAGGACATACGCCGCGGCGCGGGTTCAATTCCCGCACCATGCGCAATCCCTATTAGGCTTGCAATTGTGTGGCTAAGTTGGTGGGAGGGCCCACCTAAAATAAACGGTGACCGGCTTGGGTGGAAGTTGACGGCAATTGTAGGTTTAATAGGGATTGCAGTGGACACCTGTTTTGCTTCTTTTTACCCTTGTATAGAGGAGGAGGACACGCTTTTTTTATTAATTAATTAAGCATATTGTCAATACATATTGACAATCACAAAGGTCATAACCAAAATATAGACAAAATTAAAATATTACCATTAAAAATTGAGATGTGTAAAAACATTGCCACGTCAAAGGGCTAAAGAGGCCCTATTTATTTTCTTATTATGTTTTAATTTTCTTTAATTTCATCACTCTCATTATGTTTTAAGTTTTAGTTTTAGGGGAAAAAAGTCAGCCTGACAAGTTAAAGGACATTACTTTTATTATTTTGTTTCTTTGTGCAGTGTTGGGCAATCTAAATGGACAGGTGGTCTGACTCACCCTGTATAAGTTACGCATATTATGTAAATTTAACATATTATGATCATATGAAGACTTATTGGAGAGATTAATTAATATTCCAACATCATAGCTATAGCGTGGCGGGGACCACGGGAGAAAAGTAAGAAATTTTACTTTATTAAATGTAATCATGGCAGGAAATATGTTTCAGGTCCAAGTAAAAAATAAGAAGGCAATCTAAATGGACGGGTGGTCTGACTCACCCTGTATAAGTTACGCATATTATGTAAATTTAACATATTAATGGACAGGTGGTCTGACTCACCCTGTATAAGTTACGCATATTATGTAAATTTAACATATTATGATCATATGAAGACTTATTGGAGAGATTAATTAATATTCCAACATCATAGCTATTGTTCTGACAGCTACCATAACGTGCTAAAAGTTTTCTTGGATTCATCATGGCAGGAAATATGTTTCAGGTCCAAGTAAAAAATAAGAAGACGACCCAAGGAGGGCGGGGACCACGGGAGAAAAGTAAGAAATTTTACTTCATTAAATGTAATCATGGCAGGAAATATGTTTCAGGTCCAAGTAAAAAATAAGAAGACGACCCAAGGAGGGCGGGGACCACGGGAGAAAAGTAAGAAATTTTACTTTATTAAATGTAATCATGGCAGGAAATATGTTTCAGGTCCAAGTAAAAAATAAGAAGGCAATCTAAATGGACGGGTGGTCTGACTCACCCTGTATAAGTTACGCATATTATGTAAATTTAACATATTATGATCATATGAAGACTTATTGGAGAGATTTGCAATTTTCACTAACAAAATTGTTTTTGACGATAAAGTACGTTCGGAATAGGTGGATTTTCGGATTAGCGGGATTCAGAATAGCAGGACTCTACTGTACTGATTGCACATTTCTTTTCCAGTTATTGCTCCCGGTCAAATCAATGCTGGGCTACCCAGAACTGGTGGTCCGGCTTGTGGGGGGCGAGATATTTTTGTGTAAGTGGTTTTGTATATTTATAAATATGTTATGAGTATTGTTTTACTGATGTTTACATTTTATACAACCTATTATTTAAGTTTGATCACATTAATTTTGTTAATAAATGTAAATTTTATTTTATTAAATGTAATCATGGCAGGAAATATGTTTCAGGTCCAAGTAAAAAATAAGAAGGCAATCTAAATGGACGGGTGGTCTGACTCACCCTGTATAAGTTACGCATATTATGTAAATTTAACATATTATGATCATATGAAGCACTGGTCTGACGGTACTGCGCGGCCGTGTGGTCTAAATCATTGACTGACGAGCCAATGTTTAGGACATACGCCGCGGCGCGGGTTCAATTCCCGCACCATGCGCAATCCCTATTAGGCTTGCAATTGTGTGGCTAAGTTGGTGGGAAGGCCCACCTAAAATAAACGGTGACCGGCTTGGGTGGAAGTTGACGGCAATTGTAGGTTTAATAGGGATTGCAGTGGACACATGTTTTGCTTCTTTTTACCCTTGTATAGAGGAGGAGGACACGCTTTTTTTTATTAATTAATTAAGCATATTGTCAATACATATTGACAATCACAAAGGTCATAACCAAAATATAGACAAAATTAAAATATTACCATTAAAAATTGAGATGTGTAAAAACATTGCCACGTCAAAGGGCTAAAGAGGCCCTATTTATTTTCTTATTATGTTTTAATTTTCTTTAATTTCATCACTCTCATTATGTTTTAAGTTTTAGTTTTAGGGGAAAAAAGTCAGCCTGACAAGTTAAAGGACATTACTTTTATTATTTTGTTTCTTTGTGCAGTGTTGGGCAATCTAAATGGACAGGTGGTCTGACTCACCCTGTATAAGTTACGCATATTATGTAAATTTAACATATTATGATCATATGAAGACTTATTGGAGAGATTAATTAATATTCCAACATCATAGCTATTGTTCTGACAGCTACCATAACGTGCTAAAAGTTTTCTTGGATTCATCATGGCAGGAAATATGTTTCAGGTCCAAGTAAAAAATAAGAAGACGACCCAAGGAGGGCGGGGACCACGGGAGAAAAGTAAGAAATTTTACTTCATTAAATGTAATCATGGCAGGAAATATGTTTCAGGTCCAAGTAAAAAATAAGAAGACGACCCAAGGAGGGCGGGGACCACGGGAGAAAAGTAAGAAATTTTACTTTATTAAATGTAATCATGGCAGGAAATATGTTTCAGGTCCAAGTAAAAAATAAGAAGGCAATCTAAATGGACGGGTGGTCTGACTCACCCTGTATAAGTTACGCATATTATGTAAATTTAACATATTATGATCATATGAAGACTTATTGGAGAGATTTGCAATTTTCACTAACAAAATTGTTTTTGACGATAAAGTACGTTCGGAATAGGTGGATTTTCGGATTAGCGGGATTCAGAATAGCAGGACTCTACTGTACTGATTGCACATTTCTTTTCCAGTTATTGCTCCCGGTCAAATCAATGCTGGGCTACCCAGAACTGGTGGTCCGGCTTGTGGGGGGCGAGATATTTTTGTGTAAGTGGTTTTGTATATTTATAAATATGTTATGAGTATTGTTTTACTGATGTTTACATTTTATACAACCTATTATTTAAGTTTGATCACATTAATTTTGTTAATAAATGTAAATTTTATTTTATTAAATGTAATCATGGCAGGAAATATGTTTCAGGTCCAAGTAAAAAATAAGAAGGCAATCTAAATGGACGGGTGGTCTGACTCACCCTGTATAAGTTACGCATATTATGTAAATTTAACATATTATGATCATATGAAGCACTGGTCTGACGGTACTGCGCGGCCGTGTGGTCTAAATCATTGACTGACGAGCCAATGTTTAGGACATACGCCGCGGCGCGGGTTCAATTCCCGCACCATGCGCAATCCCTATTAGGCTTGCAATTGTGTGGCTAAGTTGGTGGGAAGGCCCACCTAAAATAAACGGTGACCGGCTTGGGTGGAAGTTGACGGCAATTGTAGGTTTAATAGGGATTGCAGTGGACACATGTTTTGCTTCTTTTTACCCTTGTATAGAGGAGGAGGACACGCTTTTTTTTTATTAATTAATTAAGCATATTGTCAATACATATTGACAATCACAAAGGTCATAACCAAAATATAGACAAAATTAAAATATTACCATTAAAAATTGAGATGTGTAAAAACATTGCCACGTCAAAGGGCTAAAGAGGCCCTATTTATTTTCTTATTATGTTTTAATTTTCTTTAATTTCATCACTCTCATTATGTTTTAAGTTTTAGTTTTAGGGGAAAAAAGTCAGCCTGACAAGTTAAAGGACATTACTTTTATTATTTTGTTTCTTTGTGCAGTGTTGGGCAATCTAAATGGACAGGTGGTCTGACTCACCCTGTATAAGTTACGCATATTATGTAAATTTAACATATTATGATCATATGAAGACTTATTGGAGAGATTAATTAATATTCCAACATCATAGCTATTGTTCTGACAGCTACCATAACGTGCTAAAAGTTTTCTTGGATTCATCATGGCAGGAAATATGTTTCAGGTCCAAGTAAAAAATAAGAAGACGACCCAAGGAGGGCGGGGACCACGGGAGAAAAGTAAGAAATTTTACTTCATTAAATGTAATCATGGCAGGAAATATGTTTCAGGTCCAAGTAAAAAATAAGAAGACGACCCAAGGAGGGCGGGGACCACGGGAGAAAAGTAAGAAATTTTACTTTATTAAATGTAATCATGGCAGGAAATATGTTTCAGGTCCAAGTAAAAAATAAGAAGGCAATCTAAATGGACGGGTGGTCTGACTCACCCTGTATAAGTTACGCATATTATGTAAATTTAACATATTATGATCATATGAAGACTTATTGGAGAGATTTGCAATTTTCACTAACAAAATTGTTTTTGACGATAAAGTACGTTCGGAATAGGTGGATTTTCGGATTAGCGGGATTCAGAATAGCAGGACTCTACTGTACTGATTGCACATTTCTTTTCCAGTTATTGCTCCCGGTCAAATCAATGCTGGGCTACCCAGAACTGGTGGTCCGGCTTGTGGGGGGCGAGATATTTTTGTGTAAGTGATTTTGTATATTTATAAATATGTTATGAGTATTGTTTTACTGATGTTTACATTTTATACAACCTATTATTTAAGTTTGATCACATTAATTTTGTTAATAAATGTAAATTTTATTTTATTAAATGTAATCATGGCAGGAAATATGTTTCAGGTCCAAGTAAAAAATAAGAAGGCAATCTAAATGGACGGGTGGTCTGACTCACCCTGTATAAGTTACGCATATTATGTAAATTTAACATATTATGATCATATGAAGCACTGGTCTGACGGTACTGCGCGGCCGTGTGGTCTAAATCATTGACTGACGAGCCAATGTTTAGGACATACGCCGCGGCGCGGGTTCAATTCCCGCACCATGCGCAATCCCTATTAGGCTTGCAATTGTGTGGCTAAGTTGGTGGGAAGGCCCACCTAAAATAAACGGTGACCGGCTTGGGTGGAAGTTGACGGCAATTGTAGGTTTAATAGGGATTGCAGTGGACACATGTTTTGCTTCTTTTTACCCTTGTATAGAGGAGGAGGACACGCTTTTTTTTTATTAATTAATTAAGCATATTGTCAATACATATTGACAATCACAAAGGTCATAACCAAAATATAGACAAAATTAAAATATTACCATTAAAAATTGAGATGTGTAAAAACATTGCCACGTCAAAGGGCTAAAGAGGCCCTATTTATTTTCTTATTATGTTTTAATTTTCTTTAATTTCATCACTCTCATTATGTTTTAAGTTTTAGTTTTAGGGGAAAAAAGTCAGCCTGACAAGTTAAAGGACATTACTTTTATTATTTTGTTTCTTTGTGCAGTGTTGGGCAATCTAAATGGACAGGTGGTCTGACTCACCCTGTATAAGTTACGCATATTATGTAAATTTAACATATTATGATCATATGAAGACTTATTGGAGAGATTAATTAATATTCCAACATCATAGCTATTGTTCTGACAGCTACCATAACGTGCTAAAAGTTTTCTTGGATTCATCATGGCAGGAAATATGTTTCAGGTCCAAGTAAAAAATAAGAAGACGACCCAAGGAGGGCGGGGACCACGGGAGAAAAGTAAGAAATTTTACTTCATTAAATGTAATCATGGCAGGAAATATGTTTCAGGTCCAAGTAAAAAATAAGAAGACGACCCAAGGAGGGCGGGGACCACGGGAGAAAAGTAAGAAATTTTACTTTATTAAATGTAATCATGGCAGGAAATATGTTTCAGGTCCAAGTAAAAAATAAGAAGGCAATCTAAATGGACGGGTGGTCTGACTCACCCTGTATAAGTTACGCATATTATGTAAATTTAACATATTATGATCATATGAAGACTTATTGGAGAGATTTGCAATTTTCACTAACAAAATTGTTTTTGACGATAAAGTACGTTCGGAATAGGTGGATTTTCGGATTAGCGGGATTCAGAATAGCAGGACTCTACTGTACTGATTGCACATTTCTTTTCCAGTTATTGCTCCCGGTCAAATCAATGCTGGGCTACCCAGAACTGGTGGTCCGGCTTGTGGGGGGCGAGATATTTTTGTGTAAGTGGTTTTGTATATTTATAAATATGTTATGAGTATTGTTTTACTGATGTTTACATTTTATACAACCTATTATTTAAGTTTGATCACATTAATTTTGTTAATAAATGTAAATTTTATTTTATTAAATGTAATCATGGCAGGAAATATGTTTCAGGTCCAAGTAAAAAATAAGAAGGCAATCTAAATGGACGGGTGGTCTGACTCACCCTGTATAAGTTACGCATATTATGTAAATTTAACATATTATGATCATATGAAGCACTGGTCTGACGGTACTGCGCGGCCGTGTGGTCTAAATCATTGACTGACGAGCCAATGTTTAGGACATACGCCGCGGCGCGGGTTCAATTCCCGCACCATGCGCAATCCCTATTAGGCTTGCAATTGTGTGGCTAAGTTGGTGGGAAGGCCCACCTAAAATAAACGGTGACCGGCTTGGGTGGAAGTTGACGGCAATTGTAGGTTTAATAGGGATTGCAGTGGACACATGTTTTGCTTCTTTTTACCCTTGTATAGAGGAGGAGGACACGCTTTTTTTTTATTAATTAATTAAGCATATTGTCAATACATATTGACAATCACAAAGGTCATAACCAAAATATAGACAAAATTAAAATATTACCATTAAAAATTGAGATGTGTAAAAACATTGCCACGTCAAAGGGCTAAAGAGGCCCTATTTATTTTCTTATTATGTTTTAATTTTCTTTAATTTCATCACTCTCATTATGTTTTAAGTTTTAGTTTTAGGGGAAAAAAGTCAGCCTGACAAGTTAAAGGACATTACTTTTATTATTTTGTTTCTTTGTGCAGTGTTGGGCAATCTAAATGGACAGGTGGTCTGACTCACCCTGTATAAGTTACGCATATTATGTAAATTTAACATATTATGATCATATGAAGACTTATTGGAGAGATTAATTAATATTCCAACATCATAGCTATTGTTCTGACAGCTACCATAACGTGCTAAAAGTTTTCTTGGATTCATCATGGCAGGAAATATGTTTCAGGTCCAAGTAAAAAATAAGAAGACGACCCAAGGAGGGCGGGGACCACGGGAGAAAAGTAAGAAATTTTACTTCATTAAATGTAATCATGGCAGGAAATATGTTTCAGGTCCAAGTAAAAAATAAGAAGACGACCCAAGGAGGGCGGGGACCACGGGAGAAAAGTAAGAAATTTTACTTTATTAAATGTAATCATGGCAGGAAATATGTTTCAGGTCCAAGTAAAAAATAAGAAGGCAATCTAAATGGACGGGTGGTCTGACTCACCCTGTATAAGTTACGCATATTATGTAAATTTAACATATTATGATCATATGAAGACTTATTGGAGAGATTTGCAATTTTCACTAACAAAATTGTTTTTGACGATAAAGTACGTTCGGAATAGGTGGATTTTCGGATTAGCGGGATTCAGAATAGCAGGACTCTACTGTACTGATTGCACATTTCTTTTCCAGTTATTGCTCCCGGTCAAATCAATGCTGGGCTACCCAGAACTGGTGGTCCGGCTTGTGGGGGGCGAGATATTTTTGTGTAAGTGGTTTTGTATATTTATAAATATGTTATGAGTATTGTTTTACTGATGTTTACATTTTATACAACCTATTATTTAAGTTTGATCACATTAATTTTGTTAATAAATGTAAATTTTATTTTATTAAATGTAATCATGGCAGGAAATATGTTTCAGGTCCAAGTAAAAAATAAGAAGGCAATCTAAATGGACGGGTGGTCTGACTCACCCTGTATAAGTTACGCATATTATGTAAATTTAACATATTATGATCATATGAAGACTTATTGGAGAGATTTGCAATTTTCACTAACAAAATTGTTTTTGACGATAAAGTACGTTCGGAATAGGTGGATTTTCGGATTAGCGGGATTCAGAATAGCAGGACTTTACTGTACTGATTGCACATTTCTTTTCCAGTTATTGCTCCCGGTCAAATCAATGCTGGGCTACCCAGAACTGGTGGTCTGGCTTGTGGGGGGCGAGATATTTTTGTGTAAGTGGTTTTGTATATTTATAAATATGTTATGAGTATTGTTTTACTGATGTTTACATTTTATACAACCTATTATTTAAGTTTGATCACATTAATTTTGTTAATAAATGTAAATTTTGTTATTTCATCGATCTTTCTCCTAAAGAGAGATAATCTGTAATGGATTTACTGTTATATTAATTGCATCAATTTTAAATTATGCAATTAATTTAAGCATATGATTCAAGCATATATGTTGAAACTTCATTCAACATAAAAAAACTTCATTAAGTTTTAATTGCAAAAATACATTTTCCAAAATTGTAGTTATAATAAAGCTATAATAACAAATTTCATACCTCAAGATTTTTGCGATTAAGGCACAATTTTGCCACGTCAAAGGGCTAAAGAGGCCCTATTTATTTTCTTATTATGTTTTAATTTTCTTTAATTTCATCACTCTCATTATGTTTTAAGTTTTAGTTTTAGGGGAAAAAAGTCAGCCTGACAAGTTAAAGGACATTACTTTTATTATTTTGTTTCTTTGTGCAGTGTTGGGCAATCTAAATGGACAGGTGGTCTGACTCACCCTGTATAAGTTACGCATATTATGTAAATTTAACATATTATGATCATATGAAGACTTATTGGAGAGATTAATTAATATTCCAACATCATAGCTATAGCGTGGCGGGGACCACGGGAGAAAAGTAAGAAATTTTACTTTATTAAATGTAATCATGGCAGGAAATATGTTTCAGGTCCAAGTAAAAAATAAGAAGGCAATCTAAATGGACGGGTGGTCTGACTCACCCTGTATAAGTTACGCATATTATGTAAATTTAACATATTAATGGACAGGTGGTCTGACTCACCCTGTATAAGTTACGCATATTATGTAAATTTAACATATTATGATCATATGAAGACTTATTGGAGAGATTAATTAATATTCCAACATCATAGCTATTGTTCTGACAGCTACCATAACGTGCTAAAATTTTCTTGGATTCATCATGGCAGGAAATATGTTTCAGGTCCAAGTAAAAAATAAGAAGACGACCCAAGGAGGGCGGGGACCACGGGAGAAGAGTAAGAAATTTTACTTCATTAAATGTAATCATGGCAGGAAATATGTTTCAGGTCCAAGTAAAAAATAAGAAGACGACCCAAGGAGGGCGGGGACCACGGGAGAAAAGTAAGAAATTTTACTTCATTAAATGTAATCATGGCAGGAAATATGTTTCAGGTCCAAGTAAAAAATAAGAAGGCAATCTAAATGGACGGGTGGTCTGACTCACCCTGTATAAGTTACGCATATTATGTAAATTTAACATATTACGATCATATGAAGACTTATTGGAGAGATTTGCAATTTTCACTAACAAAATTGTTTTTGACGATAAAGTACGTTCGGAATAGGTGGATTTTCGGATTAGCGGGATTCAGAATAGCAGGACTCTACTGTACTGATTGCACATTTCTTTTCCAGTTATTGCTCCCGGTCAAATCAATGCTGGGCTACCCAGAACTGGTGGTCTGGCTTGTGGGGGGCGAGATATTTTTGTGTAAGTGGTTTTGTATATTTATAAATATGTTATGAGTATTGTTTTACTGATGTTTACATTTTATACAACCTATTATTTAAGTTTGATCACATTAATTTTGTTAATAAATGTAAATTTTATTTTATTAAATGTAATCATGGCAGGAAATATGTTTCAGGTCCAAGTAAAAAATAAGAAGGCAATCTAAATGGACGGGTGGTCTGACTCACCCTGTATAAGTTACGCATATTATGTAAATTTAACATATTATGATCATATGAAGCACTGGTCTGACGGTACTGCGCGGCCGTGTGGTCTAAATCATTGACTGACGAGCCAATGTTTAGGACATACGCCGCGGCGCGGGTTCAATTCCCGCACCATGCGCAATCCCTATTAGGCTTGCAATTGTGTGGCTAAGTTGGTGGGAAGGCCCACCTAAAATAAACGGTGACCGGCTTGGGTGGAAGTTGACGGCAATTGTAGGTTTAATAGGGATTGCAGTGGACACATGTTTTGCTTCTTTTTACCCTTGTATAGAGGAGGAGGACACGCTTTTTTTTATTAATTAATTAAGCATATTGTCAATACATATTGACAATCACAAAGGTCATAACCAAAATATAGACAAAATTAAAATATTACCATTAAAAATTGAGATGTGTAAAAACATTGCCACGTCAAAGGGCTAAAGAGGCCCTATTTATTTTCTTATTATGTTTTAATTTTCTTTAATTTCATCACTCTCATTATGTTTTAAGTTTTAGTTTTAGGGGAAAAAAGTCAGCCTGACAAGTTAAAGGACATTACTTTTATTATTTTGTTTCTTTGTGCAGTGTTGGGCAATCTAAATGGACAGGTGGTCTGACTCACCCTGTATAAGTTACGCATATTATGTAAATTTAACATATTATGATCATATGAAGACTTATTGGAGAGATTAATTAATATTCCAACATCATAGCTATTGTTCTGACAGCTACCATAACGTGCTAAAAGTTTTCTTGGATTCATCATGGCAGGAAATATGTTTCAGGTCCAAGTAAAAAATAAGAAGACGACCCAAGGAGGGCGGGGACCACGGGAGAAAAGTAAGAAATTTTACTTCATTAAATGTAATCATGGCAGGAAATATGTTTCAGGTCCAAGTAAAAAATAAGAAGACGACCCAAGGAGGGCGGGGACCACGGGAGAAAAGTAAGAAATTTTACTTTATTAAATGTAATCATGGCAGGAAATATGTTTCAGGTCCAAGTAAAAAATAAGAAGGCAATCTAAATGGACGGGTGGTCTGACTCACCCTGTATAAGTTACGCATATTATGTAAATTTAACATATTATGATCATATGAAGACTTATTGGAGAGATTTGCAATTTTCACTAACAAAATTGTTTTTGACGATAAAGTACGTTCGGAATAGGTGGATTTTCGGATTAGCGGGATTCAGAATAGCAGGACTCTACTGTACTGATTGCACATTTCTTTTCCAGTTATTGCTCCCGGTCAAATCAATGCTGGGCTACCCAGAACTGGTGGTCCGGCTTGTGGGGGGCGAGATATTTTTGTGTAAGTGGTTTTGTATATTTATAAATATGTTATGAGTATTGTTTTACTGATGTTTACATTTTATACAACCTATTATTTAAGTTTGATCACATTAATTTTGTTAATAAATGTAAATTTTATTTTATTAAATGTAATCATGGCAGGAAATATGTTTCAGGTCCAAGTAAAAAATAAGAAGGCAATCTAAATGGACGGGTGGTCTGACTCACCCTGTATAAGTTACGCATATTATGTAAATTTAACATATTATGATCATATGAAGACTTATTGGAGAGATTTGCAATTTTCACTAACAAAATTGTTTTTGACGATAAAGTACGTTCGGAATAGGTGGATTTTCGGATTAGCGGGATTCAGAATAGCAGGACTCTACTGTACTGATTGCACATTTCTTTTCCAGTTATTGCTCCCGGTCAAATCAATGCTGGGCTACCCAGAACTGGTGGTCTGGCTTGTGGGGGGCGAGATATTTTTGTGTAAGTGGTTTTGTATATTTATAAATATGTTATGAGTATTGTTTTACTGATGTTTACATTTTATACAACCTATTATTTAAGTTTGATCACATTAATTTTGTTAATAAATGTAAATTTTGTTATTTCATCGATCTTTCTCCTAAAGAGAGATAATCTGTAATGGATTTACTGTTATATTAATTGCATCAATTTTAAATTATGCAATTAATTTAAGCATATGATTCAAGCATATATGTTGAAACTTCATTCAACATAAAAAAACTTCATTAAGTTTTAATTGCAAAAATACATTTTCCAAAATTGTAGTTATAATAAAGCTATAATAACAAATTTCATACCTCAAGATTTTTGCGATTAAGGCACAATGTATTATTTCAATATGAATTTTCACAAATTTAACTTTTGCCTTTATTTATTAATATGGATATTTGTTTGTTTGTTTTATTTTTAAGTCAAGTAATTTTAGTTTAGTACAAAGTTAAGTGATGGAACCTCTACACAGGCTTTGTCTAACTCTTCAACGTGGTTTGCCGTAGGTACTACGCCGTTGCCGACGGGTGCTGTTACCGACGGCTTGGCCTAGTAGTTCACTGATTTGCCACCAGGCCGGTTGCTCACGCGGTTCAATGAATCGCCGCCAGAGCCGTAGGCTTTAAGACTCAAACGAGCACTGGTCTGACGGTACTGCGCGGCCGTGTGGTCTAAATCATTGACTGACGAGCCAATGTTTAGGACATACGCCGCGGCGCGGGTTCAATTCCCGCACCATGCGCAATCCCTATTAGGCTTGCAATTGTGTGGCTAAGTTGGTGGGAGGGCCCACCTAAAATAAACGGTGACCGGCTTGGGTGGAAGTTGACGGCAATTGTAGGTTTAATAGGGATTGCAGTGGACACCTGTTTTGCTTCTTTTTACCCTTGTATAGAGGAGGAGGACACGCTTTTTTTATTAATTAATTAAGCATATTGTCAATACATATTGACAATCACAAAGGTCATAACCAAAATATAGACAAAATTAAAATATTACCATTAAAAATTGAGATGTGTAAAAACATTGCCACGTCAAAGGGCTAAAGAGGCCCTATTTATTTTCTTATTATGTTTTAATTTTCTTTAATTTCATCACTCTCATTATGTTTTAAGTTTTAGTTTTAGGGGAAAAAAGTCAGCCTGACAAGTTAAAGGACATTACTTTTATTATTTTGTTTCTTTGTGCAGTGTTGGGCAATCTAAATGGACAGGTGGTCTGACTCACCCTGTATAAGTTACGCATATTATGTAAATTTAACATATTATGATCATATGAAGACTTATTGGAGAGATTAATTAATATTCCAACATCATAGCTATAGCGTGGCGGGGACCACGGGAGAAAAGTAAGAAATTTTACTTTATTAAATGTAATCATGGCAGGAAATATGTTTCAGGTCCAAGTAAAAAATAAGAAGGCAATCTAAATGGACGGGTGGTCTGACTCACCCTGTATAAGTTACGCATATTATGTAAATTTAACATATTAATGGACAGGTGGTCTGACTCACCCTGTATAAGTTACGCATATTATGTAAATTTAACATATTATGATCATATGAAGACTTATTGGAGAGATTAATTAATATTCCAACATCATAGCTATTGTTCTGACAGCTACCATAACGTGCTAAAATTTTCTTGGATTCATCATGGCAGGAAATATGTTTCAGGTCCAAGTAAAAAATAAGAAGACGACCCAAGGAGGGCGGGGACCACGGGAGAAAAGTAAGAAATTTTACTTCATTAAATGTAATCATGGCAGGAAATATGTTTCAGGTCCAAGTAAAAAATAAGAAGACGACCCAAGGAGGGCGGGGACCACGGGAGAAAAGTAAGAAATTTTACTTCATTAAATGTAATCATGGCAGGAAATATGTTTCAGGTCCAAGTAAAAAATAAGAAGGCAATCTAAATGGACGGGTGGTCTGACTCACCCTGTATAAGTTACGCATATTATGTAAATTTAACATATTACGATCATATGAAGACTTATTGGAGAGATTTGCAATTTTCACTAACAAAATTGTTTTTGACGATAAAGTACGTTCGGAATAGGTGGATTTTCGGATTAGCGGGATTCAGAATAGCAGGACTCTACTGTACTGATTGCACATTTCTTTTCCAGTTATTGCTCCCGGTCAAATCAATGCTGGGCTACCCAGAACTGGTGGTCTGGCTTGTGGGGGGCGAGATATTTTTGTGTAAGTGGTTTTGTATATTTATAAATATGTTATGAGTATTGTTTTACTGATGTTTACATTTTATACAACCTATTATTTAAGTTTGATCACATTAATTTTGTTAATAAATGTAAATTTTATTTTATTAAATGTAATCATGGCAGGAAATATGTTTCAGGTCCAAGTAAAAAATAAGAAGGCAATCTAAATGGACGGGTGGTCTGACTCACCCTGTATAAGTTACGCATATTATGTAAATTTAACATATTATGATCATATGAAGCACTGGTCTGACGGTACTGCGCGGCCGTGTGGTCTAAATCATTGACTGACGAGCCAATGTTTAGGACATACGCCGCGGCGCGGGTTCAATTCCCGCACCATGCGCAATCCCTATTAGGCTTGCAATTGTGTGGCTAAGTTGGTGGGAAGGCCCACCTAAAATAAACGGTGACCGGCTTGGGTGGAAGTTGACGGCAATTGTAGGTTTAATAGGGATTGCAGTGGACACATGTTTTGCTTCTTTTTACCCTTGTATAGAGGAGGAGGACACGCTTTTTTTTTATTAATTAATTAAGCATATTGTCAATACATATTGACAATCACAAAGGTCATAACCAAAATATAGACAAAATTAAAATATTACCATTAAAAATTGAGATGTGTAAAAACATTGCCACGTCAAAGGGCTAAAGAGGCCCTATTTATTTTCTTATTATGTTTTAATTTTCTTTAATTTCATCACTCTCATTATGTTTTAAGTTTTAGTTTTAGGGGAAAAAAGTCAGCCTGACAAGTTAAAGGACATTACTTTTATTATTTTGTTTCTTTGTGCAGTGTTGGGCAATCTAAATGGACAGGTGGTCTGACTCACCCTGTATAAGTTACGCATATTATGTAAATTTAACATATTATGATCATATGAAGACTTATTGGAGAGATTAATTAATATTCCAACATCATAGCTATTGTTCTGACAGCTACCATAACGTGCTAAAAGTTTTCTTGGATTCATCATGGCAGGAAATATGTTTCAGGTCCAAGTAAAAAATAAGAAGACGACCCAAGGAGGGCGGGGACCACGGGAGAAAAGTAAGAAATTTTACTTCATTAAATGTAATCATGGCAGGAAATATGTTTCAGGTCCAAGTAAAAAATAAGAAGACGACCCAAGGAGGGCGGGGACCACGGGAGAAAAGTAAGAAATTTTACTTTATTAAATGTAATCATGGCAGGAAATATGTTTCAGGTCCAAGTAAAAAATAAGAAGGCAATCTAAATGGACGGGTGGTCTGACTCACCCTGTATAAGTTACGCATATTATGTAAATTTAACATATTATGATCATATGAAGACTTATTGGAGAGATTTGCAATTTTCACTAACAAAATTGTTTTTGACGATAAAGTACGTTCGGAATAGGTGGATTTTCGGATTAGCGGGATTCAGAATAGCAGGACTCTACTGTACTGATTGCACATTTCTTTTCCAGTTATTGCTCCCGGTCAAATCAATGCTGGGCTACCCAGAACTGGTGGTCCGGCTTGTGGGGGGCGAGATATTTTTGTGTAAGTGGTTTTGTATATTTATAAATATGTTATGAGTATTGTTTTACTGATGTTTACATTTTATACAACCTATTATTTAAGTTTGATCACATTAATTTTGTTAATAAATGTAAATTTTATTTTATTAAATGTAATCATGGCAGGAAATATGTTTCAGGTCCAAGTAAAAAATAAGAAGGCAATCTAAATGGACGGGTGGTCTGACTCACCCTGTTTAAGTTACGCATATTATGTAAATTTAACATATTATGATCATATGAAGACTTATTGGAGAGATTTGCAATTTTCACTAACAAAATTGTTTTTGACGATAAAGTACGTTCGGAATAGGTGGATTTTCGGATTAGCGGGATTCAGAATAGCAGGACTCTACTGTACTGATTGCACATTTCTTTTCCAGTTATTGCTCCCGGTCAAATCAATGCTGGGCTACCCAGAACTGGTGGTCTGGCTTGTGGGGGGCGAGATATTTTTGTGTAAGTGGTTTTGTATATTTATAAATATGTTATGAGTATTGTTTTACTGATGTTTACATTTTATACAACCTATTATTTAAGTTTGATCACATTAATTTTGTTAATAAATGTAAATTTTGTTATTTCATCGATCTTTCTCCTAAAGAGAGATAATCTGTAATGGATTTACTGTTATATTAATTGCATCAATTTTAAATTATGCAATTAATTTAAGCATATGATTCAAGCATATATGTTGAAACTTCATTCAACATAAAAAAACTTCATTAAGTTTTAATTGCAAAAATACATTTTCCAAAATTGTAGTTATAATAAAGCTATAATAACAAATTTCATACCTCAAGATTTTTGCGATTAAGGCACAATGTATTATTTCAATATGAATTTTCACAAATTAACTTTTGCCTTTATTTATTAATATGGATATTTGTTTGTTTGTTTTATTTTTAAGTCAAGTAATTTTAGTTTAGTACAAAGTTAAGTGATGGAACCTCTACACAGGCTTTGTCTAACTCTTCAACGTGGTTTGCCGTAGGTACTACGCCGTTGCCGACGGGTGCTGTTACCGACGGCTTGGCCTAGTAGTTCACTGATTTGCCACCAGGCCGGTTGCTCACGCGGTTCAATGAATCGCCGCCAGAGCCGTAGGCTTTAAGACTCAAACGAGCACTGGTCTGACGGTACTGCGCGGCCGTGTGGTCTAAATCATTGACTGACGAGCCAATGTTTAGGACATACGCCGCGGCGCGGGTTCAATTCCCGCACCATGCGCAATCCCTATTAGGCTTGCAATTGTGTGGCTAAGTTGGTGGGAGGGCCCACCTAAAATAAACGGTGACCGGCTTGGGTGGAAGTTGACGGCAATTGTAGGTTTAATAGGGATTGCAGTGGACACCTGTTTTGCTTCTTTTTACCCTTGTATAGAGGAGGAGGACACGCTTTTTTTATTAATTAATTAAGCATATTGTCAATACATATTGACAATCACAAAGGTCATAACCAAAATATAGACAAAATTAAAATATTACCATTAAAAATTGAGATGTGTAAAAACATTGCCACGTCAAAGGGCTAAAGAGGCCCTATTTATTTTCTTATTATGTTTTAATTTTCTTTAATTTCATCACTCTCATTATGTTTTAAGTTTTAGTTTTAGGGGAAAAAAGTCAGCCTGACAAGTTAAAGGACATTACTTTTATTATTTTGTTTCTTTGTGCAGTGTTGGGCAATCTAAATGGACAGGTGGTCTGACTCACCCTGTATAAGTTACGCATATTATGTAAATTTAACATATTATGATCATATGAAGACTTATTGGAGAGATTAATTAATATTCCAACATCATAGCTATAGCGTGGCGGGGACCACGGGAGAAAAGTAAGAAATTTTACTTTATTAAATGTAATCATGGCAGGAAATATGTTTCAGGTCCAAGTAAAAAATAAGAAGGCAATCTAAATGGACGGGTGGTCTGACTCACCCTGTATAAGTTACGCATATTATGTAAATTTAACATATTAATGGACAGGTGGTCTGACTCACCCTGTATAAGTTACGCATATTATGTAAATTTAACATATTATGATCATATGAAGACTTATTGGAGAGATTAATTAATATTCCAACATCATAGCTATTGTTCTGACAGCTACCATAACGTGCTAAAAGTTTTCTTGGATTCATCATGGCAGGAAATATGTTTCAGGTCCAAGTAAAAAATAAGAAGACGACCCAAGGAGGGCGGGGACCACGGGAGAAAAGTAAGAAATTTTACTTCATTAAATGTAATCATGGCAGGAAATATGTTTCAGGTCCAAGTAAAAAATAAGAAGACGACCCAAGGAGGGCGGGGACCACGGGAGAAAAGTAAGAAATTTTACTTTATTAAATGTAATCATGGCAGGAAATATGTTTCAGGTCCAAGTAAAAAATAAGAAGGCAATCTAAATGGACGGGTGGTCTGACTCACCCTGTATAAGTTACGCATATTATGTAAATTTAACATATTATGATCATATGAAGACTTATTGGAGAGATTTGCAATTTTCACTAACAAAATTGTTTTTGACGATAAAGTACGTTCGGAATAGGTGGATTTTCGGATTAGCGGGATTCAGAATAGCAGGACTCTACTGTACTGATTGCACATTTCTTTTCCAGTTATTGCTCCCGGTCAAATCAATGCTGGGCTACCCAGAACTGGTGGTCCGGCTTGTGGGGGGCGAGATATTTTTGTGTAAGTGGTTTTGTATATTTATAAATATGTTATGAGTATTGTTTTACTGATGTTTACATTTTATACAACCTATTATTTAAGTTTGATCACATTAATTTTGTTAATAAATGTAAATTTTATTTTATTAAATGTAATCATGGCAGGAAATATGTTTCAGGTCCAAGTAAAAAATAAGAAGGCAATCTAAATGGACGGGTGGTCTGACTCACCCTGTATAAGTTACGCATATTATGTAAATTTAACATATTATGATCATATGAAGCACTGGTCTGACGGTACTGCGCGGCCGTGTGGTCTAAATCATTGACTGACGAGCCAATGTTTAGGACATACGCCGCGGCGCGGGTTCAATTCCCGCACCATGCGCAATCCCTATTAGGCTTGCAATTGTGTGGCTAAGTTGGTGGGAAGGCCCACCTAAAATAAACGGTGACCGGCTTGGGTGGAAGTTGACGGCAATTGTAGGTTTAATAGGGATTGCAGTGGACACCTGTTTTGCTTCTTTTTACCCTTGTATAGAGGAGGAGGACACGCTTTTTTTTATTAATTAATTAAGCATATTGTCAATACATATTGACAATCACAAAGGTCATAACCAAAATATAGACAAAATTAAAATATTACCATTAAAAATTGAGATGTGTAAAAACATTGCCACGTCAAAGGGCTAAAGAGGCCCTATTTATTTTCTTATTATGTTTTAATTTTCTTTAATTTCATCACTCTCATTATGTTTTAAGTTTTAGTTTTAGGGGAAAAAAGTCAGCCTGACAAGTTAAAGGACATTACTTTTATTATTTTGTTTCTTTGTGCAGTGTTGGGCAATCTAAATGGACAGGTGGTCTGACTCACCCTGTATAAGTTACGCATATTATGTAAATTTAACATATTATGATCATATGAAGACTTATTGGAGAGATTAATTAATATTCCAACATCATAGCTATTGTTCTGACAGCTACCATAACGTGCTAAAAGTTTTCTTGGATTCATCATGGCAGGAAATATGTTTCAGGTCCAAGTAAAAAATAAGAAGACGACCCAAGGAGGGCGGGGACCACGGGAGAAAAGTAAGAAATTTTACTTCATTAAATGTAATCATGGCAGGAAATATGTTTCAGGTCCAAGTAAAAAATAAGAAGACGACCCAAGGAGGGCGGGGACCACGGGAGAAAAGTAAGAAATTTTACTTTATTAAATGTAATCATGGCAGGAAATATGTTTCAGGTCCAAGTAAAAAATAAGAAGGCAATCTAAATGGACGGGTGGTCTGACTCACCCTGTATAAGTTACGCATATTATGTAAATTTAACATATTATGATCATATGAAGACTTATTGGAGAGATTTGCAATTTTCACTAACAAAATTGTTTTTGACGATAAAGTACGTTCGGAATAGGTGGATTTTCGGATTAGCGGGATTCAGAATAGCAGGACTCTACTGTACTGATTGCACATTTCTTTTCCAGTTATTGCTCCCGGTCAAATCAATGCTGGGCTACCCAGAACTGGTGGTCCGGCTTGTGGGGGGCGAGATATTTTTGTGTAAGTGGTTTTGTATATTTATAAATATGTTATGAGTATTGTTTTACTGATGTTTACATTTTATACAACCTATTATTTAAGTTTGATCACATTAATTTTGTTAATAAATGTAAATTTTATTTTATTAAATGTAATCATGGCAGGAAATATGTTTCAGGTCCAAGTAAAAAATAAGAAGGCAATCTAAATGGACGGGTGGTCTGACTCACCCTGTTTAAGTTACGCATATTATGTAAATTTAACATATTATGATCATATGAAGACTTATTGGAGAGATTTGCAATTTTCACTAACAAAATTGTTTTTGACGATAAAGTACGTTCGGAATAGGTGGATTTTCGGATTAGCGGGATTCAGAATAGCAGGACTCTACTGTACTGATTGCACATTTCTTTTCCAGTTATTGCTCCCGGTCAAATCAATGCTGGGCTACCCAGAACTGGTGGTCTGGCTTGTGGGGGGCGAGATATTTTTGTGTAAGTGGTTTTGTATATTTATAAATATGTTATGAGTATTGTTTTACTGATGTTTACATTTTATACAACCTATTATTTAAGTTTGATCACATTAATTTTGTTAATAAATGTAAATTTTGTTATTTCATCGATCTTTCTCCTAAAGAGAGATAATCTGTAATGGATTTACTGTTATATTAATTGCATCAATTTTAAATTATGCAATTAATTTAAGCATATGATTCAAGCATATATGTTGAAACTTCATTCAACATAAAAAAACTTCATTAAGTTTTAATTGCAAAAATACATTTTCCAAAATTGTAGTTATAATAAAGCTATAATAACAAATTTCATACCTCAAGATTTTTGCGATTAAGGCACAATGTATTATTTCAATATGAATTTTCACAAATTAACTTTTGCCTTTATTTATTAATATGGATATTTGTTTGTTTGTTTTATTTTTAAGTCAAGTAATTTTAGTTTAGTACAAAGTTAAGTGATGGAACCTCTTCACAGGCTTTGTCTAACTCTTCAACGTGGTTTGCCGTAGGTACTACGCCGTTGCCGACGGGTGCTGTTACCGACGGCTTGGCCTAGTAGTTCACTGATTTGCCACCAGGCCGGTTGCTCACGCGGTTCAATGAATCGCCGCCAGAGCCGTAGGCTTTAAGACTCAAACGAGCACTGGTCTGACGGTACTGCGCGGCCGTGTGGTCTAAATCATTGACTGACGAGCCAATGTTTAGGACATACGCCGCGGCGCGGGTTCAATTCCCGCACCATGCGCAATCCCTATTAGGCTTGCAATTGTGTGGCTAAGTTGGTGGGAGGGCCCACCTAAAATAAACGGTGACCGGCTTGGGTGGAAGTTGACGGCAATTGTAGGTTTAATAGGGATTGCAGTGGACACCTGTTTTGCTTCTTTTTACCCTTGTATAGAGGAGGAGGACACGCTTTTTTTTATTAATTAATTAAGCATATTGTCAATACATATTGACAATCACAAAGGTCATAACCAAAATATAGACAAAATTAAAATATTACCATTAAAAATTGAGATGTGTAAAAACATTGCCACGTCAAAGGGCTAAAGAGGCCCTATTTATTTTCTTATTATGTTTTAATTTTCTTTAATTTCATCACTCTCATTATGTTTTAAGTTTTAGTTTTAGGGGAAAAAAGTCAGCCTGACAAGTTAAAGGACATTACTTTTATTATTTTGTTTCTTTGTGCAGTGTTGGGCAATCTAAATGGACAGGTGGTCTGACTCACCCTGTATAAGTTACGCATATTATGTAAATTTAACATATTATGATCATATGAAGACTTATTGGAGAGATTAATTAATATTCCAACATCATAGCTATAGCGTGGCGGGGACCACGGGAGAAAAGTAAGAAATTTTACTTTATTAAATGTAATCATGGCAGGAAATATGTTTCAGGTCCAAGTAAAAAATAAGAAGGCAATCTAAATGGACGGGTGGTCTGACTCACCCTGTATAAGTTACGCATATTATGTAAATTTAACATATTATGATCATATGAAGACTTATTGGAGAGATTTGCAATTTTCACTAACAAAATTGTTTTTGACGATAAAGTACGTTCGGAATAGGTGGATTTTCACATTTCTTTTCCAGTTATTGCACATTTCTTTTCCAGTTATTGCTCCCGGTCAAATCAATGCTGGGCTACCCAGAACTGGTGGTCTGGCTTGTGGGGGGCGAGATATTTTTGTGTAAGTGGTTTTGTATATTTATAAATATGTTATGAGTATTGTTTTACTGATGTTTACATTTTATACAACCTATTATTTAAGTTTGATCACATTAATTTTGTTAATAAATGTAAATTTTGTTATTTCATCGATCTTTCTCCTAAAGAGAGATAATCTGTAATGGATTTACTGTTATATTAATTGCATCAATTTTAAATTATGCAATTAATTTAAGCATATGATTCAAGCATATATGTTGAAACTTCATTCAACATAAAAAAACTTCATTAAGTTTTAATTGCAAAAATACATTTTCCAAAATTGTAGTTATAATAAAGCTATAATAACAAATTTCATACCTCAAGATTTTTGCGATTAAGGCACAATGTATTATTTCAATATGAATTTTCACAAATTAACTTTTGCCTTTATTTATTAATATGGATATTTGTTTGTTTGTTTTATTTTTAAGTCAAGTAATTTTAGTTTAGTACAAAGTTAAGTGATGGAACCTCTTCACAGGCTTTGTCTAACTCTTCAACGTGGTTTGCCGTAGGTACTACGCCGTTGCCGACGGGTGCTGTTACCGACGGCTTGGCCTAGTAGTTCACTGATTTGCCACCAGGCCGGTTGCTCACGCGGTTCAATGAATCGCCGCCAGAGCCGTAGGCTTTAAGACTCAAACGAGCACTGGTCTGACGGTACTGCGCGGCCGTGTGGTCTAAATCATTGACTGACGAGCCAATGTTTAGGACATACGCCGCGGCGCGGGTTCAATTCCCGCACCATGCGCAATCCCTATTAGGCTTGCAATTGTGTGGCTAAGTTGGTGGGAGGGCCCACCTAAAATAAACGGTGACCGGCTTGGGTGGAAGTTGACGGCAATTGTAGGTTTAATAGGGATTGCAGTGGACACCTGTTTTGCTTCTTTTTACCCTTGTATAGAGGAGGAGGACACGCTTTTTTTTATTAATTAATTAAGCATATTGTCAATACATATTGACAATCACAAAGGTCATAACCAAAATATAGACAAAATTAAAATATTACCATTAAAAATTGAGATGTGTAAAAACATTGCCACGTCAAAGGGCTAAAGAGGCCCTATTTATTTTCTTATTATGTTTTAATTTTCTTTAATTTCATCACTCTCATTATGTTTTAAGTTTTAGTTTTAGGGGAAAAAAGTCAGCCTGACAAGTTAAAGGACATTACTTTTATTATTTTGTTTCTTTGTGCAGTGTTGGGCAATCTAAATGGACAGGTGGTCTGACTCACCCTGTATAAGTTACGCATATTATGTAAATTTAACATATTATGATCATATGAAGACTTATTGGAGAGATTAATTAATATTCCAACATCATAGCTATAGCGTGGCGGGGACCACGGGAGAAAAGTAAGAAATTTTACTTTATTAAATGTAATCATGGCAGGAAATATGTTTCAGGTCCAAGTAAAAAATAAGAAGGCAATCTAAATGGACGGGTGGTCTGACTCACCCTGTATAAGTTACGCATATTATGTAAATTTAACATATTATGATCATATGAAGACTTATTGGAGAGATTTGCAATTTTCACTAACAAAATTGTTTTTGACGATAAAGTACGTTCGGAATAGGTGGATTTTCGGATTAGCGGGATTCAGAATAGCAGGACTCTACTGTACTGATTGCACATTTCTTTTCCAGTTATTGCTCCCGGTCAAATCAATGCTGGGCTACCCAGAACTGGTGGTCTGGCTTGTGGGGGGCGAGATATTTTTGTGTAAGTGGTTTTGTATATTTATAAATATGTTATGAGTATTGTTTTACTGATGTTTACATTTTATACAACCTATTATTTAAGTTTGATCACATTAATTTTGTTAATAAATGTAAATTTTATTTTATTAAATGTAATCATGGCAGGAAATATGTTTCAGGTCCAAGTAAAAAATAAGAAGGCAATCTAAATGGACGGGTGGTCTGACTCACCCTGTATAAGTTACGCATATTATGTAAATTTAACATATTATGATCATATGAAGCACTGGTCTGACGGTACTGCGCGGCCGTGTGGTCTAAATCATTGACTGACGAGCCAATGTTTAGGACATACGCCGCGGCGCGGGTTCAATTCCCGCACCATGCGCAATCCCTATTAGGCTTGCAATTGTGTGGCTAAGTTGGTGGGAGGGCCCACCTAAAATAAACGGTGACCGGCTTGGGTGGAAGTTGACGGCAATTGTAGGTTTAATAGGGATTGCAGTGGACACCTGTTTTGCTTCTTTTTACCCTTGTATAGAGGAGGAGGACACGCTTTTTTTTATTAATTAATTAAGCATATTGTCAATACATATTGACAATCACAAAGGTCATAACCAAAATATAGACAAAATTAAAATATTACCATTAAAAATTGAGATGTGTAAAAACATTGCCACGTCAAAGGGCTAAAGAGGCCCTATTTATTTTCTTATTATGTTTTAATTTTCTTTAATTTCATCACTCTCATTATGTTTTAAGTTTTAGTTTTAGGGGAAAAAAGTCAGCCTGACAAGTTAAAGGACATTACTTTTATTATTTTGTTTCTTTGTGCAGTGTTGGGCAATCTAAATGGACAGGTGGTCTGACTCACCCTGTATAAGTTACGCATATTATGTAAATTTAACATATTATGATCATATGAAGACTTATTGGAGAGATTAATTAATATTCCAACATCATAGCTATTGTTCTGACAGCTACCATAACGTGCTAAAAGTTTTCTTGGATTCATCATGGCAGGAAATATGTTTCAGGTCCAAGTAAAAAATAAGAAGACGACCCAAGGAGGGCGGGGACCACGGGAGAAAAGTAAGAAATTTTACTTCATTAAATGTAATCATGGCAGGAAATATGTTTCAGGTCCAAGTAAAAAATAAGAAGACGACCCAAGGAGGGCGGGGACCACGGGAGAAAAGTAAGAAATTTTACTTTATTAAATGTAATCATGGCAGGAAATATGTTTCAGGTCCAAGTAAAAAATAAGAAGGCAATCTAAATGGACGGGTGGTCTGACTCACCCTGTATAAGTTACGCATATTATGTAAATTTAACATATTATGATCATATGAAGACTTATTGGAGAGATTTGCAATTTTCACTAACAAAATTGTTTTTGACGATAAAGTACGTTCGGAATAGGTGGATTTTCGGATTAGCGGGATTCAGAATAGCAGGACTCTACTGTACTGATTGCACATTTCTTTTCCAGTTATTGCTCCCGGTCAAATCAATGCTGGGCTACCCAGAACTGGTGGTCCGGCTTGTGGGGGGCGAGATATTTTTGTGTAAGTGGTTTTGTATATTTATAAATATGTTATGAGTATTGTTTTACTGATGTTTACATTTTATACAACCTATTATTTAAGTTTGATCACATTAATTTTGTTAATAAATGTAAATTTTATTTTATTAAATGTAATCATGGCAGGAAATATGTTTCAGGTCCAAGTAAAAAATAAGAAGGCACTGGTCTGACGGTACTGCGCGGCCGTGTGGTCTAAATCATTGACTGACGAGCCAATGTTTAGGACATACGCCGCGGCGCGGGTTCAATTCCCGCACCATGCGCAATCCCTATTAGGCTTGCAATTGTGTGGCTAAGTTGGTGGGAGGGCCCACCTAAAATAAACGGTGACCGGCTTGGGTGGAAGTTGACGGCAATTGTAGGTTTAATAGGGATTGCAGTGGACACCTGTTTTGCTTCTTTTTACCCTTGTATAGAGGAGGAGGACACGCTTTTTTTTATTAATTAATTAAGCATATTGTCAATACATATTGACAATCACAAAGGTCATAACCAAAATATAGACAAAATTAAAATATTACCATTAAAAATTGAGATGTGTAAAAACATTGCCACGTCAAAGGGCTAAAGAGGCCCTATTTATTTTCTTATTATGTTTTAATTTTCTTTAATTTCATCACTCTCATTATGTTTTAAGTTTTAGTTTTAGGGGAAAAAAGTCAGCCTGACAAGTTAAAGGACATTACTTTTATTATTTTGTTTCTTTGTGCAGTGTTGGGCAATCTAAATGGACAGGTGGTCTGACTCACCCTGTATAAGTTACGCATATTATGTAAATTTAACATATTATGATCATATGAAGACTTATTGGAGAGATTAATTAATATTCCAACATCATAGCTATTGTTCTGACAGCTACCATAACGTGCTAAAAGTTTTCTTGGATTCATCATGGCAGGAAATATGTTTCAGGTCCAAGTAAAAAATAAGAAGACGACCCAAGGAGGGCGGGGACCACGGGAGAAAAGTAAGAAATTTTACTTCATTAAATGTAATCATGGCAGGAAATATGTTTCAGGTCCAAGTAAAAAATAAGAAGACGACCCAAGGAGGGCGGGGACCACGGGAGAAAAGTAAGAAATTTTACTTTATTAAATGTAATCATGGCAGGAAATATGTTTCAGGTCCAAGTAAAAAATAAGAAGGCAATCTAAATGGACGGGTGGTCTGACTCACCCTGTATAAGTTACGCATATTATGTAAATTTAACATATTATGATCATATGAAGACTTATTGGAGAGATTTGCAATTTTCACTAACAAAATTGTTTTTGACGATAAAGTACGTTCGGAATAGGTGGATTTTCGGATTAGCGGGATTCAGAATAGCAGGACTCTACTGTACTGATTGCACATTTCTTTTCCAGTTATTGCTCCCGGTCAAATCAATGCTGGGCTACCCAGAACTGGTGGTCCGGCTTGTGGGGGGCGAGATATTTTTGTGTAAGTGGTTTTGTATATTTATAAATATGTTATGAGTATTGTTTTACTGATGTTTACATTTTATACAACCTATTATTTAAGTTTGATCACATTAATTTTGTTAATAAATGTAAATTTTATTTTATTAAATGTAATCATGGCAGGAAATATGTTTCAGGTCCAAGTAAAAAATAAGAAGGCAATCTAAATGGACGGGTGGTCTGACTCACCCTGTATAAGTTACGCATATTATGTAAATTTAACATATTATGATCATATGAAGACTTATTGGAGAGATTTGCAATTTTCACTAACAAAATTGTTTTTGACGATAAAGTACGTTCGGAATAGGTGGATTTTCGGATTAGCGGGATTCAGAATAGCAGGACTCTACTGTACTGATTGCACATTTCTTTTCCAGTTATTGCTCCCGGTCAAATCAATGCTGGGCTACCCAGAACTGGTGGTCTGGCTTGTGGGGGGCGAGATATTTTTGTGTAAGTGGTTTTGTATATTTATAAATATGTTATGAGTATTGTTTTACTGATGTTTACATTTTATACAACCTATTATTTAAGTTTGATCACATTAATTTTGTTAATAAATGTAAATTTTGTTATTTCATCGATCTTTCTCCTAAAGAGAGATAATCTGTAATGGATTTACTGTTATATTAATTGCATCAATTTTAAATTATGCAATTAATTTAAGCATATGATTCAAGCATATATGTTGAAACTTCATTCAACATAAAAAAAACTTCATTAAGTTTTAATTGCAAAAATACATTTTCCAAAATTGTAGTTATAATAAAGCTATAATAACAAATTTCATACCTCAAGATTTTTGCGATTAAGGCACAATGTATTATTTCAATATGAATTTTCACAAATTAACTTTTGCCTTTATTTATTAATATGGATATTTGTTTGTTTGTTTTATTTTTAAGTCAAGTAATTTTAGTTTAGTACAAAGTTAAGTGATGGAACCTCTACACAGGCTTTGTCTAACTCTTCAACGTGGTTTGCCGTAGGTACTACGCCGTTGCCGACGGGTGCTGTTACCGACGGCTTGGCCTAGTAGTTCACTGATTTGCCACCAGGCCGGTTGGCAAATCAGTGAATAATAAATTTAACATATTATGATCATATGAAGACTTATTGGAGAGATTTGCAATTTTCACTAACAAAATTGTTTTTGACGATAAAGTACGTTCGGAATAGGTGGATTTTCGGATTAGCGGGATTCAGAATAGCAGGACTCTACTGTACTGATTGCACATTTCTTTTCCAGTTATTGCTCCCGGTCAAATCAATGCTGGGCTACCCAGAACTGGTGGTCTGGCTTGTGGGGGGCGAGATATTTTTGTGTAAGTGGTTTTGTATATTTATAAATATGTTATGAGTATTGTTTTACTGATGTTTACATTTTATACAACCTATTATTTAAGTTTGATCACATTAATTTTGTTAATAAATGTAAATTTTATTTTATTAAATGTAATCATGGCAGGAAATATGTTTCAGGTCCAAGTAAAAAATAAGAAGGCAATCTAAATGGACGGGTGGTCTGACTCACCCTGTATAAGTTACGCATATTATGTAAATTTAACATATTATGATCATATGAAGCACTGGTCTGACGGTACTGCGCGGCCGTGTGGTCTAAATCATTGACTGACGAGCCAATGTTTAGGACATACGCCGCGGCGCGGGTTCAATTCCCGCACCATGCGCAATCCCTATTAGGCTTGCAATTGTGTGGCTAAGTTGGTGGGAGGGCCCACCTAAAATAAACGGTGACCGGCTTGGGTGGAAGTTGACGGCAATTGTAGGTTTAATAGGGATTGCAGTGGACACCTGTTTTGCTTCTTTTTACCCTTGTATAGAGGAGGAGGACACGCTTTTTTTTTATTAATTAATTAAGCATATTGTCAATACATATTGACAATCACAAAGGTCATAACCAAAATATAGACAAAATTAAAATATTACCATTAAAAATTGAGATGTGTAAAAACATTGCCACGTCAAAGGGCTAAAGAGGCCCTATTTATTTTCTTATTATGTTTTAATTTTCTTTAATTTCATCACTCTCATTATGTTTTAAGTTTTAGTTTTAGGGGAAAAAAGTCAGCCTGACAAGTTAAAGGACATTACTTTTATTATTTTGTTTCTTTGTGCAGTGTTGGGCAATCTAAATGGACAGGTGGTCTGACTCACCCTGTATAAGTTACGCATATTATGTAAATTTAACATATTATGATCATATGAAGACTTATTGGAGAGATTAATTAATATTCCAACATCATAGCTATTGTTCTGACAGCTACCATAACGTGCTAAAAGTTTTCTTGGATTCATCATGGCAGGAAATATGTTTCAGGTCCAAGTAAAAAATAAGAAGACGACCCAAGGAGGGCGGGGACCACGGGAGAAAAGTAAGAAATTTTACTTCATTAAATGTAATCATGGCAGGAAATATGTTTCAGGTCCAAGTAAAAAATAAGAAGACGACCCAAGGAGGGCGGGGACCACGGGAGAAAAGTAAGAAATTTTACTTTATTAAATGTAATCATGGCAGGAAATATGTTTCAGGTCCAAGTAAAAAATAAGAAGGCAATCTAAATGGACGGGTGGTCTGACTCACCCTGTATAAGTTACGCATATTATGTAAATTTAACATATTATGATCATATGAAGACTTATTGGAGAGATTTGCAATTTTCACTAACAAAATTGTTTTTGACGATAAAGTACGTTCGGAATAGGTGGATTTTCGGATTAGCGGGATTCAGAATAGCAGGACTCTACTGTACTGATTGCACATTTCTTTTCCAGTTATTGCTCCCGGTCAAATCAATGCTGGGCTACCCAGAACTGGTGGTCCGGCTTGTGGGGGGCGAGATATTTTTGTGTAAGTGGTTTTGTATATTTATAAATATGTTATGAGTATTGTTTTACTGATGTTTACATTTTATACAACCTATTATTTAAGTTTGATCACATTAATTTTGTTAATAAATGTAAATTTTGTTATTTCATCGATCTTTCTCCTAAAGAGAGATAATCTGTAATGGATTTACTGTTATATTAATTGCATCAATTTTAAATTATGCAATTAATTTAAGCATATGATTCAAGCATATATGTTGAAACTTCATTCAACATAAAAAAACTTCATTAAGTTTTAATTGCAAAAATACATTTTCCAAAATTGTAGTTATAATAAAGCTATAATAACAAATTTCATACCTCAAGATTTTTGCGATTAAGGCACAATGTATTATTTCAATATGAATTTTCACAAATTAACTTTTGCCTTTATTTATTAATATGGATATTTGTTTGTTTGTTTTATTTTTAAGTCAAGTAATTTTAGTTTAGTACAAAGTTAAGTGATGGAACCTCTACACAGGCTTTGTCTAACTCTTCAACGTGGTTTGCCGTAGGTACTACGCCGTTGCCGACGGGTGCTGTTACCGACGGCTTGGCCTAGTAGTTCACTGATTTGCCACCAGGCCGGTTGGCAAATCAGTGAATAATAAATTTAACATATTATGATCATATGAAGACTTATTGGAGAGATTTGCAATTTTCACTAACAAAATTGTTTTTGACGATAAAGTACGTTCGGAATAGGTGGATTTTCGGATTAGCGGGATTCAGAATAGCAGGACTCTACTGTACTGATTGCACATTTCTTTTCCAGTTATTGCTCCCGGTCAAATCAATGCTGGGCTACCCAGAACTGGTGGTCTGGCTTGTGGGGGGCGAGATATTTTTGTGTAAGTGGTTTTGTATATTTATAAATATGTTATACGTATTGTTTTACTGATGTTTACATTTTATACAACCTATTATTTAAGTTTGATCACATTAATTTTGTTAATAAATGTAAATTTTATTTTATTAAATGTAATCATGGCAGGAAATATGTTTCAGGTCCAAGTAAAAAATAAGAAGGCAATCTAAATGGACGGGTGGTCTGACTCACCCTGTATAAGTTACGCATATTATGTAAATTTAACATATTATGATCATATGAAGCACTGGTCTGACGGTACTGCGCGGCCGTGTGGTCTAAATCATTGACTGACGAGCCAATGTTTAGGACATACGCCGCGGCGCGGGTTCAATTCCCGCACCATGCGCAATCCCTATTAGGCTTGCAATTGTGTGGCTAAGTTGGTGGGAAGGCCCACCTAAAATAAACGGTGACCGGCTTGGGTGGAAGTTGACGGCAATTGTAGGTTTAATAGGGATTGCAGTGGACACATGTTTTGCTTCTTTTTACCCTTGTATAGAGGAGGAGGACACGCTTTTTTTTATTAATTAATTAAGCATATTGTCAATACATATTGACAATCACAAAGGTCATAACCAAAATATAGACAAAATTAAAATATTACCATTAAAAATTGAGATGTGTAAAAACATTGCCACGTCAAAGGGCTAAAGAGGCCCTATTTATTTTCTTATTATGTTTTAATTTTCTTTAATTTCATCACTCTCATTATGTTTTAAGTTTTAGTTTTAGGGGAAAAAAGTCAGCCTGACAAGTTAAAGGACATTACTTTTATTATTTTGTTTCTTTGTGCAGTGTTGGGCAATCTAAATGGACAGGTGGTCTGACTCACCCTGTATAAGTTACGCATATTATGTAAATTTAACATATTATGATCATATGAAGACTTATTGGAGAGATTAATTAATATTCCAACATCATAGCTATTGTTCTGACAGCTACCATAACGTGCTAAAAGTTTTCTTGGATTCATCATGGCAGGAAATATGTTTCAGGTCCAAGTAAAAAATAAGAAGACGACCCAAGGAGGGCGGGGACCACGGGAGAAAAGTAAGAAATTTTACTTCATTAAATGTAATCATGGCAGGAAATATGTTTCAGGTCCAAGTAAAAAATAAGAAGACGACCCAAGGAGGGCGGGGACCACGGGAGAAAAGTAAGAAATTTTACTTTATTAAATGTAATCATGGCAGGAAATATGTTTCAGGTCCAAGTAAAAAATAAGAAGGCAATCTAAATGGACGGGTGGTCTGACTCACCCTGTATAAGTTACGCATATTATGTAAATTTAACATATTATGATCATATGAAGACTTATTGGAGAGATTTGCAATTTTCACTAACAAAATTGTTTTTGACGATAAAGTACGTTCGGAATAGGTGGATTTTCGGATTAGCGGGATTCAGAATAGCAGGACTCTACTGTACTGATTGCACATTTCTTTTCCAGTTATTGCTCCCGGTCAAATCAATGCTGGGCTACCCAGAACTGGTGGTCCGGCTTGTGGGGGGCGAGATATTTTTGTGTAAGTGGTTTTGTATATTTATAAATATGTTATGAGTATTGTTTTACTGATGTTTACATTTTATACAACCTATTATTTAAGTTTGATCACATTAATTTTGTTAATAAATGTAAATTTTATTTTATTAAATGTAATCATGGCAGGAAATATGTTTCAGGTCCAAGTAAAAAATAAGAAGGCAATCTAAATGGACGGGTGGTCTGACTCACCCTGTTTAAGTTACGCATATTATGTAAATTTAACATATTATGATCATATGAAGACTTATTGGAGAGATTTGCAATTTTCACTAACAAAATTGTTTTTGACGATAAAGTACGTTCGGAATAGGTGGATTTTCGGATTAGCGGGATTCAGAATAGCAGGACTCTACTGTACTGATTGCACATTTCTTTTCCAGTTATTGCTCCCGGTCAAATCAATGCTGGGCTACCCAGAACTGGTGGTCTGGCTTGTGGGGGGCGAGATATTTTTGTGTAAGTGGTTTTGTATATTTATAAATATGTTATGAGTATTGTTTTACTGATGTTTACATTTTATACAACCTATTATTTAAGTTTGATCACATTAATTTTGTTAATAAATGTAAATTTTGTTATTTCATCGATCTTTCTCCTAAAGAGAGATAATCTGTAATGGATTTACTGTTATATTAATTGCAATTTTCACTAACAAAATTGTTTTTGACGATAAAGTACGTTCGGAATAGGTGGATTTTCGGATTAGCGGGATTCAGAATAGCAGGACTCTACTGTACTGATTGCACATTTCTTTTCCAGTTATTGCTCCCGGTCAAATCAATGCTGGGCTACCCAGAACTGGTGGTCTGGCTTGTGGGGGGCGAGATATTTTTGTGTAAGTGGTTTTGTATATTTATAAATATGTTATGAGTATTGTTTTACTGATGTTTACATTTTATACAACCTATTATTTAAGTTTGATCACATTAATTTTGTTAATAAATGTAAATTTTGTTATTTCATCGATCTTTCTCCTAAAGAGAGATAATCTGTAATGGATTTACTGTTATATTAATTGCATCAATTTTAAATTATGCAATTAATTTAAGCATATGATTCAAGCATATATGTTGAAACTTCATTCAACATAAAAAAACTTCATTAAGTTTAAATTGCAAAAATACATTTTCCAAAATTGTAGTTATAATAAAGCTATAATAACAAATTTCATACCTCAAGATTTTTGCGATTAAGGCACAATGTATTATTTCAATATGAATTTTCACAAATTAACTTTTGCCTTTATTTATTAATATGGATATTTGTTTGTTTGTTTTATTTTTAAGTCAAGTAATTTTAGTTTAGTACAAAGTTAAGTGATGGAACCTCTACACAGGCTTTGTCTAACTCTTCAACGTGGTTTGCCGTAGGTACTACGCCGTTGCCGACGGGTGCTGTTACCGACGGCTTGGCCTAGTAGTTCACTGATTTGCCACCAGGCCGGTTGCTCACGCGGTTCAATGAATCGCCGCCAGAGCCGTAGGCTTTAAGACTCAAACGAGCACTGGTCTGACGGTACTGCGCGGCCGTGTGGTCTAAATCATTGACTGACGAGCCAATGTTTAGGACATACGCCGCGGCGCGGGTTCAATTCCCGCACCATGCGCAATCCCTATTAGGCTTGCAATTGTGTGGCTAAGTTGGTGGGAGGGCCCACCTAAAATAAACGGTGACCGGCTTGGGTGGAAGTTGACGGCAATTGTAGGTTTAATAGGGATTGCAGTGGACACCTGTTTTGCTTCTTTTTACCCTTGTATAGAGGAGGAGGACACGCTTTTTTTTATTAATTAATTAAGCATATTGTCAATACATATTGACAATCACAAAGGTCATAACCAAAATATAGACAAAATTAAAATATTACCATTAAAAATTGAGATGTGTAAAAACATTGCCACGTCAAAGGGCTAAAGAGGCCCTATTTATTTTCTTATTATGTTTTAATTTTCTTTAATTTCATCACTCTCATTATGTTTTAAGTTTTAGTTTTAGGGGAAAAAAGTCAGCCTGACAAGTTAAAGGACATTACTTTTATTATTTTGTTTCTTTGTGCAGTGTTGGGCAATCTAAATGGACAGGTGGTCTGACTCACCCTGTATAAGTTACGCATATTATGTAAATTTAACATATTATGATCATATGAAGACTTATTGGAGAGATTAATTAATATTCCAACATCATAGCTATTGTTCTGACAGCTACCATAACGTGCTAAAAGTTTTCTTGGATTCATCATGGCAGGAAATATGTTTCAGGTCCAAGTAAAAAATAAGAAGGCAATCTAAATGGACGGGTGGTCTGACTCACCCTGTATAAGTTACGCATATTATGTAAATTTAACATATTATGATCATATGAAGACTTATTGGAGAGATTTGCAATTTTCACTAACAAAATTGTTTTTGACGATAAAGTACGTTCGGAATAGGTGGATTTTCGGATTAGCGGGATTCAGAATAGCAGGACTCTACTGTACTGATTGCACATTTCTTTTCCAGTTATTGCTCCCGGTCAAATCAATGCTGGGCTACCCAGAACTGGTGGTCCGGCTTGTGGGGGGCGAGATATTTTTGTGTAAGTGGTTTTGTATATTTATAAATATGTTATGAGTATTGTTTTACTGATGTTTACATTTTATACAACCTATTATTTAAGTTTGATCACATTAATTTTGTTAATAAATGTAAATTTTGTTATTTCATCGATCTTTCTCCTAAAGAGAGATAATCTGTAATGGATTTACTGTTATATTAATTGCATCAATTTTAAATTATGCAATTAATTTAAGCATATGATTCAAGCATATATGTTGAAACTTCATTCAACATAAAAAAACTTCATTAAGTTTTAATTGCAAAAATACATTTTCCAAAATTGTAGTTATAATAAAGCTATAATAACAAATTTCATACCTCAAGATTTTTGCGATTAAGGCACAATGTATTATTTCAATATGAATTTTCACAAATTAACTTTTGCCTTTATTTATTAATATGGATATTTGTTTGTTTGTTTTATTTTTAAGTCAAGTAATTTTAGTTTAGTACAAAGTTAAGTGATGGAACCTCTACACAGGCTTTGTCTAACTCTTCAACGTGGTTTGCCGTAGGTACTACGCCGTTGCCGACGGGTGCTGTTACCGACGGCTTGGCCTAGTAGTTCACTGATTTGCCACCAGGCCGGTTGGCAAATCAGTGAATAATAAATTTAACATATTATGATCATATGAAGACTGTTGAAATTATAATATCAGTCCTTTAACTTATAAAAAGTTTTGCATGACATGTGCCGGATTCTCTTGCGTTTGCAAGTTGACCAATGTGGACGTCATTATTATTAACTAATCCATATTAATTAATAATAATATAAATTATAATAATTAATTAATCCATACAAAATTAATTAAATGAATAAATAAATAAATAATGTTTCAACAGCAGGGCTTCTGCCACCCGTGATTCAAGCATATATGTTGAAACTTCATTCAATTCATTAATAAAATAAAATGGGTATAAAACAAATATAACTGGCAAAAGACCACTTATACAATTACCATTGAGTATCTTGGTAATTTTACAGGTGGCATCGCCAAACCCCCTGCCGCCCCCGCCGCCCGTGCCGTCGACGCCGCCCCCATCGACCCCGCAGCTGCCCCCGCCGACCCCACCGCCAGGCCCCAGGTAAGAAGTTTACCTTACAAAAATTAAGTTTTAATTGCAAAAATACATTTTCCAAAATTGTAGTTATAATAAAGCTATAATAACAAATTTCATACCTCAAGATTTTTGCGATTAAGGCACAATGTATTATTTCAATATGAATTTTCACAAATTAACTTTTGCCTTTATTTATTAATATGGATATTTGTTTGTTTGTTTTATTTTTAAGTCAAGTAATTTTAGTTTAGTACAAAGTTAAGTGATGGAACCTCTACACAGGCTTTGTCTAACTCTTCAACGTGGTTTGCCGTAGGTACTACGCCGTTGCCGACGGGTGCTGTTACCGACGGCTTGGCCTAGTAGTTCACTGATTTGCCACCAGGCCGGTTGCTCACGCGGTTCAATGAATCGCCGCCAGAGCCGTAGGCTTTAAGACTCAAACGAGCACTGGTCTGACGGTACTGCGCGGCCGTGTGGTCTAAATCATTGACTGACGAGCCAATGTTTAGGACATACGCCGCGGCGCGGGTTCAATTCCCGCACCATGCGCAATCCCTATTAGGCTTGCAATTGTGTGGCTAAGTTGGTGGGAGGGCCCACCTAAAATAAACGGTGACCGGCTTGGGTGGAAGTTGACGGCAATTGTAGGTTTAATAGGGATTGCAGTGGACACCTGTTTTGCTTCTTTTTACCCTTGTATAGAGGAGGAGGACACGCGTTTTTTTATTAATTAATTAAGCATATTGTCAATACATATTGACAATCACAAAGGTCATAACCAAAATATAGACAAAATTAAAATATTACCATTAAAAATTGAGATGTGTAAAAACATTGCCACGTCAAAGGGCTAAAGAGGCCCTATTTATTTTCTTATTATGTTTTAATTTTCTTTAATTTCATCACTCTCATTATGTTTTAAGTTTTAGTTTTAGGGGAAAAAAGTCAGCCTGACAAGTTAAAGGACATTACTTTTATTATTTTGTTTCTTTGTGCAGTGTTGGGCAATCTAAATGGACGGGTGGTCTGACTCACCCTGTATAAGTTACGCATATTATGTAAATTTAACATATTATGATCATATGAAGACTTATTGGAGAGATTAATTAATATTCCAACATCATAGCTATTGTTCTGACAGCTACCATAACGTGCTAAAAGTTTTCTTGGATTCATCATGGCAGGAAATATGTTTCAGGTCCAAGTAAAAAATAAGAAGACGACCCAAGGAGGGCGGGGACCACGGGAGAAAAGTAAGAAATTTTACTTCATTAAATGTAATCATGGCAGGAAATATGTTTCAGGTCCAAGTAAAAAATAAGAAGACGACCCAAGGAGGGCGGGGACCACGGGAGAAAAGTAAGAAATTTTACTTCATTAAATGTAATCATGGCAGGAAATATGTTTCAGGTCCAAGTAAAAAATAAGAAGGCAATCTAAATGGACGGGTGGTCTGACTCACCCTGTATAAGTTACGCATATTATGTAAATTTAACATATTATGATCATGTAAAGACTTATTAAAGAGATTAATTAATATTCCAACATCATAGCTATTGTTCTGACAGCTACCATAACGTGCTAAAAGTTTTCTTGGATTCATCATGGCAGGAAATATGTTTCAGGTCCAAGTAAAAAATAAGAAGACGACCCAAGGAGGGCGGGGACCACAGGAGAAAAGTAAGAAATTATGTTTTAAGTCTCATTATGTTTTAAGTTTTAGTTTTAGGGGAAAAAAGTCAGCCTGACAAGTTAAAGGACATTACTTTTATTATTTTGTTTCTTTGTGCAGTGTTGGGCAATCTAAATGGACGGGTGGTCTGACTCACCCTGCATAAGTTACGCATATTATGTAAATTTAACATATTATGATCATATGAAGACTTATTGGAGAGATTAATTAATATTCCAACATCATAGCTATTGTTCTGACAGCTACCATAACGTGCTAAAAGTTTTCTTGGATTCATCATGGCAGGAAATATGTTTCAGGTCCAAGTAAAAAATAAAAAGACGACCCGAAGAATAAATAAATAAATAATGTTTCAACAGCAGGGCTTCTGCCACCCGTGATTCAAGCATATATGTTGAAACTTCATTCAATTCATTAATAAAATAAAATGGGTATAAAACAAATATAACTGGCAAAAGACCACTTATACAATTACCATTGAGTATCTTGGTAATTTTACAGGTGGCATCGCCAAACCCCCTGCCGCCCCCGCCGCCCGTGCCGTCGACGCCGCCCCCATCGACCCCGCAGCTGCCCCCGCCGACCCCACCGCCAGGCCCCAGGTAAGAAGTTTACCTTACAAAAATTAAGGTTTAATTGCAAAAATACATTTTCCAAAATTGTAGTTATAATAAAGCTATAATAACAAATTTCATACCTCAAGATTTTTGCGATTAAGGCACAATGTATTATTTCAATATGAATTTTCACAAATTAACTTTTGCCTTTATTTATTAATATGGATATTTGTTTGTTTGTTTTATTTTTAAGTCAAGTAATTTTAGTTTAGTACAAAGTTAAGTGATGGAACCTCTACACAGGCTTTGTCTAACTCTTCAACGTGGTTTGCCGTAGGTACTACGCCGTTGCCGACGGGTGCTGTTACCGACGGCTTGGCCTAGTAGTTCACTGATTTGCCACCAGGCCGGTTGCTCACGCGGTTCAATGAATCGCCGCCAGAGCCGTAGGCTTTAAGACTCAAACGAGCACTGGTCTGACGGTACTGCGCGGCCGTGTGGTCTAAATCATTGACTGACGAGCCAATGTTTAGGACATACGCCGCGGCGCGGGTTCAATTCCCGCACCATGCGCAATCCCTATTAGGCTTGCAATTGTGTGGCTAAGTTGGTGGGAGGGCCCACCTAAAATAAACGGTGACCGGCTTGGGTGGAAGTTGACGGCAATTGTAGGTTTAATAGGGATTGCAGTGGACACCTGTTTTGCTTCTTTTTACCCTTGTATAGAGGAGGAGGACACGCGTTTTTTTATTAATTAATTAAGCATATTGTCAATACATATTGACAATCACAAAGGTCATAACCAAAATATAGACAAAATTAAAATATTACCATTAAAAATTGAGATGTGTAAAAACATAGCCACGTCAAAGGGCTAAAGAGGCCCTATTTATTTTCTTATTATGTTTTAATTTTCTTTAATTTCATCACTCTCATTATGTTTTAAGTTTTAGTTTTAGGGGAAAAAAGTCAGCCTGACAAGTTAAAGGACATTACTTTTATTATTTTGTTTCTTTGTGCAGTGTTGGGCAATCTAAATGGACGGGTGGTCTGACTCACCCTGTATAAGTTACGCATATTATGTAAATTTAACATATTATGATCATATGAAGACTTATTGGAGAGATTAATTAATATTCCAACATCATAGCTATTGTTCTGACAGCTACCATAACGTGCTAAAAGTTTTCTTGGATTCATCATGGCAGGAAATATGTTTCAGGTCCAAGTAAAAAATAAGAAGACGACCCAAGGAGGGCGGGGACCACGGGAGAAAAGTAAGAAATTTTACTTCATTAAATGTAATCATGGCAGGAAATATGTTTCAGGTCCAAGTAAAAAATAAGAAGACGACCCAAGGAGGGCGGGGACCACGGGAGAAAAGTAAGAAATTTTACTTCATTAAATGTAATCATGGCAGGAAATATGTTAGGTTAGGTTAGGTTAGGTTAGGTTGCTCACGCGGTTCAATGAATCGCCGCCAGAGCCGTAGGCTTTAAGACTCAAACGAGCACTGGTCTGACGGTACTGCGCGGCCGTGTGGTCTAAATCATTGACTGACGAGCCAATGTTTAGGACATACGCCGCGGCGCGGGTTCAATTCCCGCACCATGCGCAATCCCTATTAGGCTTGCAATTGTGTGGCTAAGTTGGTGGGAGGGCCCACCTAAAATAAACGGTGACCGGCTTGGGTGGAAGTTGACGGCAATTGTAGGTTTAATAGGGATTGCAGTGGACACCTGTTTTGCTTCTTTTTACCCTTGTATAGAGGAGGAGGACACGCGTTTTTTTATTAATTAATTAAGCATATTGTCAATACATATTGACAATCACAAAGGTCATAACCAAAATATAGACAAAATTAAAATATTACCATTAAAAATTGAGATGTGTAAAAACATAGCCACGTCAAAGGGCTAAAGAGGCCCTATTTATTTTCTTATTATGTTTTAATTTTCTTTAATTTCATCACTCTCATTATGTTTTAAGTTTTAGTTTTAGGGGAAAAAAGTCAGCCTGACAAGTTAAAGGACATTACTTTTATTATTTTGTTTCTTTGTGCAGTGTTGGGCAATCTAAATGGACGGGTGGTCTGACTCACCCTGTATAAGTTACGCATATTATGTAAATTTAACATATTATGATCATATGAAGACTTATTGGAGAGATTAATTAATATTCCAACATCATAGCTATTGTTCTGACAGCTACCATAACGTGCTAAAAGTTTTCTTGGATTCATCATGGCAGGAAATATGTTTCAGGTCCAAGTAAAAAATAAGAAGACGACCCAAGGAGGGCGGGGACCACGGGAGAAAAGTAAGAAAGTGTTGGGCAATCTAAATGGACGGGTGGTCTGACTCACCCTGTATAAGTTACGCATATTATGTAAATTTAACATATTATGATCATATGAAGACTTATTGGAGAGATTAATTAATATTCCAACATCATAGCTATTGTTCTGACAGCTACCATAACGTGCTAAAAGTTTTCTTGGATTCATCATGGCAGGAAATATGTTTCAGGTCCAAGTAAAAAATAAGAAGACGACCCAAGGAGGGCGGGGACCACGGGAGAAAAGTAAGAAATTTTACTTCATTAAATGTAATCATGGCAGGAAATATGTTTCAGGTCCAAGTAAAAAATAAGAAGACGACCCAAGGAGGGCGGGGACCACGGGAGAAAAGTAAGAAATTTTACTTCATTAAATGTAATCATGGCAGGAAATATGTTTCAGGTCCAAGTAAAAAATAAGAAGGCAATCTAAATGGACGGGTGGTCTGACTCACCCTGTATAAGTTACGCATATTATGTAAATTTAACATATTATGATCATGTAAAGACTTATTAAAGAGATTAATTAATATTCCAACATCATAGCTATTGTTCTGACAGCTACCATAACGTGCTAAAAGTTTTCTTGGATTCATCATGGCAGGAAATATGTTTCAGGTCCAAGTAAAAAATAAGAAGACGACCCAAGGAGGGCGGGGACCACAGGAGAAAAGTAAGAAATTATGTTTTAAGTCTCATTATGTTTTAAGTTTTAGTTTTAGGGGAAAAAAGTCAGCCTGACAAGTTAAAGGACATTACTTTTATTATTTTGTTTCTTTGTGCAGTGTTGGGCAATCTAAATGGACGGGTGGTCTGACTCACCCTGCATAAGTTACGCATATTATGTAAATTTAACATATTATGATCATATGAAGACTTATTGGAGAGATTAATTAATATTCCAACATCATAGCTATTGTTCTGACAGCTACCATAACGTGCTAAAAGTTTTCTTGGATTCATCATGGCAGGAAATATGTTTCAGGTCCAAGTAAAAAATAAAAAGACGACCCGAAGAATAAATAAATAAATAATGTTTCAACAGCAGGGCTTCTGCCACCCGTGATTCAAGCATATATGTTGAAACTTCATTCAATTCATTAATAAAATAAAATGGGTATAAAACAAATATAACTGGCAAAAGACCACTTATACAATTACCATTGAGTATCTTGGTAATTTTACAGGTGGCATCGCCAAACCCCCTGCCGCCCCCGCCGCCCGTGCCGTCGACGCCGCCCCCATCGACCCCGCAGCTGCCCCCGCCGACCCCACCGCCAGGCCCCAGGTAAGAAGTTTACCTTACAAAAATTAAGGTTTAATTGCAAAAATACATTTTCCAAAATTGTAGTTATAATAAAGCTATAATAACAAATTTCATACCTCAAGATTTTTGCGATTAAGGCACAATGTATTATTTCAATATGAATTTTCACAAATTAACTTTTGCCTTTATTTATTAATATGGATATTTGTTTGTTTGTTTTATTTTTAAGTCAAGTAATTTTAGTTTAGTACAAAGTTAAGTGATGGAACCTCTACACAGGCTTTGTCTAACTCTTCAACGTGGTTTGCCGTAGGTACTACGCCGTTGCCGACGGGTGCTGTTACCGACGGCTTGGCCTAGTAGTTCACTGATTTGCCACCAGGCCGGTTGCTCACGCGGTTCAATGAATCGCCGCCAGAGCCGTAGGCTTTAAGACTCAAACGAGCACTGGTCTGACGGTACTGCGCGGCCGTGTGGTCTAAATCATTGACTGACGAGCCAATGTTTAGGACATACGCCGCGGCGCGGGTTCAATTCCCGCACCATGCGCAATCCCTATTAGGCTTGCAATTGTGTGGCTAAGTTGGTGGGAGGGCCCACCTAAAATAAACGGTGACCGGCTTGGGTGGAAGTTGACGGCAATTGTAGGTTTAATAGGGATTGCAGTGGACACCTGTTTTGCTTCTTTTTACCCTTGTATAGAGGAGGAGGACACGCGTTTTTTTATTAATTAATTAAGCATATTGTCAATACATATTGACAATCACAAAGGTCATAACCAAAATATAGACAAAATTAAAATATTACCATTAAAAATTGAGATGTGTAAAAACATAGCCACGTCAAAGGGCTAAAGAGGCCCTATTTATTTTCTTATTATGTTTTAATTTTCTTTAATTTCATCACTCTCATTATGTTTTAAGTTTTAGTTTTAGGGGAAAAAAGTCAGCCTGACAAGTTAAAGGACATTACTTTTATTATTTTGTTTCTTTGTGCAGTGTTGGGCAATCTAAATGGACGGGTGGTCTGACTCACCCTGTATAAGTTACGCATATTATGTAAATTTAACATATTATGATCATATGAAGACTTATTGGAGAGATTAATTAATATTCCAACATCATAGCTATTGTTCTGACAGCTACCATAACGTGCTAAAAGTTTTCTTGGATTCATCATGGCAGGAAATATGTTTCAGGTCCAAGTAAAAAATAAGAAGACGACCCAAGGAGGGCGGGGACCACGGGAGAAAAGTAAGAAATTTTACTTCATTAAATGTAATCATGGCAGGAAATATGTTTCAGGTCCAAGTAAAAAATAAGAAGACGACCCAAGGAGGGCGGGGACCACGGGAGAAAAGTAAGAAATTTTACTTCATTAAATGTAATCATGGCAGGAAATATGTTAGGTTAGGTTAGGTTAGGTTAGGTTGCTCACGCGGTTCAATGAATCGCCGCCAGAGCCGTAGGCTTTAAGACTCAAACGAGCACTGGTCTGACGGTACTGCGCGGCCGTGTGGTCTAAATCATTGACTGACGAGCCAATGTTTAGGACATACGCCGCGGCGCGGGTTCAATTCCCGCACCATGCGCAATCCCTATTAGGCTTGCAATTGTGTGGCTAAGTTGGTGGGAGGGCCCACCTAAAATAAACGGTGACCGGCTTGGGTGGAAGTTGACGGCAATTGTAGGTTTAATAGGGATTGCAGTGGACACCTGTTTTGCTTCTTTTTACCCTTGTATAGAGGAGGAGGACACGCGTTTTTTTATTAATTAATTAAGCATATTGTCAATACATATTGACAATCACAAAGGTCATAACCAAAATATAGACAAAATTAAAATATTACCATTAAAAATTGAGATGTGTAAAAACATAGCCACGTCAAAGGGCTAAAGAGGCCCTATTTATTTTCTTATTATGTTTTAATTTTCTTTAATTTCATCACTCTCATTATGTTTTAAGTTTTAGTTTTAGGGGAAAAAAGTCAGCCTGACAAGTTAAAGGACATTACTTTTATTATTTTGTTTCTTTGTGCAGTGTTGGGCAATCTAAATGGACGGGTGGTCTGACTCACCCTGTATAAGTTACGCATATTATGTAAATTTAACATATTATGATCATATGAAGACTTATTGGAGAGATTAATTAATATTCCAACATCATAGCTATTGTTCTGACAGCTACCATAACGTGCTAAAAGTTTTCTTGGATTCATCATGGCAGGAAATATGTTTCAGGTCCAAGTAAAAAATAAGAAGACGACCCAAGGAGGGCGGGTACCACGGGAGAAAAGTAAGAAATTTTACTTCATTAAATGTAATCATGGCAGGAAATATGTTTCAGGTCCAAGTAAAAAATAAGAAGACGACCCAAGGAGGGCGGGGACCACGGGAGAAAAGTAAGAAATTTTACTTCATTAAATGTAATCATGGCAGGAAATATGTTTCAGGTCCAAGTAAAAAATAAGAAGGCAATCTAAATGGACGGGTGGTCTGACTCACCCTGTATAAGTTACGCATATTATGTAAATTTAACATATTATGATCATATGAAGACTTATTGGAGAGATTAATTAATATTCCAACATCATAGCTATTGTTCTGACAGCTACCATAACGTGCTAAAAGTTTTCTTGGATTCATCATGGCAGGAAATATGTTTCAGGTCCAAGTAAAAAATAAGAAGACGACCCAAGGAGGGCGGGGACCACGGGAGAAAAGTAAGAAATTTTACTTCATTAAATGTAATCATGGCAGGAAATATGTTTCAGGTCCAAGTAAAAAATAAGAAGACGACCCAAGGAGGGCGGGGACCACGGGAGAAAAGTAAGAAATTTTACTTCATTAAATGTAATCATGGCAGGAAATATGTTTCAGGTCCAAGTAAAAAATAAGAAGGCAATCTAAATGGACGGGTGGTCTGACTCACCCTGTATAAGTTACGCATATTATGTAAATTTAACATTACAAGTTATTATGACAAGTTAAAGGACATTACTTTTATTATTTTGTTTCTTTGTGCAGTGTTGGGCAATCTAAATGGACGGGTGGTCTGACTCACCCTGTATAAGTTACGCATATTATGTAAATTTAACATATTATGATCATATGAAGACTTATTGGAGAGATTAATTAATATTCCAACATCATAGCTATTGTTCTGACAGCTACCATAACGTGCTAAAAGTTTTCTTGGATTCATCATGGCAGGAAATATGTTTCAGGTCCAAGTAAAAAATAAGAAGACGACCCAAGGAGGGCGGGGACCACGGGAGAAAAGTAAGAAATTTTACTTCATTAAATGTAATCATGGCAGGAAATATGTTTCAGGTCCAAGTAAAAAATAAGAAGACGACCCAAGGAGGGCGGGGACCACGGGAGAAAAGTAAGAAATTTTACTTCATTAAATGTAATCATGGCAGGAAATATGTTTCAGGTCCAAGTAAAAAATAAGAAGGCAATCTAAATGGACGGGTGGTCTGACTCACCCTGTATAAGTTACGCATATTATGTAAATTTAACATATTATGATCATATGAAGACTTATTGGAGAGATTAATTAATATTCCAACATCATAGCTATTGTTCTGACAGCTACCATAACGTGCTAAAAGTTTTCTTGGATTCATCATGGCAGGAAATATGTTTCAGGTCCAAGTAAAAAATAAGTAAAAAATTTTATTATTTTGTTTCTTTGTGCAGTGTTGGGCAATCTAAATGGACGGGTGGTCTGACTCACCCTGTATAAGTTACGCATATTATGTAAATTTAACATATTATGATCATATGAAGACTTATTGGAGAGATTAATTAATATTCCAACATCATAGCTATTGTTCTGACAGCTACCATAACGTGCTAAAAGTTTTCTTGGATTCATCATGGCAGGAAATATGTTTCAGGTCCAAGTAAAAAATAAGAAGACGACCCAAGGAGGGCGGGGACCACGGGAGAAAAGTAAGAAATTTTACTTCATTAAATGTAATCATGGCAGGAAATATGTTTCAGGTCCAAGTAAAAAATAAGAAGACGACCCAAGGAGGGCGGGGACCACGGGAGAAAAGTAAGAAATTTTACTTCATTAAATGTAATCATGGCAGGAAATATGTTTCAGGTCCAAGTAAAAAATAAGAAGGCAATCTAAATGGACGGGTGGTCTGACTCACCCTGTATAAGTTACGCATATTATGTAAATTTAACATATTATGATCATATGAAGACTTATTGGAGAGATTAATTAATATTCCAACATCATAGCTATTGTTCTGACAGCTACCATAACGTGCTAAAAGTTTTCTTGGATTCATCATGGCAGGAAATATGTTTCAGGTCCAAGTAAAAAATAAGTAAAAAATTTTATTATTTTGTTTCTTTGTGCAGTGTTGGGCAATCTAAATGGACGGGTGGTCTGACTCACCCTGTATAAGTTACGCATATTATGTAAATTTAACATATTATGATCATATGAAGACTTATTGGAGAGATTAATTAATATTCCAACATCATAGCTATTGTTCTGACAGCTACCATAACGTGCTAAAAGTTTTCTTGGATTCATCATGGCAGGAAATATGTTTCAGGTCCAAGTAAAAAATAAGAAGACGACCCAAGGAGGGCGGGGACCACGGGAGAAAAGTAAGAAATTTTACTTCATTAAATGTAATCATGGCAGGAAATATGTTTCAGGTCCAAGTAAAAAATAAGAAGACGACCCAAGGAGGGCGGGGACCACGGGAGAAAAGTAAGAAATTTTACTTCATTAAATGTAATCATGGCAGGAAATATGTTTCAGGTCCAAGTAAAAAATAAGAAGGCAATCTAAATGGACGGGTGGTCTGACTCACCCTGTATAAGTTACGCATATTATGTAAATTTAACATTACAAGTTATTATGACAAGTTAAAGGACATTACTTTTATTATTTTGTTTCTTTGTGCAGTGTTGGGCAATCTAAATGGACGGGTGGTCTGACTCACCCTGTATAAGTTACGCATATTATGTAAATTTAACATATTATGATCATATGAAGACTTATTGGAGAGATTAATTAATATTCCAACATCATAGCTATTGTTCTGACAGCTACCATAACGTGCTAAAAGTTTTCTTGGATTCATCATGGCAGGAAATATGTTTCAGGTCCAAGTAAAAAATAAGAAGACGACCCAAGGAGGGCGGGGACCACGGGAGAAAAGTAAGAAATTTTACTTCATTAAATGTAATCATGGCAGGAAATATGTTTCAGGTCCAAGTAAAAAATAAGAAGACGACCCAAGGAGGGCGGGGACCACGGGAGAAAAGTAAGAAATTTTACTTCATTAAATGTAATCATGGCAGGAAATATGTTTCAGGTCCAAGTAAAAAATAAGAAGGCAATCTAAATGGACGGGTGGTCTGACTCACCCTGTATAAGTTACGCATATTATGTAAATTTAACATATTATGATCATATGAAGACTTATTGGAGAGATTAATTAATATTCCAACATCATAGCTATTGTTCTGACAGCTACCATAACGTGCTAAAAGTTTTCTTGGATTCATCATGGCAGGAAATATGTTTCAGGTCCAAGTAAAAAATAAGTAAAAAATTTTATTATTTTGTTTCTTTGTGCAGTGTTGGGCAATCTAAATGGACGGGTGGTCTGACTCACCCTGTATAAGTTACGCATATTATGTAAATTTAACATATTATGATCATATGAAGACTTATTGGAGAGATTAATTAATATTCCAACATCATAGCTATTGTTCTGACAGCTACCATAACGTGCTAAAAGTTTTCTTGGATTCATCATGGCAGGAAATATGTTTCAGGTCCAAGTAAAAAATAAGAAGACGACCCAAGGAGGGCGGGGACCACGGGAGAAAAGTAAGAAATTTTACTTCATTAAATGTAATCATGGCAGGAAATATGTTTCAGGTCCAAGTAAAAAATAAGAAGACGACCCAAGGAGGGCGGGGACCACGGGAGAAAAGTAAGAAATTTTACTTCATTAAATGTAATCATGGCAGGAAATATGTTTCAGGTCCAAGTAAAAAATAAGAAGGCAATCTAAATGGACGGGTGGTCTGACTCACCCTGTATAAGTTACGCATATTATGTAAATTTAACATATTATGATCATATGAAGACTTATTGGAGAGATTAATTAATATTCCAACATCATAGCTATTGTTCTGACAGCTACCATAACGTGCTAAAAGTTTTCTTGGATTCATCATGGCAGGAAATATGTTTCAGGTCCAAGTAAAAAATAAGTAAAAAATTTTATTATTTTGTTTCTTTGTGCAGTGTTGGGCAATCTAAATGGACGGGTGGTCTGACTCACCCTGTATAAGTTACGCATATTATGTAAATTTAACATATTATGATCATATGAAGACTTATTGGAGAGATTAATTAATATTCCAACATCATAGCTATTGTTCTGACAGCTACCATAACGTGCTAAAAGTTTTCTTGGATTCATCATGGCAGGAAATATGTTTCAGGTCCAAGTAAAAAATAAGAAGACGACCCAAGGAGGGCGGGGACCACGGGAGAAAAGTAAGAAATTTTACTTCATTAAATGTAATCATGGCAGGAAATATGTTTCAGGTCCAAGTAAAAAATAAGAAGACGACCCAAGGAGGGCGGGGACCACGGGAGAAAAGTAAGAAATTTTACTTCATTAAATGTAATCATGGCAGGAAATATGTTTCAGGTCCAAGTAAAAAATAAGAAGGCAATCTAAATGGACGGGTGGTCTGACTCACCCTGTATAAGTTACGCATATTATGTAAATTTAACATTACAAGTTATTATGACAAGTTAAAGGACATTACTTTTATTATTTTGTTTCTTTGTGCAGTGTTGGGCAATCTAAATGGACGGGTGGTCTGACTCACCCTGTATAAGTTACGCATATTATGTAAATTTAACATATTATTATCATATGAAGACTTATTGGAGAGATTAATTAATATTCCAACATCATAGCTATTGTTCTGACAGCTACCATAACGTGCTAAAAGTTTTCTTGGATTCATCATGGCAGGAAATATGTTTCAGGTCCAAGTAAAAAATAAGAAGACGACCCAAGGAGGGCGGGGACCACGGGAGAAAAGTAAGAAATTTTACTTCATTAAATGTAATCATGGCAGGAAATATGTTTCAGGTCCAAGTAAAAAATAAGAAGACGACCCAAGGAGGGCGGGGACCACGGGAGAAAAGTAAGAAATTTTACTTCATTAAATGTAATCATGGCAGGAAATATGTTTCAGGTCCAAGTAAAAAATAAGAAGGCAATCTAAATGGACGGGTGGTCTGACTCACCCTGTATAAGTTACGCATATTATGTAAATTTAACATATTATGATCATATGAAGACTTATTGGAGAGATTAATTAATATTCCAACATCATAGCTATTGTTCTGACAGCTACCATAACGTGCTAAAAGTTTTCTTGGATTCATCATGGCAGGAAATATGTTTCAGGTCCAAGTAAAAAATAAGAAGACGACCCAAGGAGGGCGGGGACCACGGGAGAAAAGTAAGAAATTATGTTTTAAGTCTCATTATGTTTTAAGTTTTAGTTTTAGGGGAAAAAAGTCAGCCTGACAAGTTAAAGGACATTACTTTTATTATTTTGTTTCTTTGTGCAGTGTTGGGCAATCTAAATGGACGGGTGGTCTGACTCACCCTGTATAAGTTACGCATATTATGTAAATTTAACATATTATGATCATATGAAGACTTATTGGAGAGATTAATTAATATTCCAACATCATAGCTATTGTTCTGACAGCTACCATAACGTGCTAAAAGTTTTCTTGGATTCATCATGGCAGGAAATATGTTTCAGGTCCAAGTAAAAAATAAGAAGACGACCCAAGGAGGGCGGGGACCACGGGAGAAAAGTAAGAAATTTTACTTCATTAAATGTAATCATGGCAGGAAATATGTTTCAGGTCCAAGTAAAAAATAAGAAGACGACCCAAGGAGGGCGGGGACCACGGGAGAAAAGTAAGAAATTTTACTTCATTAAATGTAATCATGGCAGGAAATATGTTTCAGGTCCAAGTAAAAAATAAGAAGGCAATCTAAATGGACGGGTGGTCTGACTCACCCTGTATAAGTTACGCATATTATGTAAATTTAACATATTATGATCATATGAAGACTTATTGGAGAGATTAATTAATATTCCAACATCATAGCTATTGTTCTGACAGCTACCATAACGTGCTAAAAGTTTTCTTGGATTCATCATGGCAGGAAATATGTTTCAGGTCCAAGTAAAAAATAAGAAGACGACCCAAGGAGGGCGGGGACCACGGGAGAAAAGTAAGAAATTTTACTTCATTAAATGTAATCATGGCAGGAAATATGTTTCAGGTCCAAGTAAAAATTAAGAAGACGACCCAAGGAGGGCGGGGACCACGGGAGAAAAGTAAGAAATTTTACTTCATTAAATGTAATCATGGCAGGAAATATGTTTCAGGTCCAAGTAAAAAATAAGAAGGCAATCTAAATGGACGGGTGGTCTGACTCACCCTGTATAAGTTACGCATATTATGTAAATTTAACATATTATGATCATATGAAGACTTATTGGAGAGATTAATTAATATTCCAACATCATAGCTATTGTTCTGACAGCTACCATAACGTGCTGAAAGTTTTCTTGGATTCATCATGGCAGGAAATATGTTTCAGGTCCAAGTAAAAAATAAGAAGACGACCCAAGGAGGGCGGGGACCACGGGAGAAAAGTAAGAAATTTTACTTCATTAAATGTAATCATGGCAGGAAATATGTTTCAGGTCCAAGTAAAAAATAAGAAGACGACCCAAGGAGGGCGGGGACCACGGGAGAAAAGTAAGAAATTTTACTTCATTAAATGTAATCATGGCAGGAAATATGTTTCAGGTCCAAGTAAAAAATAAGAAGACGTCCCAAGGAGGGCGGGGACCACGGGAGAAAAGTAAGAAATTTTACTTCATTAAATGTAATGAACTGTTAAGTTTACAGTTTCCAAACAATTTCAAGCCAATTTTTTATTGGAAATTGAGTGAAAAAATAAGGTAACACAAGGGTAGGACGCCATTTCAAGCAATGTAATGTTTTGACATAATCTTATTGTTTATTTAATTTGGAAGACGTTGAACAGTTATTTAAAATAGATCAATAAATTTTAGTTGTCAATATTGTCAATACATATTGACAATCACAAAGGTCATAACCAAAATATAGACAAAATTAAAATATTACCATTAAAAATTGAGATGTGTAAAAACATTGCCACGTCAAAGAGCTAAAGAGGCCCTATTTATTTTCTTATTATGTTTTAATTTTCTTTAATTTCATCACTCTCATTATGTTTTAAGTTTTAGTTTTAGGGGAAAAAAGTCAGCCTGACAAGTTAAAGGACATTACTTTTATTATTTTGTTTCTTTGTGCAGTGTTGGGCAATCTAAATGGACGGGTGGTCTGACTCACCCTGTATAAGTTACGCATATTATGTAAATTTAACATATTATGATCATATGAAGACTTATTGGAGAGATTAATTAATATTCCAACATCATAGCTATTGTTCTGACAGCTACCATAACGTGCTAAAAGTTTTCTTGGATTCATCATGGCAGGAAATATGTTTCAGGTCCAAGTAAAAAATAAGAAGACGACCCAAGGAGGGCGGGGACCACGGGAGAAAAGTAAGAAATTTTACTTCATTAAATGTAATGAACTGTTAAGTTTACAGTTTCCAAACAATTTCAAGCCAATTTTTTATTGGAAATTGAGTGAAAAAATAAGGTAACACAAGGGTAGGACGCCATTTCAAGCAATGTAATGTTTTGACATAATCTTATTGTTTATTTAATTTGGAAGACGTTGAACAGTTATTTAAAATAGATCAATAAATTTTAGTTGGGTCTTTGTTTAACTCTTTGGTTGTCGTCTTTTGTTGTAATATAATTTAGGAGCAGGGGCGCACTTTGGAGGGCTGTGCCACCCAAGGACTATGCATTGAATACAAAGAGCTTTGACGGCCCCTGGGGGGGGCTAGCAGCCGCCTGGTGGCACAAGTGCGGTGCGCGTTTTGAAGTACCCAAACCTTAGTTTGTCATTATATTTTTTTAAAGGAGAGAAACTAAGTTAATTTTGTTTTCTTACTTGGCATAGTGTAAAATGATTTTTTTATTGTTTATCTAATAATCAAATTTAAATCAGCAAGAGACCATTTGTTTGTTTTATTTTTAAGTCAAGTAATTTTAGATTAGTACAAAGTTAAGTGATGGAACCTCTACACAGGCTTTGTCTAAAGAGGCCCTATTTATTTTCTTATTATGTTTTCACTTTCTTTAATTTCATCACTCTCATTGTTCCAATATGTTTTAAGTTTTAGTTTTAGGGAAAAAAAGTCAGCCTGACAAGTTAAAGGACATTACTTTTATTATTTTGTTTCTTTGTGCAGTATTGGGCAATCTAAATGGACCAATGAACTTGAAATCCAAAGTATGATGAACAATGATTGTGATAAATTGTGAAATTGAGAAAATAAATATAATTCTATTCTATTCTATTCTATTCTATTTGCAACCTGTTCAACTATAACAATTTAAAACGATTAAAACATTTCTAGGTGCGGACCTAGTGTACATCTGCCCCGGGCCGTGCGGGGGTGAATATAGAACGCCGGGCACCGTGCGGTTACACATACGTTGGGGCTGCCCACCTGGAGGTATTTATTCATATTCTTCAATAACAAAAAAAAGTTCAAAGGCAAAAAAATTGGCAAAAAAATTGACCAATGAACTTGAAATCCAAAGTATGATGAACAATGATTGTGAGACCATTTGTTTGTTTGTTTTATTTTTAAGTCAAGTAATTTTAGTTTAGTACAAAGTTAAGTGATGGAACCTCTACACAGGCTTTGTCTAACTCTTCAACGTGGTTTGCCGTAGGTACTACGCCGTTGCCGACGGGTGCTGTTACCGACGGCTTGGCCTAGTAGTTCACTGATTTGCCACCAGGCCGGTTGCTCACGCGGTTCAATGAATCGCCGCCAGAGCCGTAGGCTTTAAGACTCAAACGAGCACTGGTCTGACGGTACTGCGCGGCCGTGTGGTCTAAATCATTGACTGACGAGCCAATGTTTAGGACATACGCCGCGGCGCGGGTTCAATTCCCGCACCATGCGCAATCCCTATTAGGCTTGCAATTGTGTGGCTAAGTTGGTGGGAGGGCCCACCTAAAATAAACGGTGACCGGCTTGGGTGGAAGTTGACGGCAATTGTTGCTGCACACAGGGCTGCTGTGTGCACAACAGGGCAGGGTGAGCAGGGCCCCAACCAACCCGAGCCCCCGCCGCCCCCGCAGCCGCCCCCGCTGCCAGGCCTCAGGTAAGAAGTTTACCTTACCTGGAATTTGGATTAATTTTAGAAATTGCAAATATGCATTTTCCTAAATTGGACATAAATCGGGGTTGGTCAAGCGAATTGTTCGGCTCTCCAAGAGCATAGTTACTTTAGATTCTCTGACATGTGTAGGTCTATTGTATGAAAGAGCACAGCGATTTTGTCATAGAAACACATCCCCCAAGGGCTTATGGCGCATTCCTCCCAAAAACAGCCAGTAACCCCCCCCCTCTAAACTAAAAAACTACAAACTTAACTCAAAATTGTGCTAAAATGGAGGGAGTAGGTGTAAGATCACTAATTAATATAATAATTATCACATTAAAAGTTATTCATTTATTAACTATAACATATCTCCAAAAGTAAACATAAACAATAAATATGACAGAACATATGGTTCAACTCATCATATGACATCTTCTCTTCTTCACAGAAAGAAGTCAGAAACTCAGTCTTTTCGGCTTTACAACCCTTCCAGACCTTGTCTTGTAGGGAGCTTGATTAGGGACCTGAGGAGTGGGAGCTTTAGTAGGGACCATGGGAAGTTCCGCCCCTGCCCCTGCTCTTGGCTGTTCTACTCTCTTCTCTCCTGTCATTTCATTGTCATTAGAGTTCCTACGCCGTATATCTGCTTGAGTATCCTTTTGACTAAACCTTGGTTCTTCAGTCTCAAAATCCAACAGTGGAGCAGGCTGCAGAAATACTCTGTTTCGCCTAAAAACTTTACCCTGAACATCAAACAAGTATTCTCTGTTGTTTATCCCTGCCGAAACAATATATCCATATCTCTTAAGGTCTTTTATGAAGACACGCTCATTTCTCATTAGTTTGCTTAGATCCCGCGCATTGTGCCTCCTATCAAAATAAAACTTCTGGTTTACCTTATCTTTCTCCCAGAACTTCTTGTGGTCGTCAACTCTTCTCCAATGAGGTTTCAACATTCTTTTATCAATTGGGATGTTCGTCCTGATCCTTCTTCCAAACAAAAGCTCTGCTGGAGACACTCCACTATCCAATGGAGTCGATCTGTGAGCTAGCAGACCATCACTTAGATCCTTATTTTTCTTTAAACATTTCTTAACAATTTTTACAGCAGATTCTGCCTGACCATAGATCGAGCATGCTTCGGGCTCGAAGTAACTACTACAAAGTTGTATTCCTCAGCAAAGTTTGAAAACTCTGCAGACTTGAACTGGGTCCCATTGTCAGAACGCAATACAAAAGGAACTTCGTGTCTAGCAAATACTTCTTTAACACTGCGGATTACAGTGTTGCTCCTCAAATTTGCCAGAGGAACGGCCTCGATGTACTTTGAAAAATAATCCTGAAGTATTAGGTAGTTTCTTCCCTCAAAATCTCCAATATCCGCTGACACTTCTTGCAAAGGGCCCTCTGGTATTTTAGCCGGTCTCAAAGGTTCTGAAACCTTATCACGGTGCTCTAAGCACACGGGACACCCTTCCACTTTCCTCTTAATGTCAACCGTGATTCCAGGCCACCAAACAGACAATTTTGCCCTCGCAATACATTTGACAATACCTAAATGACCACTATGAATATGTTCCAGCATTTTGGCACGAGCACTTCTAGGAACAAAGACTCTATGTCCCTTCAACAAAAGTCCATTATGAAACACAAGATCTCCACGTTCCTTGTAAAACTCGGTATGTTTCAAACTTGACCAGTCCCCAGAAGCAATACTTTCCTTTAGTGTCTTACAAGAAGAATAATTTTCTTGAAGTTCTTTGAGCCTTTTCATGCTTCTATCTGAAAGGTCGATTAATGTGATTACACTAGATACATTTAACTCAAGTTCATCCAAAATATCCGCCTGTTCATTTGGCTCAGACCTCAAAGGTTCCCAAGAAAGCGTATCTGCAATTAGCATTTGCTTACCTGGAACATGAACCACTTGGAAATCAAATCTGGCCAGCCTCATCCTAAAACGTTGAAGTCTTGCAGTTAAATCATCAATCGGCTTCTCACCCAATAGCTGAACCAGCGGCTTATGGTCTGTTCTCAATATAAATCGGCAACCTATCAAGTATTGAGCAAATCTCTCACAGGCCCATGTCGAAGCTAAGGCCTCCTTCTCTATTTGCGCATACCGGCGCTCAACAGAACTTAAAGTTCTTGAAACAAACTGGATTGGCTTCCATGTATCTCTAACTTTCATCTCAATGACTGCTCCTAATCCAAAACTTGAAGAATCTGCTGAAACTCTCAAAGGTAAGTTAGGATCAAACAAAACAAGTGCAGTTGCATCTCCAATCATTTGCTTAATTTTCCTATACACATTCTCATGTTCAAAACTCCGCAGCCATTCACTTTTTTCACGTAACAGGCTCTTTAATGGTTCAGTGGCGGAGGAAAGCCCTGGAACAAACTTCATCAAGTAATTAATCATTCCCATAAATCTTCGTAGCTCTGTCCGATTTGTAGGCGAAGGCAAAGATTCAATAGCCTTTACCTTATCGGGATCAGGTAGGACAGTACCATTATCAATAACATGGCCAAGGAACTTAATTTTAGTCTTCTTGAAATCACATTTCTCAGCATTCAAGGTAAGTCCACTTAGTTCAAATTTCTTTAACAAAGCAATCAGATTCCTGTCACGCTGTTCAGGAGTGTTCCCGAAAACTAGAAAATCGTCCGCTAAATTTATTACACCCTCAAGTCCATCTGCCATCTCAAAAGTCCTCCTCTGAAAGTGCTCTGGAGCAGATGAAATACCGAAAGGCATTCGATTGAAAAAAATCTTCCAAACGGTGTAATAAATGTGGTAAGCATGGCAGACTTAGCATCAAGAGGTACTTGCCAAAAACCGCTGTTAGCATCAAGACGGCTAAAATACTTTGCATTGCCGATCCTTACCAAACACTCGTCTACAGAAGGCAAAATGGTCTTCTCTCTCTTAACATATTTGTTCAACATGGTATAATCCACAGCCATTCTAATTGACCCATTCTTCTTAGGAACCACTACTATTGGAGAACACCACTCAGTAGGGCCGTCAACCTTAGTAATCACTCCTTCCTTAACCATTCTATCTAATTGGGATTTTACTTTGTCTCTTAAATGTAAGGGTATCCTCCGTGGACAACTTATAGAAAAAGGTCTGTAATTTTCCTGAAGTTCAATTGTGAACGGATCTCCTACAAACTTTCCCAATCCATTAAAGACCTTAGGAAAAGAGGTAGTTAAGATATTTTCACATGAGACAGTCTCAATATCCTCCGAAATCAACCCCAATTGAATTGCCATACTTCTACATAATAAGGGTTCCCTCTGCCCTTTGATTACATAAGCAATTTCCTCTTTAACTTGTGATTTATATTTCAACTTTAAATTGACACACCCCAAAACAGTTAGTGGAGAATCTCCTGGACCTCTCAAGCGTAATGACGTAGGGAGCAAGTTTAATCTTAACATCTTGAGATGTTCCTCTCCCAAGCAAGTAACATCAGCCCCAGTATCTAATTTAAATTTAATAGGACAATTGTTAACTGAACAGGAAACAAAAATCCCTTTACTATGATCAGTTATTTTACTTTTCCTAGGAGCCTTGTTCTCAGCTACAACAATACTGTCGATATTACCATTATCACTGTATGAGGAAGATGACTGCTTGTCAACATCATTTATTTCATCAACCTTACCTTGAAATTTACACGCTCCCTTGCTGTGTCCTCGTTTCTTACAAATGTGGCAAGTAACAAACTTAGCCCAACATTTGCCGACTTGATGCGGCCTTTTACCCCCACAATGAAAACATTTAAAATTAGTAGCACCTCGCTTCTTACGACTATTTTCTGCATCCCAAACTAATTTATTTCTGTCAACACGCATTTGTTCCACTAAACCATTCCCTTCCTTTGAAGTACTATACAGACTTGAGGACGGAGCTGGAACTGTTCCGCCTGCCTTACTCTATCAATAATCTCCTTTAGAGAAAGTTCTTTCATTTGATGTTGTGCACTCAAATGTTTATCAGCTAATCCTGTAACTAATTTAAGCATTATCATTTTATCATTGTAGCTATTTTTGCACTTTTCACATGACCAATCACAGCGCCCAGATAAGTAGTAAAGGTCATTTATAAATTCATCAACATTTGTACCAGGTTTTTGAAAATGATTGATAAATCTGGACCTCTCAAAAAATAAATTACTTTTGCAAGAGAAATAGTCAGAAAACTTTTCTTTTACATCATCATAAAACACTCTCGACTCTTCAGGCATTCCTAAAGCATTAAGCAATTCATCAGCTGCAGAACCCATACAATAAACTAACATACTAATCTGTTGAGGTTCACATTTATTGCACAACCCAGAGGCATTTCTAAATAACTCAAACTGCCTTAACCAATTCGACCACTCAGCAGGTTCATTTAAGTTAAAATTAGGTGGTGGTTTTACTTGGAAAGTGGCCTCTGCAGATTCAGGCTTTTCATTTGCCTTCCCTGCACCTGATTGTTTCAGAGCTTCTGCCATTATTGCAACAAGGGCATCTAAAGTTTCTTTATCTACAGGCATCTTAATAATTGAAATAGCCTTGCAAATGTATAATTTACCTTCAAATGATGTGTTCACCGCTGCCACCATGTAAGATCACTAATTAATATAATAATTATCACATTAAAAGTTATTCATTTATTAACTATAACAAATCTCCAAAAGTAAACATAAACAATAAATATGACATAACATATGGTTCAACTCATCATATGACAGTAGGTATTTACACTGGAGTGCTGCGCTAGAATAATCTAATGTTGAACATCCGAAGAGCACCGGAGCCGGAGCCGGAGTGGTATTACTACTACTGGAGCCTGTTTATTAAAAACTTAAGTTATTTCATACCTCAAGATATTTGCAATTGAGGCACAACGTATTACTTCAATATGAATTTTCTCAAATTAACTTTTCCCTTTATTTATACTAGCTGATGAAGTGCCGCTTCCCTGGGAAAATTAAACAAATAATGAATTCTAAACAAGAACAAATTCTACAGCTGTTGAGCCCTATTCTTTTTTTTGTGCCCTTAGAGAAAATGTTATCAAAACATTAATTATTTTTCCCTGACTTATATAGCAAAGAATACGCCATAGCTCTGTTGTCAGTAGACTGGCAGAAGTCTGGTCTAGACTGGTCTATTTTTCCGACGTCTGTCTGGCAGTCTATCGGGAAACCCCAATTCTGCCGCTGAAAATATTAGAAATCTTTATTGTCTGCTGAGTTTTGACGAACAAATTAAAGACTGCTATCCTTAGCAAAAGGACTGTTTATTATAGTATAGTAATCCAAGCTTTAACAGAAAGGTTAAAGTTGTTAGATATAAATAAGTTTTTAAATAATGATTTAAAATATAACCGCATGATAGAATCATACTACTTACCTATTAAATTTTATAGGTAATAATAATTTTATAAAAAAAATAAATCATAATAATTAAAATTTTTCCAAAAATTGGATGTTATCAAAACATTGTCATGTGACATATCGTAGAAAAAAAATAGTAAAGCTGAGTTAACAAGGATTAAGGATTTAGAATCAGAACTGAAAAATATTTAATGGTTTAAAAAGTTCACGGGTTTCCATAAATACCGAAAAATTTCACAAAAATTGCCGCCACTTTGAAAGGGATTGTGATAAATTAGTTCTGTTTTCACCAAAATGTTTCTTTTAACAAGACCTTTAAAATGATATACAATTTGCTATAGTTTCACATAAGAAAATATTTTTAATGAATTCTTCATATAGTAATTAGTGGGAAATAATTTTATTTGGCGTTTCTACGTCAAACCGTTCTCCCGTTACAATAGGTGGACGGGTGGTCTGACTCACCCTGTATAAGTTACACATATTATGTAAATTTAAACATATGATCACATGAAGAATTATTGGTAGTATGTAGTTATAACGTTACAATATAATATATTGCTGAACGTACTTTTTTATTAATTTCACAACCCATATTGTATTTTAAATAAAATATTTTTAACGCCTTCTTAAGATTTATTGATGATAATTGTTACAAAAATTTAAGTTAAGTTAAGCCTTAAACTATTGAGTAAGCTGTGGGACACTGGCACTGATGTGATATTATTACCGACCGCGATGCACGACGGGTGACGCTACGAGTCGTAGGACTGTGTTTCTGTTCTCCTCAAGTGGTGGAAGATTTGCGTTTTGTAAGTGGTTTTTTATTTCGAAAATTTTACATCATTTACATTCATCCGATAATAGTTTCACATGCGTTTATTACTTTCAACCAAAGTATATGGTAACGAAGAATATTTAAAATTAGGATTATTTAACAAAAATCCTAGTATTATTTGAAACTAAATGTAAATTTTGTTATTTCATCGATCTTCCTCCTAAAGAGAGATAATCTACAATGGATTTACTGTTATATTAATTAGATCAATTTTAAATTATGATGTGCAGGTTTTACATTCTTGGAAGTGTATTTTATATGTAGTCGCTCATTTTGGAAGTATCAAATATGGTGGCCTATGTCAGTAAACTATAATTATTCTTTTGAAATTATAATATCAGTCCTTTAACTTATAAAAGTTTTGCTTGACACGTGCCGGATTCCCTTGCGTTTGCAAGTTGACCAATGTGGGCGTCATGCTACACTAATGCTTCAACAGCAGGGCTTCTGCCACCCTTGGTTCAAGCATATATATTGAAACTACATTCAATTCATTATTAAAATAAAATGGTTATAAAACAAAAATATAACTGGCAAAAGACCATTGATACAATTACCATTGAGTATCTTGGTAATTTTACAGTTAAACTGAAACCTGCTGCTTTGGGGAAAGCCAAACCAGCCGTTGCGGCAGTCCAACGAGGAGGAGGAAACTCCGGCGAGCAACTCTCCACCTAAGGTAAAACAAAGTTATCTTGTAGGCTAAGCCATATATTATTATTATTATTATTACTATTATTACTATTATTATTGTATAATTAATATAATTAAACTTATTCCCATAAATGTTAAGTCGTACAATTGTATTTTCCAATTAAAATAATTCAGTTAAAATTATTTGTAACTTGTTCGGACCATAACATTTTCAAACAATTAAAACATTTCTAATGTTGCAGACGGTCGGCCGACCTATCGTTGCCCTTACTGCCATCACAACTATGGCAGTGCGAAAGCGAAGGGGTACACAAGCTGGGAGGCTGCCCGCGGGGAGGTATTTATATATTCTTAATTATAGTTTTAAAAATCTGTCTACCTTCAATTCAAATTCAAATTCTTTATTTGTAGTTGACAATTTATAAAATTGTATTACAAGAGTCAGTTAGTTTAGCAATAACCACAATACATTTTTTTTAAACTAAAAATTACATCTGTATAAAAATGAAAACTAGCTGGTCAAAAACTCATCAACAGAGTAAAATGCCCTTTCCACTAGGAATTTTTTTAATGCCTTTTTAAAAGATGGAGGTGTTATTTTATTTTGTATAATAAAGGGAAGTTTGTTATAAAATTTAGGACCAATGTTTTGTGGAAGAGATGCAGCCAAATCTAATCTGTGAGAATTTTGCGTATGTATAAACCTATTTCTTGTAAAGTGGTCATGGATATCTGCGCCTAATTGGAATGAACAATATTTAAATTTATAGAATATTATGACCTGGAAAATGTATTGCGATGCCAAAGTCAAAATATTCAAGGACTTGAAAAGTTCCCGGCAAGACGTTCGCCGATTGACTCCGGTCATTATTCTAACAGCCCTTTTCTGTAATTTAAAAACGCGTGAAAACAACGTACCGGAAACTGAACCCCAGAGCACAATGCCATAAGATAGTCTTGATTCTATCAGTGATGAATAAATTAGTTTTGAAATAAATAAATTTTTGAATTAGGCAAATCTACATAGCAGAAACAATTGTGAAGACAATTTTGCACATAATGTATTAATATGTTGCGACCACGAAAGTTTGTCATCGAATATCAATCCGAGATATTTGCTTTCAGTCAAAAAGGGAAGTTCAAAATCATTCATGAGGATCATTGGGTTGGTGGTATTATTTTGATTTCGGTTAGAAAAAAACAAGCAATTAGATTTTTCTGGATTTATGTGTAAATTGTTACTGTTAAGATATTGATAAAGTTGAGATAGTTTTAAATATGAATCAATTTCTAAGTCTAATGATAAGTTATTTTTGAACATGATTGCTATATCGTCCGCGTACATAGTTAACGTTAAATTTGGAACTGATTTCACAATACCATTTGTGTATGGTATATATAAAATAGGTCCCAAAACTGAGCCTTGTGGAATACCAAAAGTTAACTTAATACTCTCTGAGCTCAAATTATTTATTTCAACTTTTTGGATTCGGTTTCTTAAAAATGACATCAACCACTGTAAGGAGAGGCCACGCACTCCAATGTTGTAAAGTCTATCAAAAATAATTTTATGGTCAATGCAGTCAAAGGCCTTTTGTAAATCTAAAACTACACCAACAGTTTTTAATTTACAGTCCAACCCAAGAATTGCACTCGTTGCAAAGTCAACCATTGCATCAGTTGTATTTTTCCCCCTAACAAAGCCGTATTGTTCTTTGCAGATTAAATTATAACGAAATAAAAAATTCATCAGTCTTTTAGCAAAGACATGTTCGAAAATTTTGGAGAAGGTTGAAACATTTGAAATGGGGCGCCAGCTACCCGGCAAACCAGAATTGCCGTCCTTAATATTGGGCGAATCAGTGTTTGTTTTGTCATGCGGGAAAATACCTCCTGACATTGATGAATTGATGATTTCAGATAGAGGGTAAGAGATATTTTTTGCACAGTGGCGAGTAATTTTATGAGTAATACCATCATAACCAGCCGATTTAGAATTTTTGAGGTTCATTATTATTTTATAAATTTCGGTAGGGTCTGTAGGATATAGACAGAGCGAATGAAGACAAGTTACATCTGCCAATGGCTGTATGGTGGGTTCCGTTATCAGTGACTGTTTTTGTTTACCAAGATTGGCAAAGTAAACATTGAACTCTTCCGGACTTGGCATATCAGCAGGCAATGGAATGTGTTTCTTTTTCCTATCTCTGTCTATAATCTTCCAGGCATCTTTAGCGAGGTTATCACTCCTGCTTAGACGATTGTATATGTCCATTGCTTTAGCGGCTTTTATAACTTTACGGTATATATTTTTATATTTTTTGTAATAATCAATGAATTGTACTGAATTATTAAATTTCTTTTGTAAATCGAGCTCTTTGAGCTTCATTGACGATATCCTTATACCTTTAGTGAGCCAAAGTTTTTTATTCAATTCTTTATATTGCTTTTTAACTTTTAACGGACATGCTTGCTGAAAATAAAACTGAAAAATATTGTAAAATTGTCTAAATTTATCATCAGGACCGGACGCTCTGTGTAAAGATTCCCAGTTTTCTGTTGATAAAAGGAAATTTAATGCGTTTAAATTAGCCGAACATGTATGTACGAATGTAGTGTTCCCCTTATCGCATGATTTACGCGAATATTTGTCGGTAAAAGTGAACTCCGAAGTTTGAGTGAAGTGATCAGACAAACCTGTGCCAACCACTTCCACCTGCAACATTTGAGGGTCAATATTAGACAAGGCATGGTCTATTAGCGTGGAAGAGGTGCTAGTTACTCTTGTTGGTGAGTGTACAAATTGAGCTAAATTAAATTCGTTCATTAGATCTACTAACAACCGTTTATCTCTTTCATCTTTCAGCCAGTCTATATTTAAATCTCCAACAATTAGGCAATGTTTTTTGTTCAAAAGTGTTTTGATAACATGCTGTAGAAAGCTTTAAAAAATAAAATTAAATAACTTGGTCTTCGTAAACTATATATGCCGAATAAATAAAGTTTTATTTCTTTATTTCTTTTTATTTCTTTAAGATGAAGGTGGTGGCAAATTAAAAAATTTAGCCTGCATTCAGGCTAAATCGGTATCTACAAAGAAATATATTACACGAGGATTGTCACATCAATTTAAATATATTTAATTATATATATATATATATATATATATATATATATATTTGCATTTGAGCAATGACACCAACACCCGGACACGCCTCGAGCGGGATTCGAGCCCGCGACCTCCAGTGCGACTGTGCCAGAGTCGCACGCCGTAACCACTAGACCACCGAGGCGTGGTGATCCGGAGACGTTATTGGCATCGTAAGACGGCGGGGGCACGTGCAGCGGAGAAACCTAGAACTACAACAGCACGCACAGTACAGAAGTGCGCGTTTGGCGCGAGATTTAAACAGACGAAATGAGGCATATTGAGCTTTTTATTTGTTAAAGTTATGTTAAGAAGGTCCCAAAGAACGTTTTCCAACATTCATAAGAGATCCGATAGTTTATGTGTGATTGTTGCTAAGGTTTATAGTTATTTTAAGACTTTTATTCTGTTTATCTCAAATATAAGTTTTTAAAGGCTTAGGAACCATTCTTTGAGAATTGCCTTTAGATGTTCGACTTATTAAGTTTTTTTTTCTGTTTGGTTGACAATGTACAGTATGTAAATAAATGTTGTTATAGTCTATATACATAGTGTATACAACAGATAACACACACTGGATCTTGGTGACTGGTCATCATTCATTTCTCTACTCCAGGAATTCTCGGGTTGTGTATATGGATCGGTCCAGCAGCCAGTTCGTCAAGGCTGTTTTCAGGTTCTTCTCTGGTAGCCTTTTAAGGTTTTCTGGCAGTTGTTTGTAGAAGACAGCACCCTTGTATGATGTTTTCTTTTAGAATAGACTGAGATGGTGAGTGTTAAGCAGAAAGTTGTGTCTGTTTCTAGTATTATAGGTGTGATTGTTTTCCATTCTGGTTTGGTTTTATTTCACTGCATGGAGGATAGTTTCGAGGATGTAAAGTGAAACTACAGTTAGTATCTTGAGGGTTGTGAAGGCCTCTCTATAAGTGTCCCTAGGGCCTCTTCTTTAGTGATAAGCACTTTTTGCAGGTTGGAGCTATTAAGGAAGTATTTTCATTTTTCCAACAGATCAATCAAACCACTTCTGCCACGACATGACGAGCCGGACATCAGTGTGTTACTGATTAACGATCTGGTCCGCACTGCTGCCAACCTTATGGACCTCAACTATGTGAGGAAAAACACCCTCAAGAAATTGGCAGAACTGGTCATCGACTTATTGCAATCGGGTGAGTGAGTGGTTGGCTGTTTCAAATATAACTTTGGGCAGGGCCAAAGTTTCTTTATTTCCTAATCTCTGGAAATAAAGAAATTGGTGGAAGCTACTAGTGGCATTGTGGAAATTCTTGTAGTGCCATGTGATTTTACTAGATCATTTAAATTTAGTTATGATATGAAACACATTGTTGCAAACATCTATGTGACTAGTGGAACTTCCTCTAGCTTCGTAAGACCTTCCGAAGCAGTAAAAAGTACTACAATGCCCCTTTTATTAAGAAATTTCAAATATTTGTTGTGTGTTGTCGATATTCGAGTTGGCAACCCTTGTAGGCACCGTAGCGTACTTGTAAAGACGTTTGTGCCATAATGATTCCATCAAATCCTACAAAGGCGAAGACAAGATAAAATAATCTTTTTTGACATGAACAGTAAGTACAGTCGTGGTGTCATTGTTTTTTTTTCTGTGTTGTTGGCTTCTTCTCTCTAAGTATTCTTTTACAGAGTAGAACTTTCCCTTCAGGAGCTAGTCGAGAAGAGCTTCTTTGAATTTCAGGTTGTATTTCTGCCCCAATTGAGTTATTGGCATTTTAATTTTAACTAATTAAAACGGGCATTTTAGGGAATCAAGGCCCGAAACTTCAAACGTTCAGAGAATATTTATTATTAGTATTTAAGAAATGAATTAGGTATCAAAGTAAAGCTGAAAAATATATCTTTAAATCTAAATAAAAACAGACATGATACACTTACAATTTTATTGTTTAAAAAACAAAAAAGTGAGAAGTTATAAAAGGGACCTCAAGTCGGGAATAAAAGAGAAATACACTGTCAAGACGGTGATTTTTGGACTTTTACAATATTCTTTTACAACGAAAAACTTGAAGTAGTTCTTTTATCCGCCGATAGATGTCAGGAGAGACTTGCATTTAACCGGCAAAAGTATACCTTGATCAATCAATACTCTCTGCCTTTAAGTCACGAGAAAAAACAGAAACTGTTACTGACCATGCATACATGGTTTGCCCGATGACACAGTGTAAAAGATATCGTTTTTTTAGTATGTTGTTAGTTTTATATTGTGTTTACAATGTATGCATGGTCATAGTTTCAAACTTTATTTAATGAAAATTGTTTACATTGGATTTTCCGTAAAGATGGTTTCGTAATATATAAACAGAATTTTTTAAATATTGAGTACTAAAATTTTTTCAACTGATTTGTGAATTTTGAATTTTTTTTCTGAATGAAATATATTGTTTAGTGAGTGCTCCTCTTGCACCAAATAGTAATCCAATCACACTTGCAATTTTTATGTTATATTTTTTCGAAATAAGGAATTGTCGGTTCGTATATCATCTTCTTCTCTCGATTGACATCTTGATCTTGGCTAAGGGAATCTTCAAACCGTATTGTTGGATCTATTATCCATCCCTCCTTTTTTATTTGGTCAATCGCTAAAATATCAACACTTCTTGTGCTTCCTACGTCTGAAATGCAGCGGACTTCTTCGAACACTTTTAAACCACTTTTCCTGAGTTCAGTGGCTAGAATCAATCTAATTTCATTGTGTCTTTTGTTTATGAGAACATCCCCGTGTTTACATGAGCCCAACACATGAGCAAGTGTTTCATACTCATTGCAGTGTCTGCAATGGGTTGTGTTGGGCCTGCGTCCGGGGATGGTCCTGACGGAAGCAACGTTGCAAATCATTTTAAGGGCGTCTCGCCATTCAGAATCTGACAGGCCTTCTTTTTTGTATAACCAGAAGTTTGCTGATTTAACTTCATTAAAAAGTGTAACTCCCTTTCCTTTTTGAGGGTATTTGGTCCATTTAATACATTCTTTTTCCTTTAGGACGGATCTTATTTTTTTGCCACTGATTTTGTCTTTGGAAATCTGATTAAAATCATTGAATGAATGATTTAGACATTTTAAACAGTGTTCTTTTTCATTATCAAATGAATTTTTAAGATATTTACAATTAGAATTTTCAAGTGTTATAAACTTATTAAAATGTTGAATATAGGCCTCCCTCTCCATCTTAATTATACTTAAACCTTTCAATTCTTGTTTGCATATAGGAAGCTGTTGGGTATATCACTTGGCAATTGTATGATTTTTTTATAGTACTTCTTATTAACTTATCTCCTTCTTGGAGAAACTTTTTTTGAATTTTGTTTAGCTGAGCGTTTTGGAGAGGGTAAATTAAAGTTGGAGAGATGTATTGATTAACTATGTTAAGTTTTTGACTTCTGCTAAGTAACATACTTTTAGAAAGGAGATCTAAGTTTAGAAATAGTTTCTCTCATATTTCATTGGAATTTAGTATGAGTGAATTGGAAATGTTAACTCCAAGATATTTGATGCTGTCTTCTTTAGTTATTTACTTTATTTTATTATTTCCATTTTCCATTTCAGTGTATATTAGTTTTCCATTTTTTATTACTATTCCATTTCATTTTTCATAATTTATTTTTGGGCCTATTTCTTTTAAGCGATTTATCGCAGAATGGAGTAGGGCTTCTGATGAATCTTTGTTCTTGGCAAAAATCACAGTATCATCTGCAAAACCTAGAACTGACAATGGTTTTTGCCCATACTCTAGTTGGAACCCATAAGCATTTGCTATGTCTTGTTCAGATAGCTCATCTAGAATGTGGTCAGTGCTTAATTTAATTTAATTAATCGATTAGTTAATTAAATATATTAATTAATTTAATCTAATTAATTATTATAATTTAACATATAATTATATGCTAAATCAATTGTTTACTTATAACTACAAACCTGAATCCCACCAAAAACATAATTAATGACGAACAACGAAATAACAAATCTATTACAGTACAATAATTATATCCTGTCACAATAATTTAATTTTTAAATGGTGGTATGAATTTTGCGTTCTATCTCAATCTTTGTCCTATAACACAGCAATTAAAAAATGCTTATTTTACAGGGTGTCCCATAATGAGTAAAGTGCCAAACTCCAGGAATAGGTTATATGGGTCAAAATAAAGAGAAAACATAGTATAAATGTTTTTTCCTAAAAAGCTTCGTTTACCAGATATTCGCCATTTTGTAATTTTTACAAAATATGTTTTATCTCCGAGGATTTTTAGTCGATTTCTTTGGAACTCTGTATGTGTCTGTATCTATTCAAGGTTAGGTTATGAAAAAATGATCAGCATGATCGAACAGTAAATTTCAAAATGGCGGCCGTTTAAAGTTTTATTTCTATAATTTATTACCTATAAGAGGCTTGAAGGGGCTGAATCATCCTTTTTCGTAATAGTGCAAATTAGCTTCTCAGTAAACTGGCTTTAACATCAACAATAATATGTTAGTATCTCCAGCAAATGATTTTGAATCAAGTTTTTATGTTTTTTTTTTTTTGTTTTTCAGTGTATTCACAGAGAAGAATCTAACAGAGGTCGCTTTTAAGTGGGTTTTCTGTTGTGCCTGAGTGCTTGCTAGTTACAGTTAAATCCAGCTTCAGTTAAGTTACTAGTTACATCCGGTTAATAGCTACAGTTAAATTAAATTAGGAGAGGGCAGCGATGGTGCTGCTCTCCCGCGGCGTTAATGGTGAACTATTCATGAATTTATAAGTCCTCGACACTAGCTGAGCGCAACATTAGAAGATACCTCTGTTTGATTCTCCTCTGTGGTGTATTGCAAGGAATTCCAGTATTTTTTCCAGAGTCTCTGGCATCAGAACCTTTAAAATCCACCCTAATTTCTAACAGCTAATATATATAAAGATTTTAACACTTGTCCGTGTTGTTTGTGGCAGGTGGGCGGAGGGGCGGGGGCGGCGGCCTCGTCCCCGAGGGAGGTGCGGGCGGAGGAACCGCCCGTGGAGCCACCCCTGGCCAAAGGCAAGGGGAAGGAGGTAGGGAGTTTCTCGGGTGGTGGTGTTTTTATTGGGGTGAAGTTAGCAAATCGGAAATTCAATAATTTAAAATAATTTTGAATTTGGGTGTTTTTTTCTCGATCTTCAATATTTTATTCTTCGATTTTGTCAAAAATTGTGACTCGACTATGGGTTGAGGTAGATCATTGTTCTAGGATCATTGTTGCACGGGGGGCTGGTGCAACTGGGCCCACGCCTAGCCCTGTTTTAATTTCTTTTATATTTATTATTTATTTATTATTTATTCTAAACAAGAACAAATTCTACAGCTGTTGAGCCCTATTCTTTTTTTTGTGCCCTTAGAGAAAATGTTATCAAAACACTAATTATTTTTCCCTGACTTATATAGCAAAGAATACGCCATAGCTCTGTTGTCAGTAGACTGGCAGAAGTCTGGTCTAGACTGGTCTATTATTCCAACATCCGTCTGGCAGTCTATCGGGAAACCCCAATTCTGCCGCTGAAAATATTAGAAATCTTTATTGTCTGCTTTTTGTACTGAGTTTTGACGAACAAATTAAAGACTGCTATCCTTAGCAAAAGGACTGTTTATTATAGTATAGTAATCCAAGCTTTAACAGAAAGGTTAAAGTTGTTAGATATAAATAAGTTTTTAAATAATGATTTAAAATATAACCGCATGATAGAATCATACTACTTACCTATTAAATTTTATAGGTAATAATAATTTTATAAAAAAATAAATCATAATAATTAAAATTTTTCCAAAAATTGGATGTTATCAAAACATTGTCATGTGACATATCGTAGAAAAAAAATAGTAAAGCTGAGTTAACAAGGATTAAGGATTTAGAATCAGAACTGAAAAATATTTAATGGTTTAAAAAGTTCACGGGTTTCCATAAATACCGAAAAATTTCACAAAAATTGCCGCCACTTTGAAAGGGATTGTGATAAATTAGTTCTGTTTTCACCAAAATGTTTCTTTTAACAAGACCTTTAAAATGATATACAATTTGCTATAGTTTCACATAAGAAAATATTTTTAATAAATTCTTCATATAGTAATTAGTGGGAAATAATTTTATTTGGCGTTTCTACGTCAAACCGTTCTCCCGTTACAATAGGTGGACGGGTGGTCTGACTCACCCTGTATAAGTTACACATATTATGTAAATTTAAACATATGATCACATGAAGAATTATTGGTAGTATGTAGTTATAACGTTACAATATAATATATTGCTGAACGTACTTTTTTATTAATTTCACAACCCATATTGTATTTTAAATAAAATATTTTTAACGCCTTCTTAAGATTTATTGATGATAATTGTTACAAAAATTTAAGTTAAGCCTTAAACTATTGAGTAAGCTGTGGGACACTGGCACTGATGTGATATTATTACCGACCGCGATGCACGACGGGTGACGCTACGAGTCGTAGGACTGTGTTTCTGTTCTCCTCAAGTGGTGGAAGATTTGCGTTTTGTAAGTGGTTTTTTATTTCGAAAATTTTACATCATTTACATTCATCCGATAATAGTTTCACATGCGTTTATTACTTTCAACCAAAGTATATGGTAACGAAGAATATTTAAAATTAGGATTATTTAACAAAAATCCTAGTATTATTTGAAACTAAATGTAAATTTTGTTATTTCATCGATCTTCCTCCTAAAGAGAGATAATCTACAATGGATTTACTGTTATATTAATTAGATCAATTTTAAATTATGATGTGCAGGTTTTACATTCTTGGAAGTGTATTTTATATGTAGTCGCTCATTTTGGAAGTATCAAATATGGTGGCCTATGTCAGTAAACTATAATTATTCTTTTGAAATTATAATATCAGTCCTTTAACTTATAAAAGTTTTGCTTGACACGTGCCGGATTCTCTTGCGTTTGCAAGTTGACCAATGTGGGCGTCATGCTACACTAATGCTTCAACAGCAGGGCTTCTGCCACCCTTGGTTCAAGCATATATATTGAAACTACATTCAATTCATTATTAAAATAAAATGGTTATAAAACAAAAATATAACTGGCAAAAGACCATTGATACAATTACCATTGAGTATCTTGGTAATTTTACAGTTAAACTGAAACCTGCTGCTTTGGGGAAAGCCAAACCAGCCGTTGCGGCAGTCCAACGAGGAGGAGGAAACTCCGGCGAGCAACTCTCCACCTAAAGTAAAACAAAGTTATCTTGTAGGCTAAGCCATATATTATTATTATTATTATTATTATTATTATTATTATTATTCAGACCGCGTTCTGTTGTACGACACGACCGAAGGTCAGCGGCGCATTCCCATCACTTTCGGGGCTGCGCAGGGGTCCATTCTCGGACCAGATCTCTGGAACGTGTCCATCGATAGCTTGCTGAGGCTAGACATGCCCGATGAGACCCGCCTCGTTGGCTATGCTGACGACGTCGCTGCCTTGATCGCTGTGAGGAACGTCGAGCAGGCAAAACTGAGGCTCAGCGTAGTAATGGCCAAGGTCAACGGGTGGATGCGAGATCACGGCTTGTCCCTGGCTACCAGTAAACACCGTGTTCCCGGTGCAGATAGGTGACGTCACACTCGAGACTAAGCCTGCTGCAAAGTACCTGGGAGTCATGGTCGACAGCAGACTGTCTTTCGGCGAGCAGATCCAGCGCGCCGCCGACAAAGCCGCTAAGGGTGTCGCTGCCCTTGGTAGGCTTATGCCCAATGTCGGCGGTCCTCGTTCCTGCAAGCGCCGTCTGCTCATGACTGCCGTCCAGTCAGTCTTGCTGTACGGGGCGGAGGCATGGGCTCACGCACTCGAGAAGCGAGTCTTCCGAGACCGGCTTGCCCGAGTCCAGCGTCGAGGAGCTCTGCGGGTCGCTTCGGCCTACCGCACAGTCTCCGAGCCTGCTGTGATGGTGATCGCCGGAGTCATCCCCGTCCTCTTCCTCGCGAGGGAGAGGCAGACGATTTACCGGAGGAGGCCTGAAGTGGGCCGGGAAACAGCTGCCAGGGAAGAGCGCGATCGCAGCTTCGACTCCTGGCAGCGCGACTGGGAAGCCGAGCCGAGGGGACGTTGGACCTTCCAGCTCATACCATCCGTCCGACCATGGGTGGAGCGGCAGCACGGCGAGGTCGATTACTACGTGACCCAGTTTCTTTCTGGACACGGGTACTTCCGAGCCTATCTGCACCGGATGGGCAAAGTCGCCAGCCCGGACTGTCTGTATTGCCCCGGCATCCCAGACACGTCCGAGCACACCTTTTTTCAGTGCGACCGTTGGCACGTCCGCCGAGCCTCGCTTTCATCTGAGATCGGCGTGGTCGTCAGCCCAAACAACATCGTCGGAGCTATGCTCCAGGGAGAGGGCAACTGGAACTGTGTCCAGCACTACGTCCAGGCCATTCTTCGGGCGAAAAAGGTCGACCTCGATCGGCCTTAATCCTCAGCATTTCCCCACGGAGGTTGCCCTAGCGGCGTAATATCAAAGGCCTAGCCCGAAGTAATGTGTGAAACAGTTCCAGGCTAGTGTCCTCGGTGCCGAGGGAGGTGGTTTAGTCGGTAGTTCACGGGACATCGAGCTCATGGGAGTCCGACACTACTGAGGGGACAACGAGCCCCTCAGTGTGCGTAAACGCATTCCACCTCCTACCCAAAAAAAAAAAAAATTATTATTATTATTATTATTATTATTATTATTATTATTATTATTATTATTATTACTATTATTATTATTGTATAATTAATATAATTAAACTTATTCCCATAAATGTTAAGTCGTACAATTGTATTTTCCAATTAAAATAATTCAGTTAAAATTATTTGTAACTTGTTCGGACCATAACATTTTCAAACAATTAAAACATTTCTAATGTTGCAGACGGTCGGCCGACGTATCGTTGCCCTTACTGCCATCACAACTATGGCAGTGAGAAAGCGAAGGGGTACACAAGCTGGGAGGCTGCCCGCGGGGAGGTATTTATATATTCTTAATTATAGTTTTAAAAATCTGTCTACCTTCAATTCAAATTCAAATTCATTATTTGTAGTTGACAATTTATAAAATTGTAATACAAGAGTCAGTTAGTTTAGCAATAACCACAATACATTTTTTTAAACTAAAAATTACATCTGTATAAAAATGAAAACTAGCTGGTCAAAAACTCATCAACAGAGTAAAATGCCCTTTCCACTAGGAATTTTTTTAATGCCTTTTTAAAAGATGGAGGTGTTATTTTATTTTGTATAATAAAGGGAAGTTTGTTATAAAATTTAGGACCAATGTTTTGTGGAAGAGATGCAGCCAAATCTAATCTGTGAGAATTTTGCGTATGTATAAACCTATTTCTTGTAAAGTGGTCATGGATATCTGCGCCTAATTGGAATGAACAATATTTAAATTTATAGAATATTATGACCTGGAAAATGTATTGCGATGCCAAAGTCAAAATATTCAAGGACTTGAAAAGTTCCCGGCAAGACGTTCGCCGATTGACTCCGGTCATTATTCTAACAGCCCTTTTCTGTAATTTAAAAACGCGTGAAAACAACGTACCGGAAACTGAACCCCAGAGCACAATGCCATAAGATAGTCTTGATTCTATCAGTGATGAATAAATTAGTTTTGAAATAAATAAATTTTTGAATTAGGCAAATCTACATAGCAGAAACAATTGTGAAGACAATTTTGCACATAATGTATTAATATGTTGCGACCACGAAAGTTTGTCATCGAATATCAATCCGAGATATTTGCTTTCAGTCAAAAAGGGAAGTTCAAAATCATTCATGAGGATCATTGGGTTGGTGATATTATTTTGATTTCGGTTAGAAAAAAACAAGCAATTAGATTTTTCTGGATTTATGTGTAAATTGTTACTGTTAAGATATTGATAAAGTTGAGATAGTTTTAAATATGAATCAATTTCTAAGTCTAATGATAAGTTATTTTTGAACATGATTGCTATATCGTCCGCGTACATAGTTAACGTTAAATTTGGAACTGATTTCACAATACCATTTGTGTATGGTATATATAAAATAGGTCCCAAAACTGAGCCTTGTGGAATACCAAAAGTTAACTTAATACTCTCTGAGCTCAAATTATTTATTTCAACTTTTTGGATTCGGTTTCTTAAAAATGACATCAACCACTGTAAGGGGAGGCCACGCACTCCAATGTTGTAAAGTCTATCAAAAATAATTTTATGGTCAATGCAGTCAAAGGCCTTTTGTAAATCTAAAACTACACCAACAGTTTTTAATTTACAGTCCAACCCAAGAATTGCACTCGTTGCAAAGTCAACCATTGCATCAGTTGTATTTTTCCCCCTAACAAAGCCGTATTGTTCTTTGCAGATTAAATTATAACGAAATAAAAAATTCATCAGTCTTTTAGCAAAGACATGTTCGAAAATTTTGGAGAAGGTTGAAACATTTGAAATGGGGCGCCAGCTACCCGGCAAACCAGAATTGCCGTCCTTAAATATTGGGCGAATCAGTGTTTGTTTTGTCATGCGGGAAAATACCTCCTGACATTGATGAATTGATGATTTCAGATAGAGGGTGAGAGATATTTTTTGCACAGTGGCGAGTAATTTTATGAGTAATACCATCATAACCAGCCGATTTAGAATTTTTGAGGTTCATTATTATTTTATAAATTTCGGTAGGGTCTGTAGGATATAGACAGAGCGAATGAAGACAAGTTACATCTGCCAATGGCTGTACGGTGGGTTCCGTTATCAGTGACTGTTTTTGTTTACCAAGATTGGCAAAGTAAACATTGAACTCTTCCGGACTTGGCATATCAGCAGGCAATGGAATGTGTTTCTTTTTCCTGTCTCTGTCTATAATCTTCCAGGCATCTTTAGCGAGGTTATCACTCCTGCTTAGACGATTGTATATGTCCATTGCTTTAGCGGCTTTTATAACTTTACGGTATATATTTTTATATTTTTTGTAATAATCAATGAATTGTACTGAATTATTAAATTTCTTTTGTAAATCGAGCTCTTTGAGCTTCATTGACGATATCCTTATACCTTTAGTGAGCCAAAGTTTTTTATTCAATTCTTTATATTGCTTTTTAACTTTTAACGGACATGCTTGCTGAAAATAAAACTGAAAAATATTGTAAAATTGTCTAAATTTATCATCAGGACCGGACGCTCTGTGTAAAGATTCCCAGTTTTCTGTTGATAAAAGGAAATTTAATGCGTTTAAATTAGCCGAACATGTATGTACGAATGTAGTGTTCCCCTTATCGCATGATTTACGCGAATATTTGTCGGTAAAAGTGAACTCCGAAGTTTGAGTGAAGTGATCAGACAAACCTGTGCCAACCACTTCCACCTGCAACATTTGAGGGTCAATATTAGACAAGGCATGGTCTATTAGCGTGGAAGAGGTGCTAGTTACTCTTGTTGGTGAGTGTACAAATTGAGCTAAATTAAATTCGTTCATTAGATCTACTAACAACCGTTTATCTCTTTCATCTTTCAGCCAGTCTATATTTAAATCTCCAACAATTAGGCAATGTTTTTTGTTCAAAAGTGTTTTGATAACATGCTGTAGAAAGCTTTAAAAAATAAATTTGAATAACTTGGTCTTCGTAAACTATATATGCCGAATAAATAAAGTTTTATTTCTTTATTTCTTTTTATTTCTTTAAGATGAAGGTGGAGGCAAATTAAAAAATTTAGCCTGCATTCAGGCTAAATCGGTATCCACAAAGAAATATATTACACGAGGATTGTCACATCAATTTAAATATATTTAATTTTATATATATATATATATATATATATATATATATATATATATTTGCATTTGAGCAATGACACCAACACCCGGACACGCCTCGAGCGGGATTCGAGCCCGCGACCTCCAGTGCGACTGGGCCAGAGTCGCACGCCGTAACCACTAGACCACCGAGGCGTGGTGATCCGGAGACGTTATTGGCATCGTAAGGCGGCGGGGGCGCGTGCAGCGGAGAAACCTAGAACTACAACAGCACGTACAGTACAGAAGTGCGCGTTTGGCGCGAGATTTAAACAGACGAAATGAGGCATATTGAGCTTTTTATTTGTTAAAGTTATGTTAAGAAGGTCCCAAAGAACGTTTTCCAACATTCATAAGAGATCCGATAGTTTATGTGTGATTGTTGCTAAGGTTTATAGTTATTTTAAGACTTTTATTCTGTTTATCTCAAATATAAGTTTTTAAAGGCTTAGGAACCATTCTTTGAGAATTTCCTTTAGATGTTCGACTTATTAAGTTTTTTTTTTCTGTTTGGAAAAAAAGTTGAACGGAGGAAATTTTTCTTCGACGCTTTGTTCAAAAACTAAAATTGACGCCAACAGCAGATTAAAGTTTGGAAAACTATACAAAATCCACCTCACGTTAAAATGTTTAATTGTTTTTAATAAAAAGGTACCTAAAGATATAAATATTTACATGCAATAGATAGGGTCATCCGATCCCCCTTAAGGCAAGGCTGTATAGTTTCTCCGGGGATGTTCAGATTTAAAAGGATCAAGCGACAAAACACCCAAAGTATCAAGAATCGTTGCCAGTTACTGATGACCCAAGAGGAAAGAGATAAAACCTTTTTAGCCTCAAGGGAAAGGTCTGAATTGAAATTGACAATGTCTAAACTTACATTTGATTATCGTTTAAAGTGGAGTGAGCACATTGATTTATTGAAAAATAAATTAAGGAAATACATTTTTGCATTCAGACAATTAAGTGAAATATTAAATAATAATGAATTAAAGCTAGCATACTTGGCTTATGTTCAGTCTATTATTACGACCTAGTAATTTTTTCACCTACGCCTGTAGGCCTACAGCACATAATAGAAGGATTAGAAGATTATTGTAATATTTGGAACTTGCAAGTCAATCTATCTAAATCCAAAATAGTTATTTTTAAAAGAGGTGGGAGATTTCGAGGGAATGAAAAATGGTTTTTTAAGGGGAATCGAATAGAAGTTGTTAATTATTATAAATATTTGGGTCTCTACCTTTAAGATGAAGGTGGAGACAAATTCAAAAGTTTAGCCTGCATTCACGATGACTGTCAGATGCATTGTTAAAAGGATTTAAAATTTTTGGAATAAAAACACCTCACTATTATCAGATAATATCGGGTTCTCCCTATACTTGAAAAGCATAGGCTCAGTGTTTGCTTCGAATTTGTCTTGCAAAGTGTCTTGGGAAACACACTTTGCATAAAAGGCTAATATGGCGAAATTAGCAGTGAAAATAGCAAAACGGGTGTTGGTGTCAGTGCTCAAATACAGATAATATCGGGTTCTCTGTATATTTGAAAAACATAGGCTCGCCTCACCGGAGCTTTCCAGATTCCTGGCAGCCTGTGCCAGGAGCCTATCCCGAGAACGCCGATATCATTTTATTTGAGCAATGACACCAACACCCGGACACGCCTCGAGCGGGATTCGAACCCGCGCCCTCCAGTGCGACTGGGCCAGAGTCGCACGCCGTAACCACTAGACCACCGAGGCGTGGTGATCTGGAGACGTTATTGGCATCGTAAGGCGGCGGGGGCGCGTGCAGCGGAGAAACCTAGAACTACAACAGCACGCACAGTACAGAAGTGCGCGTTTGGCGCGAGATTTAAACAGACAAAATTTTATTTGTTAAAGTTATGTTAAGAAGGTCCCAAAGAACGTTTTCCAACATTCATAAGACTCCGATAGTTTATGTGTGATTGTTGCTAAGGTTTATAGTTATTTTAAGACTTTTATTCTGTTTATCTCAAATATAAGTTTTTAAAGGCTTAGGAACCATTCTTTGAGAATTGCCTTTAGATGTTCGACTTATTAAGTTTTTTTTTCTGTTTGGTTGACAATATACAGTATGTAAATAAATGTTGTTATAGTCTATATACATAGTGTATACAACAGATAACACACACTGGATCTTGGTGACTGGTCATCATTCATTTCTCTACTCCAGGAATTCTCGGGTTGTGTATATGGATCGGTCCAGCAGCCAGTTCGTCAAGGCTGTTTTCAGGTTCTTCTCTGGTAGCCTTTTAAGGTCCTCTGGCAGTTGTTTGTAGAAGACAGCACCCTTGTATGATGTTTTCTTTTAGAATAGACTGAGATGGTGAGTGTTAAGCAGAAAGTTGTGTCTGTTTCTAGTATTATAGGTGTGATTGTTTTCCATTCTGGTTTGGTTTGATTTCACTGCATGAAGGATAGTTTCGAGGATGTAAAGTGAAACTACAGTTAGTATCTTGAGGGTTGTGAAGGCCTCTCTATAAGTGTCCCTAGGGCCTCTTCTTTAGTGATAAGCACTTTTTGCAGGTTGGAGCTATTAAGGAAGTATTTTCATTTTTCCAACAGATCAATCAAACCACTTCTGCCACGACATGACGAGCCGGACATCAGTGTGTTACTGATTAACGATCTGGTCCGCACTGCTGCCAACCTTATGGACCTCAACTATGTGAGGAAAAACACCCTCAAGAAATTGGCAGAACTGGTCATCAACTTATTGCAATCGGGTGAGTGAGTGGTTGGCTGTTTCAAATATAACTTTGGGCAGGGCCAAAGTTTCTTTATTTCCTAATCTCTGGAAATAAAGAAATTGGTGGAAGCTACTAGTGGCATTGTGGAAATTCTTGTAGTGCCATGTGATTTTACTAGATCATTTAAATTTAGTTATGATATGAAACACATTGTTGCAAACATCTATGTGACTAGTGGAACTTCCTCTAGCTTCGTAAGACCTTCCGAAGCAGTAAAAAGCACTACAATGCCCCTTTTATTAAGAAATTTCAATTATTTGTTGTGTGTTGTCGATATTCGAGTTGGCAACCCTTGTAGGCACCGTAGCGTACTTGTAAAGAAGTTTGTGCCATAATGATTCCATCAAATCCTACAAAGGCGAAGACAAGATAAAATAATCTTTTTTGACATGAACAGTAAGTACAGTCGTGGTGTCATTGTTTTTTTTTCTGTGTTGTTGGCTTCTTCTCTCTAAGTATTCTTTTACAGAGTAGAACTTTCCCTTCAGGAGCTAGTCGAGAAGAGCTTCTTTGAATTTCAGGTTGTATTTCTGCCCCTTCAGTGCAGGTGGATGAGTGTCGAGAGGCTGGCTCCAATGTAGGAAGCTTTTGTCTCATATGGAGACAGATGGTGTGTGGGAAGCCTGTAGTTCATTCCGTTTCTAGTGTTATAACGATGGGTCTCGGCATAGCCATCTCTAGTAACAAGGCCGCGGCGCTAGTAAATGGCGCCAGTAAGCGCGTCTAAAGGTTCAACTGATTTGTTTATCCGTACTCTCTTATGGCACTATCTTTTGTTTACTTGAAACCAGCTGGCTCTGTAAGGGTTTTTGCCATTCAAAAAACCCTTGAGAAGCGACGTTGCCAGGTCAAAGGCCACGACCTTATTACTAGAGATGGCTATGGTCTCGGAGAAGTTGACCATTGTGATTGCAGATTGCAGCCTGTGGTACGTACAATGCAGCATGGTGGTAGTGAAGCATATCAAAGACTACTGTGAGACGGTGTACGAGTCGCCCAACCAGGAATGTTTGCTGAGCAGAATCATTCCCTCGCTGCTCAGTCACATGACGCGAACGCTCAGCAAACAAAATTACACCAGGGAGGAGGTCGACCGGTGTGTCGAGGTACCGGAAATTCATCCATATAGCACCAGAAATAAAAAATGTATTATTCCAAATCATCACCAATTAAAATTTTATGAAAAGAAGCCATCATATGTTGGGCAGACGTACTTTAAATATTTACCCAGTAATATTAAAGATGAAGAAAACTTCAAAAAGTTCAAATCTAAACTTAAAAGCTTTTAAATTGAAAAATACTTGTTCTCTTGGGATGAGTTTTTTACCACCTCCTCTTGGATATATTATTAGGTTATGGTTAAAAAATAGATATTTTCATTTTATTACACTCTTTTTTATATAACTGATCTGTAATTAAATTTACTTTTACTAATCAACTTTAAGTACCCTTTTGTTTTAGCAACTATTAAAGAAACCTTTCTGATAGAATAAGACACTATTCAGCTGTATATTTGATGCATACTCAATGAATAAAGAACTTGATTGATTGATTGATTGATTGGTGAGGGGAATATACCGAGGTCAAAGTCGGAGACTAGAAAAAGAGCCTTTGTCATGGATGGAATGCCCTAAGCTGAAGTAATGTTAAACCGTTCCTTAGTGGTGTAAGGCGAAAGAGTAACAATCAAGCCAAACTTCAGACCTCCATGTCTTATAGTTTTGATGTTATAAAACCTGACCTGCACGAAAGGGACAGCATCGGCTTGTTGTGTCAGTGATTTCATTCTAAAAGTGAATGAGAATAGCCGGCTCTAGGGCGATTTAAACTATTTTAAACCTTGTTAATTTTGTTCTTAATAATTTGTAATTTACATCAGTGTAAATCATCAATATGCATGCGCTGTGCAAAACTTGTATAGTCTTTTGGCAATAAAGTTAAAAGATAAGACATAGTCACTGACTTGCTCAAGGTTTTTTTCTAACATTATAGAGGTATTAGGTTTTCTGTGTATTAAAGTAGATTTTACTACTCATGGGTGCATGGCTAATGTTTTTGATTTAAATATTGAACATGGATATTGTAACACCATTCCATTACACCATGTACACCATGCCTTCCATTAGTCATTGTTTATTGTATGTTTTTGAGTAGGGATGGTCGGGTCCCGAAATTTCGGGAAATTTTTCGGGACGGGATCGTTTTAGCGATCGCAACTAAACAGCGCAGCGGGTGTAGCTTCGCAAACCTCGCGATCGGCTGCAAAAAACGATCTCAAATACTGTTTTTAAAATACACTTAAAAAACACTCTCAAAAACAAGAAGTTATTGTCTTTTAGGATGAAGAAGTTTATTTTAAAGTGTTAAGTTAGGTTTACTTGTTCATTTTGTTAAGTTTGTCTTCAAGCCTTACTTATTTAGGTAAAACAATCAAAGTAATTTTAAGATACTTTAAAATTAAAATTTAATAGAGTGAAAAAAATTTCTTAAAATTACTTTGATTGTTTTCCCTAAATAAGTAAGGCTTGAAGACAAAACGTAACAAAATGTACAAGTAAACCTAACTTAACACTTTAAAATAAACTTCCATCTAATTTTAAAGTGTTGACCAACTACTTTAATTTTTATTCCCTCTGAAAAAGTTCACTTTCTCTTTATAATTTTTTGCTTACATTGTCTATACGATGTTAAATTCTTGACTTCTGTACTGTCGAATATTTCTGCCGACGTTTCGGAGACATTACAGTACTCCATCTTCAGGGCAAATATTGTAGTCGCGCACAACACAAACTACTTTATTTCTGATGGAGCAGTCCGCGGCGTCAGGTTATATAGGTCCGCCTCGGCGATGTTTACTCTATTTCTAGAGTAGAGTATTCGAGGCGCGACTGGGATGCATTCCTTTCCGGAGATGTCAATGGGCATGAGGGGGTGGAGGCGTTTGCCACATTGTAGCGAGGCGATAAGCAGCATGGGCGGTTTTAGGTAAAAATATTAGGGGGTTACAGCTCACCTAAAGTTTGAATTATCGTATCGCTCAAATTAAAACATCAATCTCCCATTTAGATGGTCCGTATTAAGTCCAATTCAAAGTAGATAGACAACTTATTTTATCAAACAACAACCATTTGTAACTTGAGCAAATACCTCAACCAAAGTCATGTTGAAAACATTTTCCCCCTGCATTGCCTACAAATCCACCAAATATAAGAGGGTACCAGTTACCCCTGGCACCACCAGAAATCCGCCCATGATGCACAGGCTGGATGGAGCGAGGACTTGGTAAAACATGCTGTTGCCACCCGTCACGGCATGCTCAGAGTCTTTACTGAGTGATATTATGTATTAGTCAGTAAAGGTTAGGGCACGGTAGTCAAATACTGTTATGGTGTCACAATGTACACGATCATCGTTAACACGTTCGTGGCGGCATGGGAGTGATCGCTCATACTCAGAACCCTAATGCCATCCTGGTGGGAGCGATCGCTCCCAAGCTGCAACATGTTAAAATAAGATTTCTTTTTAAACCAGGATCTGAGCTTGAAATATGAAACTTTAACAGCACTGCTCAATAGTATATTGTATTCTGTGCACTGGACAGTGCTGCTGCTACGATAGACATGGCAGTGACAGTGACTAAGTCAGAGCACCAGGATGGCGGCGAGGAACACAGAAAATCATGCCGCAGCGAACGTGTTAATGTGTTGCAGCAAACAAATATTATCGTCGGCTTCGTGTAGCGGAAAAGTATTGTCATCTTTTTGTGGGAATAGTCGTTGGGATACTTCGTTGGTTTAGTAGCGGGGGGGCTTTGGTAAACTGGATCTTTGGTCCTTACACAGGCGCCGAACTACAAAACGGTCGCCCCTGAGATAAAAAAAGTATTTGTAAGAATATGAGTTACAATCGCTAAGAATTTGGAGAATAATAATTTCATGAACCTTTTTTATATGACCTACCATGTGTATCTAATTGACTTACATAGCTACATTTTTTTACTTAACTATTTTAAAGAATTGGCACAAAAGTGATTGCGTGCCCTTTGATATTAAGTACCGTACAGGTCAGGATTCCGCGCGCGTTTTAGTTTATTTTTACATAAAAGATCGTTTGTTCGATCAACTCACAATAATATAATATCAGACAGTTAATTTTGACGAGATCAAATGTGTAAATAAGATTTAACACCTAAATGTAAATTTATTTTATATTCCTTTTTTTCTTTCTTTTCATTAATTTTCTTTTGTTTATACATATATTTCAAGCGATAAATGTACAACATACTATTTATCTTAAAGCCTTTGCATCACATTTATTTGATTGCAATTTGAAATCAGCTGTGATACCATTCCCCGAACAACACTGAACATTGAATGAACAACGGATTCTGTTGTTTGAGTGAGGGTTTGCTTGAGTGAGGACCTAGAATTCCGCCCATAGTTTGATTAGTAACCAACAGAAGGAGCTTCTGTCATCCCCTTTTTTTAGCCAATTTACATTAACATTTTTTGTTCCTCACTTCATAAATCAATAATTAATCGACTATTGTTTTAGTAAGAGGTTACATCAGCACACTCTGTTGGTGATTCACTATAACCAAGGGTTAAGGGTTTGAGCTCTGCCAGTCCTGGGTCACTCATAACCTGGTACACATTTGTATTAACGAATGTGTATTAACAATGGATGGTCTTCTTCAGATTCAAGGTCAATGGTTATGGTACAGTTAAGAATAAACAAAGTAGAAGATAATGTTATAAAGTGTGATCTATTAGTGTCAAAAAAAGGAGCAGAAACCAGTTTAATTTACTATAAATGAAGAAGTAATTTTTTTTAACACGACAATTAAGCTTTCATTTCAAACTAGTTTCCATACTTGTTTACATGATATATCTCTTCTTCTTCCTTGAATGTCCTTAAATTTTTTCCGAGTTTCCTTCTAGGCTTAGGACATCAGACTTATTAGAATCCATCATTCTTTATTGATATAAAAAAAATCCTTTAGTACATTTGTTTCTTATGTGGCTGCGCCATGTTCAATTTACTATAAATAAAGAAGTAATTTTTTTTAAACGTCACAATTAAGCTTTTATTTCAAACTAGTTTTCATGCTTGTTTGAATAAAACAAAAATTAAATTATTATGTTGTTTGTTTTTCTTAAATCACATAATTTTTAAACTCAACCTTATAAAATACTTATAACACAATAAAACTTATTCTAACAAAACCTTTAAGATTCCAGTAGATTACACAAACCCGAAAAATGTAGAGTTGCTCGTGATTTTAAACAATTATTTTTATGAACGAGTAAATTTATCCTCTCACATTGTTCACACCCCGTGCAGATGTACGTGAGCCAGAAGATGCACCCGCACCTGCACCAGCACCCGCACCCGCACCCGCGCCCGCACCCGCACCAGCACCCGCACCAGCAGCCGCACCCGCACCTGCCCGGCCCACCTATGGCCTCCGTCCACGCCGGCAGGTCAGTAGACACTCTTGTTGTCTACGTGTCGTTGTCCGCCACTGAATGTGTAGCAGATATAGCCACCACCCCTAAAAAAAATCAAAAATCACTATTCGCACACCCCTTCATTTAGCCAATTAATTGTTGATGTTTGTTATAATTGAGTTTGTTGAATGTTCAATGCTATTTAGACTTTTGCTGGATATGGAGAATCATATATCATCCGCATACATACAAAATTTAGATTTTATGTCATTGTTACTATGAGATTCTAGAAGACCAACTAGGTAACACAGGAAAAGAAAAGGACCCAATACTGAGCCTTGCGGAACAGAGTACTTAACGGTTCTCAGCGATGATTTAGCAATTTCTATGCTGTTAGTCCCATCATTTGTGTACATTAAAGAGACATATTGCTGGTGCCCCACTAGGTAAGAGCTCAGCCAGTCCAGTGCTAGGTGTCGACCACGTCTGTGCCAAGGCTACATCAGGAATTTTGGCATTACGTAACCTTGCAAAATTCTGTTCAAAGGACGTGCTGTTAATGGCCTACTTTGGCCTAATCTACCCCCATTTTCCTACGGAATTAGAGTTTGGGGTAGCTGTGCTAAATTGAGGCAAGAAAGGGTTTTCAGACTGCAAAAAAAGCAGTTAGAATTATTTGCAAATTGCAATCAAGAGATTCTTGTAGGGAAGCCTTCAGGGAGCTTGGTTTGCTTACATGCCCTGCCTTTATACCTCGGAGGTAACACTGTACTGCAAGTATAAATGCTCACTTGTCCAGGGCAGTCAAATCCACCAATATGATACTAGGGGCAGGGACACATATCGACTCGGGCAGCACAGAACTGTGTTGTTTGAACATTGCCGTCGCAGGCTGGAGTCAAGTTCCTAAATAAGCTCCCTGAAGGTATCAAACAATCAGAAAATCATAATCAATTCAAAACTCGACTAAAATGCCTATTGGTGTCTAAAGTTCTGTACTCGGTTGATGAGTTCATGATGAGCCGCTGGGATATTTCAATTCTAGGCATTCACGCAAATTAAATTTGGCACTGATAGTAAGATAAAGAACATTGTACTTTGTAAACATTTAACTATTGTAATGACGTTTGCAATGCAATTTTATTGTCGACTGCAATAAAGATATTATTTATTTATTTACTTATTTATACCTAAATTAACTTATAATCATATTTATCCAACTGCCAACTATTTTAAATGACATCTTGGTTTTCACAGTGAATGGGACGAAAAAAAACAAAAATAAGAAGAAGAAATGCGAAAATTGTGGCAAGTATTTAGAAAAAAACTCTATGTGGAACCACAAAACGTTTAGTTGTACAGGAGAGAAAGCATTCAAGTGCATTTTTTGTGAAAAAACGTACACGAGAAGGCACAACCTACAATACCACTTGAACCGCCAGCATAAAGGTGATTCTCTCTTAATTAATTTTCTTTTGTTTATACATATATTTCAAGCGGTAAATGTACAACATACTATTTATCTTAAAGCCTTTGCATCACATTTATTTGATTGCAATTTGAAATCAGCTGTGATACCATTCCCCGAACAACACTGAACATTGAATGAACAACGGATTCTGTTGTTTGAGTGAGGACCTAGAATTCCGCCCATAGTTTGATTAGTAACCAACAGAGGGTGCTTCTGTCATCCCCTTTTTTTAGCCAATTTAAATTAACATTTTTTGTTCCACACTTCATAAATCAATAATTAATCGACTATTGTTTGTTTCCTGTGTCACTAAATGATATATTACCAACTCCTGATACCTAAAGTAAGAGGTCACATCAGCACACTCTGTTAGTGATTCACTATAACCAAGGGTTAAAGGTTTGAGCTCTGCCAGTCCTGGGTCACTCATAACCTGATACACATTTGTATTAACGAATGTGTATTAACAATGGATGGTCTTCTTCAGATTCAAAGTCAATGGTTATGGTACAGTTAAGAATAACCAAAGTAGAAGATAATGTTATCAAGTGTGATCTATTAATGTCAAAAAAAGGAGCAGAAACCTGTTTAATTTACTATAAATGAAGAAGTAATTTTTTTTTAACACGACAATTAAGATTTTATTTCAAACTAGTTTCCATACTTGTTTACATGATATATCTATTCTTCTTCCTTGAATGTCCTTAAATTTTTTTCCGAGTTTCCTTCTAGGGTTAGGACATCAGACTTATTAAAATCCATCATTCTTTATTGACATAAAAAAATTCCTTTAGTACATTTGTTTATTATGTGGCTGCGCCATGTTCAATTTACAATAAATAAAGAAGTAATTTTTTTTAACGTCACAATTAAGCTTTTATTTCAAACTAGTTTTCATGCTTGTTTGAATAAAACAAAAATTAAATTATTATGTTGTTTGTTTTTCTTAAATCACATAATTTTTAAACTCAACCTTATAAAATACTTATAATATTTTAAAACTTATTCAAACAAAACCTTTAAGATTCCAGTAGATTACACAAACCCGAAAAATGTAGAGTTGCTCGTGATTTTAAACAATTATTTTTATGAACGAGTAAATACATTACAGTTATCCTCTCACATTGTTCACACCCCGTGCAGATGTACGAGATCCAGGAGGCGCACCAGCACCCGCACCCGTACCCGTACCCGCACCCGCACCAGCAGCCGTACCCGCACCCGCACCTGCCCGGCCCACCTACGACCTCCGTCCACGCCGGCAGGTCAGTAGACACCCTTGTTGTCTACGTGTTGTTGTCCGCCACTGAGTGTGTAGCAGATATAGCCACCACCCATGGCCATTTTAGTCCGATAGTCCCACCCACATAGTCCGGTGTAGCGCAATCATCATTATAGTTCTGGACAGCCTTACTGGCCGGTGGCAAAAATTGTAAACCCCCAAAATGTCTGCTAAAAATCACATGTTTTGGTCAAACTGTCAAACCTTTGTCTAGATTTAATTTCATTTACACTATTAAAGTATGTGCTGCGATATTTCACCGAGAGTTTTCTAACGAAATAAACATTTCTGCAACATATTTGTGCGAAGCATCAGCTGGACTTTTTGTTTTGGCAATACTATTATAATCACCTTATTTTAGATGGTTAATATATTACAAATAATAATGTAAATAGTAAAATAATGATAGAAATAATAATGCAATTAATAAAAGTAACAGTAAAACAATGACAGAAACCGAATGAGTCGATGGAGTCATGGAACGAGTGGATGGAGTGAATACAGAACGATGCAGTCTGAACACATGTGACATAGATCCCACCCGGCGACCACTCAGTGACGCGTGGCGCGGAACCGCATCTTGCTCGGTCAATGTGTTAAAATTGAGTTCAGGAGTTGAAACGGTTAATCTTTATTATTATTTACATTTCCACAGACTAATGTGGCAAAGCACCGATCCATATGACAAAAATCAGGTAATAGTAATATTCGCCTAAAATATGTCTAGTGGGAGCGTCTTGCAGTAGTGATGCAGTGATTCAATAAACTATCCTGATTCAATAAAGTGACCTGAAGTAGTAACTTGAGGTCACTAAAATAGTGTCATATGCGATCTTAAAACTAGTAAAAGCTTCATTGATGCTAAAAATTTTGTTCTGATTCCGGTCAAAATAATAGCTAAGCCATTTTTAGCGGGGTTTTATTTTTATGTTCTCGTTTTGGGATTTTGTGTGATATTTGGGTAGTGTTCTTAAGTAAAACCCCATTAAAACTGCTTTATAATCTTATTTTTTTATCTGTCCAGATAATGGGGGGAGGGGGTGAATTATTTGGATTTGGATAATACAAGGTTACTGTGGTTAAACACATTCAAATTAACCTTAAAACAAAAAAATTACTGAGATATTGGTCCTTTTGGCTAAAGTCCATTTTAGACGCAAGGGTACTATTGCTGCTCCTCTTATAGTGACATTCCCAATTCCAGTAGCAACACTTGTCTGTATAGTACAATTAATACAACGATGAAGTGCGGGAGAGGAGGGAATTTCACTTATCATTCGCCAGTGACAAGCCTGTCCCTCCATAAAAAAATGAAAACCAATTAGTATAATCTTCCTCAATTATGTTGCAGACATGCCGAGGTGATGAAGATAATCCAGACAGTGTTGGAAGGAGGAAGGGAGCTCACCTTCGACTGTGACCCAATTGACTGTTTTTAAATTTTTAAGGTGTTTGACTGTTTGTAACGGTTCTCTCTTTAATGGATCAAGATATTTTATATTAAAGATTTACTGAGTTGAACACTTGATCATATGATACAACATGAGACTCTTTAAGAGACCGTACATTGTTTTATGACTGATATTTTTTAAAGTTATTATTTAGTCATTTTCACATTAAATCTCAGGGTTTTCTTGAATGCTTTTAAAATGTTCATAATTTTAATATATTTCTAAAGTAGATAAAATTGTAATAAAAAATCAAAAATTTTATATTATTACTGAGCTGTATTTACTCTACAAATTATGTTAAGTAGTCCTTGTTGGAAATAAAAACAGTTTATTTAGTTACACTTCCTTGGTTTTATTTCACAATTTTTACAACATTACAAGTTCATGTTCTTGATATGAGCAAATAATTGACTTTAATTCTCTTGTATATGAATACAGTTAATATTTATAATAGTTCAATTTCCTTGAAGGCCTATATAAGTACAGTCAATATTTTCTACTTATCCAATTTGAAGATAGATGAACTTCAGTGGCTTGTCGTCCCTGCCTCCTGTCGTGACCACGAGTTGCGCTGTGTCGACTCCGACCTAGGCCCCGTGATGACTCCGATGTTAATTTCGTCCGAACATATCAAATACTTCAAATACTACGGCGCGATATACTTTCGAACAAAAACTGTACTTGAAAATTATGAGCGTCCACAATTCTAGACCTCTGATATTGACTAGTTAAAATGTCTTAACATTTCACCCGCGCAAGTGGTTCATGGTGTAATATGATTGTAGACTCGGACGAAATAATATGCGCGGTGACTACGTTGATATGAGCCGAGACTGCGAATGAATGCTCCTCATGTCTTTCCTGATTTTGTGAAAACAACCAACCGAACCGCTCCTCGCGGAGAATTCCGGCAATACCTCGACCAATCAGCGCTCTCCATTTCACCTTCGCGATATACCGTAGACAACGTACTGCTTATTCTGTCCTCCGGGTGGGCGTGGCCAACGACAATCCTTGTACTGTGCTGCTCTCCTCGTCTGCAATTTAAACTAATCTGGTCGCATGCCGTAGCAACAAAATGACGCTATGGAATATTTCCAGCCGCTCAAGGACAAATCCCAGGCGAATTGTTTTCAAACTCTTTCCTATGCGTCTAAAAATAATTTGTTGTTTCCGGTCTCCTATTCCCACGGGAAATACAAAGGATCCTCCATATTGCGGTGCAATCCTTTCTCAGAGACAAATAACTTGTTGACAATTTTTCGACCCGCATAATTTTGAATTTAATTTTATTTCGTTGACCGATATTTATTTATTTATTTAATATGAATTCAACACCCGTCACATGTTTGAATAGATAGATAGATAGATAGATTTATTTAGATCATTGAATCTAATACAGGTAATAGATCGTGTCATACATTTACAACCCTAAATATATAATGTAGATGTGATACAATTCACACATAATATTCATAGCTAAAATCAATAAACAAGCACTAAACTAGACATAAAGCCATTTACAAATTTCATAGAATAGTAAATAAATAAATTTGTTATTTTGTCATAAATTAAAACAGTGAACATCAGACCGAAAAAACTCTTCCAAACAGTAAAATGGTCTCACAGATAGCTATTCAGACACTCTTTTCTTAAAAATAGATTCAGGTACATTACGTGATCTGGTGGGCAGTTTGTTAAATAATTTAATAACAACTGATTTAAATGAAGACTGTGTTACATTTAATCTACAATATTGCTCATGAATAGAATTACAATTTCTTGTATTGTAGGAGTGAATCTGATTATTTTGTACTGTGGCTTCAATGTTGCGCTTGGTATGTATGAGGCATTCCAGAATGTATACATTTATTACAGTTGGAATTTTTTCATTGGCAAAATATGGTTTACAATGTGCATTGTACTGTGTACCGGAAATAAGCCGTACAGCTTTTTTCTGAAGAATTAAAACCCTGTTAACGCCTGTGGCATTTCCCCAAAACAAAATCCCATATGAAATCAAACTGTGAAACAAAGCAAACTATGCTGATCTTAAAAAGCTTTTTGTCAAAAGGTTTCTCAAATGTCGGATTAAATATATTACTCTGGAGAACCTCCTGTATAAATAATCAATTTGAACCTCCCAGTTGAGTTTGACATCAAGATAAATTCCTAACAATTTGACTGAGTTTACTGAATGAAGAACATCTCTCTTTAATGTAAAATTTTTCATCTGGGTTTTGTCATTATTTAAAAAGAATTGATTTGAATTGTACCAAGTTACTGCATCCTCAAATACCTTACTCATCAATAAATTTAAATTCACAAAAGATGGGTCTGATGAAAAAAATGTTACATCATCTGCAAACATGACTGTGTCTGAAGCTACATTGATATCAAGGTCATTTACCATAACGAGAAAAAGAAAGGGTCCCAGGACTGACCCCTGTGGTACTCCATATTGAACATTTGTTTGAGTTGAAGAGACTCCTTTTACAGAAACCTTTTGTTGTCTATTTGAAAGGAAAGATTCAATAAAATTTAAGTTACTGCCAATTACCCCGTAGAACTTTAATTTCTTCAAGAGAATGCTGTGGTCAACGCAGTCAAAGGCTTTGCTTAAGTCACAGAGAACAGCCGAGGTAACTCCTCCATTCTCAAATCCACTAATTATAGTAGATACTAGTCCTTCAACTGCGCTGACCACTGACATTCCTGGTCTGAATCCGTGTTGACAAAGAGAAAGAAGCTGAGAAATTGCTGATTTGGATTTTAAAAACCGATTCAAAAATTTTTGAGAAAGAAGGTACCACAGAGTAGGTCTGTAACTATCCGTTTGGTTTCTAGCCCCCTTCTTATGACTTGGCACTAGCTTGGCTACCTTGAGACACTGAGGGAAAACACCTACTGAAATACAAGCATTTATACATTTAGTTAAGGATGAGGCAATTTGATTTATAACACTTTTCACTAACAAATTTGAGATGTCATAGACAATAACGGGATAAAACCTTATTATTATATTATCAACATTGTTGTAGTCTATTAACATAAAATTTTATATCATACTTCTAATAGTCATTTATTATTGTTGTTGTAATTGATTAAAATCATTTTATTTTAATACTTTTTTTAGTAAATTTCCTTATTACCTTCACTGAAAATCCTATACCTGCTAGAAGAAATTAGTAAACCATTAATTACAATAAAAAAGGTATAAGCTATTACCGTAGGTCTCATGGTAAGACCTAAGCCCGAGACCAAGTTAACTTTTCATTTTGGGGCCCCCAGAAGCAAAAAACACAATTCGTTTGAATTTATATATACAGGGTGTATCCGAAATACACCGAAAAACTTTGGGATATTGTTCCTGAGGTCAAAACAAATAAAAACTGTCATATAAGTATATATCCTATCTCGCTCCGTTTTCCGTCTGTCGGTCTGAACGTGTTATTTTTATGATTAATCGTAACTTTTGAACTACTAGAGGTACCAACTTCAAACTTGGTACACATATGCTGGCTAGTAGGACCTACCTTTGTGCTGAGTATCAAGTTTCAACTTTGTACCATTTCAAAATGGCGGCCGATTTAATTTTTCATAGCTTAATAACTCAGAAACTATAAAATTTCATGAAAAATAACAAGAGACAAAAAAGGTGCAAAATTTAATTTCCTTTCAGAAATTGTACAAATTTAATTAGGTCATAACACAGATAAGGGAGAAAACCCATTTTTTCTAGCGCGAGACCGTCATTGTTGCAGCGCGGCGCGGGGCGCCATGGTCTCGCGGGCCGGCCTCTGGATGGAATATGCCATGACATGCTTTACTTAAATCGCTATATCTTGCTTATTTATTATCCGATTTTAATAAACAAAGTATCGTTATGTTTGTAATGAAATAGCAAATAAAATGTATGGTAAAAAAATTAGTGTTAACCTGTCAACTTTTTTAGATATTAATGAATGAAATTTTTAAAAGGCCGCCATTTTAAAATTCCAAAAGATAAAAAGTTGAAAATTGGTGAAATTTTGGCCATACTAACTATAGTTAACGTACTATAGTTAGTATAAGTTTCAATAATTTATCTTAAGCCGTTTCAAAGTTATAGAGTTTTAATTGAAAAACACAAAGTGACTCACAGACGGAAAATGGATACTTATATTACATTTTTTGTTTGTTTTGACCTAAGGAACGTGCCCACGAAGTTTCGGGAGAGAGTTTCGAAACACCCTGTATGTATATATATATATATATATATATATACACATAAATATATATATATAGCTTTCTCCAGAGCCAGTTAACCGCTCTTTTTAGCATCCATAACCAATTAACCGCTCCCTCTCCTCTTCCCCACCACAGCCACCTCTACCCCTCATGGCTTAGTCCAGTTAGGTGCTCCCGACTAAATAAGCAGGCTTGCAAGAAAGGGAACTTTTCTATTGCCCACGTCCCTTTCTCTCTTCCCGCCAAAACTGTTGTTACTGTTACTACTGCGCAAATCTTTATGAATAAATAAATAAATAAATAAATAAATAAATAAATAAATAAATAAGAATTTTATTGTCATTAAGCTTTACAGCAATAGACAAAGTCATGACTAATACTAAATTAAACCTAAGAGTCCAGTTGTACTAATACAGCTTGTGATGTGACAAACTGTGTTTGAGGTGCGTTAATTACCAACTACTATTTACAATCATTTACAGACAAGACTAATTAAAATTGTCCCTTGCAGTACAATACAATACCAATACAATTGCAATACAAATACAATTTCAATACAATTAGACTAAACATAAACTCGTTCATATATGTTTAGTCAGAATGATTTAAAGGTCAAAAATTGAAAACAGACGAAAAAAAACAAAACATAAGATAAATACCTTATGGCTAAATATACAATTCACACTTAAACCTAACATAACACGATAAAACTGCAGAGAAAGAACCATTACTATATTGCACTCAACTCTATGAAAATAAATTACCCTATTACTAACAGGTAACTTGAGAGGTCAGGGGTATCAGATTAGGAGCTCGTCACACTCAAAAAATTCCTTAACAGAGTAGAAAGGTAAATTTAACAATAGGTTGTAAAGCTTGCTTTTAAAAGTTTTTATAGGTAATTCTGAAATGTTTGTTGGTAGTTTGTTGAACATTTTCAAACCAAGGACTTCATAGCTGTTGTGACATTTTGACAGTCTGTTGTATGGTATATCAATTTGCCTGTTGTTCCTGGTATTATAGTTATGTACATCTTGTCTAAGTTGATGTTCCGATAGGTTATTTTTTGTATACACCAACACATTAAAAATATACAGGTTTATGACTGTTAAACATTGCAATTTTACAAATAGTGGCTTACAATGATCTAGTTTCTGAGCATCGGTTAGTAATCTGACAGCTTTTTTTTGAAGCACTAATATATCACTACCCCAGAGTAAGATACCATATGAAATTATACTCTGAAAGAATGCAAAATAAGCAGATCTAACATAATTAGAGGGTACATGATTTTTTAAACTTCTAATTAAAAATATAATGCTTGAAAGTTTGGCTGAGATATATGTAATGTGGGGTACCCATGATAATTGTTTATCGATATTGACACCTAAGAACTTAACACTGCCTACATTATCAGTTTCTGGTACATCTCTTAGACTAAAATATATTTCCTGAGTTTTACTTTCATTCATTGAAAAACCATTTGCCCTAAACCATTTGGATGCAACTGAAAGGGTGTCTCGTGTTAAATTTTGAAGGTATTTAAAATCCGAGCTTTCATTCAGAAACGTAGTGTCATCTGCATAAAGTATTGTGTGACCATTCAAGATTGACTGTAGATCATTTATCATCAGGGTAAATAATAGAGGACCTAACACAGAGCCTTGAGGGACCCCATGACTAATACTGGCTATATCTGATGTCTCCCTACCTATACAAACAACCTGTTGCCTATCTTTTAGAAATGAATTCATTAGTTTAACACTTGAATCACTAAAGCCATAAAACACTAACTTATAAAGTAATTTTGAGTGGTCAACAATATCAAATGCTTTACTCAAGTCACAAAATGTAGCTTGAGCAAAGCCCCCTGATTCAAAAACTTTATTGACTTTTCTAAGTAAGGACTCGATAGCATCTGTTGTGGATCGGATTTTCCTAAATCCAAATTCGCCAGCGCCACCAAGACGCCGTGGAGACGAGAGGACGTGTCGGTCGCGCACCGTCTTCCTGCGGGCCGGCAACCACACACCAGCCGGACGGTGAAATCTATTTGGCTGCAGGCTGCAAGGAAGATCCAGTTGACCGCTAACATGCTGCATAGCGGATTTCCGAACACGCCTGTCTTCGTCAATCAACACCTTGCGGGTCACGTCAAGGCTACCCTCGGTCAAGCCAAACACCTGGTCAAGGAAAAGCGACTTGCATTCGCCTGGGTATCCGAGGGGAAGGCGTCGAGGGTGCGGAGCGTCGCGGGCGTGGAGGCGGTGGCGGCGGCGGCGCACGGCGGCAGTCCAGGACACCAGGGTTAACAGTGCAGCCAAATGAACTATGGAACCTTAAGTACATGCATGTAACTGTCGTTATTGTTAGTATTATAGCCTTAAATTTTGTTTCTCTTATTATTAGTTTTTTATTTTTTATTAATTTTTTTATTTATTACCATTTTCTATTTATTAGCATGCTTTATAAATTAATATAGGGGTTTCATGATGATTTGTATTGAGAGGAAAACATGACTTTTAATCGACATATGTGATTGTAATCCCATAAAATGCATGCAATTCTATGGGATATATTTATGAGATTTTAATAGTTTGCCAAATATTTACAAATAGTCATGCATTAATCTCAAATATTGCAATTTCAGAGTGATGAGACTGGAGTAAAGAGATGAATGTCATTTTGCTAAAGCTTGTTTGTATATTGTTACATAATCAATAATTTATTTATCTATTTTTATATGCAACCAAAGGTTTTAATATACACAAAGTTTTGCATGCAAAAGTTTCTTGATTTATTTAAAAACTGTTGTATACTTTTACTAAATTATTATAGATATTATTTTTAAGACAATAAAATAAATTTCGTTTTTTTACAGGAAAGTGTTTTTTATAATTTTTATTTTATTTGGGGTTATAAAAATAATAAACAATTACATTTTATAGTTTAATTTCATTTATATTAAGACTAAGAAATTTATTTTGGGTATTGATAAAATTACTGTCCTAATTTTAGGGCTGGAACGGCAAACAAGGAAAAAAACAATACTTATGAGAATATTTTTTAAGATGGGTTATAGTAAGTTTTTGTTTTTTTAGGTAAGGCTCGATATTCAGTTGTACGTTTTAAAAGTTAACTATCTGAATCTTTTTTATTTTCAGAATAGTGAAAATAAATTTACATGGTTTGCGCAACTGTGATTTCTTTCTCAAAATATTTTTGTACGATACGTTTAAAGTAGGTATGTAATGTTCACTATGTTCTTAATAAAATGAGACTGTAGGACTGTAGGATGGGACAAAGGTTGTTGGAAGGTCTTTGGAATTCTTTCCAGGCATCTCTTAATTAGTTCAGTTTTATTAGCGAATTTCCCGTTTAGGGAAGAAGCTATTACCGTAGGTCTCATAGTAAGACCTAAGCCCAAGACCATAATAACTTTTCGTTTTAGGGCCCCCAGAAGCAAAAAACACCATTCGTTCAAATTTCTAGATATATATATATATATATATATATATATATATATATATATCTATATATATATGTGTTTGTAAGCACAATAGCGCTCGCAAAAATGGTCCGATCGGAATGAAATTTGGCACAGGTGTGTAAAGTAGTAATTATTCGGACGAGTTCGTGAACCAGCCTGATCGGACCACCGGAAGGGGGGGTAAAGCAGGGTAAACCCCCCCAAAAATGGGTTTTTCGAGTTTTTCATACAGAAAAATAAACTTTATCGAATTTTGGTTAGCACCATTGAATTCAGCTTGAAAAAACAAACAATTTAGCATTTTGAATTATTGCTCTACGTCCATTGGTTACCGAGATACTGAAAGTGGTAAACACAGTACGTTGTCCCTATGTTAACCTTATGGGGAATAAGTAAAATTCTATATCTCGCTTATTTCTCAACATATCTTAATAAAATTTGGTTTGTGGCTTCATATAGATGAGATCTAATGTATTTTAGTATAAAATCCCGGATATTACCGTTTTTATGGCAGCAAACCTGCATACTCATTCCCCATGTTATCTTATGGGAAATAAAAAAAATGCAATATCTTCCTTAATTCTTAATATATCTTGATAAAACTTGGTGTATGGCTTCTTCTAGTTCAGATCTACTAAACATTGAATTAAAACCACCCAGTTTTGTAATACCTGTTGCAGCAAACCTGCATACTCATTGATGTTATTCTTATGGAGCTTAAAAACGTGTCAAACCTCGCTATATTGGATTGAAATATGTACTTTGCAATTGAAATTCGCTGAGTATGCAGGTCTGCTGCAACGGGGGTATTTATCTATTTTTTATTCATTGAAGTATGGAGGACTTAGATTTAATAATAGAAAACTATAGAAAAATAAACTGCACTTCAATAGAAAATTTTTCTGATTTAAATTTAGTTTTTAAGAGGGAGGAGAGCTGCTTAAATTTTTTTATTTAAATGTCCGTAGCTATCAAAAGAACTTTGATTCACTTTTAATTATATTGCAGGCTTTAAGCCTGAAATTTGATTTTATTGCGTTGGGGGAAACTTGGATGGGTAGGGGTGGGGGTGGTGTAAATTTGAATGGGTATAAAATGTTTTCTACATCTCGGGGGAAAAACAGAAACGATGGTGTGTTGGTGTATGTGAGTGAGAGAGTGAATGTGTGTAAATGTGATGAACTGGAGCTGGGTGACGTGTACGGACTATCACTGGACTTTGTACACCGTGATAAGCGCTGCAACCTTGCAGTGGTGTACCGTACTCATGACAGTAACCTCGACAATCTGACTAAAGGTATCAGACAGTACTATGATAACTTGACGGATGCAAAAACATGCATTCTTATGGGGGACATGAACGCAGACCTACTAAATACGGATAACAAGACGGAACGTTACTTGGATGTTTTATATGAATGTGGTTTTGTGAATGGCATAAGTCTTCCAACCAGAGAGGTTGGTAATAGTAAATCGTCCATTGACCACATTTTTGTAAGACATTGTGACTCAAATGCACTTAAAACTGCAGTGGTGAGGACAGATATCACAGATCCTTTTACTGTGTGTTTACAAATAATTTTTTTCAGTCAAATGAACGCATCACTTTTAACAAAGACACTTGCATTGACAAAAACTTACTGGACACCTTCATAGGGAACTGTGACTGGAGTGAAATTTTGCAAGCTAATACAATAAATGATTCATCAAACCTTATGTTTTCAAAAATCAAGGAGTGTGTTATTAAATCTACCAAAGAAATTAGGGATAGGAGCTCTCGTTTTCAAAAATTAAAACCATGGATTTCTTGCTATCTCGTTCGTAAAATTAGGGAACGCGATAAATTAAGTAAAAAAATAAAAAACAACCCTTTAATGTGGAACTAAGGAACACTTTTATTAGTCTTAAAAATGAACTGAAAACTGAAATTAGGGAAGCTAAAAATAATTATTATAGGAGGGCAGTGACTGAGGCTAAAAATAATCCAAAACATTTTTGGAGGGTTTTGAACGAGTTGGCGGGCAGTGGGGCAAAAAAAGACATTTTCCCACTCACTAATTTCACGGAAAACAGAACTGACATAGACTCAGACACAGACCCACGACCATATGACGGACTGCGCTAGTTATGAAGAGTGTAATAGTAAACGCACGGTAATCATCTCAACCGACTTGACATCAATTTATGTTACAAGTCAAATCAATGTGACAGTGGCATGGCATGCCATGGCAAGGACAAACTAAAATATTTTAGTGTAGCCTTGGTCATGGGATCATACATTGTCTTAAGACCATTTTTATGCATAATCAATTTTGATATCTTTTATCCAAATTTATGGAGGCCCCTGCCTTATCTTAAAAATATGTATTTATATGCTAAAATGTAATAATGTAATAATTGTTGATGTTTGTTATAATTGAGTTTGTTGAATGTTCTATACTATTTAGACTTTTGCAGGATATGGAGAATCTTATATCATCCGCATACATACAAAATTTAGATTTTATGTCATTGTTACTATGAGATTCTGGAAGACCAACTAGGTAACACAGGAAAAGAAAAGGACCCAATACTGAGCCTTGCGGAACAGAGTACTTAACGGTTCTCAGCGATGATTTAGCAATTTCTATGCTGTTAGTCCTATCATTTGTGTACGTTAAAGAGACATACTGCTGGTTCCCCACTAGGTAAGAGCTCAGCCAGTCAAGTGCTAGGTGTCGACCACGTCTGTGCCAAGGTTACATCAGGAATTTTGGCATTACGTAACCTTGCAAAATTCTGTTCAAAGGACGTGCTGTTAATGGCCTACTTTGGCCTAATCTACCCCCATTTTTCCTACGGAATTAGAGTTTGGGGTAGCTGTGCTAAATTGAGGCAAGAAAGGGTTTTCAGACTGCAAAAAAAAACAGTTAGAATTATTTGCAAATTGCAATCAAGAGATTCTTGTAGGGAAGCCTTCAGGGAGCTTGGTTTGCTTACATGCCCTGCCTTTATACCTCGGAGGTAACACTGTACTGCAAGTATAAATGCTCACTTGTCCAGGGCAGTCAAATCCACCAATATGATACTAGGAGCAGGGACACATATCGACTCGGGCAGCACAGAACTGTGTCGTTTGAGCATTTGCAGTCGCAGGCTGGAGTCAAGTTCCTAAATAAGCTCCCTGAAGGTATCAAACAATCAGAAAATCAAAATCAAATCAAAACTCGACTAAAATGCCTATTGGTGTCTAAAGTTCTGTACTCGGTTGATGAGTTCATGATGAGCCGCTGGGATATTTCAATTCTAGGCATTCACGCGAATTATATTTGGCACTGATAGTAAGATAAAGAACATTGTACTTTGTAAACATTTAACTATTGTAATGACGTTTGCAATGCAATTTTATTGTCGACTGCAATAAAGATATTATTTATTTATTTATACCTAAATTAACTTATAACCATATTTATCCAACTGCCAACTATTTTAAATAGCATTTTGGTTTTTCACAGTGGATGGGACTGAAGAAGCGGGGTGCCACAAGAAAAAAGAGAAATTGTATAAATGCGAAACTTGTGGTAAACACCTTAAACAAAAATCACTATGGAACCATTTAAAATTTACTTGCACCCAAGAAAAAAACTTTAAATGCAGTTTGTGTCAAAAGAAATATTCAAGGAGACACAACCTCCAGTATCATCTGGAGCACAGTCACAAAGGTGAGTCTCTCTTAAGTGCTTTAAATCTTTTTTAAAATACACTTATTTTAAGTTTTTAAAACAAGAAACAAACAACAAGGAAACAAAAAGTTGTCTTTTAGGATGAAGACGTTTATTAAAGTGTTAAGGGAATCTGGAACCTTTAAATGGTAATTTTTTTATTTTTTTACATTTTTTAAAAATGTTATTTTTTTGTTCTGCATATTTTCTGAGTATGTGGGTGAAATTTAAAGACAAACTGACCATTTTTTGGCTAAGTTTGGCTAAGTTGGTGGGAGGGCCCACCTAAAATATACGGTGACCGGCTTGGGTGGAAGTTGACGGCAATTGTAGGTTTAATAGGGATTGCAGTGGACACCTGTTTTGCTTCTTTTTACCCTTGTATAGAGGAGGAGGACACGCTTTTTTTATTTTTTATTAATTAATTAAGCATATTGTCAATACATATTGACAATCACAAAGGTCATAGGCCTAACCAAAATATAGACAAAATTAAAATATTACCATTAAAAATTGAGATGTGTAAAAAAAGTGCCACGTCAAAGGGTTAAATGGCATTTTGGTTTTTCACAGCGAATGCCAAAGAAAGAAGAAACAAGAAACTGTATAGAAAATGCCAAACTTGTGGCATACAAATAAAAAAAAATTCTTTTTGGAACCACATAACTTATATATGTGGGGGGGAAAAAAATTCCCCTGCATTTTCTGTCCCAAAATGTACACAAGAAGATTCAACCTGGATAAACATTTGAAGAACGTACACAAAAGTGAGTCTCTCTTAAGTGTTTTAAATCTTTTTTAAAATACACTTATTTTAAGTTTTTAAAACAAGAAACAAACAACAAGGAAACAAAAAGTTGTCTCTTAGGATGAAGACGTTTATTAAAGTGTTAAGGGAATCCGCCACCTTTAAATGGTAATTTTTTTATTTTTTTTACATTTTTTAAAAATGTTATTTTTTTGTTCTGCATATTTTTTGAGTATGTGGGTGAAATTTAAAGACAAACTGACCATTTTTCATTAAATAATATTAAAAAATAAAAGTTGTTACAAATCGCTTTTAAGCGTGAGTGAGTACCTACCAAAACATATTAGCCTACTTTAAAGCCCGCTTTCCGCAAGTTCTGTTTTTCCGTGTTTCTTATTACATATGTCTGAATAACTTTTAAAGTATTATAGATATGCCATTAAACTTTTTACCACTTGTTCCTTGTTATATTACTGAGATATTGGTCATAAGAAATTGTATAGCTAATAAAATAAAATAATTATGAATTTTTTGAATTTTTGTAAAATAAAAAAATTTATTTTAAAAATATAATTCCTTATAATTTTTTTTTCTGAAATGGTATTTTAATTATAATGACCAAAAAGTTTCTAGGTATTATAAGGATCAAAATAACTCAATAATCATTACAATTGATCAAAAAATAAAAAAGTTATTCAAAGTTTAGCAATGTACCTAAAAACAATGTGTAAAAAATTGCCACGTCAAAGGGTTAAATGGCATTTTGGTTTTTCACGGCGAATGCCAAAGAAAGAAGAAACAAGAAACTGTAAAGAAAATGCCAAACTTGTGGCATACAAATAAAAAAAAATTCTTTTTGGAACCACATAACTTATACATGTGGGGGGAAAAAAATTCCCCTGCATTTTTTGTCCCAAAATGTACACAAGAAGATTCAACCTGGATAAACATTTGAAGAACGTACACAAAGGTGAGTCTCTCTTAAGTGCTTTACATCTTTTTTAAAATACACTTATTTTAAGTTTTTAAAAAACAACAAGGAAACAAAAAGTTGTCTTTTAGGATGAAGACATTTATTAAAGTGTTAAGGGAATCTGGAACCTTTAAATGGTAATTTTTTTATATTTTTACATTTTTAAAAAATGTTATTTTTTTGTTCTGCATATTTTCTGAGTATGTGGGTGAAATTTAAAGACAAACTGACCATTTTTTGGCTAAGTTGGTGGGAGGGCCCACCTAAAATAAACGGTGACCGGCTTGGGTGGAAGTTGACGGCAATTGTAGGTTTAATAGGGATTGCAGTGGACACCTGTTTTGCTTCTTTTTACCCTTGTATAGAGGAGGAGGACACGCTTTTTTATTTTTTATTAATTAATTAAGCATATTGTCAATACATATTGACAATCACAAAGGTCATAGGCCTAACCAAAATATAGACAAAATTAAAATATTACCATTAAAAATTGAGATGTGTAAAAAAAGTGCCACGTCAAAGGGTTAAATGGCATTTTGGTTTTTCACAGCGAATGCCAAAGAAAGAAGAAACTGTATAGAAAATGCCAAACTTGTGGCATACAAATAAAAAAAAATTCTTTTTGGAACCACATAACTTATACATGTGGGGGGGAAAAAAATTCCCCTGCATTTTCTGTCCCAAAATGTACACAAGAAGATTCAACCTGGATAAACATTTGAAGAACGTACACAAAGGTGAGTATCTCTTAAGTGCTTTAAATCTTTTTTAAAATACACTTATTTTAAGTTTTTAAAACAAGAAACAAACAACAAGGAATCAAAAAGTTGTCTTTTAGGATGAAGACGTTTATTAAAGTGTTGAGGGAATCCGCCACCTTTAAATGGTAATTTTTTTTATTTTTTTACATTTTTTAAAAATGTTATTTTTTTGTTCTGCATATTTTCTGAGTATGTGGGTGAAATTTAAAGACAAACTGACCATTTTTCATTAAATAATATTAAAAAATAAAAGTTGTTACAAATCGCTTTTAAGCGTGAGTGAGTACCTACCAAAACATATTAGCCTACTTTAAAGCCCGCTTTCCGCAAGTTCTGTTTTTCCGTGTTTCTAATTACATATGTCTGAATAACTTTTAAAGTATTATAGATATGCCATTAAACTTTTTACCACTTGTTCCTTGTTATATTACCGAGATATTGGTCATAAGAAATTGTATAGCTAATAAAATAAAATAATTATGAATTTTTTGAATTTTTGTAAAATAAAAAAAATTATTTTAAAAATATAATTGCTTATAATTTTTTTTTCTGAAATGGTATTTTAATTATAATGACCAAAAGGTTTCTAGATATTATAAGGATCAAAATAACTCAATAATCATTACAATTGATCAAAAAATAAAAAAGTTATTCAAAGTTTAGCAATGTACCTAAAAACAATGTGTAAAAAAATTGCCACGTCAAAGGGTTAAATGGCATTTTGGTTTTTCACGGCGAATGCCAAAGAAAGAAGAAACAAGAAACTGTATAGAAAATGCCAAACTTGTGGCATACAAATAAAAAAAATTCTTTTTGGAACCACATAACTTATACATGTGGGGGGAAAAAAATTCCCCTGCATTTTTTGTCCCAAAATGTACACAAGAAGATTCAACCTGAATAAACATTTGAAGAACGTACACAAAGGTGAGTCTCTCTTAAGTGCTTTAAATCTTTTTTAAAATACACTTATTTTAAGTTTTTAAAACAAGAAACAAACAACAAGGAAACAAAAAGTTGTCTTTTAGGATGAAGACGTTTAAAGTGTTAAGGGAATCTAGAACCTTTAAATGGTAATTTTTTTATTTTTTTACATTTTTAAAAATGTTATTTTTTTGTTCTGCATATTTTCTGAGTATGTGGGTGAAATTTAAAGACAAACTGACCATTTTTTGGCTAAGTTTGGCTAAGTTGGTGGGAGGGCCCACCTAAAATAAACGGTGACCGGCTTGGGTGGAAGTTGACGGCAATTGTAGGTTTAATAGGGATTGCAGTGGACACCTGTTTTGCTTCTTTTTTACCCTTGTATAGAGGAGGAGGACACGCTTTTTTTATTTTTTATTAATTAATTAAGCATATTGTCAATACATATTGACAATCACAAAGGTCATAGGCCTAACCAAAATATAGACAAAATTAAAATATTACCATTAAAAATTGAGATGTGTAAAAAAAGTGCCACTTCAAAGGGTTAAATGGCATTTTGGTTTTTCACAGCGAATGCCAAAGAAAGAAGAAACAAGAAACTGTATAGAAAATGCCAAACTTGTGGCATACAAATAAAAAAATTTCTTTTTTGAACCACATAACTTATACATGTGGGGGGGAAAAAAATTCCCCTGCATTTTCTGTCCCAAAATGTACACAAGAAGATTCAACCTGGATAAACATTTGAAGAACGTACACAAAGGTGAGTCTCTCTTAAGTGCTTTAAATCTTTTTTAAAATACACTTATTTTAAGTTTTTAAAACAAGAAACAAACAACAAGGAAACAAAAAGTTGTCTTTTAGGATGAAGACGTTTAAAGTGTTAAGGGAATCTGGAACCTTTAAATGGTAATTTTTTTATTTTTTTACATTTTTTAAAAATGTTATTTTTTTGTTCTGCATATTTTCTGAGTATGTGGGTGAAATTTAAAGACAAACTGACCATTTTTTGGCTAAGTTTGGCTAAGTTGGTGGGAGGGCCCACCTAAAATAAACGGTGACCGGCTTGGGTGGAAGTTGACGGCAATTGTAGGATTAATAGGGATTGCAGTGGACACCTGTTTTGCTTCTTTTTTACCCTTGTATAGAGGAGGAGGACACGCTTTTTTTATTTTTTATTAATTAATTAAGCATATTGTCAATACATATTGACAATCACAAAGGTCATAGGCCTAACCAAAATATAGACAAAATTAAAATATTACCATTAAAAATTGAGATGTGTAAAAAAAGTGCCACTTCAAAGGGTTAAATGGCATTTTGGTTTTTCACAGCGAATGCCAAAGAAAGAAGAAACAAGAAACTGTATAGAAAATGCCAAACTTGTGGCATACAAATAAAAAAAAATTCTTTTTGGAACCACATAACTTATACATGTGGGGGGGAAAAAAATTCCCCTGCATTTTCTGTCCCAAAATGTACACAAGAAGATTCAACCTGGATAAACATTTGAAGAACGTACACAAAAGTGAGTCTCTCTTAAGTGCTTTAAATCTTTTTTAAAATACACTTATTTTAAGTTTTTAAAACAAGAAACAAACAACAAGGATACAAAAAGTTGTCTTTTAGGATGAAGACGTTTATTTAAGTGTTAAGGGAATCCGCCACCTTTAAATAGTATTTTTTTATTTTTTTACATTTTTCAAAAATGTTATTTTTTTGTTCTGCATATTTTCTGAGTATGTGGGTGAAATTTAAAGACAAACTGACCATTTTTCATTAAATAATATTAAAAAATAAAAGTTGTTACAAATTGCTTTTAAGCGTGAGTGAGTACCTACCAAAACATATTAGCCTTCTTTAAAGCCCGCTTTCCGCAAGTTCTGTTTTTCCGTGTTTCTTATTACATATGTCTGAATAACTTTTAAAGTATTATAGATATGCCATTAAACTTTTTACCACTTGTTCCTTGTTATATTACTGAGATATTGGTCATAAGAAATTGTATAGCTAATAAAATAAAATAATTATGAATTTTTTGAATTTTTGTAAAATAAAAAAATTTATTTTAAAAATATAATTCCTTATAATTTTTTTTTTCTGAAATGGTATTTTAATTATAATGACCAAAAAGTTTCTAGGTATTATAAGGATCAAAATAACTCAATAATCATTACAATTGATCAAAAAATAAAAAAGTTATTCAAAGTTTAGCAATGTACCTAAAAACAATGTGTAAAAAAATTGCCACGTCAAAGGGTTAAATGGCATTTTGGTTTTTCACAGCGAATGCCAAAGAAAGAAGAAACTGTATAGAAAATGCCAAACTTGTGGCATACAAATAAAAAAAAATTCTTTTTGGAACCACATAACTTATACATGTGGGGGGGAAAAAAATTCCCCTGCATTTTTTGTCCCAAAATGTACACAAGAAGATTCAACCTGGATAAACATTTGAAGAACGTACACAAAGGTGAGTCTCTCTTAAGTGCTTTAAATCTTTTTTAAAATACACTTATTTTAAGTTTTTAAAACAAGAAACAAACAACAAGGAAACAAAAAGTTGTCTTTTAGGATGAAGACGTTTATTAAAGTGTTAAGGGAATCTGGAACCTTTAAATGGTAATTTTTTTATTTTTTTTACATTTTTTAAAAATGTTATTTTTTTGTTCTGCATATTTTCTGAGTATGTGGGTGAAATTTAAAGACAAACTGACCATTTTTCATTAAATAATATTAAAAAATAAAAGTTGTTACAAATCGCTTTTAAGCGTGAGTGAGTACCTACAAAAACATATTAGCCTACTTTAAAGCCCGCTTTCCGCAAGTTCTGTTTTTCCGTGTTTCTTATTACATATGTCTGAATAACTTTTAAAGTATTAAAGATATGCCATTAAACTTTTTACCACTTGTTCCTTGTTATATTACTGAGATATTGGTCATAAGAAATTGTAGAGCTAATAAAATAAAATAATTATAAATGTTTTGAATGTTTGTAAAATAAAAAAATTTATTTTAAAAATATAATTGCTTATAATTTTTTTTTCTGAAATGGTATTTTAATTATAATGACCAAAAAGTTTTTAGGTATTATAAGGATCAAAATAACTCAATAATCATTACAATTGATCAAAAATAAAAAAGTTATTCAAAGTTTAGCAATGTACCTAAAAACAATGTGTAAAAAAATTGCCACGTCAAAGGGTTAAATGGCATTTTGGTTTTTCACGGCGAATGCCAAAGAAAGAAGAAACAAGAAACTGTATAGAAAATGCCAAACTTGTGGCATACAAATAAAAAAAAATTCTTTTTGGAACCACATAACTTATACATGTGGGGGGGAAAAAAATTCCCCTGCATTTTTTGTCCCAAAATGTACACAAGAAGATTCAACCTGGATAAACATTTGAAGAACGTACACAAAGGTGAGTCTCTCTTAAGTGCTTTAAATCTTTTTTTAAATACACTTATTTTAAGTTTTTAAAACAAGAAACAAACAACAAGGAAACAAAAAGTTGTCTTTTAGGATGAAGACGTTTATTTAAGTGTTAAGGGAATCTGGAACCTTTAAATGGTAATTTTTTTATATTTTTACATTTTTAAAAAATGTTATTTTTTTGTTCTGCATATTTTCTGAGTATGTGGGTGAAATTTAAAGACAAACTGACCATTTTTTGGCTAAGTTGGTGGGAGGGCCCACCTAAAATAAACGGTGACCGGCTTGGGTGGAAGTTGACGGCAATTGTAGGTTTAATAGGGATTGCAGTGGACACATGTTTTGCTTCTTTTTACCCTTGTATAGAGGAGGAGGACACGCTTTTTTTATTTTTTATTAATTAATTAAGCATATTGTCAATACATATTGACAATCACAAAGGTCATAGGCCTAACCAAAATATAGACAAAATTAAAATATTACCATTAAAAATTGAGATGTGTAAAAAAAGTGCCAAGTCAAAGGGTTAAATGGCATTTTGGTTTTTCACAGCGAATGCCAAAGAAAGAAGAAACAAGAAACTGTATAGAAAATGCCAAACTTGTGGCATACAAATAAAAAAAAATTCTTTTTGGAACCACATAACTTATACATGTGGGGGGAAAAAAATTCCCCTGCATTTTCTGTCCCAAAATGTACACAAGAAGATTCAACCTGGATAAACATTTGAAGAACGTACACAAAGGTGAGTCTCTCTTAAGTGCTTTAAATCTTTTTTAAAATACACTTATTTTAAGTTTTTAAAACAAGAAACAAACAACAAGGAAACAAAAAGTTGTTTTTTAGGATGAAGACGTTTATTAAAGTGTTAAGGGAATCCGCCACCTTTAAATGGTAATTTTTTTATTTTTTTACCTTTTTAAAAAATGCTATTTTTTTGTTCTGCATATTTTCTGAGTATGTGGGTGAAATTTAAAGACAAACTGACCATTTTTCATTAAATAATATTAAAAAATAAAAGTTGTTACAAATCGCTTTTAAGCGTGAGTGAGTACCTACCAAAACATATTAGCCTACTTTAAAGCCCGCTTTCCGCAAGTTCTGTTTTTCCGTGTTTCTTATTACATATGTCTGAATAACTTTTAAAGTATTAAAGATATGCCATTAAACTTTTTACCACTTGTTTCTTGTTATATTACTGAGATATTGGTCATAAGAAATTGTATAGCTAATAAAATAAAATAATTATAAATTTTTTGAATTTTTGTAAAATAAAAAAATTTATTTTAAAAATATAATTGCTTATAATTTTTTTTTCTGAAATGGTATTTTAATTATAGTGACCAAATGTTTTTAGGTATTATAAGGATCAAAATAACTCAATAATCATTACAATTGATCAAAAAATAAAAAAGTTATTCAAAGTTTAGCAATGTACCTAAAAACAATGTGTAAAAAAATTGCCACGTCAAAGGGTTAAATGGCATTTTGGTTTTTCACGGCGAATGCCAAAGAAAGAAGAAACAAGAAACTGTATAGAAAATGCCAAATTTGTGGCATACAAATAAAAAAAAAATTCTTTTTGGAACCACATAACTTATACATGTGGGGGGGAAAAAAATTCCCCTGCATTTTTTGTCCCAAAATGTACACAAGAAGATTCAACCTGGATAAACATTTGAAGAACGTACACAAAGGTGAGTCTCTCTTAAGTGCTTTAAATCTTTTTTAAAATACACTTATTTTAAGTTTTTAAAACAAGAAACAAACAACAAGGAAACAAAAAGTTGTCTTTTAGGATGAAGACGTTTATTTAAGTGTTAAGGGAATCTGGAACCTTTAAATGGTAATTTTTTTATTTTTTTACATTTTTTAAAAATGTTATTTTTTTGTTCTGCATATTTTCTGAGTATGTGGGTGAAATTTAAAGACAAACTGACCATTTTTAGGCTAAGTTTGGCTAAGTTGGTGGGAGGGCCCACCTAAAATAAACGGTGACCGGCTTGGGTGGAAGTTGACGGCAATTGTAGGTTTAATAGGGATTGCAGTGGACACCTGTTTTGCTTCTTTTTACCCTTGTATAGAGGAGGAGGACACGCTTTTTTTATTTTTTATTAATTAATTAAGCATATTGTCAATACATATTGACAATCACAAAGGTCATAGGCCTAACCAAAATATAGACAAAATTAAAATATTACCATTAAAAATTGAGATGTGTAAAAAAAGTGCCACGTCAAAGGGTTAAATGGCATTTTGGTTTTTCACAGCGAATGCCAAAGAAAGAAGAAACAAGAAACTGTATCGAAAATGCCAAACTTGTGGCATACAAATAAAAAAAATTCTTTTTGGAACCACATAACTTATACATGTGGGGGGGAAAAAATTCCCCTGCATTTTCTGTCCCAAAATGTACACAAGAAGATTCAACCTGGATAAACATTTGAAGAACGTACACAAAAGTAAGTCTCTCTTAAGTGCTTTAAATCTTTTTTAAAATACACTTATTTTAAGTTTTTAAAACAAGAAACAAACAACAAGGATACAAAAAGTTGTCTTTTAGGATGAAGACGTTTATTTAAGTGTTAAGGGAATCCGCCACCTTTAAATAGTATTTTTTTATTTTTTTACATTTTTCAAAAATGTTATTTTTTTGTTCTGCATATTTTCTGAGTATGTGGGTGAAATTTAAAGACAAACTGACCATTTTTCATTAAATAATATTAAAAAATAAAAGTTGTTACAAATTGCTTTTAAGCGTGAGTGAGTACCTACCAAAACATATTAGCCTACTTTAAAGCCCGCTTTCCGCAAGTTCTGTTTTTCCGTGTTTCTTATTACATATGTCTGAATAACTTTTAAAGTATTATAGATATGCCATTAAACTTTTTACCACTTGTTCCTTGTTATATTACTGAGATATTGGTCATAAGAAATTGTATAGCTAATAAAATAAAATAATTATGAATTTTTTGAATTTTTGTAAAATAAAAAAATTTATTTTAAAAATATAATTCCTTATAATTTTTTTTTCTGAAATGGTATTTTAATTATAATGACCAAAAAGTTTCTAGGTATTATAAGGATCAAAATAACTCAATAATCATTACAATTGATCAAAAAATAAAAAAGTTATTCAAAGTTTAGCAATGTACCTAAAAACAATGTGTAAAAAAATTGCCACGTCAAAGGGTTAAATGGCATTTTGGTTTTTCACAGCGAATGCCAAAGAAAGAAGAAACTGTATAGAAAATGCCAAACTTGTGGCATACAAATAAAAAAAAATTCTTTTTGGAACCACATAACTTATACATGTGGGGGGGAAAAAAATTCCCCTGCATTTTTTGTCCCAAAATGTACACAAGAAGATTCAACCTGGATAAACATTTGAAGAACGTACACAAAGGTGAGTCTCTCTTAAGTGCTTTAAATCTTTTTTAAAATACACTTATTTTAAGTTTTTAAAACAAGAAACAAACAACAAGGAAACAAAAAGTTGTCTTTTAGGATGAAGACGTTTATTAAAGTGTTAAGGGAATCTGGAACCTTTAAATGGTAATTTTTTATTTTTTTTACATTTTTTAAAAATGTTATTTTTTTGTTCTGCATATTTTCTGAGTATGTGGGTGAAATTTAAAGACAAACTGACCATTTTTCATTAAATAATATTAAAAAATAAAAGTTGTTACAAATCGCTTTTAAGCGTGAGTGAGTACCTACAAAAACATATTAGCCTACTTTAAAGCCCGCTTTCCGCAAGTTCTGTTTTTCCGTGTTTCTTATTACATATGTCTGAATAACTTTTAAAGTATTAAAGATATGCCATTAAACTTTTTACCACTTGTTCCTTGTTATATTACTGAGATATTGGTCATAAGAAATTGTAGAGCTAATAAAATAAAATAATTATAAATGTTTTGAATGTTTGTAAAATAAAAAAATTTATTTTAAAAATATAATTGCTTATAATTTTTTTTCTGAAATGGTATTTTAATTATAATGACCAAAAAGTTTTTAGGTATTATAAGGATCAAAATAACTCAATAATCATTACAATTGATCAAAAATAAAAAAGTTATTCAAAGTTTAGCAATGTACCTAAAAACAATGTGTAAAAAAATTGCCACGTCAAAGGGTTAAATGGCATTTTGGTTTTTCACGGCGAATGCCAAAGAAAGAAGAAACAAGAAACTGTATAGAAAATGCCAAACTTGTGGCATACAAATAAAAAAAAATTCTTTTTGGAACCACATAACTTATACATGTGGGGGGGAAAAAAATTCCCCTGCATTTTTTGTCCCAAAATGTACACAAGAAGATTCAACCTGGATAAACATTTGAAGAACGTACACAAAGGTGAGTCTCTCTTAAGTGCTTTAAATCTTTTTTAAAATACACTTATTTTAAGTTTTTAAAACAAGAAACAAACAACAAGGAAACAAAAAGTTGTCTTTTAGGATGAAGACGTTTATTTAAGTGTTAAGGGAATCTGGAACCTTTAAATGGTAATTTTTTTATATTTTTACATTTTTAAAAAATGTTATTTTTTTGTTCTGCATATTTTCTGAGTATGTGGGTGAAATTTAAAGACAAACTGACCATTTTTTGGCTAAGTTGGTGGGAGGGCCCACCTAAAATAAACGGTGACCGGCTTGGGTGGAAGTTGACGGCAATTGTAGGTTTAATAGGGATTGCAGTGGACACATGTTTTGCTTCTTTTTACCCTTGTATAGAGGAGGAGGACACGCTTTTTTATTTTTTATTAATTAATTAAGCATATTGTCAATACATATTGACAATCACAAAGGTCATAGGCCTAACCAAAATATAGACAAAATTAAAATATTACCATTAAAAATTGAGATGTGTAAAAAAAGTGCCAAGTCAAAGGGTTAAATGGCATTTTGGTTTTTCACAGCGAATGCCAAAGAAAGAAGAAACAAGAAACTGTATAGAAAATGCCAAACTTGTGGCATACAAATAAAAAAAAATTCTTTTTGGAACCACATAACTTATACATGTGGGGGGAAAAAAATTCCCCTGCATTTTCTGTCCCAAAATGTACACAAGAAGATTCAACCTGGATAAACATTTGAAGAACGTACACAAAGGTGAGTCTCTCTTAAGTGCTTTAAGTCTTTTTTAAAATACACTTATTTTAAGTTTTTAAAACAAGAAACAAACAACAAGGAAACAAAAAGTTGTTTTTTAGGATGAAGACGTTTATTAAAGTGTTAAGGGAATCCGCCGCCTTTAAATGGTAATTTTTTTATTTTTTTACCTTTTTAAAAAATGCTATTTTTTTGTTCTGCATATTTTCTGAGTATGTGGGTGAAATTTAAAGACAAACTGACCATTTTTCATTAAATAATATTAAAAAATAAAAGTTGTTACAAATCGCTTTTAAGCGTGAGTGAGTACCTACCAAAACATATTAGCCTACTTTAAAGCCCGCTTTCCGCAAGTTCTGTTTTTCCGTGTTTCTTATTACATATGTCTGAATAACTTTTAAAGTATTAAAGATATGCCATTAAACTTTTTACCACTTGTTTCTTGTTATATTACTGAGATATTGGTCATAAGAAATTGTATAGCTAATAAAATAAAATAATTATAAATTTTTTGAATTTTTGTAAAATAAAAAAATTTATTTTAAAAATATAATTGCTTATAATTTTTTTTTCTGAAATGGTATTTTAATTATAGTGACCAAAAGTTTTTAGGTATTATAAGGATCAAAATAACTCAATAATCATTACAATTGATCAAAAAATAAAAAAGTTATTCAAAGTTTAGCAATGTACCTAAAAACAATGTGTAAAAAAATTGCCACGTCAAAGGGTTAAATGGCATTTTGGTTTTTCACGGCGAATGCCAAAGAAAGAAGAAACAAGAAACTGTATAGAAAATGCCAAATTTGTGGCATACAAATAAAAAAAAAATTCTTTTTGGAACCACATAACTTATACATGTGGGGGGGAAAAAAATTCCCCTGCATTTTTTGTCCCAAAATGTACACAAGAAGATTCAACCTGGATAAACATTTGAAGAACGTACACAAAGGTGAGTCTCTCTTAAGTGCTTTAAATCTTTTTTAAAATACACTTATTTTAAGTTTTTAAAACAAGAAACAAACAACAAGGAAACAAAAAGTTGTCTTTTAGGATGAAGACGTTTATTTAAGTGTTAAGGGAATCTGGAACCTTTAAATGGTAATTTTTTTATTTTTTTACATTTTTTAAAAATGTTATTTTTTTGTTCTGCATATTTTCTGAGTATGTGGGTGAAATTTAAAGACAAACTGACCATTTTTAGGCTAAGTTTGGCTAAGTTGGTGGGAGGGCCCACCTAAAATAAACGGTGACCGGCTTGGGTGGAAGTTGACGGCAATTGTAGGTTTAATAGGGATTGCAGTGGACACCTGTTTTGCTTCTTTTTACCCTTGTATAGAGGAGGAGGACACGCTTTTTTTATTTTTTATTAATTAATTAAGCATATTGTCAATACATATTGACAATCACAAAGGTCATAGGCCTAACCAAAATATAGACAAAATTAAAATATTACTATTAAAAATTGAGATGTGTAAAAAAAGTGCCACGTCAAAGGGTTAAATGGCATTTTGGTTTTTCACAGCGAATGCCAAAGAAAGAAGAAACAAGAAACTGTATCGAAAATGCCAAACTTGTGGCATACAAATAAAAAAAATTCTTTTTGGAACCACATAACTTATACATGTGGGGGGGGGGGGGGGAAATTCCCCTGCATTTTCTGTCCCAAAATGTACACAAGAAGATTCAACCTGGATAAACATTTGAAGAACGTACACAAAAGTGAGTCTCTCTTAAGTGCTTTAAATCTTTTTTAAAATACACTTATTTTAAGTTTTTAAAACAAGAAACAAACAACAAGGAAACAAAAAGTTGTCTTTTAGGATGAAGACGTTTATTAAAGTGTTAAGGGAATCCGCCACCTTTAAATGGTAATTTTTTTATTTTTTTACATTTTTTAAAAATGTTATTTTTTTGTTCTGCATATTTTCTGAGTATGTGGGTGAAATTTAAAGACAAACTGACCATTTTTCATTAAATAATATTAAAAAATAAAAGTTGTTACAAATTGCTTTTAAGCGTGAGTGAGTACCTACCAAAACATATTAGCCTACTTTAAAGCCCGCTTTCCGCAAGTTCTGTTTTTCCGTGTTTCTTATTACATATGTCTGAATAACTTTTAAAGTATTATAGATATGCCATTAAACTTTTTACCACTTGTTCCTTGTTATATTACTGAGATATTGGTCATAAGAAATTGTATAGCTAATAAAATAAAATAATTATGAATTTTTTTAATTTTTGTAAAATAAAAAAAATTTATTTTAAAAATATAATTGCTTATAATTTTTTTTCTGAAGTGGTATTTTAATTATAATGACCAAAAAGTTTCTAGGTATTATAAGGATCAAAATAACTCAATAATCATTACAATTGATCAAAAAATAAAAAAGTTATTCAATGTTTAGCAATGTACCTTAAAACAATGTGTAAAAAAATTGCCACGTCAAAGGGTTAAATGGCATTTTGGTTTTTCACGGCGAATGCCAAAGAAAGAAGAAACTGTATAGAAAATGCCAAACTTGTGGCATACAAATAAAAAAAATTCTTTTTGGAACCACATAACTTATACATGTGGGGGGAAAAAAATTCCCCTGCATTTTTTGTCCCAAAATGTACACAAGAAGATTCAACCTGGATAAACATTTGAAGAACGTACACAAAGGTGAGTCTCTCTTAAGTGCTTTAAATCTTTTTTAAAATACACTTATTTTAAGTTTTTAAAACAAGAAACAAACAACAAGGAAACAAAAAGTTGTCTTTTAGGATGAAGACGTTTATTAAAGTGTTAAGGGAATCTGGAACCTTTAAATGGTAATTTTTTATTTTTTTACATTTTTTAAAAATGCTATTTTTTGTTCTGCATATTTTCTGAGTATGTGGGTGAAATTTAAAGACAAACTGACCATTTTTTGGCTAAGTTTGGCTAAGTTGGTGGGAGGGCCCACCTAAAATAAACGGTGACCGGCTTGGGTGGAAGTTGACGGCAATTGTAGGTTTAATAGGGATTGCAGTGGACACCTGTTTTGCTTCTTTTTACCCTTGTATAGAGGAGGAGGACACGCTTTTTTATTTTTTATTAATTAATTAAGCATATTGTCAATACATATTGACAATCACAAAGGTCATAGGCCTAACCAAAATATAGACAAAATTAAAATATTACCATTAAAAATTGAGATGTGTAAAAAAAGTGCCAAGTCAAAGGGTTAAATGGCATTTTGGTTTTTCACAGCGAATGCCAAAGAAGAAACAAGAAACTGTATAGAAAATGCCAAACTTGTGGCATACAAATAAAAAAAAATTCTTTTTGGAACCACATAACTTATACATGTGGGGGAAAAAAATTCCCCTGCATTTTCTGTCCCAAAATGTACACAAGAAGATTCAACCTGGATAAACATTTGAAGAACGTACACAAAGGTGAGTCTCTCTTAAGTGCTTTAAATCTTTTTTAAAATACACTTATTTTAAGTTTTTAAAACAAGAAACAAACAACAAGGAAACAAAAAGTTGTTTTTTAGGATGAAGACGTTTATTAAAGTGTTAAGGGAATCCGCCACCTTTAAATGGTAATTTTTTTATTTTTTTACCTTTTTAAAAAATGCTATTTTTTTGTTCTGCATATTTTCTGAGTATGTGGGTGAAATTTAAAGACAAACTGACCATTTTTCATTAAATAATATTAAAAAATAAAAGTTGTTACAAATCGCTTTTAAGCGTGAGTGAGTACCTACCAAAACATATTAGCCTACTTTAAAGCCCGCTTTCCGCAAGTTCTGTTTTTCCGTGTTTCTTATTACATATGTCTGAATAACTTTTAAAGTATTAAAGATATGCCATTAAACTTTTTACCACTTGTTCCTTGTTATATTACTGAGATATTGGTCATAAGAAATTGTAGAGCTAATAAAATAAAATAATTATAAATGTTTTGAATGTTTGTAAAATAAAAAAATTTATTTTAAAAATATAATTGCTTATAATTTTTTTTCTGAAATGGTATTCTAATTATAATGACCAAAAAGTTTTTAGGTATTATAAGGATCAAAATAACTCAATAATCATTACAATTGATCAAAAATAAAAAAGTTATTCAAAGTTTAGCAATGTACCTAAAAACAATGTGTAAAAAAATTGCCACGTCAAAGGGTTAAATGGCATTTTGGTTTTTCACGGCGAATGCCAAAGAAAGAAGAAACAAGAAACTGTATAGAAAATGCCAAACTTGTGGCATACAAATAAAAAAAAATTCTTTTTGGAACCACATAACTTATACATGTGGGGGGGAAAAAAATTCCCCTGCATTTTTTGTCCCAAAATGTACACAAGAAGATTCAACCTGGATAAACATTTGAAGAACGTACACAAAGGTGAGTCTCTCTTAAGTGCTTTAAATCTTTTTTTAAATACACTTATTTTAAGTTTTTAAAACAAGAAACAAACAACAAGGAAACAAAAAGTTGTCTTTTAGGATGAAGACGTTTATTTAAGTGTTAAGGGAATCTGGAACCTTTAAATGGTAATTTTTTTATATTTTTACATTTTTAAAAAATGTTATTTTTTTGTTCTGCATATTTTCTGAGTATGTGGGTGAAATTTAAAGACAAACTGACCATTTTTTGGCTAAGTTGGTGGGGGGGCCCACCTAAAATAAACGGTGACCGGCTTGGGTGGAAGTTGACGGCAATTGTAGGTTTAATAGGGATTGCAGTGGACACCTGTTTTGCTTCTTTTTACCCTTGTATAGAGGAGGAGGACACGCTTTTTTATTTTTTATTAATTAATTAAGCATATTGTCAATACATATTGACAATCACAAAGGTCATAGGCCTAACCAAAATATAGACAAAATTAAAATATTACCATTAAAAATTGAGATGTGTAAAAAAAGTGCCACGTCAAAGGGTTAAATGGCATTTTGGTTTTTCACAGCGAATGCCAAAGAAAGAAGAAACAAGAAACTGTATAGAAAATGCCAAACTTGTGGCATACAAATAAAAAAAATTCTTTTTGGAACCACATAACTTATACATGTGGGGGGGAAAAAAATTCCCCTGCATTTTCTGTCCCAAAATGTACACAAGAAGATTCAACCTGGATAAACATTTGAAGAACGTACACAAAAGTGAGTCTCTCTTAAGTGCTTTAAATCTTTTTTAAAATACACTTATTTTAAGTTTTTAAAACAAGAAACAAACAACAAGGAAACAAAAAGTTGTCTTTTAGGATGAAGACGTTTATTAAAGTGTTAAGGGAATCCGCCACCTTTAAATGGTAATTTTTTTATTTTTTTACATTTTTTAAAAATGTTATTTTTTTTTCTGCATATTTTCGGAGTATGTGGGTGAAATTTAAAGACAAACTGACCATTTTTTCATTAAATAATATTAAAAAATAAAAGTTGTTACAAATTGCTTTTAAGCGTGAGTGAGTACCTACCAAAACATATTAGCCTACTTTAAAGCCCGCTTTCCGCAAGTTCTGTTTTTCCGTGTTTCTTATTACATATGTCTGAATAACTTTTAAAGTATTATAGATATGCCATTAAACTTTTTACCACTTGTTCCTTGTTATATTACTGAGATATTGGTCATAAGAAATTGTATAGCTAATAAAATAAAATAATTATGAATTTTTTGAATTTTTGTAAAATAAAAAAATTTATTTTAAAAATATAATTCCTTATAATTTTTTTTTCTGAAGTGGTATTTTAATTATAATGACCAAAAAGTTTCTAGGTATTATAAGGATCAAAATAACTCAATAATCATTACAATTGATCAAAAAATAAAAAAGTTATTCAAAGTTTAGCAATGTACCTAAAAACAATGTGTAAAAAAATTGCCACGTCAAAGGGTTAAATGGCATTTTGGTTTTTCACGGCGAATGCCAAAGAAAGAAGAAACAAGAAACTGTATAGAAAATGCCAAATTTGTGGCATACAAATAAAAAAAAAAATCTTTTTGGAACCACATAACTTATACATGTGGGGGGGAAAAAAATTCCCCTGCATTTTTTGTCCCAAAATGTACACAAGAAGATTCAACCTGGATAAACATTTGAAGAACGTACACAAAGGTGAGTCTCTCTTAAGTGCTTTAAATCTTTTTTAAAATACACTTATTTTAAGTTTTTAAAACAAGAAACAAACAACAAGGAAACAAAAAGTTGTCTTTTAGGATGAAGACGTTTATTTAAGTGTTAAGGGAATCTGGAACCTTTAAATGGTAATTTTTTTATTTTTTTACATTTTTTAAAAATGTTATTTTTTTGTTCTGCATATTTTCTGAGTATGTGGGTGAAATTTAAAGACAAACTGACCATTTTTAGGCTAAGTTTGGCTAAGTTGGTGGGAGGGCCCACCTAAAATAAACGGTGACCGGCTTGGGTGGAAGTTGACGGCAATTGTAGGTTTAATAGGGATTGCAGTGGACACCTGTTTTGCTTCTTTTTACCCTTGTATAGAGGAGGAGGACACGCTTTTTTTATTTTTTATTAATTAATTAAGCATATTGTCAATACATATTGACAATCACAAAGGTCATAGGCCTAACCAAAATATAGACAAAATTAAAATATTACTATTAAAAATTGAGATGTGTAAAAAAAGTGCCACGTCAAAGGGTTAAATGGCATTTTGGTTTTTCACAGCGAATGCCAAAGAAAGAAGAAACAAGAAACTGTATCGAAAATGCCAAACTTGTGGCATACAAATAAAAAAAATTCTTTTTGGAACCACATAACTTATACATGTGGGGGGGGGGGGGAAATTCCCCTGCATTTTCTGTCCCAAAATGTACACAAGAAGATTCAACCTGGATAAACATTTGAAGAACGTACACAAAAGTGAGTCTCTCTTAAGTGCTTTAAATCTTTTTTAAAATACACTTATTTTAAGTTTTTAAAACAAGAAACAAACAACAAGGAAACAAAAAGTTGTCTTTTAGGATGAAGACGTTTATTAAAGTGTTAAGGGAATCCGCCACCTTTAAATGGTAATTTTTTTATTTTTTTACATTTTTTAAAAATGTTATTTTTTTGTTCTGCATATTTTCTGAGTATGTGGGTGAAATTTAAAGACAAACTGACCATTTTTCATTAAATAATATTAAAAAATAAAAGTTGTTACAAATTGCTTTTAAGCGTGAGTGAGTACCTACCAAAACATATTAGCCTACTTTAAAGCCCGCTTTCCGCAAGTTCTGTTTTTCCGTGTTTCTTATTACATATGTCTGAATAACTTTTAAAGTATTATAGATATGCCATTAAACTTTTTACCACTTGTTCCTTGTTATATTACTGAGATATTGGTCATAAGAAATTGTATAGCTAATAAAATAAAATAATTATGAATTTTTTTAATTTTTGTAAAATAAAAAAAATTTATTTTAAAAATATAATTGCTTATAATTTTTTTTCTGAAGTGGTATTTTAATTATAATGACCAAAAAGTTTCTAGGTATTATAAGGATCAAAATAACTCAATAATCATTACAATTGATCAAAAAATAAAAAAGTTATTCAATGTTTAGCAATGTACCTTAAAACAATGTGTAAAAAAATTGCCACGTCAAAGGGTTAAATGGCATTTTGGTTTTTCACGGCGAATGCCAAAGAAAGAAGAAACTGTATAGAAAATGCCAAACTTGTGGCATACAAATAAAAAAAATTCTTTTTGGAACCACATAACTTATACATGTGGGGGGAAAAAAATTCCCCTGCATTTTTTGTCCCAAAATGTACACAAGAAGATTCAACCTGGATAAACATTTGAAGAACGTACACAAAGGTGAGTCTCTCTTAAGTGCTTTAAATCTTTTTTAAAATACACTTATTTTAAGTTTTTAAAACAAGAAACAAACAACAAGGAAACAAAAAGTTGTCTTTTAGGATGAAGACGTTTATTAAAGTGTTAAGGGAATCTGGAACCTTTAAATGGTAATTTTTTATTTTTTTACATTTTTTAAAAATGCTATTTTTTGTTCTGCATATTTTCTGAGTATGTGGGTGAAATTTAAAGACAAACTGACCATTTTTTGGCTAAGTTTGGCTAAGTTGGTGGGAGGGCCCACCTAAAATAAACGGTGACCGGCTTGGGTGGAAGTTGACGGCAATTGTAGGTTTAATAGGGATTGCAGTGGACACCTGTTTTGCTTCTTTTTACCCTTGTATAGAGGAGGAGGACACGCTTTTTTATTTTTTATTAATTAATTAAGCATATTGTCAATACATATTGACAATCACAAAGGTCATAGGCCTAACCAAAATATAGACAAAATTAAAATATTACCATTAAAAATTGAGATGTGTAAAAAAAGTGCCAAGTCAAAGGGTTAAATGGCATTTTGGTTTTTCACAGCGAATGCCAAAGAAGAAACAAGAAACTGTATAGAAAATGCCAAACTTGTGGCATACAAATAAAAAAAAATTCTTTTTGGAACCACATAACTTATACATGTGGGGGAAAAAAATTCCCCTGCATTTTCTGTCCCAAAATGTACACAAGAAGATTCAACCTGGATAAACATTTGAAGAACGTACACAAAGGTGAGTCTCTCTTAAGTGCTTTAAATCTTTTTTAAAATACACTTATTTTAAGTTTTTAAAACAAGAAACAAACAACAAGGAAACAAAAAGTTGTTTTTTAGGATGAAGACGTTTATTAAAGTGTTAAGGGAATCCGCCACCTTTAAATGGTAATTTTTTTATTTTTTTACCTTTTTAAAAAATGCTATTTTTTTGTTCTGCATATTTTCTGAGTATGTGGGTGAAATTTAAAGACAAACTGACCATTTTTCATTAAATAATATTAAAAAATAAAAGTTGTTACAAATCGCTTTTAAGCGTGAGTGAGTACCTACCAAAACATATTAGCCTACTTTAAAGCCCGCTTTCCGCAAGTTCTGTTTTTCCGTGTTTCTTATTACATATGTCTGAATAACTTTTAAAGTATTAAAGATATGCCATTAAACTTTTTACCACTTGTTCCTTGTTATATTACTGAGATATTGGTCATAAGAAATTGTAGAGCTAATAAAATAAAATAATTATAAATGTTTTGAATGTTTGTAAAATAAAAAAATTTATTTTAAAAATATAATTGCTTATAATTTTTTTTCTGAAATGGTATTTTAATTATAATGACCAAAAAGTTTTTAGGTATTATAAGGATCAAAATAACTCAATAATCATTACAATTGATCAAAAATAAAAAAGTTATTCAAAGTTTAGCAATGTACCTAAAAACAATGTGTAAAAAAATTGCCACGTCAAAGGGTTAAATGGCATTTTGGTTTTTCACGGCGAATGCCAAAGAAAGAAGAAACAAGAAACTGTATAGAAAATGCCAAACTTGTGGCATACAAATAAAAAAAAATTCTTTTTGGAACCACATAACTTATACATGTGGGGGGGAAAAAAATTCCCCTGCATTTTTTGTCCCAAAATGTACACAAGAAGATTCAACCTGGATAAACATTTGAAGAACGTACACAAAGGTGAGTCTCTCTTAAGTGCTTTAAATCTTTTTTTAAATACACTTATTTTAAGTTTTTAAAACAAGAAACAAACAACAAGGAAACAAAAAGTTGTCTTTTAGGATGAAGACGTTTATTTAAGTGTTAAGGGAATCTGGAACCTTTAAATGGTAATTTTTTTATATTTTTACATTTTTAAAAAATGTTATTTTTTTGTTCTGCATATTTTCTGAGTATGTGGGTGAAATTTAAAGACAAACTGACCATTTTTTGGCTAAGTTGGTGGGGGGGCCCACCTAAAATAAACGGTGACCGGCTTGGGTGGAAGTTGACGGCAATTGTAGGTTTAATAGGGATTGCAGTGGACACCTGTTTTGCTTCTTTTTACCCTTGTATAGAGGAGGAGGACACGCTTTTTTATTTTTTATTAATTAACTAAGCATATTGTCAATACATATTGACAATCACAAAGGTCATAGGCCTAACCAAAATATAGACAAAATTAAAATATTACCATTAAAAATTGAGATGTGTAAAAAAAGTGCCACGTCAAAGGGTTAAATGGCATTTTGGTTTTTCACAGCGAATGCCAAAGAAAGAAGAAACAAGAAACTGTATAGAAAATGCCAAACTTGTGGCATACAAATAAAAAAAAATTCTTTTTGGAACCACATAACTTATACATGTGGGGGGAAAAAAATTCCCCTGTATTTTCTGTCCCAAAATGTACACAAGAAGATTCAACCTGGATAAACATTTGAAGAACGTACACAAAGGTGAGTCTCTCTTAAGTGCTTTAAATCTTTTTTAAAATACACTTATTTTAAGTTTTTAAAACAAGAAACAAACAACAAGGAAACAAAAGGTTGTCTTTTAGGATGAAGACGTTTATTAAAGTGTTAAGGGAATCCGCCACCTTTAAATGGTAATTTTTTTATTTTTTTACATTTTTTAAAAATGTTTTTTTTGTTCTGCATATTTTCTGAGTATGTGGGTGAAATTTAAAGACAAACTGACCATTTTTCATTAAATAATATTAAAAAATAAAAGTTGTTACAAATCGCTTTTAAGCGTGAGTGAGTACCTACCAAAACATATTAGCCTACTTTAAAGCCCGCTTTCCGCAAGTTCTGTTTTTCCGTGTTTCTTATTACATATGTCTGAATAACTTTTAAAGTATTATAGATATGCCATTAAACTTTTTACCACTTGTTCCTTGTTATATTACTGAGATATTGGTCATAAGAAATTGTATAGCTAATAAAATAAAATAATTATGAATTTTTTGAATTTTTGTAAAATAAAAAAATTTATTTTAAAAATATAATTCCTTATAATTTTTTTTTTCTGAAGTGGTATTTTAATTATAATGACCAAAAAGTTTCTAGGTATTATAAGGATCAAAATAACTCAATAATCATTACAATTGATCAAAAAATAAAAAAGTTATTCAATGTTTAGCAATGTACCTTAAAACAATGTGTAAAAAAATTGCCACGTCAAAGGGTTAAATGGCATTTTGGTTTTTCACGGCGAATGCCAAAGAAAGAAGAAACTGTATAGAAAATGCCAAACTTGTGGCATACAAATAAAAAAAAATTCTTTTTGGAACCACATAACTTATACATGTGGGGGGGAAAAAATTCCCCTGCATTTTTTGTCCCAAAATGTACACAAGAAGATTCAACCTGGATAAACATTTGAAGAACGTACACAAAGGTGAGTCTCTCTTAAGTGCTTTAAATCTTTTTTAAAATACACTTATTTTAAGTTTTTAAAACAAGAAACAAACAACAAGGAAACAAAAAGTTGTCTTTTAGGATGAAGACGTTTATTAAAGTGTTAAGGGAATCTGGAACCTTTAAATGGTAATTTTTTTATTTTTTTTTTTTTTTAAAAATGCTATTTTTTGTTCTGCATATTTTCTGAGTATGTGGGTGAAATTTAAAGACAAACTGACCATTTTTTGGCTAAGTTGGTGGGAGGGCCCACCTAAAATAAACGGTGACCGGCTTGGGTGGAAGTTGACGGCAATTGTAGGTTTAATAGGGATTGCAGTGGACACCTGTTTTGCTTCTTTTTACCCTTGTATAGAGGAGGAGGACACGCTTTTTTATTTTTTATTAATTAATTAAGCATATTGTCAATACATATTGACAATCACAAAGGTCATAGGCCTAACCAAAATATAGACAAAATTAAAATATTACCATTAAAAATTGAGATGTGTAAAAAAAGTGCCACGTCAAAGGGTTAAATGGCATTTTGGTTTTTCACAGCGAATGCCAAAGAAAGAAGAAACAAGAAACTGTATAGAAAATGCCAAACTTGTGGCATACAAATAAAAAAAAATTCTTTTTGGAACCACATAACTTATACATGTGGGGGGAAAAAAATTCCCCTGTATTTTCTGTCCCAAAATGTACACAAGAAGATTCAACCTGGATAAACATTTGAAGAACGTACACAAAGGTGAGTCTCTCTTAAGTGCTTTAAATCTTTTTTAAAATACACTTATTTTAAGTTTTTAAAACAAGAAACAAACAACAAGGAAACAAAAAGTTGTCTTTTAGGATGAAGACGTTTATTAAAGTGTTAAGGGAATCCGCCACCTTTAAATGGTAATTTTTTTATTTTTTTACATTTTTTAAAAATTTTTTTTTGTTCTGCATATTTTCTGAGTATGTGGGTGAAATTTAAAGACAAACTGACCATTTTTCATTAAATAATATTAAAAAATAAAAGTTGTTACAAATCGCTTTTAAGCGTGAGTGAGTACCTACCAAAACATATTAGCCTACTTTAAAGCCCGCTTTCCGCAAGTTCTGTTTTTCCGTGTTTCTTATTACATATGTCTGAATAACTTTTAAAGTATTATAGATATGCCATTAAACTTTTTACCACTTGTTCCTTGTTATATTACTGAGATATTGGTCATAAGAAATTGTATAGCTAATAAAATAAAATAATTATGAATTTTTTGAATTTTTGTAAAATAAAAAAATTTATTTTAAAAATATAATTCCTTATAATTTTTTTTTCTGAAGTGGTATTTTGATTATAATGACCAAAAAGTTTCTAGGTATTATAAGGATCAAAATAACTCAATAATCATTACAATTGATCAAAAAATAAAAAAGTTATTCAATGTTTAGCAATGTACCTTAAAACAATGTGTAAAAAAATTGCCACGTCAAAGGGTTAAATGGCATTTTGGTTTTTCACGGCGAATGCCAAAGAAAGAAGAAACTGTATAGAAAATGCCAAACTTGTGGCATACAAATAAAAAAAAATTCTTTTTGGAACCACATAACTTATACATGTGGGGGGAAAAAAATTCCCCTGCATTTTTTGTCCCAAAATGTACACAAGAAGATTCAACCTGGATAAACATTTGAAGAACGTACACAAAGGTGAGTCTCTCTTAAGTGCTTTAAATCTTTTTTAAAATACACTTATTTTAAGTTTTTAAAACAAGAAACAAACAACAAGGAAACAAAAAGTTGTCTTTTAGGATGAAGACGTTTATTAAAGTGTTAAGGGAATCTGGAACCTTTAAATGGTAATTTTTTTATATTTTTACATTTTTAAAAAATGTTATTTTTTTGTTCTGCATATTTTCTGAGTATGTGGGTGAAATTTAAAGACAAACTGACCATTTTTTGGCTAAGTTGGTGGGAGGGCCCACCTAAAATAAACGGTGACCGGCTTGGGTGGAAGTTGACGGCAATTGTAGGTTTAATAGGGATTGCAGTGGACACATGTTTTGCTTCTTTTTACCCTTGTATAGAGGAGGAGGACACGCTTTTTTATTTTTTATTAATTAATTAAGCATATTGTCAATACATATTGACAATCACAAAGGTCATAGGCCTAACCAAAATATAGACAAAATTAAAATATTACCATTAAAAATTGAGATGTGTAAAAAAAGTGCCACGTCAAAGGGTTAAATGGCATTTTGGTTTTTCACAGCGAATGCCAAAGAAAGAAGAAACAAGAAACTGTATAGAAAATGCCAAACTTGTGGCATACAAATAAAAAAAAATTCTTTTTGGAACCACATAACTTATACATGTGGGGGGAAAAAATTCCCCTGCATTTTCTGTCCCAAAATGTACACAAGAAGATTCAACCTGGATAAACATTTGAAGAACGTACACAAAGGCGAGTCTCTCTTAAGTGCTTTAAATCTTTTTTAAAATACACTTATTTTAAGTTTTTAAAACAAGAAACAAACAACAAGGAAAGAAAAAGTTGTTTTTTAGGATGAAGACGTTTATTAAAGTGTTAAGGGAATCCGCCACCTTTAAATGGTAATTTTTTTATTTTTTTACCTTTTTAAAAAATGCTATTTTTTTGTTCTGCATATTTTCTGAGTATGTGGGTGAAATTTAAAGACAAACTGACCATTTTTCATTAAATAATATTAAAAAATAAAAGTTGTTACAAATCGCTTTTAAGCGTGAGTGAGTACCTACCAAAACATATTAACCTACTTTAAAGCCCGCTTTCCGCAAGTTCTGTTTTTCCGTGTTTCTTATTACATATGTCTGAATAACTTTTAAAGTATTATAGATATGCCATTAAACTTTTTACCACTTGTTCCTTGTTATATTACTGAGATATTGGTCATAAGAAATTGTATAGCTAATAAAATAAAATAATTATGAATTTTTCAATTTTTGTAAAATAAAAAAATTTATTTTAAAAATATAATTGCTTATAATTTTTTTTCTGAAATGGTATTTTAATTATAATGACCAAAAGGTTTCTAGGTATTATAAGGATCAAAATAACTCAATAATCATTACAATTGATCAAAAAATAAAAAAGTTATTCAAAGTTTAGCAATGTACCTAAAAACAATGTGTAAAAAAATTGCCACGTCAAAGGGTTAAATGGCATTTTGGTTTTTCACGGCGAATGCCAAAGAAAGAAGAAACAAGAAACTGTATAGAAAATGCCAAACTTGTGGCATACAAATAAAAAAAAAAATCTTTTTGGAACCACATAACTTATACATGTGGGGGGAAATAAATTCCCCTGCATTTTTTGTCCCAAAATGTACACAAGAAGATTCAACCTGGATAAACATTTGAAGAACGTACACAAAGGTGAGTCTCTCTTAAGTGCTTTAAATCTTTTTTAAAATACACTTATTTTAAGTTTTTAAAACAAGAAACAAACAACAAGGAAACAAAAAGTTGTCTTTTAGGATGAAGACGTTTATTAAAGTGTTAAGGGAATCTGGAACCTTTAAATGGTAATTTTTTATTTTTTTTACATTTTTTAAAAATGTTATTTTTTTGTTCTGCATATTTTCTGAGTATGTGGGTGAAATTTAAAGACAAACTGACCATTTTTTGGCTAAGTTTGGCTAAGTTGGTGGGAGGGCCCACCTAAAATAAACGGTGACCGGCTTGGGTGGAAGTTGACGGCAATTGTAGGTTTAATAGGGATTGCAGTGGACACCTGTTTTGCTTCTTTTTACCATTGTATAGAGGAGGAGGACACGCTTTTTTATTTTTTATTAATTAATTAAGCATATTGTCAATACATATTGACAATCACAAAGGTCATAGGCCTAACCAAAATATAGACAAAATTAAAATATTACCATTAAAAATTGAGATGTGTAAAAAAAGTGCCACGTCAAAGGGTTAAATGGCATTTTGGTTTTTCACAGCGAATGCCAAAGAAAGAAGAAACAAGAAACTGTATAGAAAATGCCAAACTTGTGGCATACAAATAAAAAAAATTCTTTTTGGAACCACATAACTTATACATGTGGGGGGGAAAAAAATTCCCCTGCATTTTCTGTCCCAAAATGTACACAAGAAGATTCAACCTGGATAAACATTTGAAGAACGTACACAAAAGTGAGTCTCTCTTAAGTGCTTTGAATCTTTTTTAAAATACACTTATTTTAAGTTTTTAAAACAAGAAACAAACAACAAGGAAACAAAAAGTTGTCTTTTAGGATGAAGACGTTTATTAAAGTGTTAAGGGAATCCGCCACCTTTAAATGGTAATTTTTTTATTTTTTTACATTTTTTAAAAATGTTTTTTTTTGTTCTGCATATTTTCTGAGTATGTGGGTGAAATTTAAAGACAAACTGACCATTTTTCATTAAATAATATTAAAAAATAAAAGTTGTTACAAATCGCTTTTAAGCGTGAGTGAGTACCTACCAAAACATATTAGCCTACTTTAAAGCCCGCTTTCCGCAAGTTCTGTTTTTCCGTGTTTCTTATTACATATGTCTGAATAACTTTTAAAGTATTATAGATATGCCATTAAACTTTTTACCACTTGTTCCTTGTTATATTACTGAGATATTGGTCATAAGAAATTGTATAGCTAATAAAATAAAATAATTATGAATTTTTTGAATTTTTGTAAAATAAAAAAATTTATTTTAAAAATATAATTCCTTATAATTTTTTTTTCTGAAGTGGTATTTTAATTATAATGACCAAAAAGTTTCTAGGTATTATAAGGATCAAAATAACTCAATAATCATTACAATTGATCAAAAAATAAAAAACTTATTCAATGTTTAGCAATGTACCTTAAAACAATGTGTAAAAAAATTGCCACGTCAAAGGGTTAAATGGCATTTTGGTTTTTCACGGCGAATGCCAAAGAAAGAAGAAACTGTATAGAAAATGCCAAACTTGTGGCATACAAATAAAAAAAAATTCTTTTTGGAACCACATAACTTATACATGTGGGGGGAAAAAAATTCCCCTGCATTTTTTGTCCCAAAATGTACACAAGAAGATTCAACCTGGATAAACATTTGAAGAACGTACACAAAGGTGAGTCTCTCTTAAGTGCTTTAAATCTTTTTTAAAATACACTTATTTTAAGTTTTTAAAACAAGAAACAAACAACAAGGAAACAAAAAGTTGTCTTTTAGGATGAGGACGTTTATTAAAGTGTTAAGGGAATCTGGAACCTTTAAATGGTAATTTTTTTATTTTTTTACATTTTTTAAAAATGCTATTTTTTGTTCTGCATATTTTCTGAGTATGTGGGTGAAATTTAAAGACAAACTGACCATTTTTTGGCTAAGTTTGGCTAAGTTGGTGGGAGGGCCCACCTAAAATAAACGGTGACCGGCTTGGGTGGAAGTTGACGGCAATTGTAGGTTTAATAGGGATTGCAGTGGACACCTGTTTTGCTTCTTTTTACCCTTGTATAGAGGAGGAGGACACGCTTTTTTATTTTTTATTAATTAATTAAGCATATTGTCAATACATATTGACAATCACAAAGGTCATAGGCCTAACCAAAATATAGACAAAATTAAAATATTACCATTAAAAATTGAGATGTGTAAAAAAAGTGCCACGTCAAAGGGTTAAATGGCATTTTGGTTTTTCACAGCGAATGCCAAAGAAAGAAGAAACCAGAAACTGTATAGAAAATGCCAAACTTGTGGCATACAAATAAAAAAAAATTCTTTTTGGAACCACATAACTTATACATGTGGGGGGAAAAAAATTCCCCTGTATTTTCTGTCCCAAAATGTACACAAGAAGATTCAACCTGGATAAACATTTGAAGAACGTACACAAAGGTGAGTCTCTCTTAAGTGCTTTAAATCTTTTTTAAAATACACTTATTTTAAGTTTTTAAAACAAGAAACAAACAACAAGGAAACAAAAAGTTGTCTTTTAGGATGAAGACGTTTATTAAAGTGTTAAGGAAATCCGCCAGTTGTCTTTTAGGATGAAGACGTTTATTAAAGTGTTAAGGGAATCCGCCACCTTTAAATGGTAATTTTTTTATTTTTTTTACATTTTTTAAAAATGTTTTTTTTTTGTTCTGCATATTTTCTGAGTATGTGGGTGAAATTTAAAGACAAACTGACCATTTTTCATTAAATAATATTAAAAAATAAAAGTTGTTACAAATCGCTTTTAAGCGTGAGTGAGTACCTACCAAAACATATTAGCCTACTTTAAAGCCCGCTTTCCGCAAGTTCTGTTTTTCCGTGTTTCTTATTACATATGTCTGAATAACTTTTAAAGTATTATAGATATGCCATTAAACTTTTTACCACTTGTTCCTTGTTATATTACTGAGATATTGGTCATAAGAAATTGTATAGCTAATAAAATAAAATAATTATGAATTTTTTGAATTTTTGTAAAATAAAAAAATTTATTTTAAAAATATAATTCCTTATAATTTTTTTTTCTGAAGTGGTATTTTAATTATAATGACCAAAAGGTTTCTAGGTATTATAAGGATCAAAATAACTCAATAATCATTACAATTGATCAAAAAATAAAAAACTTATTCAATGTTTAGCAATGTACCTTAAAACAATGTGTAAAAAAATTGCCACGTCAAAGGGTTAAATGGCATTTTGGTTTTTCACGGCGAATGCCAAAGAAAGAAGAAACTGTATAGAAAATGCCAAACTTGTGGCATACAAATAAAAAAAAATTCTTTTTGGAACCACATAACTTATACATGTGGGGGGAAAAAAATTCCCCTGCATTTTTTGTCCCAAAATGTACACAAGAAGATTCAACCTGGATAAACATTTGAAGAACGTACACAAAGGTGAGTCTCTCTTAAGTGCTTTAAATCTTTTTTAAAATACACTTATTTTAAGTTTTTAAAACAAGAAACAAACAACAAGGAAACAAAAAGTTGTCTTTTAGGATGAGGACGTTTATTAAAGTGTTAAGGGAATCTGGAACCTTTAAATGGTAATTTTTTTATTTTTTTACATTTTTTAAAAATGCTATTTTTTGTTCTGCATATTTTCTGAGTATGTGGGTGAAATTTAAAGACAAACTGACCATTTTTTGGCTAAGTTTGGCTAAGTTGGTGGGAGGGCCCACCTAAAATAAACGGTGACCGGCTTGGGTGGAAGTTGACGGCAATTGTAGGTTTAATAGGGATTGCAGTGGACACCTGTTTTGCTTCTTTTTACCCTTGTATAGAGGAGGAGGACACGCTTTTTTATTTTTTATTAATTAATTAAGCATATTGTCAATACATATTGACAATCACAAAGGTCATAGGCCTAACCAAAATATAGACAAAATTAAAATATTACCATTAAAAATTGAGATGTGTAAAAAAAGTGCCACGTCAAAGGGTTAAATGGCATTTTGGTTTTTCACAGCGAATGCCAAAGAAAGAAGAAACAAGAAACTGTATAGAAAATGCCAAACTTGTGGCATACAAATAAAAAAAAATTCTTTTTGGAACCACATAACTTATACATGTGGGGGGGGAAAAAATTCCCCTGCATTTTCTGTCCCAAAATGTACACAAGAAGATTCAACCTGGATAAACATTTGAAGAACGTACACAAAGGTGAGTATCTCTTAAGTGCTTTAAATCTTTTTTAAAATACACTTTTTTTAAGTTTTTAAAACAAGAAACAAACAACAAGGAAACAAAAAGTTGTTTTTTAGGATGAAGACGTTTATTAAAGTGTTAAGGGAATCCGCCACCTTTAAATGGTAATTTCTTTATTTTTTCACATTTTTTAAAAATGTTATTTTTTTGTTCTGCATATTTTCTGAGTATGTGGGTGAAATTTAAAGACAAACTGACCATTTTTCATTAAATAATATTAAAAAATAAAAGTTGTTACAAATCGCTTTTAAGCGTGAGTGAGTACCTACCAAAACATATTAGCCTACTTTAAAGCCCGCTTTCCGCAAGTTCTGTTTTTCCGTGTTTCTTATTACATATGTCTGAATAACTTTTAAAGTATTATAGATATGCCATTAAACTTTTTACCACTCGTTCCTTGTTATATTACTGAGATATTGGTCATAAGAAATTGTATAGCTAATAAAATAAAATAATAATGAATTTTTTGAATTTTTGTGAAATAAAAAAATTTATTTTAAAAATATAATTGCTTATAATTTTTTTTTCTGAAATGGTATTTTAATTATAATGACCAAAAAGTTTCTAGGTATTATAAGGATCAAAATAACTCAATAATCATTACAATTGATCAAAAAATAAAAAAGTTATTCAAAGTTTAGCAATGTACCTAAAAACAATGTGTAAAAAAATTGCCACGTCAAAGGGTTAAATGGCATTTTGGTTTTTCACGGCGAATGCCAAAGAAAGAAGAAACAAGAAACTGTATAGAAAATGCCAAACTTGTGGCATACAAATAAAAAAAAATTCTTTTTGGAACCACATAACTTATACATGTAGGGGGAAAAAAATTCCCCTGCATTTTTTGTCCCAAAATGTACACAAGAAGATTCAACCTGGATAAACATTTGAAGAACGTACACAAAGGTGAGTCTCTCTTAAGTGCTTTAAATCTTTTTTAAAATACAGTTATTTTAAGTTTTTAAAACAAGAAACAAACAACAAGGAAACAAAAAGTTGTCTTTTAGGATGAAGACGTTTATTTAAGTGTTAAGGGAATCTGGAACCTTTAAATGGTAATTTTTTATTTTTTTACATTTTTTAAAAATTTTATTTTTTTGTTCTGCATATTTTCTGAGTATGTGGGTGAAATTTAAAGACAAACTGACCATTTTTTGGCTAAGTTTGGCTAAGTTGGTGGGAGGGCCCACCTAAAATAAACGGTGACCGGCTTGGGTGGAAGTTGACGGCAATTGTAGGTTTAATAGGGATTGCAGTGGACACCTGTTTTGCTTCTTTTTACCCTTGTATAGAGGAGGAGGACACGCTTTTTTTATTTTTTATTAATTAATTAAGCATATTGTCAATACATATTGACAATCACAAAGGTCATAGGCCTAACCAAAATATAGACAAAATTAAAATATTACCATTAAAAATTGAGATGTGTAAAAAAAGTGCCACGTCAAAGGGTTAAATGGCATTTTGGTTTTTCACAGCGAATGCCAAAGAAAGAAGAAACAAGAAACTGTATAGAAAATAACAAACTTGTGGCATACAAATAAAAAAAAATTCTTTTTGGAACCACATAACTTATACATGTGGGGGGGGGGAAAATTCCCCTGCATTTTCTGTCCCAAAATGTACACAAGAAGATTCAACCTAAATAAACATTTGAAGAACGTACACAAAAGTGAGTCTCTCTTAAGTGATTTAAATCTTTTTTAAAATACACTTATTTTAAGTTTTTAAAACAAGAAACAAACAACAAGGAAACAAAAAGTTGTCTTTTAGGATGAAGACGTTTATTAAAGTGTTAAGGGAATCCGCCACCTTTAAATGGTAATTTTTTATTTTTTTACATTTTTTTAAAATGTTATTTTTTTGTTCTGCATATTTTTTGAGTATGTGGGTGAAATTTAAAGACAAACTGACCATTTTTCATTAAATAATATTAAAAAATAAAAGTTGTTACAAATCGCTTTTAAGCGTGAGTGAGTACCTACCAAAACATATTAGCCTACTTTAAAGCCCGCTTTCCGCAAGTTCTGTTTTTCCGTGTTTCTTATTACATATGTCTGAATAACTTTTAAAGTATTATAGATATGCCATTAAACTTTTTACCACTTGTTCCTTGTTATATTACTGAGATATTGGTCATAAGAAATTGTATAGCTAATAAAATAAAATAATTATGAATTTTTTGAATTTTTGTAAATAAAAATTTATTTTAAAAATATAATTGCTTATAATTTTTTTTCTGAAATGGTATTTTAATTATAATGACCAAAAGGTTTCTAGGTATTATAAGGATCAAAATAACTCAATAATCATTACAATTGATCAAAAAATAAAAAAGTTATTCAAAGTTTAGCAATGTACCTAAAAACAATGTGTAAAAAAATTGCCACGTCAAAGGGTTAAATGGCATTTTGTTTTTTCACGGCGAATGCCAAAGAAAGAAGAAACAAGAAACTGTATAGAAAATGCCAAACTTGTGGCATACAAATAAAAAAAATTCTTTTTGGAACCACATAACTTATACATGTGGGGGGAAAAAAATTCCCCTGCATTTTCTGTCCCAAAATGTACACAAGAAGATTCAACCTGGATAAACATTTGAAGAACGTACACAAAGGTGAGTCTCTCTTAAGTGCTTTAAATCTTTTTTAAAATACAGTTATTTTAAGTTTTTAAAACAAGAAACAAACAACAAGGAAACAAAAAGTTGTCTTTTAGGATGAAGACGTTTATTTAAGTGTTAAGGGAATCTGGAACCTTTAAATGGTAATTTTTTATTTTTTTACATTTTTTAAAAATGTTATTTTTTTGTTCTGCATATTTTCTGAGTATGTGGGTGAAATTTAAAGACAAACTGACCATTTTTTGGCTAAGTTTGGCTAAGTTGGTGGGAGGGCCCACCTAAAATAAACGGTGACCGGCTTGGGTGGAAGTTGACGGCAATTGTAGGTTTAATAGGGATTGCAGTGGACACCTGTTTTGCTTCTTTTTACCCTTGTATAGAGGAGGAGGACACGCTTTTTTTTATTTTTTATTAATTAATTAAGCATATTGTCAATACATATTGACAATCACAAAGGTCATAGGCCTAACCAAAATATAGACAAAATTAAAATATTACCATTAAAAATTGAGATGTGTAAAAAAAGAGCCACGTCAAAGGGTTAAATGGCATTTTGGTTTTTCACAGCGAATGCCAAAGAAAGAAGAAACAAGAAACTGTATAGAAAATGCCAAACTTGTGGCATACAAATAAAAAAAAATTCTTTTTGGAACCACATAACTTATACATGTGGGGGGGGGGGGGGAAATTCCCCTGCATTTTCTGTCCCAAAATGTACACAAGAAGATTCAACCTAAATAAACATTTGAAGAACGTACACAAAAGTGAGTCTCTCTTAAGTGATTTAAATCTTTTTTAAAATACACTTATTTTAAGTTTTTAAAACAAGAAACAAACAACAAGGAAACAAAAAGTTGTCTTTTAGGATGAAGACGTTTATTAAAGTGTTAAGGGAATCCGCCACCTTTAAATGGTAATTTTTTTATTTTTTTACATTTTTTAAAAATGTTATTTTTTTGTTCTGCATATTTTTTGAGTATGTGGGTGAAATTTAAAGACAAACTGACCATTTTTCATTAAATAATATTAAAAAATAAAAGTTGTTACAAATCGCTTTTAAGCGTGAGTGAGTACCTACCAAAACATATTAGCCTACTTTAAAGCCCGCTTTCCGCAAGTTCTGTTTTTCCGTGTTTCTTATTACATATGTCTGAATAACTTTTAAAGTATTATAGATATGCCATTAAACTTTTTACCACTTGTTCCTTGTTATATTACTGAGATATTGGTCATAAGAAATTGTATAGCTAATAAAATAAAATAATTATGAATTTTTTGAATTTTTGTAAATAAAAATTTATTTTAAAAATATAATTGCTTATAATTTTTTTTTCTGAAATGGTATTTTAATTATAATGACCAAAAGGTTTCTAGGTATTATAAGGATCAAAATAACTCAATAATCATTACAATTGATCAAAAAATAAAAAAGTTATTCAAAGTTTAGCAATGTACCTTAAAACAATGTGTAAAAAAATTGCCACGTCAAAGGGTTAAATGGCATTTTGTTTTTTCACGGCGAATGCCAAAGAAAGAAGAAACAAGAAACTGTATAGAAAATGCCAAACTTGTGGCATACAAATAAAAAAAAATTCTTTTTGGAACCACATAACTTATACATGTGGGGGGAAAAAAATTCCCCTGCATTTTTTGTCCCAAAATGTACACAAGAAGATTTAACCTGGATAAACATTTGAAGAACGTACACAAAGGTGAGTCTCTCTTAAGTGCTTTAAATCTTTTTTAAAATACACTTATTTTAAGTTTTTAAAACAAGAAACAAACAACAAGGAAACAAAAAGTTGTCTTTTAGGATGAAGACGTTTATTAAAGTGTTAAGGGAATCTGGAACCTTTAAATGGTAATTTTTTTATTTTTTTACATTTTTTAAAAATGCTATTTTTTGTTCTGCATATTTTCTGAGTATGTGGGTGAAATTTAAAGACAAACTGACCATTTTTTGGCTAAGTTTGGCTAAGTTGGTGGGAGGGCCCACCTAAAATAAACGGTGACCGGCTTGGGTGGAAGTTGACGGCAATTGTAGGTTTAATAGGGATTGCAGTGGACACCTGTTTTGCTTCTTTTTACCCTTGTATAGAGGAGGAGGACACGCTTTTTTATTTTTTATTAATTAATTAAGCATATTGTCAATACATATTGACAATCACAAAGGTCATAGGCCTAACCAAAATATAGACAAAATTAAAATATTACCATTAAAAATTGAGATGTGTAAAAAAAGTGCCACGTCAAAGGGTTAAATGGCATTTTGGTTTTTCACAGCGAATGCCAAAGAAAGAAGGAACAAGAAACTGTATAGAAAATGCCAAACTTGTGGCATACAAATAAAAAAAATTCTTTTTGGAACCACATAACTTATACATGTGGGGGGGAAGAAAATTCCCCTGCATTTTCTGTCCCAAAATGTACACAAGAAGATTCAACCTGGATAAACATTTGAAGAACGAACACAAAGGTGAGTATCTCTTAAGTGCTTTAAATCTTTTTTAAAATACACTTATTTTAAGTTTTTAAAACAAGAAACAAACAACAAGGAAACAAAAAGTTGTTTTTTAGGATGAAGACGTTTATTAAAGTGTTAAGGGAATCCGCCACCTTTAAATGGTAATTTCTTTATTTTTTTACATTTTTTAAAAATGTTATTTTTTTGTTCTGCATATTTTCTGAGTATGTGGGTGAAATTTAAAGACAAACTGACCATTTTTCATTAAATAATATTAAAAAATAAAAGTTGTTACAAATCGCTTTTAAGCGTGAGTGAGTACCTACCAAAACATATTAGCCTACTTTAAAGCCCGCTTTCCGCAAGTTCTGTTTTTCCGTGTTTCTTATTACATATGTCTGAATAACTTTTTAAGTATTAAAGATATGCCATTAAACTTTTTACCACTTGTTCCTTGTTATATTACTGAGATATTGGTCATAAGAAATTGTATAGCTAATAAAATAAAATAATTATAAATTTTTTGAATTTTTGTAAAATAAAAAAATTTATTTTAAAAATATAATTGCTTATAATTTTTTTTTTCTAATATGGTATTTTAATTATAATGACCAAAAAGTTTTTAGGTATTATAAGGATCAAAATAACTCAATAATCATTACAATTGATCAAAAAATAAAAAAGTTATTCAAAGTTTAGCAATGTACCTAAAAACAATGTGTAAAAAAATTGCCACGTCAAAGGGTTAAATGGCATTTTGGTTTTTCACGGCGAATGCCAAAGAAAGAAGAAACAAGAAACTGTATAGAAAATGCCAAACTTGTGGCATACAAATAAAAAAAAATTCTTTTTGGAACCACATAACTTATACATGTAGGGGGAAAAAAATTCCCCTGCATTTTTTGTCCCAAAATGTACACAAGAAGATTCAACCTGGATAAACATTTGAAGAACGTACACAAAGGTGAGTCTCTCTTAAGTGCTTTAAATCTTTTTTAAAATACAGTTATTTTAAGTTTTTAAAACAAGAAACAAACAACAAGGAAACAAAAAGTTGTCTTTTAGGATGAAGACGTTTATTTAAGTGTTAAGGGAATCTGAAACCTTTAAATGGTAATTTTTTATTTTTTTACATTTTTTAAAAATGTTATTTTTTTGTTCTGCATATTTTCTGAGTATGTGGGTGAAATTTAAAGACAAACTGACCATTTTTTGGCTAAGTTTGGCTAAGTTGGTGGGAGGGCCCACCTAAAATAAACGGTGACCGGCTTGGGTGGAAGTTGACGGCAATTGTAGGTTTAATAGGGATTGCAGTGGACACCTGTTTTGCTTCTTTTTACCCTTGTATAGAGGAGGAGGACACGCTTTTTTTATTTTTTATTAATTAATTAAGCATATTGTCAATACATATTGACAATCACAAAGGTCATAGGCCTAACCAAAATATAGACAAAATTAAAATATTACCATTAAAAATTGAGATGTGTAAAAAAAGTGCCACGTCAAAGGGTTAAATGGCATTTTGGTTTTTCACAGCGAATGCCAAAGAAAGAAGAAACAAGAAACTGTATAGAAAATAACAAACTTGTGGCATACAAATAAAAAAAAATTCTTTTTGGAACCACATAACTTATACATGTGGGGGGGGGGGGGGGAAAATTCCCCTGCATTTTCTGTCCCAAAATGTACACAAGAAGATTCAACCTAAATAAACATTTGAAGAACGTACACAAAAGTGAGTCTCTCTTAAGTGATTTAAATCTTTTTTAAAATACACTTATTTTAAGTTTTTAAAACAAGAAACAAACAACAAGGAAACAAAAAGTTGTCTTTTAGGATGAAGACGTTTATTAAAGTGTTAAGGGAATCCGCCACCTTTAAATGGTAATTTTTTTATTTTTTTACATTTTTTAAAAATGTTATTTTTTGTTCTGCATATTTTTTGAGTATGTGGGTGAAATTTAAAGACAAACTGACCATTTTTCATTAAATAATATTAAAAAATAAAAGTTGTTACAAATCGCTTTTAAGCGTGAGTGAGTACCTACCAAAACATATTAGCCTACTTTAAAGCCCGCTTTCCGCAAGTTCTGTTTTTCCGTGTTTCTTATTACATATGTCTGAATAACTTTTAAAGTATTATAGATATGCCATTAAACTTTTTACCACTTGTTCCTTGTTATATTACTGAGATATTGGTCATAAGAAATTGTATAGCTAATAAAATAAAATAATTATGAATTTTTTGAATTTTTGTAAATAAAAATTTATTTTAAAAATATAATTGCTTATAATTTTTTTTCTGAAATGGTATTTTAATTATAATGACCAAAAGGTTTCTAGGTATTATAAGGATCAAAATAACTCAATAATCATTACAATTGATCAAAAAATAAAAAAGTTATTCAAAGTTTAGCAATGTACCTAAAAACAATGTGTAAAAAAATTGCCACGTCAAAGGGTTAAATGGCATTTTGTTTTTTCACGGCGAATGCCAAAGAAAGAAGAAACAAGAAACTGTATAGAAAATGCCAAACTTGTGGCATACAAATAAAAAAAATTCTTTTTGGAACCACATAACTTATACATGTGGGGGGAAAAAAATTCCCCTGCATTTTCTGTCCCAAAATGTACACAAGAAGATTCAACCTGGATAAACATTTGAAGAACGTACACAAAGGTGAGTCTCTCTTAAGTGCTTTAAATCTTTTTTAAAATACAGTTATTTTAAGTTTTTAAAACAAGAAACAAACAACAAGGAAACAAAAAGTTGTCTTTTAGGATGAAGACGTTTATTTAAGTGTTAAGGGAATCTGGAACCTTTAAATGGTAATTTTTTATTTTTTTACATTTTTTAAAAATGTTATTTTTTTGTTCTGCATATTTTCTGAGTATGTGGGTGAAATTTAAAGACAAACTGACCATTTTTTGGCTAAGTTTGGCTAAGTTGGTGGGAGGGCCCACCTAAAATAAACGGTGATCGGCTTGGGTGGAAGTTGAGTATGTGGGTGAAATTTAAAGACAAACTGACCTTTTTTGGCTAAGTTGGTGGGAGGGCCCACCTAAAATAAACGGTGATCGGCTTGGGTGGAAGTTGACGGCAATTGTAGGTTTAATAGGGATTGCAGTGGACACCTATTTTGCTTCTTTTTACCCTTGTATAGAGGAGGAGGACACGCTTTTTTATTTTTTATTAATTAATTAAGCATATTGTCAATACATATTGACAATCACAAAGGTCATAGGCCTAACCAAAATATAGACAAAATTAAAATATTACCATTAAAAATTGAGATGTGTAAAAAAAGTGCCACGTCAAAGGGTTAAATGGCATTTTGGTTTTTCACAGCGAATGCCAAAGAAAGAAGAAACAAGAAACTGTATCGAAAATGCCAAACTTGTGGCATACAAATAAAAAAAATTCTTTTTGGAACCACATAACTTATACATGTGGGGGGGAAAAAAATTCCCCTGCATTTTCTGTCCCAAAATGTACACAAGAAGATTCAACCTAAATAAACATTTGAAGAACGTACACAAAGGTGAGTATCTCTTAAGTGCTTTAAATCTTTTTTAAAATACACTTATTTTAAGTTTTTAAAACAAGAAACAAACAACAAGGAAACAAAAAGTTGTTTTTTAGGATGAAGACGTTTATTAAAGTGTTAAGGGAATCCGCCACCTTTAAATGGTAATTTCTTTATTTTTTTACATTTTTTAAATATGTTATTTTTTTGTTCTGCATATTTTCTGAGTATGTGGGTGAAATTTAAAGACAAACTGACCATTTTTCATTAAATAATATTAAAAAATAAAAGTTGTTACAAATCGCTTTTAAGCGTGAGTGAGTACCTACCAAAACATATTAGCCTACTTTAAAGCCCGCTTTCCGCAAGTTCTGTTTTTCCGTGTTTCTTATTACATATGTCTGAATAACTTTTAAAGTATTATAGATATGCCATTAAACTTTTTACCACTTGTTCCTTGTTATATTACTGAGATATTGGTCATAAGAAATTGTATAGCTAATAAAATAAAATAATTATGAATTTTTTGAATTTTTGTAAATAAAAATTTATTTTAAAAATATAATTGCTTATAATTTTTTTTTCTGAAATGGTATTTTAATTATAATGACCAAAAGGTTTCTAGGTATTATAAGGATCAAAATAACTCAATAATCATTACAATTGATCAAAAAATAAAAAAGTTATTCAAAGTTTAGCAATGTACCTTAAAACAATGTGTAAAAAAATTGCCACGTCAAAGGGTTAAATGGCATTTTGTTTTTTCACGGCGAATGCCAAAGAAAGAAGAAACAAGAAACTGTATAGAAAATGCCAAACTTGTGGCATACAAATAAAAAAAAATTCTTTTTGGAACCACATAACTTATACATGTGGGGGGAAAAAAATTCCCCTGCATTTTTTGTCCCAAAATGTACACAAGAAGATTTAACCTGGATAAACATTTGAAGAACGTACACAAAGGTGAGTCTCTCTTAAGTGCTTTAAATCTTTTTTAAAATACACTTATTTTAAGTTTTTAAAACAAGAAACAAACAACAAGGAAACAAAAAGTTGTCTTTTAGGATGAAGACGTTTATTAAAGTGTTAAGGGAATCTGGAACCTTTAAATGGTAATTTTTTTATTTTTTTACATTTTTTAAAAATGCTATTTTTTGTTCTGCATATTTTCTGAGTATGTGGGTGAAATTTAAAGACAAACTGACCATTTTTTGGCTAAGTTTGGCTAAGTTGGTGGGAGGGCCCACCTAAAATAAACGGTGACCGGCTTGGGTGGAAGTTGACGGCAATTGTAGGTTTAATAGGGATTGCAGTGGACACCTGTTTTGCTTCTTTTTACCCTTGTATAGAGGAGGAGGACACGCTTTTTTATTTTTTATTAATTAATTAAGCATATTGTCAATACATATTGACAATCACAAAGGTCATAGGCCTAACCAAAATATAGACAAAATTAAAATATTACCATTAAAAATTGAGATGTGTAAAAAAAGTGCCACGTCAAAGGGTTAAATGGCATTTTGGTTTTTCACAGCGAATGCCAAAGAAAGAAGAAACAAGAAACTGTATAGAAAATGCCAAACTTGTGGCATACAAATAAAAAAAATTCTTTTTGGAACCACATAACTTATACATGTGGGGGGGAAGAAAATTCCCCTGCATTTTCTGTCCCAAAATGTACACAAGAAGATTCAACCTGGATAAACATTTGAAGAACGAACACAAAGGTGAGTATCTCTTAAGTGCTTTAAATCTTTTTTAAAATACACTTATTTTAAGTTTTTAAAACAAGAAACAAACAACAAGGAAACAAAAAGTTGTTTTTTAGGATGAAGACGTTTATTAAAGTGTTAAGGGAATCCGCCACCTTTAAATGGTAATTTCTTTATTTTTTTACATTTTTTAAAAATGTTATTTTTTTGTTCTGCATATTTTCTGAGTATGTGGGTGAAATTTAAAGACAAACTGACCATTTTTCATTAAATAATATTAAAAAATAAAAGTTGTTACAAATCGCTTTTAAGCGTGAGTGAGTACCTACCAAAACATATTAGCCTACTTTAAAGCCCGCTTTCCGCAAGTTCTGTTTTTCCGTGTTTCTTATTACATATGTCTGAATAACTTTTTAAGTATTAAAGATATGCCATTAAACTTTTTACCACTTGTTCCTTGTTATATTACTGAGATATTGGTCATAAGAAATTGTATAGCTAATAAAATAAAATAATTATAAATTTTTTGAATTTTTGTAAAATAAAAAAATTTATTTTAAAAATATAATTGCTTATAATTTTTTTTTTCTAATATGGTATTTTAATTATAATGACCAAAAAGTTTTTAGGTATTATAAGGATCAAAATAACTCAATAATCATTACAATTGATCAAAAAATAAAAAAGTTATTCAAAGTTTAGCAATGTACCTAAAAACAATGTGTAAAAAAATTGCCACGTCAAAGGGTTAAATGGCATTTTGGTTTTTCACGGCGAATGCCAAAGAAAGAAGAAACAAGAAACTGTATAGAAAATGCCAAACTTGTGGCATACAAATAAAAAAAAATTCTTTTTGGAACCACATAACTTATACATGTAGGGGGAAAAAAATTCCCCTGCATTTTTTGTCCCAAAATGTACACAAGAAGATTCAACCTGGATAAACATTTGAAGAACGTACACAAAGGTGAGTCTCTCTTAAGTGCTTTAAATCTTTTTTAAAATACAGTTATTTTAAGTTTTTAAAACAAGAAACAAACAACAAGGAAACAAAAAGTTGTCTTTTAGGATGAAGACGTTTATTTAAGTGTTAAGGGAATCTGAAACCTTTAAATGGTAATTTTTTATTTTTTTACATTTTTTAAAAATGTTATTTTTTTGTTCTGCATATTTTCTGAGTATGTGGGTGAAATTTAAAGACAAACTGACCATTTTTTGGCTAAGTTTGGCTAAGTTGGTGGGAGGGCCCACCTAAAATAAACGGTGACCGGCTTGGGTGGAAGTTGACGGCAATTGTAGGTTTAATAGGGATTGCAGTGGACACCTGTTTTGCTTCTTTTTACCCTTGTATAGAGGAGGAGGACACGCTTTTTTTATTTTTTATTAATTAATTAAGCATATTGTCAATACATATTGACAATCACAAAGGTCATAGGCCTAACCAAAATATAGACAAAATTAAAATATTACCATTAAAAATTGAGATGTGTAAAAAAAGTGCCACGTCAAAGGGTTAAATGGCATTTTGGTTTTTCACAGCGAATGCCAAAGAAAGAAGAAACAAGAAACTGTATAGAAAATAACAAACTTGTGGCATACAAATAAAAAAAAATTCTTTTTGGAACCACATAACTTATACATGTGGGGGGGGGGGGAAAATTCCCCTGCATTTTCTGTCCCAAAATGTACACAAGAAGATTCAACCTAAATAAACATTTGAAGAACGTACACAAAAGTGAGTCTCTCTTAAGTGATTTAAATCTTTTTTAAAATACACTTATTTTAAGTTTTTAAAACAAGAAACAAACAACAAGGAAACAAAAAGTTGTCTTTTAGGATGAAGACGTTTATTAAAGTGTTAAGGGAATCCGCCACCTTTAAATGGTAATTTTTTTATTTTTTTACATTTTTTAAAAATGTTATTTTTTGTTCTGCATATTTTTTGAGTATGTGGGTGAAATTTAAAGACAAACTGACCATTTTTCATTAAATAATATTAAAAAATAAAAGTTGTTACAAATCGCTTTTAAGCGTGAGTGAGTACCTACCAAAACATATTAGCCTACTTTAAAGCCCGCTTTCCGCAAGTTCTGTTTTTCCGTGTTTCTTATTACATATGTCTGAATAACTTTTAAAGTATTATAGATATGCCATTAAACTTTTTACCACTTGTTCCTTGTTATATTACTGAGATATTGGTCATAAGAAATTGTATAGCTAATAAAATAAAATAATTATGAATTTTTTGAATTTTTGTAAATAAAAATTTATTTTAAAAATATAATTGCTTATAATTTTTTTTCTGAAATGGTATTTTAATTATAATGACCAAAAGGTTTCTAGGTATTATAAGGATCAAAATAACTCAATAATCATTACAATTGATCAAAAAATAAAAAAGTTATTCAAAGTTTAGCAATGTACCTAAAAACAATGTGTAAAAAAATTGCCACGTCAAAGGGTTAAATGGCATTTTGTTTTTTCACGGCGAATGCCAAAGAAAGAAGAAACAAGAAACTGTATAGAAAATGCCAAACTTGTGGCATACAAATAAAAAAAATTCTTTTTGGAACCACATAACTTATACATGTGGGGGGAAAAAAATTCCCCTGCATTTTCTGTCCCAAAATGTACACAAGAAGATTCAACCTGGATAAACATTTGAAGAACGTACACAAAGGTGAGTCTCTCTTAAGTGCTTTAAATCTTTTTTAAAATACAGTTATTTTAAGTTTTTAAAACAAGAAACAAACAACAAGGAAACAAAAAGTTGTCTTTTAGGATGAAGACGTTTATTTAAGTGTTAAGGGAATCTGGAACCTTTAAATGGTAATTTTTTATTTTTTTACATTTTTTAAAAATGTTATTTTTTTGTTCTGCATATTTTCTGAGTATGTGGGTGAAATTTAAAGACAAACTGACCATTTTTTGGCTAAGTTTGGCTAAGTTGGTGGGAGGGCCCACCTAAAATAAACGGTGATCGGCTTGGGTGGAAGTTGAGTATGTGGGTGAAATTTAAAGACAAACTGACCTTTTTTGGCTAAGTTGGTGGGAGGGCCCACCTAAAATAAACGGTGATCGGCTTGGGTGGAAGTTGACGGCAATTGTAGGTTTAATAGGGATTGCAGTGGACACCTATTTTGCTTCTTTTTACCCTTGTATAGAGGAGGAGGACACGCTTTTTTATTTTTTATTAATTAATTAAGCATATTGTCAATACATATTGACAATCACAAAGGTCATAGGCCTAACCAAAATATAGACAAAATTAAAATATTACCATTAAAAATTGAGATGTGTAAAAAAAGTGCCACGTCAAAGGGTTAAATGGCATTTTGGTTTTTCACAGCGAATGCCAAAGAAAGAAGAAACAAGAAACTGTATCGAAAATGCCAAACTTGTGGCATACAAATAAAAAAAATTCTTTTTGGAACCACATAACTTATACATGTGGGGGGGAAAAAAATTCCCCTGCATTTTCTGTCCCAAAATGTACACAAGAAGATTCAACCTAAATAAACATTTGAAGAACGTACACAAAGGTGAGTATCTCTTAAGTGCTTTAAATCTTTTTTAAAATACACTTATTTTAAGTTTTTAAAACAAGAAACAAACAACAAGGAAACAAAAAGTTGTTTTTTAGGATGAAGACGTTTATTAAAGTGTTAAGGGAATCCGCCACCTTTAAATGGTAATTTCTTTATTTTTTTACATTTTTTAAATATGTTATTTTTTTGTTCTGCATATTTTCTGAGTATGTGGGTGAAATTTAAAGACAAACTGACCATTTTTCATTAAATAATATTAAAAAATAAAAGTTGTTACAAATCGCTTTTAAGCGTGAGTGAGTACCTACCAAAACATATTAGCCTACTTTAAAGCCCGCTTTCCGCAAGTTCTGTTTTTCCGTGTTTCTTATTACATATGTCTGAATAACTTTTAAAGTATTAAAGATATGCCATTAAACTTTTTACCACTTGTTCCTTGTTATATAACTGAGATATTGGTCATAAGAAATTGTATTAATAAAATAAAATAATTATAATTTTTTTGAATTTTTGTAAAATAAAAAAATTTATTTTAAAAATATAATTGCTTATAATTTTTTTTTCTAAAATGGTATTTTAATTATAATAACCAAAAAGTTTTTAGGTATTATAAGGATCAAAATAACTCAATAATCATTACAATTGATCAAAAAATAAAAAAGTTATTCAAAGTTTAGCAATGTACCTAAAAACAATGTGTAAAAAAATTGCCACGTCAAAGGGTTAAATGGCATTTTGGTTTTTCACGGCGAATGCCAAAGAAAGAAGAAACAAGAAACTGTATAGAAAATGCCAAACTTGTGGCATACAAATAAAAAAAAATTCTTTTTGGAACCACATAACTTATACATGCAGGGGGAAAAAAATTCCCCTGCATTTTTTGTCCCAAAATGTACACAAGAAGATTCAACCTAAATAAACATTTGAAGAACGTACACAAAAGTGAGTCTCTCTTAAGTGATTTAAATCTTTATTAAAATACACTTATTTTAAGTTTTTAAAACAAGAAACAAACAACAAGGAAACAAAAAGTTGTCTTTTAGGATGAAGACGTTTATTAAAGTGTTAAGGGAATCCGCCACCTTTAAATGGTAATTTTTTAATTTTTTTACATTTTTTAAAAATGTTATTTTTTTGTTCTGCATATTTTTTGAGTATGTGGGTGAAATTTAAAGACAAACTGACCATTTTTCATTAAATAATATTAAAAAATAAAAGTTGTTACAAATCGCTTTTAAGCGTGAGTGAGTACCTACCAAAACATATTAGCCTACTTTAAAGCCCGCTTTCCGCAAGTTCTGTTTTTCCGTGTTTCTTATTACATATGTCTGAATAACTTTTAAAGTATTAAAGATATGCCATTAAACTTTTTACCACTTGTTCCTTGTTATATAACTGAGATATTGGTCATAAGAAATTGTATAGCTAATAAAATAAAATAATTATAATTTTTTTGAATTTTTGTAAAATAAAAAAATTTATTTTAAAAATATAATTGCTTATATTTTTTTTTTCTAAAATGGTATTTTAATTATAATAACCAAAAAGTTTTTAGGTATTATAAGGATCAAAATAACTCAATAATCATTACAATTGATCAAAAAATAAAAAGGTTATTCAAAGTTTAGCAATGTACCTAAAAACAATGTGTAAAAAAATTGCCACGTCAAAGGGTTAAATGGCATTTTGGTTTTTCACGGCGAATGCCAAAGAAAGAAGAAACAAGAAACTGTATAGAAAATGCCAAACTTGTGGCATACAAATAAAAAAAAATTCTTTTTGGAACCACATAACTTATACATGCGGGGGGAAAAAAATTCCCCTGCATTTTTTGTCCCAAAATGTACACAAGAAGATTCAACCTAAATAAACATTTGAAGAACGTACACAAAAGTGAGTCTCTCTTAAGTGATTTAAATCTTTTTTAAAATACACTTATTTTAAGTTTTTAAAACAAGAAACAAACAACAAGGAAACAAAAAGTTGTCTTTTAGGATGAAGACGTTTATTAAAGTGTTAAGGGAATCCGCCACCTTTAAATGGTAATTTTTTATTTTTTTACATTTTTTAAAAATGTTATTTTTTTGTTCTGCATATTTTTTGAGTATGTGGGTGAAATTTAAAGACAAACTGACCATTTTTCATTAAATAATATTAAAAAATAAAAGTTGTTACAAATCGCTTTTAAGCGTGAGTGAGTACCTACCAAAACATATTAGCCTACTTTAAAGCCCGCTTTCCGCAAGTTCTGTTTTTCCGTGTTTCTTATTACATATGTCTGAATAACTTTTAAAGTATTATAGATATGCCATTAAACTTTTTACCACTTGTTCCTTGTTATATTACTGAGATATTGGTCATAAGAAATTGTATAGCTAATAAAATAAAATAATTATGAATTTTTTGAATTTTTGTAAATAAAAATTTATTTTAAAAATATAATTGCTTATAATTTTTTTTTCTGAAATGGTATTTTAATTATAATGACCAAAAGGTTTCTAGGTATTATAAGGATCAAAATAACTCAATAATCATTACAATTGATCAAAAAATAAAAAAGTTATTCAAAGTTTAGCAATGTACCTAAAAACAATGTGTAAAAAAATTGCCACGTCAAAGGGTTAAATGGCATTTTGTTTTTTCACGGCTAATGCCAAAGAAAGAAGAAACAAGAAACTGTATAGAAAATGCCAAACTTGTGGCATACAAATAAAAAAAATTCTTTTTGGAACCACATAACTTATACATGTGGGGGGGAAAAAATTCCCCTGCATTTTCTGTCCCAAAATGTACACAAGAAGATTCAACCTGGATAAACATTTGAAGAACGTACACAAAGGTGAGTCTCTCTTAAGTGCTTTAAATCTTTTTTAAATTCACTTATTTTAAGTTTTTAAAACAAGAAACAAACAACAAGGAAACAAAAAGTTGTCTTTTAGGATGAAGACGTTTATTAAAGTGTTAAGGGAATCTGGAACCTTTAAATGGTAATTTTTTTATTTTTTTACATTTTTTAAAATGTTATTTTTTGTTCTGCATATTTTCTGAGTATGTGGGTGAAATTTAAAGACAAACTGACCATTTTTTGGCTAAGTTTGGCTAAGTTGGTGGGAGGGCCCACCTAAAATAAACGGTGACCGGCTTGGGTGGAAGTTGACGGCAATTGTAGGTTTAATAGGGATTGCAGTGGACACCTGTTTTGCTTCTTTTTACCCTTGTATAGAGGAGGAGGACACGCTTTTTTATTTTTTATTAATTAATTAAGCATATTGTCAATACATATTGACAATCACAAAGGTCATAGGCCTAACCAAAATATAGACAAAATTAAAATATTACCATTAAAAATTGAGATGTGTAAAAAAAGTGCCACGTCAAAGGGTTAAATGGCATTTTGGTTTTTCACAGCGAATGCCAAAGAAAGAAGAAACAAGAAACTGTATAGAAAATAACAAACTTGTGGCATACAAATAAAAAAAAATTCTTTTTGGAACCACATAACTTATACATGTGGGGGGGGGGGGGAAAATTCCCCTGCATTTTCTGTCCCAAAATGTACACAAGAAGATTCAACCTAAATAAACATTTGAAGAACGTACACAAAAGTGAGTCTCTCTTAAGTGATTTAAATCTTTTTTAAAATACAATTATTTTAAGTTTTTAAAACAAGAAACAAACAACAAGGAAACAAAAAGTTGTCTTTTAGGATGAAGACGTTTATTAAAGTGTTAAGGGAATCCGCCACCTTTAAATGGTAATTTTTTTATTTTTTTACATTTTTTAAAAATGTTATTTTTTGTTCTGCATATTTTTTGAGTATGTGGGTGAAATTTAAAGACAAACTGACCATTTTTCATTAAATAATATTAAAAAATAAAAGTTGTTACAAATCGCTTTTAAGCGTGAGTGAGTACCTACCAAAACATATTAGCCTACTTTAAAGCCCGCTTTCCGCAAGTTCTGTTTTTCCGTGTTTCTTATTACATATGTCTGAATAACTTTTAAAGTATTATAGATATGCCATTAAACTTTTTACCACTTGTTCCTTGTTATATTACTGAGATATTGGTCATAAGAAATTGTATAGCTAATAAAATAAAATAATTAGGAATTTTTTGAATTTTTGTAAATAAAAATTTATTTTAAAAATATAATTGCTTATAATTTTTTTTCTGAAATGGTATTTTAATTATAATGACCAAAAGGTTTCTAGGTATTATAAGGATCAAAATAACTCAATAATCATTACAATTGATCAAAAAATAAAAAAGTTATTCAAAGTTTAGCAATGTACCTAAAAACAATGTGTAAAAAAATTGCCACGTCAAAGGGTTAAATGGCATTTTGTTTTTTCACGGCGAATGCCAAAGAAAGAAGAAACAAGAAACTGTATAGAAAATGCCAAACTTGTGGCATACAAATAAAAAAAAATTCTTTTTGGAACCACATAACTTATACATGTGGGGGGAAAAAAATTCCCCTGCATTTTCTGTCCCAAAATGTACACAAGAAGATTCAACCTGGATAAACATTTGAAGAACGTACACAAAGGTGAGTCTCTCTTAAGGGGATTCGCTACTCGTGAACAGCTAAAAATTGAAAAATGTTCAAATTTTTTTTTAATCTTAAATTATACTTTATTTAGTTCTTTACAAGAAAATATAACTTTAAATTATAGTACCTAATTTCTAAAGGGAGTAATTAATTTTTTTACGAAGCCTTACATACCTCAGCCACCAAATTTTACAGAGCGAGAGTGAAGTGCATCAGTGCATCCCACTGTTCTTAAAAACTTGGTTATTTGTACCCGATAATTTTATATAGTACTACTCTTTATTAATATTAGGTATTTGTCTATGTGTTTTGGTGGTCTTTGATTAATCTGTTGGATGGGCTACATTCAACAGCTGACAACAACAAAACAATGATTTACTTCTAATGTTTGTGTTCGTTCTCAATAATTTGTGTTGTGAATTGTTTACAAAGTGTTTTTACTCTTATTATTTGTGAGGGATACTGTTTTACCTTATTATAAACCTAATATGGGAAGGAAAAGTAAGAAAAGACTTCATCTGAGCTGTAGAAATGCATCAAATGTTTCTCAACGTTGGAAATCTGCCGGTGTACATGTTTCTCAACGTTGGAAATCTGCCGGTGTACAGGTACCTAACCTAGGCCTAGGTTTAGCCCCTACAATCACTGACATTGTAAACAGTCCTGAAGCATTACCTATGAATCAAGATAAGGATAGTGATAATGAGTTACCAGCTACAAAAAAAACTGGATTTGCTTTGTACGATAGTTACAAAAATAATATTGATGTAGATGAAAATGCCACAACTTACATTTTAGTAGATGAAAAACTACTAACATTATTTGTAGGCATGTTTCCCTGCCCTGACTGCCTAGCTATTGGCAATATCGTTATGGAAACAACATCTATCAGTGGATATGCAAATACATTCAAAATATCATGCAGTGAATGTGGATATAACCATAAGTTCTGTACGTCGGTTAGGTTACCGCAGTCTGATAATGCCAATACCAACTCTCCTTCATACGACATAAATCGACGCATGGTTCATGCCTTCTCTGCTATGGGCAAAGGCCTAAGAGGTATACAGACATTTTCCATGTTCATGAACATGAAATCTATCCAGAGTAAGGCATTTAGTGCCCATAAGTCATCGTTGCTTCGGACAGCAACCGAAAATGTAGAGAACAATTTGGAACGTGCACGGTGCGAGGTTCGTAAGGCCAATTCTTTGCTAACTGATATAAATGCCGAACCAAGTGACCCTGTAGACTTGACAGTCAGTTATGACGGCAGCTGGCATAAACGAGGTTTTACTAGTAAATATGGAGTTGGCTGTGTTATCGAAATGAACACAGGCCTCGTGATTGATTTCGAAGTGTTATCCAAGTACTGCCGAAGCTGCGACATAATGTCGAACAAATTGAAGGATAATCTTGCAGAGTTAGATACTTGGATGCAAGACCACAAACCTAAGTGTGAGAAAAACTTTGATGGATCATCCCCAATGATGGAGGTTGTAGCAGCCGAAAGGATTTGGTCACGCTCTTTAGCAAGGGGATTCAGGTACACAACTCTTATATCGGATGGTGATTCGAAGACACTCGTTCACTTGAACGCTGTAAAACCTTATGGTGACATAGAAATAGGAAAAATTGAATGTATCAACCATGTTTCCAAGCGACTAGGCACAGCTCTGCGGAAAGCCGTTCAGGACAACAAGAAGACAGAATGTAAGCTAGGCGGTAAATCCTACGGAAGCTTGAAAGATTCAACGATCACCAAATTAACCGGGTATTATCACAATGCGATCCAAAATAACATTGGCAGTGTGGCAAACATGAAAGAGGCAGTTTTTGCTACACTGAGTCATTGCATGTCTACCGACCAGAAACCGCAGCATAAGAAATGCCCGAAAGGAAACGACTCTTGGTGTTTTCACCAACGAGCCCTCGCCAAAGGAGAAAAGCCCCTATCTCATGACATTGCTGTAAAGACCCCCCTCAGAGAAAATGTGGTAAAGAAAATTATGCCAATTTATTTAAGGTTAGGCTCTACAACCTTGCTATCAAGATGTGTGGATGGCAAGACACAGAACGCGAATGAAGCCCTCCACGGCGTTATATGGTCAAAGTGCCCGAAAACCACATTTGTTTTTAAAAGCACCCTACTTCTGAGAGTCAGTGAAGGTATTTGCACTTACAACACTGGGTATTTGAAAACAATCACTGATGTCCATCAAACCAGTGGGCTTGGGACCAGCCCGGGTTCGAACACTGCGAAGATCGCCCAACATTTCGACACCTTGAGGCTCCGAATTGCAACAAAGAGGAAGTCCACAAAATACCAGGACTACAAGAAAAAGAAAAGAATAGCAGTTATGAGGGAAGAGGAAAGAAGATTGGAGGGGGAAGGAACATCCTATGCTGCTGGAGGATTTTAAATGTAAGTAAAATTTTTGTTTTCCTATGCGTAACGCCAAATGTAAATTTTTAGCCTACGAATAAATACACACAACAAATATTATTACCCTTTATAATAAACTATATTTCATTGGAAATTGGTCTCAGTCAATAATGAATCAATGTTTAATAACCTAAAGCTAAACTATATAAACTGAAAATGCATAATAAGGCCATATGTATACAGAAAAACTTTGATTGCGATTTACCGAAAGTTCACTTTTTCTATGTTTTCAGGACTATAATTGGATATAACAAGAAAACTGTTGAAGATAGAAGAATGATATTTTTTGTGCATATTAGTTGTAATGTAAGCAAACTTTTCTTGTATTTTGAATAGTATTGGACCGTTGACCTCTTGTAAATAAAACATTTAAAAAAAATAAAATTTATTTTTTATTAAGTTTTCTTATTTTTTAATTTATTATTATTTCTTTTAATGTCCAACAATGAAAATACATGAATTTTTAGGTTATCTAAATACCTTTAATTTGATACCAAAACTAACAATTTTGAGTGAGTAGTTTTTAAAATATATCAATTTTAAAAAATTACCATTTTTTTAAAAAAATTTGTTTTATTGTTAACACAAAACTCAAAAATTTTTTAATAAATATTTTTTATCATTGTTATGCCTATATGGTTACATAACTGCCAAAAAGTAATAGAAAATATAATATATAAAAAAAGTTGTTCACGGGTAGCGAATCCCCTTAAGTGCTTTAAATCTTTTTTAAATTCACTTATTTTAAGTTTTTAAAACAAGAAACAAACAACAAGGAAACAAAAAGTTGTCTTTTAGGATGAAGACGTTTATTAAAGTGTTAAGGGAATCTGGAACATTTAAATGGTAATTTTTTTATTTTTTTACATTTTTTAAAAATGTTATTTTTTGTTCTGCATATTTTCTGAGTATGTGGGTGAAATTTAAAGACAAACTGACCATTTTTTGGCTAAGTTTGGCTAAGTTGGTGGGAGGGCCCACCTAAAATAAACGGTGACCGGCTTGGGTGGAAGTTGACGGCAATTGTAGGTTTAATAGGGATTGCAGTGGACACCTGTTTTGCTTCTTTTTACCCTTGTATAGAGGAGGAGGACACGCTTTTTTATTTTTTATTAATTAATTAAGCATATTGTCAATACATATTGACAATCACAAAGGTCATAGGCCTAACCAAAATATAGACAAAATTAAAATATTACCATTAAAAATTGAGATGTGTAAAAAAAGTGCCACGTCAAAGGGTTAAATGGCATTTTGGTTTTTCACAGCGAATGCCAAAGAAAGAAGAAACAAGAAACTGTATAGAAAATGCCAAACTTGTGGCATACAAATAAAAAAAAATTCTTTTTGGAACCACATAACTTATACATGTGGGGGGGAAAAAAATTCCCCTGCATTTTCTGTCCCAAAATGTACACAAGAAGATTCAACCTGGATAAACATTTGAAGAACGTACACAAAGGTGAGTATCTCTTAAGTGCTTTAAATCTTTTTAAAATACACTTATTTTAAGTTTTTAAAACAAGAAACAAACAACAAGGAAACAAAAAGTTGTTTTTTAGGATGAAGACGTTTATTAAAGTGTTAAGGGAATCCGCCACCTTTAAATGGTAATTTCTTTATTTTTTTACATTTTTTAAAAATGTTATTTTTTTGTTCTGCATATTTTCTGAGTATGTGGGTGAAATTTAAAGACAAACTGACCATTTTTCATTAAATAATATTAAAAAATAAAAGTTGTTACAAATCGCTTTTAAGCGTGAGTGAGTACCTACCAAAACATATTAGCCTACTTTAAAGCTCGCTTTCCGCAAGTTCTGTTTTTCCGTGTTTCTTATTACATATGTCTGAATAACTTTTAAAGTATTAAAGATATGCCATTAAACTTTTTACCACTTGTTCCTTGTTATATTACTGAGATATTGGTCATAAGAAATTGTATAGCTAATAAAATAAAATAATTATAAATTTTTTGAATTTTTGTAAAATAAAAAAATTTATTTTTAAAATATAATTGCTTATAATTTTTTTTTCTAAAATGGTATTTTAATTATAATGACCAAAAAGTTTTTAGGTATTATAAGGATCAAAATAACTCAATAATCATTACAATTGATCAAAAAATAAAAAAGTTATTCAAAGTTTAGCAATGTACCTAAAAACAATGTGTAAAAAAATTGCCACGTCAAAGGGTTAAATGGCATTTTGGTTTTTCACGGCGAATGCCAAAGAAAGAAGAAACAAGAAACTGTATAGAAAATGCCAAACTTGTGGCATACAAATAAAAAAAATTCTTTTTGGAACCACATAACTTATACATGTAGGGGGAAAAAAAATTCCCCTGCATTTTTTGTCCCAAAATGTACACAAGAAGATTCAACCTGGATAAACATTTGAAGAACGCACACAAAGGTGAGTCTCTCTTAAGTGCTTTAAATCTTTTTTAAAATACACTTATTTTAAGTTTTTAAAACAAGAAACAAACAACAAGGAAACAAAAAGTTGTCTTTTAGGATGAAGACGTTTATTTAAGTGTTAAGGGAATCTGGAACCTTTAAATGGTAATTTTTTATTTTTTTACATTTTTAAAAATGTTATTTTTTTGTTCTGCATATTTTCTGAGTATGTGGGTGAAATTTAAAGACAAACTGACCATTTTTTGGCTAAGTTTGGCTAAGTTGGTGGGAGGGCCCACCTAAAATAAACGGTGACCGGCTTGGGTGGAAGTTGACGGCAATTGTAGGTTTAATAGGGATTGCAGTGGACACCTGTTTTGCTTCTTTTTACCCTTGTATAGAGGAAGAGGACACGCTTTTTTTATTTTTTATTAATTAATTAAGCATATTGTCAATACATATTGACAATCACAAAGGTCATAGGCCTAACCAAAATATAGACAAAATTAAAATATTACCATTAAAAATTGAGATGTGTAAAAAAAGTGCCACGTCAAAGGGTTAAATGGCATTTTGGTTTTTCACAGCGAATGCCAAAGAAAGAAGAAACAAGAAACTGTATAGAAAATGCCAAACTTGTGGCATACAAATAAAAAAAAATTCTTTTTGGAACCACATAACTTATACATGTGGGGGGGGGGGAAAATTCCCCTGCATTTTCTGTCCCAAAATGTACACAAGAAGATTCAACCTAAATAAACATTTGAAGAACGTACACAAAAGTGAGTCTCTCTTAAGTGATTTAAATCTTTTTTAAAATACACTTATTTTAAGTTTTTAAAACAAGAAACAAACAACAAGGAAACAAAAAGTTGTCTTTTAGGATGAAGACGTTTATTAAAGTGTTAAGGGAATCCGCCACCTTTAAATGGTAATTTTTTATTTTTTTACATTTTTTAAAAATGTTATTTTTTTGTTTTGCATATTTTTTGAGTATGTGGGTGAAATTTAAAGACAAACTGACCATTTTTCATTAAATAATATTAAAAAATAAAAGTTGTTACAAATCGCTTTTAAGCGTGAGTGAGTACCTACCAAAACATATTAGCCTACTTTAAAGCCCGCTTTCCGCAAGTTCTGTTTTTCCGTGTTTCTTATTACATATGTCTGAATAACTTTTAAAGTATTATAGATATGCCATTAAACTTTTTACCACTTGTTCCTTGTTATATTACTGAGATATTGGTCATAAGAAATTGTATAGCTCATAAAATAAAATAATTAGGAATTTTTTGAATTTGTGTAAAATAAAAAAATTTATTTTAAAATATAATTGCTTATAATTTTTTTTTCTCAAATGGTATTTTAATTATAATGACCAAAAAGTTTTTAGGTATTATAAGGATCAAAATAACTCAATAATCATTACAATTGATCAAAAAATAAAAAAGTTATTCAAAGTTTAGCAATGTACCTAAAAACAATGTGTAAAAAAATTGCCACGTCAAAGGGTTAAATGGCATTTTGGTTTTTCACGGCGAATGCCAAAGAAAGAAGAAACAAGAAACTGTATAGAAAATGCCAAACTTGTGACATACAAATAAAAAAAAATTCTTTTTGGAACCACATAACTTATACATGTGGGGGGAAAAAAAATTTCCCTGCATTTTTTGTCCCAAAAGGTACACAAGAAGATTCAACCTGGATAAACATTTGAAGAACGTACACAAAGGTGAGTCTCTCTTAAGTGCTTTAAATCTTTTTTAAAATACACTTATTTTAAGTTTTTAAAACAAGAAACAAACAACAAGGAAACAAAAAGTTGTCTTTTAGGATGAAGACGTTTATTTAAGTGTTAAGGGAATCTGGAACCTATAAATGGTAATTTTTTTATTTTTTTACATTTTTTAAAAATGTTATTTTTTTGTTCTGCATATTTTCTGAGTATGTGGGTGAAATTTAAAGACAAACTGACCTTTTTTGGCTAAGTTGGTGGGAGGGCCCACCTAAAATAAACGGTGACCGGCTTGGGTGGAAGTTGACGGCAATTGTAGGTTTAATAGGGATTGCAGTGGACACCTGTTTTGCTTCTTTTTACCCTTGTATAGAGGAGGAGGAGACGCTTTTTTTATTTTTTATTAATTAATTAAGCATATTGTCAATACATATTGACAGTCACAAAGGTCATAGGCCTAACCAAAATATAGACAAAATTAAAATATTACCATTAAAAATTGAGATGTGTAAAAAAAGTGCCACGTCAAAGGGTTAAATGGCATTTTGGTTTTTCACAGCGAATGCCAAAGAAAGAAGAAACAAGAAACTGTATAGAAAATGCCAAACTTGTGGCATACAAATAAAAAAAATTTCTTTTTGGAACCACATAACTTATACATGTGGGGGGAAAAAAATTCCCCTGCATTTTCTGTCCCAAAATGTACACAAGAAGATTCAACCTGGATAAACATTTGAAGAACGTACACAAAGGTGAGTCTCTCTTAAGTGCTTTAAATCTTTTTTAAAATACACTTATTTTAAGTTTTTAAAACAAGAAACAAACAACAAGGAAACAAAAAGTTGTCTTTTAGGATGAAGACGTTTATTAAAGTGTTAAGGGAATCCGCCACCTTTAAATGGTAATTTTTTATTTTTTTACATTTTTTAAAAATGTTATTTTTTTGTTCTGCATATTTTCTGAGTATGTGGGTGAAATTTAAAGACAAACTGACCATTTTTCATTAAATAATATTAAAAAATAAAAGTTGTTACAAATCGCTTTTAAGCGTGAGTGAGTACCTACCAAAACATATTAGCCTACTTTAAAGCCCGCTTTCCGCAAGTTCTGTTTTTCCGTGTTTCTTATTACATATGTCTGAATAACTTTTAAAGTATTATAGATATGCCATTAAACTTTTTACCACTTGTTCCTTGTTACATTACTGAGATATTGGTCATAAGAAATTGTATAGCTAATAAAATAAAATAAATATGAATTTTTTGAATTTTTGTCAAATAAAAAAATTTATTTTAAAAATATAATTGCTTATAATTTTTTTTCTGAAATAGTATTTTAATTATAATGACCAAAAGGTTTCTAGGTATTATAAGGATCAAAATAACTCAATAATCATTACAATTGATCAAAAAATAAAAAAGTTATTCAAAGTTTAGCAATGTCCCTAAAAACAATGTGTAAAAAAATTGCCACGTCAAAGAGTTAATAGGGATTGCTCATGGAGCGGGAATTGAACCAAGTAAAATATACATGTAAAAAAGAAAAAAAATTCAAGTGCAGTTTCTGCCCAAAAAAGTACTCTCGAAGACACAATCTCAAATATCACCTGGAGCACGGACACAAAGGTGAGCCTCTCTTATGCATGTAAAAAAGAAAGCCTAATAGGGATTGCTCATGGAGCAAGAATTGAACCACATAAAATATACATGTAAAAAAAATTCAAGTGCAGTTTCTGCCCAAAAAAGTACTCACGAAGACACACATTTGAAAGCCTAATAGGGATTGCTCATGGAGCGGGAATTGAACCACGTAAATTATACATGTAAAAAAGAAAAAAAATTAAAGTGCAGTTTCTGCCAAAAAAAGTACTCACGAAGACAAAATCTCAAATATCACCTGAAGCACGGTCACAAAGGTGAGTCTCTCTTATACATGTAAAATAGAAAGCGTAATAGGGATTGCTCATGGAGCGGGAATTGGACCCGCGCCGCGGCGTAAAACAAAAATCTATATGGAACCACATCAAATTCACATGTAAAAAAGAAAAAAAATTCAAATGCAGTATGTGCCCAAAAAAATACGGAAGATCCATCGTTTAGCACAAACCACAATATAAACACTTATAACATCAAAACAAATAATCGCGTACACATAACCTCACTTCGGAACTGTTAAAACAACCAGCTGACTGACAATAGAGCGCTAGAACGCACTGTTTGATTGTTGGTCCAGTAGGTGGCGCTGTGGGTGGAGTAGCTCGGAACTATGTGTAGTCCCATACAAAGGAAGGATTCATCAAATAGCTCATGGAGTATTATAGCCATTCATTGCGAGCTAACTGCTCCACGTGTGAATAAATGCACGGCGTACTGCCCAAAAAAGTACTTACGAAGACACACATTTGAAAGCCTAATAGGGATTGCTCATGGAGCGGGAATTGAACCACGTAAAATATACATGTAAAAAGAAAAAAAATCAAGTGCAGTTTCTGCCCAAAAAAGTACTCACGAAGAGACACATTTGAAAGCCTAATAGGGATTGCTCATGGAGCGGGAATTGAACCACGTAAAATATTCATGTTAAAAAAGAAAAATAATTCAAGTGCAGTTTCTGCCCAAAAAAGTACTCACGAAGACACAATCTCAAATATCACCTGGAGCACGGACACAAAGGTGAGTCTCTCTTAACACATTCACTGCTGAAATTAACCCTTTGGTAACAATTTTCTTTACATTTCTCAATTTTTAATTGTAATATTTTTATTTTGTCTGTATTTGGTCTAATATTTTTGTTTGACCTTTGTGATTGTCAATATGAATTGACAATATGCTAAATTAATTAATAAAAAATAAAAAAACCGTGTCCTCCTCCTCTATACAAGGGTAAAATGAAGCAAAACAGGTGTCCACTGCAATCCCTATTAAACCTACAAATCCATGTCCACATCAAGTTGATTACTCGGGCCCGGAAGATCCAACGTTTAGCACAAACCACAATATAAACACTTATAACATCAAAACAAATAATCGCGTACACATAACCTCACTTCGGAACTGTTAAACAACCAGCTGACTGACAATAGAGCGCTAGAACGCACTGTTTGATTGTTGGTCCAGTAGGTGGCGCTGTGGGTGGAGTAGCTCGGAACTATGTGTAGTCCCATACATAGGAAGGATTCATCAAATAGCTCATGCAGTATTATAGCCATTCATTGCGAGCTAACTGCTCCACGTGTGAATAAATCCACGGAGTACTGCCCAAAAAAGTACTTACGAAGACACACATTTGAAAGCCTAATAGGGATTGCTCATGGAGCGGGAATTGAACCACGTAAAATATACATGTAGAAAAGAAAAAAAATTCAAGTGCAGTTTCTGCCCAAAAAAGTACTCACGAAGACACAGCCTCGAATATCACCTGGAGCACGGACACAAAGGTGAGTCTCTCTTATACATGTAAAAAAGAAAGCCTAATAGGGATTGCTCATGGAGCGGGAATTGAACCACGTAAAATATACATGTAAAAAAGGAAAAAATTCAAGTGCAGTTTCTGCCCAAAAAAGTACTCACGAAGACACAATCTCAAATATCACCTGGAGCACGGACACAAAGGTGAGTCTCTCTTAACACATTCACTGCTGAAATTAACCCTTTGGTAACAATTTTCTTTACATTTCTCAATTTTTAATTGTAATATTTTTATTTCGTCTGTATTTGGTCTAATATTTTGGTTTGACCTTTGTGATTTACAATATGTATTGACAATATGCTAAATTAATTAATAAAAAATAAAAAACCGTGTCCTCCTCCTCTATACAAGGGTAAAATGAAGCAAAACAGGTGTCCACTGCAATCCCTTTTAAACCTACAAATGCCGTCAACTTCCACCCAAGCCGGTCACCGTTTATTTTAAGTGGGCCCTCCCACCAGCTTTACCACACATTTGAAAGCCTAATAGGGATTGCTCATGGAGCGGGAATTGAACCCGCGCCGCGGCGCATGTCCCAACCATTAGCTCGTCAATCAATGATTTAGACCACACCAAAAAGAAAAAAGAAATTAAAAAAAAGTAAAGTAAAAAAGAAAGCCTAATAGGGATTGCTCATGGAGCGGGAATTAAACCAAGTAAAATATACATGTAAAAAGAAAAAAAATCAAGTGCAGTTTCTGCCCAAAAAGGACTCACGAAGACACACATTTGAAAGCCTAATAGGGAATGCTCACGGAGCGGGAATTGAACCACGTGAAATATACATGTAAAAAAGAAAAAAATTCAAGTGCAGTTTCTGCCCAAAAAAGTACTCACGAAGACAAAATCTCAAATATCACCTGGAGCACGGTCACAAAGGTGAGTCTCTCTTATACATGTAAAAAAGAAAGCCTAATCGGGATTTCTCATGGAGCGGGAATTGAACCAAGTAAAATATACATGTAAAAAGAAAAAAAATCAAGTGCAGTTTCTGCCCAAAAAGGACTCACGAAGACACACATTTGAAAGCCTAATAGGGATTGCTCATGGAGCGGGAATTAAACCACGTAAAATATACATGTAAAAAAGAAAAAAAATCAAGTGCAGTTTCTGCCCATAAAAGTACTCACGAAGACACACATTTGAAAGCCTAATAGGGATTGCTCATGGAGCGGGAATTGAACCACGTAAAATATACATGTAGAAAAGAAAAACAATTCGAGTGCAGTTTCTGCCCAAAAAAGTACTCACGAAGACACAACCTCGAATATCACCTGGAGCACGGACACAAAGGTGAGTCTCTCTTATACATGTAAAAAAGAAAGCCTAATAGGGATTGCTCATGGAGCGGGAATTGAACCACGTAAAATATACATGTAAAAAAGAAAAAAATTCAAGTGCAGTTTCTGCCCAAAAAAGTACTCACGAAGACACAATCTCAAATATCACCTGGAGCACGGACACAAAGGTGAGTCTCTCTTAACACATTCACTGCTGAAATTAACCCTTTGGTAACAATTTTCTTTACATTTCTCAATTTTTAATTGTAATATTTTAATTTTGTCTGTATTTGGTCTAATATTTTGGTTTGACCTTTGTGAATTACAATATGTATTGACAATTTGCTAAATTAATTAATAAAAATAAAAAAAACCGTGTCCTCCTCCTCTATATAAGGGTAAAATGAAGCAAAACAGGTGTCCACTGCAATCCCTATTAAACCTACAAATGCCGTCAACTTCCACCCAAGCCGGTCACCGTTTATTTTAGGTGGGCCCTCCCACCAGCTTTACCACACATTTGAAAGCCTAATAGGGATTGCTCATGGAGCGGGAATTGAACCCGCGCCGCGGCGTATGTCCCAATCATTAACTCGTCAGTCAATGATTTAGACCACACCAAAAAGAAAAAAGAAAAAAGAAAGTAAAAAAAGTAAAGTACAAAAGAAAGCCTAATAGGGATTGCTCATGGAGCTGGAATTAAACCACGTAAAATATACATGTAAAAAGAAAAAAAAATCAACTGCAGTTTCTGCCCAAAAAGGACTCACGAAGACACACATTTGAAAGCCTAATAGGGATTGCTCATGGAGCGGGAATTGAACCACGTGAAATATACATGTAAAAAATAAAAAAAATTCAAGTGCAGTTTCTGCCTAAAAAGTACTCACGAAGACAAAATCTCAAATATCACCTGGAGCACGGACACAAAGGTGAGTCTCTCTTATACATGTAAAAAAGAAAGCCTAATAGGGATTTCTCATGGAGCGGGAATTGAACTACGTAAAATATACATGTAAAAAAGAAAAAAAATTCAAGTGCAGTTTCTGCCCAAAAAGTACTCACGAAGAAACACATTTGAAAGCCTAATAGGGATTGCTAATGGAGCGGGAATTGAACCACGTAAAATATACATGTAAAAAAGAAAAAAAATTCAAGTGCAGTTTCTGCCTAAAAAAGTACTCACGAAGACAAAATCTCAAATATTACCTGAAGCACGGACACAAAGGTGAGTCTCTCTTATACATGTAAAAAAGAAAGCCTAATAGGGATTGCTCATGGAGCGGGAATAGGACCCGCGCCGCGGCGTAAATCAAAAATCTATATGGAACCACATCAAATTCACATGTAAAAAAGAAAAAAAATTCAAATGCAGTATGTGCCCGAAAAAATACGGAAGATCCATCGTTTAGCACAAACCACAATATAAACACTTATAACATCAAAACAAATAATCGCGTACACATAACCTCACTTCGGAACTGTTAAAACAACCAGCTGACTGACAATAGAGCGCTAGAACGCACTGTTTGATTGTTGGTCCAGTAGGTGGCGTTGTGGGTGGAGTAGCTCGGAACTATGTGTAGTCCCATACAAAGGAAGGATTCAACAAATAGCTCATGCAGTATTATAGCCATTCATTGCGAGCTAACTGCTCCACGTGTGAATAAATGCACGGCGTACTGCCCAAAAAAGTACTCACGAAGACACACATTTGAAAGCCTAATAGGGATTGCTCATGGAGCGGGAATTGAACCACGTAAAATATACATGTAAAAAAGAAAAAAATTCAAGTGCAGTTTCTGCCCAAAAAAGTACTCACGAAGACACAATCTCAAATATCACCTGGAGCACGGACACAAAGGTGAGTCTCTCTTATACATGTAAAAAAGAAAGCCTAATAGGGATTGCTCATGGAGCGGGAATTGGACCCGTGCCGCGGCGTAAAACAAAAATCTATATGGAACCACATCAAATTCACATGTAAAAAGGAAAAAAGTCAAATGCAGTATGTGCCCGAAAAAATACGGAAGATCCATCGTTTAGCACAAACCACAATATAAACACTTATAACATCAAAACAAATAATCGCGTACACATAACCTCGCTTCGGAACTGTTAAAACAACCAGCTGACTGACAATAGAGCGCTAGAACGCACTGTTTGATTTTTGGTCCAGTAGGTGGCGCTGTGGGTGGAGTAGCTCGGAACTATGTGTAGTCCCATACAAAGGAAGTATTCAACAAATAGCTCATGCAGTATTATAGCCATTCATTGCGAGCTAACTGCTCCACGTGTGAATAAATGCACGGCGTACTGCCCAAAAAAGTACTCACGAGGACACACATTTGAAAGCCTAATAGGGATTGCTCATGGAGCGGGAATTGAACCACGTAAAATATACATGTAAAAAAGAAAAAAAATCAAGTGCAGTTTCTGCCCATAAAAGTACTCACGAAGACACACATTTGAAAGCCTAATAGGGATTGCTCATGGAGCGGGAATTGAACCACGTAAAATATACATGTAAAAAAGAAAAAAATGCAAGTGCAGTTTCTGCCCAAAAAAGTACTCACGAAGACACAATCTCAAATATCACCTGGAGCACGGACACAAAGGTGAGTCTCTCTTATACATGTAAAAAAGAAAGCCTAATACGGATTGCTCATGGAGCGGGAATTGAACCACGTAAAATATACATGTAAAAAAGAAAAAAAATTCTAGTGCAGTTTCTACCCAAAAAAGTACTCACGAAGACACAATCTCAAATATCACCTGGAGCACGGACACAAAGGTGAGTCTCTCTTAACACATTCACTGCTGAAATTAACCCTTTGGTAACAATTTTCTTTACACTTCTCAATTTTTAATTGTAATATTTTTATTTCGTCTGTATTTGGTCTAATATTTTGGTTTGACCTTTGTGATTTACAATATGTATTGACAATATGCTAAATTAATTAATAAAAAATAAAAAAACCGTGTCCTCATTCTCTATATAAGGGTAAAATGAAGCAAAACAGGTGTCCACTGCAATCCCTATTAAACCTACAAATGCCGTCAACTTCCACCCAAGCCGGTCACCGTTTATTTTAGGTGGGGCCCTCCCACCAGCTTTACCACACATTTGAAAGCCTAATAGGGATTGCTCATGGAGCGGGAATTGAACCCGCGCCACGGCGTATGTCCCAATCATTAGCTCGTCAGTCAATGATTTAGACCACACCAAAAAGAAAAAAGAAATTAAAAAAAAGTAAAGTAAAAAAGAAAGCCTAATAGGGATTGCTCATGGAGCGGGAATTAAACCACGTAAAATATACATGTAAAAAGAAAAAAAATCAAGTGCAGTTTCTGCCCAAAAAGGACTCACGAAGACACACATTTGAAAGCCTAATAGGGATTGCTCATGGAGCGGGAATTGAACCACGTGAAATATACATGTAAAAAAGAAAAAAAATTCAAGTGCAGTTTCTGCCCAAAAAAGTACTCACGAAGACAAAATCTCAAATATCACCTGGAGCACGGACACAAAGGTGAGTCTCTCTTATACATGTAAAAAAGAAAGCCTAATCGGGATTTCTCATGGAGCGGGAATTGAACCACGTAAAATATACATGTAAAAAAGAAAAAAAAATCAAGTGCAGTTTCTGCCCAAAAAGTACTCACGAAGACACACATTTGAAAGCCTAATAGGGATTGCTAATGGAGCGGGAATTGAACCACGTAAAATATACATGTAAAAAAGAAAAAAAATTCAAGTGCAGTTTCTGCCTAAAAAAGTACTCACGAAGACAAAATCTCAAATATTACCTGAAGCACGGACACAAAGGTGAGTCTCTCTTATACATGTAAAAAAGAAAGCCTAATAGGGATTGCTCATGGAGCGGGAATAGGACCCGCGCCGCGGCGTAAAACAAAAATCTATATGGAACAACATCAAATTCACATGTAAAAAAGAAAAAAAATTCAAATGCAGTATGTGTCCGAAAAAATACGGAAGATCCATCGTTTAGCACAAACCACAATATAAACACTTATAACATCAAAACAAATAATCGCGTACACATAACCTCACTTCGGAACTGTTAAAACAACCAGCTGACTGACAATAGAGCGCTAGAACGCACTGTTTGATTGTTGGTCCAGTAGGTGGCGCTGTGGGTGGAGTAGCTCGGAACTATGTGTAGTCCCATACAAAGGAAGGATTCAACAAATAGCTCATGCAGTATTATAGCCATTCTTGCGAGCTAACTGCTCCACGTGTGAATAAATGCACGGCGTACTGCCCAAAAAAGTACTCACGAAGACACACATTTGAAAGCCTAATAGGGATTGCTCATGGAGCGGGAATTGAACCACGTAAAATATACATGTATAAAAGAAAAAAACTCAAGTGCAGTTTCTGCCCAAAAAAGTACTCACGAAGACACAATCTCAAATATCACCTGGAGCACGGACACAAAGGTGAGTCTCTCTTATACATGTAAAAAAGAAAGCCTAATAGGGATTGCTCATGGAGCGGGAATTGGACCCGTGCCGCGGCGTAAAACAAAAATCTATATGGAACCACATCAAATTCACATGTAAAAAGGAAAAAAGTCAAATGCAGTATGTGCCCGAAAAAATACGGAAGATCCATCGTTTAGCACAAACCACAATATAAACACTTATAACATCAAAACAAATAATCGCGTACACATAACCTCGCTTCGGAACTGTTAAAACAACCAGCTGACTGACAATAGAGCGCTAGAACGCACTGTTTGATTTTTGGTCCAGTAGGTGGCGCTGTGGGTGGAGTAGCTCGGAACTATGTGTAGTCCCATACAAAGGAAGTATTCAACAAATAGCTCATGCAGTATTATAGCCATTCATTGCGAGCTAACTGCTCCACGTGTGAATAAATGCACGGCGTACTACCCAAAAAAGTACTCAAGAGGACACACATTTGAAAGCCTAATAGGGATTGCTCATGGAGCGGGAATTAAACCACGTAAAATATACATGTAAAAAAGAAAGAAAATCAAGTGCAGTTTCTGCCCATAAAAGTACTCACGAAGACACACATTTGAAAGCCTAATAGGGATTGCTCATGGAGCGGGAATTGAACCACGTAAAATATACATGTAAAAAAGAAAAAAATGCAAGTGCAGTTTCTGCCCAAAAAAGTACTCACGAAGACACAATCTCAAATATCACCTGGAGCACGGACGCAAAGGTGAGTCTCTCTTATACATGTAAAAAAGAAAGCCTAATAGGGATTGCTCATGGAGCGGGAATTGAACCACGTAAAATATACATGTAAAAAAGAAAAAAAATTCAAGTGCAGTTTCTACCCAAAAAAGTACTCACGAAGACACAATCTCAAATATCACCTGGAGCACGGACACAAAGGTGAGTCTCTCTTAACACATTCACTGCTGAAATTAACCCTTTGGTAACAATTTTCTTTACATTTCACAATTTTTAATTGTAATATTTTTATTTCGTCTGTATTTGGTCTAATATTTTGGTTTGACCTTTGTGATTTACAATATGTATTGACAATATGCTAAATTAATTAATAAAAAATAAAAAAACCGTGTCCTCCTCCTCTATATAAGGGTAAAATGAAGCAAAACAGGTGTCCACTGCAATCCCTATTAAACCTACAAATGCCGTCAACTTCCACCCAAGCCGGTCACCGTTTATTTTAGGTGGGCCCTCCCACCAGCTTTACCACACATTTGAAAGCCTAATAGGGATTGCTCATGGAGCGGGAATTGAACCCGCGCCGCGGCGCATGTCCCAATCATTAGCTCGTCAGTCAATGATTTAGACCACACCAAAAAGAAAAAAGAAATTAAAAAAAAGTAAAGTAAAAAAGAAAGCCTAATAGGGATTGCTCATGGAGCGGGAATTAAACCACGTAAAATATACATGTAAAAAGAAAAAAATCAAGTTCAGTTTCTGCCCAAAAAGGACTCCCGAAGACACACATTTGAAAGCCTAATAGGGATTGCTCATGGAGCGGGAATTGAACCACGTGAAATATACATGTAAAAAAGAAAAAAAATTCAAGTGCAGTTTCTGCCCAAAAAAGTACTCACGAAGACAAAATCTCAAATATCACCTGGAGCACGGACACAAAGGTGAGTCTCTCTTATACATGTAAAAAAGAAAGCCTAATCGGGATTTCTCATGGAGCGGGAATTGAACCACGTAAAATATACATGTAAAAAAGAAAAAAAATTCAAGTGCAGTTTCTGCCCAAAAAGTACTCACGAAGACACACATTTGAAAGCCTAATAGGGATTGCTAATGGAGCGGGAATTGAACCACGTAAAATATACATGTAAAAAAGAAAAAAAATTCAAGTGCAGTTTCTGCCTAAAAAAGTACTCACGAAGACAAAATCTCAAATATTACCTGAAGCACGGACACAAAGGTGAGTCTCTCTTATACATGTAATAAAGAAAGCCTAATAGGGATTGCTCATGGAGCGGGAATAGGACCCGCGCCGCGGCGTAAAACAAAAATCTATATGGAACCACATGAAATTCACATGTAAAAAAGAAAAAAAATTCAAATGCAGTATGTGTCCGAAAAGATACGGAAGATCCATCGTTTAGCATAAACCACAATATAAACACTTATAACATCAAAACAAATAATCGCGTACACATAACCTCACTTCGGAACTGTTAAAACAACCAGCTGACTGACAATAGAGCGCTAGAACGCACTGTTTGATTGTTGGTCCAGTAGGTGGCGCTGTGGGTGGAGTAGCTCGGAACTATGTGTAGTCCCATACAAAGGAAGGATTCAACAAATAGCTCATGCAGTATTATAGCCATTCATTGCGAGCTAACTGCTCCACGTGTGAATAAATGCACGGCGTACTGCCCAAAAAAGTACTCACGAAGACACACATTTGAAAGCCTAATAGGGATTGCTCATGGAGCGGGAATTGAACCACGTAAAATATACATGTAAAAAAGAAAAAAATTCAAGTGCAGTTTCTGCCCAAAAAAGTACTCACGAAGACACAATCTCAAATATCACCTGGAGCACGGACACAAAGGTGAGTCTCTCTTATACATGTAAAAAAGAAAGCCTAATAGGGATTGCTCATGGAGCGGGAATTGGACCCGTGCCGCGGCGTAAAACAAAAATCTATATGGAACCACATCAAATTCACATGTAAAAAGGAAAAAAGTCAAATGCAGTATGTGCCCGAAAAAATACGGAAGATCCATCGTTTAGCACAAACCACAATATAAACACTTATAACATCAAAACAAATAATCGCGTACACATAACCTCGCTTCGGAACTGTTAAAACAACCAGCTGACTGACAATAGAGCGCTAGAACGCACTGTTTGATTTTTGGTCCAGTAGGTGGCGCTGTGGGTGGAGTAGCTCGGAACTATGTGTAGTCCCATACAAAGGATGTATTCAACAAATAGCTCATGCAGTATTATAGCCATTCATTGCGCGCTAACTGCTCCACGTGTGAATAAATGCACGGCGTACTGCCCAAAAAAGTACTCACGAAGACACACATTTGAAAGCCTAATAGGGATTGCTCATGGAGCGGGAATTAAACCACGTAAAATATACATGTAAAAAAGAAAAAAAATCAAGTGCAGTTTCTGCCCATAAAAGTACTCACGAAGACACACATTTGAAAGCCTAATAGGGATTGCTCATGGAGCGGGAATTGAACCACGTAAAATATACATGTAAAAAAGAAAAAAATGCAAGTGCAGTTTCTGCCCAAAAAAGTACTCACGAAGACACAATCTCAAATATCACCTGGAGCACGGACACAAAGGTGAGTCTCTCTTATACATGTAAAAAAGAAAGCCTAATAGGGATTGCTCATGGGGCGGGAATTGGACCCACGCCGCGGCGTATGTCCCAATCATTAGCTCGTCAGTCAATGATTTAGACCACACGACCGCGCAGTACCGTCAGACCAGTGCTCGTTTGAGTCTTAAAGCCTACGGCTCTGGCGGCGATTCATTGAACCGCTTGAGCACCCGGCCTGGTGGCAAATCATTGAACTACTAGGCCAAGCCGTCGGTAACAGCACGAGACAGTCCCATCGCAGCGCTACGAGATAGTCTCGTATGTCTACGCCAATGGGTTAAAGGTTTTAGGTCCCCTATGTCGTCGTAGACCATTGTTGTATAGCCTAGGTTTCAATTTTGTATTTATCAAATTGTTTGTGATGAATAAAGGGTTTTCTTTTTTCTTATTCTTTCTTCTTCTAAACTCAGGCAAGAAAGGGTTTTCAGACTGCAAAAAAAAGCAGTTAGAATTATTTGCAAATTGCAATCAAGAGATTCTTGTAGGGAAGCCTTCAGGGAGCTTGGTTTGCTTACATTGCCCTGCCTTTATACCTAGGAGGTAACACTGTACTGCAAGTATAAATGCTCACTTCTCCAGGGCAGTCAAATCCACCAATATGATACTAGGGGCAGGGACACATATCGACTCGGGCAGCACAGAACTGTGTTGTTTGAACATTGCCGTCGCAGGCTGGAGTCAAGTTCCTAAATAAGCTCCCTGAAGGTATCAAACAATCAGAAAATCATAATCAATTCAAAACTCGACTAAAATGCCTATTGGTGTCTAAAGTTCTGTACTCGGTTGATGAGTTCATGATGAGCCGCTGGGATATTTCAATTCTAGGCATTCACGCAAATTAAATTTGGCACTGATAGTAAGATAAAGAACATTGTACTTTGTAAACATTTAACTATTGTAATGACGTTTGCAATGCAATTTTATTGTCGACTGCAATAAAGATATTATTTATTTATTTACTTATTTATACCTAAATTAACTTATAATCATATTTATCCAACTGCCAACTATTTTAAATGACATCTTGGTTTTTCACAGTGAATAAAAAAAAAACAAAAAGAAGAAGAAGAAATGCCAAACTTGTGGGAAATATTTAAAACAAAATTCACTGTGGAACCACAAAACATTTAGTTGTTGTGGAGGAAAAACATTCCAGTGCATTTTTTGTGAAAAAAAAATACAAAAGAAGGCACAACCTGGAATACCACATGAAGCGCCAGCATAAAGGTGATTCAAGCGTAAGCTTGACACAGGTGATTTACGTAAGCTTGACACTGACATTGATTTAACAGCTGTTAAATGCAAATACCACCTTTCCTGTAAGAATGCCTTTTTCCGAAATGCCCTCTTAAACAAAGCATCGCCAATTCCCTTATCACCAGTTGGACGGCTTAAAAATGTTGAAATGACGAAATGTATTGATTTCATTGTGAAATATATGGAAGAAAATGAAGATCTTTGCCAATTTTCACTTGACGAAATCCTTAAAACTTATAAAGGTGAACTACCGAGAAGGGACCATATACTATCAAAGTTATCGGAGAGATGCAAAGGTGATATTCTTGTGATACCAGGTAAGAATCGATTCAAGCCTACGACATTATGCTTTCGCAACACTGGCTACAGTATTCTAAGCAACAATTGGTACGAGTCCAAGATATACATACATACATACATACAGATGTCTTCTCCGTGTCCTCAAGAGGTACTGGAGGCGTCAATAATGTCCCGCCGGTGTGACGGGTCCACGTTAGGGTGGGTTAGGTTGGGTGCAGGGCTAGGCTAAATAAGGCCAAATGTTTGTGCAGGGGTCAGGTTAGGTTAGGTTAATCTAGGTTATTGTAGGTTAGGCTATTTGGATTCTGGTAATTGCGGTAGTCTTCTAGGTTATAGAAGCACGCATTTATTAAGAATGTTTTAACTGCTTTTTTGAATTTTGAAAATCGTTCAATGTTTCTAAGATGCTGTGGTAGGAATTGAAAGAGCTTGATTCCACTGTAATTCGGTTTACTTTCAAAAAGTGTTAGTCTATGTTGCTGAGAAAAACGGTTGTTGTGTCTAGTGGTTTTTCACAGTGAATGGGACGAAAAAAAAACAAAAATAAGAAGAAGAAATGCGAAACTTGTGGCAAGTATTTAAAACAAATTCAATGTGGAACAACAAAACGTTTAGTTGTGGAGGAGAAAAGCTTTCAAGTGCATTTTTTGTGAAAAAACGTACACGAGAAGGCACAACCTACAATACCACTTGAAGCGCCAGCATAAAGGTGATTCAAGCGTAAGCTTGACATAGGTGATTTACGTAAGCTTGACACTGACATTGATTTAACAGCTGTTAAATGCAAATACCACCTTTCCTGTAAGAATGCCTTTTTCCGAAATGCCCTCTTAAACAAAGCATCGCCAATTCCCTTATCACCAGTTGGACGGCTTAAAAATGTTGAAATGACGAAATGTATTGATTTCATTGTGAAATATATGGAAGAAAATGAAGATCTTTGCCAATTTTCACTTGACGAAATCCTTAAAACTTATAAAGGTGAACTACCGAGAAGGGACCATATACTATCAAAGTTATCGGAGAGATGCAAAGGTGATATTCTTGTGATACCAGGTAAGAATCGATTCAAGCCTACGACATTATGCTTTCGCAACACTGGCTACAGTATTCTAAGCAACAATTGGTACGAGTCCAAGATATACATACATACATACATACAGATGTCTTCTCCGTGTCCTCAAGAGGTACTGGAGGCGTCAATAATGTCCCTCCGGTGTGACGGGTCCACGTTAGGGTGGGTTAGGTTGGGTGCAGGGCTAGGCTAAATAAGGCCAAATGTTTGTGCAGGGGTCAGGTTAGGTTAGGTTAATCTAGGTTATTGTAGGTTAGGCTATTTGGATTCTGGTAATTGCGGTAGTCTTCTAGGTTATAGAAGCACGCATTTATTAAGAATGTTTTAACTGCTTTTTTGAATTTTGAAAATCGTTCAATGTTTCTAAGATGCTGTGGTAGGAATTGAAAGAGCTTGATTCCACTGTAATTCGGTTTACTTTCAAAAAGTGTTAGTCTATGTTGCTGAGAAAAACGGTTGTTGTGTCTAGTGGTTTTTCACAGTGAATGGGACGAAAAAAAACAAAAATAAGAAGAAGAAATGCGAAACTTGTGGCAAGTATTTAAAACAAATTCAATGTGGAACAACAAAACGTTTAGTTGTGGAGGAGAAAAGCTTTCAAGTGCATTTTTTGTGAAAAAACGTACACGAGAAGGCACAACCTACAATACCACTTGAAGCGCCAGCATAAAGGTGATTCAAGCGTAAGCTTGACATAGGTGATTTACGTAAGCTTGACACTGACATTGATTTAACAGCTGTTAAATGCAAATACCACCTTTCCTGTAAGAATGCCTTTTTCCGAAATGCCCTCTTAAACAAAGCATCGCCAATTCCCTTATCACCAGTTGGACGGCTTAAAAATGTTGAAATGACGAAATGTATTGATTTCATTGTGAAATATATGGAAGAAAATGAAGATCTTTGCCAATTTTCACTTGACGAAATCCTTAAAACTTATAAAGTGAACTACCGAGAAGGGACCATATACTATCAAAGTTATCGGAGAGATGCAAAGGTGATATTCTTGTGATACCAGGTAAGAATCGATTCAAGCCTACGACATTATGCTTTCGCAACACTGGCTACAGTATTCTAAGCAACAATTGGTACGAGTCCAAGATATACATACATACATACATACAGATGTCTTCTCCGTGTCCTCAAGAGGTACTGGAGGCGTCAATAATGTCCCTCCGGTGTGACGGGTCCACGTTAGGGTGGGTTAGGTTGGGTGCAGGGCTAGGCTAAATAAGGCCAAATGTTTGTGCAGGGGTCAGGTTAGGTTAGGTTAATCTAGGTTATTGTAGGTTAGGCTATTTGGATTCTGGTAATTGCGGTAGTCTTCTAGGTTATAGAAGCACGCATTTATTAAGAATGTTTTAACTGCTTTTTTGAATTTTGAAAATCGTTCAATGTTTCTAAGATGCTGTGGTAGGAATTGAAAGAGCTTGATTCCACTGTAATTCGGTTTACTTTCAAAAAGTGTTAGTCTATGTTGCTGAGAAAAACGGTTGTTGTGTCTAGTGGTTTTTCACAGTGAATGGGACGAAAAAAAAACAAAAATAAGAAGAAGAAATGCGAAACTTGTGGCAAGTATTTAAAACAAATTCAATGTGGAACAACAAAACGTTTAGTTGTGGAGGAGAAAAGCTTTCAAGTGCATTTTTTGTGAAAAAACGTACACGAGAAGGCACAACCTACAATACCACTTGAAGCGCCAGCATAAAGGTGATTCAAGCGTAAGCTTGACATAGGTGATTTACGTAAGCTTGACACTGACATTGATTTAACAGCTGTTAAATGCAAATACCACCTTTCCTGTAAGAATGCCTTTTTCCGAAATGCCCTCTTAAACAAAGCATCGCCAATTCCCTTATCACCAGTTGGACGGCTTAAAAATGTTGAAATGACGAAATGTATTGATTTCATTGTGAAATATATGGAAGAAAATGAAGATCTTTGCCAATTTTCACTTGACGAAATCCTTAAAACTTATAAAGGTGAACTACCGAGAAGGGACCATATACTATCAAAGTTATCGGAGAGATGCAAAGGTGATATTCTTGTGATACCAGGTAAGAATCGATTCAAGCCTACGACATTATGCTTTCGCAACACTGGCTACAGTATTCTAAGCAACAATTGGTACGAGTCCAAGATATACATACATACATACATACAGATGTCTTCTCCGTGTCCTCAAGAGGTACTGGAGGCGTCAATAATGTCCCTCCGGTGTGACGGGTCCACGTTAGGGTGGGTTAATTTGGGTGCAGGGCTAGGCTAAATAAGGCCAAATGTTTGTGCAGGGGTCAGGTTAGGTTAGGTTAATCTAGGTTATTGTAGGTTAGGCTATTTGGATTCTGGTAATTGCGGTAGTCTTCTAGGTTATAGAAGCACGCATTTATTAAGAATGTTTTAACTGCTTTTTTGAATTTTGAAAATCGTTCAATGTTTCTAAGATGCTGTGGTAGGAATTGAAAGAGCTTGATTCCACTGTAATTCGGTTTACTTTCAAAAAGTGTTAGTCTATGTTGCTGAGAAAAACGGTTGTTGTGTCTAGTGGTTTTTCACAGTGAATGGGACGAAAAAAAACAAAAAGAAGAAGAAGAAATGCGAAACTTGTGGCAAGTATTTAAAAAAAAATTCAATGTGGAACCACAAAACGTTTAGTTGTGGAGGAGAAAAAGCATTCAAGTGCATTTTTTGTGAAAAAACGTACACGAGAAGGCACAACCTACAATACCACTTGAAGCGCCAGCATAAAGGTGATTCAAGCGTAAGCTTGACACAGGTGATTTACGTAAGCTTGACACTGACATTGATTTAACAGCTGTTAAATGCAAATACCACCTTTCCTGTAAGAATGCCTTTTTCCGAAATGCCCTCTTAAACAAAGCATCGCCAATTCCCTTATCACCAGTTGGACGGCTTAAAAATGTTGAAATGACGAAATGTATTGATTTCATTGTGAAATATATGGAAGAAAATGAAGATCTTTGCCAATTTTCACTTGACGAAATCCTTAAAACTTATAAAGGTGAACTACCGAGAAGGGACCATATACTATCAAAGTTATCGGAGAGATGCAAAGGTGATATTCTTGTGATACCAGGTAAGAATCGATTCAAGCCTACGACATTATGCTTTCGCAACACTGGCTACAGTATTCTAAGCAACAATTGGTACGAGTCCAAGATATACATACATACATACATACAGATGTCTTCTCCGTGTCCTCAAGAGGTACTGGAGGCGTCAATAATGTCCCGCCGGTGTGACGGGTCCACGTTAGGGTGGGTTAGGTTGGGTGCAGGGCTAGGCTAAATAAGGCCAAATGTTTGTGCAGGGGTCAGGTTAGGTTGGGTTAATCTAGGTTATTGTAGGTTAGGCTATTTGGATTCTGGTAATTGCGGTGGTCTTCTAGGTTATAGAAGCACGCATTTATTAAGAATGTTTTAACTGCTTTTTTGAATTTTGAAAATCGTTCAATGTTTCTAAGATGCTGTGGTAGGAATTGAAAGAGCTTGATTCCACTGTAATTCGGTTTACTTTCAAAAAGTGTTAGTCTATGTTGCTGAGAAAAACGGTTGTTGTGTCTAGTGGTTTTTCACAGTGAATCAAAAAAAACAAAAAGAAGAAGAAGAAATGCCAAACTTGTGGGAAATATTTAAAACAAAATTCACTGTGGAATCACAAAACATTTAGTTGTTGTGGAAGAAAAACATTCCAGTGCATTTTTTGTGAAAAAAAATACACAAGAAGGCACAACCTGGATTACCACATGAAGCGCCAGCATAAAGGTGATTCAAGCGTAAGCTTGACACAGGTGATTTACGTAAGCTCGACACTGACATTGATTTAACAGCTGTTAAATGCAAATACCACCTTTCCTGTAAGAATGCCTTTTTCCGAAATGCCCTCTTAAACAAAGCATCGCCAATTCCCTTATCACCAGTTGGACGGCTTAAAAATGTTGAAATGACGAAATGTATTGATTTCATTGTGAAATATATGGAAGAAAATGAAGATCTTTGCCAATTTTCACTTGACGAAATCCTTAAAACTTATAAAGGTGAACTACCGAGAAGGGACCATATACTATCAAAGTTATCGGAGAGATGCAAAGGTGATATTCTTGTGATACCAGGTAAGAATCGATTCAAGCCTACGACATTATGCTTTCGCAACACTGGCTACAGTATTCTAAGCAACAATTGGTACGAGTCCAAGATATACATACATACATACATACAGATGTCTTCTCCGTGTCCTCAAGAGGTACTGGAGGCGTCAATAATGTCCCGCCGGTGTGACGGGTCCACGTTAGGGTGGGTTAGGTTGGGTGCAGGGCTAGGCTAAATAAGGCCAAATGTTTGTGCAGGGGTCAGGTTAGGTTGGGTTAATCTAGGTTATTGTAGGTTAGGCTATTTGGATTCTGGTAATTGCGGTAGTCTTCTAGGTTATAGAAGCACGCATTTATTAAGAATGTTTTAACTGCTTTTTTGAATTTTGAAAATCGTTCAATGTTTCTAAGATGCTGTGGTAGGAATTGAAAGAGCTTGATTCCACTGTAATTCGGTTTACTTTCAAAAAGTGTTAGTCTATGTTGCTGAGAAAAACGGTTGTTGTGTCTAGTGGTTTTTCACAGTGAATAAAAAAAAAACAAAAAGAAGAAGAAGAAATGCCAAACTTGTGGGAAATATTTAAAACAAAATTCACTGTGGAACCACAAAACATTTAGTTGTTGTGGAGGAAAAACATTCCAGTGCATTTTTTGTGAAAAAAAATACACAAGAAGGCACAACCTGGATTACCACATGAAGCGCCAGCATAAAGGTGATTCAAGCGGAAGCTTGACACAGGTGATTTACGTAAGCTCGACACTGACATTGATTTAACAGCTGTTAAATGCAAATACCACCTTTCCTGTAAGAATGCCTTTTTCCGAAATGCCCTCTTAAACAAAGCATCGCCAATTCCCTTATCACCAGTTGGACGGCTTAAAAATGTTGAAATGACGAAATGTATTGATTTCATTGTGAAATATATGGAAGAAAATGAAGATCTTTGCCAATTTTCACTTGACGAAATCCTTAAAACTTATAAAGGTGAACTACCGAGAAGGGACCATATACTATCAAAGTTATCGGAGAGATGCAAAGGTGATATTCTTGTGATACCAGGTAAGAATCGATTCAAGCCTACGACATTATGCTTTCGCAACACTGGCTACAGTATTCTAAGCAACAATTGGTACGAGTCCAAGATATACATACATACATACATACAGATGTCTTCTCCGTGTCCTCAAGAGGTACTGGAGGCGTCAATAATGTCCCGCCGGTGTGACGGGTCCACGTTAGGGTGGGTTAGGTTGGGTGCAGGGCTAGGCTAAATAAGGCCAAATGTTTGTGCAGGGGTCAGGTTAGGTTAGGTTAATCTAGGTTATTGTAGGTTAGGCTATTTGGATTCTGGTAATTGCGGTAGTCTTCTAGGTTATAGAAGCACGCATTTATTAAGAATGTTTTAACTGCTTTTTTGAATTTTGAAAATCGTTCAATGTTTCTAAGATGCTGTGGTAGGAATTGAAAGAGCTTGATTCCACTGTAATTCGGTTTACTTTCAAAAAGTGTTAGTCTATGTTGCTGAGAAAAACGGTTGTTGTGTCTAGTGGTTTTTCACAGTGAATCAAAAAAAAACAAAAAGAAGAAGAAGAAATGCCAAACTTGTGGGAAATATTTAAAACAAAATTCACTGTGGAACCACAAAACATTTAGTTGTTGTGGAGGAAAAACATTCCAGTGCATTTTTTGTGAAAAAAAATACACAAGAAGGCACAACCTGGATTACCACATGAAGCGCCAGCATAAAGGTGATTCAAGCGTAAGCTTGACACAGGTGATTTACGTAAGCTCGACACTGACATTGATTTAACAGCTGTTAAATGCAAATACCACCTTTCCTGTAAGAATGCCTTTTTCCGAAATGCCCTCTTAAACAAAGCATCGCCAATTCCCTTATCACCAGTTGGACGGCTTAAAAATGTTGAAATGACGAAATGTATTGATTTCATTGTGAAATATATGGAAGAAAATGAAGATCTTTGCCAATTTTCACTTGACGAAATCCTTAAAACTTATAAAGGTGAACTACCGAGAAGGGACCATATACTATCAAAGTTATCGGAGAGATGCAAAGGTGATATTCTTGTGATACCAGGTAAGAATCGATTCAAGCCTACGACATTATGCTTTCGCAACACTGGCTACAGTATTCTAAGCAACAATTGGTACGAGTCCAAGATATACATACATACATACATACATACAGATGTCTTCTCCGTGTCCTCAAGAGGTACTGGAGGCGTCAATAATGTCCCGCCGGTGTGACGGGTCCACGTTAGGGTGGGTTAGGTTGGGTGCAGGGCTAGGCTAAATAAGGCCAAATGTTTGTGCAGGGGTCAGGTTAGGTTGGGTTAATCTAGGTTATTGTAGGTTAGGCTATTTGGATTCTGGTAATTGCGGTAGTCTTCTAGGTTATAGAAGCACGCATTTATTAAGAATGTTTTAACTGCTTTTTTGAATTTTGAAAATCGTTCAATGTTTCTAAGATGCTGTGGTAGGAATTGAAAGAGCTTGATTCCACTGTAATTCGGTTTACTTTCAAAAAGTGTTAGTCTATGTTGCTGAGAAAAACGGTTGTTGTGTCTAGTGGTTTTTCACAGTGAATCAAAAAAAAAAACAAAAAGAAGAAGAAGAAATGCCAAACTTGTGGGAAATATTTAAAACAAAATTCACTGTGGAACCACAAAACATTTAGTTGTTGTGGAGGAAAAACATTCCAGTGCATTTTTTGTGAAAAAAAAAATACACAAGAAGGCACAACCTGGATTACCACATGAAGCGCCAGCATAAAGGTGATTCAAGCGTAAGCTTGACACAGGTGATTTACGTAAGCTCGACACTGACATTGATTTAACAGCTGTTAAATGCAAATACCACCTTTCCTGTAAGAATGCCTTTTTCCGAAATGCCCTCTTAAACAAAGCATCGCCAATTCCCTTATCACCAGTTGGACGGCTTAAAAATGTTGAAATGACGAAATGTATTGATTTCATTGTGAAATATATGGAAGAAAATGAAGATCTTTGCCAATTTTCACTTGACGAAATCCTTAAAACTTATAAAGGTGAACTACCGAGAAGGGACCATATACTATCAAAGTTATCGGAGAGATGCAAAGGTGATATTCTTGTGATACCAGGTAAGAATCGATTCAAGCCTACGACATTATGCTTTCGCAACACTGGCTACAGTATTCTAAGCAACAATTGGTACGAGTCCAAGATATACATACATACAGATGTCTTCTCCGTGTCCTCAAGAGGTACTGGAGGCGTCAATAATGTCCCGCCGGTGTGACGGGTCCACGTTAGGGTGGGTTAGGTTGGGTGCAGGGCTAGGCTAAATAAGGCCAAATGTTTGTGCAGGGGTCAGGTTAGGTTAGGTTAATCTAGGTTATTGTAGGTTAGGCTATTTGGATTCTGGTAATTGCGGTAGTCTTCTAGGTTATAGAAGCACGCATTTATTAAGAATGTTTTAACTGCTTTTTTGAATTTTGAAAATCGTTCAATGTTTCTAAGATGCTGTGATAGGAATTGAAAGAGCTTGATTCCACTGTAATTCGGTTTACTTTCAAAAAGTGTTAGTCTATGTTGCTGAGAAAAACGGTTGTTGTGTCTAGTGGTTTTTCACAGTGAATGGGACGAAAAAAAACAAAAATAAGAAGAAGAAATGCGAAACTTGTGACAAGTATTTAAAAAAAAATTCAATGTGGAACCACAAAACGTTTAGTTGTGGAGGAGAAAAAGCATTCAAGTGTATTTTTGTGAAAAAACGTACACGAGAAGGCACAACCTACAATACCACTTGAAGCGCCAGCATAAAGGTGATTCAAGCGTAAGCTTGACACAGGTGATTTACGTAAGCTTGACACTGACATTGATTTAACAGCTGTTAAATGCAAATACCACCTTTCCTGTAAGAATGCCTTTTTCCGAAATGCCCTCTTAAACAAAGCATCGCCAATTCCCTTATCACCAGTTGGACGGCTTAAAAATGTTGAAATGACGAAATGTATTGATTTCATTGTGAAATATATGGAAGAAAATGAAGATCTTTGCCAATTTTCACTTGACGAAATCCTTAAAACTTATAAAGGTGAACTACCGAGAAGGGACCACATACTATCAAAGTTATCGGAGAGATGCAAAGGTGATATTCTTGTGATACCAGGTAAGAATCGATTCAAGCCTACGACATTATGCTTTCGCAACACTGGCTACAGTATTCTAAGCAACAATTGGTACGAGTCCAAGATATACATACATACATACATACATACAGATGTCTTCTCCGTGTCCTCAAGAGGTACTGGAGGCGTCAATAATGTCCCGCCGGTGTGACGGGTCCACGTTAGGGTGGGTTAGGTTGGGTGCAGGGCTAGGCTAAATAAGGCCAAATGTTTGTGCAGGGGTCAGGTTAGGTTGGGTTAATCTAGGTTATTGTAGGTTAGGCTATTTGGATTCTGGTAATTGCGGTAGTCTTCTAGGTTATAGAAGCACGCATTTATTAAGAATGTTTTAACTGCTTTTTTGAATTTTGAAAATCGTTCAATGTTTCTAAGATGCTGTGGTAGGAATTGAAAGAGCTTGATTCCACTGTAATTCGGTTTACTTTCAAAAAGTGTTAGTCTATGTTGCTGAGAAAAACGGTTGTTGTGTCTAGTGGTTTTTCACAGTGAATCAAAAAAAAAACAAAAAGAAGAAGAAGAAATGCCAAACTTGTGGGAAATATTTAAAACAAAATTCACTGTGGAACCACAAAACATTTAGTTGTTGTGGAGGAAAAACATTCCAGTGCATTTTTTGTGAAAAAAAAATACACAAGAAGGCACAACCTGGATTACCACATGAAGCGCCAGCATAAAGGTGATTCAAGCGTAAGCTTGACACAGGTGATTTACGTAAGCTCGACACTGACATTGATTTAACAGCTGTTAAATGCAAATACCACCTTTCCTGTAAGAATGCCTTTTTCCGAAATGCCCTCTTAAACAAAGCATCGCCAATTCCCTTATCACCAGTTGGACGGCTTAAAAATGTTGAAATGACGAAATGTATTGATTTCATTGTGAAATATATGGAAGAAAATGAAGATCTTTGCCAATTTTCACTTGACGAAATCCTTAAAACTTATAAAGGTGAACTACCGAGAAGGGACCATATACTATCAAAGTTATCGGAGAGATGCAAAGGTGATATTCTTGTGATACCAGGTAAGAATCGATTCAAGCCTACGACATTATGCTTTCGCAACACTGGCTACAGTATTCTAAGCAACAATTGGTACGAGTCCAAGATATACATACATACATACATACAGATGTCTTCTCCGTGTCCTCAAGAGGTACTGGAGGCGTCAATAATGTCCCGCCGGTGTGACGGGTCCACGTTAGGGTGGGTTAGGTTGGGTGCAGGGCTAGGCTAAATAAGGCCAAATGTTTGTGCAGGGGTCAGGTTAGGTTGGGTTAATCTAGGTTATTGTAGGTTAGGCTATTTGGATTCTGGTAATTGCGGTAGTCTTCTAGGTTATAGAAGCACGCATTTATTAAAAATGTTTTAACTGCTTTTTTGAATTTTGAAAATCGTTCAATGTTTCTAAGATGCTGTGGTAGGAATTGAAAGAGCTTGATTCCACTGTAATTCGGTTTACTTTCAAAAAGTGTTAGTCTATGTTGCTGAGAAAAACGGTTGTTGTGTCTAGTGGTTTTTCACAGTGAATAAAAAAAAAAAACAAAAAGAAGAAGAAGAAATGCCAAACTTGTGGGAAATATTTAAAACAAAATTCACTGTGGAACCACAAAACATTTAGTTGTGGAGGGGAAAAAGCATTCAAGTGCATTTTTTGTGAAAAAACGTACACGAGAAGGCACAACCTACAATACCACTTGAAGCGCCAGCATAAAGGTGATTCAAGCGTAAGCTTGACACAGGTGATTTACGTAAGCTCGACACTGACATTGATTTAACAGCTGTTAAATGCAAATACCACCTTTCCTGTAAGAATGCCTTTTTCCGAAATGCCCTCTTAAACAAAGCATCGCCAATTCCCTTATCACCAGTTGGACGGCTTAAAAATGTTGAAATGACGAAATGTATTGATTTCATTGTGAAATATATGGAAGAAAATGAAGATCTTTGCCAATTTTCACTTGACGAAATCCTTAAAACTTATAAAGGTGAACTACCGAGAAGGGACCATATACTATCAAAGTTATCGGAGAGATGCAAAGGTGATATTCTTGTGATACCAGGTAAGAATCGATTCAAGCCTACGACATTATGCTTTCGCAACACTGGCTACAGTATTCTAAGCAACAATTGGTACGAGTCCAAGATATACATACATACATACATACAGATGTCTTCTCCGTGTCCTCAAGAGGTACTGGAGGCGTCAATAATGTCCCGCCGGTGTGACGGGTCCACGTTAGGGTGGGTTAGGTTGGGTGCAGGGCTAGGCTAAATAAGGCCAAATGTTTGTGCAGGGGTCAGGTTAGGTTAGGTTAATCTAGGTTATTGTAGGTTAGGCTATTTGGATTCTGGTAATTGCGGTAGTCTTCTAGGTTATAGAAGCACGCATTTATTAAGAATGTTTTAACTGCTTTTTTGAATTTTGAAAATCGTTCAATGTTTCTAAGATGCTGTGGTAGGAATTGAAAGAGCTTGATTCCACTGTAATTCGGTTTACTTTCAAAAAGTGTTAGTCTATGTTGCTGAGAAAAACGGTTGTTGTGTCTAGTGGTTTTTCACAGTGAATGGGACGAAAAAAAACAAAAATAAGAAGAAGAAATGCGAAACTTGTGGCAAGTATTTAAAAAAAAATTCAATGTGGAACCACAAAACGTTTAGTTGTGGAGGAGAAAAAGCATTCAAGTGCATTTTTTGTGAAAAAACGTACACGAGAAGGCACAACCTACAATACCACTTGAAGCGCCAGCATAAAGGTGATTCAAGCGTAAGCTTGACACAGGTGATTTACGTAAGCTTGACACTGACATTGATTTAACAGCTGTTAAATGCAAATACCACCTTTCCTGTAAGAATGCCTTTTTCCGAAATGCCCTCTTAAACAAAGCATCGCCAATTCCCTTATCACCAGTTGGACGGCTTAAAAATGTTGAAATGACGAAATGTATTGATTTCATTGTGAAATATATGGAAGAAAATGAAGATCTTTGCCAATTTTCACTTGACGAAATCCTTAAAACTTATAAAGGTGAACTACCGAGAAGGGACCATATACTATCAAAGTTATCGGAGAGATGCAAAGGTGATATTCTTGTGATACCAGGTAAGAATCGATTCAAGCCTACGACATTATGCTTTCGCAACACTGGCTACAGTATTCTAAGCAACAATTGGTACGAGTCCAAGATATACATACATACATACATACATACAGATGTCTTCTCCGTGTCCTCAAGAGGTACTGGAGGCGTCAATAATGTCCCGCCGGTGTGACGGGTCCACGTTAGGGTGGGTTAGGTTGGGTGCAGGGCTAGGCTAAATAAGGCCAAATGTTTGTGCAGGGGTCAGGTTAGGTTGGGTTAATCTAGGTTATTGTAGGTTAGGCTATTTGGATTCTGGTAATTGCGGTAGTCTTCTAGGTTATAGAAGCACGCATTTATTAAGAATGTTTTAACTGCTTTTTTGAATTTTGAAAATCGTTCAATGTTTCTAAGATGCTGTGGTAGGAATTGAAAGAGCTTGATTCCACTGTAATTCGGTTTACTTTCAAAAAGTGTTAGTCTATGTTGCTGAGAAAAACGGTTGTTGTGTCTAGTGGTTTTTCACAGTGAATAAAAAAAAAACAAAAAGAAGAAGGAGAAATGCCAAACTTGTGGGAAATATTTAAAACAAAATTCACTGTGGAACCACAAAACATTTAGTTGTTGTGGAGGAAAAACATTCCAGTGCATTTTTTGTGAAAAAAATACACAAGAAGGCACAACCTGGAGTATCACATGAAGCGCCAGCATACATTTGATTCAAGCGTAAGCTTGACACAGGTGATTTACGTAAGCTCGACACTGACATTGATTTAACAGCTGTTAAATGCAAATACCACCTTTCCTGTAAGAATGCCTTTTTCCGAAATGCCCTCTTAAACAAAGCATCGCCAATTCCCTTATCACCAGTTGGACGGCTTAAAAATGTTGAAATGACGAAATGTATTGATTTCATTGTGAAATATATGGAAGAAAATGAAGATCTTTGCCAATTTTCACTTGACGAAATCCTTAAAACTTATAAAGGTGAACTACCGAGAAGGGACCATATACTATCAAAGTTATCGGAGAGATGCAAAGGTGATATTCTTGTGATACCAGGTAAGAATCGATTCAAGCCTACGACATTATGCTTTCGCAACACTGGCTACAGTATTCTAAGCAACAATTGGTACGAGTCCAAGATATACATACATACAGATGTCTTCTCCGTGTCCTCAAGAGGTACTGGAGGCGTCAATAATGTCCCGCCGGTGTGACGGGTCCACGTTAGGGTGGGTTAGGTTGGGTGCAGGGCTAGGCTAAATAAGGCCAAATGTTTGTGCAGGGGTCAGGTTAGGTTAGGTTAATCTAGGTTATTGTAGGTTAGGCTATTTGGATTCTGGTAATTGCGGTAGTCTTCTAGGTTATAGAAGCACGCATTTATTAAGAATGTTTTAACTGCTTTTTTGAATTTTGAAAATCGTTCAATGTTTCTAAGATGCTGTGATAGGAATTGAAAGAGCTTGATTCCACTGTAATTCGGTTTACTTTCAAAAAGTGTTAGTCTATGTTGCTGAGAAAAACGGTTGTTGTGTCTAGTGGTTTTTCACAGTGAATGGGACGAAAAAAAACAAAAATAAGAAGAAGAAATGCGAAACTTGTGACAAGTATTTAAAAAAAAATTCAATGTGGAACCACAAAACGTTTAGTTGTGGAGGAGAAAAAGCATTCAAGTGTATTTTTGTGAAAAAACGTACACGAGAAGGCACAACCTACAATACCACTTGAAGCGCCAGCATAAAGGTGATTCAAGCGTAAGCTTGACACAGGTGATTTACGTAAGCTTGACACTGACATTGATTTAACAGCTGTTAAATGCAAATACCACCTTTCCTGTAAGAATGCCTTTTTCCGAAATGCCCTCTTAAACAAAGCATCGCCAATTCCCTTATCACCAGTTGGACGGCTTAAAAATGTTGAAATGACGAAATGTATTGATTTCATTGTGAAATATATGGAAGAAAATGAAGATCTTTGCCAATTTTCACTTGACGAAATCCTTAAAACTTATAAAGGTGAACTACCGAGAAGGGACCACATACTATCAAAGTTATCGGAGAGATGCAAAGGTGATATTCTTGTGATACCAGGTAAGAATCGATTCAAGCCTACGACATTATGCTTTCGCAACACTGGCTACAGTATTCTAAGCAACAATTGGTACGAGTCCAAGATATACATACATACATACATACATACAGATGTCTTCTCCGTGTCCTCAAGAGGTACTGGAGGCGTCAATAATGTCCCGCCGGTGTGACGGGTCCACGTTAGGGTGGGTTAGGTTGGGTGCAGGGCTAGGCTAAATAAGGCCAAATGTTTGTGCAGGGGTCAGGTTAGGTTGGGTTAATCTAGGTTATTGTAGGTTAGGCTATTTGGATTCTGGTAATTGCGGTAGTCTTCTAGGTTATAGAAGCACGCATTTATTAAGAATGTTTTAACTGCTTTTTTGAATTTTGAAAATCGTTCAATGTTTCTAAGATGCTGTGGTAGGAATTGAAAGAGCTTGATTCCACTGTAATTCGGTTTACTTTCAAAAAGTGTTAGTCTATGTTGCTGAGAAAAACGGTTGTTGTGTCTAGTGGTTTTTCACAGTGAATCAAAAAAAAAACAAAAAGAAGAAGAAGAAATGCCAAACTTGTGGGAAATATTTAAAACAAAATTCACTGTGGAACCACAAAACATTTAGTTGTTGTGGAGGAAAAACATTCCAGTGCATTTTTTGTGAAAAAAAAATACACAAGAAGGCACAACCTGGATTACCACATGAAGCGCCAGCATAAAGGTGATTCAAGCGTAAGCTTGACACAGGTGATTTACGTAAGCTCGACACTGACATTGATTTAACAGCTGTTAAATGCAAATACCACCTTTCCTGTAAGAATGCCTTTTTCCGAAATGCCCTCTTAAACAAAGCATCGCCAATTCCCTTATCACCAGTTGGACGGCTTAAAAATGTTGAAATGACGAAATGTATTGATTTCATTGTGAAATATATGGAAGAAAATGAAGATCTTTGCCAATTTTCACTTGACGAAATCCTTAAAACTTATAAAGGTGAACTACCGAGAAGGGACCATATACTATCAAAGTTATCGGAGAGATGCAAAGGTGATATTCTTGTGATACCAGGTAAGAATCGATTCAAGCCTACGACATTATGCTTTCGCAACACTGGCTACAGTATTCTAAGCAACAATTGGTACGAGTCCAAGATATACATACATACATACATACAGATGTCTTCTCCGTGTCCTCAAGAGGTACTGGAGGCGTCAATAATGTCCCGCCGGTGTGACGGGTCCACGTTAGGGTGGGTTAGGTTGGGTGCAGGGCTAGGCTAAATAAGGCCAAATGTTTGTGCAGGGGTCAGGTTAGGTTGGGTTAATCTAGGTTATTGTAGGTTAGGCTATTTGGATTCTGGTAATTGCGGTAGTCTTCTAGGTTATAGAAGCACGCATTTATTAAAAATGTTTTAACTGCTTTTTTGAATTTTGAAAATCGTTCAATGTTTCTAAGATGCTGTGGTAGGAATTGAAAGAGCTTGATTCCACTGTAATTCGGTTTACTTTCAAAAAGTGTTAGTCTATGTTGCTGAGAAAAACGGTTGTTGTGTCTAGTGGTTTTTCACAGTGAATAAAAAAAAAAACAAAAAGAAGAAGAAGAAATGCCAAACTTGTGGGAAATATTTAAAACAAAATTCACTGTGGAACCACAAAACATTTAGTTGTGGAGGGGAAAAAGCATTCAAGTGCATTTTTTGTGAAAAAACGTACACGAGAAGGCACAACCTACAATACCACTTGAAGCGCCAGCATAAAGGTGATTCAAGCGTAAGCTTGACACAGGTGATTTACGTAAGCTCGACACTGACATTGATTTAACAGCTGTTAAATGCAAATACCACCTTTCCTGTAAGAATGCCTTTTTCCGAAATGCCCTCTTAAACAAAGCATCGCCAATTCCCTTATCACCAGTTGGACGGCTTAAAAATGTTGAAATGACGAAATGTATTGATTTCATTGTGAAATATATGGAAGAAAATGAAGATCTTTGCCAATTTTCACTTGACGAAATCCTTAAAACTTATAAAGGTGAACTACCGAGAAGGGACCATATACTATCAAAGTTATCGGAGAGATGCAAAGGTGATATTCTTGTGATACCAGGTAAGAATCGATTCAAGCCTACGACATTATGCTTTCGCAACACTGGCTACAGTATTCTAAGCAACAATTGGTACGAGTCCAAGATATACATACATACATACATACAGATGTCTTCTCCGTGTCCTCAAGAGGTACTGGAGGCGTCAATAATGTCCCGCCGGTGTGACGGGTCCACGTTAGGGTGGGTTAGGTTGGGTGCAGGGCTAGGCTAAATAAGGCCAAATGTTTGTGCAGGGGTCAGGTTAGGTTAGGTTAATCTAGGTTATTGTAGGTTAGGCTATTTGGATTCTGGTAATTGCGGTAGTCTTCTAGGTTATAGAAGCACGCATTTATTAAGAATGTTTTAACTGCTTTTTTGAATTTTGAAAATCGTTCAATGTTTCTAAGATGCTGTGGTAGGAATTGAAAGAGCTTGATTCCACTGTAATTCGGTTTACTTTCAAAAAGTGTTAGTCTATGTTGCTGAGAAAAACGGTTGTTGTGTCTAGTGGTTTTTCACAGTGAATGGGACGAAAAAAAACAAAAATAAGAAGAAGAAATGCGAAACTTGTGGCAAGTATTTAAAAAAAAATTCAATGTGGAACCACAAAACGTTTAGTTGTGGAGGAGAAAAAGCATTCAAGTGCATTTTTTGTGAAAAAACGTACACGAGAAGGCACAACCTACAATACCACTTGAAGCGCCAGCATAAAGGTGATTCAAGCGTAAGCTTGACACAGGTGATTTACGTAAGCTTGACACTGACATTGATTTAACAGCTGTTAAATGCAAATACCACCTTTCCTGTAAGAATGCCTTTTTCCGAAATGCCCTCTTAAACAAAGCATCGCCAATTCCCTTATCACCAGTTGGACGGCTTAAAAATGTTGAAATGACGAAATGTATTGATTTCATTGTGAAATATATGGAAGAAAATGAAGATCTTTGCCAATTTTCACTTGACGAAATCCTTAAAACTTATAAAGGTGAACTACCGAGAAGGGACCATATACTATCAAAGTTATCGGAGAGATGCAAAGGTGATATTCTTGTGATACCAGGTAAGAATCGATTCAAGCCTACGACATTATGCTTTCGCAACACTGGCTACAGTATTCTAAGCAACAATTGGTACGAGTCCAAGATATACATACATACATACATACAGATGTCTTCTCCGTGTCCTCAAGAGGTACTGGAGGCGTCAATAATGTCCCGCCGGTGTGACGGGTCCACGTTAGGGTGGGTTAGGTTGGGTGCAGGGCTAGGCTAAATAAGGCCAAATGTTTGTGCAGGGGTCAGGTTAGGTTGGGTTAATCTAGGTTATTGTAGGTTAGGCTATTTGGATTCTGGTAATTGCGGTAGTCTTCTAGGTTATAGAAGCACGCATTTATTAAAAATGTTTTAACTGCTTTTTTGAATTTTGAAAATCGTTCAATGTTTCTAAGATGCTGTGGTAGGAATTGAAAGAGCTTGATTCCACTGTAATTCGGTTTACTTTCAAAAAGTGTTAGTCTATGTTGCTGAGAAAAACGGTTGTTGTGTCTAGTGGTTTTTCACAGTGAATAAAAAAAAAAAACAAAAAGAAGAAGAAGAAATGCCAAACTTGTGGGAAATATTTAAAACAAAATTCACTGTGGAACCACAAAACATTTAGTTGTGGAGGGGAAAAAGCATTCAAGTGCATTTTTTGTGAAAAAACGTACACGAGAAGGCACAACCTACAATACCACTTGAAGCGCCAGCATAAAGGTGATTCAAGCGTAAGCTTGACACAGGTGATTTACGTAAGCTCGACACTGACATTGATTTAACAGCTGTTAAATGCAAATACCACCTTTCCTGTAAGAATGCCTTTTTCCGAAATGCCCTCTTAAACAAAGCATCGCCAATTCCCTTATCACCAGTTGGACGGCTTAAAAATGTTGAAATGACGAAATGTATTGATTTCATTGTGAAATATATGGAAGAAAATGAAGATCTTTGCCAATTTTCACTTGACGAAATCCTTAAAACTTATAAAGGTGAACTACCGAGAAGGGACCATATACTATCAAAGTTATCGGAGAGATGCAAAGGTGATATTCTTGTGATACCAGGTAAGAATCGATTCAAGCCTACGACATTATGCTTTCGCAACACTGGCTACAGTATTCTAAGCAACAATTGGTACGAGTCCAAGATATACATACATACATACATACAGATGTCTTCTCCGTGTCCTCAAGAGGTACTGGAGGCGTCAATAATGTCCCGCCGGTGTGACGGGTCCACGTTAGGGTGGGTTAGGTTGGGTGCAGGGCTAGGCTAAATAAGGCCAAATGTTTGTGCAGGGGTCAGGTTAGGTTAGGTTAATCTAGGTTATTGTAGGTTAGGCTATTTGGATTCTGGTAATTGCGGTAGTCTTCTAGGTTATAGAAGCACGCATTTATTAAGAATGTTTTAACTGCTTTTTTGAATTTTGAAAATCGTTCAATGTTTCTAAGATGCTGTGGTAGGAATTGAAAGAGCTTGATTCCACTGTAATTCGGTTTACTTTCAAAAAGTGTTAGTCTATGTTGCTGAGAAAAACGGTTGTTGTGTCTAGTGGTTTTTCACAGTGAATGGGACGAAAAAAAACAAAAATAAGAAGAAGAAATGCGAAACTTGTGGCAAGTATTTAAAAAAAAATTCAATGTGGAACCACAAAACGTTTAGTTGTGGAGGAGAAAAAGCATTCAAGTGCATTTTTTGTGAAAAAACGTACACGAGAAGGCACAACCTACAATACCACTTGAAGCGCCAGCATAAAGGTGATTCAAGCGTAAGCTTGACACAGGTGATTTACGTAAGCTTGACACTGACATTGATTTAACAGCTGTTAAATGCAAATACCACCTTTCCTGTAAGAATGCCTTTTTCCGAAATGCCCTCTTAAACAAAGCATCGCCAATTCCCTTATCACCAGTTGGACGGCTTAAAAATGTTGAAATGACGAAATGTATTGATTTCATTGTGAAATATATGGAAGAAAATGAAGATCTTTGCCAATTTTCACTTGACGAAATCCTTAAAACTTATAAAGGTGAACTACCGAGAAGGGACCATATACTATCAAAGTTATCGGAGAGATGCAAAGGTGATATTCTTGTGATACCAGGTAAGAATCGATTCAAGCCTACGACATTATGCTTTCGCAACACTGGCTACAGTATTCTAAGCAACAATTGGTACGAGTCCAAGATATACATACATACATACATACATACAGATGTCTTCTCCGTGTCCTCAAGAGGTACTGGAGGCGTCAATAATGTCCCGCCGGTGTGACGGGTCCACGTTAGGGTGGGTTAGGTTGGGTGCAGGGCTAGGCTAAATAAGGCCAAATGTTTGTGCAGGGGTCAGGTTAGGTTGGGTTAATCTAGGTTATTGTAGGTTAGGCTATTTGGATTCTGGTAATTGCGGTAGTCTTCTAGGTTATAGAAGCACGCATTTATTAAGAATGTTTTAACTGCTTTTTTGAATTTTGAAAATCGTTCAATGTTTCTAAGATGCTGTGGTAGGAATTGAAAGAGCTTGATTCCACTGTAATTCGGTTTACTTTCAAAAAGTGTTAGTCTATGTTGCTGAGAAAAACGGTTGTTGTGTCTAGTGGTTTTTCACAGTGAATAAAAAAAAAACAAAAAGAAGAAGGAGAAATGCCAAACTTGTGGGAAATATTTAAAACAAAATTCACTGTGGAACCACAAAACATTTAGTTGTTGTGGAGGAAAAACATTCCAGTGCATTTTTTGTGAAAAAAATACACAAGAAGGCACAACCTGGAGTATCACATGAAGCGCCAGCATACATTTGATTCAAGCGTAAGCTTGACACAGGTGATTTACGTAAGCTCGACACTGACATTGATTTAACAGCTGTTAAATGCAAATACCACCTTTCCTGTAAGAATGCCTTTTTCCGAAATGCCCTCTTAAACAAAGCATCGCCAATTCCCTTATCACCAGTTGGACGGCTTAAAAATGTTGAAATGACGAAATGTATTGATTTCATTGTGAAATATATGGAAGAAAATGAAGATCTTTGCCAATTTTCACTTGACGAAATCCTTAAAACTTATAAAGGTGAACTACCGAGAAGGGACCATATACTATCAAAGTTATCGGAGAGATGCAAAGGTGATATTCTTGTGATACCAGGTAAGAATCGATTCAAGCCTACGACATTATGCTTTCGCAACACTGGCTACAGTATTCTAAGCAACAATTGGTACGAGTCCAAGATATACATACATACAGATGTCTTCTCCGTGTCCTCAAGAGGTACTGGAGGCGTCAATAATGTCCCGCCGGTGTGACGGGTCCACGTTAGGGTGGGTTAGGTTGGGTGCAGGGCTAGGCTAAATAAGGCCAAATGTTTGTGCAGGGGTCAGGTTAGGTTAGGTTAATCTAGGTTATTGTAGGTTAGGCTATTTGGATTCTGGTAATTGCGGTAGTCTTCTAGGTTATAGAAGCACGCATTTATTAAGAATGTTTTAACTGCTTTTTTGAATTTTGAAAATCGTTCAATGTTTCTAAGATGCTGTGATAGGAATTGAAAGAGCTTGATTCCACTGTAATTCGGTTTACTTTCAAAAAGTGTTAGTCTATGTTGCTGAGAAAAACGGTTGTTGTGTCTAGTGGTTTTTCACAGTGAATGGGACGAAAAAAAACAAAAATAAGAAGAAGAAATGCGAAACTTGTGACAAGTATTTAAAAAAAAATTCAATGTGGAACCACAAAACGTTTAGTTGTGGAGGAGAAAAAGCATTCAAGTGTATTTTTGTGAAAAAACGTACACGAGAAGGCACAACCTACAATACCACTTGAAGCGCCAGCATAAAGGTGATTCAAGCGTAAGCTTGACACAGGTGATTTACGTAAGCTTGACACTGACATTGATTTAACAGCTGTTAAATGCAAATACCACCTTTCCTGTAAGAATGCCTTTTTCCGAAATGCCCTCTTAAACAAAGCATCGCCAATTCCCTTATCACCAGTTGGACGGCTTAAAAATGTTGAAATGACGAAATGTATTGATTTCATTGTGAAATATATGGAAGAAAATGAAGATCTTTGCCAATTTTCACTTGACGAAATCCTTAAAACTTATAAAGGTGAACTACCGAGAAGGGACCACATACTATCAAAGTTATCGGAGAGATGCAAAGGTGATATTCTTGTGATACCAGGTAAGAATCGATTCAAGCCTACGACATTATGCTTTCGCAACACTGGCTACAGTATTCTAAGCAACAATTGGTACGAGTCCAAGATATACATACATACATACATACATACAGATGTCTTCTCCGTGTCCTCAAGAGGTACTGGAGGCGTCAATAATGTCCCGCCGGTGTGACGGGTCCACGTTAGGGTGGGTTAGGTTGGGTGCAGGGCTAGGCTAAATAAGGCCAAATGTTTGTGCAGGGGTCAGGTTAGGTTGGGTTAATCTAGGTTATTGTAGGTTAGGCTATTTGGATTCTGGTAATTGCGGTAGTCTTCTAGGTTATAGAAGCACGCATTTATTAAGAATGTTTTAACTGCTTTTTTGAATTTTGAAAATCGTTCAATGTTTCTAAGATGCTGTGGTAGGAATTGAAAGAGCTTGATTCCACTGTAATTCGGTTTACTTTCAAAAAGTGTTAGTCTATGTTGCTGAGAAAAACGGTTGTTGTGTCTAGTGGTTTTTCACAGTGAATCAAAAAAAAAACAAAAAGAAGAAGAAGAAATGCCAAACTTGTGGGAAATATTTAAAACAAAATTCACTGTGGAACCACAAAACATTTAGTTGTTGTGGAGGAAAAACATTCCAGTGCATTTTTTGTGAAAAAAAAATACACAAGAAGGCACAACCTGGATTACCACATGAAGCGCCAGCATAAAGGTGATTCAAGCGTAAGCTTGACACAGGTGATTTACGTAAGCTCGACACTGACATTGATTTAACAGCTGTTAAATGCAAATACCACCTTTCCTGTAAGAATGCCTTTTTCCGAAATGCCCTCTTAAACAAAGCATCGCCAATTCCCTTATCACCAGTTGGACGGCTTAAAAATGTTGAAATGACGAAATGTATTGATTTCATTGTGAAATATATGGAAGAAAATGAAGATCTTTGCCAATTTTCACTTGACGAAATCCTTAAAACTTATAAAGGTGAACTACCGAGAAGGGACCATATACTATCAAAGTTATCGGAGAGATGCAAAGGTGATATTCTTGTGATACCAGGTAAGAATCGATTCAAGCCTACGACATTATGCTTTCGCAACACTGGCTACAGTATTCTAAGCAACAATTGGTACGAGTCCAAGATATACATACATACATACATACAGATGTCTTCTCCGTGTCCTCAAGAGGTACTGGAGGCGTCAATAATGTCCCGCCGGTGTGACGGGTCCACGTTAGGGTGGGTTAGGTTGGGTGCAGGGCTAGGCTAAATAAGGCCAAATGTTTGTGCAGGGGTCAGGTTAGGTTGGGTTAATCTAGGTTATTGTAGGTTAGGCTATTTGGATTCTGGTAATTGCGGTAGTCTTCTAGGTTATAGAAGCACGCATTTATTAAAAATGTTTTAACTGCTTTTTTGAATTTTGAAAATCGTTCAATGTTTCTAAGATGCTGTGGTAGGAATTGAAAGAGCTTGATTCCACTGTAATTCGGTTTACTTTCAAAAAGTGTTAGTCTATGTTGCTGAGAAAAACGGTTGTTGTGTCTAGTGGTTTTTCACAGTGAATAAAAAAAAAAAACAAAAAGAAGAAGAAGAAATGCCAAACTTGTGGGAAATATTTAAAACAAAATTCACTGTGGAACCACAAAACATTTAGTTGTGGAGGGGAAAAAGCATTCAAGTGCATTTTTTGTGAAAAAACGTACACGAGAAGGCACAACCTACAATACCACTTGAAGCGCCAGCATAAAGGTGATTCAAGCGTAAGCTTGACACAGGTGATTTACGTAAGCTCGACACTGACATTGATTTAACAGCTGTTAAATGCAAATACCACCTTTCCTGTAAGAATGCCTTTTTCCGAAATGCCCTCTTAAACAAAGCATCGCCAATTCCCTTATCACCAGTTGGACGGCTTAAAAATGTTGAAATGACGAAATGTATTGATTTCATTGTGAAATATATGGAAGAAAATGAAGATCTTTGCCAATTTTCACTTGACGAAATCCTTAAAACTTATAAAGGTGAACTACCGAGAAGGGACCATATACTATCAAAGTTATCGGAGAGATGCAAAGGTGATATTCTTGTGATACCAGGTAAGAATCGATTCAAGCCTACGACATTATGCTTTCGCAACACTGGCTACAGTATTCTAAGCAACAATTGGTACGAGTCCAAGATATACATACATACATACATACAGATGTCTTCTCCGTGTCCTCAAGAGGTACTGGAGGCGTCAATAATGTCCCGCCGGTGTGACGGGTCCACGTTAGGGTGGGTTAGGTTGGGTGCAGGGCTAGGCTAAATAAGGCCAAATGTTTGTGCAGGGGTCAGGTTAGGTTAGGTTAATCTAGGTTATTGTAGGTTAGGCTATTTGGATTCTGGTAATTGCGGTAGTCTTCTAGGTTATAGAAGCACGCATTTATTAAGAATGTTTTAACTGCTTTTTTGAATTTTGAAAATCGTTCAATGTTTCTAAGATGCTGTGGTAGGAATTGAAAGAGCTTGATTCCACTGTAATTCGGTTTACTTTCAAAAAGTGTTAGTCTATGTTGCTGAGAAAAACGGTTGTTGTGTCTAGTGGTTTTTCACAGTGAATGGGACGAAAAAAAACAAAAATAAGAAGAAGAAATGCGAAACTTGTGGCAAGTATTTAAAAAAAAATTCAATGTGGAACCACAAAACGTTTAGTTGTGGAGGAGAAAAAGCATTCAAGTGCATTTTTTGTGAAAAAACGTACACGAGAAGGCACAACCTACAATACCACTTGAAGCGCCAGCATAAAGGTGATTCAAGCGTAAGCTTGACACAGGTGATTTACGTAAGCTTGACACTGACATTGATTTAACAGCTGTTAAATGCAAATACCACCTTTCCTGTAAGAATGCCTTTTTCCGAAATGCCCTCTTAAACAAAGCATCGCCAATTCCCTTATCACCAGTTGGACGGCTTAAAAATGTTGAAATGACGAAATGTATTGATTTCATTGTGAAATATATGGAAGAAAATGAAGATCTTTGCCAATTTTCACTTGACGAAATCCTTAAAACTTATAAAGGTGAACTACCGAGAAGGGACCATATACTATCAAAGTTATCGGAGAGATGCAAAGGTGATATTCTTGTGATACCAGGTAAGAATCGATTCAAGCCTACGACATTATGCTTTCGCAACACTGGCTACAGTATTCTAAGCAACAATTGGTACGAGTCCAAGATATACATACATACATACATACATACAGATGTCTTCTCCGTGTCCTCAAGAGGTACTGGAGGCGTCAATAATGTCCCGCCGGTGTGACGGGTCCACGTTAGGGTGGGTTAGGTTGGGTGCAGGGCTAGGCTAAATAAGGCCAAATGTTTGTGCAGGGGTCAGGTTAGGTTGGGTTAATCTAGGTTATTGTAGGTTAGGCTATTTGGATTCTGGTAATTGCGGTAGTCTTCTAGGTTATAGAAGCACGCATTTATTAAGAATGTTTTAACTGCTTTTTTGAATTTTGAAAATCGTTCAATGTTTCTAAGATGCTGTGGTAGGAATTGAAAGAGCTTGATTCCACTGTAATTCGGTTTACTTTCAAAAAGTGTTAGTCTATGTTGCTGAGAAAAACGGTTGTTGTGTCTAGTGGTTTTTCACAGTGAATAAAAAAAAAACAAAAAGAAGAAGGAGAAATGCCAAACTTGTGGGAAATATTTAAAACAAAATTCACTGTGGAACCACAAAACATTTAGTTGTTGTGGAGGAAAAACATTCCAGTGCATTTTTTGTGAAAAAAATACACAAGAAGGCACAACCTGGAGTATCACATGAAGCGCCAGCATACATTTGATTCAAGCGTAAGCTTGACACAGGTGATTTACGTAAGCTCGACACTGACATTGATTTAACAGCTGTTAAATGCAAATACCACCTTTCCTGTAAGAATGCCTTTTTCCGAAATGCCCTCTTAAACAAAGCATCGCCAATTCCCTTATCACCAGTTGGACGGCTTAAAAATGTTGAAATGACGAAATGTATTGATTTCATTGTGAAATATATGGAAGAAAATGAAGATCTTTGCCAATTTTCACTTGACGAAATCCTTAAAACTTATAAAGGTGAACTACCGAGAAGGGACCATATACTATCAAAGTTATCGGAGAGATGCAAAGGTGATATTCTTGTGATACCAGGTAAGAATCGATTCAAGCCTACGACATTATGCTTTCGCAACACTGGCTACAGTATTCTAAGCAACAATTGGTACGAGTCCAAGATATACATACATACATACATACAGATGTCTTCTCCGTGTCCTCAAGAGGTACTGGAGGCGTCAATAATGTCCCGCCGGTGTGACGGGTCCACGTTAGGGTGGGTTAGGTTGGGTGCAGGGCTAGGCTAAATAAGGCCAAATGTTTGTGCAGGGGTCAGGTTAGGTTAGGTTAATCTAGGTTATTGTAGGTTAGGCTATTTGGATTCTGGTAATTGCGGTAGTCTTCTAGGTTATAGAAGCACGCATTTATTAAGAATGTTTTAACTGCTTTTTTGAATTTTGAAAATCGTTCAATGTTTCTAAGATGCTGTGGTAGGAATTGAAAGAGCTTGATTCCACTGTAATTCGGTTTACTTTCAAAAAGTGTTAGTCTATGTTGCTGAGAAAAACGGTTGTTGTGTCTAGTGGTTTTTCACAGTGAATGGGACGAAAAAAAACAAAAATAAGAAGAAGAAATGCGAAACTTGTGGCAAGTATTTAAAAAAAATTCAATGTGGAACCACAAAACGTTTAGTTGTGGAGGAGAAAAAGCATTCAAGTGCATTTTTTGTGAAAAAACGTACACGAGAAGGCACAACCTACAATACCACTTGAAGCGCCAGCATAAAGGTGATTCAAGCGTAAGCTTGACACAGGTGATTTACGTAAGCTTGACACTGACATTGATTTAACAGCTGTTAAATGCAAATACCACCTTTCCTGTAAGAATGCCTTTTTCCGAAATGCCCTCTTAAACAAAGCATCGCCAATTCCCTTATCACCAGTTGGACGGCTTAAAAATGTTGAAATGACGAAATGTATTGATTTCATTGTGAAATATATGGAAGAAAATGAAGATCTTTGCCAATTTTCACTTGACGAAATCCTTAAAACTTATAAAGGTGAACTACCGAGAAGGGACCATATACTATCAAAGTTATCGGAGAGATGCAAAGGTGATATTCTTGTGATACCAGGTAAGAATCGATTCAAGCCTACGACATTATGCTTTCGCAACACTGGCTACAGTATTCTAAGCAACAATTGGTACGAGTCCAAGATATACATACATACATACATACAGATGTCTTCTCCGTGTCCTCAAGAGGTACTGGAGGCGTCAATAATGTCCCGCCGGTGTGACGGGTCCACGTTAGGGTGGGTTAGGTTGGGTGCAGGGCTAGGCTAGATAAGGCCAAATGTTTGTGCAGGGGTCAGGTTAGGTTAGGTTAATCTAGGTTATTGTAGGTTAGGCTATTTGGATTCTGGTAATTGCGGTAGTCTTCTAGGTTATAGAAGCACGCATTTATTAAGAATGTTTTAACTGCTTTTTTGAATTTTGAAAATCGTTCAATGTTTCTAAGATGCTGTGGTAGGAATTGAAAGAGCTTGATTCCACTGTAATTCGGTTTACTTTCAAAAAGTGTTAGTCTATGTTGCTGAGAAAAACGGTTGTTGTGTCTAGTGGTTTTTCACAGTGAATCAAAAAAAAACAAAAAGAAGAAGAAGAAATGCCAAACTTGTGGGAAATATTTAAAACAAAATTCACTGTGGAACCACAAAACATTTAGTTGTTGTGGAGGAAAAACATTCCAGTGCATTTTGTGTGAAAAAAAAAATACACAAGAAGGCACAACCTGGATTACCACATGAAGCGCCAGCATAAAGGTGATTCAAGCGTAAGCTTGACACAGGTGATTTACGTAAGCTCGACACTGACATTGATTTAACAGCTGTTAAATGCAAATACCACCTTTCCTGTAAGAATGCCTTTTTCCGAAATGCCCTCTTAAACAAAGCATCGCCAATTCCCTTATCACCAGTTGGACGGCTTAAAAATGTTGAAATGACGAAATGTATTGATTTCATTGTGAAATATATGGAAGAAAATGAAGATCTTTGCCAATTTTCACTTGACGAAATCCTTAAAACTTATAAAGGTGAACTACCGAGAAGGGACCATATACTATCAAAGTTATCGGAGAGATGCAAAGGTGATATTCTTGTGATACCAGGTAAGAATCGATTCAAGCCTACGACATTATGCTTTCGCAACACTGGCTACAGTATTCTAAGCAACAATTGGTACGAGTCCAAGATATACATACATACATACATACATACAGATGTCTTCTCCGTGTCCTCAAGAGGTACTGGAGGCGTCAATAATGTCCCGCCGGTGTGACGGGTCCACGTTAGGGTGGGTTAGGTTGGGTGCAGGGCTAGGCTAAATAAGGCCAAATGTTTGTGCAGGGGTCAGGTTAGGTTAGGTTAATCTAGGTTATTGTAGGTTAGGCTATTTGGATTCTGGTAATTGCGGTAGTCTTCTAGGTTATAGAAGCACGCATTTATTAAGAATGTTTTAACTGCTTTTTTGAATTTTGAAAATCGTTCAATGTTTCTAAGATGCTGTGGTAGGAATTGAAAGAGCTTGATTCCACTGTAATTCGGTTTACTTTCAAAAAGTGTTAGTCTATGTTGCTGAGAAAAACGGTTGTTGTGTCTAGTGGTTTTTCACAGTGAATAAAAAAAAAACAAAAAGAAGAAGGAGAAATGCCAAACTTGTGGGAAATATTTAAAACAAAATTCACTGTGGAACCACAAAACATTTAGTTGTTGTGGAGGAAAAACATTCCAGTGCATTTTTTGTGAAAAAAATACACAAGAAGGCACAACTTAGAGTATCACATGAAGCGCCAGCATACATTTGATTCAAGCGTAAGCTTGACACAGGTGATTTACGTAAGCTCGACACTGACATTGATTTAACAGCTGTTAAATGCAAATACCACCTTTCCTGTAAGAATGCCTTTTTCCGAAATGCCCTCTTAAACAAAGCATCGCCAATTCCCTTATCACCAGTTGGACGGCTTAAAAATGTTGAAATGACGAAATGTATTGATTTCATTGTGAAATATATGGAAGAAAATGAAGATCTTTGCCAATTTTCACTTGACGAAATCCTTAAAACTTATAAAGGTGAACTACCGAGAAGGGACCATATACTATCAAAGTTATCGGAGAGATGCAAAGGTGATATTCTTGTGATACCAGGTAAGAATCGATTCAAGCCTACGACATTATGCTTTCGCAACACTGGCTACAGTATTCTAAGCAACAATTGGTACGAGTCCAAGATATACATACATACATACATACAGATGTCTTCTCCGTGTCCTCAAGAGGTACTGGAGGCGTCAATAATGTCCCGCCGGTGTGACGGGTCCACGTTAGGGTGGGTTAGGTTGGGTGCAGGGCTAGGCTAAATAAGGCCAAATGTTTGTGCAGGGGTCAGGTTAGGTTAGGTTAATCTAGGTTATTGTAGGTTAGGCTATTTGGATTCTGGTAATTGCGGTAGTCTTCTAGGTTATAGAAGCACGCATTTATTAAGAATGTTTTAACTGCTTTTTTGAATTTTGAAAATCGTTCAATGTTTCTAAGATGCTGTGGTAGGAATTGAAAGAGCTTGATTCCACTGTAATTCGGTTTACTTTCAAAAAGTGTTAGTCTATGTTGCTGAGAAAAACGGTTGTTGTGTCTAGTGGTTTTTCACAGTGAATGGGACGAAAAAAAAACAAAAATAAGAAGAAGAAATGCGAAACTTGTGGCAAGTATTTAAAAAAAAATTCAATGTGGAACCACAAAACGTTTAGTTGTGGAGGGGAAAAAGCATTCAAGTGCATTTTTTGTGAAAAAAACGTACACGAGAAGGCACAACCTACAATACCACTTGAAGCGCCAGCATAAAGGTGATTCAAGCGTAAGCTTGACACAGGTGATTTACGTAAGCTTGACACTGACATTGATTTAACAGCTGTTAAATGCAAATACCACCTTTCCTGTAAGAATGCATTTTTCCGAAATGCCCTCTTAAACAAAGCATCGCCAATTCCCTTATCACCAGTTGGACGGCTTAAAAATGTTGCAATGACGAAATGTATTGATTTCATTGTGAAATATATGGAAGAAAATGAAGATCTTTGCCAATTTTCACTTGACGAAATCCTTAAAACTTATAAAGGTGAACTACCGAGAAGGGACCATATACTATCAAAGTTATCGGAGAGATGCAAAGGTGATATTCTTGTGATACCAGGTAAGAATCGATTCAAGCCTACGACATTATGCTTTCGCAACACTGGCTACAGTATTCTAAGCAACAATTGGTACGAGTCCAAGATATACATACATACATACATACAGATGTCTTCTCCGTGTCCTCAAGAGGTACTGGAGGCGTCAATAATGTCCCGCCGGTGTGACGGGTCCACGTTAGGGTGGGTTAGGTTGGGGTGCAGGGCTAGGCTAAATAAGGCCAAATGTTTGTGCAGGGGTCAGGTTAGGTTAGGTTAATCTAGGTTATTGTAGGTTAGGCTATTTGGATTCTGGTAATTGCGGTAGTCTTCTAGGTTATAGAAGCACGCATTTATTAAGAATGTTTTAACTGCTTTTTTGAATTTTGAAAATCGTTCAATGTTTCTAAGATGCTGTGGTAGGAATTGAAAGAGCTTGATTCCACTGTAATTCGGTTTACTTTCAAAAAGTGTTAGTCTATGTTGCTGAGAAAAACGGTTGTTGTGTCTAGTGGTTTTTCACAGTGAATAAAAAAAAAACAAAAAGAAGAAGGAGAAATGCCAAACTTGTGGGAAATATTTAAAACAAAATTCACTGTGGAACCACAAAACATTTAGTTGTTGTGGAGGAAAAACATTCCAGTGCATTTTTTGTGAAAAAAATACACAAGAAGGCACAACCTGGAGTATCACATGAAGCGCCAGCATACATTTGATTCAAGCGTAAGCTTGACACAGGTGATTTACGTAAGCTCGACACTGACATTGATTTAACAGCTGTTAAATGCAAATACCACCTTTCCTGTAAGAATGCCTTTTTCCGAAATGCCCTCTTAAACAAAGCATCGCCAATTCCCTTATCACCAGTTGGACGGCTTAAAAATGTTGAAATGACGAAATGTATTGATTTCATTGTGAAATATATGGAAGAAAATGAAGATCTTTGCCAATTTTCACTTGACGAAATCCTTAAAACTTATAAAGGTGAACTACCGAGAAGGGACCATATACTATCAAAGTTATCGGAGAGATGCAAAGGTGATATTCTTGTGATACCAGGTAAGAATCGATTCAAGCCTACGACATTATGCTTTCGCAACACTGGCTACAGTATTCTAAGCAACAATTGGTACGAGTCCAAGATATACATACATACATACATACAGATGTCTTCTCCGTGTCCTCAAGAGGTACTGGAGGCGTCAATAATGTCCCGCCGGTGTGACGGGTCCACGTTAGGGTGGGTTAGGTTGGGTGCAGGGCTAGGCTAAATAAGGCCAAATGTTTGTGCAGGGGTCAGGTTAGGTTAGGTTAATCTAGGTTATTGTAGGTTAGGCTATTTGGATTCTGGTAATTGCGGTAGTCTTCTAGGTTATAGAAGCACGCATTTATTAAGAATGTTTTAACTGCTTTTTTGAATTTTGAAAATCGTTCAATGTTTCTAAGATGCTGTGGTAGGAATTGAAAGAGCTTGATTCCACTGTAATTCGGTTTACTTTCAAAAAGTGTTAGTCTATGTTGCTGAGAAAAACGGTTGTTGTGTCTAGTGGTTTTTCACAGTGAATAAAAAAAAAACAAAAAGAAGAAGGAGAAATGCCAAACTTGTGGGAAATATTTAAAACAAAATTCACTGTGGAACCACAAAACATTTAGTTGTTGTGGAGGAAAAACATTCCAGTGCATTTTTTGTGAAAAAAATACACAAGAAGGCACAACTTAGAGTATCACATGAAGCGCCAGCATACATTTGATTCAAGCGTAAGCTTGACACAGGTGATTTACGTAAGCTCGACACTGACATTGATTTAACAGCTGTTAAATGCAAATACCACCTTTCCTGTAAGAATGCCTTTTTCCGAAATGCCCTCTTAAACAAAGCATCGCCAATTCCCTTATCACCAGTTGGACGGCTTAAAAATGTTGAAATGACGAAATGTATTGATTTCATTGTGAAATATATGGAAGAAAATGAAGATCTTTGCCAATTTTCACTTGACGAAATCCTTAAAACTTATAAAGGTGAACTACCGAGAAGGGACCATATACTATCAAAGTTATCGGAGAGATGCAAAGGTGATATTCTTGTGATACCAGGTAAGAATCGATTCAAGCCTACGACATTATGCTTTCGCAACACTGGCTACAGTATTCTAAGCAACAATTGGTACGAGTCCAAGATATACATACATACATACATACAGATGTCTTCTCCGTGTCCTCAAGAGGTACTGGAGGCGTCAATAATGTCCCGCCGGTGTGACGGGTCCACGTTAGGGTGGGTTAGGTTGGGTGCAGGGCTAGGCTAAATAAGGCCAAATGTTTGTGCAGGGGTCAGGTTAGGTTAGGTTAATCTAGGTTATTGTAGGTTAGGCTATTTGGATTCTGGTAATTGCGGTAGTCTTCTAGGTTATAGAAGCACGCATTTATTAAGAATGTTTTAACTGCTTTTTTGAATTTTGAAAATCGTTCAATGTTTCTAAGATGCTGTGGTAGGAATTGAAAGAGCTTGATTCCACTGTAATTCGGTTTACTTTCAAAAAGTGTTAGTCTATGTTGCTGAGAAAAACGGTTGTTGTGTCTAGTGGTTTTTCACAGTGAATGGGACGAAAAAAAAACAAAAATAAGAAGAAGAAATGCGAAACTTGTGGCAAGTATTTAAAAAAAAATTCAATGTGGAACCACAAAACGTTTAGTTGTGGAGGGGAAAAAGCATTCAAGTGCATTTTTTGTGAAAAAAACGTACACGAGAAGGCACAACCTACAATACCACTTGAAGCGCCAGCATAAAGGTGATTCAAGCGTAAGCTTGACACAGGTGATTTACGTAAGCTTGACACTGACATTGATTTAACAGCTGTTAAATGCAAATACCACCTTTCCTGTAAGAATGCCTTTTTCCGAAATGCCCTCTTAAACAAAGCATCGCCAATTCCCTTATCACCAGTTGGACGGCTTAAAAATGTTGAAATGACGAAATGTATTGATTTCATTGTGAAATATATGGAAGAAAATGAAGATCTTTGCCAATTTTCACTTGACGAAATCCTTAAAACTTATAAAGGTGAACTACCGAGAAGGGACCATATACTATCAAAGTTATCGGAGAGATGCAAAGGTGATATTCTTGTGATACCAGGTAAGAATCGATTCAAGCCTACGACATTATGCTTTCGCAACACTGGCTACAGTATTCTAAGCAACAATTGGTACGAGTCCAAGATATACATACATACATACATACAGATGTCTTCTCCGTGTCCTCAAGAGGTACTGGAGGCGTCAATAATGTCCCGCCGGTGTGACGGGTCCACGTTAGGGTGGGTTAGGTTGGGGTGCAGGGCTAGGCTAAATAAGGCCAAATGTTTGTGCAGGGGTCAGGTTAGGTTAGGTTAATCTAGGTTATTGTAGGTTAGGCTATTTGGATTCTGGTAATTGCGGTAGTCTTCTAGGTTATAGAAGCACGCATTTATTAAGAATGTTTTAACTGCTTTTTTGAATTTTGAAAATCGTTCAATGTTTCTAAGATGCTGTGGTAGGAATTGAAAGAGCTTGATTCCACTGTAATTCGGTTTACTTTCAAAAAGTGTTAGTCTATGTTGCTGAGAAAAACGGTTGTTGTGTCTAGTGGTTTTTCACAGTGAATAAAAAAAAAACAAAAAGAAGAAGGAGAAATGCCAAACTTGTGGGAAATATTTAAAACAAAATTCACTGTGGAACCACAAAACATTTAGTTGTTGTGGAGGAAAAACATTCCAGTGCATTTTTTGTGAAAAAAATACACAAGAAGGCACAACCTGGAGTATCACATGAAGCGCCAGCATACATTTGATTCAAGCGTAAGCTTGACACAGGTGATTTACGTAAGCTCGACACTGACATTGATTTAACAGCTGTTAAATGCAAATACCACCTTTCCTGTAAGAATGCCTTTTTCCGAAATGCCCTCTTAAACAAAGCATCGCCAATTCCCTTATCACCAGTTGGACGGCTTAAAAATGTTGAAATGACGAAATGTATTGATTTCATTGTGAAATATATGGAAGAAAATGAAGATCTTTGCCAATTTTCACTTGACGAAATCCTTAAAACTTATAAAGGTGAACTACCGAGAAGGGACCATATACTATCAAAGTTATCGGAGAGATGCAAAGGTGATATTCTTGTGATACCAGGTAAGAATCGATTCAAGCCTACGACATTATGCTTTCGCAACACTGGCTACAGTATTCTAAGCAACAATTGGTACGAGTCCAAGATATACATACATACATACATACAGATGTCTTCTCCGTGTCCTCAAGAGGTACTGGAGGCGTCAATAATGTCCCGCCGGTGTGACGGGTCCACGTTAGGGTGGGTTAGGTTGGGTGCAGGGCTAGGCTAAATAAGGCCAAATGTTTGTGCAGGGGTCAGGTTAGGTTAGGTTAATCTAGGTTATTGTAGGTTAGGCTATTTGGATTCTGGTAATTGCGGTAGTCTTCTAGGTTATAGAAGCACGCATTTATTAAGAATGTTTTAACTGCTTTTTTGAATTTTGAAAATCGTTCAATGTTTCTAAGATGCTGTGGTAGGAATTGAAAGAGCTTGATTCCACTGTAATTCGGTTTACTTTCAAAAAGTGTTAGTCTATGTTGCTGAGAAAAACGGTTGTTGTGTCTAGTGGTTTTTCACAGTGAATGGGACGAAAAAAAACAAAAATAAGAAGAAGAAATGCGAAACTTGTGGCAAGTATTTAAAAAAAATTCAATGTGGAACCACAAAACGTTTAGTTGTGGAGGAGAAAAAGCATTCAAGTGCATTTTTTGTGAAAAAACGTACACGAGAAGGCACAACCTACAATACCACTTGAAGCGCCAGCATAAAGGTGATTCAAGCGTAAGCTTGACACAGGTGATTTACGTAAGCTTGACACTGACATTGATTTAACAGCTGTTAAATGCAAATACCACCTTTCCTGTAAGAATGCCTTTTTCCGAAATGCCCTCTTAAACAAAGCATCGCCAATTCCCTTATCACCAGTTGGACGGCTTAAAAATGTTGAAATGACGAAATGTATTGATTTCATTGTGAAATATATGGAAGAAAATGAAGATCTTTGCCAATTTTCACTTGACGAAATCCTTAAAACTTATAAAGGTGAACTACCGAGAAGGGACCATATACTATCAAAGTTATCGGAGAGATGCAAAGGTGATATTCTTGTGATACCAGGTAAGAATCGATTCAAGCCTACGACATTATGCTTTCGCAACACTGGCTACAGTATTCTAAGCAACAATTGGTACGAGTCCAAGATATACATACATACATACATACAGATGTCTTCTCCGTGTCCTCAAGAGGTACTGGAGGCGTCAATAATGTCCCGCCGGTGTGACGGGTCCACGTTAGGGTGGGTTAGGTTGGGTGCAGGGCTAGGCTAGATAAGGCCAAATGTTTGTGCAGGGGTCAGGTTAGGTTAGGTTAATCTAGGTTATTGTAGGTTAGGCTATTTGGATTCTGGTAATTGCGGTAGTCTTCTAGGTTATAGAAGCACGCATTTATTAAGAATGTTTTAACTGCTTTTTTGAATTTTGAAAATCGTTCAATGTTTCTAAGATGCTGTGGTAGGAATTGAAAGAGCTTGATTCCACTGTAATTCGGTTTACTTTCAAAAAGTGTTAGTCTATGTTGCTGAGAAAAACGGTTGTTGTGTCTAGTGGTTTTTCACAGTGAATCAAAAAAAAACAAAAAGAAGAAGAAGAAATGCCAAACTTGTGGGAAATATTTAAAACAAAATTCACTGTGGAACCACAAAACATTTAGTTGTTGTGGAGGAAAAACATTCCAGTGCATTTTGTGTGAAAAAAAAAATACACAAGAAGGCACAACCTGGATTACCACATGAAGCGCCAGCATAAAGGTGATTCAAGCGTAAGCTTGACACAGGTGATTTACGTAAGCTCGACACTGACATTGATTTAACAGCTGTTAAATGCAAATACCACCTTTCCTGTAAGAATGCCTTTTTCCGAAATGCCCTCTTAAACAAAGCATCGCCAATTCCCTTATCACCAGTTGGACGGCTTAAAAATGTTGAAATGACGAAATGTATTGATTTCATTGTGAAATATATGGAAGAAAATGAAGATCTTTGCCAATTTTCACTTGACGAAATCCTTAAAACTTATAAAGGTGAACTACCGAGAAGGGACCATATACTATCAAAGTTATCGGAGAGATGCAAAGGTGATATTCTTGTGATACCAGGTAAGAATCGATTCAAGCCTACGACATTATGCTTTCGCAACACTGGCTACAGTATTCTAAGCAACAATTGGTACGAGTCCAAGATATACATACATACATACATACAGATGTCTTCTCCGTGTCCTCAAGAGGTACTGGAGGCGTCAATAATGTCCCGCCGGTGTGACGGGTCCACGTTAGGGTGGGTTAGGTTGGGTGCAGGGCTAGGCTAAATAAGGCCAAATGTTTGTGCAGGGGTCAGGTTAGGTTAGGTTAATCTAGGTTATTGTAGGTTAGGCTATTTGGATTCTGGTAATTGCGGTAGTCTTCTAGGTTATAGAAGCACGCATTTATTAAGAATGTTTTAACTGCTTTTTTGAATTTTGAAAATCGTTCAATGTTTCTAAGATGCTGTGGTAGGAATTGAAAGAGCTTGATTCCACTGTAATTCGGTTTACTTTCAAAAAGTGTTAGTCTATGTTGCTGAGAAAAACGGCTGTTGTGTCTAGTGGTTTTTCACAGTGAATGGGACGAAAAAAAACAAAAATAAGAAGAAGAAATGCGAAACTTGTGGCAAGTATTTAAAAAAAAAATTCAATGTGGAACCACAAAACGTTTAGTTGTGGAGGAGAAAAAGCATTCAAGTGCATTTTTTGTGAAAAAACGTACACGAGAAGGCACAACCTACAATACCACTTGAAGCGCCAGCATAAAGGTGATTCAAGCGTAAGCTTGACACAGGTGATTTACGTAAGCTTGACACTGACATTGATTTAACAGCTGTTAAATGCAAATACCACCTTTCCTGTAAGAATGCCTTTTTCCGAAATGCCCTCTTAAACAAAGCATCGCCAATTCCCTTATCACCAGTTGGACGGCTTAAAAATGTTGAAATGACGAAATGTATTGATTTCATTGTGAAATATATGGAAGAAAATGAAGATCTTTGCCAATTTTCACTTGACGAAATCCTTAAAACTTATAAAGGTGAACTACCGAGAAGGGACCATATACTATCAAAGTTATCGGAGAGATGCAAAGGTGATATTCTTGTGATACCAGGTAAGAATCGATTCAAGCCTACGACATTATGCTTTCGCAACACTGGCTACAGTATTCTAAGCAACAATTGGTACGAGTCCAAGATATACATACATACATACATACAGATGTCTTCTCCGTGTCCTCAAGAGGTACTGGAGGCGTCAATAATGTCCCGCCGGTGTGACGGGTCCACGTTAGGGTGGGTTAGGTTGGGTGCAGGGCTAGGCTAAATAAGGCCAAATGTTTGTGCAGGGGTCAGGTTAGGTTGGGTTAATCTAGGTTATTGTAGGTTAGGCTATTTGGATTCTGGTAATTGCGGTAGTCTTCTAGGTTATAGAAGCACGCATTTATTAAGAATGTTTTAACTGCTTTTTTGAATTTTGAAAATCGTTCAATGTTTCTAAGATGCTGTGGTAGGAATTGAAAGAGCTTGATTCCACTGTAATTCGGTTTACTTTCAAAAAGTGTTAGTCTATGTTGCTGAGAAAAACGGTTGTTGTGTCTAGTGGTTTTTCACAGTGAATGGGACGAAAAAAAACAAAAATAAGAAGAAGAAATGCGAAACTTGTGGCAAGTATTTAAAAAAAAATTCAATGTGGAACCACAAAACGTTTAGTTGTGGAGGAGAAAAAGCATTCAAGTGAATTTTTTGTGAAAAAACGTACACGAGAAGGCACAACCTACAATACCACTTGAAGCGCCAGCATAAAGGTGATTCAAGCGTAAGCTTGACACAGGTGATTTACGTAAGCTTGACACTGACATTGATTTAACAGCTGTTAAATGCAAATACCACCTTTCCTGTAAGAATGCCTTTTTCCGAAATGCCCTCTTAAACAAAGCATCGCCAATTCCCTTATCACCAGTTGGACGGCTTAAAAATGTTGAAATGACGAAATGTATTGATTTCATTGTGAAATATATGGAAGAAAATGAAGATCTTTGCCAATTTTCACTTGACGAAATCCTTAAAACTTATAAAGGTGAACTACCGAGAAGGGACCATATACTATCAAAGTTATCGGAGAGATGCAAAGGTGATATTCTTGTGATACCAGGTAAGAATCGATTCAAGCCTACGACATTATGCTTTCGCAACACTGGCTACAGTATTCTAAGCAACAATTGGTACGAGTCCAAGATATACATACATACATACATACATACATACAGATGTCTTCTCCGTGTCCTCAAGAGGTACTGGAGGCGTCAATAATGTCCCGCCGGTGTGACGGGTCCACGTTAGGGTGGGTTAGGTTGGGTGCAGGGCTAGGCTAAATAAGGCCAAATGTTTGTGCAGGGGTCAGGTTAGGTTGGGTTAATCTAGGTTATTGTAGGTTAGGCTATTTGGATTCTGGTAATTGCGGTAGTCTTCTAGGTTATAGAAGCACGCATTTATTAAGAATGTTTTAACTGCTTTTTTGAATTTTGAAAATCGTTCAATGTTTCTAAGATGCTGTGGTAGGAATTGAAAGAGCTTGATTCCACTGTAATTCGGTTTACTTTCAAAAAGTGTTAGTCTATGTTGCTGAGAAAAACGGTTGTTGTGTCTAGTGGTTTTTCACAGTGAATAAAAAAAAAACAAAAAGAAGAAGGAGAAATGCCAAACTTGTGGGAAATATTTAAAACAAAATTCACTGTGGAACCACAAAACATTTAGTTGTTGTGGAGGAAAAACATTCCAGTGCATTTTTTGTGAAAAAAATACACAAGAAGGCACAACCTGGAGTATCACATGAAGCGCCAGCATACATTTGATTCAAGCGTAAGCTTGACACAGGTGATTTACGTAAGCTCGACACTGACATTGATTTAACAGCTGTTAAATGCAAATACCACCTTTCCTGTAAGAATGCCTTTTTCCGAAATGCCCTCTTAAACAAAGCATCGCCAATTCCCTTATCACCAGTTGGACGGCTTAAAAATGTTGAAATGACGAAATGTATTGATTTCATTGTGAAATATATGGAAGAAAATGAAGATCTTTGCCAATTTTCACTTGACGAAATCCTTAAAACTTATAAAGGTGAACTACCGAGAAGGGACCATATACTATCAAAGTTATCGGAGAGATGCAAAGGTGATATTCTTGTGATACCAGGTAAGAATCGATTCAAGCCTACGACATTATGCTTTCGCAACACTGGCTACAGTATTCTAAGCAACAATTGGTACGAGTCCAAGATATACATACATACATACATACAGATGTCTTCTCCGTGTCCTCAAGAGGTACTGGAGGCGTCAATAATGTCCCGCCGGTGTGACGGGTCCACGTTAGGGTGGGTTAGGTTGGGTGCAGGGCTAGGCTAAATAAGGCCAAATGTTTGTGCAGGGGTCAGGTTAGGTTAGGTTAATCTAGGTTATTGTAGGTTAGGCTATTTGGATTCTGGTAATTGCGGTAGTCTTCTAGGTTATAGAAGCACGCATTTATTAAGAATGTTTTAACTGCTTTTTTGAATTTTGAAAATCGTTCAATGTTTCTAAGATGCTGTGGTAGGAATTGAAAGAGCTTGATTCCACTGTAATTCGGTTTACTTTCAAAAAGTGTTAGTCTATGTTGCTGAGAAAAACGGTTGTTGTGTCTAGTGGTTTTTCACAGTGAATGGGACGAAAAAAAACAAAAATAAGAAGAAGAAATGCGAAACTTGTGGCAAGTATTTAAAAAAAATTCAATGTGGAACCACAAAACGTTTAGTTGTGGAGGAGAAAAAGCATTCAAGTGCATTTTTTGTGAAAAAACGTACACGAGAAGGCACAACCTACAATACCACTTGAAGCGCCAGCATAAAGGTGATTCAAGCGTAAGCTTGACACAGGTGATTTACGTAAGCTTGACACTGACATTGATTTAACAGCTGTTAAATGCAAATACCACCTTTCCTGTAAGAATGCCTTTTTCCGAAATGCCCTCTTAAACAAAGCATCGCCAATTCCCTTATCACCAGTTGGACGGCTTAAAAATGTTGAAATGACGAAATGTATTGATTTCATTGTGAAATATATGGAAGAAAATGAAGATCTTTGCCAATTTTCACTTGACGAAATCCTTAAAACTTATAAAGGTGAACTACCGAGAAGGGACCATATACTATCAAAGTTATCGGAGAGATGCAAAGGTGATATTCTTGTGATACCAGGTAAGAATCGATTCAAGCCTACGACATTATGCTTTCGCAACACTGGCTACAGTATTCTAAGCAACAATTGGTACGAGTCCAAGATATACATACATACATACATACAGATGTCTTCTCCGTGTCCTCAAGAGGTACTGGAGGCGTCAATAATGTCCCGCCGGTGTGACGGGTCCACGTTAGGGTGGGTTAGGTTGGGTGCAGGGCTAGGCTAGATAAGGCCAAATGTTTGTGCAGGGGTCAGGTTAGGTTAGGTTAATCTAGGTTATTGTAGGTTAGGCTATTTGGATTCTGGTAATTGCGGTAGTCTTCTAGGTTATAGAAGCACGCATTTATTAAGAATGTTTTAACTGCTTTTTTGAATTTTGAAAATCGTTCAATGTTTCTAAGATGCTGTGGTAGGAATTGAAAGAGCTTGATTCCACTGTAATTCGGTTTACTTTCAAAAAGTGTTAGTCTATGTTGCTGAGAAAAACGGTTGTTGTGTCTAGTGGTTTTTCACAGTGAATCAAAAAAAAACAAAAAGAAGAAGAAGAAATGCCAAACTTGTGGGAAATATTTAAAACAAAATTCACTGTGGAACCACAAAACATTTAGTTGTTGTGGAGGAAAAACATTCCAGTGCATTTTGTGTGAAAAAAAAAATACACAAGAAGGCACAACCTGGATTACCACATGAAGCGCCAGCATAAAGGTGATTCAAGCGTAAGCTTGACACAGGTGATTTACGTAAGCTCGACACTGACATTGATTTAACAGCTGTTAAATGCAAATACCACCTTTCCTGTAAGAATGCCTTTTTCCGAAATGCCCTCTTAAACAAAGCATCGCCAATTCCCTTATCACCAGTTGGACGGCTTAAAAATGTTGAAATGACGAAATGTATTGATTTCATTGTGAAATATATGGAAGAAAATGAAGATCTTTGCCAATTTTCACTTGACGAAATCCTTAAAACTTATAAAGGTGAACTACCGAGAAGGGACCATATACTATCAAAGTTATCGGAGAGATGCAAAGGTGATATTCTTGTGATACCAGGTAAGAATCGATTCAAGCCTACGACATTATGCTTTCGCAACACTGGCTACAGTATTCTAAGCAACAATTGGTACGAGTCCAAGATATACATACATACATACATACAGATGTCTTCTCCGTGTCCTCAAGAGGTACTGGAGGCGTCAATAATGTCCCGCCGGTGTGACGGGTCCACGTTAGGGTGGGTTAGGTTGGGTGCAGGGCTAGGCTAAATAAGGCCAAATGTTTGTGCAGGGGTCAGGTTAGGTTAGGTTAATCTAGGTTATTGTAGGTTAGGCTATTTGGATTCTGGTAATTGCGGTAGTCTTCTAGGTTATAGAAGCACGCATTTATTAAGAATGTTTTAACTGCTTTTTTGAATTTTGAAAATCGTTCAATGTTTCTAAGATGCTGTGGTAGGAATTGAAAGAGCTTGATTCCACTGTAATTCGGTTTACTTTCAAAAAGTGTTAGTCTATGTTGCTGAGAAAAACGGTTGTTGTGTCTAGTGGTTTTTCACAGTGAATCAAAAAAAAACAAAAAGAAGAAGAAGAAATGCCAAACTTGTGGGAAATATTTAAAACAAAATTCACTGTGGAACCACAAAACATTTAGTTGTTGTGGAGGAAAAACATTCCAGTGCATTTTGTGTGAAAAAAAAAATACACAAGAAGGCACAACCTGGATTACCACATGAAGCGCCAGCATAAAGGTGATTCAAGCGTAAGCTTGACACAGGTGATTTACGTAAGCTCGACACTGACATTGATTTAACAGCTGTTAAATGCAAATACCACCTTTCCTGTAAGAATGCCTTTTTCCGAAATGCCCTCTTAAACAAAGCATCGCCAATTCCCTTATCACCAGTTGGACGGCTTAAAAATGTTGAAATGACGAAATGTATTGATTTCATTGTGAAATATATGGAAGAAAATGAAGATCTTTGCCAATTTTCACTTGACGAAATCCTTAAAACTTATAAAGGTGAACTACCGAGAAGGGACCATATACTATCAAAGTTATCGGAGAGATGCAAAGGTGATATTCTTGTGATACCAGGTAAGAATCGATTCAAGCCTACGACATTATGCTTTCGCAACACTGGCTACAGTATTCTAAGCAACAATTGGTACGAGTCCAAGATATACATACATACATACATACAGATGTCTTCTCCGTGTCCTCAAGAGGTACTGGAGGCGTCAATAATGTCCCGCCGGTGTGACGGGTCCACGTTAGGGTGGGTTAGGTTGGGTGCAGGGCTAGGCTAAATAAGGCCAAATGTTTGTGCAGGGGTCAGGTTAGGTTAGGTTAATCTAGGTTATTGTAGGTTAGGCTATTTGGATTCTGGTAATTGCGGTAGTCTTCTAGGTTATAGAAGCACGCATTTATTAAGAATGTTTTAACTGCTTTTTTGAATTTTGAAAATCGTTCAATGTTTCTAAGATGCTGTGGTAGGAATTGAAAGAGCTTGATTCCACTGTAATTCGGTTTACTTTCAAAAAGTGTTAGTCTATGTTGCTGAGAAAAACGGTTGTTGTGTCTAGTGGTTTTTCACAGTGAATGGGACGAAAAAAAACAAAAATAAGAAGAAGAAATGCGAAACTTGTGGCAAGTATTTAAAAAAAAAATTCAATGTGGAACCACAAAACGTTTAGTTGTGGAGGAGAAAAAGCATTCAAGTGCATTTTTTGTGAAAAAACGTACACGAGAAGGCACAACCTACAATACCACTTGAAGCGCCAGCATAAAGGTGATTCAAGCGTAAGCTTGACACAGGTGATTTACGTAAGCTTGACACTGACATTGATTTAACAGCTGTTAAATGCAAATACCACCTTTCCTGTAAGAATGCCTTTTTCCGAAATGCCCTCTTAAACAAAGCATCGCCAATTCCCTTATCACCAGTTGGACGGCTTAAAAATGTTGAAATGACGAAATGTATTGATTTCATTGTGAAATATATGGAAGAAAATGAAGATCTTTGCCAATTTTCACTTGACGAAATCCTTAAAACTTATAAAGGTGAACTACCGAGAAGGGACCATATACTATCAAAGTTATCGGAGAGATGCAAAGGTGATATTCTTGTGATACCAGGTAAGAATCGATTCAAGCCTACGACATTATGCTTTCGCAACACTGGCTACAGTATTCTAAGCAACAATTGGTACGAGTCCAAGATATACATACATACATACATACAGATGTCTTCTCCGTGTCCTCAAGAGGTACTGGAGGCGTCAATAATGTCCCGCCGGTGTGACGGGTCCACGTTAGGGTGGGTTAGGTTGGGTGCAGGGCTAGGCTAAATAAGGCCAAATGTTTGTGCAGGGGTCAGGTTAGGTTGGGTTAATCTAGGTTATTGTAGGTTAGGCTATTTGGATTCTGGTAATTGCGGTAGTCTTCTAGGTTATAGAAGCACGCATTTATTAAGAATGTTTTAACTGCTTTTTTGAATTTTGAAAATCGTTCAATGTTTCTAAGATGCTGTGGTAGGAATTGAAAGAGCTTGATTCCACTGTAATTCGGTTTACTTTCAAAAAGTGTTAGTCTATGTTGCTGAGAAAAACGGTTGTTGTGTCTAGTGGTTTTTCACAGTGAATGGGACGAAAAAAAACAAAAATAAGAAGAAGAAATGCGAAACTTGTGGCAAGTATTTAAAAAAAAATTCAATGTGGAACCACAAAACGTTTAGTTGTGGAGGAGAAAAAGCATTCAAGTGAATTTTTTGTGAAAAAACGTACACGAGAAGGCACAACCTACAATACCACTTGAAGCGCCAGCATAAAGGTGATTCAAGCGTAAGCTTGACACAGGTGATTTACGTAAGCTTGACACTGACATTGATTTAACAGCTGTTAAATGCAAATACCACCTTTCCTGTAAGAATGCCTTTTTCCGAAATGCCCTCTTAAACAAAGCATCGCCAATTCCCTTATCACCAGTTGGACGGCTTAAAAATGTTGAAATGACGAAATGTATTGATTTCATTGTGAAATATATGGAAGAAAATGAAGATCTTTGCCAATTTTCACTTGACGAAATCCTTAAAACTTATAAAGGTGAACTACCGAGAAGGGACCATATACTATCAAAGTTATCGGAGAGATGCAAAGGTGATATTCTTGTGATACCAGGTAAGAATCGATTCAAGCCTACGACATTATGCTTTCGCAACACTGGCTACAGTATTCTAAGCAACAATTGGTACGAGTCCAAGATATACATACATACATACATACATACAGATGTCTTCTCCGTGTCCTCAAGAGGTACTGGAGGCGTCAATAATGTCCCGCCGGTGTGACGGGTCCACGTTAGGGTGGGTTAGGTTGGGTGCAGGGCTAGGCTAAATAAGGCCAAATGTTTGTGCAGGGGTCAGGTTAGGTTGGGTTAATCTAGGTTATTGTAGGTTAGGCTATTTGGATTCTGGTAATTGCGGTAGTCTTCTAGGTTATAGAAGCACGCATTTATTAAGAATGTTTTAACTGCTTTTTTGAATTTTGAAAATCGTTCAATGTTTCTAAGATGCTGTGGTAGGAATTGAAAGAGCTTGATTCCACTGTAATTCGGTTTACTTTCAAAAAGTGTTAGTCTATGTTGCTGAGAAAAACGGTTGTTGTGTCTAGTGGTTTTTCACAGTGAATAAAAAAAAAACAAAAAGAAGAAGGAGAAATGCCAAACTTGTGGGAAATATTTAAAACAAAATTCACTGTGGAACCACAAAACATTTAGTTGTTGTGGAGGAAAAACATTCCAGTGCATTTTTTGTGAAAAAAATACACAAGAAGGCACAACTTAGAGTATCACATGAAGCGCCAGCATACATTTGATTCAAGCGTAAGCTTGACACAGGTGATTTACGTAAGCTCGACACTGACATTGATTTAACAGCTGTTAAATGCAAATACCACCTTTCCTGTAAGAATGCCTTTTTCCGAAATGCCCTCTTAAACAAAGCATCGCCAATTCCCTTATCACCAGTTGGACGGCTTAAAAATGTTGAAATGACGAAATGTATTGATTTCATTGTGAAATATATGGAAGAAAATGAAGATCTTTGCCAATTTTCACTTGACGAAATCCTTAAAACTTATAAAGGTGAACTACCGAGAAGGGACCATATACTATCAAAGTTATCGGAGAGATGCAAAGGTGATATTCTTGTGATACCAGGTAAGAATCGATTCAAGCCTACGACATTATGCTTTCGCAACACTGGCTACAGTATTCTAAGCAACAATTGGTACGAGTCCAAGATATACATACATACATACATACAGATGTCTTCTCCGTGTCCTCAAGAGGTACTGGAGGCGTCAATAATGTCCCGCCGGTGTGACGGGTCCACGTTAGGGTGGGTTAGGTTGGGTGCAGGGCTAGGCTAAATAAGGCCAAATGTTTGTGCAGGGGTCAGGTTAGGTTAGGTTAATCTAGGTTATTGTAGGTTAGGCTATTTGGATTCTGGTAATTGCGGTAGTCTTCTAGGTTATAGAAGCACGCATTTATTAAGAATGTTTTAACTGCTTTTTTGAATTTTGAAAATCGTTCAATGTTTCTAAGATGCTGTGGTAGGAATTGAAAGAGCTTGATTCCACTGTAATTCGGTTTACTTTCAAAAAGTGTTAGTCTATGTTGCTGAGAAAAACGGTTGTTGTGTCTAGTGGTTTTTCACAGTGAATGGGACGAAAAAAAAACAAAAATAAGAAGAAGAAATGCGAAACTTGTGGCAAGTATTTAAAAAAAAATTCAATGTGGAACCACAAAACGTTTAGTTGTGGAGGGGAAAAAGCATTCAAGTGCATTTTTTGTGAAAAAACGTACACGAGAAGGCACAACCTACAATACCACTTGAAGCGCCAGCATAAAGGTGATTCAAGCGTAAGCTTGACACAGGTGATTTACGTAAGCTTGACACTGACATTGATTTAACAGCTGTTAAATGCAAATACCACCTTTCCTGTAAGAATGCCTTTTTCCGAAATGCCCTCTTAAACAAAGCATCGCCAATTCCCTTATCACCAGTTGGACGGCTTAAAAATGTTGAAATGACGAAATGTATTGATTTCATTGTGAAATATATGGAAGAAAATGAAGATCTTTGCCAATTTTCACTTGACGAAATCCTTAAAACTTATAAAGGTGAACTACCGAGAAGGGACCATATACTATCAAAGTTATCGGAGAGATGCAAAGGTGATATTCTTGTGATACCAGGTAAGAATCGATTCAAGCCTACGACATTATGCTTTCGCAACACTGGCTACAGTATTCTAAGCAACAATTGGTACGAGTCCAAGATATACATACATACATACATACAGATGTCTTCTCCGTGTCCTCAAGAGGTACTGGAGGCGTCAATAATGTCCCGCCGGTGTGACGGGTCCACGTTAGGGTGGGTTAGGTTGGGGTGCAGGGCTAGGCTAAATAAGGCCAAATGTTTGTGCAGGGGTCAGGTTAGGTTAGGTTAATCTAGGTTATTGTAGGTTAGGCTATTTGGATTCTGGTAATTGCGGTAGTCTTCTAGGTTATAGAAGCACGCATTTATTAAGAATGTTTTAACTGCTTTTTTGAATTTTGAAAATCGTTCAATGTTTCTAAGATGCTGTGGTAGGAATTGAAAGAGCTTGATTCCACTGTAATTCGGTTTACTTTCAAAAAGTGTTAGTCTATGTTGCTGAGAAAAACGGTTGTTGTGTCTAGTGGTTTTTCACAGTGAATGGGACGAAAAAAAACAAAAATAAGAAGAAGAAATGCGAAACTTGTGGCAAGTATTTAAAAAAAAATTCAATGTGGAACCACAAAACGTTTAGTTGTGGAGGAGAAAAAGCTTTCAAGTGCATTTTTTGTGAAAAAACGTACACGAGAAGGCACAACCTACAATACCACTTGAAGCGCCAGCATAAAGGTGATTCAAGCGTAAGCTTGACACAGGTGATTTACGTAAGCTTGACACTGACATTGATTTAACAGCTGTTAAATGCAAATACCACCTTTCCTGTAAGAATGCCTTTTTCCGAAATGCCCTCTTAAACAAAGCATCGCCAATTCCCTTATCACCAGTTGGACGGCTTAAAAATGTTGAAATGACTAAATGTATTGATTTCATTGTGAAATATATGGAAGAAAATGAAGATCTTTGCCAATTTTCACTTGACGAAATCCTTAAAACTTATAAAGGTGAACTACCGAGAAGGGACCATATACTATCAAAGTTATCGGAGAGATGCAAAGGTGATATTCTTGTGATACCAGGTAAGAATCGATTCAAGCCTACGACATTATGCTTTCGCAACACTGGCTACAGTATTCTAAGCAACAATTGGTACGAGTCCAAGATATACATACATACATACATACAGATGTCTTCTCCGTGTCCTCAAGAGGTACTGGAGGCGTCAATAATGTCCCGCCGGTGTGACGGGTCCACGTTAGGGTGGGTTAGGTTGGGTGCAGGGCTAGGCTAAATAAGGCCAAATGTTTGTGCAGGGGTCAGGTTAGGTTAGGTTAATCTAGGTTATTGTAGGTTAGGCTATTTGGATTCTGGTAATTGCGGTAGTCTTCTAGGTTATAGAAGCACGCATTTATTAAGAATGTTTTAACTGCTTTTTTGAATTTTGAAAATCGTTCAATGTTTCTAAGATGCTGTGGTAGGAATTGAAAGAGCTTGATTCCACTGTAATTCGGTTTACTTTCAAAAAGTGTTAGTCTATGTTGCTGAGAAAAACGGTTGTTGTGTCTAGTGGTTTTTCACAGTGAATGGGACGAAAAAAAAAAACAAAAATAAGAAGAAGAAATGCGAAACTTGTGGCAAGTATTTAAAAAAAAATTCAATGTGGAACCACAAAACGTTTAGTTGTGGAGGGGAAAAAGCATTCAAGTGCATTTTTTGTGAAAAAACGTACACGAGAAGGCACAACCTACAATACCACTTGAAGCGCCAGCATAAAGGTGATTCAAGCGTAAGCTTGACACAGGTGATTTACGTAAGCTTGACACTGACATTGATTTAACAGCTGTTAAATGCAAATACCACCTTTCCTGTAAGAATGCCTTTTTCCGAAATGCCCTCTTAAACAAAGCATCGCCAATTCCCTTATCACCAGTTGGACGGCTTAAAAATGTTGAAATGACGAAATGTATTGATTTCATTGTGAAATATATGGAAGAAAATGAAGATCTTTGCCAATTTTCACTTGACGAAATCCTTAAAACTTATAAAGGTGAACTACCGAGAAGGGACCATATACTATCAAAGTTATCGGAGAGATGCAAAGGTGATATTCTTGTGATACCAGGTAAGAATCGATTCAAGCCTACGACATTATGCTTTCGCAACACTGGCTACAGTATTCTAAGCAACAATTGGTACGAGTCCAAGATATACATACATACATACATACAGATGTCTTCTCCGTGTCCTCAAGAGGTACTGGAGGCGTCAATAATGTCCCGCCGGTGTGACGGGTCCACGTTAGGGTGGGTTAGGTTGGGTGCAGGGCTAGGCTAAATAAGGCCAAATGTTTGTGCAGGGGTCAGGTTAGGTTAGGTTAATCTAGGTTATTGTAGGTTAGGCTATTTGGATTCTGGTAATTGCGGTAGTCTTCTAGGTTATAGAAGCACGCATTTATTAAGAATGTTTTAACTGCTTTTTTGAATTTTGAAAATCGTTCAATGTTTCTAAGATGCTGTGGTAGGAATTGAAAGAGCTTGATTCCACTGTAATTCGGTTTACTTTCAAAAAGTGTTAGTCTATGTTGCTGAGAAAAACGGTTGTTGTGTCTAGTGGTTTTTCACAGTGAATGGGACGAAAAAAAACAAAAATAAGAAGAAGAAATGCGAAACTTGTGGCAAGTATTTAAAAAAAAAATTCAATGTGGAACCACAAAACGTTTAGTTGTGGAGGAGAAAAAGCATTCAAGTGCATTTTTTGTGAAAAAACGTACACGAGAAGGCACAACCTACAATACCACTTGAAGCGCCAGCATAAAGGTGATTCAAGCGTAAGCTTGACACAGGTGATTTACGTAAGCTTGACACTGACATTGATTTAACAGCTGTTAAATGCAAATACCACCTTTCCTGTAAGAATGCCTTTTTCCGAAATGCCCTCTTAAACAAAGCATCGCCAATTCCCTTATCACCAGTTGGACGGCTTAAAAATGTTGAAATGACGAAATGTATTGATTTCATTGTGAAATATATGGAAGAAAATGAAGATCTTTGCCAATTTTCACTTGACGAAATCCTTAAAACTTATAAAGGTGAACTACCGAGAAGGGACCATATACTATCAAAGTTATCGGAGAGATGCAAAGGTGATATTCTTGTGATACCAGGTAAGAATCGATTCAAGCCTACGACATTATGCTTTCGCAACACTGGCTACAGTATTCTAAGCAACAATTGGTACGAGTCCAAGATATACATACATACATACATACAGATGTCTTCTCCGTGTCCTCAAGAGGTACTGGAGGCGTCAATAATGTCCCGCCGGTGTGACGGGTCCACGTTAGGGTGGGTTAGGTTGGGTGCAGGGCTAGGCTAAATAAGGCCAAATGTTTGTGCAGGGGTCAGGTTAGGTTAGGTTAATCTAGGTTATTGTAGGTTAGGCTATTTGGATTCTGGTAATTGCGGTAGTCTTCTAGGTTATAGAAGCACGCATTTATTAAGAATGTTTTAACTGCTTTTTTGAATTTTGAAAATCGTTCAATGTTTCTAAGATGCTGTGGTAGGAATTGAAAGAGCTTGATTCCACTGTAATTCGGTTTACTTTCAAAAAGTGTTAGTCTATGTTGCTGAGAAAAACGGTTGTTGTGTCTAGTGGTTTTTCACAGTGAATGGGACGAAAAAAAAAACAAAAATAAGAAGAAGAAATGCGAAACTTGTGGCAAGTATTTAAAAAAAAATTCAATGTGGAACCACAAAACGTTTAGTTGTGGAGGGGAAAAAGCATTCAAGTGCATTTTTTGTGAAAAAACGTACACGAGAAGGCACAACCTACAATACCACTTGAAGCGCCAGCATAAAGGTGATTCAAGCGTAAGCTTGACACAGGTGATTTACGTAAGCTTGACACTGACATTGATTTAACAGCTGTTAAATGCAAATACCACCTTTCCTGTAAGAATGCCTTTTTCCGAAATGCCCTCTTAAACAAAGCATCGCCAATTCCCTTATCACCAGTTGGACGGCTTAAAAATGTTGAAATGACGAAATGTATTGATTTCATTGTGAAATATATGGAAGAAAATGAAGATCTTTGCCAATTTTCACTTGACGAAATCCTTAAAACTTATAAAGGTGAACTACCGAGAAGGGACCATATACTATCAAAGTTATCGGAGAGATGCAAAGGTGATATTCTTGTGATACCAGGTAAGAATCGATTCAAGCCTACGACATTATGCTTTCGCAACACTGGCTACAGTATTCTAAGCAACAATTGGTACGAGTCCAAGATATACATACATACATACATACAGATGTCTTCTCCGTGTCCTCAAGAGGTACTGGAGGCGTCAATAATGTCCCGCCGGTGTGACGGGTCCACGTTAGGGTGGGTTAGGTTGGGGTGCAGGGCTAGGCTAAATAAGGCCAAATGTTTGTGCAGGGGTCAGGTTAGGTTAGGTTAATCTAGGTTATTGTAGGTTAGGCTATTTGGATTCTGGTAATTGCGGTAGTCTTCTAGGTTATAGAAGCACGCATTTATTAAGAATGTTTTAACTGCTTTTTTGAATTTTGAAAATCGTTCAATGTTTCTAAGATGCTGTGGTAGGAATTGAAAGAGCTTGATTCCACTGTAATTCGGTTTACTTTCAAAAAGTGTTAGTCTATGTTGCTGAGAAAAACGGTTGTTGTGTCTAGTGGTTTTTCACAGTGAATGGGACGAAAAAAAACAAAAATAAGAAGAAGAAATGCGAAACTTGTGGCAAGTATTTAAAAAAAAATTCAATGTGGAACCACAAAACGTTTAGTTGTGGAGGAGAAAAAGCTTTCAAGTGCATTTTTTGTGAAAAAACGTACACGAGAAGGCACAACCTACAATACCACTTGAAGCGCCAGCATAAAGGTGATTCAAGCGTAAGCTTGACACAGGTGATTTACGTAAGCTTGACACTGACATTGATTTAACAGCTGTTAAATGCAAATACCACCTTTCCTGTAAGAATGCCTTTTTCCGAAATGCCCTCTTAAACAAAGCATCGCCAATTCCCTTATCACCAGTTGGACGGCTTAAAAATGTTGAAATGACTAAATGTATTGATTTCATTGTGAAATATATGGAAGAAAATGAAGATCTTTGCCAATTTTCACTTGACGAAATCCTTAAAACTTATAAAGGTGAACTACCGAGAAGGGACCATATACTATCAAAGTTATCGGAGAGATGCAAAGGTGATATTCTTGTGATACCAGGTAAGAATCGATTCAAGCCTACGACATTATGCTTTCGCAACACTGGCTACAGTATTCTAAGCAACAATTGGTACGAGTCCAAGATATACATACATACATACATACAGATGTCTTCTCCGTGTCCTCAAGAGGTACTGGAGGCGTCAATAATGTCCCGCCGGTGTGACGGGTCCACGTTAGGGTGGGTTAGGTTGGGTGCAGGGCTAGGCTAAATAAGGCCAAATGTTTGTGCAGGGGTCAGGTTAGGTTAGGTTAATCTAGGTTATTGTAGGTTAGGCTATTTGGATTCTGGTAATTGCGGTAGTCTTCTAGGTTATAGAAGCACGCATTTATTAAGAATGTTTTAACTGCTTTTTTGAATTTTGAAAATCGTTCAATGTTTCTAAGATGCTGTGGTAGGAATTGAAAGAGCTTGATTCCACTGTAATTCGGTTTACTTTCAAAAAGTGTTAGTCTATGTTGCTGAGAAAAACGGTTGTTGTGTCTAGTGGTTTTTCACAGTGAATCAAAAAAAAACAAAAAGAAGAAGAAGAAATGCCAAACTTGTGGGAAATATTTAAAACAAAATTCACTGTGGAACCACAAAACATTTAGTTGTTGTGGAGGAAAAACATTCCAGTGCATTTTTTGTGAAAAAAAAATACACAAGAAGGCACAACCTGGATTATCACATGAAGCGCCAGCATAAAGGTGATTCAAGCGTAAGCTTGACACAGGTGATTTACGTAAGCTTGACACTGACATTGATTTAACAGCTGTTAAATGCAAATACCACCTTTCCTGTAAGAATGCCTTTTTCCGAAATGCCCTCTTAAACAAAGCATCGCCAATTCCCTTATCACCAGTTGGACGGCTTAAAAATGTTGAAATGACGAAATGTATTGATTTCATTGTGAAATATATGGAAGAAAATGAAGATCTTTGCCAATTTTCACTTGACGAAATCCTTAAAACTTATAAAGGTGAACTACCGAGAAGGGACCATATACTATCAAAGTTATCGGAGAGATGCAAAGGTGATATTCTTGTGATACCAGGTAAGAATCGATTCAAGCCTACGACATTATGCTTTCGCAACACTGGCTACAGTATTCTAAGCAACAATTGGTACGAGTCCAAGATATACATACATACATACATACAGATGTCTTCTCCGTGTCCTCAAGAGGTACTGGAGGCGTCAATAATGTCCCGCCGGTGTGACGGGTCCACGTTAGGGTGGGTTAGGTTGGGTGCAGGGCTAGGCTAAATAAGGCCAAATGTTTGTGCAGGGGTTAGGTTAGGTTAGGTTAATCTAGGTTATTGTAGGTTAGGCTATTTGGATTCTGGTAATTGCGGTAGTCTTCTAGGTTATAGAAGCACGCATTTATTAAGAATGTTTTAACTGCTTTTTTGAATTTTGAAAATCGTTCAATGTTTCTAAGATGCTGTGGTAGGAATTGAAAGAGCTTGATTCCACTGTAATTCGGTTTACTTTCAAAAAGTGTTAGTCTATGTTGCTGAGAAAAACGGTTGTTGTGTCTAGTGGTTTTTCACAGTGAATGGGACGAAAAAAAACAAAAATAAGAAGAAGAAATGCCAAACTTGTGGCAAGTATTTAAAAAAAAAATTCAATGTGGAACCACAAAACGTTTAGTTGTGGAGGAGAAAAAGCATTCAAGTGCATTTTTTGTGAAAAAACGTACACGAGAAGGCACAACCTACAATACCACTTGAAGCGCCAGCATAAAGGTGATTCAAGCGTAAGCTTGACACAGGTGATTTACGTAAGCTTGACACTGACATTGATTTAACAGCTGTTAAATGCAAATACCACCTTTCCTGTAAGAATGCCTTTTTCCGAAATGCCCTCTTAAACAAAGCATCGCCAATTCCCTTATCACCAGTTGGACGGCTTAAAAATGTTGAAATGACGAAATTTATTGATTTCATTGTGAAATATATGGAAGAAAATGAAGATCTTTGCCAATTTTCACTTGACGAAATCCTTAAAACTTATAAAGGTGAACTACCGAGAAGGGACCATATACTATCAAAGTTATCGGAGAGATGCAAAGGTGATATTCTTGTGATACCAGGTAAGAATCGATTCAAGCCTACGACATTATGCTTTCGCAACACTGGCTACAGTATTCTAAGCAACAATTGGTACGAGTCCAAGATATACATACATACATACATACAGATGTCTTCTCCGTGTCCTCAAGAGGTACTGGAGGCGTCAATAATGTCCCACCGGTGTGACGGGTCCACGTTAGGGTGGGTTAGGTTGGGTGCAGGGCTAGGCTAAATAAGGCCAAATGTTTGTGCAGGGGTCAGGTTAGGTTAGGTTAATCTAGGTTATTGTAGGTTAGGCTATTTGGATTCTGGTAATTGCGGTAGTCTTCTAGGTTATAGAAGCACGCATTTATTAAGAATGTTTTAACTGCTTTTTTGAATTTTGAAAATCGTTCAAAGTTTCTAAGATGCTGTGGTAGGAATTGAAAGAGCTTGATTCCACTGTAATTCGGTTTACTTTCAAAAAGTGTTAGTCTATGTTGCTGAGAAAAACGGTTGTTGTGTCTAGTGGTTTTTCACAGTGAATGGGACGAAAAAAAACAAAAATAAGAAGAAGAAATGCGAAACTTGTGGCAAGTATTTAAAAAAAAATTCAATGTGGAACCACAAAACGTTTAGTTGTGGAGGAGAAAAAGCTTTCAAGTGCATTTTTTGTGAAAAAACGTACCTGAGAAGGCACAACCTACAATACCACTTGAAGCGCCAGCATAAAGGTGATTCAAGCGTAAGCTTGACACAGGTGATTTACGTAAGCTTGACACTGACATTGATTTAACAGCTGTTAAATGCAAATACCACCTTTCCTGTAAGAATGCCTTTTTCCGAAATGCCCTCTTAAACAAAGCATCGCCAATTCCCTTATCACCAGTTGGACGGCTTAAAAATGTTGAAATGACTAAATGTATTGATTTCATTGTGAAATATATGGAAGAAAATGAAGATCTTTGCCAATTTTCACTTGACGAAATCCTTAAAACTTATAAAGGTGAACTACCGAGAAGGGACCATATACTATCAAAGTTATCGGAGAGATGCAAAGGTGATATTCTTGTGATACCAGGTAAGAATCGATTCAAGCCTACGACATTATGCTTTCGCAACACTGGCTACAGTATTCTAAGCAACAATTGGTACGAGTCCAAGATATACATACATACATACATACATACAGATGTCTTCTCCGTGTTCTCAAGAGGTACTGGAGGCGTCAATAATGTCCCGCCGGTGTGACGGGTCCACGTTAGGGTGGGTTAGGTTGGGTGCAGGGCTAGGCTAAATAAGGCCAAATGTTTGTGCAGGGGTCAGGTTAGGTTAGGTTAATCTAGGTTATTGTAGGTTAGGCTATTTGGATTCTGGTAATTGCGGTAGTCTTCTAGGTTATAGAAGCACGCATTTATTAAGAATGTTTTAACTGCTTTTTTGAATTTTGAAAATCGTTCAATGTTTCTAAGATGCTGTGGTAGGAATTGAAAGAGCTTGATTCCACTGTAATTCGGTTTACTTTCAAAAAGTGTTAGTCTATGTTGCTGAGAAAAACGGTTGTTGTGTCTAGTGGTTTTTCACAGTGAATCAAAAAAAAAACAAAAAGAAGAAGAAGAAATGCCAAACTTGTGGGAAATATTTAAAACAAAATTCACTGTGGAACCACAAAACATTTAGTTGTTGTGGAGGAAAAACATTCCAGTGCATTTTTTGTGAAAAAAAAATACACAATAAGGCACAACCTGGATTATCACATGAAGCGCCAGCATAAAGGTGATTCAAGCGTAAGCTTGACACAGGTGATTTACGTAAGCTTGACACTGACATTGATTTAACAGCTGTTAAATGCAAATACCACCTTTCCTGTAAGAATGCCTTTTTCCGAAATGCCCTCTTAAACAAAGCATCGCCAATTCCCTTATCACCAGTTGGACGGCTTAAAAATGTTGAAATGACGAAATGTATTGATTTCATTGTGAAATATATGGAAGAAAATGAAGATCTTTGCCAATTTTCACTTGACGAAATCCTTAAAACTTATAAAGGTGAACTACCGAGAAGGGACCATATACTATCAAAGTTATCGGAGAGATGCAAAGGTGATATTCTTGTGATACCAGGTAAGAATCGATTCAAGCCTACGACATTATGCTTTCGCAACACTGGCTACAGTATTCTAAGCAACAATTGGTACGAGTCCAAGATATACATACATACATACATACATACAGATGTCTTCTCCGTGTCCTCAAGAGGTACTGGAGGCGTCAATAATGTCCCGCCGGTGTGACGGGTCCACGTTAGGGTGGGTTAGGTTGGGTGCAGGGCTAGGCTAAATAAGGCCAAATGTTTGTGCAGGGGTCAGGTTAGGTTAGGTTAATCTAGGTTATTGTAGGTTAGGCTATTTGGATTCTGGTAATTGCGGTAGTCTTCTAGGTTATAGAAGCACGCATTTATTAAGAATGTTTTAACTGCTTTTTTGAATTTTGAAAATCGTTCAATGTTTCTAAGATGCTGTGGTAGGAATTGAAAAAGCTTGATTCCACTGTAATTCGGTTTACTTTCAAAAAGTGTTAGTCTATGTTGCTGAGAAAAACGGTTGTTGTGTCTAGTGGTTTTTCACAGTGAATGGGACGAAAAAAAACAAAAATAAGAAGAAGAAATGCGAAACTTGTGGCAAGTATTTAAAAAAAAATTCAATGTGGAACCACAAAACGTTTAGTTGTGGAGGAGAAAAAGCTTTCAAGTGCATTTTTTGTGAAAAAACGTACACGAGAAGGCACAACCTACAATACCACTTGAAGCGCCAGCATAAAGGTGATTCAAGCGTAAGCTTGACACAGGTGATTTACGTAAGCTTGACACTGACATTGATTTAACAGCTGTTAAATGCAAATACCACCTTTCCTGTAAGAATGCCTTTTTCCGAAATGCCCTCTTAAACAAAGCATCGCCAATTCCCTTATCACCAGTTGGACGGCTTAAAAATGTTGAAATGACTAAATGTATTGATTTCATTGTGAAATATATGGAAGAAAATGAAGATCTTTGCCAATTTTCACTTGACGAAATCCTTAAAACTTATAAAGGTGAACTACCGAGAAGGGACCATATACTATCAAAGTTATCGGAGAGATGCAAAGGTGATATTCTTGTGATACCAGGTAAGAATCGATTCAAGCCTACGACATTATGCTTTCGCAACACTGGCTACAGTATTCTAAGCAACAATTGGTACGAGTCCAAGATATACATACATACATACATACAGATGTCTTCTCCGTGTCCTCAAGAGGTACTGGAGGCGTCAATAATGTCCCGCCGGTGTGACGGGTCCACGTTAGGGTGGGTTAGGTTGGGTGCAGGGCTAGGCTAAATAAGGCCAAATGTTTGTGCAGGGGTCAGGTTAGGTTAGGTTAATCTAGGTTATTGTAGGTTAGGCTATTTGGATTCTGGTAATTGCGGTAGTCTTCTAGGTTATAGAAGCACGCATTTATTAAGAATGTTTTAACTGCTTTTTTGAATTTTGAAAATCGTTCAATGTTTCTAAGATGCTGTGGTAGGAATTGAAAGAGCTTGATTCCACTGTAATTCGGTTTACTTTCAAAAAGTGTTAGTCTATGTTGCTGAGAAAAACGGTTGTTGTGTCTAGTGGTTTTTCACAGTGAATCAAAAAAAAAACAAAAAGAAGAAGAAGAAATGCCAAACTTGTGGGAAATATTTAAAACAAAATTCACTGTGGAACCACAAAACATTTAGTTGTTGTGGAGGAAAAACATTCCAGTGCAATTTTTGTGAAAAAAAAATACACAAGAAGGCACAACCTGGACTATCACATGAAGCGCCAGCATAAAGGTGATTCAAGCGTAAGCTTGACACAGGTGATTTACGTAAGCTTGACACTGACATTGATTTAACAGCTGTTAAATGCAAATACCACCTTTCCTGTAAGAATGCCTTTTTCCGAAATGCCCTCTTAAACAAAGCATCGCCAATTCCCTTATCACCAGTTGGACGGCTTAAAAATGTTGAAATGACGAAATGTATTGATTTCATTGTGAAATATATGGAAGAAAATGAAGATCTTTGCCAATTTTCACTTGACGAAATCCTTAAAACTTATAAAGGTGAACTACCGAGAAGGGACCATATACTATCAAAGTTATCGGAGAGATGCAAAGGTGATATTCTTGTGATACCAGGTAAGAATCGATTCAAGCCTACGACATTATGCTTTCGCAACACTGGCTACAGTATTCTAAGCAACAATTGGTACGAGTCCAAGATATACATACATACATACATACAGATGTCTTCTCCGTGTCCTCAAGAGGTACTGGAGGCGTCAATAATGTCCCGCCGGTGTGACGGGTCCACGTTAGGGTGGGTTAGGTTGGGTGCAGGGCTAGGCTAAATAAGGCCAAATGTTTGTGCAGGGGTCAGGTTAGGTTAGGTTAATCTAGGTTATTGTAGGTTAGGCTATTTGGATTCTGGTAATTGCGGTAGTCTTCTAGGTTATAGAAGCACGCATTTATTAAGAATGTTTTAACTGCTTTTTTGAATTTTGAAAATCGTTCAATGTTTCTAAGATGCTGTGGTAGGAATTGAAAGAGCTTGATTCCACTGTAATTCGGTTTACTTTCAAAAAGTGTTAGTCTATGTTGCTGAGAAAAACGGTTGTTGTGTCTAGTGGTTTTTCACAGTGAATGGGACGAAAAAAAACAAAAATAAGAAGAAGAAATGCGAAACTTGTGGCAAGTATTTAAAAAAAAATTCAATGTGGAACCACAAAACGTTTAGTTGTGGAGGAGAAAAAGCTTTCAAGTGCATTTTTTGTGAAAAAACGTACACGAGAAGGCACAACCTACAATACCACTTGAAGCGCCAGCATAAAGGTGATTCAAGCGTAAGCTTGACACAGGTGATTTACGTAAGCTTGACACTGACATTGATTTAACAGCTGTTAAATGCAAATACCACCTTTCCTGTAAGAATGCCTTTTTCCGAAATGCCCTCTTAAACAAAGCATCGCCAATTCCCTTATCACCAGTTGGACGGCTTAAAAATGTTGAAATGACGAAATGTATTGATTTCATTGTGAAATATATGGAAGAAAATGAAGATCTTTGCCAATTTTCACTTGACGAAATCCTTAAAACTTATAAAGGTGAACTACCGAGAAGGGACCATATACTATCAAAGTTATCGGAGAGATGCAAAGGTGATATTCTTGTGATACCAGGTAAGAATCGATTCAAGCCTACGACATTATGCTTTCGCAACACTGGCTACAGTATTCTAAGCAACAATTGGTACGAGTCCAAGATATACATACATACATACATACAGATGTCTTCTCCGTGTCCTCAAGAGGTACTGGAGGCGTCAATAATGTCCCGCCGGTGTGACGGGTCCACGTTAGGGTGGGTTAGGTTGGGTGCAGGGCTAGGCTAAATAAGGCCAAATGTTTGTGCAGGGGTCAGGTTAGGTTAGGTTAATCTAGGTTATTGTAGGTTAGGCTATTTGGATTCTGGTAATTGCGGTAGTCTTCTAGGTTATAGAAGCACGCATTTATTAAGAATGTTTTAACTGCTTTTTTGAATTTTGAAAATCGTTCAATGTTTCTAAGATGCTGTGGTAGGAATTGAAAGAGCTTGATTCCACTGTAATTCGGTTTACTTTCAAAAAGTGTTAGTCTATGTTGCTGAGAAAAACGGTTGTTGTGTCTAGTGGTTTTTCACAGTGAATGGGACGAAAAAAAACAAAAATAAGAAGAAGAAATGCGAAACTTGTGGCAAGTATTTAAAAAAAAATTCAATGTGGAACCACAAAACGTTTAGTTGTGGAGGAGAAAAAGCTTTCAAGTGCATTTTTTGTGAAAAAACGTACACGAGAAGGCACAACCTACAATACCACTTGAAGCGCCAGCATAAAGGTGATTCAAGCGTAAGCTTGACACAGGTGATTTACGTAAGCTTGACACTGACATTGATTTAACAGCTGTTAAATGCAAATACCACCTTTCCTGTAAGAATGCCTTTTTCCGAAATGCCCTCTTAAACAAAGCATCGCCAATTCCCTTATCACCAGTTGGACGGCTTAAAAATGTTGAAATGACGAAATGTATTGATTTCATTGTGAAATATATGGAAGAAAATGAAGATCTTTGCCAATTTTCACTTGACGAAATCCTTAAAACTTATAAAGGTGAACTACCGAGAAGGGACCATATACTATCAAAGTTATCGGAGAGATGCAAAGGTGATATTCTTGTGATACCAGGTAAGAATCGATTCAAGCCTACGACATTATGCTTTCGCAACACTGGCTACAGTATTCTAAGCAACAATTGGTACGAGTCCAAGATATACATACATACATACATACAGATGTCTTCTCCGTGTCCTCAAGAGGTACTGGAGGCGTCAATAATGTCCCGCCGGTGTGACGGGTCCACGTTAGGGTGGGTTAGGTTGGGTGCAGGGCTAGGCTAAATAAGGCCAAATGTTTGTGCAGAGGTCAGGTTAGGTTAGGTTAATCTAGGTTATTGTAGGTTAGGCTATTTGGATTCTGGTAATTGCGGTAGTCTTCTAGGTTATAGAAGCACGCATTTATTAAGAATGTTTTAACTGCTTTTTTGAATTTTGAAAATCGTTCAATGTTTCTAAGATGCTGTGGTAGGAATTGAAAGAGCTTGATTCCACTGTAATTCGGTTTACTTTCAAAAAGTGTTAGTCTATGTTGCTGAGAAAAACGGTTGTTGTGTCTAGTGGTTTTTCACAGTGAATGGGACGAAAAAAACAAAAATAAGAAGAAGAAATGCGAAACTTGTGGCAAGTATTTAAAAAAAAATTCAATGTGGAACCACAAAACGTTTAGTTGTGGAGGAGAAAAAGCATTCAAGTGCATTTTTTGTGAAAAAACGTACACGAGAAGGCACAACCTACAATACCACTTGAAGCGCCAGCATAAAGGTGATTCAAGCGTAAGCTTGACACAGGTGATTTACGTAAGCTTGACACTGACATTGATTTAACAGCTGTTAAATGCAAATACCACCTTTCCTGTAAGAATGCCTTTTTCCGAAATGCCCTCTTAAACAAAGCATCGCCAATTCCCTTATCACCAGTTGGACGGCTTAAAAATGTTGAAATGACGAAATGTATTGATTTCATTGTGAAATATATGGAAGAAAATGAAGATCTTTGCCAATTTTCACTTGACGAAATCCTTAAAACTTATAAAGGTGAACTACCGAGAAGGGACCATATACTATCAAAGTTATCGGAGAGATGCAAAGGTGATATTCTTGTGATACCAGGTAAGAATCGATTCAAGCCTACGACATTATGCTTTCGCAACACTGGCTACAGTATTCTAAGCAACAATTGGTACGAGTCCAAGATATACATACATACATACATACAGATGTCTTCTCCGTGTCCTCAAGAGGTACTGGAGGCGTCAATAATGTCCCGCCGGTGTGACGGGTCCACGTTAGGGTGGGTTAGGTTGGGTGCAGGGCTAGGCTAAATAAGGCCAAATGTTTGTGCAGGGGTCAGGTTAGGTTAGGTTAATCTAGGTTATTGTAGGTTAGGCTATTTGGATTCTGGTAATTGCGGTAGTCTTCTAGGTTATAGAAGCACGCATTTATTAAGAATGTTTTAACTGCTTTTTTGAATTTTGAAAATCGTTCAATGTTTCTAAGATGCTGTGGTAGGAATTGAAAGAGCTTGATTCCACTGTAATTCGGTTTACTTTCAAAAAGTGTTAGTCTATGTTGCTGAGAAAAACGGTTGTTGTGTCTAGTGGTTTTTCACAGTGAATGGGACGAAAAAAAAAAAAAAATAAGAAGAAGAAATGCGAAACTTGTGGCAAGTATTTAAAAAAAAATTCAATGTGGAACCACAAAACGTTTAGTTGTGGAGGAGAAAAAGCATTCAAGTGCATTTTTTGTGAAAAAACGTACACGAGAAGGCACAACCTACAATACCACTTGAAGCGCCAGCATAAAGGTGATTCAAGCGTAAGCTTGACACAGGTGATTTACGTAAGCTTGACACTGACATTTGATTTAACAGCTGTTAAATGCAAATACCACCTTTCCTGTAAGAATGCCTTTTTCCGAAATGCCCTCTTAAACAAAGCATCGCCAATTCCCTTATCACCAGTTGGACGGCTTAAAAATGTTGAAATGACGAAATGTATTGATTTCATTGTGAAATATATGGAAGAAAATGAAGATCTTTGCCAATTTTCACTTGACGAAATCCTTAAAACTTATAAAGGTGAACTACCGAGAAGGGACCATATACTATCAAAGTTATCGGAGAGATGCAAAGGTGATATTCTTGTGATACCAGGTAAGAATCGATTCAAGCCTACGACATTATGCTTTCGCAACACTGGCTACAGTATTCTAAGCAACAATTGGTACGAGTCCAAGATATACATACATACATACATACAGATGTCTTCTCCGTGTCCTCAAGAGGTACTGGAGGCGTCAATAATGTCCCGCCGGTGTGACGGGTCCACGTTAGGGTGGGTTAGGTTGGGTGCAGGGCTAGGCTAAATAAGGCCAAATGTTTGTGCAGGGGTCAGGTTAGGTTAGGTTAATCTAGGTTATTGTAGGTTAGGCTATTTGGATTCTGGTAATTGCGGTAGTCTTCTAGGTTATAGAAGCACGCATTTATTAAGAATGTTTTAACTGCTTTTTTGAATTTTGAAAATCGTTCAATGTTTCTAAGATGCTGTGGTAGGAATTGAAAGAGCTTGATTCCACTGTAATTCGGTTTACTTTCAAAAAGTGTTAGTCTATGTTGCTGAGAAAAACGGTTGTTGTGTCTAGTGGTTTTTCACAGTGAATCAAAAAAAACAAAAAGAAGAAGAAGAAATGCCAAACTTGTGGGAAATATTTAAAACAAAATTCACTGTGGAACCACAAAACATTTAGTTGTTGTGGAGGAAAAACATTCCAGTGCAATTTTTGTGAAAAAACGTACCTGAGAAGGCACAACCTACAATACCACTTGAAGCGCCAGCATAAAGGTGATTCAAGCGTAAGCTTGACACAGGTGATTTACGTAAGCTTGACACTGACATTGATTTAACAGCTGTTAAATGCAAATACCACCTTTCCTGTAAGAATGCCTTTTTCCGAAATGCCCTCTTAAACAAAGCATCGCCAATTCCCTTATCACCAGTTGGACGGCTTAAAAATGTTGAAATGACGAAATGTATTGATTTCATTGTGAAATATATGGAAGAAAATGAAGATCTTTGCCAATTTTCACTTGACGAAATCCTTAAAACTTATAAAGGTGAACTACCGAGAAGGGACCATATACTATCAAAGTTATCGGAGAGATGCAAAGGTGATATTCTTGTGATACCAGGTAAGAATCGATTCAAGCCTACGACATTATGCTTTCGCAACACTGGCTACAGTATTCTAAGCAACAATTGGTACGAGTCCAAGATATACATACATACATACATACAGATGTCTTCTCCGTGTCCTCAAGAGGTACTGGAGGCGTCAATAATGTCCCGCCGGTGTGACGGGTCCACGTTAGGGTGGGTTAGGTTGGGTGCAGGGCTAGGCTAAATAAGGCCAAATGTTTGTGCAGGGGTCAGGTTAGGTTAGGTTAATCTAGGTTATTGTAGGTTAGGCTATTTGGATTCTGGTAATTGCGGTAGTCTTCTAGGTTATAGAAGCACGCATTTATTAAGAATGTTTTAACTGCTTTTTTGAATTTTGAAAATCGTTCAATGTTTCTAAGATGCTGTGGTAGGAATTGAAAGAGCTTGATTCCACTGTAATTCGGTTTACTTTCAAAAAGTGTTAGTCTATGTTGCTGAGAAAAACGGTTGTTGTGTCTAGTGGTTTTTCACAGTGAATGGGACGAAAAAAAAAACAAAAATAAGAAGAAGAAATGCGAAACTTGTGGCAAGTATTTAAAAAAAAATTCAATGTGGAACCACAAAACGTTTAGTTGTGGAGGAGAAAAAGCATTCAAGTGCATTTTTTGTGAAAAAACGTACACGAGAAGGCACAACCTACAATACCACTTGAAGCGCCAGCATAAAGGTGATTCAAGCGTAAGCTTGACACAGGTGATTTACGTAAGCTTGACACTGACATTGATTTAACAGCTGTTAAATGCAAATACCACCTTTCCTGTAAGAATGCCTTTTTCCGAAATGCCCTCTTAAACAAAGCATCGCCAATTCCCTTATCACCAGTTGGACGGCTTAAAAATGTTGAAATGACGAAATGTATTGATTTCATTGTGAAATATATGGAAGAAAATGAAGATCTTTGCCAATTTTCACTTGACGAAATCCTTAAAACTTATAAAGGTGAACTACCGAGAAGGGACCATATACTATCAAAGTTATCGGAGAGATGCAAAGGTGATATTCTTGTGATACCAGGTAAGAATCGATTCAAGCCTACGACATTATGCTTTCGCAACACTGGCTACAGTATTCTAAGCAACAATTGGTACGAGTCCAAGATATACATACATACATACATACAGATGTCTTCTCCGTGTCCTCAAGAGGTACTGGAGGCGTCAATAATGTCCCGCCGGTGTGACGGGTCCACGTTAGGGTGGGTTAGGTTGGGTGCAGGGCTAGGCTAAATAAGGCCAAATGTTTGTGCAGGGGTCAGGTTAGGTTAGGTTAATCTAGGTTATTGTAGGTTAGGCTATTTGGATTCTGGTAATTGCGGTAGTCTTCTAGGTTATAGAAGCACGCATTTATTAAGAATGTTTTAACTGCTTTTTTGAATTTTGAAAATCGTTCAATGTTTCTAAGATGCTGTGGTAGGAATTGAAAGAGCTTGATTCCACTGTAATTCGGTTTACTTTCAAAAAGTGTTAGTCTATGTTGCTGAGAAAAACGGTTGTTGTGTCTAGTGAATTTTCACAGTGAATCAAAAAAAACAAAAAGAAGAAGAAGAAATGCCAAACTTGTGGGAAATATTTAAAACAAAATTCACTGTGGAACCACAAAACATTTAGTTGTTGTGGAGGAAAAACATTCCAGTGCAATTTTTGTGAAAAAAAAATACACAAGAAGGCACAACCTGGACTATCACATGAAGCGCCAGCATAAAGGTGATTCAAGCGTAAGCTTGACACAGGTGATTTACGTAAGCTTGACACTGACATTGATTTAACAGCTGTTAAATGCAAATACCACCTTTCCTGTAAGAATGCCTTTTTCCGAAATGCCCTCTTAAACAAAGCATCGCCAATTCCCTTATCACCAGTTGGACGGCTTAAAAATGTTGAAATGACGAAATGTATTGATTTCATTGTGAAATATATGGAAGAAAATGAAGATCTTTGCCAATTTTCACTTGACGAAATCCTTAAAACTTATAAAGGTGAACTACCGAGAAGGGACCATATACTATCAAAGTTATCGGAGAGATGCAAAGGTGATATTCTTGTGATACCAGGTAAGAATCGATTCAAGCCTACGACACAGTATTCTAAGCAACAATTGGTACGAGTCCAAGATATACATACATACATACATACAGATGTCTTCTCCGTGTCCTCAAGAGGTACTGGAGGCGTCAATAATGTCCCGCCGGTGTGACGGGTCCACGTTAGGGTGGGTTAGGTTGGGTGCAGGGCTAGGCTAAATAAGGCCAAATGTTTGTGCAGGGGTCAGGTTAGGTTAGGTTAATCTAGGTTATTGTAGGTTAGGCTATTTGGATTCTGGTAATTGCGGTAGTCTTCTAGGTTATAGAAGCACGCATTTATTAAGAATGTTTTAACTGCTTTTTTGAATTTTGAAAATCGTTCAATGTTTCTAAGATGCTGTGGTAGGAATTGAAAGAGCTTGATTCCACTGTAATTCGGTTTACTTTCAAAAAGTGTTAGTCTATGTTGCTGAGAAAAACGGTTGTTGTGTCTAGTGGTTTTTCACAGTGAATGGGACGAAAAAAAACAAAAATAAGAAGAAGAAATGCGAAACTTGTGGCAAGTATTTAAAAAAAAATTCAATGTGGAACCACAAAACGTTTAGTTGTGGAGGAGAAAAAGCATTCAAGTGCATTTTTTGTGAAAAAACGTACACGAGAAGGCACAACCTACAATACCACTTGAAGCGCCAGCATAAAGGTGATTCAAGCGTAAGCTTGACACAGGTGATTTACGTAAGCTTGACACTGACATTGATTTAACAGCTGTTAAATGCAAATACCACCTTTCCTGTAAGAATGCCTTTTTCCGAAATGCCCTCTTAAACAAAGCATCGCCAATTCCCTTATCACCAGTTGGACGGCTTAAAAATGTTGAAATGACGAAATGTATTGATTTCATTGTGAAATATATGGAAGAAAATGAAGATCTTTGCCAATTTTCACTTGACGAAATCCTTAAAACTTATAAAGGTGAACTACCGAGAAGGGACCATATACTATCAAAGTTATCGGAGAGATGCAAAGATGATATTCTTGTGATACCAGGTAAGAATCGATTCAAGCCTACGACATTATGCTTTCGCAACACTGGCTACAGTATTCTAAGCAACAATTGGTACGAGTCCAAGATATACATACATACATACATACAGATGTCTTCTCCGTGTCCTCAAGAGGTACTGGAGGCGTCAATAATGTCCCGCCGGTGTGACGGGTCCACGTTAGGGTGGGTTAGGTTGGGTGCAGGGCTAGGCTAAATAAGGCCAAATGTTTGTGCAGGGGTCAGGTTAGGTTAGGTTAATCTAGGTTATTGTAGGTTAGGCTATTTGGATTCTGGTAATTGCGGTAGTCTTCTAGGTTATAGAAGCACGCATTTATTAAGAATGTTTTAACTGCTTTTTTGAATTTTGAAAATCGTTCAATGTTTCTAAGATGCTGTGGTAGGAATTGAAAGAGCTTGATTCCACTGTAATTCGGTTTACTTTCAAAAAGTGTTAGTCTATGTTGCTGAGAAAAACGGTTGTTGTGTCTAGTGGTTTTTCACAGTGAATGGGACGAAAAAAAAAACAAAAATAAGAAGAAGAAATGCGAAACTTGTGGCAAGTATTTAAAAAAAATTCAATGTGGAACCACAAAACGTTCAGTTGTGGAGGAGAAAAAGCATTCAAGTGCATTTTTTGTGAAAAAACGTACACGAGAAGGCACAACCTACAATACCACTTGAAGCGCCAGCATAAAGGTGATTCAAGCGTAAGCTTGACACAGGTGATTTACGTAAGCTTGACACTGACATTGATTTAACAGCTGTTAAATGCAAATACCACCTTTCCTGTAAGAATGCCTTTTTCCGAAATGCCCTCTTAAACAAAGCATCGCCAATTCCCTTATCACCAGTTGGACGGCTTAAAAATGTTGAAATGACGAAATGTATTGATTTCATTGTGAAATATATGGAAGAAAATGAAGATCTTTGCCAATTTTCACTTGACGAAATCCTTAAAACTTATAAAGGTGAACTACCGAGAAGGGACCATATACTATCAAAGTTATCGGAGAGATGCAAAGATGATATTCTTGTGATACCAGGTAAGAATCGATTCAAGCCTACGACATTATGCTTTCGCAACACTGGCTACAGTATTCTAAGCAACAATTGGTACGAGTCCAAGATATACATACATACATACATACAGATGTCTTCTCCGTGTCCTCAAGAGGTACTGGAGGCGTCAATAATGTCCCGCCGGTGTGACGGGTCCACGTTAGGGTGGGTTAGGTTGGGTGCAGGGCTAGGCTAAATAAGGCCAAATGTTTGTGCAGGGGTCAGGTTAGGTTAGGTTAATCTAGGTTATTGTAGGTTAGGCTATTTGGATTCTGGTAATTGCGGTAGTCTTCTAGGTTATAGAAGCACGCATTTATTAAGAATGTTTTAACTGCTTTTTTGAATTTTGAAAATCGTTCAATGTTTCTAAGATGCTGTGGTAGGAATTGAAAGAGCTTGATTCCACTGTAATTCGGTTTACTTTCAAAAAGTGTTAGTCTATGTTGCTGAGAAAAACGGTTGTTGTGTCTAGTGGTTTTTCACAGTGAATAAAAAAAAAACAAAAAGAAGAAGAAGAAATGCCAAACTTGTGGGAAATATTTAAAACAAAATTCACTGTGGAACCACAAAACATTTAGTTGTTGTGGAGGAAAAACATTCCAGTGCATTTTTTGTGAAAAAAAAATACACAAGAAGGCACAACCTGGATTACCACATGAAGCGCCAGCATAAAGGTGATTCAAGCGTAAGCTTGACACAGGTGATTTACGTAAGCTCGACACTGACATTGATTTAACAGCTGTTAAATGCAAATACCACCTTTCCTGTAAGAATGCCTTTTTCCGAAATGCCCTCTTAAACAAAGCATCGCCAATTCCCTTATCACCAGTTGGACGGCTTAAAAATGTTGAAATGACGAAATGTATTGATTTCATTGTGAAATATATGGAAGAAAATGAAGATCTTTGCCAATTTTCACTTGACGAAATCCTTAAAACTTATAAAGGTGAACTACCGAGAAGGGACCATATACTATCAAAGTTATCGGAGAGATGCAAAGGTGATATTCTTGTGATACCAGGTAAGAATCGATTCAAGCCTACGACATTATGCTTTCGCAACACTGGCTACAGTATTCTAAGCAACAATTGGTACGAGTCCAAGATATACATACATACATACATACAGATGTCTTCTCTGTGTCCTCAAGAGGTACTGGAGGCGTCAATAATGTCCCGCCGGTGTGACGGGTCCACGTTAGGGTGGGTTAGGTTGGGTGCAGGGCTAGGCTAAATAAGGCCAAATGTTTGTGCAGGGGTCAGGTTAGGTTAGGTTAATCTAGGTTATTGTAGGTTAGGCTATTTGGATTCTGGTAATTGCGGTAGTCTTCTAGGTTACAGAAGCACGCATTTATTAAGAATGTTTTAACTGCTTTTTTGAATTTTGAAAATCGTTCAATGTTTCTAAGATGCTGTGGTAGGAATTGAAAGAGCTTGATTCCACTGTAATTCGGTTTACTTTCAAAAAGTGTTAGTCTATGTTGCTGAGAAAAAACGGTTGTTGTGTCTAGTGGTTTTTCACAGTGAATGGGACGAAAAAAAACAAAAATAAGAAGAAGAAATGCGAAACTTGTGGCAAGTATTTAAAAAAAAAATTCAATGTGGAACCACAAAACGTTTAGTTGTGGAGGAGAAAAAGCATTCAAGTGCATTTTTTGTGAAAAAACGTACACGAGAAGGCACAACCTACAATACCACTTGAAGCGCCAGCATAAAGCGTAAGCTTGACACAGGTGATTTACGTAAGCTTGACACTGACATTGATTTAACAGCTGTTAAATGCAAATACCACCTTTCCTGTAAGAATGCCTTTTTCCGAAATGCCCTCTTAAACAAAGCATCGCCAATTCCCTTATCACCAGTTGGACGGCTTAAAAATGTTGAAATGACGAAATGTATTGATTTCATTGTGAAATATATGGAAGAAAATGAAGATCTTTGCCAATTTTCACTTGACGAAATCCTTAAAACTTATAAAGGTGAACTACCGAGAAGGGACCATATACTATCAAAGTTATCGGAGAGATGCAAAGGTGATATTCTTGTGATACCAGGTAAGAATCGATTCAAGCCTACGACATTATGCTTTCGCAACACTGGCTACAGTACTCTAAGCAACAATTGGTACGAGTCCAAGATATACATACATACATACATACAGATGTCTTCTCCGTGTCCTCAAGAGGTACTGGAGGCGTCAATAATGTCCCGCCGGTGTGACGGGTCCACGTTAGGGTGGGTTAGGTTGGGTGCAGGGCTAGGCTAAATAAGGCCAAATGTTTGTGCAGGGGTCAGGTTAGGTTAGGTTAATCTAGGTTATTGTAGGTTAGGCTATTTGGATTCTGGTAATTGCGGTAGTCTTCTAGGTTATAGAAGCACGCATTTATTAAGAATGTTTTAACTGCTTTTTTGAATTTTGAAAATCGTTCAATGTTTCTAAGATGCTGTGGTAGGAATTGAAAGAGCTTGATTCCACTGTAATTCGGTTTACTTTCAAAAAGTGTTAGTCTATGTTGCTGAGAAAAACGGTTGTTGTGTCTAGTGGTTTTTCACAGTGAATGGGACGAAAAAAAACAAAAATAAGAAGAAGAAATGCGAAACTTGTGGCAAGTATTTAAAAAAAAATTCAATGTGGAACCACAAAACGTTTAGTTGTGGAGGAGAAAAAGCATTCAAGTGCATTTTTTGTGAAAAAAACGTACACGAGAAGGCACAACCTACAATACCACTTGAAGCGCCAGCATAAAGGTGATTCAAGCGTAAGCTTGACACAGGTGATTTACGTAAGCTTGACACTGACATTGATTTAACAGCTGTTAAATGCAAATACCACCTTTCCTGTAAGAATGCCTTTTTCCGAAATGCCCTCTTAAACAAAGCATCGCCAATTCCCTTATCACCAGTTGGACGGCTTAAAAATGTTGAAATGACGAAATGTATTGATTTCATTGTGAAATATATGGAAGAAAATGAAGATCTTTGCCAATTTTCACTTGACGAAATCCTTAAAACTTATAAAGGTGAACTACCGAGAAGGGACCATATACTATCAAAGTTATCGGAGAGATGCAAAGGTGATATTCTTGTGATACCAGGTAAGAATCGATTCAAGCCTACGACATTATGCTTTCGCAACACTGGCTACAGTATTCTAAGCAACAATTGGTACGAGTCCAAGATATACATACATACATACATACAGATGTCTTCTCCGTGTCCTCAAGAGGTACTGGAGGCGTCAATAATGTCCCGCCGGTGTGACGGGTCCACGTTAGGGTGGGTTAGGTTGGGTGCAGGGCTAGGCTAAATAAGGCCAAATGTTTGTGCAGGGGTCAGGTTAGGTTAGGTTAATCTAGGTTATTGTAGGTTAGGCTATTTGGATTCTGGTAATTGCGGTAGTCTTCTAGGTTATAGAAGCACGCATTTATTAAGAATGTTTTAACTGCTTTTTTGAATTTTGAAAATCGTTCAATGTTTCTAAGATGCTGTGGTAGGAATTGAAAGAGCTTGATTCCACTGTAATTCGGTTTACTTTCAAAAAGTGTTAGTCTATGTTGCTGAGAAAAACGGTTGTTGTGTCTAGTGAATTTTCACAGTGAATCAAAAAAAACAAAAAGAAGAAGAAGAAATGCCAAACTTGTGGGAAATATTTAAAACAAAATTCACTGTGGAACCACAAAACATTTAGTTGTTGTGGAGGAAAAACATTCCAGTGCAATTTTTGTGAAAAAAAAATACACAAGAAGGCACAACCTGGACTATCACATGAAGCGCCAGCATAAAGGTGATTCAAGCGTAAGCTTGACACAGGTGATTTACGTAAGCTTGACACTGACATTGATTTAACAGCTGTTAAATGCAAATACCACCTTTCCTGTAAGAATGCCTTTTTCCGAAATGCCCTCTTAAACAAAGCATCGCCAATTCCCTTATCACCAGTTGGACGGCTTAAAAATGTTGAAATGACGAAATGTATTGATTTCATTGTGAAATATATGGAAGAAAATGAAGATCTTTGCCAATTTTCACTTGACGAAATCCTTAAAACTTATAAAGGTGAACTACCGAGAAGGGACCATATACTATCAAAGTTATCGGAGAGATGCAAAGGTGATATTCTTGTGATACCAGGTAAGAATCGATTCAAGCCTACGACACAGTATTCTAAGCAACAATTGGTACGAGTCCAAGATATACATACATACATACATACAGATGTCTTCTCCGTGTCCTCAAGAGGTACTGGAGGCGTCAATAATGTCCCGCCGGTGTGACGGGTCCACGTTAGGGTGGGTTAGGTTGGGTGCAGGGCTAGGCTAAATAAGGCCAAATGTTTGTGCAGGGGTCAGGTTAGGTTAGGTTAATCTAGGTTATTGTAGGTTAGGCTATTTGGATTCTGGTAATTGCGGTAGTCTTCTAGGTTATAGAAGCACGCATTTATTAAGAATGTTTTAACTGCTTTTTTGAATTTTGAAAATCGTTCAATGTTTCTAAGATGCTGTGGTAGGAATTGAAAGAGCTTGATTCCACCTGTAATTCGGTTTACTTTCAAAAAGTGTTAGTCTATGTTGCTGAGAAAAACGGTTGTTGTGTCTAGTGGTTTTTCACAGTGAATGGGACGAAAAAAAACAAAAATAAGAAGAAGAAATGCGAAACTTGTGGCAAGTATTTAAAAAAAAATTCAATGTGGAACCACAAAACGTTTAGTTGTGGAGGAGAAAAAGCATTCAAGTGCATTTTTTGTGAAAAAACGTACACGAGAAGGCACAACCTACAATACCACTTGAAGCGCCAGCATAAAGGTGATTCAAGCGTAAGCTTGACACAGGTGATTTACGTAAGCTTGACACTGACATTGATTTAACAGCTGTTAAATGCAAATACCACCTTTCCTGTAAGAATGCCTTTTTCCGAAATGCCCTCTTAAACAAAGCATCGCCAATTCCCTTATCACCAGTTGGACGGCTTAAAAATGTTGAAATGACGAAATGTATTGATTTCATTGTGAAATATATGGAAGAAAATGAAGATCTTTGCCAATTTTCACTTGACGAAATCCTTAAAACTTATAAAGGTGAACTACCGAGAAGGGACCATATACTATCAAAGTTATCGGAGAGATGCAAAGATGATATTCTTGTGATACCAGGTAAGAATCGATTCAAGCCTACGACATTATGCTTTCGCAACACTGGCTACAGTATTCTAAGCAACAATTGGTACGAGTCCAAGATATACATACATACATACATACAGATGTCTTCTCCGTGTCCTCAAGAGGTACTGGAGGCGTCAATAATGTCCCGCCGGTGTGACGGGTCCACGTTAGGGTGGGTTAGGTTGGGTGCAGGGCTAGGCTAAATAAGGCCAAATGTTTGTGCAGGGGTCAGGTTAGGTTAGGTTAATCTAGGTTATTGTAGGTTAGGCTATTTGGATTCTGGTAATTGCGGTAGTCTTCTAGGTTATAGAAGCACGCATTTATTAAGAATGTTTTAACTGCTTTTTTGAATTTTGAAAATCGTTCAATGTTTCTAAGATGCTGTGGTAGGAATTGAAAGAGCTTGATTCCACTGTAATTCGGTTTACTTTCAAAAAGTGTTAGTCTATGTTGCTGAGAAAAACGGTTGTTGTGTCTAGTGGTTTTTCACAGTGAATGGGACGAAAAAAAAAACAAAAATAAGAAGAAGAAATGCGAAACTTGTGGCAAGTATTTAAAAAAAATTCAATGTGGAACCACAAAACGTTCAGTTGTGGAGGAGAAAAAGCATTCAAGTGCATTTTTTGTGAAAAAACGTACACGAGAAGGCACAACCTACAATACCACTTGAAGCGCCAGCATAAAGGTGATTCAAGCGTAAGCTTGACACAGGTGATTTACGTAAGCTTGACACTGACATTGATTTAACAGCTGTTAAATGCAAATACCACCTTTCCTGTAAGAATGCCTTTTTCCGAAATGCCCTCTTAAACAAAGCATCGCCAATTCCCTTATCACCAGTTGGACGGCTTAAAAATGTTGAAATGACGAAATGTATTGATTTCATTGTGAAATATATGGAAGAAAATGAAGATCTTTGCCAATTTTCACTTGACGAAATCCTTAAAACTTATAAAGGTGAACTACCGAGAAGGGACCATATACTATCAAAGTTATCGGAGAGATGCAAAGGTGATATTCTTGTGATACCAGGTAAGAATCGATTCAAGCCTACGACATTATGCTTTCGCAACACTGGCTACAGTATTCTAAGCAACAATTGGTACGAGTCCAAGATATACATACATACATACATACAGATGTCTTCTCCGTGTCCTCAAGAGGTACTGGAGGCGTCAATAATGTCCCGCCGGTGTGACGGGTCCACGTTAGGGTGGGTTAGGTTGGGTGCAGGGCTAGGCTAAATAAGGCCAAATGTTTGTGCAGGGGTCAGGTTAGGTTAGGTTAATCTAGGTTATTGTAGGTTAGGCTATTTGGATTCTGGTAATTGCGGTAGTCTTCTAGGTTATAGAAGCACGCATTTATTAAGAATGTTTTAACTGCTTTTTTGAATTTTGAAAATCGTTCAATGTTTCTAAGATGCTGTGGTAGGAATTGAAAGAGCTTGATTCCACTGTAATTCGGTTTACTTTCAAAAAGTGTTAGTCTATGTTGCTGAGAAAAACGGTTGTTGTGTCTAGTGGTTTTTCACAGTGAATAAAAAAAAAAACAAAAAGAAGAAGAAGAAATGCCAAACTTGTGGGAAATATTTAAAACAAAATTCACTGTGGAACCACAAAACATTTAGTTGTTGTGGAGGAAAAACATTCCAGTGCATTTTTTGTGAAAAAAAAATACACAAGAAGGCACAACCTGGATTACCACATGAAGCGCCAGCATAAAGGTGATTCAAGCGTAAGCTTGACACAGGTGATTTACGTAAGCTCGACACTGACATTGATTTAACAGCTGTTAAATGCAAATACCACCTTTCCTGTAAGAATGCCTTTTTCCGAAATGCCCTCTTAAACAAAGCATCGCCAATTCCCTTATCACCAGTTGGACGGCTTAAAAATGTTGAAATGACGAAATGTATTGATTTCATTGTGAAATATATGGAAGAAAATGAAGATCTTTGCCAATTTTCACTTGACGAAATCCTTAAAACTTATAAAGGTGAACTACCGAGAAGGGACCATATACTATCAAAGTTATCGGAGAGATGCAAAGGTGATATTCTTGTGATACCAGGTAAGAATCGATTCAAGCCTACGACATTATGCTTTCGCAACACTGGCTACAGTATTCTAAGCAACAATTGGTACGAGTCCAAGATATACATACATACATACATACAGATGTCTTCTCTGTGTCCTCAAGAGGTACTGGAGGCGTCAATAATGTCCCGCCGGTGTGACGGGTCCACGTTAGGGTGGGTTAGGTTGGGTGCAGGGCTAGGCTAAATAAGGCCAAATGTTTGTGCAGGGGTCAGGTTAGGTTAGGTTAATCTAGGTTATTGTAGGTTAGGCTATTTGGATTCTGGTAATTGCGGTAGTCTTCTAGGTTACAGAAGCACGCATTTATTAAGAATGTTTTAACTGCTTTTTTGAATTTTGAAAATCGTTCAATGTTTCTAAGATGCTGTGGTAGGAATTGAAAGAGCTTGATTCCACTGTAATTCGGTTTACTTTCAAAAAGTGTTAGTCTATGTTGCTGAGAAAAACGGTTGTTGTGTCTAGTGGTTTTTCACAGTGAATGGGACGAAAAAAAACAAAAATAAGAAGAAGAAATGCGAAACTTGTGGCAAGTATTTAAAAAAAAATTCAATGTGGAACCACAAAACGTTTAGTTGTGGAGGAGAAAAAGCATTCAAGTGCATTTTTTGTGAAAAAACGTACACGAGAAGGCACAACCTACAATACCACTTGAAGCGCCAGCATAAAGCGTAAGCTTGACACAGGTGATTTACGTAAGCTTGACACTGACATTGATTTAACAGCTGTTAAATGCAAATACCACCTTTCCTGTAAGAATGCCTTTTTCCGAAATGCCCTCTTAAACAAAGCATCGCCAATTCCCTTATCACCAGTTGGACGGCTTAAAAATGTTGAAATGACGAAATGTATTGATTTCATTGTGAAATATATGGAAGAAAATGAAGATCTTTGCCAATTTTCACTTGACGAAATCCTTAAAACTTATAAAGGTGAACTACCGAGAAGGGACCATATACTATCAAAGTTATCGGAGAGATGCAAAGGTGATATTCTTGTGATACCAGGTAAGAATCGATTCAAGCCTACGACATTATGCTTTCGCAACACTGGCTACAGTATTCTAAGCAACAATTGGTACGAGTCCAAGATATACATACATACATACATACAGATGTCTTCTCCGTGTCCTCAAGAGGTACTGGAGGCGTCAATAATGTCCCGCCGGTGTGACGGGTCCACGTTAGGGTGGGTTAGGTTGGGTGCAGGGCTAGGCTAAATAAGGCCAAATGTTTGTGCAGGGGTCAGGTTAGGTTAGGTTAATCTAGGTTATTGTAGGTTAGGCTATTTGGATTCTGGTAATTGCGGTAGTCTTCTAGGTTATAGAAGCACGCATTTATTAAGAATGTTTTAACTGCTTTTTTGAATTTTGAAAATCGTTCAATGTTTCTAAGATGCTGTGGTAGGAATTGAAAGAGCTTGATTCCACTGTAATTCGGTTTACTTTCAAAAAGTGTTAGTCTATGTTGCTGAGAAAAACGGTTGTTGTGTCTAGTGGTTTTTCACAGTGAATGGGACGAAAAAAAACAAAAATAAGAAGAAGAAATGCGAAACTTGTGGCAAGTATTTAAAAAAAAATTCAATGTGGAACCACAAAACGTTTAGCTGTGGAGGAGAAAAAGCATTCAAGTGCATTTTTTGTGAAAAAACGTACACGAGAAGGCACAACCTACAATACCACTTGAAGCGCCAGCATAAAGGTGATTCAAGCGTAAGCTTGACACAGGTGATTTACGTAAGCTTGACACTGACATTGATTTAACAGCTGTTAAATGCAAATACCACCTTTCCTGTAAGAATGCCTTTTTCCGAAATGCCCTCTTAAACAAAGCATCGCCAATTCCCTTATCACCAGTTGGACGGCTTAAAAATGTTGAAATGACGAAATGTATTGATTTCATTGTGAAATATATGGAAGAAAATGAAGATCTTTGCCAATTTTCACTTGACGAAATCCTTAAAACTTATAAAGGTGAACTACCGAGAAGGGACCATATACTATCAAAGTTATCGGAGAGATGCAAAGGTGATATTCTTGTGATACCAGGTAAGAATCGATTCAAGCCTACGACATTATGCTTTCGCAACACTGGCTACAGTATTCTAAGCAACAATTGGTACGAGTCCAAGATATACATACATACATACATACAGATGTCTTCTCCGTGTCCTCAAGAGGTACTGGAGGCGTCAATAATGTCCCGCCGGTGTGACGGGTCCACGTTAGGGTGGGTTAGGTTGGGTGCAGGGCTAGGCTAAATAAGGCCAAATGTTTGTGCAGGGGTCAGGTTAGGTTAGGTTAATCTAGGTTATTGTAGGTTAGGCTATTTGGATTCTGGTAATTGCGGTAGTCTTCTAGGTTATAGAAGCACGCATTTATTAAGAATGTTTTAACTGCTTTTTTGAATTTTGAAAATCGTTCAATGTTTCTAAGATGCTGTGGTAGGAATTGAAAGAGCTTGATTCCACTGTAATTCGGTTTACTTTCAAAAAGTGTTAGTCTATGTTGCTGAGAAAAACGGTTGTTGTGTCTAGTGGTTTTTCACAGTGAATGGGACGAAAAAAAACAAAAATAAGAAGAAGAAATGCGAAACTTGTGGCAAGTATTTAAAAAAAAATTCAATGTGGAACCACAAAACGTTTAGTTGTGGAGGAGAAAAAGCATTCAAGTGCATTTTTTGTGAAAAAACGTACACGAGAAGGCACAACCTACAATACCACTTGAAGCGCCAGCATAAAGGTGATTCAAGCGTAAGCTTGACACAGGTGATTTACGTAAGCTTGACACTGACATTGATTTAACAGCTGTTAAATGCAAATACCACCTTTCCTGTAAGAATGCCTTTTTCCGAAATGCCCTCTTAAACAAAGCATCGCCAATTCCCTTATCACCAGTTGGACGGCTTAAAAATGTTGAAATGACGAAATGTATTGATTTCATTGTGAAATATATGGAAGAAAATGAAGATCTTTGCCAATTTTCACTTGACGAAATCCTTAAAACTTATAAAGGTGAACTACCGAGAAGGGACCATATACTATCAAAGTTATCGGAGAGATGCAAAGGTGATATTCTTGTGATACCAGGTAAGAATCGATTCAAGCCTACGACATTATGCTTTCGCAACACTGGCTACAGTATTCTAAGCAACAATTGGTACGAGTCCAAGATATACATACATACATACATACAGATGTCTTCTCCGTGTCCTCAAGAGGTACTGGAGGCGTCAATAATGTCCCGCCGGTGTGACGGGTCCACGTTAGGGTGGGTTAGGTTGGGTGCAGGGCTAGGCTAAATAAGGCCAAATGTTTGTGCAGGGGTCAGGTTAGGTTAGGTTAATCTAGGTTATTGTAGGTTAGGCTATTTGGATTCTGGTAATTGCGGTAGTCTTCTAGGTTATAGAAGCACGCATTTATTAAGAATGTTTTAACTGCTTTTTTGAATTTTGAAAATCGTTCAATGTTTCTAAGATGCTGTGGTAGGAATTGAAAGAGCTTGATTCCACTGTAATTCGGTTTACTTTCAAAAAGTGTTAGTCTATGTTGCTGAGAAAAACGGTTGTTGTGTCTAGTGGTTTTTCACAGTGAATGGGACGAAAAAAAACAAAAATAAGAAGAAGAAATGCGAAACTTGTGGCAAGTATTTAAAAAAAAAATTCAATGTGGAACCACAAAACGTTTAGTTGTGGAGGAGAAAAAGCATTCAAGTGCATTTTTTGTGAAAAAACGTACACGAGAAGGCACAACCTACAATACCACTTGAAGCGCCAGCATAAAGGTGATTCAAGCGTAAGCTTGACACAGGTGATTTACGTAAGCTTGACACTGACATTGATTTAACAGCTGTTAAATGCAAATACCACCTTTCCTGTAAGAATGCCTTTTTCCGAAATGCCCTCTTAAACAAAGCATCGCCAATTCCCTTATCACCAGTTGGACGGCTTAAAAATGTTGAAATGACGAAATGTATTGATTTCATTGTGAAATATATGGAAGAAAATGAAGATCTTTGCCAATTTTCACTTGACGAAATCCTTAAAACTTATAAAGGTGAACTACCGAGAAGGGACCATATACTATCAAAGTTATCGGAGAGATGCAAAGGTGATATTCTTGTGATACCAGGTAAGAATCGATTCAAGCCTACGACATTATGCTTTCGCAACACTGGCTACAGTATTCTAAGCAACAATTGGTACGAGTCCAAGATATACATACATACATACATACAGATGTCTTCTCCGTGTCCTCAAGAGGTACTGGAGGCGTCAATAATGTCCCGCCGGTGTGACGGGTCCACGTTAGGGTGGGTTAGGTTGGGTGCAGGGCTAGGCTAAATAAGGCCAAATGTTTGTGCAGGGGTCAGGTTAGGTTAGGTTAATCTAGGTTATTGTAGGTTAGGCTATTTGGATTCTGGTAATTGCGGTAGTCTTCTAGGTTATAGAAGCACGCATTTATTAAGAATGTTTTAACTGCTTTTTTGAATTTTGAAAATCGTTCAATGTTTCTAAGATGCTGTGGTAGGAATTGAAAGAGCTTGATTCCACTGTAATTCGGTTTACTTTCAAAAAGTGTTAGTCTATGTTGCTGAGAAAAACGGTTGTTGTGTCTAGTGGTTTTTCACAGTGAATCAAAAAAAAACAAAAAGAAGAAGAAGAAATGCCAAACTTGTGGGAAATATTTAAAACAAAATTCACTGTGGAACCACAAAACATTTAGTTGTTGTGGAGGAAAAACATTCCAGTGCAATTTTTGTGAAAAAAAATACACAAGAAGGCACAACCTGGACTATCACATGAAGCGCCAGCATAAAGGTGATTCAAGCGTAAGCTTGACACAGGTGATTTACGTAAGCTTGACACTGACATTGATTTAACAGCTGTTAAATGCAAATACCACCTTTCCTGTAAGAATGCCTTTTTCCGAAATGCCCTCTTAAACAAAGCATCGCCAATTCCCTTATCACCAGTTGGACGGCTTAAAAATGTTGAAATGACGAAATGTATTGATTTCATTGTGAAATATATGGAAGAAAATGAAGATCTTTGCCAATTTTCACTTGACGAAATCCTTAAAACTTATAAAGGTGAACTACCGAGAAGGGACCATATACTATCAAAGTTATCGGAGATATGCAAAGGTGATATTCTTGTGATACCAGGTAAGAATCGATTCAAGCCTACGACATTATGCTTTCGCAACACTGGCTACAGTATTCTAAGCAACAATTGGTACGAGTCCAAGATATACATACATACATACATACAGATGTCTTCTCCGTGTCCTCAAGAGGTACTGGAGGCGTCAATAATGTCCCGCCGGTGTGACGGGTCCACGTTAGGGTGGGTTAGGTTGGGTGCAGGGCTAGGCTAAATAAGGCCAAATGTTTGTGCAGGGGTCAGGTTAGGTTAGGTTAATCTAGGTTATTGTAGGTTAGGCTATTTGGATTCTGGTAATTGCGGTAGTCTTCTAGGTTATAGAAGCACGCATTTATTAAGAATGTTTTAACTGCTTTTTTGAATTTTGAAAATCGTTCAATGTTTCTAAGATGCTGTGGTAGGAATTGAAAGAGCTTGATTCCACTGTAATTCGGTTTACTTTCAAAAAGTGTTAGTCTATGTTGCTGAGAAAAACGGTTGTTGTGTCTAGTGGTTTTTCACAGTGAATGGGACGAAAAAAAACAAAAATAAGAAGAAGAAATGCGAAACTTGTGGCAAGTATTTAAAAAAAAAATTCAATGTGGAACCACAAAACGTTTAGTTGTGGAGGAGAAAAAGCATTCAAGTGCATTTTTTGTGAAAAAACGTACACGAGAAGGCACAACCTACAATACCACTTGAAGCGCCAGCATAAAGGTGATTCAAGCGTAAGCTTGACACAGGTGATTTACGTAAGCTTGACACTGACATTGATTTAACAGCTGTTAAATGCAAATACCACCTTTCCTGTAAGAATGCCTTTTTCCGAAATGCCCTCTTAAACAAAGCATCGCCAATTCCCTTATCACCAGTTGGACGGCTTAAAAATGTTGAAATGACGAAATGTATTGATTTCATTGTGAAATATATGGAAGAAAATGAAGATCTTTGCCAATTTTCACTTGACGAAATCCTTAAAACTTATAAAGGTGAACTACCGAGAAGGGACCATATACTATCAAAGTTATCGGAGAGATGCAAAGGTGATATTCTTGTGATACCAGGTAAGAATCGATTCAAGCCTACGACATTATGCTTTCGCAACACTGGCTACAGTATTCTAAGCAACAATTGGTACGAGTCCAAGATATACATACATACATACATACAGATGTCTTCTCCGTGTCCTCAAGAGGTACTGGAGGCGTCAATAATGTCCCGCCGGTGTGACGGGTCCACGTTAGGGTGGGTTAGGTTGGGTGCAGGGCTAGGCTAAATAAGGCCAAATGTTTGTGCAGGGGTCAGGTTAGGTTAGGTTAATCTAGGTTATTGTAGGTTAGGCTATTTGGATTCTGGTAATTGCGGTAGTCTTCTAGGTTATAGAAGCACGCATTTATTAAGAATGTTTTAACTGCTTTTTTGAATTTTGAAAATCGTTCAATGTTTCTAAGATGCTGTGGTAGGAATTGAAAGAGCTTGATTCCACTGTAATTCGGTTTACTTTCAAAAAGTGTTAGTCTATGTTGCTGAGAAAAACGGTTGTTGTGTCTAGTGGTTTTTCACAGTGAATGGGACGAAAAAAAACAAAAATAAGAAGAAGAAATGCGAAACTTGTGGCAAGTATTTAAAAAAAAATTCAATGTGGAACCACAAAACGTTTAGTTGTGGAGGAGAAAAAGCTTTCAAGTGCATTTTTTGTGAAAAAACGTACCTGAGAAGGCACAACCTACAATACCACTTGAAGCGCCAGCATAAAGGTGATTCAAGCGTAAGCTTGACACAGGTGATTTACGTAAGCTTGACACTGACATTGATTTAACAGCTGTTAAATGCAAATACCACCTTTCCTGTAAGAATGCCTTTTTCCGAAATGCCCTCTTAAACAAAGCATCGCCAATTCCCTTATCACCAGTTGGACGGCTTAAAAATGTTGAAATGACGAAATGTATTGATTTCATTGTGAAATATATGGAAGAAAATGAAGATCTTTGCCAATTTTCACTTGACGAAATCCTTAAAACTTATAAAGGTGAACTACCGAGAAGGGACCATATACTATCAAAGTTATCGGAGAGATGCAAAGGTGATATTCTTGTGATACCAGGTAAGAATCGATTCAAGCCTACGACATTATGCTTTCGCAACACTGGCTACAGTATTCTAAGCAACAATTGGTACGAGTCCAAGATATACATACATACATACATACAGATGTCTTCTCCGTGTTCTCAAGAGGTACTGGAGGCGTCAATAATGTCCCGCCGGTGTGACGGGTCCACGTTAGGGTGGGTTAGGTTGGGTGCAGGGCTAGGCTAAATAAGGCCAAATGTTTGTGCAGGGGTCAGGTTAGGTTAGGTTAATCTAGGTTATTGTAGGTTAGGCTATTTGGATTCTGGTAATTGCGGTAGTCTTCTAGGTTATAGAAGCACGCATTTATTAAGAATGTTTTAACTGCTTTTTTGAATTTTGAAAATCGTTCAATGTTTCTAAGATGCTGTGGTAGGAATTGAAAGAGCTTGATTCCACTGTAATTCGGTTTACTTTCAAAAAGTGTTAGTCTATGTTGCTGAGAAAAACGGTTGTTGTGTCTAGTGGTTTTTCACAGTGAATCAAAAAAAAAAAAACAAAAAGAAGAAGAAGAAATGCCAAACTTGTGGGAAATATTTAAAACAAAATTCACTGTGGAACCACAAAACATTTAGTTGTTGTGGAGGAAAAACATTCCAGTGCATTTTTTGTGAAAAAAAAAAATACACAAGAAGGCACAACCTGGATTATCACATGAAGCGCCAGCATAAAGGTGATTCAAGCGTAAGCTTGACACAGGTGATTTACGTAAGCTTGACACTGACATTGATTTAACAGCTGTTAAATGCAAATACCACCTTTCCTGTAAGAATGCCTTTTTCCGAAATGCCCTCTTAAACAAAGCATCGCCAATTCCCTTATCACCAGTTGGACGGCTTAAAAATGTTGAAATGACGAAATGTATTGATTTCATTGTGAAATATATGGAAGAAAATGAAGATCTTTGCCAATTTTCACTTGACGAAATCCTTAAAACTTATAAAGGTGAACTACCGAGAAGGGACCATATACTATCAAAGTTATCGGAGAGATGCAAAGGTGATATTCTTGTGATACCAGGTAAGAATCGATTCAAGCCTACGACATTATGCTTTCGCAACACTGGCTACAGTATTCTAAGCAACAATTGGTACGAGTCCAAGATATACATACATACATACATACATACAGATGTCTTCTCCGTGTCCTCAAGAGGTACTGGAGGCGTCAATAATGTCCCGCCGGTGTGACGGGTCCACGTTAGGGTGGGTTAGGTTGGGTGCAGGGCTAGGCTAAATAAGGCCAAATGTTTGTGCAGGGGTCAGGTTAGGTTAGGTTAATCTAGGTTATTGTAGGTTAGGCTATTTGGATTCTGGTAATTGCGGTAGTCTTCTAGGTTATAGAAGCACGCATTTATTAAGAATGTTATAACTGCTTTTTTGAATTTTGAAAATCGTTCAATGTTTCTAAGATGCTGTGGTAGGAATTGAAAGAGCTTGATTCCACTGTGATTCGGTTTACTTTCAAAAAGTGTTAGTCTATGTTGCTGAGAAAAACGGTTGTTGTGTCTAGTGGTTTTTCACAGTGAATGGGACGAAAAAAAAACAAAAATAAGAAGAAGAAATGCGAAACTTGTGGCAAGTATTTAAAAAAAAATTCAATGTGGAACCACAAAACGTTTAGTTGTGGAGGAGAAAAAGCTTTCAAGTGCATTTTTTGTGAAAAAACGTACACGAGAAGGCACAACCTACAATACCACTTGAAGCGCCAGCATAAAGGTGATTCAAGCGTAAGCTTGACACAGGTGATTTACGTAAGCTTGACACTGACATTGATTTAACAGCTGTTAAATGCAAATACCACCTTTCCTGTAAGAATGCCTTTTTCCGAAATGCCCTCTTAAACAAAGCATCGCCAATTCCCTTATCACCAGTTGGACGGCTTAAAAATGTTGAAATGACTAAATGTATTGATTTCATTGTGAAATATATGGAAGAAAATGAAGATCTTTGCCAATTTTCACTTGACGAAATCCTTAAAACTTATAAAGGTGAACTACCGAGAAGGGACCATATACTATCAAAGTTATCGGAGAGATGCAAAGGTGATATTCTTGTGATACCAGGTAAGAATCGATTCAAGCCTACGACATTATGCTTTCGCAACACTGGCTACAGTATTCTAAGCAACAATTGGTACGAGTCCAAGATATACATACATACATACATACAGATGTCTTCTCCGTGTCCTCAAGAGGTACTGGAGGCGTCAATAATGTCCCGCCGGTGTGACGGGTCCACGTTAGGGTGGGTTAGGTTGGGTGCAGGGCTAGGCTAAATAAGGCCAAATGTTTGTGCAGGGGTCAGGTTAGGTTAGGTTAATCTAGGTTATTGTAGGTTAGGCTATTTGGATTCTGGTAATTGCGGTAGTCTTCTAGGTTATAGAAGCACGCATTTATTAAGAATGTTTTAACTGCTTTTTTGAATTTTGAAAATCGTTCAATGTTTCTAAGATGCTGTGGTAGGAATTGAAAGAGCTTGATTCCACTGTAATTCGGTTTACTTTCAAAAAGTGTTAGTCTATGTTGCTGAGAAAAACGGTTGTTGTGTCTAGTGGTTTTTCACAGTGAATCAAAAAAAAACAAAAAGAAGAAGAAGAAATGCCAAACTTGTGGGAAATATTTAAAACAAAATTCACTGTGGAACCACAAAACATTTAGTTGTTGTGGAGGAAAAACATTCCAGTGCAATTTTTGTGAAAAAAAAATACACAAGAAGGCACAACCTGGACTATCACATGAAGCGCCAGCATAAAGGTGATTCAAGCGTAAGCTTGACACAGGTGATTTACGTAAGCTTGACACTGACATTGATTTAACAGCTGTTAAATGCAAATACCACCTTTCCTGTAAGAATGCCTTTTTCCGAAATGCCCTCTTAAACAAAGCATCGCCAATTCCCTTATCACCAGTTGGACGGCTTAAAAATGTTGAAATGACGAAATGTATTGATTTCATTGTGAAATATATGGAAGAAAATGAAGATCTTTGCCAATTTTCACTTGACGAAATCCTTAACACTTATAAAGGTGAACTACCGAGAAGGGACCATATACTATCAAAGTTATCGGAGAGATGCAAAGGTGATATTCTTGTGATACCAGGTAAGAATCGATTCAAGCCTACGACATTATGCTTTCGCAACACTGGCTACAGTATTCTAAGCAACAATTGGTACGAGTCCAAGATATACATACATACATACATACAGATGTCTTCTCCGTGTCCTCAAGAGGTACTGGAGGCGTCAATAATGTCCCGCCGGTGTGACGGGTCCACGTTAAGGTGGGTTAGGTTGGGTGCAGGGCTAGGCTAAATAAGGCCAAATGTTTGTGCAGGGGTCAGGTTAGGTTAGGTTAATCTAGGTTATTGTAGGTTAGGCTATTTGGATTCTGGTAATTGCGGTAGTCTTCTAGGTTATAGAAGCACGCATTTATTAAGAATGTTTTAACTGCTTTTTTGAATTTTGAAAATCGTTCAATGTTTCTAAGATGCTGTGGTAGGAATTGAAAGAGCTTGATTCCACTGTAATTCGGTTTACTTTCAAAAAGTGTTAGTCTATGTTGCTGAGAAAAACGGTTGTTGTGTCTAGTGGTTTTTCACAGTGAATGGGACGAAAAAAAACAAAAATAAGAAGAAGAAATGCGAAACTTGTGGCAAGTATTTAAAAAAAAATTCAATGTGGAACCACAAAACGTTTAGTTGTGGAGGAGAAAAAGCATTCAAGTGCATTTTTTGTGAAAAAACGTACACGAGAAGGCACAACCTACAATACCACTTGAAGCGCCAGCATAAAGGTGATTCAAGCGTAAGCTTGACACAGGTGATTTACGTAAGCTTGACACTGACATTGATTTAACAGCTGTTAAATGCAAATACCACCTTTCCTGTAAGAATGCCTTTTTCCGAAATGCCCTCTTAAACAAAGCATCGCCAATTCCCTTATCACCAGTTGGACGGCTTAAAAATGTTGAAATGACGAAATGTATTGATTTCATTGTGAAATATATGGAAGAAAATGAAGATCTTTGCCAATTTTCACTTGACGAAATCCTTAAAACTTATAAAGGTGAACTACCGAGAAGGGACCATATACTATCAAAGTTATCGGAGAGATGCAAAGGTGATATTCTTGTGATACCAGGTAAGAATCGATTCAAGCCTACGACATTATGCTTTCGCAACACTGGCTACAGTATTCTAAGCAACAATTGGTACGAGTCCAAGATATACATACATACATACATACAGATGTCTTCTCCGTGTCCTCAAGAGGTACTGGAGGCGTCAATAATGTCCCGCCGGTGTGACGGGTCCACGTTAGGGTGGGTTAGGTTGGGTGCAGGGCTAGGCTAAATAAGGCCAAATGTTTGTGCAGGGGTCAGGTTAGGTTAGGTTAATCTAGGTTATTGTAGGTTAGGCTATTTGGATTCTGGTAATTGCGGTAGTCTTCTAGGTTATAGAAGCACGCATTTATTAAGAATGTTTTAACTGCTTTTTTGAATTTTGAAAATCGTTCAATGTTTCTAAGATGCTGTGGTAGGAATTGAAAGAGCTTGATTCCACTGTAATTCGGTTTACTTTCAAAAAGTGTTAGTCTATGTTGCTGAGAAAAACGGTTGTTGTGTCTAGTGGTTTTTCACAGTGAATCAAAAAAAAACAAAAAGAAGAAGAAGAAATGCCAAACTTGTGGGAAATATTTAAAACAAAATTCACTGTGGAACCACAAAACATTTAGTTGTTGTGGAGGAAAAACATTCCAGTGCAATTTTTGTGAAAAAAAATACACAAGAAGGCACAACCTGGACTATCACATGAAGCGCCAGCATAAAGGTGATTCAAGCGTAAGCTTGACACAGGTGATTTACGTAAGCTTGACACTGACATTGATTTAACAGCTGTTAAATGCAAATACCACCTTTCCTGTAAGAATGCCTTTTTCCGGAATGCCCTCTTAAACAAAGCATCGCCAATTCCCTTATCACCAGTTGGACGGCTTAAAAATGTTGAAATGACGAAATGTATTGATTTCATTGTGAAATATATGGAAGAAAATGAAGATCTTTGCCAATTTTCACTTGACGAAATCCTTAAAACTTATAAAGGTGAACTACCGAGAAGGGACCATATACTATCAAAGTTATCGGAGAGATGCAAAGGTGATATTCTTGTGATACCAGGTAAGAATCGATTCAAGCCTACGACATTATGCTTTCGCAACACTGGCTACAGTATTCTAAGCAACAATTGGTACGAGTCCAAGATATACATACATACATACATACAGATGTCTTCTCCGTGTCCTCAAGAGGTACTGGAGGCGTCAATAATGTCCCGCCGGTGTGACGGGTCCACGTTAGGGTGGGTTAGGTTGGGTGCAGGGCTAGGCTAAATAAGGCCAAATGTTTGTGCAGGGGTCAGGTTAGGTTAGGTTAATCTAGGTTATTGTAGGTTAGGCTATTTGGATTCTGGTAATTGCGGTAGTCTTCTAGGTTATAGAAGCACGCATTTATTAAGAATGTTTTAACTGCTTTTTTGAATTTTGAAAATCGTTCAATGTTTCTAAGATGCTGTGGTAGGAATTGAAAGAGCTTGATTCCACTGTAATTCGGTTTACTTTCAAAAAGTGTTAGTCTATGTTGCTGAGAAAAACGGTTGTTGTGTCTAGTGGTTTTTCACAGTGAATCAAAAAAAAAACAAAAAGAAGAAGAAGAAATGCCAAACTTGTGGGAAATATTTAAAACAAAATTCACTGTGGAACCACAAAACATTTAGTTGTTGTGGAGGAAAAACATTCCAGTGCATTTTTTGTGAAAAAAAATACACAAGAAGGCACAACCTGGATTACCACATGAAGCGCCAGCATAAAGGTGATTCAAGCGTAAGCTTGACACAGGTGATTTACGTAAGCTCGACACTGACATTGATTTAACAGCTGTTAAATGCAAATACCACCTTTCCTGTAAGAATGCCTTTTTCCGAAATGCCCTCTTAAACAAAGCATCGCCAATTCCCTTATCACCAGTTGGACGGCTTAAAAATGTTGAAATGACGAAATGTATTGATTTCATTGTGAAATATATGGAAGAAAATGAAGATCTTTGCCAATTTTCACTTGACGAAATCCTTAAAACTTATAAAGGTGAACTACCGAGAAGGGACCATATACTATCAAAGTTATCGGAGAGATGCAAAGGTGATATTCTTGTGATACCAGGTAAGAATCGATTCAAGCCTACGACATTATGCTTTCGCAACACTGGCTACAGTATTCTAAGCAACAATTGGTACGAGTCCAAGATATACATACATACATACATACAGATGTCTTCTCCGTGTCCTCAAGAGGTACTGGAGGCGTCAATAATGTCCCGCCGGTGTGACGGGTCCACGTTAGGGTGGGTTAGGTTGGGTGCAGGGCTAGGCTAAATAAGGCCAAATGTTTGTGCAGGGGTCAGGTTAGGTTAGGTTAATCTAGGTTATTGTAGGTTAGGCTATTTGGATTCTGGTAATTGCGGTAGTCTTCTAGGTTACAGAAGCACGCATTTATTAAGAATGTTTTAACTGCTTTTTTGAATTTTGAAAATCGTTCAATGTTTCTAAGATGCTGTGGTAGGAATTGAAAGAGCTTGATTCCACTGTAATTCGGTTTACTTTCAAAAAGTGTTAGTCTATGTTGCTGAGAAAAACGGTTGTTGTGTCTAGTGGTTTTTCACAGTGAATGGGACGAAAAAAAACAAAAATAAGAAGAAGAAATGCGAAACTTGTGGCAAGTATTTAAAAAAAAATTCAATGTGGAACCACAAAACGTTTAGTTGTGGAGGAGAAAAAGCATTCAAGTGCATTTTTTGTGAAAAAACGTACACGAGAAGGCACAACCTGGATTACCACATGAAGCGCCAGCATAAAGGTGATTCAAGCGTAAGCTTGACACAGGTGATTTACGTAAGCTTGACACTGACATTGATTTAACAGCTGTTAAATGCAAATACCACCTTTCCTGTAAGAATGCCTTTTTCCGAAATGCCCTCTTAAACAAAGCATCGCCAATTCCCTTATCACCAGTTGGACGGCTTAAAAATGTTGAAATGACGAAATGTATTGATTTCATTGTGAAATATATGGAAGAAAATGAAGATCTTTGCCAATTTTCACTTGACGAAATCCTTAAAACTTATAAAGGTGAACTACCGAGAAGGGACCATATACTATCAAAGTTATCGGAGAGATGCAAAGGTGATATTCTTGTGATACCAGGTAAGAATCGATTCAAGCCTACGACATTATGCTTTCGCAACACTGGCTACAGTATTCTAAGCAACAATTGGTACGAGTCCAAGATATACATACATACATACATACAGATGTCTTCTCCGTGTCCTCAAGAGGTACTGGAGGCGTCAATAATGTCCCGCCGGTGTGACGGGTCCACGTTAGGGTGGGTTAGGTTGGGTGCAGGGCTAGGCTAAATAAGGCCAAATGTTTGTGCAGGGGTCAGGTTAGGTTAGGTTAATCTAGGTTATTGTAGGTTAGGCTATTTGGATTCTGGTAATTGCGGTAGTCTTCTAGGTTATAGAAGCACGCATTTATTAAGAATGTTTTAACTGCTTTTTTGAATTTTGAAAATCGTTCAATGTTTCTAAGATGCTGTGGTAGGAATTGAAAGAGCTTGATTCCACTGTAATTCGGTTTACTTTCAAAAAGTGTTAGTCTATGTTGCTGAGAAAAACGGTTGTTGTGTCTAGTGGTTTTTCACAGTGAATGGGACGAAAAAAAACAAAAATAAGAAGAAGAAATGCGAAACTTGTGGCAAGTATTTAAAAAAAAATTCAATGTGGAACCACAAAACGTTTAGTTGTGGAGGAGAAAAAGCATTCAAGTGCATTTTTTGTGAAAAAACGTACACGAGAAGGCACAACCTACAATACCACTTGAAGCGCCAGCATAAAGGTGATTCAAGCGTAAGCTTGACACAGGTGATTTACGTAAGCTTGACACTGACATTGATTTAACAGCTGTTAAATGCAAATACCACCTTTCCTGTAAGAATGCCTTTTTCCGAAATGCCCTCTTAAACAAAGCATCGCCAATTCCCTTATCACCAGTTGGACGGCTTAAAAATGTTGAAATGACGAAATGTATTGATTTCATTGTGAAATATATGGAAGAAAATGAAGATCTTTGCCAATTTTCACTTGACGAAATCCTTAAAACTTATAAAGGTGAACTACCGAGAAGGGACCATATACTATCAAAGTTATCGGAGAGATGCAAAGGTGATATTCTTGTGATACCAGGTAAGAATCGATTCAAGCCTACGACATTATGCTTTCGCAACACTGGCTACAGTATTCTAAGCAACAATTGGTACGAGTCCAAGATATACATACATACATACATACAGATGTCTTCTCCGTGTCCTCAAGAGGTACTGGAGGCGTCAATAATGTCCCGCCGGTGTGACGGGTCCACGTTAGGGTGGGTTAGGTTGGGTGCAGGGCTAGGCTAAATAAGGCCAAATGTTTGTGCAGGGGTCAGGTTAGGTTAGGTTAATCTAGGTCATTGTAGGTTAGGCTATTTGGATTCTGGTAATTGCGGTAGTCTTCTAGGTTATAGAAGCACGCATTTATTAAGAATGTTTTAACTGCTTTTTTGAATTTTGAAAATCGTTCAATGTTTCTAAGATGCTGTGGTAGGAATTGAAAGAGCTTGATTCCACTGTAATTCGGTTTACTTTCAAAAAGTGTTAGTCTATGTTGCTGAGAAAAACGGTTGTTGTGTCTAGTGGTTTTTCACAGTGAATCAAAAAAAAACAAAAAGAAGAAGAAGAAATGCCAAACTTGTGGGAAATATTTAAAACAAAATTCACTGTGGAACCACAAAACATTTAGTTGTTGTGGAGGAAAAACATTCCAGTGCAATTTTTGTGAAAAAAAAATACACAAGAAGGCACAACCTGGACTATCACATGAAGCGCCAGCATAAAGGTGATTCAAGCGTAAGCTTGACACAGGTGATTTACGTAAGCTTGACACTGACATTGATTTAACAGCTGTTAAATGCAAATACCACCTTTCCTGTAAGAATGCCTTTTTCCGAAATGCCCTCTTAAACAAAGCATCGCCAATTCCCTTATCACCAGTTGGACGGCTTAAAAATGTTGAAATGACTAAATGTATTGATTTCATTGTGAAATATATGGAAGAAAATGAAGATCTTTGCCAATTTTCACTTGACGAAATCCTTAAAACTTATAAAGGTGAACTACCGAGAAGGGACCATATACTATCAAAGTTATCGGAGAGATGCAAAGGTGATATTCTTGTGATACCAGGTAAGAATCGATTCAAGCCTACGACATTATGCTTTCGCAACACTGGCTACAGTATTCTAAGCAACAATTGGTACGAGTCCAAGATATACATACATACATACATACAGATGTCTTCTCCGTGTCCTCAAGAGGTACTGGAGGCGTCAATAATGTCCCGCCGGTGTGACGGGTCCACGTTAGGGTGGGTTAGGTTGGGTGCAGGGCTAGGCTAAATAAGGCCAAATGTTTGTGCAGGGGTCAGGTTAGGTTAGGTTAATCTAGGTTATTGTAGGTTAGGCTATTTGGATTCTGGTAATTGCGGTAGTCTTCTAGGTTATAGAAGCACGCATTTATTAAGAATGTTTTAACTGCTTTTTTGAATTTTGAAAATCGTTCAATGTTTCTAAGATGCTGTGGTAGGAATTGAAAGAGCTTGATTCCACTGTAATTCGGTTTACTTTCAAAAAGTGTTAGTCTATGTTGCTGAGAAAAACGGTTGTTGTGTCTAGTGGTTTTTCACAGTGAATCAAAAAAAAACAAAAAGAAGAAGAAGAAATGCCAAACTTGTGGGAAATATTTAAAACAAAATTCACTGTGGAACCACAAAACATTTAGTTGTTGTGGAGGAAAAACATTCCAGTGCATTTTTTGTGAAAAAAAATACACAAGAAGGCACAACCTGGATTACCACATGAAGCGCCAGCATAAAGGTGATTCAAGCGTAAGCTTGACACAGGTGATTTACGTAAGCTCGACACTGACATTGATTTAACAGCTGTTAAATGCAAATACCACCTTTCCTGTAAGAATGCCTTTTTCCGAAATGCCCTCTTAAACAAAGCATCGCCAATTCCCTTATCACCAGTTGGACGGCTTAAAAATGTTGAAATGACGAAATGTATTGATTTCATTGTGAAATATATGGAAGAAAATGAAGATCTTTGCCAATTTTCACTTGACGAAATCCTTAAAACTTATAAAGGTGAACTACCGAGAAGGGACCATATACTATCAAAGTTATCGGAGAGATGCAAAGGTGATATTCTTGTGATACCAGGTAAGAATCGATTCAAGCCTACGACATTATGCTTTCGCAACACTGGCTACAGTATTCTAAGCAACAATTGGTACGAGTCCAAGATATACATACATACATACATACAGATGTCTTCTCCGTGTCCTCAAGAGGTACTGGAGGCGTCAATAATGTCCCGCCGGTGTGACGGGTCCACGTTAGGGTGGGTTAGGTTGGGTGCAGGGCTAGGCTAAATAAGGCCAAATGTTTGTGCAGGGGTCAGGTTAGGTTAGGTTAATCTAGGTTATTGTAGGTTAGGCTATTTGGATTCTGGTAATTGCGGTAGTCTTCTAGGTTACAGAAGCACGCATTTATTAAGAATGTTTTAACTGCTTTTTTGAATTTTGAAAATCGTTCAATGTTTCTAAGATGCTGTGGTAGGAATTGAAAGAGCTTGATTCCACTGTAATTCGGTTTACTTTCAAAAAGTGTTAGTCTATGTTGCTGAGAAAAACGGTTGTTGTGTCTAGTGGTTATTCACAGTGAATAAAAAAAAAACAAAAAGAAGAAGGAGAAATGCCAAACTTGTGGGAAATATTTAAAACAAAATTCACTGTGGAACCACAAAACATTTACTTGTTGTGGAGGAAAAACATTCCAGTGCATTTTTTGTGAAAAAAATACACAAGAAGGCACAACTTAGAGTATCACATGAAGCGCCAGCATACATTTGATTCAAGCGTAAGCTTGACACAGGTGATTTACGTAAGCTCGACACTGACATTGATTTAACAGCTGTTAAATGCAAATACCACCTTTCCTGTAAGAATGCCTTTTTCCGAAATGCCCTCTTAAACAAAGCATCGCCAATTCCCTTATCACCAGTTGGACGGCTTAAAAATGTTGAAATGACGAAATGTATTGATTTCATTGTGAAATATATGGAAGAAAATGAAGATCTTTGCCAATTTTCACTTGACGAAATCCTTAAAACTTATAAAGGTGAACTACCGAGAAGGGAACATATACTATCAAAGTTATCGGAGAGATGCAAAGGTGATATTCTTGTGATACCAGGTAAGAATCGATTCAAGCCTACGACATTATGCTTTCGCAACACTGGCTACAGTATTCTAAGCAACAATTGGTACGAGTCCAAGATATACATACATACATACATACAGATGTCTTCTCCGTGTCCTCAAGAGGTACTGGAGGCGTCAATAATGTCCCGCCGGTGTGACGGGTCCACGTTAGGGTGGGTTAGGTTGGGTGCAGGGCTAGGCTAAATAAGGCCAAATGTTTGTGCAGGGGTCAGGTTAGGTTAGGTTAATCTAGGTTATTGTAGGTTAGGCTATTTGGATTCTGGTAATTGCGGTAGTCTTCTAGGTTATAGAAGCACGCATTTATTAAGAATGTTTTAACTGCTTTTTTGAATTTTGAAAATCGTTCAATGTTTCTAAGATGCTGTGGTAGGAATTGAAAGAGCTTGATTCCACTGTAATTCGGTTTACTTTCAAAAAGTGTTAGTCTATGTTGCTGAGAAAAACGGTTGTTGTGTCTAGTGGTTTTTCACAGTGAATGGGACGAAAAAAAACAAAAATAAGAAGAAGAAATGCGAAACTTGTGGCAAGTATTTAAAAAAAAATTCAATGTGGAACCACAAAACGTTTAGTTGTGGAGGAGAAAAAGCATTCAAGTGCATTTTTTGTGAAAAAACGTACACGAGAAGGCACAACCTACAATACCACTTGAAGCGCCAGCATAAAGGTGATTCAAGCGTAAGCTTGACACAGGTGATTTACGTAAGCTTGACACTGACATTGATTTAACAGCTGTTAAATGCAAATACCACCTTTCCTGTAAGAATGCCTTTTTCCGAAATGCCCTCTTAAACAAAGCATCGCCAATTCCCTTATCACCAGTTGGACGGCTTAAAAATGTTGAAATGACGAAATGTATTGATTTCATTGTGAAATATATGGAAGAAAATGAAGATCTTTGCCAATTTTCACTTGACGAAATCCTTAAAACTTATAAAGGTGAACTACCGAGAAGGGACCATATACTATCAAAGTTATCGGAGAGATGCAAAGGTGATATTCTTGTGATACCAGGTAAGAATCGATTCAAGCCTACGACATTATGCTTTCGCAACACTGGCTACAGTATTCTAAGCAACAATTGGTACGAGTCCAAGATATACATACATACATACATACAGATGTCTTCTCCGTGTCCTCAAGAGGTACTGGAGGCGTCAATAATGTCCCGCCGGTGTGACGGGTCCACGTTAGGGTGGGTTAGGTTGGGTGCAGGGCTAGGCTAAATAAGGCCAAATGTTTGTGCAGGGGTCAGGTTAGGTTAGGTTAATCTAGGTTATTGTAGGTTAGGCTATTTGGATTCTGGTAATTGCGGTAGTCTTCTAGGTTATAGAAGCACGCATTTATTAAGAATGTTTTAACTGCTTTTTTGAATTTTGAAAATCGTTCAATGTTTCTAAGATGCTGTGGTAGGAATTGAAAGAGCTTGATTCCACTGTAATTCGGTTTACTTTCAAAAAGTGTTAGTCTATGTTGCTGAGAAAAACGGTTGTTGTGTCTAGTGGTTTTTCACAGTGAATGGGACGAAAAAAAACAAAAATAAGAAGAAGAAATGCGAAACTTGTGGCAAGTATTTAAAAAAAAATTCAATGTGGAACCACAAAACGTTTAGTTGTGGAGGAGAAAAAGCATTCAAGTGCATTTTTTGTGAAAAAACGTACACGAGAAGGCACAACCTACAATACCACTTGAAGCGCCAGCATAAAGGTGATTCAAGCGTAAGCTTGACACAGGTGATTTACGTAAGCTTGACACTGACATTGATTTAACAGCTGTTAAATGCAAATACCACCTTTCCTGTAAGAATGCCTTTTTCCGAAATGCCCTCTTAAACAAAGCATCGCCAATTCCCTTATCACCAGTTGGACGGCTTAAAAATGTTGAAATGACGAAATGTATTGATTTCATTGTGAAATATATGGAAGAAAATGAAGATCTTTGCCAATTTTCACTTGACGAAATCCTTAAAACTTATAAAGGTGAACTACCGAGAAGGGACCATATACTATCAAAGTTATCGGAGAGATGCAAAGGTGATATTCTTGTGATACCAGGTAAGAATCGATTCAAGCCTACGACATTATGCTTTCGCAACACTGGCTACAGTATTCTAAGCAACAATTGGTACGAGTCCAAGATATACATACATACATACATACAGATGTCTTCTCCGTGTCCTCAAGAGGTACTGGAGGCGTCAATAATGTCCCGCCGGTGTGACGGGTCCACGTTAGGGTGGGTTAGGTTGGGTGCAGGGCTAGGCTAAATAAGGCCAAATGTTTGTGCAGGGGTCAGGTTAGGTTAGGTTAATCTAGGTTATTGTAGGTTAGGCTATTTGGATTCTGGTAATTGCGGTAGTCTTCTAGGTTACAGAAGCACGCATTTATTAAGAATGTTTTAACTGCTTTTTTGAATTTTGAAAATCGTTCAATGTTTCTAAGATGCTGTGGTAGGAATTGAAAGAGCTTGATTCCACTGTAATTCGGTTTACTTTCAAAAAGTGTTAGTCTATGTTGCTGAGAAAAACGGTTGTTGTGTCTAGTGGTTATTCACAGTGAATAAAAAAAAAACAAAAAGAAGAAGGAGAAATGCCAAACTTGTGGGAAATATTTAAAACAAAATTCACTGTGGAACCACAAAACATTTACTTGTTGTGGAGGAAAAACATTCCAGTGCATTTTTTGTGAAAAAAATACACAAGAAGGCACAACTTAGAGTATCACATGAAGCGCCAGCATACATTTGATTCAAGCGTAAGCTTGACACAGGTGATTTACGTAAGCTCGACACTGACATTGATTTAACAGCTGTTAAATGCAAATACCACCTTTCCTGTAAGAATGCCTTTTTCCGAAATGCCCTCTTAAACAAAGCATCGCCAATTCCCTTATCACCAGTTGGACGGCTTAAAAATGTTGAAATGACGAAATGTATTGATTTCATTGTGAAATATATGGAAGAAAATGAAGATCTTTGCCAATTTTCACTTGACGAAATCCTTAAAACTTATAAAGGTGAACTACCGAGAAGGGAACATATACTATCAAAGTTATCGGAGAGATGCAAAGGTGATATTCTTGTGATACCAGGTAAGAATCGATTCAAGCCTACGACATTATGCTTTCGCAACACTGGCTACAGTATTCTAAGCAACAATTGGTACGAGTCCAAGATATACATACATACATACATACAGATGTCTTCTCCGTGTCCTCAAGAGGTACTGGAGGCGTCAATAATGTCCCGCCGGTGTGACGGGTCCACGTTAGGGTGGGTTAGGTTGGGTGCAGGGCTAGGCTAAATAAGGCCAAATGTTTGTGCAGGGGTCAGGTTAGGTTAGGTTAATCTAGGTTATTGTAGGTTAGGCTATTTGGATTCTGGTAATTGCGGTAGTCTTCTAGGTTATAGAAGCACGCATTTATTAAGAATGTTTTAACTGCTTTTTTGAATTTTGAAAATCGTTCAATGTTTCTAAGATGCTGTGGTAGGAATTGAAAGAGCTTGATTCCACTGTAATTCGGTTTACTTTCAAAAAGTGTTAGTCTATGTTGCTGAGAAAAACGGTTGTTGTGTCTAGTGGTTTTTCACAGTGAATGGGACGAAAAAAAACAAAAATAAGAAGAAGAAATGCGAAACTTGTGGCAAGTATTTAAAAAAAAATTCAATGTGGAACCACAAAACGTTTAGTTGTGGAGGAGAAAAAGCATTCAAGTGCATTTTTTGTGAAAAAACGTACACGAGAAGGCACAACCTACAATACCACTTGAAGCGCCAGCATAAAGGTGATTCAAGCGTAAGCTTGACACAGGTGATTTACGTAAGCTTGACACTGACATTGATTTAACAGCTGTTAAATGCAAATACCACCTTTCCTGTAAGAATGCCTTTTTCCGAAATGCCCTCTTAAACAAAGCATCGCCAATTCCCTTATCACCAGTTGGACGGCTTAAAAATGTTGAAATGACGAAATGTATTGATTTCATTGTGAAATATATGGAAGAAAATGAAGATCTTTGCCAATTTTCACTTGACGAAATCCTTAAAACTTATAAAGGTGAACTACCGAGAAGGGACCATATACTATCAAAGTTATCGGAGAGATGCAAAGGTGATATTCTTGTGATACCAGGTAAGAATCGATTCAAGCCTACGACATTATGCTTTCGCAACACTGGCTACAGTATTCTAAGCAACAATTGGTACGAGTCCAAGATATACATACATACATACATACAGATGTCTTCTCCGTGTCCTCAAGAGGTACTGGAGGCGTCAATAATGTCCCGCCGGTGTGACGGGTCCACGTTAGGGTGGGTTAGGTTGGGTGCAGGGCTAGGCTAAATAAGGCCAAATGTTTGTGCAGGGGTCAGGTTAGGTTAGGTTAATCTAGGTTATTGTAGGTTAGGCTATTTGGATTCTGGTAATTGCGGTAGTCTTCTAGGTTATAGAAGCACGCATTTATTAAGAATGTTTTAACTGCTTTTTTGAATTTTGAAAATCGTTCAATGTTTCTAAGATGCTGTGGTAGGAATTGAAAGAGCTTGATTCCACTGTAATTCGGTTTACTTTCAAAAAGTGTTAGTCTATGTTGCTGAGAAAAACGGTTGTTGTGTCTAGTGGTTTTTCACAGTGAATGGGACGAAAAAAAACAAAAATAAGAAGAAGAAATGCGAAACTTGTGGCAAGTATTTAAAAAAAAATTCAATGTGGAACCACAAAACGTTTAGTTGTGGAGGAGAAAAAGCATTCAAGTGCATTTTTTGTGAAAAAACGTACACGAGAAGGCACAACCTACAATACCACTTGAAGCGCCAGCATAAAGGTGATTCAAGCGTAAGCTTGACACAGGTGATTTACGTAAGCTTGACACTGACATTGATTTAACAGCTGTTAAATGCAAATACCACCTTTCCTGTAAGAATGCCTTTTTCCGAAATGCCCTCTTAAACAAAGCATCGCCAATTCCCTTATCACCAGTTGGACGGCTTAAAAATGTTGAAATGACGAAATGTATTGATTTCATTGTGAAATATATGGAAGAAAATGAAGATCTTTGCCAATTTTCACTTGACGAAATCCTTAAAACTTATAAAGGTGAACTACCGAGAAGGGACCATATACTATCAAAGTTATCGGAGAGATGCAAAGGTGATATTCTTGTGATACCAGGTAAGAATCGATTCAAGCCTACGACATTATGCTTTCGCAACACTGGCTACAGTATTCTAAGCAACAATTGGTACGAGTCCAAGATATACATACATACATACATACAGATGTCTTCTCCGTGTCCTCAAGAGGTACTGGAGGCGTCAATAATGTCCCGCCGGTGTGACGGGTCCACGTTAGGGTGGGTTAGGTTGGGTGCAGGGCTAGGCTAAATAAGGCCAAATGTTTGTGCAGGGGTCAGGTTAGGTTAGGTTAATCTAGGTTATTGTAGGTTAGGCTATTTGGATTCTGGTAATTGCGGTAGTCTTCTAGGTTATAGAAGCACGCATTTATTAAGAATGTTTTAACTGCTTTTTTGAATTTTAAAAATCGTTCAATGTTTCTAAGATGCTGTGGTAGGAATTGAAAGAGCTTGATTCCACTGTAATTCGGTTTACTTTCAAAAAGTGTTAGTCTATGTTGCTGAGAAAAACGGTTGTTGTGTCTAGTGGTTTTTCACAGTGAATGGGACGAAAAAAAACAAAAATAAGAAGAAGAAATGCGAAACTTGTGGCAAGTATTTAAAAAAAAATTCAATGTGGAACCACAAAACGTTTAGTTGTGGAGGAGAAAAAGCATTCAAGTGCATTTTTTGTGAAAAAACGTACACGAGAAGGCACAACCTACAATACCACTTGAAGCGCCAGCATAAAGGTGATTCAAGCGTAAGCTTGACACAGGTGATTTACGTAAGCTTGACACTGACATTGATTTAACAGCTGTTAAATGCAAATACCACCTTTCCTGTAAGAATGCCTTTTTCCGAAATGCCCTCTTAAACAAAGCATCGCCAATTCCCTTATCACCAGTTGGACGGCTTAAAAATGTTGAAATGACGAAATGTATTGATTTCATTGTGAAATATATGGAAGAAAATGAAGATCTTTGCCAATTTTCACTTGACGAAATCCTTAAAACTTATAAAGGTGAACTACCGAGAAGGGACCATATACTATCAAAGTTATCGGAGAGATGCAAAGGTGATATTCTTGTGATACCAGGTAAGAATCGATTCAAGCCTACGACATTATGCTTTCGCAACACTGGCTACAGTATTCTAAGCAACAATTGGTACGAGTCCAAGATATACATACATACATACATACAGATGTCTTCTCCGTGTCCTCAAGAGGTACTGGAGGCGTCAATAATGTCCCGCCGGTGTGACGGGTCCACGTTAGGGTGGGTTAGGTTGGGTGCAGGGCTAGGCTAAATAAGGCCAAATGTTTGTGCAGGGGTCAGGTTAGGTTAGGTTAATCTAGGTTATTGTAGGTTAGGCTATTTGGATTCTGGTAATTGCGGTAGTCTTCTAGGTTATAGAAGCACGCATTTATTAAGAATGTTTTAACTGCTTTTTTGAATTTTGAAAATCGTTCAATGTTTCTAAGATGCTGTGGTAGGAATTGAAAGAGCTTGATTCCACTGTAATTCGGTTTACTTTCAAAAAGTGTTAGTCTATGTTGCTGAGAAAAACGGTTGTTGTGTCTAGTGGTTATTCACAGTGAATAAAAAAAAAACAAAAAGAAGAAGGAGAAATGCCAAACTTGTGGGAAATATTTAAAACAAAATTCACTGTGGAACCACAAAACATTTACTTGTTGTGGAGGAAAAACATTCCAGTGCATTTTTTGTGAAAAAAATACACAAGAAGGCACAACTTAGAGTATCACATGAAGCGCCAGCATACATTTGATTCAAGCGTAAGCTTGACACAGGTGATTTACGTAAGCTCGACACTGACATTGATTTAACAGCTGTTAAATGCAAATACCACCTTTCCTGTAAGAATGCCTTTTTCCGAAATGCCCTCTTAAACAAAGCATCGCCAATTCCCTTATCACCAGTTGGACGGCTTAAAAATGTTGAAATGACGAAATGTATTGATTTCATTGTGAAATATATGGAAGAAAATGAAGATCTTTGCCAATTTTCACTTGACGAAATCCTTAAAACTTATAAAGGTGAACTACCGAGAAGGGACCATATACTATCAAAGTTATCGGAGAGATGCAAAGGTGATATTCTTGTGATACCAGGTAAGAATCGATTCAAGCCTACGACATTATGCTTTCGCAACACTGGCTACAGTATTCTAAGCAACAATTGGTACGAGTCCAAGATATACATACATACATACATACAGATGTCTTCTCCGTGTCCTCAAGAGGTACTGGAGGCGTCAATAATGTCCCGCCGGTGTGACGGGTCCACGTTAGGGTGGGTTAGGTTGGGTGCAGGGCTAGGCTAAATAAGGCCAAATGTTTGTGCAGGGGTCAGGTTAGGTTAGGTTAATCTAGGTTATTGTAGGTTAGGCTATTTGGATTCTGGTAATTGCGGTAGTCTTCTAGGTTATAGAAGCACGCATTTATTAAGAATGTTTTAACTGCTTTTTTGAATTTTGAAAATCGTTCAATGTTTCTAAGATGCTGTGGTAGGAATTGAAAGAGCTTGATTCCACTGTAATTCGGTTTACTTTCAAAAAGTGTTAGTCTATGTTGCTGAGAAAAACGGTTGTTGTGTCTAGTGGTTTTTCACAGTGAATGGGACGAAAAAAAACAAAAATAAGAAGAAGAAATGCGAAACTTGTGGCAAGTATTTAAAAAAAAATTCAATGTGGAACCACAAAACGTTTAGTTGTGGAGGAGAAAAAGCATTCAAGTGCATTTTTTGTGAAAAAACGTACACGAGAAGGCACAACCTACAATACCACTTGAAGCGCCAGCATAAAGGTGATTCAAGCGTAAGCTTGACACAGGTGATTTACGTAAGCTTGACACTGACATTGATTTAACAGCTGTTAAATGCAAATACCACCTTTCCTGTAAGAATGCCTTTTTCCGAAATGCCCTCTTAAACAAAGCATCGCCAATTCCCTTATCACCAGTTGGACGGCTTAAAAATGTTGAAATGACGAAATGTATTGATTTCATTGTGAAATATATGGAAGAAAATGAAGATCTTTGCCAATTTTCACTTGACGAAATCCTTAAAACTTATAAAGGTGAACTACCGAGAAGGGACCATATACTATCAAAGTTATCGGAGAGATGCAAAGGTGATATTCTTGTGATACCAGGTAAGAATCGATTCAAGCCTACGACATTATGCTTTCGCAACACTGGCTACAGTATTCTAAGCAACAATTGGTACGAGTCCAAGATATACATACATACATACATACATACAGATGTCTTCTCCGTGTCCTCAAGAGGTACTGGAGGCGTCAATAATGTCCCGCCGGTGTGACGGGTCCACGTTAGGGTGGGTTAGGTTGGGTGCAGGGCTAGGCTAAATAAGGCCAAATGTTTGTGCAGGGGTCAGGTTAGGTTAGGTTAATCTAGGTTATTGTAGGTTAGGCTATTTGGATTCTGGTAATTGCGGTAGTCTTCTAGGTTATAGAAGCACGCATTTATTAAGAATGTTTTAACTGCTTTTTTGAATTTTGAAAATCGTTCAATGTTTCTAAGATGCTGTGGTAGGAATTGAAAGAGCTTGATTCCACTGTAATTCGGTTTACTTTCAAAAAGTGTTAGTCTATGTTGCTGAGAAAAACGGTTGTTGTGTCTAGTGGTTTTTCACAGTGAATGGGACGAAAAAAAACAAAAATAAGAAGAAGAAATGCGAAACTTGTGGCAAGTATTTAAAAAAAAATTCAATGTGGAACCACAAAACGTTTAGTTGTGGAGGAGAAAAAGCATTCAAGTGCATTTTTTGTGAAAAAACGTACACGAGAAGGCACAACCTACAATACCACTTGAAGCGCCAGCATAAAGGTGATTCAAGCGTAAGCTTGACACAGGTGATTTACGTAAGCTTGACACTGACATTGATTTAACAGCTGTTAAATGCAAATACCACCTTTCCTGTAAGAATGCCTTTTTCCGAAATGCCCTCTTAAACAAAGCATCGCCAATTCCCTTATCACCAGTTGGACGGCTTAAAAATGTTGAAATGACGAAATGTATTGATTTCATTGTGAAATATATGGAAGAAAATGAAGATCTTTGCCAATTTTCACTTGACGAAATCCTTAAAACTTATAAAGGTGAACTACCGAGAAGGGACCATATACTATCAAAGTTATCGGAGAGATGCAAAGGTGATATTCTTGTGATACCAGGTAAGAATCGATTCAAGCCTACGACATTATGCTTTCGCAACACTGGCTACAGTATTCTAAGCAACAATTGGTACGAGTCCAAGATATACATACATACATACATACAGATGTCTTCTCCGTGTCCTCAAGAGGTACTGGAGGCGTCAATAATGTCCCGCCGGTGTGACGGGTCCACGTTAAGGTGGGTTAGGTTGGGTGCAGGGCTAGGCTAAATAAGGCCAAATGTTTGTGCAGGGGTCAGGTTAGGTTAGGTTAATCTAGGTTATTGTAGGTTAGGCTATTTGGATTCTGGTAATTGCGGTAGTCTTCTAGGTTATAGAAGCACGCATTTATTAAGAATGTTTTAACTGCTTTTTTGAATTTTGAAAATCGTTCAATGTTTCTAAGATGCTGTGGTAGGAATTGAAAGAGCTTGATTCCACTGTAATTCGGTTTACTTTCAAAAAGTGTTAGTCTATGTTGCTGAGAAAAACGGTTGTTGTGTCTAGTGGTTTTTCACAGTGAATGGGACGAAAAAAAACAAAAATAAGAAGAAGAAATGCGAAATTTGTGGCAAGTATTTAAAAAAAAATTCAATGTGGAACCACAAAACGTTTAGTTGTGGAGGAGAAAAAGCATTCAAGTGCATTTTTTGTGAAAAAACGTACACGAGAAGGCACAACCTACAATACCACTTGAAGCGCCAGCATAAAGGTGATTCAAGCGTAAGCTTGACACAGGTGATTTACGTAAGCTTGACACTGACATTGATTTAACAGCTGTTAAATGCAAATACCACCTTTCCTGTAAGAATGCCTTTTTCCGAAATGCCCTCTTAAACAAAGCATCGCCAATTCCCTTATCACCAGTTGGACGGCTTAACAATGTTGAAATGACGAAATGTATTGATTTCATTGTGAAATATATGGAAGAAAATGAAGATCTTTGCCAATTTTCACTTGACGAAATCCTTAAAACTTATAAAGGTGAACTACCGAGAAGGGACCATATACTATCAAAGTTATCGGAGAGATGCAAAGGTGATATTCTTGTGATACCAGGTAAGAATCGATTCAAGCCTACGACATTATGCTTTCGCAACACTGGCTACAGTATTCTAAGCAACAATTGGTACGAGTCCAAGATATACATACATACATACATACAGATGTCTTCTCCGTGTCCTCAAGAGGTACTGGAGGCGTCAATAATGTCCCGCCGGTGTGACGGGTCCACGTTAGGGTGGGTTAGGTTGGGTGCAGGGCTAGGCTAAATAAGGCCAAATGTTTGTGCAGGGGTCAGGTTAGGTTAGGTTAATCTAGGTTATTGTAGGTTAGGCTATTTGGATTCTGGTAATTGCGGTAGTCTTCTAGGTTATAGAAGCACGCATTTATTAAGAATGTTTTAACTGCTTTTTTGAATTTTGAAAATCGTTCAATGTTTCTAAGATGCTGTGGTAGGAATTGAAAGAGCTTGATTCCACTGTAATTCGGTTTACTTTCAAAAAGTGTTAGTCTATGTTGCTGAGAAAAACGGTTGTTGTGTCTAGTGGTTTTTCACAGTGAATGGGACGAAAAAAAAACAAAAATAAGAAGAAGAAATGCGAAACTTGTGGCAAGTATTTAAAAAAAATTCAATGTGGAACCACAAAACGTTTAGTTGTGGAGGGGAAAAAGCATTCAAGTGCATTTTTTGTGAAAAAAACGTACACGAGAAGGCACAACCTACAATACCACTTGAAGCGCCAGCATAAAGGTGATTCAAGCGTAAGCTTGACACAGGTGATTTACGTAAGCTTGACACTGACATTGATTTAACAGCTGTTAAATGCAAATACCACCTTTCCTGTAAGAATGCCTTTTTCCGAAATGCCCTCTTAAACAAAGCATCGCCAATTCCCTTATCACCAGTTGGACGGCTTAAAAATGTTGAAATGACGAAATGTATTGATTTCATTGTGAAATATATGGAAGAAAATGAAGATCTTTGCCAATTTTCACTTGACGAAATCCTTAAAACTTATAAAGGTGAACTACCGAGAAGGGACCATATACTATCAAAGTTATCGGAGAGATGCAAAGGTGATATTCTTGTGATACCAGGTAAGAATCGATTCAAGCCTACGACATTATGCTTTCGCAACACTGGCTACAGTATTCTAAGCAACAATTGGTACGAGTCCAAGATATACATACATACATACATACAGATGTCTTCTCCGTGTCCTCAAGAGGTACTGGAGGCGTCAATAATGTCCCGCCGGTGTGACGGGTCCACGTTAGGGTGGGTTAGGTTGGGTGCAGGGCTAGGCTAAATAAGGCCAAATGTTTGTGCAGGGGTCAGGTTAGGTTAGGTTAATCTAGGTTATTGTAGGTTAGGCTATTTGGATTCTGGTAATTGCGGTAGTCTTCTAGGTTATAGAAGCACGCATTTATTAAGAATGTTTTAACTGCTTTTTTGAATTTTGAAAATCGTTCAAAGTTTCTAAGATGCTGTGGTAGGAATTGAAAGAGCTTGATTCCACTGTAATTCGGTTTACTTTCAAAAAGTGTTAGTCTATGTTGCTGAGAAAAACGGTTGTTGTGTCTAGTGGTTTTTCACAGTGAATGGGACGAAAAAAAAACAAAAATAAGAAGAAGAAATGCGAAACTTGTGGCAAGTATTTAAAAAAAAATTCAATGTGGAACCACAAAACGTTTAGTTGTGGAGGAGAAAAAGCATTCAAGTGCATTTTTTGTGAAAAAACGTACACGAGAAGGCACAACCTACAATACCACTTGAAGCGCCAGCATAAAGGTGATTCAAGCGTAAGCTTGACACAGGTGATTTACGTAAGCTTGACACTGACATTGATTTAACAGCTGTTAAATGCAAATACCACCTTTCCTGTAAGAATGCCTTTTTCCGAAATGCCCTCTTAAACAAAGCATCGCCAATTCCTTTATCACCAGTTGGACGGCTTAAAAATGTTGAAATGACGAAATGTATTGATTTCATTGTGAAATATATGGAAGAAAATGAAGATCTTTGCCAATTTTCACTTGACGAAATCCTTAAAACTTATAAAGGTGAACTACCGAGAAGGGACCATATACTATCAAAGTTATCGGAGAGATGCAAAGGTGATATTCTTGTGATACCAGGTAAGAATCGATTCAAGCCTACGACATTATGCTTTCGCAACACTGGCTACAGTATTCTAAGCAACAATTGGTACGAGTCCAAGATATACATACATACATACATACAGATGTCTTCTCCGTGTCCTCAAGAGGTACTGGAGGCGTCAATAATGTCCCGCCGGTGTGACGGGTCCACGTTAGGGTGGGTTAGGTTGGGTGCAGGGCTAGGCTAAATAAGGCCAAATGTTTGTGCAGGGGTCAGGTTAGGTTAGGTTAATCTAGGTTATTGTAGGTTAGGCTATTTGGATTCTGGTAATTGCGGTAGTCTTCTAGGTTATAGAAGCACGCATTTATTAAGAATGTTTTAACTGCTTTTTTGAATTTTGAAAATCGTTCAATGTTTCTAAGATGCTGTGGTAGGAATTGAAAGAGCTTGATTCCACTGTAATTCGGTTTACTTTCAAAAAGTGTTAGTCTATGTTGCTGAGAAAAACGGTTGTTGTGTCTAGTGGTTTTTCACAGTGAATGGGACGAAAAAAAACAAAAATAAGAAGAAGAAATGCGAAACTTGTGGCAAGTATTTAAAAAAAAATTCAATGTGGAACCACAAAACGTTTAGTTGTGGAGGAGAAAAAGCATTCAAGTGCATTTTTTGTGAAAAAACGTACACGAGAAGGCACAACCTACAATACCACTTGAAGCGCCAGCATAAAGGTGATTCAAGCGTAAGCTTGACACAGGTGATTTACGTAAGCTTGACACTGACATTGATTTAACAGCTGTTAAATGCAAATACCACCTTTCCTGTAAGAATGCCTTTTTCCGAAATGCCCTCTTAAACAAAGCATCGCCAATTCCCTTATCACCAGTTGGACGGCTTAAAAATGTTGAAATGACGAAATGTATTGATTTCATTGTGAAATATATGGAAGAAAATGAAGATCTTTGCCAATTTTCACTTGACGAAATCCTTAAAACTTATAAAGGTGAACTACCGAGAAGGGACCATATACTATCAAAGTTATCGGAGAGATGCAAAGGTGATATTCTTGTGATACCAGGTAAGAATCGATTCAAGCCTACGACATTATGCTTTCGCAACACTGGCTACAGTATTCTAAGCAACAATTGGTACGAGTCCAAGATATACATACATACATACATACAGATGTCTTCTCCGTGTCCTCAAGAGGTACTGGAGGCGTCAATAATGTCCCGCCGGTGTGACGGGTCCACGTTAGGGTGGGTTAGGTTGGGTGCAGGGCTAGGCTAAATAAGGCCAAATGTTTGTGCAGGGGTCAGGTTAGGTTAGGTTAATCTAGGTTATTGTAGGTTAGGCTATTTGGATTCTGGTAATTGCGGTAGTCTTCTAGGTTATAGAAGCACGCATTTATTAAGAATGTTTTAACTGCTTTTTTGAATTTTGAAAATCGTTCAATGTTTCTAAGATGCTGTGGTAGGAATTGAATGAGCTTGATTCCACTGTAATTCGGTTTACTTTCAAAAAGTGTTAGTCTATGTTGCTGAGAAAAACGGTTGTTGTGTCTAGTGGTTTTTCACAGTGAATGGGACGAAAAAAAACAAAAATAAGAAGAAGAAATGCGAAACTTGTGGCAAGTATTTAAAAAAAAATTCAATGTGGAACCACAAAACGTTTAGTTGTGGAGGAGAAAAAGCATTCAAGTGCATTTTTTGTGAAAAAACGTACACGAGAAGGCACAACCTACAATACCACTTGAAGCGCCAGCATAAAGGTGATTCAAGCGTAAGCTTGACACAGGTGATTTACGTAAGCTTGACACTGACATTGATTTAACAGCTGTTAAATGCAAATACCACCTTTCCTGTAAGAATGCCTTTTTCCGAAATGCCCTCTTAAACAAAGCATCGCCAATTCCCTTATCACCAGTTGGACGGCTTAAAAATGTTGAAATGACGAAATGTATTGATTTCATTGTGAAATATATGGAAGAAAATGAAGATCTTTGCCAATTTTCACTTGACGAAATCCTTAAAACTTATAAAGGTGAACTACCGAGAAGGGACCATATACTATCAAAGTTATCGGAGAGATGCAAAGGTGATATTCTTGTGATACCAGGTAAGAATCGATTCAAGCCTACGACATTATGCTTTCGCAACACTGGCTACAGTATTCTAAGCAACAATTGGTACGAGTCCAAGATATACATACATACATACATACAGATGTCTTCTCCGTGTCCTCAAGAGGTACTGGAGGCGTCAATAATGTCCCGCCGGTGTGACGGGTCCACGTTAGGGTGGGTTAGGTTGGGTGCAGGGCTAGGCTAAATAAGGCCAAATGTTTGTGCAGGGGTCAGGTTAGGTTAGGTTAATCTAGGTTATTGTAGGTTAGGCTATTTGGATTCTGGTAATTGCGGTAGTCTTCTAGGTTATAGAAGCACGCATTTATTAAGAATGTTTTAACTGCTTTTTTGAATTTTGAAAATCGTTCAATGTTTCTAAGATGCTGTGGTAGGAATTGAAAGAGCTTGATTCCACTGTAATTCGGTTTACTTTCAAAAAGTGTTAGTCTATGTTGCTGAGAAAAACGGTTGTTGTGTCTAGTGGTTTTTCACAGTGAATGGGACGAAAAAAAACAAAAATAAGAAGAAGAAATGCGAAACTTGTGGCAAGTATTTAAAAAAAAATTCAATGTGGAACCACAAAACGTTTAGTTGTGGAGGAGAAAAAGCATTCAAGTGCATTTTTTGTGAAAAAACGTACACGAGAAGGCACAACCTACAATACCACTTGAAGCGCCAGCATAAAGGTGATTCAAGCGTAAGCTTGACACAGGTGATTTACGTAAGCTTGACACTGACATTGATTTAACAGCTGTTAAATGCAAATACCACCTTTCCTGTAAGAATGCCTTTTTCCGAAATGCCCTCTTAAACAAAGCATCGCCAATTCCCTTATCACCAGTTGGACGGCTTAAAAATGTTGAAATGACGAAATGTATTGATTTCATTGTGAAATATATGGAAGAAAATGAAGATCTTTGCCAATTTTCACTTGACGAAATCCTTAAAACTTATAAAGGTGAACTACCGAGAAGGGACCATATACTATCAAAGTTATCGGAGAGATGCAAAGGTGATATTCTTGTGATACCAGGTAAGAATCGATTCAAGCCTACGACATTATGCTTTCGCAACACTGGCTACAGTATTCTAAGCAACAATTGGTACGAGTCCAAGATATACATACATACATACATACAGATGTCTTCTCCGTGTCCTCAAGAGGTACTGGAGGCGTCAATAATGTCCCGCCGGTGTGACGGGTCCACGTTAGGGTGGGTTAGGTTGGGTGCAGGGCTAGGCTAAATAAGGCCAAATGTTTGTGCAGGGGTCAGGTTAGGTTAGGTTAATCTAGGTTATTGTAGGTTAGGCTATTTGGATTCTGGTAATTGCGGTAGTCTTCTAGGTTATAGAAGCACGCATTTATTAAGAATGTTTTAACTGCTTTTTTGAATTTTGAAAATCGTTCAATGTTTCTAAGATGCTGTGGTAGGAATTGAAAGAGCTTGATTCCACTGTAATTCGGTTTACTTTCAAAAAGTGTTAGTCTATGTTGCTGAGAAAAACGGTTGTTGTGTCTAGTGGTTTTTCACAGTGAATGGGACGAAAAAAAAAACAAAAATAAGAAGAAGAAATGCGAAACTTGTGGCAAGTATTTAAAAAAAAATTCAATGTGGAACCACAAAACGTTTAGTTGTGGAGGAGAAAAAGCATTCAAGTGCATTTTTTGTGAAAAAACGTACACGAGAAGGCACAACCTACAATACCACTTGAAGCGCCAGCATAAAGGTGATTCAAGCGTAAGCTTGACACAGGTGATTTACGTAAGCTTGACACTGACATTGATTTAACAGCTGTTAAATGCAAATACCACCTTTCCTGTAAGAATGCCTTTTTCCGAAATGCCCTCTTAAACAAAGCATCGCCAATTCCCTTATCACCAGTTGGACGGCTTAAAAATGTTGAAATGACGAAATGTATTGATTTCATTGTGAAATATATGGAAGAAAATGAAGATCTTTGCCAATTTTCACTTGACGAAATCCTTAAAACTTATAAAGGTGAACTACCGAGAAGGGACCATATACTATCAAAGTTATCGGAGAGATGCAAAGGTGATATTCTTGTGATACCAGGTAAGAATCGATTCAAGCCTACGACATTATGCTTTCGCAACACTGGCTACAGTATTCTAAGCAACAATTGGTACGAGTCCAAGATATACATACATACATACATACAGATGTCTTCTCCGTGTCCTCAAGAGGTACTGGAGGCGTCAATAATGTCCCGCCGGTGTGACGGGTCCACGTTAGGGTGGGTTAGGTTGGGTGCAGGGCTAGGCTAAATAAGGCCAAATGTTTGTGCAGGGGTCAGGTTAGGTTAGGTTAATCTAGGTTATTGTAGGTTAGGCTATTTGGATTCTGGTAATTGCGGTAGTCTTCTAGGTTATAGAAGCACGCATTTATTAAGAATGTTTTAACTGCTTTTTTGAATTTTGAAAATCGTTCAATGTTTCTAAGATGCTGTGGTAGGAATTGAAAGAGCTTGATTCCACTGTAATTCGGTTTACTTTCAAAAAGTGTTAGTCTATGTTGCTGAGAAAAACGGTTGTTGTGTCTAGTGGTTTTTCACAGTGAATGGGACGAAAAAAAACAAAAATAAGAAGAAGAAATGCGAAACTTGTGGCAAGTATTTAAAAAAAAATTCAATGTGGAACCACAAAACGTTTAGTTGTGGAGGAGAAAAAGCATTCAAGTGCATTTTTTGTGAAAAAACGTACACGAGAAGGCACAACCTACAATACCACTTGAAGCGCCAGCATAAAGGTGATTCAAGCGTAAGCTTGACACAGGTGATTTACGTAAGCTTGACACTGACATTGATTTAACAGCTGTTAAATGCAAATACCACCTTTCCTGTAAGAATGCCTTTTTCCGAAATGCCCTCTTAAACAAAGCATCGCCAATTCCCTTATCACCAGTTGGACGGCTTAAAAATGTTGAAATGACGAAATGTATTGATTTCATTGTGAAATATATGGAAGAAAATGAAGATCTTTGCCAATTTTCACTTGACGAAATCCTTAAAACTTATAAAGGTGAACTACCGAGAAGGGACCATATACTATCAAAGTTATCGGAGAGATGCAAAGGTGATATTCTTGTGATACCAGGTAAGAATCGATTCAAGCCTACGACATTATGCTTTCGCAACACTGGCTACAGTATTCTAAGCAACAATTGGTACGAGTCCAAGATATACATACATACATACATACAGATGTCTTCTCCGTGTCCTCAAGAGGTACTGGAGGCGTCAATAATGTCCCGCCGGTGTGACGGGTCCACGTTAGGGTGGGTTAGGTTGGGTGCAGGGCTAGGCTAAATAAGGCCAAATGTTTGTGCAGGGGTCAGGTTAGGTTAGGTTAATCTAGGTTATTGTAGGTTAGGCTATTTGGATTCTGGTAATTGCGGTAGTCCTCTAGGTTATAGAAGCACGCATTTATTAAGAATGTTTTAACTGCTTTTTTGAATTTTGAAAATCGTTCAAAGTTTCTAAGATGCTGTGGTAGGAATTGAAAGAGCTTGATTCCACTGTAATTCGGTTTACTTTCAAAAAGTGTTAGTCTATGTTGCTGAGAAAAACGGTTGTTGTGTCTAGTGGTTTTTCACAGTGAATGGGACGAAAAAAAAACAAAAATAAGAAGAAGAAATGCGAAACTTGTGGCAAGTATTTAAAAAAAAATTCAATGTGGAACCACAAAACGTTTAGTTGTGGAGGAGAAAAAGCATTCAAGTGCATTTTTTGTGAAAAAACGTACACGAGAAGGCACAACCTACAATACCACTTGAAGCGCCAGCATAAAGGTGATTCAAGCGTAAGCTTGACACAGGTGATTTACGTAAGCTTGACACTGACATTGATTTAACAGCTGTTAAATGCAAATACCACCTTTCCTGTAAGAATGCCTTTTTCCGAAATGCCCTCTTAAACAAAGCATCGCCAATTCCTTTATCACCAGTTGGACGGCTTAAAAATGTTGAAATGACGAAATGTATTGATTTCATTGTGAAATATATGGAAGAAAATGAAGATCTTTGCCAATTTTCACTTGACGAAATCCTTAAAACTTATAAAGGTGAACTACCGAGAAGGGACCATATACTATCAAAGTTATCGGAGAGATGCAAAGGTGATATTCTTGTGATACCAGGTAAGAATCGATTCAAGCCTACGACATTATGCTTTCGCAACACTGGCTACAGTATTCTAAGCAACAATTGGTACGAGTCCAAGATATACATACATACATACATACAGATGTCTTCTCCGTGTCCTCAAGAGGTACTGGAGGCGTCAATAATGTCCCGCCGGTGTGACGGGTCCACGTTAGGGTGGGTTAGGTTGGGTGCAGGGCTAGGCTAAATAAGGCCAAATGTTTGTGCAGGGGTCAGGTTAGGTTAGGTTAATCTAGGTTATTGTAGGTTAGGCTATTTGGATTCTGGTAATTGCGGTAGTCTTCTAGGTTATAGAAGCACGCATTTATTAAGAATGTTTTAACTGCTTTTTTGAATTTTGAAAATCGTTCAATGTTTCTAAGATGCTGTGGTAGGAATTGAAAGAGCTTGATTCCACTGTAATTCGGTTTACTTTCAAAAAGTGTTAGTCTATGTTGCTGAGAAAAACGGTTGTTGTGTCTAGTGGTTTTTCACAGTGAATGGGACGAAAAAAAACAAAAATAAGAAGAAGAAATGCGAAACTTGTGGCAAGTATTTAAAAAAAAATTCAATGTGGAACCACAAAACGTTTAGTTGTGGAGGAGAAAAAGCATTCAAGTGCATTTTTTGTGAAAAAACGTACACGAGAAGGCACAACCTACAATACCACTTGAAGCGCCAGCATAAAGGTGATTCAAGCGTAAGCTTGACACAGGTGATTTACGTAAGCTTGACACTGACATTGATTTAACAGCTGTTAAATGCAAATACCACCTTTCCTGTAAGAATGCCTTTTTCCGAAATGCCCTCTTAAACAAAGCATCGCCAATTCCCTTATCACCAGTTGGACGGCTTAAAAATGTTGAAATGACGAAATGTATTGATTTCATTGTGAAATATATGGAAGAAAATGAAGATCTTTGCCAATTTTCACTTGACGAAATCCTTAAAACTTATAAAGGTGAACTACCGAGAAGGGACCATATACTATCAAAGTTATCGGAGAGATGCAAAGGTGATATTCTTGTGATACCAGGTAAGAATCGATTCAAGCCTACGACATTATGCTTTCGCAACACTGGCTACAGTATTCTAAGCAACAATTGGTACGAGTCCAAGATATACATACATACATACATACAGATGTCTTCTCCGTGTCCTCAAGAGGTACTGGAGGCGTCAATAATGTCCCGCCGGTGTGACGGGTCCACGTTAGGGTGGGTTAGGTTGGGTGCAGGGCTAGGCTAAATAAGGCCAAATGTTTGTGCAGGGGTCAGGTTAGGTTAGGTTAATCTAGGTTATTGTAGGTTAGGCTATTTGGATTCTGGTAATTGCGGTAGTCTTCTAGGTTATAGAAGCACGCATTTATTAAGAATGTTTTAACTGCTTTTTTGAATTTTGAAAATCGTTCAATGTTTCTAAGATGCTGTGGTAGGAATTGAAAGAGCTTGATTCCACTGTAATTCGGTTTACTTTCAAAAAGTGTTAGTCTATGTTGCTGAGAAAAACGGTTGTTGTGTCTAGTGGTTTTTCACAGTGAATGGGACGAAAAAAAACAAAAATAAGAAGAAGAAATGCGAAACTTGTGGCAAGTATTTAAAAAAAAATTCAATGTGGAACCACAAAACGTTTAGTTGTGGAGGAGAAAAAGCATTCAAGTGCATTTTTTGTGAAAAAACGTACACGAGAAGGCACAACCTACAATACCACTTGAAGCGCCAGCATAAAGGTGATTCAAGCGTAAGCTTGACACAGGTGATTTACGTAAGCTTGACACTGACATTGATTTAACAGCTGTTAAATGCAAATACCACCTTTCCTGTAAGAATGCCTTTTTCCGAAATGCCCTCTTAAACAAAGCATCGCCAATTCCCTTATCACCAGTTGGACGGCTTAAAAATGTTGAAATGACGAAATGTATTGATTTCATTGTGAAATATATGGAAGAAAATGAAGATCTTTGCCAATTTTCACTTGACGAAATCCTTAAAACTTATAAAGGTGAACTACCGAGAAGGGACCATATACTATCAAAGTTATCGGAGAGATGCAAAGGTGATATTCTTGTGATACCAGGTAAGAATCGATTCAAGCCTACGACATTATGCTTTCGCAACACTGGCTACAGTATTCTAAGCAACAATTGGTACGAGTCCAAGATATACATACATACATACATACAGATGTCTTCTCCGTGTCCTCAAGAGGTACTGGAGGCGTCAATAATGTCCCGCCGGTGTGACGGGTCCACGTTAGGGTGGGTTAGGTTGGGTGCAGGGCTAGGCTAAATAAGGCCAAATGTTTGTGCAGGGGTCAGGTTAGGTTAGGTTAATCTAGGTTATTGTAGGTTAGGCTATTTGGATTCTGGTAATTGCGGTAGTCTTCTAGGTTATAGAAGCACGCATTTATTAAGAATGTTTTAACTGCTTTTTTGAATTTTGAAAATCGTTCAATGTTTCTAAGATGCTGTGGTAGGAATTGAAAGAGCTTGATTCCACTGTAATTCGGTTTACTTTCAAAAAGTGTTAGTCTATGTTGCTGAGAAAAACGGTTGTTGTGTCTAGTGGTTTTTCACAGTGAATGGGACGAAAAAAAACAAAAATAAGAAGAAGAAATGCGAAACTTGTGGCAAGTATTTAAAAAAAAATTCAATGTGGAACCACAAAACGTTTAGCTGTGGAGGAGAAAAAGCATTCAAGTGCATTTTTTGTGAAAAAACGTACACGAGAAGGCACAACCTACAATACCACTTGAAGCGCCAGCATAAAGGTGATTCAAGCGTAAGCTTGACACAGGTGATTTACGTAAGCTTGACACTGACATTGATTTAACAGCTGTTAAATGCAAATACCACCTTTCCTGTAAGAATGCCTTTTTCCGAAATGCCCTCTTAAACAAAGCATCGCCAATTCCCTTATCACCAGTTGGACGGCTTAAAAATGTTGAAATGACGAAATGTATTGATTTCATTGTGAAATATATGGAAGAAAATGAAGATCTTTGCCAATTTTCACTTGACGAAATCCTTAAAACTTATAAAGGTGAACTACCGAGAAGGGACCATATACTATCAAAGTTATCGGAGAGATGCAAAGGTGATATTCTTGTGATACCAGGTAAGAATCGATTCAAGCCTACGACATTATGCTTTCGCAACACTGGCTACAGTATTCTAAGCAACAATTGGTACGAGTCCAAGATATACATACATACATACATACAGATGTCTTCTCCGTGTCCTCAAGAGGTACTGGAGGCGTCAATAATGTCCCGCCGGTGTGACGGGTCCACGTTAGGGTGGGTTAGGTTGGGTGCAGGGCTAGGCTAAATAAGGCCAAATGTTTGTGCAGGGGTCAGGTTAGGTTAGGTTAATCTAGGTTATTGTAGGTTAGGCTATTTGGATTCTGGTAATTGCGGTAGTCTTCTAGGTTATAGAAGCACGCATTTATTAAGAATGTTTTAACTGCTTTTTTGAATTTTGAAAATCGTTCAATGTTTCTAAGATGCTGTGGTAGGAATTGAAAGAGCTTGATTCCACTGTAATTCGGTTTACTTTCAAAAAGTGTTAGTCTATGTTGCTGAGAAAAACGGTTGTTGTGTCTAGTGGTTTTTCACAGTGAATGGGACGAAAAAAAACAAAAATAAGAAGAAGAAATGCGAAACTTGTGGCAAGTATTTAAAAAAAAATTCAATGTGGAACCACAAAACGTTTAGTTGTGGAGGAGAAAAAGCATTCAAGTGCATTTTTTGTGAAAAAACGTACACGAGAAGGCACAACCTACAATACCACTTGAAGCGCCAGCATAAAGGTGATTCAAGCGTAAGCTTGACACAGGTGATTTACGTAAGCTTGACACTGACATTGATTTAACAGCTGTTAAATGCAAATACCACCTTTCCTGTAAGAATGCCTTTTTCCGAAATGCCCTCTTAAACAAAGCATCGCCAATTCCCTTATCACCAGTTGGACGGCTTAAAAATGTTAAAATGACGAAATGTATTGATTTCATTGTGAAATATATGGAAGAAAATGAAGATCTTTGCCAATTTTCACTTGACGAAATCCTTAAAACTTATAAAGGTGAACTACCGAGAAGGGACCATATACTATCAAAGTTATCGGAGAGATGCAAAGGTGATATTCTTGTGATACCAGGTAAGAATCGATTCAAGCCTACGACATTATGCTTTCGCAACACTGGCTACAGTATTCTAAGCAACAATTGGTACGAGTCCAAGATATACATACATACATACATACAGATGTCTTCTCCGTGTCCTCAAGAGGTACTGGAGGCGTCAATAATGTCCCGCCGGTGTGACGGGTCCACGTTAGGGTGGGTTAGGTTGGGTGCAGGGCTAGGCTAAATAAGGCCAAATGTTTGTGCAGGGGTCAGGTTAGGTTAGGTTAATCTAGGTTATTGTAGGTTAGGCTATTTGGATTCTGGTAATTGCGGTAGTCTTCTAGGTTATAGAAGCACGCATTTATTAAGAATGTTTTAACTGCTTTTTTGAATTTTGAAAATCGTTCAATGTTTCTAAGATGCTGTGGTAGGAATTGAAAGAGCTTGATTCCACTGTAATTCGGTTTACTTTCAAAAAGTGTTAGTCTATGTTGCTGAGAAAAACGGTTGTTGTGTCTAGTGGTTTTTCACAGTGAATGGGACGAAAAAAAAACAAAAATAAGAAGAAGAAATGCGAAACTTGTGGCAAGTATTTAAAAAAAAATTCAATGTGGAACCACAAAACGTTTAGTTGTGGAGGAGAAAAAGCATTCAAGTGCATTTTTTGTGAAAAAACGTACACGAGAAGGCACAACCTACAATACCACTTGAAGCGCCAGCATAAAGGTGATTCAAGCGTAAGCTTGACACAGGTGATTTACGTAAGCTTGACACTGACATTGATTTAACAGCTGTTAAATGCAAATACCACCTTTCCTGTAAGAATGCCTTTTTCCGAAATGCCCTCTTAAACAAAGCATCGCCAATTCCCTTATCACCAGTTGGACGGCTTAAAAATGTTGAAATGACGAAATGTATTGATTTCATTGTGAAATATATGGAAGAAAATGAAGATCTTTGCCAATTTTCACTTGACGAAATCCTTAAAACTTATAAAGGTGAACTACCGAGAAGGGACCATATACTATCAAAGTTATCGGAGAGATGCAAAGGTGATATTCTTGTGATACCAGGTAAGAATCGATTCAAGCCTACGACATTATGCTTTCGCAACACTGGCTACAGTATTCTAAGCAACAATTGGTACGAGTCCAAGATATACATACATACATACATACAGATGTCTTCTCCGTGTCCTCAAGAGGTACTGGAGGCGTCAATAATGTCCCGCCGGTGTGACGGGTCCACGTTAGGGTGGGTTAGGTTGGGTGCAGGGCTAGGCTAAATAAGGCCAAATGTTTGTGCAGGGGTCAGGTTAGGTTAGGTTAATCTAGGTTATTGTAGGTTAGGCTATTTGGATTCTGGTAATTGCGGTAGTCTTCTAGGTTATAGAAGCACGCATTTATTAAGAATGTTTTAACTGCTTTTTTGAATTTTGAAAATCGTTCAAAGTTTCTAAGATGCTGTGGTAGGAATTGAAAGAGCTTGATTCCACTGTAATTCGGTTTACTTTCAAAAAGTGTTAGTCTATGTTGCTGAGAAAAACGGTTGTTGTGTCTAGTGGTTTTTCACAGTGAATGGGACGAAAAAAAAAACAAAAATAAGAAGAAGAAATGCGAAACTTGTGGCAAGTATTTAAAAAAAAATTCAATGTGGAACCACAAAACGTTTAGTTGTGGAGGAGAAAAAGCATTCAAGTGCATTTTTTGTGAAAAAACGTACACGAGAAGGCACAACCTACAATACCACTTGAAGCGCCAGCATAAAGGTGATTCAAGCGTAAGCTTGACACAGGTGATTTACGTAAGCTTGACACTGACATTGATTTAACAGCTGTTAAATGCAAATACCACCTTTCCTGTAAGAATGCCTTTTTCCGAAATGCCCTCTTAAACAAAGCATCGCCAATTCCCTTATCACCAGTTGGACGGCTTAAAAATGTTGAAATGACGAAATGTATTGATTTCATTGTGAAATATATGGAAGAAAATGAAGATCTTTGCCAATTTTCACTTGACGAAATCCTTAAAACTTATAAAGGTGAACTACCGAGAAGGGACCATATACTATCAAAGTTATCGGAGAGATGCAAAGGTGATATTCTTGTGATACCAGGTAAGAATCGATTCAAGCCTACGACATTATGCTTTCGCAACACTGGCTACAGTATTCTAAGCAACAATTGGTACGAGTCCAAGATATACATACATACATACATACAGATGTCTTCTCCGTGTCCTCAAGAGGTACTGGAGGCGTCAATAATGTCCCGCCGGTGTGACGGGTCCACGTTAGGGTGGGTTAGGTTGGGTGCAGGGCTAGGCTAAATAAGGCCAAATGTTTGTGCAGGGGTCAGGTTAGGTTAGGTTAATCTAGGTTATTGTAGGTTAGGCTATTTGGATTCTGGTAATTGCGGTAGTCTTCTAGGTTATAGAAGCACGCATTTATTAAGAATGTTTTAACTGCTTTTTTGAATTTTGAAAATCGTTCAATGTTTCTAAGATGCTGTGGTAGGAATTGAAAGAGCTTGATTCCACTGTAATTCGGTTTACTTTCAAAAAGTGTTAGTCTATGTTGCTGAGAAAAACGGTTGTTGTGTCTAGTGGTTTTTCACAGTGAATGGGACGAAAAAAAACAAAAATAAGAAGAAGAAATGCGAAACTTGTGGCAAGTATTTAAAAAAAAATTCAATGTGGAACCACAAAACGTTTAGTTGTGGAGGAGAAAAAGCATTCAAGTGCATTTTTTGTGAAAAAACGTACACGAGAAGGCACAACCTACAATACCACTTGAAGCGCCAGCATAAAGGTGATTCAAGCGTAAGCTTGACACAGGTGATTTACGTAAGCTTGACACTGACATTGATTTAACAGCTGTTAAATGCAAATACCACCTTTCCTGTAAGAATGCCTTTTTCCGAAATGCCCTCTTAAACAAAGCATCGCCAATTCCCTTATCACCAGTTGGACGGCTTAAAAATGTTGAAATGACGAAATGTATTGATTTCATTGTGAAATATATGGAAGAAAATGAAGATCTTTGCCAATTTTCACTTGACGAAATCCTTAAAACTTATAAAGGTGAACTACCGAGAAGGGACCATATACTATCAAAGTTATCGGAGAGATGCAAAGGTGATATTCTTGTGATACCAGGTAAGAATCGATTCAAGCCTACGACATTATGCTTTCGCAACACTGGCTACAGTATTCTAAGCAACAATTGGTACGAGTCCAAGATATACATACATACATACATACAGATGTCTTCTCCGTGTCCTCAAGAGGTACTGGAGGCGTCAATAATGTCCCGCCGGTGTGACGGGTCCACGTTAGGGTGGGTTAGGTTGGGTGCAGGGCTAGGCTAAATAAGGCCAAATGTTTGTGCAGGGGTCAGGTTAGGTTAGGTTAATCTAGGTTATTGTAGGTTAGGCTATTTGGATTCTGGTAATTGCGGTAGTCTTCTAGGTTATAGAAGCACGCATTTATTAAGAATGTTTTAACTGCTTTTTTGAATTTTGAAAATCGTTCAATGTTTCTAAGATGCTGTGGTAGGAATTGAAAGAGCTTGATTCCACTGTAATTCGGTTTACTTTCAAAAAGTGTTAGTCTATGTTGCTGAGAAAAACGGTTGTTGTGTCTAGTGGTTTTTCACAGTGAATGGGACGAAAAAAAACAAAAATAAGAAGAAGAAATGCGAAACTTGTGGCAAGTATTTAAAAAAAAATTCAATGTGGAACCACAAAACGTTTAGTTGTGGAGGAGAAAAAGCATTCAAGTGCATTTTTTGTGAAAAAACGTACACGAGAAGGCACAACCTACAATACCACTTGAAGCGCCAGCATAAAGGTGATTCAAGCGTAAGCTTGACACAGGTGATTTACGTAAGCTTGACACTGACATTGATTTAACAGCTGTTAAATGCAAATACCACCTTTCCTGTAAGAATGCCTTTTTCCGAAATGCCCTCTTAAACAAAGCATCGCCAATTCCCTTATCACCAGTTGGACGGCTTAAAAATGTTGAAATGACGAAATGTATTGATTTCATTGTGAAATATATGGAAGAAAATGAAGATCTTTGCCAATTTTCACTTGACGAAATCCTTAAAACTTATAAAGGTGAACTACCGAGAAGGGACCATATACTATCAAAGTTATCGGAGAGATGCAAAGGTGATATTCTTGTGATACCAGGTAAGAATCGATTCAAGCCTACGACATTATGCTTTCGCAACACTGGCTACAGTATTCTAAGCAACAATTGGTACGAGTCCAAGATATACATACATACATACATACAGATGTCTTCTCCGTGTCCTCAAGAGGTACTGGAGGCGTCAATAATGTCCCGCCGGTGTGACGGGTCCACGTTAGGGTGGGTTAGGTTGGGTGCAGGGCTAGGCTAAATAAGGCCAAATGTTTGTGCAGGGGTCAGGTTAGGTTAGGTTAATCTAGGTTATTGTAGGTTAGGCTATTTGGATTCTGGTAATTGCGGTAGTCTTCTAGGTTATAGAAGCACGCATTTATTAAGAATGTTTTAACTGCTTTTTTGAATTTTGAAAATCGTTCAATGTTTCTAAGATGCTGTGGTAGGAATTGAAAGAGCTTGATTCCACTGTAATTCGGTTTACTTTCAAAAAGTGTTAGTCTATGTTGCTGAGAAAAACGGTTGTTGTGTCTAGTGGTTTTTCACAGTGAATGGGACGAAAAAAAACAAAAATAAGAAGAAGAAATGCGAAACTTGTGGCAAGTATTTAAAAAAAAATTCAATGTGGAACCACAAAACGTTTAGTTGTGGAGGAGAAAAAGCATTCAAGTGCATTTTTTGTGAAAAAACGTACACGAGAAGGCACAACCTACAATACCACTTGAAGCGCCAGCATAAAGGTGATTCAAGCGTAAGCTTGACACAGGTGATTCAAGCGTAAGCTTGACACAGGTGATTTACGTAAGCTTGACACTGACATTGATTTAACAGCTGTTAAATGCAAATACCACCTTTCCTGTAAGAATGCCTTTTTCCGAAATGCCCTCTTAAACAAAGCATCGCCAATTCCCTTATCACCAGTTGGACGGCTTAAAAATGTTGAAATGACGAAATGTATTGATTTCATTGTGAAATATATGGAAGAAAATGAAGATCTTTGCCAATTTTCACTTGACGAAATCCTTAAAACTTATAAAGGTGAACTACCGAGAAGGGACCATATACTATCAAAGTTATCGGAGAGATGCAAAGGTGATATTCTTGTGATACCAGGTAAGAATCGATTCAAGCCTACGACATTATGCTTTCGCAACACTGGCTACAGTATTCTAAGCAACAATTGGTACGAGTCCAAGATATACATACATACATACATACATACAGATGTCTTCTCCGTGTCCTCAAGAGGTACTGGAGGCGTCAATATTGTCCCGCCGGTGTGACGGGTCCACGTTAGGGTGGGTTAGGTTGGGTGCAGGGCTAGGCTAAATAAGGCCAAATGTTTGTGCAGGGGTCAGGTTAGGTTAGGTTAATCTAGGTTATTGTAGGTTAGGCTATTTGGATTCTGGTAATTGCGGTAGTCTTCTAGGTTATAGAAGCACGCATTTATTAAGAATGTTTTAACTGCTTTTTTGAATTTTGAAAATCGTTCAATGTTTCTAAGATGCTGTGGTAGGAATTGAAAGAGCTTGATTCCACTGTAATTCGGTTTACTTTCAAAAAGTGTTAGTCTATGTTGCTGAGAAAAACGGTTGTTGTGTCTAGTGGTTTTTCACAGTGAATGGGACGAAAAAAAACAAAAATAAGAAGAAGAAATGCGAAACTTGTGGCAAGTATTTAAAAAAAAATTCAATGTGGAACCACAAAACGTTTAGTTGTGGAGGAGAAAAAGCATTCAAGTGCATTTTTGTGAAAAAACGTACACGAGAAGGCACAACCTACAATACCACTTGAAGCGCCAGCATAAAGGTGATTCAAGCGTAAGCTTGACACAGGTGATTTACGTAAGCTTGACACTGACATTGATTTAACAGCTGTTAAATGCAAATACCACCTTTCCTGTAAGAATGCCTTTTTCCGAAATGCCCTCTTAAACAAAGCATCGCCAATTCCCTTATCACCAGTTGGACGGCTTAAAAATGTTGAAATGACGAAATGTATTGATTTCATTGTGAAATATATGGAAGAAAATGAAGATCTTTGCCAATTTTCACTTGACGAAATCCTTAAAACTTATAAAGGTGAACTACCGAGAAGGGACCATATACTATCAAAGTTATCGGAGAGATGCAAAGGTGATATTCTTGTGATACCAGGTAAGAATCGATTCAAGCCTACGACATTATGCTTTCGCAACACTGGCTACAGTATTCTAAGCAACAATTGGTACGAGTCCAAGATATACATACATACATACATACAGATGTCTTCTCCGTGTCCTCAAGAGGTACTGGAGGCGTCAATAATGTCCCGCCGGTGTGACGGGTCCACGTTAGGGTGGGTTAGGTTGGGTGCAGGGCTAGGCTAAATAAGGCCAAATGTTTGTGCAGGGGTCAGGTTAGGTTAGGTTAATCTAGGTTATTGTAGGTTAGGCTATTTGGATTCTGGTAATTGCGGTAGTCTTCTAGGTTATAGAAGCACGCATTTATTAAGAATGTTTTAACTGCTTTTTTGAATTTTGAAAATCGTTCAATGTTTCTAAGATGCTGTGGTAGGAATTGAAAGAGCTTGATTCCACTGTAATTCGGTTTACTTTCAAAAAGTGTTAGTCTATGTTGCTGAGAAAAACGGTTGTTGTGTCTAGTGGTTTTTCACAGTGAATGGGACGAAAAAAAACAAAAATAAGAAGAAGAAATGCGAAACTTGTGGCAAGTATTTAAAAAAAAATTCAATGTGGAACCACAAAACGTTTAGTTGTGGAGGAGAAAAAGCATTCAAGTGCATTTTTTGTGAAAAAACGTACACGAGAAGGCACAACCTACAATACCACTTGAAGCGCCAGCATAAAGGTGATTCAAGCGTAAGCTTGACACAGGTGATTCAAGCGTAAGCTTGACACTGACATTGATTTAACAGCTGTTAAATGCAAATACCACCTTTCCTGTAAGAATGCCTTTTTCCGAAATGCCCTCTTAAACAAAGCATCGCCAATTCCCTTATCACCAGTTGGACGGCTTAAAAATGTTGAAATGACGAAATGTATTGATTTCATTGTGAAATATATGGAAGAAAATGAAGATCTTTGCCAATTTTCACTTGACGAAATCCTTAAAACTTATAAAGGTGAACTACCGAGAAGGGACCATATACTATCAAAGTTATCGGAGAGATGCAAAGGTGATATTCTTGTGATACCAGGTAAGAATCGATTCAAGCCTACGACATTATGCTTTCGCAACACTGGCTACAGTATTCTAAGCAACAATTGGTACGAGTCCAAGATATACATACATACATACATACAGATGTCTTCTCCGTGTCCTCAAGAGGTACTGGAGGCGTCAATAATGTCCCGCCGGTGTGACGGGTCCACGTTAGGGTGGGTTAGGTTGGGTGCAGGGCTAGGCTAAATAAGGCCAAATGTTTGTGCAGGGGTCAGGTTAGGTTAGGTTAATCTAGGTTATTGTAGGTTAGGCTATTTGGATTCTGGTAATTGCGGTAGTCTTCTAGGTTATAGAAGCACGCATTTATTAAGAATGTTTTAACTGCTTTTTTGAATTTTGAAAATCGTTCAATGTTTCTAAGATGCTGTGGTAGGAATTGAAAGAGCTTGATTCCACTGTAATTCGGTTTACTTTCAAAAAGTGTTAGTCTATGTTGCTGAGAAAAACGGTTGTTGTGTCTAGTGGTTTTTCACAGTGAATGGGACGAAAAAAAACAAAAATAAGAAGAAGAAATGCGAAACTTGTGGCAAGTATTTAAAAAAAAATTCAATGTGGAACCACAAAACGTTTAGTTGTGGAGGAGAAAAAGCATTCAAGTGCATTTTTTGTGAAAAAACGTACACGAGAAGGCACAACCTACAATACCACTTGAAGCGCCAGCATAAAGGTGATTCAAGCGTAAGCTTGACACAGGTGATTTACGTAAGCTTGACACTGACATTGATTTAACAGCTGTTAAATGCAAATACCACCTTTCCTGTAAGAATGCCTTTTTCCGAAATGCCCTCTTAAACAAAGCATCGCCAATTCCCTTATCACCAGTTGGACGGCTTAAAAATGTTGAAATGACGAAATGTATTGATTTCATTGTGAAATATATGGAAGAAAATGAAGATCTTTGCCAATTTTCACTTGACGAAATCCTTAAAACTTATAAAGGTGAACTACCGAGAAGGGACCATATACTATCAAAGTTATCGGAGAGATGCAAAGGTGATATTCTTGTGATACCAGGTAAGAATCGATTCAAGCCTACGACATTATGCTTTCGCAACACTGGCTACAGTATTCTAAGCAACAATTGGTACGAGTCCAAGATATACATACATACATACATACAGATGTCTTCTCCGTGTCCTCAAGAGGTACTGGAGGCGTCAATAATGTCCCGCCGGTGTGACGGGTCCACGTTAGGGTGGGTTAGGTTGGGTGCAGGGCTAGGCTAAATAAGGCCAAATGTTTGTGCAGGGGTCAGGTTAGGTTAGGTTAATCTAGGTTATTGTAGGTTAGGCTATTTGGATTCTGGTAATTGCGGTAGTCTTCTAGGTTATAGAAGCACGCATTTATTAAGAATGTTTTAACTGCTTTTTTGAATTTTGAAAATCGTTCAATGTTTCTAAGATGCTGTGGTAGGAATTGAAAGAGCTTGATTCCACTGTAATTCGGTTTACTTTCAAAAAGTGTTAGTCTATGTTGCTGAGAAAAACGGTTGTTGTGTCTAGTGGTTTTTCACAGTGAATGGGACGAAAGAAAAACAAAAATAAGAAGAAGAAATGCGAAACTTGTGGCAAGTATTTAAAAAAAAATTCAATGTGGAACCACAAAACGTTTAGTTGTGGAGGAGAAAAAGCATTCAAGTGCATTTTTTGTGAAAAAACGTACACGAGAAGGCACAACCTACAATACCACTTGAAGCGCCAGCATAAAGGTGATTCAAGCGTAAGCTTGACACAGGTGATTTACGTAAGCTTGACACTGACATTGATTTAACAGCTGTTAAATGCAAATACCACCTTTCCTGTAAGAATGCCTTTTTCCGAAATGCCCTCTTAAACAAAGCATCGCCAATTCCCTTATCACCAGTTGGACGGCTTAAAAATGTTGAAATGACGAAATGTATTGATTTCATTGTGAAATATATGGAAGAAAATGAAGATCTTTGCCAATTTTCACTTGACGAAATCCTTAAAACTTATAAAGGTGAACTACCGAGAAGGGACCATATACTATCAAAGTTATCGGAGAGATGCAAAGGTGATATTCTTGTGATACCAGGTAAGAATCGATTCAAGCCTACGACATTATGCTTTCGCAACACTGGCTACAGTATTCTAAGCAACAATTGGTACGAGTCCAAGATATACATACATACATACATACAGATGTCTTCTCCGTGTCCTCAAGAGGTACTGGAGGCGTCAATAATGTCCCGCCGGTGTGACGGGTCCACGTTAGGGTGGGTTAGGTTGGGTGCAGGGCTAGGCTAAATAAGGCCAAATGTTTGTGCAGGGGTCAGGTTAGGTTAGGTTAATCTAGGTTATTGTAGGTTAGGCTATTTGGATTCTGGTAATTGCGGTAGTCTTCTAGGTTATAGAAGCACGCATTTATTAAGAATGTTTTAACTGCTTTTTTGAATTTTGAAAATCGTTCAAAGTTTCTAAGATGCTGTGGTAGGAATTGAAAGAGCTTGATTCCACTGTAATTCGGTTTACTTTCAAAAAGTGTTAGTCTATGTTGCTGAGAAAAACGGTTGTTGTGTCTAGTGGTTTTTCACAGTGAATGGGACGAAAAAAAAACAAAAATAAGAAGAAGAAATGCGAAACTTGTGGCAAGTATTTAAAAAAAAATTCAATGTGGAACCACAAAACGTTTAGTTGTGGAGGAGAAAAAGCATTCAAGTGCATTTTTTGTGAAAAAACGTACACGAGAAGGCACAACCTACAATACCACTTGAAGCGCCAGCATAAAGGTGATTCAAGCGTAAGCTTGACACAGGTGATTTACGTAAGCTTGACACTGACATTGATTTAACAGCTGTTAAATGCAAATACCACCTTTCCTGTAAGAATGCCTTTTTCCGAAATGCCCTCTTAAACAAAGCATCGCCAATTCCCTTATCACCAGTTGGACGGCTTAAAAATGTTGAAATGACGAAATGTATTGATTTCATTGTGAAATATATGGAAGAAAATGAAGATCTTTGCCAATTTTCACTTGACGAAATCCTTAAAACTTATAAAGGTGAACTACCGAGAAGGGACCATATACTATCAAAGTTATCGGAGAGATGCAAAGGTGATATTCTTGTGATACCAGGTAAGAATCGATTCAAGCCTACGACATTATGCTTTCGCAACACTGGCTACAGTATTCTAAGCAACAATTGGTACGAGTCCAAGATATACATACATACATACATACAGATGTCTTCTCCGTGTCCTCAAGAGGTACTGGAGGCGTCAATAATGTCCCGCCGGTGTGACGGGTCCACGTTAGGGTGGGTTAGGTTGGGTGCAGGGCTAGGCTAAATAAGGCCAAATGTTTGTGCAGGGGTCAGGTTAGGTTAGGTTAATCTAGGTTATTGTAGGTTAGGCTATTTGGATTCTGGTAATTGCGGTAGTCTTCTAGGTTATAGAAGCACGCATTTATTAAGAATGTTTTAACTGCTTTTTTGAATTTTGAAAATCGTTCAAAGTTTCTAAGATGCTGTGGTAGGAATTGAAAGAGCTTGATTCCACTGTAATTCGGTTTACTTTCAAAAAGTGTTAGTCTATGTTGCTGAGAAAAACGGTTGTTGTGTCTAGTGGTTTTTCACAGTGAATGGGACGAAAAAAAACAAAAATAAGAAGAAGAAATGCGAAACTTGTGGCAAGTATTTAAAAAAAAATTCAATGTGGAACCACAAAACGTTTAGTTGTGGAGGAGAAAAAGCATTCAAGTGCATTTTTTGTGAAAAAACGTACACGAGAAGGCACAACCTACAATACCACTTGAAGCGCCAGCATAAAGGTGATTCAAGCGTAAGCTTGACACAGGTGATTTACGTAAGCTTGACACTGACATTGATTTAACAGCTGTTAAATGCAAATACCACCTTTCCTGTAAGAATGCCTTTTTCCGAAATGCCCTCTTAAACAAAGCATCGCCAATTCCCTTATCACCAGTTGGACGGCTTAAAAATGTTGAAATGACGAAATGTATTGATTTCATTGTGAAATATATGGAAGAAAATGAAGATCTTTGCCAATTTTCACTTGACGAAATCCTTAAAACTTATAAAGGTGAACTACCGAGAAGGGACCATATACTATCAAAGTTATCGGAGAGATGCAAAGGTGATATTCTTGTGATACCAGGTAAGAATCGATTCAAGCCTACGACATTATGCTTTCGCAACACTGGCTACAGTATTCTAAGCAACAATTGGTACGAGTCCAAGATATACATACATACATACATACAGATGTCTTCTCCGTGTCCTCAAGAGGTACTGGAGGCGTCAATAATGTCCCGCCGGTGTGACGGGTCCACGTTAGGGTGGGTTAGGTTGGGTGCAGGGCTAGGCTAAATAAGGCCAAATGTTTGTGCAGGGGTCAGGTTAGGTTAGGTTAATCTAGGTTATTGTAGGTTAGGCTATTTGGATTCTGGTAATTGCGGTAGTCTTCTAGGTTATAGAAGCACGCATTTATTAAGAATGTTTTAACTGTTTTTTTGAATTTTGAAAATCGTTCAATGTTTCTAAGATGCTGTGGTAGGAATTGAAAGAGCTTGATTCCACTGTAATTCGGTTTACTTTCAAAAAGTGTTAGTCTATGTTGCTGAGAAAAACGGTTGTTGTGTCTAGTGGTTTTTCACAGTGAATGGGACGAAAAAAAACAAAAATAAGAAGAAGAAATGCGAAACTTGTGGCAAGTATTTAAAAAAAATTCAATGTGGAACCACAAAACGTTTAGTTGTGGAGGAGAAAAAGCATTCAAGTGCATTTTTTGTGAAAAAACGTACACGAGAAGGCACAACCTACAATACCACTTGAAGCGCCAGCATAAAGGTGATTCAAGCGTAAGCTTGACACAGGTGATTTACGTAAGCTTGACACTGACATTGATTTAACAGCTGTTAAATGCAAATACCACCTTTCCTGTAAGAATGCCTTTTTCCGAAATGCCCTCTTAAACAAAGCATCGCCAATTCCCTTATCACCAGTTGGACGGCTTAAAAATGTTGAAATGACGAAATGTATTGATTTCATTGTGAAATAAATGGAAGAAAATGCAGCAACGATTGGCTGTGTTATAGTTATGGCAGGAGGTGACTATGTGTAAATTATGTTTTTTTATGTAAATGACTGCTTCAAAAATGTACAAACAGGGAACAATGAGATATCTGATGAGAATGAAGAACGCATGCGAGTAGTGAAAGCAGCCGCTCAGATCATACGAGAAGACATAAGATCAAAAGTATATACTTTGGATAAATATCCCTCACCTGATAACTTTTTACAGGATGTGAACGACGACATCCCAAGTAGTCTCATGTTATTGTTAGACACTATCACCTGTCCATTAAAAAGAAAGAAGGATGACAAAGAAAGAAATGCTAAAAGGAAAATTAAAGCCATGGCCCATTCGTTGATCTCCGCAACCCGTCCAAGATCTTTCACATCCCCAATCCTTCTTGGTGTTGGAACTTTGCTGTACAGAAAGTATGCTTCAAGGGACCTGGTGGATGTACTTTCTTCCTTGGGTTTCAGCAGTTCATACGAGGAAGTGAGAAAATTCGAAGTTTCAACTCTGATGCAACCTTTAGAAATAACAACCAAAAATGCATTCACACAGTTTGTTTTTGACAATGCGGACATTAATATGGATACGATAGATGGTCGCAACACTTTCCATGCAATGGGGGGTATTCAGTGCTTTACTCCGAAAAAATCGCTGATCCCTAGAACTGCCATTGAAAAAGTAAAGTCCATTCTAAAATCATCATCATTGAAATCGTTTGGTAGTGTCGCTCTTGAGCATTTTGACAAACCCGACGGTGGCTTAGCTTCTTTGACCGTAGAGACATTAACTGGAAATGTTAAGAAAGAGGTGATGCCGAAGCCAACAGATTTGCTATGGATGTATGGGAAATTCAAGAATGTAGCCAGGTTACCCGGGTGGAATGGTTTTATGGAGAAACTTACTTCTAATCAGGGTTTTATGACTTCACGTGTTCTATGTCTTCCATTCATCAGAGCTTCGCCTTCTGAGATAGACACTGTATACACGTCTCTCAAAACAGCTGCAAGAAAATGTATGGAGCAGGATCAGAAACATTGCTTCGTCACCTTCGACCATCCACTTTACATGAAAGCCAAGAAAATTATAGCTTCAAGTGGTGATGATAGCGATCTGAATATGATTATAGTGAGGCTTGGAGGCTTTCACCTACTTATGTCATTCATGGGGGCAATTGGTTTCATCATGGATGGCAGTGGTTTGCAGGACCTATTCAACGTATGTTTCGCTCCAGCATCCACTAAATCGATTATGTCCGGTCACTACTATTCAAGAGCTGTGAGAGGGCATATTTTGGCTCAGCTTGCTCTTGCTAAAATAATTCTTTCATCAATGGAGGTTACAGAAGAAGAACACACCGGGCTGATGGCTATTCCTAATGATTACAACTCTGACAGGATTCAAATAAGTGATCCCCACATGAAAGCATTGATAGAAAAGTTTGAAGACCAAATGAAAACAGTCGAGAAGTACAGTCCAACTGCTGAACTGTGGATGCAGTATTTCCGAATGGTTTCTATTCTGAAACAGTTCATAGAAGCTGAAAGAAGTGGGAATTGGAATTTACACCTAGAAAGCGTCCAAAACATGATCCCTTACTTTCACGCAAGTGGTCACTTTAACTACGCTAAAGGTAGCCAAATGTACCTACAGGATATGCTATCCCTCCATTAAAAACTTAGTCCAGCTGAATACGACGAATTTGTCACCAAGGGATGTTTCACTATCAGGCGGTCAGAAAAACATTGGTCTGGAATATGGTCTGACATGACCATTGAACAAGTTCTAATGAGGGCTGTATCCTCGTGTGGTGGTTTGTCTAGGGGTAGGGGTGTCACAGATGGAACTCTTGGTAGGTGGATTGCTGGAATGCCGACGGCTGTTGACGTTACGCGACAAATTGAAGAGTTCTGTGGTGTATCATTTCACTCATCTGATCAACACGTCGACAGCACGAACAGTCGAATAAGAAGAGACGAAAACGATGTGCAGAAGTTCAGCCAGTGGTTCAATGCGCATAACCCTTTTCCAAAAGGAACATCTATCATGTGCATAAGTACAGGGGTATTAGGTGGTGCAGAGATCGACTGCCATAAAGCTTTTGAAAAAGGAAAAAAAAGTCTCGAAAGTGTGATAGGGGAAAACTTTAAGGATGTGAAATTTCTTCGGAAGAACCGTGTGGTACCCTTGCGAGCTGCTAGTTGCACTGTGAAGGTAAATGAGGACTCCGTCCCTATTAGTTCGGACACCATTTTCCGAAGAATCCCTTTCCATATGAAATCGCAACAAGAGCTTGAAACGTATTTTAAATTTGAACTAGCTCCATACCCGTTAACTCTGTTTGACGATGATGGAATCATGAGGAAAACAAGGAAGTCTGATCTATATAAATTGTTCTCTCCTGTTAAAGTAGATGTTTCAAAGAAATCGGATTTCGTTATTGATGGAGGGTTTCTTCTTCATCGCGTAGTGGAACACCGGGGACCAGTATGCAACGATTGTTGACAAGTATGTAGCTTACGTAAAAAAACATTATGGTCCACATTGCAGCGTCGTCTTTGATGGATACCCAGAAAACACGGAAAAAAGCATTAAATCAGCTGAACGTGAACGCAGGGCACGTGCTTTTTCATCAGCTTCCGTTTTGTTTGATGGGTCTATGTATGCTACGATGCCAAAAGATCGCTTTTTGCTCAATGGACAAAACAAAAAACGTCTAATTTCGATGCTGATGTCCCGATTCCAAGAGATAGGGATTGATGTGAGACAGGCCCCCGAGGATGCAGACTCGTTGATTGTGTCAACTGCAATTGAAAAGTCAAATTTGGAAGGTGATGTTTTTATCGTCGGAGAGGACAGTGACTTGATGGTCCTACTAACTGACCACTTTGCAGTTTGCGAAGAGCTCGCGCTTCCCGTGCCAAGCATTTTTTGATTAAACCTGGGAAAAAGAACCAAGACTCACTTATTTACAGCCCAAAAAATTCAAAGTTATCTCAAGAGGCAAAACATAATCTTTTGTTTCTACATGCTTTTAGTGGCTGCGATACCACATCCGCATTTTTCAAACAAGGGAAAATAAAGTTTACTAACGTTTTCAACAAAACACAAACCCTTTGTGAATTAGCGTCCGTATTTCTGAATCCATGTGCCTCTCATGATGAAGTAGCTAACGCAGGAGTGAAATATGTCACAATATTATACTCAGGGGACTGCAGTAAACCACTCGATAAAACTCGATTTGAACTTTTCCAAAGAATATTGTCGAAGAAACATGTCAATTTGGCTTCATTGCCTCCTACAGAAGGCTCTGCCAAACAACATTCTTGGCGGGTTTTCTTACAAGTTCAGCTGTGGAAAAACAACCGTCTTGATCCACATCAATGGGGATGGAAAAACACAAAAAATGGTATGATCCCCATCACAACAACACAACCACCTGCACCTCAAGAACTCCTCAATAGTATGTCTTGTACATGCAAAAAAGGATGTAAAGCAGCTTGTTCCTGCAGGAGAGCCGGGTTGTCTTGCACCGTGATTTGCACCACCTGTAAAGGACAATCTTGTAATAACTCTATCAGAGAAGAAGACAATAGCACCGATGAAGACGATAGCACAGTAGAAGTTGACAACGAAATTGACTCGATTCTAGAATGTCCTCCGCCAGAATACCCCAAAGACGTTTTGGATATTCGAGACGATAACGCATCATTCTCTACTCCATCACCTTCGAAACGAAGGAAAGGCAATGAGTGAACTTGTATATATTAATTTTAATTCATCTTTAACTGTACACCCTATTTATAAGATTTTATTGAGTTTTAAATTATGTTATTAATATTTAACTGTAAAACCTAGCAGTAATGTCTATTAATGTAAATAAAATTATAATTTATATAATAGTTCAAATTATTATTATTATTAAAATTGTTTGGTTAACGTAAAATTTAATTTATAATATTAATTTTAAATACCACCTCTCTGCATCTCTTACCAAAGTTGCCATCAATTATCTACTACCAGTTTATCTATCTACCCATTATTTTAAACTGACTTCAGGAACGTTTATCAGTGGTTAATCATGATATCGTGTCATAATGCTGCATTGTAATTGGACATGTTCTTTATGAAGCATTTTTAGAATAAAAAAAAAGATAAAATGAATAAAACAACTAGCGTAACTCAAGGCAATAAACATTATAACATCAAAATATATGAACCAATGCTTGATTTTCCTTGAAACCTGTACGATACGTTATACATTGCTTGAAATGGCGACCTAGTATGAATGACAGAGGAGTGATGGATGATTGTGGCGCGATCTTTTAGTCATGTTTTCTTGTAGTATTATCTGGTAGATCCTGCGCGATACGTAACACTGGCCGGGAAGCCTCTGACGCCCGGCCTTGAAGCTCCGGTCAAAATTAAAAATGGTCACTTTGAATTAATTACAAAGAAGTCAAGGAATAATTTATTTTTGTACTCTCCTTATAAAATCTGTTTTAATTTCTTCAGAGTAGTAGCAGTCAAATTTTGAGATTCATAAACTTTCTAAACATGACATATTTAAAACAAATGGCTCAGTCATAAAACACTTACCAAAACATAAAAAATTACGGAATTCTTATGAAGTTTGCACAAATTCTTATTACACCCCAAAAATATTAAATAAACTCCAAATAACCGTATTTTAATAATTTAGGTTTTTTATTTGATATCAAAATAAAGAAATATCAACGGTTGTTGATCCTAGTTACCGTCGAAAAATCTATTGGGTTATCGGTGAGATAAAATACTTTTATTAAAATATGGGACGCAAATAATGATTGATTAAAATATATAACAAAACCACGCTTAAAAATATGCATAAAATATATTTTATGAAAAATACATAATAGACTATCTAATAAACGTTTAATATATCGTTCAGGAAAGGACACTCTCGAAAAAAGTACCTAGATGCAAAAAATACGGGGACAACGTTCTCCTGTCGTCTAATCCTTACGCATTTCCAAGTTCTCCGCCAGAGAGCTTGCGTTTAAGTTTAAGGAGGATCTGCTAGTTTTTTCGTTAAAATAAGTGAACTTTGACGATCGACTGTGGCTGAACGGTAAGGTCTATTTTAATGATTTAAACGTCATTCGACGCAAAATTTCATGTTTTTTAAAAGTGTATCTTGACATTTTTTTCCAGGATACACACTTTTCGAGTTATAAGTAAAAAACCAAAAAAAATACACAATTTTGGTGGTTTTTTGCTTCCCAAAAGTTAAGCACCAGTCAGAATCCGTCGCAAACTTATTTTAAACTTATTTATGATGCCCGAGGCGGATTAAAACGATTTCCGGGACTGTTTCTAATTTTGGGTGCTACAAGTCTAATTTGCTTGGCCTATTAATGTTGTATTTGAGTGTAAATCAATAGGATTTTTATTTATACTGTATTGTAATTAAGTAGTTTTTTTTAGGGCCTAGTAATTTATCGTGAGATGACTTTTGTAGATAGACATGTAAATAAGGAATGTAGATAAATCCGGAGACTGTGCGGTTGTAACAGCAACATGGTCATTAAGAGTTAGTAGGTTTTGTAGTTAGGTGAGTAGGTAGTTTTGCGATTTATACATAGTGATCCTTATTATTTAGCGTGTTTATATGGTATAGCGTTCTGGAGGGAGGTTTTTTTTTAAAGAAAGAGGGTTTTTTATAACTGAATGTTAGTGGGTTTTTTTAAGATGGTAGTTAGTCGCGGAATAAATGCAGTTACTCATTTACGGGCATACTGACAGGGATTCTGTGGAGGAGAATTAATTCCTCTTACACTCATGGGGTTTTTTTGTAATTGGATGTTTAGTTATTTCCAGATAGAACAATACGTTTTGGAGACTTTTCCTGGGTGAAGAGAGGCACTGGTTTTGCTGGCTGGTCACAACGCGAGCGCTGGAGCAGTGCTGCTTGTTGACTAAACGCTGACTGCTGGCAACGACCGACGGATGGCGGCGACCTTGCTGTGTCAGCTACTGGGTCACACTCGGCACGGTTCACGGGGCGGCCGACGTCTATGCGGATTTGAAGACAAACAATTGGACTTGAGGAAGCTTCAGGTTTAGATAGATATCTCTGGTGGGAATGTTTTTTTTTAGGAATTAATTATCTTTGTTAGGGGGGATTTAATTGTCAGATATTCCTGTTTTTTTTTTGTTGTTTTGTGAGGATTGTTAACTATTTAGTTTAGGTTAGGTGAGAAGGTAACAGGATTTAGAAATTGCGGTTATACAGTTAGCCGGTGTGCAGTGTAGATAATTTGTTTTGTTGGTTAAAATTTTCTTTTGTATCCGTTGCATTTTGCAGTTGCGTTTAAGTTGCATATTGGTAATACAGGGTGAGTTTCTACTGACGCCCATAACTTCGCCAGTGGATTCTACTGATCAAAAGGAACAAAAAAGTAGCAATAAACCCTAGTCCAATTCCGAACCGTTTGGTCGTAATAGAGAATTTTGTGTTTTCAAAAAATATTGGGCTTTCTGTCAGTATTTACTTTATAAAAATAAAACCGATTAATCTAGCGATTTATATTAAAAATAATTCGAAAGGGCATTAAATTTGCTATAAAACCAAGGTTACATGAAAAAATATTTCATTACATACATCGGTTCCTAGCCGAATAAAACAAATATCGTATAATAGTTATTTTGTTTTTAAGTTTAAGAACCCCTTTTTCTTACTTTATTCCGGTGCCACACAATGTTCAACTAGATAAAAAACTTGCTCATTTAATAAGCTTTAAATTGATATGCAGTTTTAAATTGTTGTTGGTAGAATTGACAGAAAAACTACCATCAAACTAAAGTAAAACACGGTTTACCGATTTGGTTTTAGCAAGGTAACAAACCTACTAATAATAATCTCACTGATTTTCACATGTTTTGGTTCAAATCGTACTGGTTCAAATCAGCTGATTCAATTGTTATGATTTGTAAACAAATTACAGAAAAACTACTATGAAACTAAATAAAAACCAGGTTTACGAGTAAGGGTATTCTTATTGTAATAATACAAGGCAAATGAACACAACATTTTCATACGGTAACTCAATGGTTACTTTGCATTACCAAATTAATTACAAGCATTCAGAATAGACAATGTTGATTGCTACTTAAGCAAGTTTTCGAAATGACCACCATTTTGTCTGATGCAGATGCGGACACGTTTTCTCAGCTCTCTTACAGTCGCATTCAAGTTTACCGTATTGCGTAGTCGTGCAGTAGCTGTGACAATTCGGTTTCTCACTTCTTCAGCTGATTCCACTGGCGTCCGATAAACCTCTTGTTTTAGATACCCCCAAAAGTAATAATCCAATGGATTGAGGTCTGGTGACCGAGGAGGCCAGGCAACGGTTCCACCTCTTCCTATCCACAAGCGGAAATTGTTTCTTAAATAGTCACGTACATTGAGATCGTAGTGCGGAGGTGCGCCGTCAGCTTGGTACACAATGCGATCACGCAAATTCAATGGAATGTCCTCCAGGAGTTCTGGTAGGATTTCAGTTAGGAACTGTAAGTAGTCAACTCCATTCAGTGTTGGAGGAAGGTCAACATATGGTCCAATAATTCGATTTCCTATCAGTCCAGCCCACACATTTACCTTGAATCGTGACTGACTCCTAGATTCACGAACGAGGTGCGGATTATCGTCAGCATAGTGATGCTCATTATGGAAATTAAAGACTCCATCTCTCGTAAACGAACATTCATCAGTCCATAAAATTGTTTTCAGGAAATCCCTTCTGTCATGTTGCCGGATCCACTGACAAAACTGAAGCCTCTGAGGTGGATCTCTCGGCTCGAGTTTCTGGACACGCTTGAAATGAAATGGGTGCAACCCCTCTTTTCGTAATAGTTTTGACACAAATGTTTGGGATACCCCAAACTCACGGGCTAATGTCCTCGTACTTATCCTAGGATCTTCACTTACCCGTTCCAGGACAACCTCTTCCAATCCGACATCTTGCATAAAGTTGCCAACTAAGCGGCCGTTGGTGGGAAACCTTCCATTTTCACGCAAACACTGGTGGACGCGAATAAATGTTTTTCGATCAGGAATCCGCCTTTCTGGAAAGCGTCGAATGTACTCGCGAACACTTTCAGACGCATTTCCGGAACAAAAACCATAAACATAATGCATATCAGCATATTCTGAACTTGTGAAAGGATCCATAACGTGAAAAATAACAAAAAAGCGTTTTAATCTGATTTGGAAACCAAATAACGTTATTTACTTTAGCTGATTTAGACTTGTTTACAAATCATAACAATTGAATCAGCTGATGTGAACCAGTACGATTTGAACCAAAACATGTGTAAATCAGTGAGATTATTATTAGTAGGTTTGTTACCTTGCTAAAAACAAATCGGTAAACCGTGTTTTACTTTAGTTTGATGGTAGTTTTTCTGTCAATTCTACCAACAACAATTTAAAACTGCATATCAATTTAAAGCTTATTAAATGAGGAAGTTTTTTATCTAGTTGAACATTGTGTGGCATCGGAATAAAGTAAGAAAAAGGGGTTCTTAAACTTAAAAACAAAATAACTATTATACGATTTTTTTTTATTCGGCTAGGAACCGATGTATGTAATGAAATATTTTTTCATGTAACCTTGGTTTTATAGCAAATTTAATGCCCTTTCGAATTATTTTTAATATAAATCGCTAGATTAATCGGTTTTATTTTTATAAAGTAAATACTGACAGAAAGCCCAATATTTTTTGAAAACACAAAATTCTCTATTACGACCAAACGGTTCGGAATTGGACTAGGGTTTATTGCTACTTTTTTGTTCCTTTTGATCAGTAGAATCCACTGGCGAAGTTATGGGCGTCAGTAGAAACTCACCCTGTATTTAAGTTTGTGTTTTAGTGTTGATTTTTCTTCAGTTATTGGACTGTAAGGGGCTTAAATTTTGTTTAATATTTTTGTAACAAAAGGACTGATAATGCTTACTTGGGGTATGATTAGCGTTTTCAAAATTTTGGGGTACGTTAACTTGTTTATTGGGTTGCTCCCAGGATGTGTTAATTGTTTGCCGGTATCCGTTTTTACTGGGAGTCACTTTCGAAAATTAGAGCCCCTGGCGATTTACGAAACTTCTTTGCCTTTAACTTACGTTCTTCCAAATGATCAGTTTACCTTGCCTAGTTTGATATCCTTTCCCCTACCAACCTGTCCTTTTAACAGTACCCGTCTTCGGAGGATGGCGGCGGCTTCCTTGGAGTTGGACAGACTCATTGGAGAAGCTGTTCATCGTTCGGCTCCACGGGGGATTTCGAGTGGACCTAGGGGTCGGCGAGCGATAGAGGCGATCGGGAATCTTCTAAATTATTGCTTTGGGACGGCAACTGACACGGAGCTGCACACCTTGTCTTTGAATGAGGAAGTAGTCAACAAGCACTTGAATTCCCTGCAGAACGTCATGAAGGGGGAACATATGGATTTGGTGAAGACTGTGGGAGAGATGAAGAACTTTTCGAGTGACATCTCGAGGGTGTTGCGGAAGGTGCACGCGGCGTTGGACCTTTTGAAGGGCGACTTGGCGGAACGGGTGCCCGAAGAGAAGGTATTCGGCAGCTTAATATCACACGTCGTACATCTGCAGGCGCAATTTTACATGAGCCAGGCTTACGAGTTGTCTACGAGGGCGCAGCTGGATTGCAGATCGAACAGACTTCCATCGTCGCTGGTTTCGGAAGAGGTGTTGAAGAAGGACCTGCTGGAGTTGGCGAAGAAGATCTCTGAGGATGGATTTGAGATGGCTCTGCCGTTGGACGACGTCAGCCCGTTTTATGCCCTGCCGATCGCGTCGTGTAAGGTTTCGCCGCTGAAGTTTGTGATAACGGTGAAGGTGCCGATACGAAAGGAGGGACACGTTCGGGACGTGTATGAGTACATCCCGACGCCGGTGGCATGGAAGGGGTTCACCTGTTCTGTGGCACTGAACTCGGTTATCGTGGCAAGATCGGAGAAGATGGTGAGGACCATTTCCGGGGTGCAGTTGGAGGACTGCGACCCGAAGGCGACTCGGATCTGCAGGCTCCCACGGCAGCAGAGAGGGTCTGCGTTTTCCACCCAGTGTGCGGAGAAGATGGTGGGTCAACGCACAGTGGAGGACCTAAGAGAAGCGTGTCCGTTTTACTGCAGTCCGTCTCATGGAGGGGTCCTGCTGACACAGGTGGCGGCGGAGACGTACGTCGTAACGAATCCAACCCCTGACCTGAAATTGTCCTGTCCAAATTATTCTTTACCTATACCTTTTAATAGGCCAGGGGCGTTTGAAGTAACTGTAAAGTGCGATTGTGTTTTATCCGACGGGGAGGTAGAATATATTTCAAGGCAGTATCCTTGTTTTTCGGTCACGAAGGATCCCGCTGTAGTTCATTTACTGCATGCGGCGTGGACCTCTTTGTCAAATGTAACTTTTGATCCTTTTCTGTCCGATTCTAGGCCATATTTTCAAAATTTTTCGCGTATCTTAAATTCGAATTGGACAGTGTCGTCACCCTCGTTTATGGTCCACCAGAATATTCCACCATCTTTGTTTGACCCTGTGTCATTGCCGGAGTCATGGTGGGATATTCAAGAAGTAACTTCTTTGAAATATATTGCGATTTTTGTATGGTTGGGAGTGTTATCAATTCTTTTGGGGTATATCGGGTTAAAATTGTATTTGTTTTCTGTTAGGATCGAATTGTTAAAGGCGAATTAGGATTGTTGAATTTGTATTTTTTCGAAGACGCTGAGGACATCGTCTCCCGTAGATGGGGGGATGTGACGGGGGAGTAGGGTTCTAAATATGTGGATAAACATGTAGATTTTAGAAATGTAGATTTCAGGGAGGAAGTGGGTTGAGAAAGAGGCGGATGTATATTGTAGGAAGCGTGCTGGAGGTGTTGTGATAACAACGCTGAGGCTATTGCTCTGAGGGCAAGGCCGTCGGTAGTATACGGTTGTATAAATAGGGCAGACTTCCTGGTATCGGGGTCAGTGGGCCACCGGACCTGCAGGAGGGGTCAGGTGAGTAACTGCATTGAGGGGGTCTTGATAGGGTTAGGCTCTATCAGGACTTAGGTCGTTTTCGGGGATCTAAATTGATAGGATCGTAATAGTGGGGCTGAAAGTTTATTATTGGGAGTAAAGTCTTTTTGGGTAAAGTACTTATTGGTTACAGTTTCGGGATATCAAATTAGTCTGGGATTCATTAATCTGGTTTTAAAGTGATCCATACCGTAGCTGCCTCCAGGACGTTACCCTGTGTAGTTGGAATGATAAAATTGTTGTTACTAGACGAATAAGTAAGGTTACCCACCAGAGAGGGAAGTTAGGCTAGTCACCCAGAGAAATAGGGGTTAAAGAGTTAGGATTAGATTATCGGTGAAACAAGGTTTTGAGAATAAAGAAAGATTTGTCTGGAAATTCAAAATGTGTAATGTCTCTATTGAGGAGGCCAACCCTGAAGTGTTGGTCATTTAAGAGAGGTTTAGCTACGCTCCCAAGAGTTGTGGTCGGGTGTGTTACTCCAGGCGCTGTTGTGTACAGGCGGGGTTTCACACACGTCACATCTAGATGTGAGATTTTTGGTTCAAATTCCAGGATATTTCATAAAATTCAGGGTAACACTAAATACACGAAAAACTTAACAACCCTACATATTCCTAAATTTAACGGAATGTTTTTAGTATTCAAAATGAAACTTTGACCTCTAATTTAAATGCGACTTTTGATACAGTCCAATTATTATGGAACAAACTGGGAAACGATGCTGTTGAAATCAATTTGCAGAAAATAATGACCAGTCTCAGAATAACAAATTCTCAAATCAAAGTCAATTACGACTGCAGAATTGAATTTTTCATTATTGTTACTATAAGTATTTTGTACGATGTTGCTGCTTGTATTATTTCTGTGTTATAGAAGAAGACGTATTAATGGCCAGACGAGCTCAACGGCAGTACACCCACGGCTTCCGGTTCCCGAACGTCATGTGATCGTTTCGGACGCCTTGTGAGAACTCATGCAAGCCGAATTGTAAAGCCAAAATAGATAAAAGCCGATTGTGAAGCCGATCTGAGCCAAAACGTTTTTGAAGTGATAGAATACGTAGTTTAGGGATAGTAGGGGTAGTAACAGACTTTCTGGGACTTGTTGTAGTATGACGTTGTTCGATTAGTTCGACGTTGTTATAATTTGAGTCACTGTTCTTTACACTCTTATGCAGATGATTCCCAACTGTTAATTTCTTTTAAGCCCTCTGAAACCGCTGAAGCTATTCGTTGTATCAACACTGATTTAGAGAGTGTAAATAGATGGTCGGACGATCATGGTTTTCTATTGAACTCTAGTAAATGTTCTGTCTTGATTGTAGATAGGTCATCTTCTGGTGCCCAATCAACGAATAGTTGTGTTGAGCAGTGTATCTTTGTTGATGGCAAACCATTGACTTCAAGTAATATTCTCAAGATTCTCGGTGTCACTCTCGATTCCCAACTTGATTTTTCTCACCATGTCAAAGCTATTTGTAAAACAGTAACAATACGTTTAAAAACCCTTCGGAGATTAAGCTAAATTTTGCCAGAACTTTCTAAGCTGGAAATCGTCCGTTCAACCATTTTTCCTGTGATTTACTATGCTCTTCCTGCTTTTGCCTGTTGTCTTACTCAGGAAACTTTGATGATCCTTACCCGGCTGCAGAACAGAGTTCTTAGATTCGTCTACAATCTGAAAAAATTTGATCACATCAGCGAGTACAGGTTGCGTTCCAATGGGCAATTATGGGCTCCTCCGACATGCAAACTGTCAATCTGATCCATAAAGTTCTTCAGACGGGAAAGCCGGAGTACCTTAGGAAAAAGTTGGTGTTTAGACATGAAATCAATGAGCACAGTACCCGACAGGACAGTCTGTTGCACTTGCCAAAGACTAAACTGGAAACGGGGAAGGAAGAAGGGGTTTAGCTACTTTGGCCCAAAAAAGTACAATGCTTTGCCACCCACTTTAAAAGAGAACAATTGTAATAGGTTTAAGAAATGTGTAAGAGAAGTGATTATCTAAACTGCTTATATATACTTTTTTTTGTTTTTGTATTAAATTATTATACTGTTCATTTATTTATTTGACAAAAGTTGTCATGAAAAACAGAGTTTGTACTTTGATTAACGCTGGCTAAATAAAGACCTTATTTATTTATTTATTTATTTTACTAGGAAAATATGTTCACTTATAAAAAATGGAAAAATAATAATATTTGAAATTTGAGTAATTTTGCTGTAAATATTGAGGGACATTACAAATTATTCAAGCAACACTATATTTAAGTTTTATTTTACATTTTTGGGAGTAGATTGTAGGAATTAACCATGAGATTAATCAATAACTGTTTGTATTCTCTAATTAGCTAATTTATTTCGAATTTTGCTATTGTTCACTTTGTTGTCACAAAAACGTTACTCTCATTTATTGTTCCAACTGTAACCACATTTCACATTGTCAAAGCAAAGGAATATTCCTGTTGTTTCATACTGAGAAACTGCTATTGCAGAAACATTGTAAAGTGTAATACTATCTTGCGCATCCGGCGACAGACGTGCACGTCGCGGTCGACCCAGAGATGCTGAAGTAAGAGGTGTCCGGTAATTGATCTGCTTGCTAACGTGCCATTGCTTAGTTCCTGTGAACTGCTTGTCTGTACTATAATTGAACACCAGTAACTCAGATCCTTAGAAACATGAATTGACTACGTAATTACAATTGTGATGTTTTAAATTTTGTAAAAGGAATTGCTTCCCTTAAAAAAAGCAAAGCAATCCTTCCAAAAACGGGGGGTAATGTAACGAATCTCTCTCCTACACTAGCTGAACCAAAATTATTTTGCTTTTTACTTAGTTAATTTGTTTTATTGAGACAGATTATTAGTTAATAAAGTTTTAATTTGCAACGCAGACCGGCCACGAGCAGCCGTATTTCACTAGTCAGCATCACGTCACCCTCGCCCAATCACATGACATCGGTAATCTGATCGCTTAGAGGAGGGGGTCTCGACATTGCATTCAATTCAAGTCCGCGTCCAGTACGGACAACACCTCTCACTCCCCTTATTTTTATTTCAAACTTCTTAAGGTTAAAATTTGTAAAAGTTACTTTATTCTATTGTTATATTTTACGTTTCTATAAATTCATATACAGTTATTAATGTACAACCAATATTTCCAATTATTTCACTTTCCATCTTCCCTCTGCTAATATCGATCTCCGGGACTGCTCTCCGTTAACGAGCAGTGGTGGCAGCGATACTAAATTTCCCGCGACCGTAACAGAATCATAACGCTTCTTTTCATTATCTTGTTGACAAATTAACAAGTATAAAATACAGTCAATTAACCTGGACGCCACTGTACGGGGTGTATATGGAAAAATAAAAAAAAAATAAAAGAAAATATAACAGCACCGACAGTTGGATCTTCACGACAGTTGGCCGACTGTCTCGTCAACCTCTACAGCGGTGGTAAAAATCCATTAATAATTGTTTAGATAATAAATTAACAAATGATAGGAAACTGGTTCATAAGCTAGTAATTATTTTCAAGATTTAGATTGAAAACTTTATTTTACATTTTGATTTATATCAATCAAAACAGAGTCAAAACAAAACAAAACTTAAGATCAGTTGTTTTAGATCAGCTTTATTTCTAAAGAAAACACTTTAAACGATCTAGAGGCACGGTCGTGTCTCGTCGCCAAGTCCACCAGCAGACGACGAATGAACGACGTGAGTGCCTATATTAACAGCGCAGATTAGGAGCCGGTTTTTCACTTTTCAAAAAAGAAAATTAGAGCCTTGATTTAATATAACTTTGCTTTAAAATAATAAACTAGCCAAAAAATTTTCAAAAAACACAACAGTTTGTTTTAAATAATTCTAATAAGTTAAGAATAAACGCTAAGTCACCAAAAAAGTTACCGGTTTTACACTTTGACTGAATCCTCCACCTCGATTTGTTCAGAAAGCCTAGCGACTTTATTTCTCATCAGAATTGAATGAAACTTCACACTCCTATTTTTTCTCGTAGTAGTGCCTTTTGATAGTCTTAACAAAGTCTGTATAAAGTGGCATACATAGAATAAGACTTTTAACATCAATATTCATAAGCTGCTGGCCAAGTACATGTAGAAGAATTATAATCTGTATTCAGAACAATAGTATTCAAACCAATTCAATTATGTATTCTAATGAACACTGTTGAACTACAGAAAAATTAAATTGACTTGGTATGCTCTTTGATATCACATATTTTTAGGGCTTGGCGACCCTTCAACACTTTGTGTTTTTGGGTATGATTAAAAGTAGTCGTGGCGAAAATTTTCCGAGAATCAAGGGCATATATCGGTAATAAAAAATAATAAAAAAACACCTTGAAGTCTGTAGGGAAGATATACAATTGTCTATAACAAGCTATTTAAGTGACGGTCAACGTCAACTTCCCTACCAAGCAATAACAAGACTTCAAAACCAATAAACAAGATACCACGTACTGCAAGTAGATACAAGTAGCAAGAAGCCTTCGCAAGAAGCATAAGATTAAGCACAACTATTGTCATCGGCATAATCAACACCACAGCAATTTAAATAAAAAAACTTCAGCACACCATACTGTTTACCACCATACTCTGTTTACCAGAGCTACAGAAGAAATCTTCAGTCAAACCAACCAACGAAGCAGCAGTGTGAAGAGAACATACTTCAGCACATACTTCAGAACATACTTCAACACATCATGGATGAAGACTTGGATCGGATTAAGTATAAAGGACTATATGAAAGGGGGTGGCTTACTCCAAACAAAGATACTACACCAGTTGTGGAAGATAAAGAGATATTAAAAAAATTAACAAAGAGGAGAGACATCTCCATCATTAGTATTGTAAAAAAAGGAACAGAAAAACACAAGACATGCTGGCAGCAACCAGCGTGTTGCTGATTATTCAGCCGCGTTATCTAATTCTTCAGACGATGACCCCTCTCAAACTTCCAAACACAAAAAAGTTGATCTCGTTGAGAAAATCAGGAAATTAACAAAACAGGTTGAAGCTCTGACCGCAAAGAACATGGAATTAACAAAGAAGGTTCAAGATCTCACTTCAGAGAACTTAGAGTTGGAAGATAAGTTGTCAAGAAAAAGGGGAAGACTTCTCAACATTGGGGCCCGAGGGGGCGGTTTACAGGCCTGGCCATCAAGAACTCATCAATGGAGTCAGTGCCGAGGGTGAAGATCGAGTCTTCTCGCCGGAGGATAAGTCCAAATAATTTTTCCATTTCATATAATTCTTTTAATACGCAGTAGTTGTTTGGTAGGAAGGGGGGGTTAAGGGGTTTAGGGACACTTCAGTTTAACTTAAATAAATTTTGATCATGTAATATTTTCTCCATTTAGAGCCCCGCGACCTTCTGGCGCGGGCCGCGGAAGCTTGCTCCTGTTTCCACTTTAGTTTATTAAATCGGACGATAATGTTTCATAAATAACTATCAAAAATGGCTGTGATGAAATGGATGAAAGGGAAATACAAATTTTAACAGACTTGAGTTTTACTATCAAACGGTTAGAAGCTTATCATCCCAACATAATATTTTCTGATGTGGAAAGAAGCATTTCTAGCCTTGCAAAACGTCTGGACGATGCTCTATCTGCGGAGAGGACTGCTGATGCTGTATGACAACATTAACAGCGTTACTGAAACAGGCGCGACACCTCATATCTTCCATTTGGTATTAATTATTATTTTAAGGAAGCATCCTTAATGGTATGAAGCTTGATAATGTGTGTCAAACAGATAAAAAAATATCAAGTACTGAAATTTCATTTATACAGGTATAGTACCAAGAACCAACCGAGATAGTCTACAGTAACAATTCTATCCCTTTAAGAAACAGTCAGGTGATAGGTAGAATTAAGAGTAGTCGCTGCGCATGTAATGATATATGAGATCTTTGCTCTCATTATTTAACATCCCTTGTTTTTTTTGTTATTGTATTACAAATGCTAAAGATCATCCGTTCTTTTTGAAAAATAACTAGGTTAAGAAAAATTCGCCTTTGTTTTGGTTTTGGTGAATTTAGTGGAATAAAGAGACATTTTGTTAGTAACTTTAAACGAATTTGCAGTTTTTTTTTCTTACAAGCTATTTCGGCGAAACAACGTTTTCACCATGTCAAGTACCGGTGCGAGGTTTTCAGATTTGATCGAGCAGTATGATGGTAATGGAGATTTTACTGAGTGGCTGAAAAAACTACAACTCGTGTGTAGGCTACAAAAAGTCAAAGAATTGCAGACTGTCCTTCCATTATTTCTGTCAGAAGGTGCTTTTGCTGTCTATGACGGACTTTCGGAAAATGTCAAGAGTGACTACACGGCCCTCACCAATGCGTTGCTGCAGGCCTTTTCTGCAAACTGCTTCCAAGCTTACGCAGAATTTACTGCTAGGCGCTTGCATCCCGGTGAGTCATTAGATGTTTACGCTTCTGATCTAAAGAGGCTGGCTAAATTGGTAGACCCTTTTGTGTCGGATGACTGGATTAAGAGCGCACTTGTAAACGGCTTGCCAGCGGATACACAAAACCAGTTAAAAGCTGCTTGTTGTCTTCAAAGCATGGAGTTATCTGATGTGATGGTAAGAGCAAGGAATCTATTGGGCAGTGAGTCCAATTCTGGAGCAGTTGCACACTCTGACGTCAACGATTTCAATGTTCGTAGACAGGGACACAAGAAGGAAGGTAGGAAATGTTTTACTTGTGGCAAGGAAGGTCATTTAGCACGTTCATGTCCATCCCAAAAACGAGATGCTTCAAGTATCACCTGCTACCGGTGTGGGGAAGTCGGGCATTACGCCACAACATGTTCAGGGGTTCCAAAAAACGCATAATTGGAGCTACCTTATGTTGCGCGGGTGGCCCAAATTTGTCAGCGCAACCTCCTACTCTGGGGCATTTCCATAGAAATGTCACCTTCTGATGTAAAATAAAAACTTTTCATAACCTTAAACAACTATACATTTTTGAAAAGCCAATAAACCCCCAAATTAGAAAATACAACTCTTAACTAAAAAAAAAACTTTAATAAAAAATGTATTCAAGGCCAAATTAGATACTTTTTTACCGTTTTATTTCTTCACATTGCGGGCGTTAACCAAACTAATAAAAAAAAAGATACCATGAGGAATTTATACTTAAATTTGTTGTGGTTAGATTGCCAGTGAACCAAGGAACATTTTAATATATGATAACTTAAAAAAATATAGCACCAACCTTTTTTAGGAATTTATAGTTTTGGCAAAATTTTAATTTTACGTCCGACACCAAAAATGTACATTTAGTTTTACCACAAGTCCTATGATTTTTTTAGAAATGTGAAACTTGGTTTCCAAAGCGAGTTTATTATGTACTTTGTCAATATAAAGTTTCAAAAAATTAGCTTCCTTACTTTTTTTAAAAACATGGTGTCGGACGTAAATCTTTTTTTTACGTCCGACACTTACGTCCGACCCCTGGTATAGTTTTATGTAGCCAACTAGTTTACTAGAAGGAAATTATCAAACACATCTTATTTAACATAGTTGGCTTTGCATCTACATTGGATTCAAATTAGCTGTCTCAAAATGTAAGCCTAGTTAAGGCATAAAAATAATTTAAAACCTTTCAATTTCCAACTTATATTACAATAAAATAATTTAATTGTAAAAAACTTAGGTAGCTTTCTAAGAATATTTAGTTTAAAGAAACATACACTAATACTATTGTTTTCCCAGCAAGAAGGATAGGGAATCACTTAAATACTGCCCTGGTTGTTTCAATGTGATTTTTTTTACAGCTGATCTTGGTTTTTTTTTATTTCTCAGTTGTCTGATTGCTTTGACAGTTATTATTTGATTGATTGAGGTTTTGTACTCTTAACTATTTTCAACTCTTCAGTCTCAACTTACATATTGAAAGGTAAGTTAAAACATTATTTTAAGTAGGTTAATATGGATAGTAAAAATGCATTGAAAAACATTTTGTACCTATTCTACAATGTCATATGCAATAGCAGTAAACCTAACCTCAAAAACTTGTTTGAATAGTGAAAACTTGCATTTAAAAACTTTGAAACTTTAAAAGTAGGTAATAAATTGTTAAGTTTAAGAGTTTTTACCTCCCTTGTTACATGTTTAGATTGTTTACCAGTAAAAAATGATTGGAATAGCTTGCTACACAGAGTAACCTACCTAGGCCTAGGCCTAGGCTTGTTGGAGTTAGCTTATTATTGTATGCTGTTTTGCTGCATGTGTTTTCGTTTAACTTGACGTTATCTATTCCCTTCACCAGGGGGTCAACAATGTAGAGGATGGTAAATGGTAAATTGTAGCTTACCTAGAAGGCTTTTGGTTGTAAGCTAACCTAGGGTTGTTTCTGTAAAACAGGTTTAATCTTACTCATTTGACCTTATTACAAATACAAACATGGATTGTGTTTCAAGACTGTCACTAAGCACTTTTTTGTTATTTTTTAGGATATGCCGATGACAAATAAGGAGAAGATGGCTCGACGGAGAGCAAGGCTTAAAGAAAACCCAGATCAAAATGCAATTTATTTGGAAAAAGAGCGAAATAGGAAAAAAGCTCAGCGAGATAAAGTAAAGGAATTTGCTACAGAAGAAGATATTAGAGAATTTCGACGCAAAGAAAGTAAGCGAGTTTTAAGCTATTATTACAAAAAGAAGTCAGAAAAGAATGAAGGGTCAGAAGAAGTACAAAAAACACCAGAAAAATCACCTTTCCAATCAAGGCAGTCTCTTGGCAAAGCCATGAAGCGAGTCACTAATAGTCTTCCTTGCTCACCAAGAAAAAAAAATTTGTTGTTAAGTGCTTAATGCGCAAATGTGGCATAAAATCTTCTAACGATCTGTCTAAAGACCATCACGGGTTAAGCCTAAGTCCAGAAATCGTAGAAAAAGTGTCAGAATTCTACAATTCTGATGAAGTGTGATGGCAAACACCTGGCAAAAAGGATAGAGTTATCTATAGAAAGAAAAACGACCAAGGAAGAACTGAAAAGGAGTATATACAGTCACGTTATCTTTTAATGTCCCTAGGAGAGGCTTACAGACTCTTTAAAGAGAAAAACCCAGATTCCAAAATTGGAAAATCAAAATTCTGCAGCGCAAAACCTAAACATGTATTGTGTTTTGCAAATCTTCCTCACAATGTATGCGTTTGTGTATACCATGAAAACATTCGCCTAATACTAAGTGCTCTGAAACCCCACAGTGAACTTCCAGTAGAATTCAAACCATTTATTGACAAGATAGTTTGCAATTCTAAGTCAAAAGATTGTATGACACAAAGCTGTCTTATTTGCCGCAACAAGATTGATTTTTACACACCCGAAAATCTTGAAGAACCCCTTAAATACTTGCAGTGGCAAAAGGTTGACAACAAATCTCAGAAAGTTGAAATTCTGAGCACAGTTCAAGGGGTTTTTGATGAACTAAAAGCACAGCTTAAGTACTTCTTGATTCATACCTTTGTAAAAAGGGCTCAGGCTGATACTTTTAACAATCTGAAGTCTGCTGTTGATGGATCCAACATCCTCATTCAACTAGATTTCTCAGAAAATGCAAGCCTGTTGGCACAAAATGAAATCCAGTCTGCACACTGGAGTCACTCCCAAGCTACCGTATTTACGGCACATGCATGGATTTCTAACAGTGTGCGTGAAAGCTGTGTCATCGTTTCCGATGACTTAGAACACACCAAAACTCAGATATACTGCTATATAAACTACTTGCTCAACTACTTGAAACAAACTTATCCAGACATTGCTAACGTGTGTTCTCTGATGGAACATCGGCACAGTTTAAAAACAGATTTATGTTTTCTTGTTTACATATGCTTGAACAGAACTTCAACATTAAGCTGACTTTTGCCACCTCCCACGGCAAAGGGGTTGTAGATGGGATAGGTGGCACTGTTAAAAGGAGTGTTTGGAACTATGTGAAAACAACACCTCACATAGTTATAAACACAGCAAATGAGTTTGCACGTGTTGCTGCAGAAAAGAATCCAAATGTCATGGTAGCTTTTGTTACGAAAGATGAAGTAGACAAGAAGGTAATGGAAGTTGAGTCGTTGTGGTCTTCAGCCCTTGCTGTTCCAGACACCCATTCTGTTCATTGTGTATCTTTAACTAACAATAACAATTACATTGTAGTTGGAGACACAAGTGATGACACGAATAAACGAAAGATTAGGATCCTTCCAAGAAACATTAACTCCTCATCGGATGAAAGTGATGGTTGTGATGATGCAAGTATTCCTATTGCTTATCCTCAAATCCAAATAAATAATCTAAAACCAAGTGACTGAGTAGTTGTCTGTTACGACAACGTGTACTACCCTGGAGAAGTTAAAGTAGTGGGACAAAACGAAGTGCAAGTCAAAGTTATGCATAGTTCAAAAACTGGTGCCTATTACTACTGGCCTAAAGAAGAGGACTGCATTTCCTATATCCAGCAACATGTAATTAAGAAAATTGAAGGTCCAATCCCATGTGGTGGTACCAGGGGCTACTTTAAGTTTTCTGTAAACATTCCTTGAAGTTTTTTTGCAAGTAGGGCCTAGGCCTATATACTTCTGTTACCTACTGTAACTGTAATGGTAAATTTGGGCTATTTTTGTATTTTTTTAGTTTTAAATCATTAAAAGAAATTGTTTTTGTCTTTTACAATGTTGTATCTTATTATTTTAGCCCCCAATTGAAGATAACTTTGGACGTTTTACGTCCGACACCAAAAAATTTACGTCCGACACCAAACCTAAAAATTAAAATAATAAAAAGTATACATTCTATAAATTTGTGATTGGAGTTATTTCAAAGAAAATTATCTCTTTTTTTAGTAAAAAAAAATTTTGTAGCTATCTTAACACAATTCACAGAGTTTTCAACATAAGTGTAGCAAAGTTAGAATTTGTTATTTTAACATTTTACGTCCGACACCATACAAATATTTTTTTTTACACTAAAAAACAATGTCTATAAACATGTTTTATATGCAAAAATGTTCACAAAAGCCAGGCCTTTCATTTAAAACTATTGAACAAGAGTTAAAAACTTATTAAAGTTAATAATAATTTTGAAAAGTGAAAATTCTTGTCTGATTTTTACGTCCGACACCGTGGAATTGCCCTCTGATAGTAAGTGTTGCAGGTTTTGAATGTTGTGCTTTGCTGGACTCAGGTTGTTCAAGGAGTATCGTGTCACCTAATTTGGTGAGATATGGGATAGAGTCTAAGGGGCGCTTTCCCCAAATCTCGTTTAACTCCGAAGCTAGTTTAAACGCCAGTTTAACCCACGGATTCACTTTCTCCAAAAAATCTCCTTTTAAACTTAGTTTAATTTATCCCACGCAGTTCAATTGAGAAGTATGGTTTAACTGAAGGACATAGAGAAAGATCCTTTGCACAGAGAAGTAGAACTGCTGTTTGACAATGTAAAGTATTCTTGTTTACTTAACAAACAAGATTTTTATGAATGGAAAAATAATTTGGGCTTTGTTACGACGTTTGTAAAAATAGCTCCGTTATTAAATAACCTCCATTCCAGGTTACTTTAGATTTGTATTAGGCCTACTCTATTTGGTTATTTTTAATTTTGTTTTTTACAGGCAATTTTTATTTTTTATTTATTGAATTTAACCATTAATTGAATTTAACCAAACGATCTTTCAGTTTTTAACCTTAATTAAATATGGATGATATAATTTCACTACTGAATGAAGTAGTTGAAGAGGATTTTGACAGAGAGCTTCCCAGAACCAGAGGTCCCACGAAAATAAGAGACCGGGCCGACCAATTTACAAACAGGGATGAATTCAAATTTTCCAATCGTTTCAGAAAGCATAAAAGAACAGCTAATTTGGTCCTAGATGCCGTTACAGACAACATAGTTTCCTCCACGATTGTAAGGAAAGAGTAACAAGGTTCCATGATTCAAAATCGTTTCTATTATATTATCGATAACTGCCAAACATACAATATCAAATTGGCAGAAATGAGGAAAAACAAGAGGAAAACCCCAATTTGTTAAATCAGCTGAGACAAATCATAGTTAAACTAAACCATCTTAACTATGCGTTGGGGAACGTCATTCGTAGTTTAAACGTCCGATTAAACTTAGTTTAGTTTAAACGCGTTTAACTTAAACCAGATTTGGGGAAAGCGCCCCTAAGCCAGTTAGGCAAAGAATATTAATGATGAATGGAGAATCAGTTGAGTGTAACTTGACATGTGTTATTCGAGTTTTGATAAGAGGTGTTCAACTGACTTTGTGCTGTTTGGTTGCTAGAGTTCTACCAAAGTATCAGATGCTTCTAGGGATGGATGCAGTGTCCGCAATGGGAGGGGTTACTATTGATGGAGAAGGTGTTGTTAAGTTTATGGGCATCGGAGCAGTCGCTGAGGTTGAGAAGGAGTTAGGCATCGGAGTAGTCGCTGAAGAAGAGAAGGAGTTGTGCGTGAAAGAAATCCCAGAAAATCCTGGTAAGAATGAAATTATTATTAATGATTGTGACTTCAATAAGAATGAAATTATTATTAATGATTGTGACTTCAATGCGAAATTTTCTGATGGAAGATGGACTGTGGAATGGAAATGGAAAGATGACTGCAAACCACCCATGATAACTAATCAGATACCAACATACGCGATTCCAGAGGAGGCAAAGGAGGCATTTGACGCAGAAGTATGAGACTGGATAAGAGATGGCTGGCTCCAGCCTTATGACGGGGAGTTTGATGGATTAATACCTCTGATGGCAGCATTCATATCTGAATGCGACCTTAGGGTAAGAATAAATCTCGTTAAGTCCCAATTCAACAAAGCAGATCGCCTAACGAGAGTTGCTAAAAGGTGGTTGGCAAGAGATGAAAAAACCAGTGTTGCTATGTTAAGTGAAGAGGAGGGTGGTAATAAATTAACTTTGGTCCGAAGAATCCATGGTTTACATCACTTTGGTGTAAATCGGACACTTTACACGGTCAGGCGATGTTTCCCAGACATTGCGTTTAGCAAACAGGATGTCGAAAGTGTGGTGAAATCTTGTAAAGAGTGTTTATCTGTCGATCCTTCCCCAATTAAGTGGGAGTCAGGACACTTACATTGTACTGAGAGTTGGCGCAGACTTGCGGTTGATGTGACTCATTATGGGTCAAGCAAATTCCTTACAATCATAGATTGCGGACCGAGTCGATTCTGCATATGGCGTCGAATACCGAGTGAGACCAAAGAGCATGTAGTGAGGATTTTACTGGAAATATTTTCGGAGAGAGGTCCACCCCAAGAACTGCTGATGGACAATAGCGCAACGTTCAGATGTGAACAAATTGAGAAACTTTGTGAGGAGTGGGGAGTTATTCGTCGTTTTAGGTGTGTGAACCGTCCAGGTGGGAATGGAATCGTCGAAAGAAACCATAGAACCATAAAAAGAATGGCAGCAAGAACAAAGGGAAGTGTGCAAGAAATGGTTTATTGGTATAATTTAACACCCAAAGAAGACCTCTATGAAGAGTCGTCGCCAAGCTCTCAATTATACAGCTACAGGTGGAGGTGCAAAGGTGAGCCAGTAAAACGTGACGATCAACCGGACAATGAATTTTCACCAGGTGAATTGGTATTTGTCAAGCCGAAAGCCGCTCTCTGCACTACATCCTGGAGACGCGGCGTGGTGTCACGGCAGCTTACCCAGAACAGCGTGGAGGTTGATGGCATGCCGTACCACATCGCGGATGTACGCCGAGTTGGTGTTGACACCACGGGGGCATGTGCATGTAATGATATATGAGATCTTTGCTCTCATTATTTAACATCCCTTTTTTTTTGTTATTGTATTACAAATGCTAAAGATCATCTGTTCTTTTTGAAAAATAACTAGGTTAAGAAAAATTCGGCTTTGTTTTGGTTTTGGTGAATTTAATGGAATAAAGAGACATTTTTTTTGTAACTTTAAACGAATTTGCAGTTTTTTTTTCTTACAGTCGCAGCAAAAATTTTCCGAGAATCAAAGGCAAATATCGGTAATAAAAAAATAATTGAAAAAAACACCTTGAAGACTGTAGGGAAGGTGGACAATTGTCTATAGCAAGCTATTTAAGTGACGGTCAACGTCAACTTCCCTACCAAGCAATAACAAGACTTCAAAACCAATGAACAAGATACCACGTACTGCATACAAGTGACAACGTGCATATGTTCTTACTACTTGTGCATACGTGCATACAAGTAGTAAGAAGCCTTCGCAAGAAGCATAAGATTTTACTATTTTACAGCAATTTTAATAGAAGAAACTTCAGCACACCATAATTTCTGTTTACCAGAGTTACAGAAGAAATCTTCAGTCAAACCAACCAACGAATCAGCAGTGTGAAGAGAACATACTTCAGCACATACTTCAGAACATCATGGATGAAGACTTGGATCGGATTAAGTATAAAGGACTATATGAAAGGGGGTGGCTTTCTCCAAAACAAAGACAGGGTGTCCACAAAAATATCATAATAGTTTTCCCTGCCCACAGGCCACTAATTTCCCTGACTCACGAACTTTTTACCAAGACCTTTTGGCAAACATTCTTAACGATACTATGAAGTTTTACCGAAGAATGTTATATCGAAAAAAAAACACTATCACTAAGAGTTTCTTCTATTACATTGTATGGTCACTATATAAGACCTCAACTAAAGTACAATTTCTCTGTATGAAAAAACATAAAATTCCAGGTGCTTTGATTTCAAATAACCTGTTTTCGGTTGTCAATGCATGCTTCAGGACGATCTAGGCTACTTCAATTTTTGTAACTCACTATGGGTCAAGAATAAGGGGGTTTTAATTTTCCCATGTATTTCTAATGAACGATTCTTGTTTATATTTTTAATTTTGCAAGTATGGCAGTTAACTTTGCTGATCAATACAGTACATATACAGCTGTTTAATTTTTATTGTTGTAGATTATTAATGTTTTTGTTTACTTACTTTGAAAAAACATTTTACTGTTATATAGAAATTAAATTAAATTTAGGCTTAGATATCCCTTGTGTGAATGGTATCCCACAGCTAGTCTGAATAATTTAAAATAAATATCAAAAATGTCGGAACAAAAAAGTCAAACTAGCTTCTTCCTTCCCACAGCTGGTTCCTTGATTTTCTATATTTATTCATTTGATATCTATTTAAGGTACACATTAACTACAAGTTTTCAGTATAATTTATTACAATTTACTCTTCAGAATGTTTAGAAATACTCTCAATATTAAAAAATTTTCTAGATCTTGAATAAGTCAAGATGATGTGACTTGAAAGGAATTCCTGTTAAAGCAATAAAAAATGGTTCACTGAATAGTAACACTTGTTTAAACTGATTGATTATTAGTAATTTTAAATAAAATTAATGCCAATTACAAATAAATTCAAACAGCAGTGAATCAGTGGTAAATCAGAGATAGATAACATCCATCATTGATGCGAATCACCATCGCCATTTTTCAGCATAATTTCTTATTTCTGACTTTCCCTGACCAAACATCAAATCCCCTGATTTTCCCTGACCAAAATCTATTTCCCTGACTATCCCTGACTTTCAAGAATGTGGACACCCTGCCATCTTTTGACCGCTAAAGTTATCGTGGAAAAAAGCCGTGGACAAATGGCGCTTTCAGTGTGAAAGCCGGCGGATGAGGAGGGAAGAATTCGCCCCTCTACTGAAGAGTATCATAGAACAACATCTAAAGAAAGAAACGATCATCAACGGGTTCAAGGCTACAGGTCTTATACACTTAGACCCAGAACAAGTAAACTTCAATCTTTTAAATAAAAGAGAGCAACCAAGTGATCAGTATCTCGACGACAAGATGGAAAAAATCGAAGGGCATCTGAATTACATTGAGACCAAAATCGGTTTGAAAAGGGTGCAACAGATTAACTGTGGAAAGTTTGAGTCAAAAGAGAGCTCTCTTTTTGAAGTGTGGACATCTATCAAAAGTGACATCGAAGAAATGCAAAAGAAGGCAAAAAACACTACTGATTTGTCACCGAGCATGCTGATCAGCTCAGTGAAGAATATTCTATCGATGACCCTAGATGATCCCTAGAAATGGTAATCAAAGACAATTCATTTGATTTCGAAGTCGACTCTCCACCTCTCTCACCATTTAAATCAGAAATGGACCTGTTTCAAACTCTAAAATTCTTAGACACATAAGATGAACCAACGACCTCTCATTCCGAAATAGTTATAGTAGCCACATCCACCGTCGAAGAAGGAACAAATCCCATGAAGACTTGGGAAAATGTCCTTGAAGACCTGGAAGTTGAACAATCAATTGAGTTGGATGTTATTGTGCACGATGATTTGATTTCAGCTAAACCAGTCGCTGCATCCGCCCATGATCTTGGACTGAAAAACATGCCATCTCCTTTCAAACGAGGCTTCCCATTCCCGTCACCATCATCTCTGCAGAAAAAAAAACTGAAAAAAAGGGAGGCGATTCCATCTGCCGTAACAGGCAAACCCTTTAAAGATTATATAAAGAGAAAAGAAGAAAAAAAAGAAGAAGAAAAAGAGAAAAGACGACAGGAATGACAGGAGCGACAATTAAAAAAGGTGCCTAAACAAAAAGAAAGGAAATCCAGAACAAACGTAAAAATAATTTCTGAAAAAAAGGAAAAGATGTCCAAAGTACATAATTGTGAAAAAAAGTCTGATAAAATCAAAAAGAAATCAAAAATAAACGTAAAAAACAGTGGCTGAAGAAATTAAAAATAAATTAAAAACAATCGTTAAAAATGTGGCTAAAGAACAGAAAAATAAATCGAAAACAAACTAAAAACGACGTCTGAAGGAAAGAAAAATGAATAAAAAATAATCTATTTAGTGTTAAGGTTCATGTTTTTTTTCAGTTTTGAAAAAATATTTTACTTCCTAGCATACATTGTTTCAAGTCTGCTATAATGTTGAAATATTTTTATTATTAAAGTTTTACATGAAAATAACTGGTGTGTCAATGTATTAAATTGTTTCAAACATGCATGTTCTTTAAAGTTGTAGATTTAAACAAAAAAAAATGGTATTTTACTAGGGCAGAACTTTTTTTACTGTTTACTTATGTAAACTGTATCTTAGTTATCGTAGCTTACAAGTTTGGATTCAAATAACTCCTAAGTATAAAATTAATAATGTCTTAACAATTATGTAAGTTTTATAATTAATGCTTTATCCATCTAAATAACTATAAGCATTATTTAACATCAATTAACTTAACTTATATAGGATTGAGAATTCACATTCTGTGTACTTTATCGTAAGTTATAAACTGAGTTAATTTCGCAAATGGTGAGTTGCTTATGAATAAAACCCTACTTTTATTATTGTTATATTTTGTTATTATTATTCTAAGCTTAAGGAAATATTCCTCAGGTTTATAGATTTGTCCTTTGACGTTATAGATGATTTTGTTGAAAACGATATAAATTTAAATTAAGATGATTCAACTTAACAGCTTTGATGAACTTTTGCAAGAAATTTGTATGTGTAATACACTTTTATCTCTAAACGATAAACCCCAAAGATTTGGACTGAAAATTCTAAAATTTTCTCTTTTACATATTCTAGGGGCTATGCACTCTCCTAACCCTCCCCCCCATCGACTGTCAATGATGATAGCTAGTTTTTTAATGCAATGGTAATAAAAAGGTGCAAGGGGTAGGTCAGTGGCCTTGATTTTAGCGTAGATACAAAATACAACCGGCCTTAAGTCACTTCACTTAAACTTCTGATGGTCGAATTGTGTCGAGCCGTCACATGATTGGTTGGCTCAACTGCCTTATATATATATGTATAGTATTATTACAATCAATAACATGTGATTTAAAAACTTGGTTTTCTTTTCCTTAGGTGTTGATTGCCAACAAACCTCTGGTGGCTGCCATGTTTTACATAATAAAATAATTGAGTTATCTAAGCTTTTATTTCGATCATTCATGATTTCAAGCATACTTTCACACAAGCATAATAAAAGACTAAGGAACGAAATGATTAAAATAAAAGTTTTCGAATTATAGAAGCTAGAATCAAGCATGTTCTACTGTAATAAATCATTAGTAGCTTTAGTGTCATGCATCGAAAAAATATTTCTCTGTTATTTTTATCCATATTCAATCCACTGCAAATCCGTATGTGATGGTAAAAGTTTATCTTGGTTCATCATATATTATATTTCGCTACGTAATACACACATCAGTCCACATATACCTTTCAATTTAATCCATTTTACTTTGAAAATTAACTTATAAAATGGCATTCTAGCCGCGACCGTAATTTGGCATGGGAAAACCGCTATTAGGCATGCAGCGACCGTTATTAGGAATTTCAGTTGGATAGCTATGTCTTCATTACACAATGTTTTACTAAATAATATTATTTATTTTTGTGACATAAATATACTATTCGAAACTTAAATTTAATTCTAAAGTATAATTAGCCAAAATAAATTTAGCCTGATCAGCTGGTTCAAATTCATAGACAATGTTAACTCTGTCTTACTTTAACCGACCAGAATTTGGGTTGTTTACCTTATATCTTAATTATTTTGATTAGAGTAATCAGCTGTCTTGAGAAAAATCATAATCTGCCTTCTGTCACTTTTATATTTATTTAAGTTTTTTGGTTATTTTTTTAGTTTACAGCAGGAACTGCTTTATAAAAGCATTAATATCGAGGTGGATTTTTAATATTCAAATATAATAAAAATTTATAATCTGTTGAAGAAAATAAATCAGTTACCGAAAATAATTTTAGTAAGTAGGAATAAAAAACTTGATTAACTAAAACAATAGATTTAATTTCACCAATATCAAACAAATATATTCACTTCAAATTGGCTGTCTAAAAGAAATTCCTAATAAAAGTTCTTTAAAAACGTAGACGGACGAACAAGAAGTTCTATTTAAAAAGTGTTACACCTTCCTAGTGGTACTCCAACAAGGGTGATACACTCCAAGAAATATACAGGACTAGGTATAAGAAGGACAGCATGGGAGATAAGATTACTGGTTCGCACAAAAGAAAGTAAAAATACCCTAAGAAAAAAGGTAATTAAGTAGTTATCCATAACCAAATCTTCAAGTTTTTAAGGAAACTGGGTTTCAACAATATGGGCCTCCCAGCCACAAAAAGAGAAAACAATATTTTTGTGTACAAACAAGTCCTAAAAGCCAGGTGTTGAAGAAGTATGGATTATATCCAGGGATTTCCTTAAGAGGACATATAATGCTTTCTAAGGTTGGCAGAGCCCCTAATAAAAAATGTTGTAGAAATTCAAATGAATATGTGAACAAATTAAATGAAGAAAACTAACAACCAGATGAAGAGAACTGTGTATTTTGGATGCTGGGAGTTCAAAGAAAAATTGAAGATAAAAAGGAAAGCCATAATCAAAAGGAAGCAATAGTAAAGGCTCACATTTAGAGTTGAGACCACTTCATCACAATCCAAGAATCCGAAGAAATCACACGGGGAAAATCTATTAACACAAAGCTGTACCTCAAGCAGGGGTGAACCCAGGGGAGGATAAAGGGGATATACCCCCCCCCCCCCGAAATTTTGAGGAACAGAAATTTTGGACAAGACAACCATTTTCGGGTACCACTACGCGACTACAATTTTTGCCTAACGCGAAGCGAAGACGATTTTTGTTTACCGCGCCCCGAAGACGATTTTTATCTACCGTGATGCAACAATGATTTTTATCAACTGCGACGAGACATTATTTTGACTAGGGCGACGACGATATTCGTCCACCGCGACGTCCATATTCGTCTATTGTTACACGATACTCGCCCACCACAATGACCTTATTTGTCTACAGTCACATTTCTTGGGATTTTCGTGAGTACCTTAATACCCAAATCCCCCTTCTGTAGGACATCCCCCCCAAAATTAAATCCTGCCTTCGCCCCTAAAAGGGAGAGCAAATAACGATTATTAGACTTCATTTTAGTCCAAAACAAAATGTGGAATCTCTGTTAACGATGAGGCCTTTTTATTTTAAGACTTAACCCCACATATTAAACATCAAAAGACCCGTCTCTATGTACAGATTTGGCAAGCGTCTTTAGATTTTTAATTTAGGCAATATAACTCGAAAAAAGTGTGAAAAACTGATTAGAAAATAAAATCTGTTAAGACAGAAGCAAAAATGTACACAAATAAACATATGATCAGCTGTTTAAATTAGGCCTAGCTTAGATATCAAATTAGTTTCAAACTCAGCCCAGCTGTTTTTTTTTATTTTAAAAGGAACAAAACAACTAAAATTTGTTGTGATCAGACACTTAATTTTCTTTCAAACATGCTAATAACGAGACGACAAACAAGTGTTACAGCAATCGGACTGGCGGGGCAATGCATGGCAAGATGTTTCCACGCGGCAGGACAACTTACGGCAAGGTGTACAAACGCGGAGGCTCCATACTCGGAGCTGGAACAATTAGTGGAAAATCACACAGACAAAAATCGCTCTAACAAATCCAAGGATTCAGCAGCAATCACTTGGCGGGATGGCATTACCATGTCAGAAATGTGGCGCGCTATGTTTTAAAGGAGAAAAAAGAGAGAGAGGCTGAAGAACTCTGTGCTCGTAACGTTAAGCAAGAGCTACTGAATTGAAGAAAACAATAGCGGAGGGTTTTGCTTCAAACAACAATTTCAATAATTACGACCAATGCAGAGACTATATCCGATAGATCCGATAGAGACTATATCCGATAGATAGACTAGATGGTTGGAGAGGAGGGTGTAAGACACCGTCGGGAGCAGGCAAGAGTATAATTATTCTGCATCTTGTAAAGAAGATGGATTTTTACCTGGAGCTGAATTATGTTTTAATGGCAAGAACAACACTGGTGATTATCAAAACGAGATGAACTCTACTCTTCATGCCGAGTGGTTTGAAAAGGTAATACGTTTATTACCAAAAGGTTCGGCCATGTTCTTGATCAGGCACCCAACCACACAATGGTGGATCCTGCTACAAAAAATCCAACTATGGCTTGGCTAAAGAACAAAATAATTTTGTTCCTTACTGGAAGAAACATTTCACTTCCATCTGATTTTCCAATTACCAAGAAAAGACAAAGGCTGAGCTGATCGTCATGCCAGACCACACTTCCGTACACCGGAGAAAGTAGGCCCACTTGATAAAACTGTGAAGTCCTGAGGTCACCCTTTTTTGGCTTCCAGTTACACAATGTAAACTGAATACGATTGGGCTTATCTGGGCTTGTTAAAGGGAAAATCGCAAGGCTAACCACACAGAAAAAGAAAGATCAATGGACGTGATGAATAACCATTGTGAAGAAGCCCAGCGATCGGCCACTCCAGACCTTGGAAGAAATGTATTGAGCAATCAAAAACCAATGAAGTAACTACTGGGAAAAGGACAAAATAATTGATTTACCACCTGCAGAACGATTGGAGATCATCTTAAATGAGAACACGGCTGACAGTGATTTTTCTCGTTAAAGGCTAAATCCACAAATGAACTGAACTGATTATTATAGATAATGACTATTTAATGTAAATAGTCTAGAAATGTCCCCCAACAGGTAATCCATTTAGAAACCCGTCACTGGAGGCCTCATGAAAAAACGTGATGGGAAATTATATTGAACAATAAAGCTGTGTCGGGTGTCAGGGTGTTGACATCTGATTTTGAAATTCCAGTATATTTCCAGTATTTCCAGTACAACTTTTTTCAAAATTCCAGTGTCACTCGCTAACTATTTAACTGACTAAGGAGTACCATTAACAAAATTTGTATCAATATGAACGTTTTATTGTTCAAATTAAATAACTGGTTTACAGCACCGACAAATAAGATTAATAATATGCTAAAAACTCGTCAAAAAATAACATAATTGTTTGGTTTTTTTAGGGCCTCCAACTCCCGTTATAGCCCACGTTCCTCCCACTTTATTACCCAAATAATAAATGCAAAATTACAAGCATTAACTGATAGTAACAGTTTGCAGAAAAAAGTAATAATAAAAAACAATGAAATACAAAACTGATAATTTTTCAACACACTCAGCTTTATTCTCCTCCTGTCATGGCAACTGCTTTGGAAGATCGAAAGACAATAAAAAAATTTTAGAATGAAAAAACAAAAATGAAGCTTTGTACCTGTGGTTTACTCAACACAGAGATAAAAGTGTGTCAATATCAGGCCCAATCTTACAAGAAAATACCTTAAAGTTGCAAAATGAACTGAACTAAGGTGAACCTCAGCTGGCGTAGGTTGGCTTGATAGATGGAAGAAAAGATATGGAATTCGGCAGCTTAATAGCTGTGGCGAGAAGCTTTCAATAAATTTCGAAGCTGATTGATAGGAATAAATTTCATGCGCTTTTGAAAAAGGAAAACTTATCAGGTATCAGATACTCAATATACTGATGAGACTGGTCTCAGTTACAAATTTTTACCGGCAAAAACCCAAGCACTGAAGGCCGAAGCGGCAGTGCCTGGTTACTAATGTAGCAAAGAAAGAGTGACGATTCGTGTATGCAGTAATGACATGGTAAATATGAAAATTAACTGTATATGATAAGCAAGTCAAGAAATCGGAGGTCATTAAAGAATGTTTCAAAAAAAGCTTTGACATTGAAATATTACAATTAAAAAAGGAACGGTTTTTTAAAGAATTTTATGCTGCAAACAGAACAGTTTTTGAAATAAAAAAATTTGCCACAGAAAGCAATATTGCTTCTTGATAATGCTACGTGCCACCCTGACGAGGACAACTTGAAGATGAGGACATAAAAGCCATGTTTTTGCCTCCAAATGTAATTTCTTAATGTCAACCTATGGATCAGGAAACAATAAGAGGCAATGAAGAGAAGTTACAAGAAACCTGCTTTCTTCTTTACTTGACTCTATGGACCAGGGAGAAGACTTGGTGAACAGATTGCGTCATCTTAATTTGAAAGACGTGGTTTATTACTATGTGGCCCAATCATGGAGAGAGTTGGGGCGAACACCATCAATAAATCTTGGAAAGTATGGCTCCAAGAAAATGAAGAATCTCCGGGTGATGGAAATGTACAGAAAGAGACCGAACCGAATAATACCAGCCCACTTCTGTTGTTACAGAACAAGCGCCGGGTTGCGCAGATGCAACAGAAGGAAGCGAATGAGTGGATAGCCCAAGATGAACAATACAGAGAGGCGGATGAAGTAGTAAACATGGCAAACAGAAAAGGAGAAAAAGTCATAAAGAGGATGTGGTGTTGGAAGAAAGTGCACACAAAGTTTCACACAGTATAGGACACAAAGCTCTAGAAAAAGCGTTTAAGAATGCAGAACTGCTGGAGGAAACATCGTCATCCTAGGTTATACTCCTGAGACTGCGAAATTTAGCGGCCAGAAAAAAGACTATCACAAACTTTTTTTACCCTAGATTAAGTTCAGATTCATAGCTCAATGCATTTTATGTGTGTAAATTTTGTATAGGCCTAGATAATTCCATAGGCTACTTAAAATTTCCATTGTATTTTGAAGTTTTGGTACGGTATGTTTTATTCACTTATGTTAAGTGCATTTGAAAAGTTTCCCACAAGATAAAGATATTAAATCAAGAAAAATAAACATGTAATAAAAGCTGTTACCTTCTAATAAAATGGTAGAATATTTCATTTCATAAGTTTTGCTGTCAAATCAAATTCAACTTGGAATAAAACAAATTGGGCAACCTTCATCGAGTCTGAAGATAATTTCATAGGATTATTTAAAATTTCCATTGTATTTTGAAGTTTTTGTACAGTATGTTTTATTCACTTATGTTAAGTGCATTTGAAAAGTTTATCATAAGATAAACATATTAGATCAAGATAAATAAACATGTAATAAAAGGTGTTACCTTCTAATAAAATGGTAGGCCTAGAATATTTCATTTCACATGTTTTGCTGTCAAATCGAATTCAACTTGGAATGAAACTAATTGAGCAATCTTCATCGAGTCTGGATTACCCGACCTAAACTGGCTGCGGCAAGGTCAGATAAGCGAATAGGTTGGATACAGGAAATAATACAAAAATCGTTGAAAGTGTGTTAGGGCCTACCTAATTTTTACCTGCACATGGAAGTCTTTCAAATGCACTTAACATAAGTGAATAAAACATACCGTACCAAAACTTCAAAATACAATGGAAATTTTAAATAGCCGTATGACATGATCTAGGCCTATACAAAATTTACATACTCACATAAAATGCATTGAACTATGAAACTAAACTTAATCTAGGATAAAAAAGGTGATTGTCTTTTTTCTGGCCGCTAAATCTCGCAGTCTCCTCTTAACAGAACATAGGCTTTACAACTGAAAAAACAAATTCTACAAATATTAGTGGATACAAATTAATTTCCAGCTTCTGTCAACAACAATAAAATGGGGTGGAGTTTTTATTATCACTAAAAACTACCTTGACAGTGTCATTGAAATCAAAACCGATAACTTTAGCAAAGAGACTCTTGCTGAATTCTCAGTTATCGAACTAAATTAAAAAATAAGAGATATACACAATAATTGTTGGAGCCTACAGGTCCAAAAGGCTGATCTCTAGCCCAAACCTATTCATAGACTATCTTGACGCCCATGACATTTCATCTCGAAATAGACAAGCTGTAATTCTGGAAGATACTAATATAAATCTCATCAACGATCAAAGCCTGGATACTTCAAAATTAAAATGTCTAGCTTTTTACAACATAACCTATGCCTATACACCAGAATTAATAACTCCCAACTCTGTAAGCAGTATTGACAATTGCCTGACGAACATAAATATTGACAAGGTAGAGGTAAACTCATAAAATCGATATCTCCGACCACCTTGCTAATAATTTGAAAATTAAGGACCAAAACATCTCAAAAGAACCCCTACACGAAATCGGATGAAACCGTCACCATCAGAGAATTAAAAAACTGAAAGTTATTTTGAAAAGCATTTGTAACTGAAAATCGCTGGATGAATGAAGACATCTTTATTTATTTATAACTTGAGGACACGAACTTCGGAATCCGTCTTCAACGCAAATTTGGTTGATGATAAATACAATAATTTTATTAAAATACTCTTGCAAGAAATAGACTTTATCATGCCCCATTCATGTAAAACTATCAGAAACTAAACTATGGAGATCTTCTGGGATGAAAGTACAATTATCTAATTTTAAGAAACTAGTAACTGCTGCACATGATAAATATATTATAACAAACAAAGAAGAGGACAAGACCAACTATCATAGGCTCAAGGAAACCTATGACCTGGAAGTTAAAAAAAAAAGAAATCGGACCAGACTATGAATAGAATTGCTAATGCTACAAATAAATACAAGGAAATTTCAAATATTATCAATAGAGACAAACGTAGCATCGGACAAGAACTTAAGCCTTAATGTGGATGGACGAACGATATCTGAACCTTTGAGTATCTGTAACTATCTGAAGGGCCTCAGGAAGCCCTGAAATAGCACAAACTTGCTCGAATCTACCCCACAAAAACTTTAATCAGGAGAGAGGTGTTTCACATGACCTAGGCCTGCAAACTAATACAAGAACTACTAAACTGGGGGATATTGGGGCTACTAAACTTCGCCCCAATAAGGGACCTAGAAGAAAATCTTCCGAGGATTTCAGCCTAAAAACTCGGCAAAAATTTATGGCATTTCAAACAAAATCATAAAGTACTTCTAAACGGAACTGACATCATTTACCAACAAGCTAACTAGCACGTAAAGAAGGTCCTCATCTAACAAAAGAGAGGGCCAGGATCATGAATAACCTACAGCACGTAAAGAAGGTCCTCATCTAACAAAAGAGAGGGCCAGGATCATGAATAACCTACACTATCAGCAACATTGCAAACCTTACTTTGTATCAAACAAAATCATGACAGTCATCTCGAAAATGTTTCAGATGAATATAAATGTACCACAATACCGGCTTGCTAAAACAAGTAAAACTCCTAGGCTAAACCTTTTTCAAACTAGGCCTGGCCTCACAAGACCACCCTGGAAGACGCTCCGAAATTAGTTAAGGCACTGCGAGTAGAGGACCGAGGACCGAGGTAAAGTGAGGGCCTGTTTGCATGACGCCCAGTACAGTTGAGGACAGTTGACAGTAGCTGTCCCTTTTTTTAAAACGGACTGTCCAACTGTTCTTGACTGTCTCTGCTCGTTTGCACGGCGCAGATGATTTCTAGACAGTAGCATTTCCACAAATGAACTGAACTGATTATTATAGATAATGACTATTTAATGTAAATAGTCTAGAAAAGTCCCCCAACAGGTAATCCATTTAGAAACCCGTCACTGGAGGCCTCATGAAAAAACGTGATGGGAAATTATATTGAACAATAAAGCTGTGTCGGGTGTCAGGGTGTTGACATCTGATTTTGAAATTCCAGTATATTTCCAGTATTTCCAGTACAACTTTTTTCAAAATTCCAGTGTCACTCGCTAACTATTTAACTGACTAAGGAGTACCATTAACAAAATTTGTATCAATATGGACGTTTTATTGTTCAAATTAAATAACTGGTTTACAGCACCGACAAATAAGATAAATAATATGCTAAAAACTCGTCAAAAAATAACATAATTGTTTGGTTTTTTAGGGCCTCCAACTCCCGTTATAGCCCACGTTCCTCCCACTTTATTACCCAAATAATAAATGCAAAATTACAAGCATTAACTGATAGTAACAGTTTGTAGAAAAAAGTAATAATCAAAAACAATGAAATACAAAACTGATAATTTTTCAACACACTCAGCTTTATTCTCCTCCTGTCATGGCAACTGCTTTGGAAGATCGAAAGACAATAAAAACATTTTAGAATGAAAAAACAAAAATGAAGCTTTGTACCTGTGGTTTACTCAACACAGAGATAAAAGTGTGTCAATATCAGGCCCAATCTTACAAGAAAATACCTTAAAGTTGCAAAATGAACTGAACAAAGGTGAACCTCAGCTGGCGTAGGTTGGCTTGATAGATGGAAGAAAAGATATGGAATTCGGCAGCTTAATAGCTGTGCTAGAAGCTTTCAGTAAATTTCGAAGCTGTTTGATAGGAATAAATTTCATGCGCTTTTGAACAAGGAAAACTTATCAGGTATCAGATACTCAATATACTGATGAGACTGGTCTCAGTTACAAATTTTTACCGGCAAAAACCCAAGCACTGAAGGCCGAAGCGGCAGTGCCTGGTTACTAATGTAGCAAAGAAAGAGTGACGATTCGTGTATGCAGTAATGACATGGTAAATATGAAAATTAACTGTATATGATAAGCAAGTCAAGAAATCGGAGGTCATTAAAGAATGTTTCAAAAATTGCTTTGACATTGAAATATTACAATTAAAAAAAGGAACGGTTTTTTAAAGAATTTTATGCTACAAACAGAACAGTTTTTGAAATAAAACTTTGCCACAGAAAGCAATATTGCTTCTTGACAATGCTACATGCCATCCTGACGAGGACAACTTGAAGATGAGGACATAAAAGCCATGTTTTTGCCTCCAAATGTAATTTCTTTATGTCAACCTATGGATCAGGAAACAATAAAAGGCAATGAAGAGAAGTTACAAGAAACCTGCTTTCTTCTTTACTTGACGCTATGGACCAGGGAGAAGACTTGGTGAACAGATTGCGTCATCTTAATTTGAAAGACGTGGTTTATTACTAAGTGGCCCAATCATGGAGAGAGTTGGGGCGAACACCATCAATAAATCTTGGAAAGTATGGCTCCAAGAAAATGAAGAATCTCCGGGTGATGGAAATATACAGAAAGAGACCCAACCGAATAATACCAACCCACTTCTGTTGTTACAGAACAAGCGCCGGGTTGCGCAGATGCAACAGAAGGAGGCGAATGAGTGGATAGCCCAAGATGAACAATACAGAGAGGCGGATGAAGAAGTAGTGAACATGGCAAACAGAAAAGGAGAAAAAGTCATAAAGAGGATGTGGTGTTGGAAGAAAGTGCACACAAAGTTTCACACAGTGAAGGACACAAAGCTCTAGAAATAGTGTACAAGTATGCAGAACTGCTGGAGGAAACATTGTCTACCAAGTTTTAACTCCTGAGGAGTCTGCAAGATTTAGCGGCCAGAGAAAGACAAACAGGGAGTAGAGAAAAGATAAACACAAATTTTTTTACCCAAGATTGTTTAGTTTTGTAGTTCAATGCATTTTAGGTGAGTATGTAAATTTGTATACATAGGCCTGTTTTAAATTTCCGTTTTATTTTTAAGGTTTGGTATGTTTTAATCAATTTTGTTAATTTGTAAAGTTTTCCATGTGCAGATAAAATTTAGAAGGCCCAACACATTCATCAATTTTTTTCATTATTTTCTGTGTTATCCAACCTACTTGCTTATCTGGCCTTGTTTAGGTCGAGTAATCAAGACTATAAGATTACCCAATTAGTTCCATTCTAACTTCAATTCTATTTGACAGCAAAACAAATGAAATGAAATATTCTACCATTATAACAGAAGAAGGTAGCAGCTTTTACTATGTGTTTATTCATTTAGATTTAACACTCAAAATAAAAAATTAACTTTTTTGAAATCAAACTCATTAAGAGGTGACTTCATTTCATAACCTAAAACTAATAAGGCCTATAAATATTTTAGATTTAGAATTTACATAGGCCTAGTTCAAATCTTGTTTTTAAATGGGAACATCATGGCTCAGCGATAATGCACATGAACTCCAGGGTAATATACCGTACTGCAACAAGAAAAGTGGTAGGTCCTTTCAGACCTAGGCCACGGACCAAGATTTAACCGCATTGTTGTTCAAGCCACCTAAGCCATTGAATATTCTTGGCAATCTATCAGTTCGATAGACTCTTTTTAAGAATCAGATTAAATTCTTTCTTTCAGTTACTGAGGCTGAAAAATAATGCTATTAACCCTCGAGCGGGCGCACGCGGAGTTTTCCTCCGCACGTGTTTTTTATGTTAAAATAAACAGACATAATGGGTGTCGGCGGTCGTGTCCGGCTCCGTACTTTAAGCCCCTCATTCCAGGAATTTCTTAAAGCTATTTATACCCCCCACCCCCCCTTGGTACCTCGTTATAAGCAATTCAGAGATGATGTCTCAGTTTGCGGAGCGCCCTCTCCCATTACACAGACACTGATGCCTATTTTCAAAATTCATAACAGCAATGGATTTGTAATTATTATTAATTTATTGGACTTTTCCTTTTGCTTTCGAAAAAAAGAAGCGAAAGGAAAAGTCCAAAAATGTAAATAATAATTAATACATATTTAATACTAGAAAATTATTTACTATGTTTAGTTGAAATATTACACCTATTAAGTTGAAAAATTAATTGAATCGACGATAAAATGTGATTCCTAGTAAAGATGGCCAACATTTAAATACAATATTTCGTTATAAAACAAGTAAAATGGGTTAAATTTGTGCAATCTAGTGTTGCGGAGTAAAACTCCGCATGCGCCCGCTCGCGTTTTGCCAGTGAAGCGCCCGCTCAAGGGTTAATGTGGCTTACTGCCATAGGCATTTTCTACACACTACACATATAAAACTAGGTGATGTAGCTTCATTAAAATTGGAAAATAATGTGTTAGGTGTTACCGCTTTACATACCACACAAGTTTAATGTAGTTTATCAGAGATACCTCTTCTACCAAACATACCATGGCCCTAGCATTACAAATGTGGCATGTTTGACTAATTATCGGTTCATTATCGGCCTCAGTGGCTGTGAGAAACAATTTAAACTGGTTCATAAATAGAGAGTCAATCCAACTGATAGATTGTTATAATGTTAAAGGGCATATTAGTTATTAGGAGTCTTGAAGAACATGGAACATTGCAGGAAAATTTTGGTCTTAGGCCTAGGTCTGAGAGTTCTCGTTACAGTATAATATTTATTACCTCGGGAGCGCTGAGTCGTTGTGTACTTATACATACAATTATTTTAAGATAATATTTTGATAAAACACTATACTTCATTAAAATAATTAAGTATAATATGGATTTTAAAAGGGAAAGTAATTAATTAAGAGCAAAAAGAACTATTGAACGTAGGAGGTAGGAAGAGAGAAAGAGAGAGAAAGAAAAAGGAGAGTAGCACCAGCAGTTTCTATCGCAGTGTTGCCATTTAGAAAATGAAATATTATTTAAAATATTGATCGGTATTGCATATATTGAGTTCTTAAACTTATGTCACCCTATTCTCTCCCTTATTTCATCATCCATGTTTACAAGTCACCTTTTTCAAAATTATTTATCTAAATTGTTCAATTGTTGGTGTGTTAGAGATTGAGATCTTCTAAAGGAAGTTTCACAATTATTCCCAAAGCAGCCTGCTTTGACCTTAGACTAGCTAGTCTAAGCTTTGACCGGGAAATGGGAGGTTCAGAATTACGTCATAAGATGAATATGTAAAAGCTAGTATGCATTGGATGTTTTGAAGAAGCATCCTAGGGGGTGTCGTCCATGACAGGTTCGGGCATCACCTCTCCTAGATTCGGGAGCCCTCAATACCTCAATATGGGGGCTTTCTCCAAGATAGACAAACTTGAACGAACATTTCCAAACGTCCAGGTAGGTTATAAAAACTGTCTTACCTGCAAACTAACTTAAACCACTTTCACTAACCTAATACAACCTATCTAAACGAAAATTAACTAAAGTACCTGGTGGACCAAGCCTTTCTCGGTATTATTTTATTCTTACCAGGGGCTGTTTCTAAACGATGTTGGTGAATTAATAAAATTTACTTTGTATTTTGTAATACTAAGATCCCGATAAGAATACAATGGAGATGAGTAGTAACTAGTGATTAGTAATTAGTAGCTGGTATTTGTGAAACGCGTTTAGAAACACCACCCAGAGGGGTGTTTCTAAACGCGTTTCACAAATAATAGCTACTAATCACTAATCACTCCATACAATGCATCTCCGTTGTATTCTTACGGTTTTGAAACGGAATCTTAGTATTACAAAATACAAAGTCAATTTTATTAACTCACCAACATCGTTTAGAAACAGCCCCCAGTTCATCCAATCACCATAAAATATTTCAGTGTCGTAAACGTTTTATCTTTATCCCCCACGCTGTATTTTTCTTAGATGACTGCAGTTTGCAAACAGCTGTTATGATTATTTGTTTACCATGGCAACTCATAAGGCCAAAGTAAAAATTTTACAACTTTAGAATTCACTTAACTACCTTATTCGATTTTCTCTGGCCAAGTAATACATACATACATAAATGATACATGATGTCTCCGTCCGTGGTCCTTTGCAACAAGGAATTGGACAGGTCAAAATCTGTCTAGAACAGATTTTTTAGTACAGGTAATAAGTTGCCTGCTTACAACCTTTGAAGGAAATCCTCAGAGCCGCTTTTGAGATCGTTGCGCAAGCAAGCACGATAACATCACTCATATAAGAGTATAGGAAGGATTAATCTAATCTGAGCTATAACATACATTACCCGAGCCAACCCGGACGGTGTGAAACGTTCCCGTCTCCAGAGGCCCTTGTTATCTTCTATACCTATAAAAGGCAAAACCCTCACTCATTCACTCATTCACTCACTCACTCACTCATCACTAATTCTCCAACTTCCCAATAACCCAGAAAGCTGAAATTTGGTACACTGTTTCTTTAGGCATTAAATAGGAAAACTAATAGTTTTCATCCTGATCTGACCCTCAGATTCCGCCACAGACCCTGTCAAAGATCCCATATTATCCTTATGGCAGAATATAAATTGATGAAATGTTTATATTTAAACAGATGTGAAAAAGCAAGAAATTTAGTAGAATATCAAACCAGCTGCCAGGAACAGAACATAAAATAAATCACTGACCAGAGATAAGGCCGTTACAGCAGGCCGTTTGTGCAATCCGTTTTTGAAAATATGCAAACGTTAAAAAGATATAAGACCTTTCTTACCTGTAACAGCTGTTAAAAGAGCTAATTTAAACCATTTATTTTATCTACATCATTAGAAAATATCCCGGTTGCAACAGACCTGCATACTCAGCGAATTTCAAATGAAAAACAACATATTTCATAGGCCAGTCATTCTACGAAAAGTAACATGGGGAACCTCAAAATACCCCCGTTGCAGCAGACCTGCATACTCAGCGAATTTCAAGTGCAAAACAACATATTTCAATCCAACATAGCGAGATTTGACATGTTTTTATAAGCTCCATAAGAATAACATGGGGAATGAGTATGCAGGTTTGCTGCTACAGGTATGTTTAAACTGGTTGGTTTTAATTCAATATTTAGTAGATCTGAACTAGAAGAAGCCATTTACCAAGTTTTATCAAGATATGTTGAGAAATAAGCGAAATATAGAATTTTACTTATTTCCCATAAGGTTAACATTGAGACAACGTACTCTGTTTACCACTTTCAATATCTCGGTAACCAATGGACATAGAGCAGTAATTCAACATACTAAATTGTTTGTTTTTTTGAGCTGAATTCAATGGTGCCAACAAAAATTTGACAAATTTTATTTTTCTATGTGAAAAACTCAAAAAACCCATTTTTGGGGGGGTTTATCCCCCTTTACCCCCCCCTTCCGGTGGTCCGATTGGGCTGGTTTACGAACTTGTCCGAGTGATTACCAATTTACACGTCTGTACCAAATTTCATTAAGATCGGACCATATTTACGGCCGCTATCGTGTTAACAGACATATATATATATATATATATATATATATATATATATATATATATTCGAACGAATGGTGTTTTTTGCTTCTGGGGACCCCAAAATGAAAAGTTAACATGGTCTCGGACTTAGGTCTTACCATGAGTACTACCGTAATAGCTTATTCCTTTAAGGAAATTCGCTAAAAACTGCAAGAAAACGGTTTTTGATGGAATTCTACTTTAAAAAATATGAATTTTAACATATCCAAAGTTTACCAAAATCGGACCATGGGAACCTCACTAAAATCACGTTTCAAAATGGCGGCTTTTCCCACCATACAAACATTTTTGAAAAAAATACATTCGACTGCATTTTGTATCAATGTTTTTCGAGATATTGACTTTTTACCACCGCCAATCATCATTGGGTAATTGATTCTAAATTTTGACAGAGTTTACATTTTCGGCCGCCATCTTGGATCCGCCATGCATATTAGATTAAATATTTTTTTCGAATCTAAAGATGGTGTTGTGACGCATCATTATGGACTAGATTCTTACCCTGAACACAATGCTGAAATCCGTTTTTGAAAATATGCAAACGTTAAAAAGATATGCTCAAATAAAAATTCATCCCTTTACATTTCTTAAGGACGTTTATTTTTTTTAAAGATTATTCAAGAATTATCTCTTATATCTCCGGTTCTAACTAAGGTATGTAGTTCGTTTTGGTCTTAAAATATTCAGTCATTTAACGGCTTTTATGTGAGCTATTGATCATTAAAATCGGACGACTGCTGGACGAGCTATAAGGCTAAAATCGACACGAAAATCCATTTTTTAGATATATGTTTTTTGTCAAAGGTGATATAAAAGAATATAACTCATCCTATTTTTGTCAGATTTCAATTATCAATATGTCAAATGAAAGCTAGTAGATCAGCGCGTGTTTCAAAACCAATCCAACTTGCAGGCCATGTTTGGGACTTGAGATACAAATCTTTAACCCTTTCGGTCCCAGCGTCCATGATCATGGACACACATTTTAGACAGTTATTAAAATATTTTCTATCAGTTTACATCGTTCCAGTCCTTTTGTCCTGGTTCATAGACTCTTTAAGAAGGGAATTTTTGATTTTCAACAGATTTTAGGTTGGCTATCCTGATATCACACAGAGGACAGAGACAAACACTTAAAATGGCGAATGGCGGCGACAGATGCAAGCTGTAAGCTACGCCAGCGCTGCCTAGTGGTGGAGTTGACAATCAGGCCGTTTTAACGCAGGAAATAATAATTTTTAAACTGTTGTTTTGTTAATGAAAAGCTGAAATTTTAAATCATCTCACAAATTGTTATAAAATTGTTTTTTAATTATTTTTCAACTGATAGATTTTTAAGAATAATAATAATTTTGGTAATGATTGTACAACTGTTGTAAATGATTTGTAAACTGTTATTAAATTGTTTTGTTTTAAAATTCTCTCACTATTAAAAAACTGTTGTAAAATAGTTAAGTAAACATTATACAATGATTGTTAACTCAAACTTATTGTGAACAGATTTTTTAATTATTGTAAATTATTGCTTTATGAATTACAATGATTGGCATGCCCGTAGGGATATGTTGTTTGTGAGAGTATGTCTGACCATCAGTACAAGAGAGCTCGCAAGCACTTTTTTATTACTTATTTGGCAATACCCTACATAATTTGACGTTATAAAAATGTTACAATAGCAATCTAAAAGGATCAAATTAACTTCATATGCATATTAGTTCCGGCATGTCATTCATTATTTTTGATGCCACAAAGACTTAAACTTATGTGTCCCAGAACGTGGACGATGTGACTCAACAGGTTCTTGATGCCCACCTAACCTAGTTTCGCGAGCACGAAATACGGCGGGCGGCAAAAACTGGAAACACACAAAATCTTCTGATAAAAGTCAGCTGAAAAGAGAAAATTAAATGTTTATGTTGAGCTGTCAACAACTTGTTTTTCGTGGACTTTACACTATGAAAGTTTTTGATGCAATATTTCATTAAAAGTTTTCTTTGTCCGTCTGCGATCCAAAACAGCATTGCCAACCGCAAGAGAGTCTTTTACCCGGAAACCCGAGCTCAAAACCTAAATTTTCCAATTGGCTACCAAATAGGCCAACATATAAAAAAAACTCTTATCGTATAAAATCTTGTAAAAAGATAGTTGTACAAAATTTACCTAAAACAAAAACAATTAATTATGTTATTCTCTTATAAGAACAATTTTTCAAGCTTGTATGTTTATATGCTTGCTTGGTTGCACAATTATTTCAGCCATTCCAAGTTTCACACTGGACAATTAGGCCATTGATTATCGACAATCAATGTCAATGTCGATGTGGATAATCAATGGTAAGGCCATGTTTACAACTAGTTTATGGACTTTAAAAAATATTTAATCTAGTTTTCCAGGATATACTTCTGCTTGTGTGTCGATTTGTAAATTACAGTAATATGTTATGAGTTTTGAAAACTTTTCAAACACTTTATTTTTCAAGGAAAAATTAACAATAGGCTGGTCCCGTACAATACTCCACAAAATTACACGTCATCATAGTTTTGATAAAATCTTTTATTCTATTTTTAAAAGAGGATTTTAAAATATACAGAGCAATGAAAGATATATTTCTTAACCAAAAAATGCTAATTTTTAATGTTTATTAATGATTACTTTAGAATTATATTGAAGTTTTCTGGTTTTGTATGGAACATTTGTAACGGTTCCGTACCGGACCAGTGTGAATGGAGGTTTCAAATCAAGTAATTTTTATGTTATAACATAAGGGTATTGTTATTTCATCAATAACAAATTAAGAAATTATTAGTAGTATTACAGTTTTATTCAATATACTCACATTATGTACAAAAATTATATTTATATTCTTAAAAGTAACTCGATTTAGGCTAAAAACTTGGGACAGATCAACGAATAGTTAGTTCATTTCTGAATAGTTAGGATAGGGATAGTTCATTTCTGAGTCACTGCTATTCTTCTTAGAACGAAAAACACACTTGCAATGGGGGTGAACCCTTTTGCGCTCATAGCGTGACACCATTGACTATGGTGACACACTATTAATCGCCCTCCTTTCCCTGTCGGTACTTTCAATCCTCCACTCTTGTCCGAGTGTTGCCAGATAAACTTACTGGAGTGATTTTGATTCACCCAAGTCTCGTCGAGGTAGACCCGATCGTTTAGTATAGGTTCCTGCTTTAGCTAGTGCATTTTGCGCAAGAACCGCGCACAAGCAGCGACTACTCTCCATCAGAAATTTGCGCCCGTCGTTGGCTTTTTTATAACTGAATCCTAGGGCACGTAAAAGCCGTCGAACGGAGCAGACACTACCAGTGTGGCCAATTAATTCTCTCTAGCTTGAAGTTCCTTGCGTACATTTTGAGCAGTTTGTAAATCTCCCCTGTCATAAAATATCAAAACTGTCCCCCTCACTACGCCTTAATCAGTCATTTAACAATGTGCGAACCGCTTCTCTCGGGACTCGGGAGTATGGTTTGCTAGGAGGTACACTACTTTCTCTTTTTACTTCTTTGGCACACCTTTGAATAGGCCGGAGACTAATTCCACACATTTTGATGTCAGTTCTTGGCTTTTATTGAAGTCAATAGCTTTACGAATACTTTGAATGAACTCAATAGCTTTACGAGTTCAGCTTTCGTCGGCTGAACGTTTTTGCAAAACTAAGAACGTTTGCAACCACATTTTTGGTTTGTTACTTATGGTCACCTAGAAAAATGCTCTGTAACCGTCGTTTCTTGGGTGGCTCAAACTGGATTTCCCCTGACTCCATGATGAAAACAAAACAAACCCGACAAAATAAGAGAGAATGCAAAAATAGGTTTCATGTTCACAGATTGCACACTGATTAAACAAAAACCGTTATTGTTAAAATTGACTGATTGTGTAAATTAAGTGTTTACACAACAATTTATCACCAAAAAATATAATATAATTTCGTAATTCAATGAATTAAATTATGAAATCTCCGAAAGCAAACACAAACAAAACAAAAGGTTACGTATCGTTTCATTTTTATTTCTGTCTACAGCTGACAGTTATTATTGATTCCTGCTAGTCTGAATCTTGCACGAAAATAGAAGAATCTTGCATAAGAGCTTGCAGCAAAAGTAATCGTGTGCTTGTAAACTTACAATCATATGACTAATTGACAACCAAAATAACGCTGCTTTCGCCAGCAGCGCCCTCACTCACCCGCCGTATTTCGTGCTCGCGACACTAAAAAGTCATTGCCCAAGTTCCTGGACGATTTTGTACTTAACAGTGAGTGGGTGGTCTTTTACTTTAAAATATATTTATAGAATATAAGTAATATCACATCATATTTTTTCTATTATATTGTTGTTTTCATTTATTTTAGGCCCTAGTCGAAGGCGAAATCAAACAATTTTGTTTTATTTGTAATTAATTGCTAATCTTGGGGTAAAAAAATCAGCCAAGTCATTATGTCCATTTTCATGGACAGTTGATATTTTTTATATAAATAATTTACCATTGAGGTACCAAACCTTTTGTTCATTTTTCTTATATATTTATGAGGTACACAAAAATTTCATTTTACCTATTATGTTTTATGCTTAAGGTAAATCTGATTTTTAGTGCAAAAAGTGTGGGCTTGTCGAAGGACATGGCCTTTTTTTATGATAGCCATAAGAAATATTTAACCAAATAGGCTCCAAAATATATCTTTAGGTTTATTAGATGTTCTTATTGTAAATCAAACAAATATTTTTCAAGTTTTTATATTTTTTATTTTGTATTTTCGACTAAAAAAATTTCATTCAGTCACTTTGTCCATAATTAAGGACATTTTATATTTTTTATATAAATGATAAAAATTATTAAAAATTATTTTTGACCTTCCTAGACACTAATTAAACCAAATACAAAAGAAAAGATTTTTTGTTTGATTTTTGAAGTGCTGGGACCGAAAGGGGAATGAGTATGCAGGTTTGCTGCTACAGGTATATTAAAACTGGTGGTTTTAATTCAATATTTAGTAGATCTGAACTAGAAGAAGCTATTTTCCAAGTTTTAACAAGATATTTTGAGGAATAAGCGAGATATAGAATTTTACTTATTTCCTGTAAGGTTAACATTGAGACAACGTACTGTGTTTACCACTTTCAATATCTCGGTAACCAATGGACATAGAGCACGGATTCAAAATACTAAATTGTTTGTTTTTTTAGCTGAATTCAATGGTACCCACAAAAATTGAAATAAATTTTATTTTATTAGTGAAAAACTCAAAAAACCCATTTTTGGGAGGGTTTATCCCCTTTTACCCCCCCTTCCGGTGGTCCGATCGGGCTGGTTCACGAACTCGTCCGAGTGATTACTACTTTACACATCTGTACCAAATTTCATTAAGATCGGGCCATATTTACGGCCGCTATCTTGTTAACAGACATATACAGTGTGTAAATTATGTATGGAAACAAATATGTATTTTTTCATCCGAAGGAGATAGAGATATTTTGTTTGTGGCGTTGGTTGTTAGTCCTGGTTCCGGATTTTTTGACATCGAAAATTTTTTTTCATCCCCCTCACAGGGTGGGGGGTAAGGGGTAACTTAATTTTTTCAAATAGCAACCCCTATTGAGTGACCCCTCATCTTAAAGGGTTTCTCAAAATAAATCAAATGGCGCAAACCCGAGGTCAATACCTCAACCCTAACCCAAATGGCAGCCATTTTAAATTCTGAGATGAACACACGAGATTAACTATGGAGACCTAAATTTACCTTTTAAGCGGGTTACATTGGGCAAGTTAAACTCTGGATACCATTGTTAGATGGAAAAGTGGATGTTTTCGCCTTATTCCTGATTTTCCCCAGCCCCCAAAATAGGGTGTTTTGGGGGTAGCCCCAAAATTTCAAATGCAAACCCCTACTGAGTGACCCCTCATTTTGAAGGGTTTGTTAAGACATAATCAGTGGTGCAAACTTAAAGTCGATATATCACACCTAGCCAAAATGACAGTCATTCAAAGATTTGATTGGGTGAAAAAACACCCATTTCACCTTTCAAAATATTTAATGCCTGCTATAGCAGCCATATTGAGTCATCCCTCATTTTATGGCTCTTAACAAACTTAAAACCATGATTTAAATTAATATCCGTCGATCCTAAAAAGACATCCAAAATTTTGAATAAAAGAAGTAGGTGCTTTTTACCCAATCACATTTTTGAATACCTGCCACATTGGCTAGGGGTGACATATTACCATAAGGTTTGCACTATTGCTTATGTTTTTACAAACTCTTCAAAATGAGGGGTCACTCAGCAGGGGTTTGCATTAACATTTAGGGGGTTGCCCCCAAAACACCCTATTTTGGGGGATGAGGCAAAATCAGGAATGAGATAAAATGTCCACTTTTCCATCTAATAATGGTATCCAGAGTTTAACTTGCCCATTGTAACCCGTTTAAAAGGTAAATTTAGGTATCCATAGTTAATCTCGTGTGTTCATCTCAAAATTTAAAATGGCTGCCATTTGGGTTTGGGTTGAGGTATTGACCTCGGGTTTGCGCCATTTTATTTATTTTGACAAACCCTTTAAAATGAGGGGTCACTCAATAGGGATTGCTATTTGAAAAAATTAAGTTACCCCTTACCCCCCACCCTGTGAGGGGGATGAAAAAAAATTTTCGATGTCAAAAAATTTGGAACCTGGACTAACAACCAACGCCACAAACAAAATATCTCCATCTCCTTCGGATGAAAAAATACAGATTTGTTTCCATACTTAATTTACACACTGTATATATATATATATATAGCAGATTTTGTTTTGTTTTTAAGCCAATATGTAGTAGAATAGTAGTCTGAAGAAGGAATGTTTCTGAAATATTGCTAATTATTAATGTGAGTTGGTATTTTTATTTAATTGATTTATATAGATATATATAAATAATACCCCGTTGCAGCAGACTTACTTACTTGCATACTTGTTGTACCCAGACCTGCATACTCAGCGAATTTCAAGTGCAAAAGAACATATTTCAACCCAATACGTCAAGATTTGATATGTTTTTGTAAGCTCCATAAGAATAACATGGGGAATGAGTATGCAGGTTTGCTGCAACAGTTATGTTCTCAGATAGCACAGTCACATCAACTAGATGTCTAATAGATGTACCTCATGTTAAACCACACACGTCTGTTAAACGTGACCCTTATAGACGTCTAACGTCTAATAGACATTCCTACAACGTTCAAATGTCACCATTATCGACCTTATATCAACATTCTACGTGGATGTAGAATAGATGTTCAATAGATGTTAATTACACATCCATATATTGACATCTACAGAACATCCAATTAACATACAAAAAGTAACGAATAACAAAATTGTAATTATAAATATATAAAAAACAAAATGTGTAATAAAAAAAATCTAAGTTAGAATATGCATTTGTACATAGTTTCTACACACATTACCACTATGCAAATTCTGTTGACCTATGTTGGGATTTGAACCTGGGACCTTTACCTTCGTAAGCTGAGCCTGTATCCACTACACCACCAGACCTGTTAATAATCACAGGGCAAAATCTCATCTTAACTACTGACTACTGCTTTGGTGGTAAACATTATAGGATCCAAATGTATAGTGCAGAGATAACCTTTAAGGACTGAGAACGAGTTATAAAGTGCCTCTTTGTCACTTTTTTCCCCATTCACTCTATAATAATATTTTTTCAGTAAACAACTATTTTATAAATGTGTAATGACAAAAACTTTTTACCTAGAAAAAAATAGGTGGTCCCGTAACTAGTGTTTATTCTTGTGACGTATTCACGTCTACTTCCAGCTATGAATTCTGAACTAAAATATAATTGAAGGAAAAGCAATTTGATGACGAATCTATGTCTAAATCAGCTGGTCAGTGATGACGGGTTTAAATGGAATCACCTGGTTTTATTCTATTCATCTTGGACCAACACCTACTATCGCGTCAAACTTTTCACTTATTGATACCACCAGATTTTTTAAATTGGTATGTAATAAGAATCAAGAAATCACCTTTCAGGAACTCCCTGTTATGACGTCATCGGAATTGCCGCCATGAAAAATTACATGGATCCGTTTAAACGCCTATATCTCCATTATCATGAAGAAGTTGACAACAAAGATTCCAAGTGTAGTTTACGAGGAAGTTTCACCAGCAAAAAATGTCGGCTACCAGAAGGTCAAAAAATTAAATGTATAAGCTTAAGGATTTATGTTGAAAAGATTAATTGTAGTAAACTTTTATTTCAGTGCAAAAAATATTGACTGAAATAAAGATTTTCTGACTTATTTTTATTTATTTAAATCATAAAAAGAATAAAGGAATTTAAGTCAAATAAAAATTAACTTTTATCTGTTTTTATTGTAACAAAACATTTTGACTTAAAATTAATTTTTTATTTACTCCATCCATTTAAGTAACATTGAACAAAAATGCAAACCGTTGTCATAAATTCAATGGTGTCATATTCTGCTTTAAATTTCTAACAAAATGATATTTGAAACTTAGTCAATAATATTAGTAATAATAACAAAATAGAAGTTAGAAATTTGTAAAACTGAAACTTTATTTCCTAAAATTACTATTTTTAATATTTAAAAAATCAGGTTTTTTTTTAGATATTTTGAAAATTTGTTTACGTCTAAGTCAACTGTAACGTATAAAAGTCAAAATCGTACTACAACGTCTATAGACTGAACTGCGAATCGATCTTTCAGTCTGAAAGATTCATTCAGTCTGTTGTTTTGTGTACTTATTATTTGATTTTGTTATTGATTGTACATTTTTGGCAAGATATATTGATAAATTATTATTATTAGTATTATATTCTGAATATTTTATATTTTTTTATTTATTGAACATAGATTGTAAATTAATTTGGCAATGGGTCTTTATAAACCGAAGTGATTTGAACCAGATTCTTTTAGGGTCTGTGCAAAAACCCTGATGACATTGAGAAAAATGAATTTATGAACATTTTTTGAATGAAGCCATTTGTTGTAAAAAAAATCGGTTCAAACTGCTTTTGTTTGTGCATTCAAGGTTCCCAAGATTCTCATGACTTCCATTCATTTATTAATATCCATCAAGACAGTAATTAGGTTTTAATATTTTTATTTGGCTGGAATTTAAAGGATTGTCGAATAAAATCATGCATATTCATATTATAAAACCGCTATTTAATAAAACTCTGATTTTAAAGGTACACAATAGGATTAAATTACATAGATTCACTCTTTCATTGACTGTGACTGTGAAATTGCTCACCAATATTTAAATCATATTCGAACACGTCTTCACTAATACCAGTGAAGACAAAACAATAAAACACAGCAATGTCCAGTTTATTATTTAAATTTGGGTGAGAGCAGAAAATCTTTACTATCTATTTCAGACACTTTACCCTCACAGAACTGTGCTTTGTGGCTTTTTTAAGGATGTTTTGTCCTCCTCATCAAACATGGATGGAGGCGATTTACATCCAGGTTGAATGAACATTAATCTAAATACTGACGGCAATCCTTTACATCGAACATAGTAGGAAAAAACTCAAATACAAATTGACTTAAATGTACATAGTTAATTTTTCTTAAGAAATAATCATGTAAATAAAAAAACGCCAATCTGGTGCTAGAAAAGCTCTTTACTGGGATTTGTTAGTTTAGAAAGCAGGGATACACAGTAGGGTGGGTCGGAAAAACAAAATTTTGGAATTTTGAATCGTAATAGGTATCAAAAGTTGCGTAACAGCATGTAGATTAATAGAATAATAGAAAAACCTTAATTTGGTTTATGCTGGGGATGGATAATCGTACAAAAGAGTTGACATGAAAAATAAAAAGAACTCTTTAAAGCATTTTAAAAAGGATATAATGTGTCCAAACAGGCAACCGTATCATTGATCTACGGCCTTCTAAAAATCCCTTATTTGGGCATTTTTTCAAGTTTTTGGTTTGTATTAATTCAATAATTCTGATGCCTATTTGCACAAATTATACCATTTTCAAACTGTTTTAAAGAGCTCTTTTCATTTTTCATGGCAAATCTTTTGTACGATTATCAATGTCCAGCATAAACCGAATTACGATTTTTCACTAATTCTCTTATGGAGTTTTACATGTTAAACTTCAAGGTCATTGCGCAATCGGAAGATCTAACATGATTTTTTGAAGTTTTTTTCAGTATTCTACATGCTATTACGCAATGTTTGAGACCTATTACGATTAAAAACTCCAAAATTTTGTTTTTTCAGCCCACCGTAATACACAGCTAACTCACCTGACAATCTGGTGAACACATAATATTTCATCTCTATCACAATGCTCCTCATTTGAGGAAGTCTCAGATGGAAATGTTGTGTTACATCACTGTTACTGAGTTCTGTGGTAATCCACACCAGGTCTTAAGGTGTCTTAAATCCGTATTCCTCCTCTCTATCAGTCTAATGTAAAGCTTAAAACGTGTCACTAGCCGTTAGAGACTTAGTCATGCTGAAGTTTTTGTTTTCAAATAACTTTGACATAGCCTAATTCCTAGTTTGAGCACATACTCAGTCTGTTTTAAATTGTGTACTAACTAAGAAAACATAATTGTAAAAGTTCCTTAAAATAATCTACAATCAAATCCGACACGTTTCCCAACAACGGCAGATCCAGACGATGGTTGGGGAGGGGGTGGGCCTGAGCGAAGCTACTGTAGTGAGCTCATGTTTGTGGGAAAGTCATTTGATTCTGGTCTAGTCTCGTGTTACTATAAAAATTGTACGGTTTGAAAGAATCAGTGCCAAATAATTCTTAAACACATTAATAAAAGGATGCATAAGGTTATATTGGTGAAAGAAAAGCTCTAGGTTAGGATGTGTTAGTTTCAAAAGGAAGAATACATATAAAAGTCGCCTCAGAAACATTTCTGTGTTCTGTGCTACTTCACACCAGATCTCCAGGTGAGTTAAAGTGTGAAAAACAGTACAGCCTTACACAAGTCCAGAGCTATAAAAACTGTTTTGACAAGCCTTGATGGATTGTCCGTGAGTTTGTAAAACTTTTATTGTTGCTCAGAGTTAAATGAAAATATTTTGGGGGTAGGCGGGGAGGGGGAACCACCCCCACCTCTCCCCCTGGATCCGCCCCTGTCTCCCTCCTACCCTATCAATGGACTGATAATGTAAAAACTTACAGAGCACGAATGCCTCTAAGAACACTTCAGTGTGGTAACATTTCAAATTCTGAACTAGAATAGTTAATACAAAAATAGTTTAACATAATCTGTATAAATCAATGCAAGCTTTGGTTTGCCAATTAAAGCCAATTTTATCACTTACATTGAGAAGAATGTGTTCAATCGGCAACATCACCATAAAGGTAAAAACAGAGGGAAACGACCAGCTGTTTAGATAGCAAAGCTTGCAATGGCGCAACACCAACAACTTGGTGTGTTATATCTTGAACCTTGGGGACCATTTACACCTAAAGCTATCGGAGTGGAGTGACAGTCTTCAGAACACCACAGCTTGTGCGCAAAATCGTACTAGCTCGACATATTAATATTTTCTGACAGCTCTGAATAAGTACATATACTCAGTTCCACGTTCACCTTTCAGTATGGAATTTCCATAAGCCATGTATTTCAAATGGTAATTTAAGTTGTACTTGCCAAATGTTGTTATAATTTTATGTTATGAATATTATCATAACCATCTCTAAATACAAGGCCTAATACATCTCTAGTACAAGGCCGCGGCGCTAGTAAATGGCAACATCGCGCATAAGGGTTCAGCTGATTTGGTTATCCACACTCTCTTATGGCACTATTTTTTGTTTACTTGAAACCAGCTGGCTCTGTAAGGGAAAGTCAATGGTTTTACTATGCAAAAAACCCTTGAGAAGCGACGTTGCCAGGTCGAAGGCCGCGGCCTTATTTCTAGAGATGGCTATGATATTAGTAAACAAATATACCCAAAATAGATAATAGAATTGCACTGTATAAGGCCTGTACTGAAAGGTGAATGTGGATTTAGTTGTTATTGTAAACAAATACAGTTGATGGTTGTTGTAAAGGTCTGTTAATAAGAGGAGGAAAATAATACTATTGTACTGACAAATTACCTAAATCTCATAAGGCCTGTGGAACCAAGCGGTTACAGGTTTCCGGTCTATAAAAGACGTCATGATCCCAACTAACTGCAAGTTTTAGGTTTCCGGTCTATAAAAGACGTCATGATCCCAACTAACTGCAAGTTTTAGGTTTCCGGTCTATAAAAGACGTCATGATCCCAACTAACTGCAAGTTTTAGGTTTCCGGTCTATAAAAGACGTCATGATCCCAACTAACTGCAAGTTTTAGGTTTCCGGTCTATAAAAGACGTCATGATCCCCACTAACTGCAAGTTTTAGGTTTCCGGTCTATAACAGACGTCATGATCCCGACTAACTGCAAGTTTTAGGTTTCCGGTCTATAACAGACGTCATGATCCCCACTAACTGCAAGTTTTAGGTTTCCGGTCTATAACAGACGTCATGATCCCGACTAACTGCAAGTTTTAGGTTTCCGGTCTATAAAAGACGTCATGATCCCGACTAACTGCAAGTTTTAGGTTTCCGGTCTATAAAAGACGTCATGATCCCGACTAACTGCAAGTTTTAGGTTTCCGGTCTATAAAAGACGTCATGATCCCGACTAACTGCAAGTTTTAGGTTTCCGGTCTATAACAGACGTCACAATTCGTTTACATTTTTGACTTAAATAACCTGACATAAGCACTGTTATTCTTGTTTCTCTTCTTCTCTACAGACCTTGGTTTGTTGAAATTTGCTTATACATTGTTAACATAATACCAACACAGAAACATATGTTTTTGTTCCTTACTTTGGAAGGAAAGTTACGCTGTGCTGATGCCAGCCCGGAAAATTTTCCAGTCTAGCATTACAAAAAAACTTAAGTTCACAAACAGCTGATCGCAAGACAACATTTAATGCATATTAATACGTTGCAGTATAGGAATTTAATGCATATTATTAGGTTGCATTATATGAATAGAACAATGTAGTGGCAGAACTGGAGCAGTAACAAATGTTTATGTTTGTTTATTATAGATTAGAATTGAAGATTACATAACATCCATTTCCTACCCTGCTTTATACAAAAAACTTTTATGATTTCAAAAATATGTTTTATTTGTGTAGTATGATGTATTGTTTTTTATATTAGTTAAAATTAGATAGTATATATTAGTTAAGTTTTAATGTACTCGGATGAAAATCCCCACACTCGCCTTAATCTTGTGCGGAAACTATCATGCTTGCCCTGTAAAGCAGTACTAACCAGACTAGTGTGGTAATATACTATTACTACCCCAGATCATAGGCAATAAACTACGTCTGTCAGTTCCATCAATGGAATAGGCCATGGCTCAAGATATAATGCGCAAACATTTTGAATGATTGCTTGTATCAATAATATAGTATACCAATGGGGTGACGCGTTTTGCCGATTACGTCACCTTCAGACAGCAGTCACACATTTAAACACTATCCGAGTTATTCATTACACACAAATTCACCTTGAGGTCTTAACTACCGAACATCGGTACTGGAGCTCTCACTACATATCTAGCCTTTTTCAGTTTAAAAATGTGTTATTACTATGATTTAAAGAATTATAACGGTCCAAAAGGTGAATTTATTTGAAACGAATAAATAACTAGGACAGTTTATAAATGTGCTGCAGTTTGAAGAAGCCAATAATCTGTGAAACACATCACAGCATTTTCCCCAGTGGATCGCTACAAGGCAGTAATAAGTAGTAATACTACGTGGTCCAGTCAAAAAGTTCCCGGAATGAATTTTTGTAGATATTTAGCGCGATCGCCAGCGGAAAATTCGTCTTGCATTAGTTGGTACGATTCCTGGGGCGGGCATATCGGTAGTGAGGGTATAGCTGACTTGCCATAGTGCAGCATTGGAAAGTGCTTTTCGTGCTCCTGCAAGTCTACATTGTCAATTTAAAAAAATTGTATTTCATTATCAGTGCGCAAACATTGAGTTCTGCGTTTTACTAAAAAATCACCTAGAGAGACTCTTAAACTGTTAATTCAAAATTATGGAGAAGAGGCGATAAAAAAAAATCAAGTTTATGAGTGTCACAAACGGTTCCGTGAAGGCCGTAAAAGCATTCAGGATGGCCCTCATAGTGGACGACCACCAACATCAGTCAATGGCAAAAACACTGATTGACATGATCGATGAAATTACAATTCAGGTAAATCTTTCACATAGAAGTGTTCACACCATCCTTCATGATCATTTGAACATGCATCAAATTTGTTCGCTCTACAAACAAAATCGACATCGAAGACTTGACGGTACACGAAAAGCGCTTTCTAATGCTGCACTACGGCAAGTCAGCTATACCCCCATTACCGGTATGCCCTCCCCAGGAATCGTACCAACAAATGCAAGATGAATTTCCCACTGGCGATCGCGCTAAATGTCTACAAAAATTCATTCCGGGAACTTTTTCACTGTACCTTGTATATTATAATGTGCAAAGGGTAAAAAGATCGTCGCTGTCATCAGCTGACGTTGGTCCGGACGTTGTCTCGGTGGAAGATGTCGACAGTGGTCGCGTGGCAAGGTCTCCAGTCCAGGTCGTAAGTTCCCAGCGAGAACTTGCTCTCGGGGGGTTTGAAGTAGTCCAGCCCGCGGCCCAGTCTGATAATCCACCCGTTGCTCAGTCTGAAACAAATATTTGGCGATTAAAACAACCAAAAGTCAAAAAGAACATTATCGATTAAGTTAAAGATGCAGAATTTTCTGCTTTTTTATAATTGGGATTTGAATAAAGATGTGTGAGGATGAGATAAGGTGAAATTGTAGTAAAGATAATATGATAAAACCCAGGATCATTGATTAAAATCCCAATGGTCATTCAATTAGCTGCAGGTTAACCCTCCATAGGGCGCATACTGGAGGTTACCTCCATATTCTTGAAATATTCCTTATAAAATACAAAAGGGTGCAGTCGGCAGTCTCGCGCTTACCGTACCTCACATGCCTCTTCCTAGGAACTGACTCATACGGTATCTTAGCTACTTGCTCTGTTTACCTCTGTCATTTTGACCGGACTGGAGATAACTTCCAGACGCGAAAAACAGAGTTACGATATATTTTTTATAATATATATTTTGAAACTCATACAAACCATTTTTAAAGTTGATAATTAAATTAAGTATTGTTCTTTTTACATGTAATTCATTAAATTTTTTCATTGGTAAGCCATGTTACTTGTAACCTCTTTTTCACCAATTTTTTTTATCATTCTTATTAAACTATCTTGTATATAATCATAGTGAAATTTTTCATGCATTTAAATACCTAATATACCATTGTGTTTAAGGTTTACTTCAATTTATTACATGTTTTCATTAATAAAATATGTTAAAAGCAAATGTTTTGTGTCATTTCACTATGTGGAAGTAACCTCCAGATGCGCCCGACGGAGGGTTAACAACCAAGCTAACCGCAATCGTTTTTGTTTTCGAGCTCACCTTTCAACTTGTGGTTTACATGACTGATCGCAAAAAATGTTTTTAAATGCTAATAAAGTTTGGTAAAAACCCCTGTAACAAATCTTTGAAAATACTTTATATTGAACACACCCACCATACAACAAGATCAAAGCGAAAATTTTGATTGCTTTCTGGTTATTAAAAATGTTTTTTTCATCATAGAGTGCCTCATATCCGGCCGCCTCTCAGAAGCCTATATCAAAACATATTTGCCAAGCTTTTGGACGCTTAGTCCCTCTGATTCTTTGCTGGAAATCTCTCTGTTTGTTTAAGTTGTACTATCTCTTTCTTTGTTTTTGGCTCCGGTTTACTACCGTCAAACAGAATGCAAGCGTGTACCGATACATCACAGTATCTAGAATATCTTTGTTCTAGTTACTGTGCGATACATTCGGCATGACTGACAAGACACGTATGACAATACATCACTCTCATAAGGCCTCACAAGGCAAACTGCTCACCGAACGTTTTCGCTGGTCGGATTTGCCCTGATTTAGCTATAGTGAACTTGAGCCAATAATTTGTACCATGTGTACACTACTTAGTTGACCTAGTAACCTCTTAAATATTGTATCCACTGTGGATATTAATTGTTTTGCTTCGTCAAGTCCCTCTGTACAGCAGGCATACAAAACAGTGACGAAAGCTGTGAAAGCTGTCATTAGTGGCAAATACTGATGAATTGGGGAATAATTTGGTTTAAAATTTGTTGCCAAAACTTAGGTGAAATGAGATTAATTGTGTTCAAGTGAAGTGTTGTTTTTGTTTTACTAACATTAATGTTTTTGAAATGACCTAAAAAGATACAAAAGCTCTATATAAAACTTGATTCATTAGCCAGGTATTATTATTTAGGTATAAATTATCGTTTTCAAAAGGAAATCGTTTCTTGAAATAGGGCATCAGACAGGTAGCATTTGCACTTCCCAAAAGCTATTTATATCATCCGAGAGGTCTCACTTGATCTGCCGGTCGTGCAGGGTGGGTGAGAAGTGCACGGACAGCGCGACGCCTGTCTTCCGCAGTTCGTCCCGCAGCTGGCCCAGCCACGTCCGCTGCTGGTCCCCGGACGAAGGATCCTCCGCCGTGACGACCGTCACCTCCCGCAGTCGAGGGCAACTCTTCGCCGCCAGCTCACTGAACCGCAACAGGTTCTGACACTGCCACAAATCAAATCAGATCAAATCACTTACTTTATCTCTGAAAGACACGATAATTTTTTGTGAGGGGATTTTCAATTTGTTTGTATTTTGTTGTTTTTGGGCTGCACTCACCTAGTTGATTGGAGAGCGGGCCACTGGTCTTGTCAATTTTTCACACTCAGTTCACACTTTCACACATACTCAACGCGCACACACACTTTTATTGACTGGACAGTTCGCTCTTAAATCCGACGTTTCGCCGCACCAGAAGTTGTTAATAAACGTGCAGTGTTTTCAAGGTTGTCCCTAGCAACGGTCCCGCGAACGGTCGCGGATACGGTCCAAGCTCCTAGCCAACACTGACGACTCCAGAGGCGGAGGGGGGGGGGGGGGAGGATGGTAGAGAAGGAGATACAGGGGCTTAATAAGAATGGAAATAAAAGAAAGATCTTGTTATCGGATGGCAGTGATAACAGAGCACCCCCTCTCCCTCCGCTGCCACTGGAGTCGTCAGTGTTGGTTAGGCGTTCGAACCGTATCCACAACCGTTCTGCTAGGGACAACCTTAAAAACGCCGCACAATTATTAACAACTTCTGGTGCTGCGAAACGTCGGATTTAAGAGCGAACTGTCCGGTCAATGTATGTGTTTGCGCGTTTTGTGTATGTGTGAAAGTGTGAAAAATTGACAAGACCAGCAGCAGCCCGCTCTCCAATCAACTAGGTGAGTGTAGCCCAAAAACAAACAAATTGAAATCATTTATTTGTCACATGGATTCATACAAATCATCGACAATGTTTCTTTCAGCCTTACAGCTAAGTCCTTGATCTAACTAAAAATCAATCCCACCATATTTAAAAAAAGTCATTTAAACAATACAATGGGTTCTCCAGTAACCATAAATAAAATTTACTTTTAAAATTATACATTGGATATTTCCTATTCAAAGGTTCTAAAACATTATATATTTTTAGTGATACTACAGAATGACTTTCTAAAGATTAAGTTAAACGACATTACTGAATTACAGCTTTTCTTTTGTTTCTGGTACTGTATCTATAAATATTATCATTAAATGTCAAGTATTGTGAATTTTATAGTGTGTATATACAGAGATATCATATATATATATATATATATATATATAAATTTGTTACAGTCTGGATCTGTAGTTGCATAAAAAGTGGTTTAAAATGTTCCCTAAAATCTGCCCTAGCCATTATTCTTATCACTCTCTTCTGGAGAATCAAGATGCTCTGAATGTCTTTACAGTTCCGTTAAACTACCAAACCATACCGCAAAATTGATTCAAGATATGCAAAATATGCGCTTTTAATGTACAAATACGATCGTGGGAACCTAGGTTTTATAGTCCAAGTTGAACGACGTGGCCCAGGATCATGTTCGTGATGCTAGGATTAACATATTATTATGGGCGAACTGTTATATGATTCAGCCTATATTAGCGAATTTCCCGTATAGGGAAGAAGCTATTACCGTAGGTGTCACGGTAAGACCTAAGCCTGAGACCATGATAACCTTTTGTTTTGGGGTCCCCAGAAGAAAAAAATACCATTCATTCAAATTTGTATATAAGTCTGTCTGTTAACTCGATAGCGGTCGTAAATATGGTACGATCTTAATGAAATTTGTTATAGACATGTAAAGTGGTAAAAACTCAAATGAGTTCGTAAACCAGCCCAATTGGACCACCTGAAGGGGGATAAATGAGGATAAACCCCCCAAAATTGGGTTTTTTGAGTTTTTCAAACAGAAAAATTTAAATAATCAAATTTTTATTAGCACCATTGGGTTCAGCTCACAAAAACAAACAATTTGATATTTTGAATCTCTACTCTAGGTTACCAAGATCCTGAGACTGTTAAACAGAGTATGTTGTCTCGGTGTTAACCTTATAGGAAATAAGAAAAATTCTGTATCTCGCTTATTTATCAACATATCTTAATAAAACTTGGTATATGGCTTTTAACTGCTCAAACTTGATATTGATTTATAACCACCAAATTTTTGCATACCTGTTGCAGCAGATTTGTACACTCATTCCACATGTTATTCTTATGAAGGATATAAAATAAGGTCATGTATCGCTTATGTTGTGTTTAAATATGATTCTAAACATCAGAAATTTGCTGATTATGCAGGTCTGCTGCAACGGGGGTATTTTTGTGATTTTAATGCAAAGTCTTTTTTGTTACTATGAACTGTCAAAACCCGAGTGTTGGTACTATCTGAAGGCGATCTTTTGTGTGGTACCACCATTCATTCATAGCCCAATGACAAACGGCAAATGGACCCAGTTTTCAACTTGGTCAGTATTCAAACCAGCAACGCTCAAGATATCTACTTGGATATCTAATCAGTTATACAACTTAATGCATTTATTTATTTCCTGCCAATTTTTTTTCTGGAAAAGGCATGATAACATCCTTTGTAGAAAAACAGCAAAATGAAATCCTGGTACAATAAACCTGTCTAATAAGACCATGTCCACCATTTCAAATCTTACAGATTGGTTTAGCTGTAACGGCCTCAGCCTTAATGTTTCCAAAGCCAATTTTATTACTTATAAAACCGATTCTCATTTCAAAAATGACATCTCACAGGTAACCTTGAATAATGGGGAAGTAATTGAGACGGTTTCTGATGTAAAGTTTCTCGGACTGTATATTCTTAAATGGACAAACCATATTTCATTTCTGCATAATAAACTCAGAACAGTTCTGTTTGCTCTATCAATAATAAAAAGAAGTTCAGACTTAAATACATCAAAAATTGTTTATCATGGGTATTTTCAATCTATTCTTCTCTATGGTATTATTTTTTGGGGAAACTCTGCTCACAGTCAAAAAATTTCTGCTCTACTGAAACGAGCCATAAGGATTTTAGCAGATGTTGATAGTAAACATTCATGCAAACCTCTGTTTAAACGTTTTGGATTATTGAATTTTCCAGCCCTTTATATTCTAGAACTACTAGTTTTCATAAAAAAAGAATGAATATGCTTTTCTAGATCAAAATTTTAAACATAATCATAACACACGTCATAAAAATAAATTTCAATATCCTTTTTACCATTTCACAATGCTTGAGCAAGGACCTTTTTACAGTGGTATAAAGATTTTTAACATTTTGCCAAATGAAGTAACTTGCATAACAGCTTCAAAGGATTTACAACCAAGCTTAAAAATATCTTATTTCAAAATTGTCCTTATAACATAGAGGAATTTATTCAAAGTTTTAATTAGGTTTTTAATTGGGCTAAATACTGGTGACATCGGGTCGTTTTTGATGGTTTCAGAGACTCCAATTTTTATTCTCAAACGGCGTATGCCACTATTGCAACTTTTTTCATGAAACATTTCACACGAAACACGAAATCGTCTGAAACATTTCAAGTGAAACAATGTATTTCAATGGGGCTAAATTTTCGCCTTACTTGCCGAAACATTTTGCGACACATTTTTTATATAGATATACTTAACATGGTTTCGTGAATGTTTCGCGAAACGAAGTTGCACCTGGTTGCACTAATGGCATACGGCCTTAACAATATCTTTAGTTTCATTCAAAAATTTTTGTTTAGCTTTTAAGGTTATTGTATTTTTATTTATTTTAGATGATTAACATGTTATATATTTATGAATGCTATGCATGTGAAATGTAAATGATGTAACAAATAATGAATAAATAAACACTTAGATCCTGGATAGTGCAACACTTAGTGGACTATGCGGGTACTGACACATGGAAAAGTCAAATTACGACTACATGGGACCAGTAATTAATAGAAGCATTAAAATACAGGTTTGCAAAAAGTCAAATTATGACTACATGGGATCAGTAATTAATAGAAAAAAAAAAAAAAATACCTGCATTAAAATACAGGTTGTGCAATATACTTAAAAGTAATGTACATATATATCCTAAATGTATTAAATACCATATACCCAAACCATTGCAGAGCTAGTATATTAACTTTTATCGTAGTATTGTTTCTTTAAAATTTTCAAGGACAAAATATTTGGTAGTCGTTCAATCTATATTGAGTTTCAGCCTGTGTCAGACTACAATAAATTCCTTCTTATGTGGGCAACTTTTCACGGGACTTCGGTGCGTCAGGTCTTAGTCAGTAACAAGACTACAAGATCGCGCCACAATCATCCTTCAATCATTTGTCATTCATACTCATTCATAGTCATTCATACCTACCTGGGTAGGTCGACATTTCAAGAAAAGTATAAAGTTAAATCGCACGATTTTTATCAACACATTGGTTTAACCCGACGTGATCGACAGGATGTGGACAGTTCTGTTTGGACAAGTCCAAATCAGAGTATCGGTTTGTTTCGTAATCATAAAAGTTATAATTGAACTGTTTAGGGTATGTCAATTTAACACGTTAACTGCCACGCTGACCCAATCAGGTCGGCAACCTGAGTAGTGTAGCATTTGACTGAATCGACGATAGATATCTCTGATAGGCACCTAGCGGCACTCTGGGGAACTAATATGAAGTAGTACATCCCAAGCCTTCTAGATAGCATTGCAGCAGTTTTCTAAACCTACTGGAAGTGACTCAAGCATTCGCGTCAATTTTGCCGATCCGATCGGGTCGGCATCGTTTTCTAGCAACATTTCTCATTATTAAAAACTATTTAATATCGTTGACTACACCTAATATATCATTGTTCTTGAGTTGATCTTATCTTTTGTGTGTACAAATATCGTTTACAAAGCATTTTACTGGTGTATATCATTGTTTTCTTAGTTTCTAATTTTGCTGTGTCGGTTCGATCGGGTCGGCACGTCAAAATAGCATCGAATATTTCTTAAAAACATTAATGCCGACCCGATCGGTTACAAATTTTTTTTACGTGTATTTTTATTTATTTAGTTAAAAGCCATCATAACTAACCTCAGACAGTAAAAAAAACATTACATAACTATAATTTCAACAAAAATGTGCGTGGCACTATGGTAATCAGCACAAAAATATGCGTGGCAGCTAACGTATTAACCGGAACACATATTATCCAGACAGATCTCGGTCCCGAAGTGTCCGCATAAGAGGGAGTCTACTGTAAAAAAGAGTGACCGAGCATCAAGTGTTTAACTATCGAGGTTTTACAGTACATAAAAAAGGCGAAGTTAAATCCTGGTGGAGTAGACCCCCTCTTAACAGACCTCGTTTTAACCGACGATTGGATTATCCGCCCTTACTGGTCAAATATTAAAGATCGTTTTAACCGACTTGTTTTGAGAATAGTTTGGTTAACCGCCCTTTTCTACGAATTGTGACATTTCTGTTCCAATACCCGGCGATGAGAGTGTTACGCGCAAAATAAATGGAAATGTTTTGTTGCAATTTTGTAATGTTGTTAATGCCTGACTCGTGATGCAATGAATGCTCGTTCCTTATCATTAAATTAGGCAATCAATACTGCATTGCGAAAGATTTGTTTAAGAATTATGAAAATGTCCCTAAAGGTGTTACCAAAAGAAGTTTTTTTAACCACATCTAATATTTATGTTATTGAGATGTTTTATCTTGATTGTGTTTTGGGGTTATTTGTGACATTTAACTATGATTATTTTGGAAAATAGGTTGATAATTGTAATTTATTTTTTAAATAATCCAAAAAAGCCTTTAGAATGATGATATTAGAACCCTAAATCAATAGCTTTTTTTAACGGGTTTAGAGGATCACCCGTTTCTACCGACCTTTTAAACTATCTGACCTAGGTCCGGTCCTTTTGAGGTCGGGTAAGAGGGGGTCTACTGTATAGAAGAAAGGGGACGAGCGTCCTGTTGTGTTACCTGATGAAATGTGCGGAGGTACGGGTCCTCCAGGAGGATGGTTGTGACTTCTTCAGTCAGGAACTTGCCGAACACAGACTGGTAGCTGTGGCCCGTGGAGTTGTGTTCGATTACGATCTGCTCGTGAAGGTTCGCTCGCTTCTGCTCTTCCTCTAGCCGTTTCTTTAACACTTCCGCCCGTGTCATGTATTTTTCGGCTTTGTTCCTATAATGCTGCTTCTTTTGATGATCTTCGATACCTAAAAATGTGTTTTTTTTAGTACTTTTTAAAATTTTGTTTTATGATGGTTCTTAATGTGCAAATACAATTTGAATCAATAAGCCGTAATTCAAAACCGATTTAAATAACCTAGTTTCTTGCTTGAGGCAGTAATTGTGTCTCAATTCAAAAAAGGAACAAGCATTTTATTTTCTTATATTAAAAGCAGTTTTTAGGCCTAAATAAAAACCAACATGCTTTTGAGGTTTATAAAATTATACGGCAAACTTTGATCAAACTTTAACAACGGCACACTCAAAAGCTTGAAAATGCAATGAAAAATGCAATGAAGCAATAAAAAATTGCTTCGGGAAATAAACAATACCGCCTAAATGACAAATTCCAAAGAAAAACCGTTTTAGCAACACCGCCTACCTGCTTAGTCAAGATAAAAACCTGTAAGAATAACAAATTAGATGGACAGTTCTTTTCCATTCCTTTCTCTTGAGCGGGCTATACTAACACTATCCCACGGATGTTTTGTGAACTACGACCACCATTATGTGCGGAGTTACACTACGGTTGCTAGGATACCAAAAACTGAATTTTCCAAGATTTGACAGATAGGCGGTATTGTTTCTTCACCAACGATAATCAGGTTTTTTTTTAAAGCCTAGCCTTCTATTAATATATTTTATGAATTTAATTTTCGACAGAATTCACCAAGATGACATTTCATAGTAAATTTTATGTGCACTCCAGATTTATTTCAATCCTCCACATGAATACATAAAGAACTCAAACATTTTTAGGCCTATTCAGAGCTGTACCATATATAGAATTGAACCAAATTCTGAACCGACTACTAATCAATCTCAGAAACATTAATTTCTGAGGTCACTTTCATACAGATCAAAGAAAATTGCAATTAGTCTTTTTACTTGGTTCCAATTAATGATAATTAATTCTATTCTATCCAAACCTCTTGTTGGGGGCCTTTCTGATGAAAGCTCACTGCCCATGTTTTCACTGAATCACGTCTAGATACGTTATTTTTCGTGCGAACAAACACAATTGACACAAATAAATGCATTCAGTTAAACTCCCTCAGTTTATTCACTTTGAGTAGCGCAGCAAACCATTATCATTTAGGCCCTAACTAGTTAACTTTTCATAACCGTGAAAATGAGATAAGATAAGATTGAGCTGACCAAAACCAATCCAAGGCTGATCAAGTGCTTTAGGGAATAAAATATATCGACTTGTATACTTAAATTTTATAAGCTACATGCATTAATTAACTTATGGAAACATAAATATCATATATTTTTTTATTTGAGTATAACTTTAATTGTTTACCGTCAAACAGTACAATCTTTGGCATAGGCTTTTATTGAATGAAACTACGCCTAACTTCAAACATTAGCAATAGCAAACAGAAGTACCCATGTAATGTATTATATTTAAGAAAATAAAAGGATCTTTGAAACATGTTTTTCTCAAATAAGCTTAATAAATGTTTTTCCAATTTATTTTATTGATTAGGTCTAGTTTAGGTAATTTATTGCGTTAATATAGCTGATGGTAACTCACTTTGCTATTTTTTTTACTGTACTTAACAATATCTAAGTAGGCTAAATATTTTATCAGGAATTCACAAGTCAACAATAGAACACTTCAAGGGTCATGTACCCTTGAAGGCCTTTCTCGAGACTCACCAACCCTTCAGGGCTTACCAACCCTTGGTCAAGGGGGGGGGGGGGGCATGTATGTTTCATAGCCAGTCCTGTCATTAAAAAACTTTTTCTGCCACACTGTTTTCCTATAATCAGTGTACGATTGATATTGTTTCACATACAAAATTGCAATAGTGAATTTACTTTAAACGATAAACTACAATTCAAATCACACTTCATTTTCAATAGTATTTTGAATCCAGAGGAAGGAGGCAAGAACAAGTGGGCAAAGTACAGCTGATAACACCGCCGCCGACACGACGAGGCAAAGATGCCTTCAGTCGACTACTTGCTCGTGTGTGGAAATGCGCGTTACCCAACAGGCCTGTTTTTGGGAAATTTGTTTTTATAATGTATTTTGTGTACCTATGTGACAGTTTTATATTTTAATGACGCCTTATGGCTGAACTTCAATGTCTGAGGATGGCACAGTGATGCTGGAACGGCCGTAACATTTGTTACAACTTTATGAGCTGATTGACGAAGGTAAGTTATTATTTAATTTAGACAAAGGGTCAGCTCAGGCGCTAAAAAATATGGATTTCAATATTGCTTTTGTTGTTGTGTGTTGTCCGTATTACACTTCCTTTGTTTACCACAATCAGAGAACATGCTTGGTTGATTTTTACAAATGTTTACAATAAAGTATTAAATTTTTATACGTCTATCTATTTTTCTTGCTGTTAAAAAAGCCTAAGCTTGGTTAGAAATTTTGATTTTTTTTAAGGCCCAATGGGGGATAAATTCTTCTGATACCCCCTCGAATCTACAACACCGTTTCTCTTCTGCACTCACAAAGCAAAATAATACCATTATGAGTTATAATGCCCACAGCTTGAATTGAATACTTTTTTTCAAAATACTAAATGACTGCATTTTCCTCATACACTACCAGGCTATGGTCGACAATACCACCACACTCTTTGAAGAGAGAAATGGATCCATATTAATAAAATGTGAGATTTGGCTTTGTGCAGAGGCCCTTAAAAATAAAGCAAACATTAACTGAAAAAACATACTTTTAGCTGCGTCGATCAGCAGCTGAATGCCGTCTTGGTAGCAGATGAAGGCTTCCGCATATCTCTTGGCCTCGTCCAACTCCACGGCTCGCTTCAGAATGGTGACGGCCGCAGTCTCCATCGAGCTTCAATACTCTGGACAGAAAATACAAACTAAAAAGAAGTGGTAGCAGTGGCTAAAATGTTATATTAAAATTAATTTATATGTTGCCTAGTTTGCAACATCAACCAACCGTACAGGAGCCAAAGACTCGCTGATACAAATACTTGCTGCAAATCACTAGCGTTCACTGCAAATTGCAAACTGATAAAAACAGACTCCCTCTTACCCTCCACCTTTCCATCGGCTGTTGCTTTAACCCGTCCAAAAACTTATATGCGTTTGTGCTCTGTAGAAGTAACTATCCGCGGGTGTGCTCTGTATAAGTGGCAATCCGCAGTTGTTCTCTGTAGAAGTGGCTATCCGCGGTTGTATTATGTAGAAGTGACTATCCACAGTTGTGCTCTGTTAATGGTGACTATCCACAGTTGTGCACTGTAGAAGTGACAACCGCGGATGTGCTCTGTAGAAGTTACTACTTTTTAACCAGCCATTCAGCAATTATTTATTAATTTTTCATTAAAAAAACCTCAACTGCCCGTCGCCATGAGCCAATAAGCCTGTGCGGCGATCTAAAGACAGCGAGGTATCATAGCAGCAATAGTCACATAGGCTGGCCAAAGGTGACTGCTCACATTGGATTTGGAGTCGCCTGCCACTGAGATTGAACCAGCGACATTTGAAACTCAAGGCAAGCACTTTTTACCTTGGAGCAACCCCCTCGGTCGCATCAGTTTATTGGCTGATTAAAAGGTCGCCGATCAAATATGCCACTTGAGGCACTTAATGACCTGTCAAGAGCTCTATGGGAGCCTACGGATGAAAGAAACAAGTACGCAAGTATGTAGGTTTGACCATCTAAGATCGGCAGGAAGCAGACGATATGGACAATCACAGTACCAGGCAAAATATTAGACGAATAATTTTTATTATTACGAATAATTAACTGTATATCATATTATATTGTTATAACTGTATAATATTAACTGTGTAATATAACTGTGTAAATTGTGTTAAATAAATGCTAGCCTATATTGAGTTTTATGGTCAATACAACCAGGCTAATTGTTTCCTGCAACAGCCTGCTGAGGTATGCCCTACTTAAAATGAAATTAAATGAAAATAATATTTATTCCACATAAATACGTAACTTAATCCAAAATTTTCAGTAGGCCCAAGTGCTTCAGATAAATGAAGGGGTCCCCCGTAAAACGTTCTAAGCGACAAAATTTCAAAATCGGAGATATTCAGTGAAAAAGGTTCTTTAGGACATGAGGTACACCGTGGTATATTTTGTTTTCAAGATATTTGAGTTGGCAGCCCTGATTTCGTCTCTCAAAGTTGGCGTGCTTCGTGGGACTGCACGGACATTCTGGGGAATGACGTTATATTGGCCGAAAGATGGACTCTTCACCGGTCGTTGCGTTGTCGCCCAGCGAACAAAATCGCGTAAATAAAAATAAAACATGTGACATAAATATTGGAAAGTGAAAGTATAAGACCAAGAAGTAATGTATAAAAGCTTGATTAGCCTAAATTTCAAAAACTAAGAAGCCAAAACCTGAAAAACTGCCCCCAAAAGAAGTAGTAGAATAACGTTTTAAGCACCATATTTGAATAACTTTTAGCAAAATGACGTATCACGTTTATATAACAACATAACGATTTTGTACTTTTATACCAATAAAATTGTTCTATATTCAGTTTTACTATCGTTTAAGTTGGTATTCCTACACTCCCTGATGTTTTACTCCCAAAGCAGAAGAGCAGTCCGTCAGACAACATTTCAAACGCCAGTCAATTAGAACGTTATAACCCCAAAAAAACGCGTAAAATGTTTTAAAATGCTTAATAGCAAGTAAACATGAATGAATGAATGAATGAAACGTTTATTCCAAGAAAATAAACAGCTGTTCAAATATAATCCACAAAAATAAAAACATAAAAATCTATACCAAATGCAAAAAATAAATTAAGAGTTTTATTACAATTTTATAGGCTGCTAAGAAAAAAGGAATGGTCTTGTGGAATCAGCAGACATAGGCAAATGCCTGTGCGTCTGCTGCGTTGCAGTACAAAAATTCGTAAGTTTGACCTCTTTATTGGAAATTATTATTAAACAAAAAATAAATAAAATAATTAATGAAGTTATAATTAGGAAATTTGTTGTTTTAGAAAAAATAATGGAGAAAAAATGATTTTAAAACTAGGTTACGGTTTGTGCTTCTTTATTTTCAGCACATTTAAGCAACATTTGATATAAGGCAACATTATGATGTTATGAAAAGAGTAATATAAGATTATACATGATTATAAATTCTAGCCTTAAAAAACCGTAAATTTTAGAATTTAACTTTCGACGCTTGATTACTCGAAATTAGATTTTTGTCGCTTAGAACATTTTACGGGGGACCCCTTCAAATATATATAAAACAAGATTTACTTATCCAATAACAAAAACAAAATTATCAAAATTGGTTTCATTTGGTTGGATGAATTAGTGTGAATTTGAAGAATCTTAGTCTTGATGTATTGAAGTTTCATTGATATCGAAGTTTGTTGTATCGAAGTTTCATTCAATATTATATCGTAGGTAGGTCTACGGAACTGTACCCTAAAAGAATGACATTAAAATTATTACCTGCACGGCACCTTTAAAGCTGAAGATTCAAAATGTAAATAGACAAAAAAACACAAGCAAACATAACCACAACAAATTAACACTACGTACTAAATTAAGGTCAGAAAATTAAAACTTTAGAAAGAAAGAAATTGATCAACTGATAATTATTTTGACATTATCATACATTTTAGAAGAAATATAAATTATTAAAGAACAGGATGATATTTAAAACTAAATGCCAGCTTTGAGGTTAAGTCTCTAAGACACTAACCAAGCAGTATACTATCTGTCAGCCTCAGCCAGCTGCTTACAGATAACAGTCAGTGTGCTCAATACGAAAAGATTTCCGTTTAGTATTGCTTAATTTCCCCACTAATCCTCATACACACAATCCTTGTGAAACAAACCAAATTTTGAAAGAAGAATTTCAATGATTAGTAAGAAAGGAAGAGAGTAAATAACAGTGAAAGAACGTTTTGTGAAGTTGAAGAAATCACAAAAGTCGGGATAGTTCCACTTAGTCTATTTATAAAAGTACAGCATATTAATGAATACATAATAGAGATCGCCAGTGGTTGAAAACTCGACCAATTTTCAACTCGGAGAATAGGGATAGCTAATTTTGAAAATTTGCCTCGCATACGCCACCCCACCGGTCTGACACTTAAGAGGGATCCCTACCTACACCCAAACATTCCTAAAACCCGCTCCGCGCGGTGTCATTTAGCGCCTACAGTTTTCAAAATAAAATTTAATTTAACGCAGCATTTCAAAGATAAAGAGTTGTAGAATGTTAATTACTAACCCAAAATCGCTCTTGTTAACGTATTCTGAAGATACATTCTGTTGAAGTTAACCAACTTTAACGCCATGTATCTTTTTAATGAATTAGCATAAACGATTTTGGAGAAGCAATAAACACTCTGAATCTCGTTATCTTTACAATGCTATATCCGAATGATTTTTATTTTAAGAACTGGAGGCGCTAAATGACACCGCGTTTACCCCTGCACCGGCTTACGCGGCGAAAAGTGCAAAAATTTAACAAGGGCTCTTATGGAGCAGCAGTTCCAAAAGTCGCCGCTATAGTGTCGCAGAAAAACGAAAACTGCCGTTGGTAGGGAACCCTCTTAAATGGAGCCAAGTGGTAAGCTTATTGCAGGGGGTTAGTTCGAAGCACTTTAGTTAGATGTCGTTGTAAAAACATGGTTTTCTTCTTCTTCACTTAATCAGCTAATCAAAACCATGATAACGATATGCTAACTTCCTATTCCGTTTCCCCTGATATTCTGTCACGACATGTACACAACCAAAACGAGTTGGAATTAGTTTGAGTGTGGGAAAATACCTAAAGTACGTTTGCCACTAGCGTTGGTTGTTTCGCGAAATACTGTACTGCGTGATTCATATTGTGCTTAAAGCTATTGATAGAAAATAAATACGTAGATGTTTACATAAAAGCACTTGATAAAAATTAACTAAATTAATTTTTATTAATTGCTTTTATGTAAACATCATCTACGTATTTATTTTCTATCAGTCGCTTTAAGCACAATATGAATCACTCAGTACAGTATTTCGCGAAACAACTTGCACTAGCGGCAAACGTACTTAATCAATTTAATCTAAACAAATCGGTAAAGTCGTTAACATTGAAAGTCTAGCAAACAAAACAAGAAAACGAAAATATAAACAAAGCAGACGACGACGATCGATATATCGCATCGACGACGATCGATATATCATATCGATCTTTTTAGTTCTTAGTACCATAGATAAAGGGATACAAAGTATCCCTTTGTATCTCTTTATCTATGGTAGCAATTTTATCAGACAGCGCTACTGTTCCCTTACCACCGAGTTAACATGGAAGTGACAACTCTTTACGAAGTTCATGATTACTCTATGCATACGCCAATACGTTCCTAAATAATAATAATAATAATAATAATAATAATAATAATAATAATAATAATAATAATATTTATTGCTAAACAATTGTACAATTGCATTGTATATATAATTTTTAACTTATATATCTTAATAGAATTAATTCTTGGTTTTCTTATCATTCTTCACAATTTTATCTGCATTTTCATATAGTAGACATTATCCGTGTAAACACATAATATAACCATAGACAAGGTAGTCTAAGAGATGTAACCAAATAGGAATCAAAAGCAAAAGAGGAAGACCCAGTCTTTGACTAATTATTTCACCTCACCTCTGGCGCATATTTATGGCATATGGTTTTTAATAATTGGTGATTATTTAAGATTCCACTTTATTTTTTTAAGACTGAGTTTATTATTGGTTCAGAAAACAGTAAAGATTCAGTCATTAAATCAGTTTATCCCATACACCCCTTACCACAGTTCTCTCATACTTCTTACTTCTATCTCCATCGTTGACCAGTAGTTCACTGGATAGTCCATAAAAACTAAAACTACATACATATAAACTTAGGCCTTACATGTTTACAACATTGATGGAGGTCTGCTAAGGAATGTCGATCAGGTCTTTCCCCCATATGGAGATGTTTGGTCCGCTCTTACTGCAAACGAGGGAAAGTTTACCTTGACATGAATCAAGCTGAGGAGGATGTAGACAGTCAGAACCCCCAGGTACTTCCCTCCCTATACCTCCATTCATTCCTCCCCTCACTCTCTACTTCCCTTTCCTCCGACTTTCTTTCTACTTTTCCCTCTTTTTTCTTCGGAAATTGTTCCCTCCTTTAACAAACAGTCCTACGGCAAGGCGGGTTTTCAGGTATTCAATGCGGTCCTCCCAAACAAGGTTGCAGTCAAGCATGGAAACTTGACAGAATCCGAACAACTCAGCATGGTGTCTCCTATTGCAAGCTGTAAGTGAGACTGTTGTCTTTGTCTTGTCTGAATATAGAGAAAGGTTGTTTTTTCCGGGTTCAGGGTTCAGTAATAAGTTTTGATCAGAAAAATATTGTGCGAGTTTATTGACTTCCACTTTTTTTATTTCTAGTCTAAATTGGTCAGTGTCCTATGGTGATCAAAGTCGTGTCATTTGCGTAAATTATGAGATATGTCAGGAGGAAGGTGGAGGTGGATGTGGTTTAGGTAGATTAGGAAGAGTAGGTGCCCCAAGATCGAGCCTTGAGGAACTCCTAGATACACCTGTGTCAAGTCAGACTGAAAACAAAGCTTATGTCTTTGATCGATAAAAAGTCGATTTCGGTTATTTGAGTTCGGTTAGTCATGTAGGACTCTATATCTAGTTCAGGGCAACACCGGACATCCCCAGGGCCGCTGCCTCCTCCACCAGAACGGCCGGGACGACGCAGTGACACAGTCGAATGCTTTCGACCATGGCCATGATGGCTATGTTTCGACAAATCTGCGAAGCACCCGACCACGCCACTCCCACCGTCCATAATGTCGAGGCAGTCTTCGATTAATTGGATCAAAGCTGACTTTGAGGACTTCTTGCGTCTAAATCCAAATTGCCTACCAAAGAGTAATGAATTAAATTCATGAAAATCTGCAATTTGATTGGACACTACTTTCTCCGTTCCTAAGAATAATAAAATTGTGTATGTTTATTATATAAAAGTTTCATTTTAGTAATTATTACCGGGTCTGTTGGTCAACCTGTTACCTAGGGTTTGGTTGGTGTTTGGTTTTTATCAAACTGTCTCTTTTAGAGATGGCGAGTAATTCGTCTGCTAGCTTAAAATATTTATTAGTTGAAACTGATAGTAGCTACTCCACAATCAATTCTCCTCTAAAATCAACCCAGAGAATAAAGGTGAGTTTAGTGATATTATAATTCAAAATCTTCATCAGTAAAGTAGGAGATTTGCCTTAGTTGTAATTTCTGTGAGGCATAGTCTCTTGTATCAGCTGTGTTACATAATATATTCATTTGTTTGCATCTCAAGTTAATTTCCATGATAATATAATAAAATGTCATTGCACAGTAATTAGTCTTGATAAAATTTAAAATATCTAAAATTAATAAGATTTTAAACCACAAGATACAATGACACAGGCTAATTTAATACACTAAAAGTAAGCCCAGCCCAGACCCTAAGCAATAATATTAGGCCAAAGTAGCTTTGTATGTACATGGTTTCCAAAGGAATTGATTTTGTGTTATTATCATCACTTGAATTCTATTATTTAATCAAGATTTTTCTATTTTAAGTCACCAGAGTTAGTGGTTTGTGTTACTTTTTATCTAAGAGCCGTAAACTCAGTAGGCCCTAGCCTAAATTTTATTTATTTTTTTTATATTTATTTTCTCTCACTAATCTGGAGCCTAGTTATTGTTAAGTCTTAGCAGAGTTTATTGTTGTTGATTATTGTTAATATTAATTATTGTTTATTGTTACTGTTACTGTTACGCTATTTATTATTTTTTTTTTTTTTTTTGTTACTTGCATTAATAGTGATAATTATGTTCGTTGAACTGGACTGGACTGAAATATTGTGGACTTTATGATAACTGCATGTCTTCTTCTGCAACATGCACAATGTAATTGGGTATATAACCTGTAGTGTTGCATGTTAAATAAATAAATAAATAAACATTTTTTAGTGTGAATTGGGCGAAACTTTGATATCCGACTCCATTGTATCTATCGATGTTTACGATCATTCTTCACCATCAAATGCCAATAGTGAAGAATCGATTCTAATCATTGGAACAAATTATTGTAAACGATCTCACATGATATATTAGTAATAGTAAATTATTGGATCATCATTGTAGGTTAAGTACATGTTTCTAATCATGATAATAACTAAACACTTATTTGTACATTCAAATAAATAAGACTTTACTGTAAAACTAAAACTAAAACTTAACTTAACCAAAACCAATAGCAAAATGTCAATCTTCAGTTGACCTGGCAGACAACACAACACACATTAACACTGACAACGACTGACAATAAATCAACCAAGTGCAAGATGGCGAACAGTGTGGATTAAGGTTTGAGTTTAAGAGTTGAGTTACTTAGAAATAGTTACGTTAGTATATAATGAGTTTTATTCATATAGTTAGAACAGTATACAGTAAGTTTATTCATAGTGATGTTAGATGTTGATATGTTTTGTTGTTAGATCACCTGATAAATATTGTATTCGGTTAAGGTACTTCTAGAATCGACATAACTTTGACTAATCGATTGTAAGTAAATATCGATAAATACGATGGAGTCGAATATCAAAGTTTCGCCGTGGATTGGTCAGACTTCTGACATTTTTGTCGATTTACTCAGCCAGGAACAAATTACTTTAGATAAAGAGATTAAAAAATCATTTACTTTTATGAAAGTAAGAGTTAATTCCGTTTATTTATTTTGTAAGCAGTCAGTATGAATCGGTATGAACTTAGAATAGGCCTAGTCACAATAGTTAAAGTGCTAGGGATATTTTTAAAGTGTAGAATACTAAACACATATAATTAGTTAACAGTGGTTTATTTTTATTTCAACTTCATTTTAAGACTTAACTTATTTATGACTTTATAAATTATGCAAATAAAAACAAAGAAAATATCTGACCTTCAAATAAATCAAGATTGAACTATCAATCGTTTGAAATGTAAAATACTAGATTTGATTGACATATGACATTATTGATTTGGTTGTAAAATTTGTATACACTAGGCCTAATTAAGTTCCTCCCATTTGGTGTACGGTATGTTATGAATAGCTCGGTATAGTAGCCTACCTATTTTATTGTTTCAGTACACATGTTTTGATGTTTCCCCGAGCTTCCTGGTATTTGGTGCTACTAGTGGGGGTCTCTATGTATTCCGAAGAGAACCCTGCACATTTCTTCAGCTTCTTCCAAATAAGGTGAGAATTTTGGTAGGCTGTCTGATTAAATAGTCTGAATAATTTAGTTCTGATTAAACAATGATTGTACTAGGCATCATGAAATTACGACCTTCTAAAACCTAAACAGCTGGCACTTACCCATTTGATTACCTTGGAAAAACCCTCTGTCTGGAAGTGTTGAAGGTCACAATTTTATGATGTATAGGCCTATTACCTTTATTTCTAAGGCCAGTGGTGTCCCCAATGGAGTGGATCAAGTAAATCAATGTGGGGGCTCTGGGAATGTTTGACATTTATAAAAAACTCCCTTCCTTAAAATATAGTATATTTCTAATAGGTAAGAATTAAAGCACTAATTATACTGTTATTGTCTGCTGATACACAAATGTTTGAAGTTGTCTTGTGTGTTGGGGAGAGGGTAGCGCTATGGACGTCCACTAGGTGTTTCCCTGCATCTAGTATATTGATAACATCTTATTCAAAAAAATAGATGATATTTAAAAAATAACAATCTGTTGCTATGGAAACAATTGCCTAGATAGAAAATGTCGAGTGCCTCTTAGTACATTTTGGAAGAGCTATTCAGTCTTATACTGTAGTGGTTCACAGTCTAAGACTTCAGTCAGCAGTTCCTGGGCCCAAATCCTTGTTTACAACAATTAAAATTTACTAAGGGGTAATACAGACCTTCCAAATCTCCCGCATTTTGCGGGAGTCTCCCGCAATCTGACGTCCACTCCCGCTCTCATGCTTTCAGTAGAAAAACCCCCGCATATCTGATATCATACTATTTATACATTCACTTTAGGGGAATTTTTTATTGCATTAAAGTTATGTTGGTAGCTCTGCCGACTGGGGGTCTGCAACTACATGAAAACAAATGTAGTTTAATGTCACTTTCCTGACGTGCTTACAAATTTGCAATTTTCAATCATTTTTGTATGTTTTTGGATAGGCCTAATATGAAATGGAGGAAAAATATATTTTAAACCCTCAATATGTTGATAAAAATGCTTAAAAACTTATTTTTCAGACTCGAATTTTCAACATTTTTCTGAAGGAGGGGCCCCAGACCCCTCTTTCTACTGGGGGGTCAAACCCCCCAGACTCCCAGGGGGTCACTCCCGCCTGAAATTCCTTCCAGGTTGACAGGTCTGGGTAATACCTTCAACCTTGGGGTGCATAATGAACAGACCCACTACTACCTGGTGTGTTGTGTAGGAGGGCGCGGTGAGCAGGGTAGCGATCTCTCCGGACGAGCGGCTGGTGGCGTTCGCGTCGGTGCGCGGCGCGGTGTGCGTGGTGCAGCGCGCGGAGGCCGGCGCCGCGCCAAGATGCCTCAACCGCAGCCTGGAGCACGGCGGCGCGGACGTGACGGCGCTCTGCTGGGTCGACCACAGCGACCAGGTCTTCGCCGGCGACAGTCTCGGACGACTGTCCGTCATCAACGTCTCTCTGTTCATGGTCAGTTTTGTTTTACAGTACACTTCCGATTATCCGAGCCCCGGTTATCCCATTTTTAAGGTGGAACAATCCACATATAAATATGAAATGAGTATTATTTTGTTAACCCTTTCACTTTTTTACAATCTATTATTTAAGTTTCATCACATTTAGTTTACATGATATGTTCAAACAACCCGCCATTGGCATTTATATAAAGTCATGCTCTCTCCATCAAATTCCCGAGCACATGTTGTAAGGTACCCCTTTGAATTTCTTGCATTCAATTTGTTATGTTTGTTTTTAAGGTGTTGAGAATCCTGTAAATTTTTATCGTAGGCCTTACTTTTTGAGTATCCCCAAAGAAAATAATATAGTTGGGTCAAATCCGGGGATCTTGGAGGGAAATAATCCTTCGCTGATAAAATAAAGTTTTGGGTTGCGTTCAAAAAAACACCCTGTATGAATAAAGATACTTGATTGATTGATTGAAAGGACTAGGCCTAACTAACAGATGTTTTCCCTCGTGGTTTCAGAGCAAGAACATGTTCCACGTGCCAGCGTTCGTGTTCATGCAGGTGGACAGCGGCGTGGTGAGCGTGTGTTGCCGCGGCGATCGGCTGCTCGTGTCGTCCCACACCCGCTGCTACGTCTGTGACACCGCGCGCGAGCAGTACCGCCAGGTGGGGACCAAGCTGCGTGACGGTCAGTACGGCGCCTGCTACCTCCCGTCTGACCCGGTGAGTTTCTGTTTTTTTTTTTTTTTTTTAGCGAATTTCCCCTATAGGGATTAGCGAATTTCCCCTATAGGGAAGAAGCTGTTACCGTAGTACTCATGGTAAAACCTAAGCCCGAGACCATGATAACTTTTCGTTTTGGGGCCCCCAGAAGCAAAAAACACTGTTCGTTCATTTTCATAAATATATATATATCTATATATCTATGTGTCTTTAAGCACGATAACTCGCGTAAAAATGGCCCAATCTTAATGAAATTTGGCATGGATGTGTAAAGTAGTAATTATTCGGAGTAGTTGTTACCGGAAGGGGGGTAAAGGGGGTAAAACCCCTCAAAAATGGGTTTTTTGAGTTTTTTACATAGAAAAATAAAATTTTACGAATTTTTGTTGGCACCATTGATTTCAGCTCAAAAAAACAAACAATTTAATATGTTGAATCACTGCTCTATGTCTACTAGTTACCGAGATATTGAAAGTGGTAAACACAGTACGTTGTCCCAATGTTAACCTTATGGGAAATAAGTAAAATTATATATCTCGCTTATTTCTCAACATATCTTGATAAAACTTGGTAAATGGCTTCTTCTAGTTCAGACCTAAAATATATTGAATTAAAACTACCCAGTTTTAATATACCCGTAGCAGCAAACCTGCATACTCATTCCCCATGTTATTCTTATGGAGCTTACCGAAAGATGTCAAATCTCGCTATGTTGGATTGAAATATGTTGTTTTGCACTTGAAATTCGCTGAGTATGCAGGTCTGCTGCAACGGGGGTATTTTTTTTAGAGGGCGGTGGCCTCTTTTTTACCTTTCCTTTGCCCTTAATCACTTAATCACTTTAATAAGACAGGTACCTCATTGAGGACGTTACCCTGAATATGAGTGAAGGATGAGTGTGATGATCGTGATGATAGTGGCGCGATCTTGTAGCCTTGTTACTGACTAAGGTTGGCATGTTCCTTAGACAGGATTGTTAATTAATAGCCCAACAACCAATGGCAGCTGGCTCCAGAAACAACCCTTCAAAAAGCTACTAACTTTTCTCGGGATCGATCTGGCTACCTACAAGTTTGTAGGCGGGCACTATAACCACTACACCAACCCTGCCCACATAGACTATTGATCTGTGCGTGGACGTGATCAAGCAAAGCCAAGGAGTGAGCCGGTACAGTACAAGGGTGAATAGTACTGCTAAAAGTACGCGACAAGCTCGGGTCTCGAACCTGCGACGCTTTGAGGCCACAGTTCCAAGGCGGAATGTGCCATCAACTCACTAATCGAGTACCAGTAGGCTCTCTCTTATCCGGACACCTTTGAACCGGCTATCATTTTGATCAGACTACACTGCGCGGAAATATAATATATTACGTTATTAGGCTGGGAAGTACTGTTTTGCCGGACGAGCGTGATAGTTCCCGCGCGAGCGAAAGCGAGTGTGGGATTTTCATGCGAGTACGGCAAAACTTCCCAGCCGTGTAACATACGATATTTTTGATCATACTACGCAGAAAAAAACATACTTTCAATCATAACATAGTCCTTGTACAAACAGAACAAATATTTGCTACGGATGCAGTGCTGCCACTACATTCCTCTAAAAAGAAACCAATAAACCACCAATAAACAAGCATTAAACGTCGGTTTGCTGCAAATCTGCTGATTGTTTACTTCCGTTTTATCCGGCCTAGGCCAGAAAAGGTTAATCTGGCCTAGGCCAGCAATGGGTATTTTTTGAGCCAACAAAAAGGAACTGAAAACAGATGTTTCTGTGTTAGTATGGCGAAAAAATCATTATAGCAAGACAATTGTTATCGACTCATTGTTTCGGTTCAGCCGCACTTGATCAGCAGGAAATGGACGATTCTGTATCGACAATTCTCGTAGGAAAGATTTGAGAAATAATATCTTCCAACCATCATGAATTGTAACGGTCGTTAAAGATCCAAAGCGTAACATATTTATTGGTGTTTTGTGTTCACAGTAACTATCCCCCAAATTGTGTTTATTGTCATTCAGGGTTTAAGCTGCGGTCACATTTGTCGCAAAATGCGACAATATTCGGACAGGCTGTCGCCTTTTTGCTACAAAGTAAAGAGTGGAAATTATTTAACTTTTTTGCAGAAAATAAAGTTAACCAATAACAAAGTTGACCAATACAAATCTCAATAAAAGTCCATTTACTTCCACAAATTACTTTGTATGACTTCAAAATAAAATAAGAGTTAATTATAGAATGTAGTCGTCAACGTAACCCTCGATCAGATGCCGCGTCATTAAAATCCACAGTCAAAAAGAAGACTATTGATAGACACAGAGAACGTGTAGACGTTCTATACGTTCTCTGTGCTAAAGAGCAGTTGGGGCGCACTCTCTAGTGGCCGAGTCACCAAATCTAGCCGAGCGGTGGCGAATGTGAGAATGTGCGGGGCTAGTTCGCCACCGCTTGGAATGATATGGAGTCGAATAATCAATATAGTCATTCGATAATTTCAGTTTCAAGTCATGGATACCCTATTTAAGGGGCAATAAACGGTGCCGTGGATTATGCGGGGATTTTTAAAGAAACTGCTGTGTAAAAGCGGGGATTTTCGAAACTCACGGTGGTTAAATCTCATGGCCAGTCTGGCAACACTGGCGAAAACAGACGTCTCGAAAACGGTGATGCGAAATATAGTTTGAGGTTATGTTGTTCGATTAAGTTGTTTTGGTTTGATGACATGTGCTATAACTTAATGACATGCGATAAAAATGCTAAAAGGAAAATCATTTTGCTACAAGTCTCAAAGAGCTTGTAGCATTTTTGCCCAAAGAATTTTTTTCCCAGCTTAAACCCTGTTGTCATTACTCAATTTTCATAAAAATTACTCATATTATCGTCTTATACAGTATGCTAGACGTAAAAATTTAATAAGTTTTTGGGGACATCAGTTTATCACGAAAACCCATCATCCGGACAAGTCTTGATCCCGAACCAGCAGAGCTGGCCGTCCGACCGTCGGAACCAAGCCATATGGATATTCATTTTGATTGGCTACTGACTGCGTTTTCGCCACTCCTGCTGGCCTTACAATCGCAAAAGGCTAAAAAATAATTGTTAAAAAGATAAACGAAAGCTAAACTAATAAGATAATTTAAATTCTATACGACCGGATGGCAATTACTGACTCATTATCAAACAAATGTTAGCTTTTAAAACGTAAACGATCAGTACAGTGTAAGTATTTCAGTTGTTTATGATCGGTACATGTTGTGCAGGTGCGGATCTACTGCGCGCGGCCGGGCAGTCGGCTGTGGCAAGTAGACGAGGAGGGAGTGGTGCAGAGCACCCACCAGCTCAAGCACCTGCTGGCCCGGCCGCCCGTCGTAGTGGTGCACCACTCCAGGGGTGAGTTCATTTGACAAAATTATATAAAGCTACATTATGTTTCATATATAGGGTAGTAAAAGATTATTCATTAATATAAATTGTAATCTTGATTGTATCCTTAATTGTAACCTTAAAAAAAATAACAAAAAAAATTTGTGAATTCAACCTTCAACGCTTGATTGCTTGAAATAAGGTTTTTGTTGCTTGGAACGTTTTCTAGGGGACCCCTACATTAATTGAGCACTATCATCGTGTGTGTCTCTGTGTCGACGGATGAACTAACACACCTGATGTTGGCAGGTATCATAGCCCCGGATGAGGGAGCGGACTGGCCCGAACAGTCGTTCAACTTCGCTCAACTCTCGGTGGTGCTGGATCGCTTCCTGTTCACCTTCAAGCGTGACGGGCTCTACATCTTCGACCCTGAGGAGGTGAAATTAAATGAAATTTACTTTATTTTACAAATACAATAATAGTATAATATGATTCCAAAGAATTCAAAAATGGAAAGAGTTTACATGGGCTTGTAGCCCATGTGTAGATCCATTTCGGATCAGAGTTTAAATAAAAAAACAGATTTTAAAAATGTGAAATGTTGCATACTTAGTATTTGATTTATATGTGTGTTGAAATGAAAATGTGATACTAATATTTATGAATTATTCTGAATGAAATTCTGGTACCGAACATAAAGTTACATCCAGTGTAGTTGCATTTCAATTTAATTGCAGGTTGTCCAAAGGGGTAGCTTAGTAGTGTAGGGATCGGCAGTCCAGTCGGTCCTAGAGTGATAACAGCTTCACAATTCCAAAGAGATAAGCCACTCAATGAAAGTTTTTTAAAAGACAAAAGTGTCGCAGTACCAAAAAGATGTAAATGTTTTTACATCTGACACATGTTACGATAAATAATATTTGAAATAAAAAATGAATTTGTTTGACAAAATACCAACATGTCGAGAAAAACGAGTGTTTTGGTTGTGCAATAGTTTATCAAAATAGTTTCAGAATTTTTATTCATGATACCTATGAGAAATTTAATGTATAGTCGACATACTGTTAGAACTCCAATTTCTGAAAAAATATTTTCGGTCAGATATATTTTATATTTTTTAAAGGAAACTTTCAGGATTGATTTTTGAAGTTGTAATATTGATTTGTATTGTAGGTGGATGTCGTGCTGTGGTCCGACTGCTACCGAGACATCGTCGACGCCAAGTGTGTCGGGGACATCGTGTACGTGTGGACTCAGTCGCACCAGGTCCACGCGCTGCAAGTGACCCCGCTGGACAAGTGCCTCCTCAGGCTCTACTTCTACAAGAACTACAGTCTGTGCGCGGATCTGTGCGTTCGCTTCTGCGCGTTACTGCTAGAGTCGCCGGAAACGCTCACGAGACTCGGGCCGCTGCTGGGACTGCGCGAAGTGCTGAAGGAGACTCTGAGCAACGAACTGCGAGACTTCCTCGCGCACGTGGAGTCTCACGCCAAGGAGAGGGAGATCTCCGTGAGACTGGAGTCGGGAATATTTCTGGTCGACAATCTGCACGCAAGGTGGAAGCTGTTCGAGAGGAGCAGGAGCGTGCCTCGGAACAATCAGAGGAATGTGAAAATGAGGAGTTCCAGGTCGAGGAGTTTACCTCCGAACCAAAACAAGAGAGTGAGGCATGAGAGTCCGAAGAAAATCACACAGTCCACCCGTAATTCTTCACAATCCACCAATTCGCTACCGGAATTCTCCAAGTCCGCCGACTCCGATGAAGCCGGGAGAGACTCGAAGAATATCAACAAACAACAGATAAATAAGGAGTATAACAAGTTGTTCCAAAGTACAAACCAGGATTTTATTGTTCCTCAGATTCCATTCTTTCCCCTCTCGTCGCCGGATATTATCCATGACGCTCTGATGGAGATAGGGACGAGTGTGATGAGCGGGACCAGGTCGCTGCTGGGGCGGTGGCAGAAGGCCCCGGACTGCCCCGAGCCCCTGGACGTGAGACCCGAGGGCTACGTGGAGCCGGACCCGCGCGACCCAGGGACCCGTTTGGGTCCGGGGGACGAGATAGTGGAGGGACAGAGCCGGCGGAGACACGTCCAGAGCGCACCCATCCTCGACGTCACCGAACTGATCGAACTTTGCAAGAAACCCGAGCCCGAAGTGACGATCGGGCTTTTCGAAGAGTTAATCGACAAAGTCACCCAGCTTTGTGCGACCTTCAACGAACAGCTCGGCAGCAAAAAGTCAAAATACTGCAAGGGCGTGTTTCCGTTCAGTCTGTACCTGAGTAAAGAGTGTCTTCTAGTCGTTTCCGATCGGTTTCACGCGGCGTTGAAGAACGGTGTGATCCTGCAGTGGCTGTACAACCAGCAGGGGCAGACATCGGAGGAGGCGGCTGCGGAACATCCTGCGGTCCTGCAGGACGTGTTCTCCCGGGAGTCGCTGCAGCTGGACGCCGCGCTGAGTCGAGCGCTGCGGCTCTTCTCGGAGCTCCTCGACCCCCGGAGTGTCCTGGAGAGCCTGGAGTCCCTGGGGCTGCCCTGCGGCTACCTGGCGTGGTGCGTCGTCATCGACCGCTTCCAGGAGGGAACGTTCCGCTACATCACCGAGTGCGGGGACGCGGACGACGTGAGCTGCGCCGACTGGCCGCTCCCGCTGCTGCTCAATGCCATCTTCCTTTCCTTCCGCCTCGACCAGGTAAAGAAGAAAGAAAGAAAGAAAAACAGGGCTTTATTACATAAAAGAATTACAAAACAATATAGTAATGTCATGCTCAAATGACAAATTCAAATTCAAAATTCAAGTTCAAATTATTTATTTTATTATTTTACATAGTCATGGCCTTGCCAAGTTTAGCAAAAATTGTTGACAAGGTCCATTTGTAGATCTGAAAAAAGGACATGCATTAAATTACAGTTTTTTTATTTATTTTGTTATATGTACAACAACTAAATTACTACTTATTCTCTAAAAATATTCTATAGCGGTCCTACATCTATGACATGATTTACGCAGCTGAATAGACCAAAAGAAACAATAAATAGACTATCAAACACTACAACAACAGATAGAACTCTCAAACAAAGCAACATACGCATAACAATAAACGAAAGGGGGAAAAAACTCAAAATTACATATATCAGCTTGTTTTAATCTTTTTCCTTTTAGTTTTTACACTGTTGGAGATACTCCTTGGAGCTTTGGAAAAGCCCAAAAAGCAAAACACCGAGTTTGTTGTGCTTTGCAAGGTGTAAACATAACCTCAAAAATTAGACTATGAAATTATAACTACTAGAGATCGCCAGTGGTCGAAAATTCGACCAATTTTTAAATCAAGAAATAGGGATAGCTTATTTTGAACTTTGCATACACCAATGTGTTTCACAATACATTTCATAAAGTACACATTTTCCACGTAAACACATAATAGAACCAAATGGGAACCAAAAGCAAAAGAGAAAGACTCAATCTTTGACTAATTATCTTGCCTCGCCACTGGCACATATCTATGACATGGTTTTTAGTAATTAGTATTGTACAATATTAAGATTCTATGTTTATTTCTTTAAAACTGAGCTGGTTATTGAGTCAGAGGATGGTAAAAATTCAGTCATCAAATCAGTTTATCCCATACACCCCTTACTACAGTTCTCTCCCTTACTCCCCCCATTAATTCCTTCCCTTACTCTCTATGTACTTCCTTCCTTTCGACCTTCTTTCTACTTTTCACCCCTTTTCTCCTTCATCCTCTTCTTACCATCTCTCGTCCCTCCTTTCCTACCTTTTAGGTTTGAAATAATAACACCTAACATTTATGTGCCTAGTTATTATTTGAGACCTAAAACTCCCCTTCAAAAGTTTTTCTCTCCTTCCTTACCCTTAGGACATTTTCCCCTCCTCCCCTCTCTCCCTAACATTATCACTAAAATATTACACATATTTTACGCATTCTCTACCAATAAAACACACAATTTGAATGTTCAATGTCCATCTGTACTGTGGTTGCACAACAGTACATAGGATGGTAGAGATTCAACGTCATGTTCCTTTTTCTTCCCTTTTTATCAGCTAATTTTTATCTCTTAATCTTATTGAAGTGAGCAAACTTTATTTGAAACCCATTCAATCTTCTCTAAATAGCCCTGGATTTCAATCAAATACTCTACTCTTACTCCATGCCCCAATAAAACATGTGGCTTGAAATTGTTTAAAAATAATAATTTGGATTTTTTACTGGACAAATACTGCTTGTGTCATTAATGAATTCCTTACATTTGTTTATTGCTTGATAAAAACTTATTATTGTTTGGGTTTTATATCTCATCAGATGACAGAAAAAAAACAGCGTAAATATTTGCCCACTTTTCGCCCTCACATAATATTTCTACATCTAATCTTTACTCTACGAAAAATAGCATGTGATAACAGCTACCTATGATGACAAAAGCACAGTTCTGTTTTGTTTTTCTATCACCAAAACAGCAACTCATAAGACCAATGTTAATTTTTTTGAAATTCTAAATTCAATTTTCTACTTGTCTAAAAGACTAATGTAAATTTCAACGGGATTCTGCACATCTACAGGAAAATACAATTCTATCGGTGTGCTTAGATTTTCGCTACGATGCACACTGGCTGAGAAAAAAGGAGCACAAAAACCTTATGTAAAAAATGCTTGCCTATTAATATAAAGATTATAATAACAGTTTCAAGACAAAAAAAGTCAGTATTTAGCAACATCAAAAGTATATGGTTAATTACTGTTGCACTGTTGCACAGCACTAATTCAGCATTGTCCAAAAACAGACTGTCTGCTGGGTTGGCACTTTAGACAGTACAGTAATTATAATACTTAATAATTATCTAAACTTATTATTAAAAATCATATAATGATATGTTTTTTTTAATTGATGATTTTTCTAATTCACTAGAAATTAAATCCAGATATAAGCTCCCACCTTATCTTCCAGGCATTAATTAAATAAGATCCCAAGCGCCGCCAGTCCCTCCCATTTAAAAGAGCATAAAAATCCTCCCAAGTCAACTCCTGTTTTAATAAAAATCTCAAAAACCTAGCCTCAACCAGGTAACATTCTAATATATCATCTGGTCTTCGCGCTGAGACGTTTGTCTCAGATTTTTCTTAACAATGTCCTGGACTTGTTAACTTTTCCCTTATCCAGTTTTATTTGCTATGGGATTGACATTTATGGAGGTACAAAAATTGAGAATTTGAAGAAAATTCTTTTATTGCAAAAAAAAGGCTCTTAGGGCCATGGCTGGTTTTACCCGCAGGTAATCTGTGAGGTCAAAATTTCCTGAATATAGAATAATGATCTTTCAATTTTTATGTCTCTTTGAAACAATTAAATGGATCAAGTCAACAAAAATTCCACACCAGCCTGTGTGTGCCCGTAAGTGTAACACAAGTCTGATTTACATAGTTGAACGGCATAATTTATATTTTTTTTAAAGAACAAACCATCTTACAGGGCATGAAAGTTTTAAATGAAATTCCTGCAGAAGTAAAAAAACATGAACGACACTGGGAAATTTCGCGTACAGTTTAAAGAGTTTTTAATTGAAAATCCGTATTATTCCTTGGCTGAGTTTTATGATCATGCAGACTAACTAAAAGTTATTAGTTAGAAAATTTTGTTATTGTTGTCATCATTATTACTGAATCAAATTTCAATTAAGATGAAGATTAATGCTGTTTTAGTGTTGATAGTTTGTAAGCTTGTTTTCTGACTATTTTATCTGTTACTTGTTGGCGTTGTAAATAAAGATTTTCTGATTCTAATTCTGTTTCAGGTCGACGCCAGCTTTCGCATGGCCAGTGTGCGCGGGGTTTCGCTGAAGACCATCTCCTACATTTTGCTGAAACTCGTCGTCCATCTGGAAGTCACCGGGTTGAAGAGGACGGAAGCGGAACAACGCTGCAACAATCTGCTGCTGTCGTATATTTCGAAAATGATGAGTAAAAGGTGCGAGGTGACGTTGAACGACGTCGGGCTGGTGTCACACATCGAGGCGGCGTTCGTGCAGGTGAACGCGCAGTCGGACTGTGGGACTTGCCACTGCGCCTTCCCCCTCCCTGGCGCCCCCGGCACACGCGCCAGGTCAGTCAAAGCAGGGTGTCTACTGATACTGGAAATACTGGAATTATACTGGAATTTTATTTTGATACTGGAATTTCAAATTTGGTACTGGAATTTTGTTAATACAAGTGATGAAATCCGTTTAAAATAGTTTTGTCCAATACATTCATATATTAATAGCTCGACAACACTTTTTTAGCAAAGAGTGTTTTCAAACCTAAATTAAACCACTTGTAATTCCGTTCAATCACTAAACATCCTTAATCAGATTTATAGTGTTATCGTTGTAATTTTTTAAGATTGGAGATGTTCTCAACATTTCCTACATTCTCATATTTGCAATTGCAATTGTATATTATTTTCATAAAACAAATTATGTGATATATACAAGTGAGAGACTGTATCGAAAGACACTCGTAGTAAATTTTAGTAATAAATTATGTATTTGTTTTTAACTCTACTTCTAGTAAGTCTGGAGAAGAAATGTAAAATTGAGTATGTTTAAAAATTTTCAGTTTTCTATTTCATTGTATGATTGATTCACTTTTTTCCTGCAGACTGTTGCTTTTAATTCGTGCTTGAAATTTTTATTAATTATTTGGATAATAAAGTGGGACGAACGTGGGGCTATAAGGGAAATTGGGATGCCCTCATATAATCAAACAAATATGTTTTTTTCTTTGATGAGTTTTTATAATACAGTAGGGTCCCGCAAACCCGGACTTCGATAACCCGGAATTCTGGATAACTCGGAAAGCCTGCCAGAGCAATAAAGTGCACTGAGATTCAGTGCCAGAGCACGGTTTGACACATATAAAACAGTTTTGGTTTTCCTTTAAGTTTTTTTGTAACTGATAATATAGTTTTTGTATTTTTTTACTATGCTATAAATAAATGACTTCTTACAGATATAACTGAAACTAGTCTTATTTTTCCTTATTTTTACTCATTTCCCGATGACTCGGAAATTTCACAAACCCGGACACCGTCCGGTCCACATTAGTCCGGGTTTGTGGGACTCTACTGTATTATTAGTCTAATTTGTCATTGATGTAAATCAGTTATTTAATTTTAACATTAAACATAATTCATATTAATAACAAATTATTAATGGTGCTCGTTTGTTCGATTAAGTTAGTGAGTGATACTGGAATTTTGAAAAAAGTTCTTCTGAAATACTGAAAATATTCTGAAATTTTAATATTAGATGTCAGTAGACACCCTGTCAAAGTCAAAGTCAAACATTCTTTATTCATTGAAATGTATTTTTCAATCATTTTAGAATGTATTTTTGAAATTCAAAATATTCAATAATAAATTAGACTCTTGTGTTTTCTTTATTGTTTCAAAAATCATCAAATGAGAAAGGCAAGAGCTGCAAAAGACATTCTTTCAATTGTTTTCTAAATTTTATGAAGTTGTTTTCTGCTAAAAAAATTTTAGGCAAATGAAAAAAAAATTATCACCTATGAAATGAGTTTTCTTTTCATAAATTTGTAATCGGTGTTGTTCCAACCTCCTATGAACCCTTATGCTGTACTGATGACTATTCGCAATGGGAGTTGGGTTTTGTTTGACGTACATTATTGTTTCAAAAATATATATGCCATATGTTGTTAAAATACCAATATCTGAGAAATGCTCTTTTACTGAATCTGTTCTTTTTAAATAAAAAATAATTCTTAAAACTTTTTTTTGTAGCAATAATAAAATGTCCAAATTGTTTTTGGTTGTTGCACCATAAATGCTTATGCCATATGGCAAATGAGAAAGAATCGATTCAAAATAAATTCTTGTTAAGGTATTAATATTAGAAACTTTAGCCATCTGTCGCAAAGCATACAGACCTGATGAAACCTTTTTAGAAATTAAATCAATCTGTTCCTCCCAACTTAAATTTTCATCAGTTACAAGACCTAAAAATTTTGTTGAATCTTCTTGATTTAATCTGTCTTCATCAATTACGATATCGGGAGTGAATTTAGATCTTGCTTGTTTATTGGAAAATCAGAAAAAATTAGATTTATTTGGATTTAGGTTCTCCGAGATCGGGGAGAAGCTGATCTCCTACCACTGGGAGGTCTACAGGCACAAGGTTCCCCTCAGCGGGGTCAAACCAGACCTGCTCTCGCACACTTCGCGGAAGAGCGAAGCGTCGCTCGTCTCGCCAAAAGGAAACGACGTGTTCAAGAAGTTCTTCGAAGAAACGACAAAAAGTGAATCTCAAGACAAACCCGACACCGAGTCTGAAAACCTGAAGCATATAATGAAAGTGTGCAGTGTGAGTTCGAATCTGCTTTTGTGGACGTTGAAAAATAAAGCACCGAATCGTGACAACAATATCAGTTTGAAGTTGGTGGTTCAGATGGGGTTGGTCTCAGAGTTTGAGGAGCTCGCGGACTGTGGAAGTGAAGCATGGTGGGAGGAGGTGGTGACGATGAACGCTCGGGTCAAGCGGGGCGAGTGTTGTGCATGCGGCACCCAGTGGCCCGCCAGCCGCAAAGCTGGGTTCTCTTGGACGTTTTTAGCATCCAGTATTCTAAAACAACTCGGCTCACAACCCACGCTTAAGTTGTTAAAGAAACATTCGGCTGACATCTTGCCCGGAGAGCTGGATCAAACGTGAGTTGCTTTGTTACCCATTAAACATTTAAAATTAAGATACAACTTTGAAAAAGGGCAGATTGAAAAACTTTCTTGTTCATCTATAGCCTATACAGGCTAAAGCCCAAACTACCCGTAACTTTTGACGACATACATCAACCCCTTACTTTAATGAAAGCTCTCAGATTGAAAATCCCTGGAAAAATATAACTTTCTTTTTAATTTTCCCTAAGGGCTCTTAATTAAAGAAAAGGGCTGAACAGATGTTTCATTTGTTTTTATTTATTTTTTATTTGTGTATTTCCCAGCGAAAGGGGACACCTTTTAGCTAGTTTCCAATAAGTAAGAATAATGGACTAGAGGGCCAACTAATCTACTGGGTAACATAAAATTGAAAGCTTTTAAACTGCCTAACAACTGGTCACATACATCTATTACTTACAACAGCAGTCAGTTGTTTGGTAATTCTGAAGCTTGAAATTGCATGAACCCGAGCATAGAATTCAGTTGGAACATTGCCAAGAGAACTGGATCAAACATTTATACGCCATTTTCCATGGGCTTAATTTTACTAGTTCTTTATTAAAACTTTGAAACAAACAAACTTAAAAACAAGAGAGTTACTTTCTCTCTTTCTAAATTCCTCAAAGTTTTGCAACAAATTAGAATAGGCCTACTAACTTAAAATTCCAAGATGTGAATGTGAACTTGCCAAAGCTAAGAGCAATAGTTAAGTCAGGCATATAGGCCTAGGCATAGTGATAATTTCTCGAATTTGAGGTACCTCCTATTCGTAGGGCAGGAATTTTTCCGAAATATTTGAACCCAACCGTCTTTAACTATAGTTAAAGATATAATGATAATATTTTTATTGGAAATCAACAAGTTATTTTACTAATTCATCCCTAATCCAAAGTATTTGATTGTTTAACAATGACATTAATCAATAACTTTGTAGTCCTCTGTAAACAAACAAATTATCCATCGAGTCTTAAATTTATTTTTCAGGGCACTGACCTACTTCGAATGAGCATTTATTTGAAAGGTTTAATCTTGCAAGTGACTAACTTTGCAAGTAAATATTTGTTAAGTTTATATTATTTTTTCTTATATTTACTGTTTTACTTATAATTCCTAGATAAACCGATTAATTGCATAGATGGGAGATGGTAACTATCTAGAAATAAACAACTTTTCATTTATACTTTATCTTGAAATGTCTACCTAATCAGTTCCATATTGTCAGCCAAGTATGAATGAGAGATGAGTGTACAATGGTCATGGCAAGATCTTCTAGTCTTGTTACTGACCAAGGCTGACATGTTTCATTCCAGGTTCTACTGCTCGTGTGTGGTGGCAGCCCTGGTGGACATTGTGTAACAGTGACTGACAAGGCTGACATGTTCCATTCCAGGTTCTACCGCTTCTGTGTGGTGGCAGCCTTGGTGGACATTGTGTAGCAGTGACTGACAAGGTTGACGTGTTCCATTCCAGGTTCTACCGCTCGTATGTGGTGGCAGTCCTGGTGGATGTTGTGTAGCAGTGACTGACAAGGTCGACGTGTTCCATTCCAGGTTCTACCGCTTCTGTGTGGTGGCAGCCTTGGTGGACATTGTGTAGCAGTGACTGACATGGTCGACGTGTTTCATTCCAGGTTCTACTGCTCGTATGTGGTGGCAGTCCTGGTGGACATTGTGTAGCAGTGACTGACAAGGTCGACGTGTTCCATTCCAGGTTCTACTGCTCGTATGTGGTGGCAGTCCTGGTGGACATTGTGTAGCAGTGACTGACACGGTCGACGTGTTCCATTCCAGGTTCTACTGCTCGTATGTGGTGGCAGTCCTGGTGGACATTGTGTAGCAGTGACTGACAAGGTCGACGTGTTTCATTCCAGGTTCTACCGCTCGTGTGTGGTGGCAGCCCTGGTGGACATTTTGTAGCAGTGACTGACAAGGTCGACGTGTTTCATTCCAGGTTCTACCGCTCGTATGTGGTGGCAGTCCTGGTGGACATTGTGTAGCAGTGACTGACAAGGTCAACGAGTTCCATTCCAGGTTCTACCGCTCGTATGTGGTGGCAGTCCTGGTGGACATTGTGTAGCAGTGACTGACATGGTCGACGTGTTCCATTCCAGGTTCTACTGCTCGTATGTGGTGGCAGTCCTGGTGGACATTGTGTAGCAGTGACTGACAAGGCCGACGTGTTCCATTCCAGGTTCTACCGCTCCTGTGTGGTGGCAGCCTTGGTGGACATTGTGTAGCAGTGACTGACAAGGTCGACATGTTCCATTCCAGGTTCTACTGCTCGTATGTGGTGGCAGTCCTGGTGGACATTGTGTAGCAGTGACTGACAAGGTCGACGTGTTCCATTCCATGTTCTACCGCTCGTATGTGGTGGCAGTCCTGGTGGACATTGTGTAGCAGTGACTGACAAGGTCGACGTGTTCCATTCCAGGTTCTACCGCTCGTGTGTGGTGGCAGCCTTGGTGGACATTGTGTAGCAGTGACTGACAAGGTCGACGTGTTCCATTCCAGGTTCTACCGCTCGTATGTGGTGGCAGTCCTGGTGGACATTGTGTAGCAGTGACTGACAAGGTCGACGTGTTCCATTCCAGGTTCTACCGCTCGTATGTGGTGGCAGTCCTGGTGGACATTGTGTAGCAGTGACTGACAAGGCCGACGTGTTCCATTCCAGGTTCTACCGCTCGTATGTGGTGGCAGTCCTGGTGGACATTGTGTAGCAGTGACTGACATGGCCGACGTGTTCCATTCCAGGTTCTACCGCTTGTGTGTGTTGGCAGCCCTGGTGGACATTGTGTAGCAGTGACTGACAAGGCCGACGTGTTCCATTCCAGGTTCTACCGCTCGTGTGTGGTGGCAGTCCTGGTGGACATTGTGTAGCAGTGACTGACAAGGCCGACGTGTTCCATTCCAGGTTCTACCGCTCGTATGTGGTGGCAGTCCTGGTGGACATTGTGTAGCAGTGACTGACAAGGTCGATGTGTTCCATTCCAGGTTCTACCGCTCGTGTGTGGTGGCAGCCTTGGTGGACATTGTGTAGCAGTGACTGACATGGTCGACGTGTTCCATTCCAGGTTCTATCGCTCGTGTGTGGTGGCAGCCCTGGTGGACATTGTGTAGCAGTGACTGACAAGGCTGACGTGTTCCATTCCAGGTTCTACCGCTCGTATGTGGTGGCAGTCCTGGTGGACATTGTGTAGCAGTGACTGACAAGGCCGACGTGTTCCATTCCAGGTTCTACCGCTCGTATGTGGTGGCAGTCCTGGTGGACATTGTGTAGCAGTGACTGACAAGGTCGACGTGTTCCATTCCAGGTTCTACCGCTCGTATGTGGTGGCAGCCTTGGTGGACATTGTGTAGCAGTGACTGACATGGTCGACGTGTTCCATTCCAGGTTCTACTGCTCGTATGTGGTGGTAGTCCTGGTGGACATTGTGTAGCAGTGACTGACATGGCCAACGTGTTCCATTCCAGGTTCTACCGCTCGTGTGTGGTGGCAGTCCTGGTGGACATTGTGTAGCAGTGACTGACATGGTCGACGTGTTTCATTCCAGGTTCTACTGCTCGTGTGTGTTGGCAGCCCTGGTGGACATTGTGTAGCAGTGACTGACATGGTCGACGTGTTCCATTCCAGATTCTACCGCTCGTATGTGGTGGCAGCCCTGGTGGACATTGTGTAGCAGTGACTGACAAGGTCGACGTGTTCCATTCCAAGTTCTACCGCTCGTGTGTGTTGGCAGCCCTGGTGGACATTGTGTAGCAGTGACTGACATGGTCGACGTGTTCCATTCCAGGTTCTACTGCTCGTGTGTGTTGGCAGCCCTGGTGGACATTGTGTAGCAGTGACTGACATGGTCGACGTGTTTCATTCCAGGTTCTACTGCTCGTGTGTGTTGGCAGCCCTGGTGGACATTGTGTAGCAGTGACTGACATGGTCGACGTGTTCCATTCCAGGTTCTACCGCTCGCGTGTGGTGGCAGTCCTGGTGGACATTGTGTAGCAGTGACTGACAAGGTCGACGTGTTCCATTCCAGGTTCTACCGCTCGTGTGTGGTGGCAGCCCTGGTGGACAGCAGGGTGGCAGGTCTGCGGCCCAAGGTGCTGGACATTGTGCAGCGAGTGACTGATAAAGCCGAGCGCGCCGTCTTGTCTCCGCAGGTAATCACAAATACACTCTCAATTTCTGGATAATATACCATGTTTCTAACCAGTAGGTTAATGTAAGAAAGAAGTAAGAATTTACAAAGAACAAATAAATCAAATTTAATTAAACCAAAGATAGAGATTCACAGGCTACCTTCTTTAAACATTAACTTTTTCATAAGAAAGTCATCTGATTACAAACATTATAAATGTCATCTGACTACATAAAATATTTTGCAGACAGTAGAATTGCAACATCAGCACAATGCAAATTAGGTTTTCCTTTAAGTCATGCCAATACAGTATCAATTCAGTTCAATTCAAAATCAATTAAAAAATAACTTCTTGATTAGCATGATACGTGTTGTTCTATATACAGGATATAAATAAAAGATGTCTTACAACACTTAAAATATATTTACACTGATACTGTATTCATATACAAGACGGTAAATATACATAAAAGATGGAAAATGGCGATCAATTTCGTTTGGTCACACCAATCATCATCAGGACCAATGAGAAAGTAGTGTTTCCCAATGAGAAATTAGCCCATTTCCCAAGAGTTTCTCATTGGGCCTGATGGTGATTGGTATGACCAATCGACATCGATCAATATTTTCCATCTTTTCCATCTCCTCCTTGTGGCGTCTTAAGATGTTTTTTCGTCTTGTTCGATTCTGTGTGCGGCCAGCCTAAGGTAGCAAGTGACAACCTCCACACTGTGGTGATGTACAGGTCGGAGGCGAGGTGTCGGCGGCGCTACAGCAGGACGGGCGCTGGGTGGCTGCGGCGCGACTGGCCGGCGCGAGGCACCACTGGGGCGCGACCGTGGACGTGGCCGCTGACTGTGGTGATGTACAGGTCGGAGGCGAGGTGTCGGCGGCGCTACAGCAGGACGGGCGCTGGGTGGCTGCGGCGCGACTGGCCGGCGCCAGGCACCACTGGGGCGCGACCGTGGACGTGGCCGCTGACTGTGGTGATGTACAGGTCGGAGGCGAGGTGTCGGCGGCGCTACAGTAGGACAGGCGCTGGGTGGCTGCGGCGCGACTGGCCGGCGCCAGGCACCACTGGGGCGCGACCGTGGACGTGGCCGCTGACTGTGGTGATGTACAGGTCGGAGGCGAGGTGTCGGCGGCGCTACAGCAGGACGGGCGCTGGGTGGCTGCGGCGCGACTGGCCGGCGCCAGGCACCACTGGGGCACGACCGTGGACGTGGCCGCTGACTGTGGTGATGTACAGGTCGGAGACGAGGTGTCGGCGGCGCTACAGCAGGACGGGCGCTGGGTGGCTGCGGCGCGACTGGCCGGCGCCAAGCACCACTGGGGCGCGACCGTGGACGTGGCCGCTGACTGTGGTGATGTACAGGTCGGAGGCGAGGTGTCGGCGGCGCTACAGCAGGACGGGCGCTGGGTGGCTGCGGCGCGACTGGCCGGCGCCAGGCACCACTGGGGCGCGACCGTGGACGTGGCCGCTGACTGTGGTGATGTACAGGTCGGAGGCGAGGTGTCGGCGGCGCTACAGCAGGACGGGCGCTGGGTGGCTGCGGCGCGACTGGCCGGCGCCAGGCACCACTGGGGCACGACCGTGGACGTGGCCGCTGACTGTAGTGATGTACAGGTCGGAGGCGAGGTGTCGGCCGCGCTACATCAGGACGGGCGCTGGGTGGCTGCGGCGCGACTGGCCGGCGCCAGGCACCACTGGGGCGCGACCGTGGACGTGGCCACTGACTGTGGTGATGTACAGGTCGGAGGCGAGGTGTCGGCGGCGCTACAGCAGGACGGGCGCTGGGTGGCTGCGGCGCGACTGGCCGGCGCCAGGCACCACTGGGGCGCGACCGTGGACGTGGCCGCTGACTGTAGTGATGTACAGGTCGGAGGCGAGGTGTCGGCGGCGCTACAGCAGGACGGGCGCTGGGTGGCTGCGGCGCGACTGGCCGGCGCGAGGCACCACTGGGGCACGACGGTGGACGTGGCCGCCGCCGACTGCGCGCTGTGTTCGCTCAGCCTTGGCGCGCCGCGACTCCTGCGGGACTCTGGCGTCCGAGTGTTCGACTGCGCTCACGCCTTTCACTCCGTCTGTCTGCGTGTCGCTCACTCTCTCCTCTACTGCCCTGTCTGCGCTCGATGAATGCTCAACTCTCCTTCGACCACGTTTGTACCGTATACAATTTTAATAAGATTTACTGTAGGTTAAGTCTGTTTTGGGTCGTATTTTCTTTTCGATTCGCTTTAACAGTATCCACAGAGAGAATCGAACAAAGGTAGTTTTTAAATGGGTCTTTGGTTGCTCCCAAGTGCTTGTTAGTTACAGTTGAATCCAGTTACTGTTAAGTTACTAGTTACTAGTTACATCCAGTTTCTAGCTACAGTTAAGTTAAATTGGGAGAGGGCAGCGACGGTGCTGCTTCTTGCAGCATTAATAGTGAACTATTTTTTTATAAGTCCTCGACACCAGCGATCAAGCCAGCTGAGCGCAACATTAGAAGATACCTTTGTTTGATTCTCCTCTGTGTAGTGTCTCTGTATGATACAAAAACTTGTTAGAGTACTCTCCTCTTGAAGAATGTCAAAGGGTGATAATGAATGTGAAATTCAATATATCTTTTAACACTCGAGTTATAATTGGTTATTTGAAGAATAGTGCCATTGCGGGTTCAATATTACTTTTCTTCAAAAGTTTTAGAATCAGTATTTAAATTTTTTTAGATCGCACTTGGACCATTGAGGTTTTGTGTAACTAACTAGGTTTGTAAAACTTGAATTTGGTTAGTGATTGTTTTTTGGGGAGGATTTCACTCAATTTCATGTACAATTTATAGGTTAAACTTGAATATTCTTTAACATAACTCATCACAAGAAATAAACTTAAGTTAACACATTAATTAATTTGTCCTCATTTGATTCTTATAGAAGTGAAACTTTAAATATGTGCTAAATACAAGGCTGCCTTTTTAAAAAACTTTCTAATTGTGTTTCATCTAAGGTGCTATTATGGGCTGATAATCTTCCACTTCTTTTAGTCAACATTTTTAAGTCTGTAATTAATTGATTGTCATGATTCCTAACTATTGCCTATGTATTTGATATTTCTAATGCTCGAGTGTGTATTCCCACCATTGATGTGCCATAAAGCGATGGGGCATTTCAGTTTCTATATCTGGGGTCTGACGAATCCAGTAGGAAAAGCATTCAAAGCATCATGAAATAATACAATTTGTTCGGATTGAATTTAGAATTGAGTCCCGCTATTCCAAAAATCCACTTATTCCGAAAACATTACTTTTTTTTATTAAGACTCATCCACTTAATGCATTATTTCTTTAGCTGGTGTCAAATCTGGTCACAACAAACTTTTTAGTGTACTAAAACAAAAATCTGGATTCATACACAACTATTTCTAACGTGGCGTTTCATGAGAAAAAATAAAATATATTATCGCGCTTCCTCGGATGCCAGATATTTGAGCAATGATGCGCTTCGACCATCAATTCAAAGCCTGGCCTATGTTTATGTAACACTCTAAGTAGGCCTAAACTAGTTGGTCAACTATAAATAAATGGTTCGAGGTTATCAAAATAAAATTCTATTGACGAATTTCAAAACCCCTAAATTCTAACTTGTCAGTACCATAAAATGTTTAAGACTCTGAAAATTAAATGATAAAGTTTGGAATGTTTGGTAGTGTATTTTTTTTTTGTTTAAAGGGCTATTGTTATAAATTGTATAGGTTTTTAACTTGTATAAGTTTGTAACTCTCTACATCATTGACATCTTAAAAAATCCAGAGTTTCTAAATTACCTTTCCTGGAAGTGTGGAATCACATGATTTTGCTAGTTGCTTGATGCTCCAAGGTTTTATATATACTTTCATGTTTTAAAAGGGTATTCACATACCTTGTACTGTGAGCTTAATTTTTGAAATTAAAAATGAAAAAAATGAAATCAAAATGAGGAACCTCGTCAAAGTATTCTGTTGATTCCACTTTTGGGGGTTGTACCCAAGTGCCATTTCCCACTCTTCGAGCTCACTGCTGTACTGCAACCCTTGTGGGAAGTTTTCTCAACTGTCCGGAGGTCTAATTGTGCTCTTTGTGTACAAAAAACATCGGGCCTAATATTTTTATGGTTAAGAATAGTGGGTTTATTTAATCAACTACACTACAAGTTATTTAGTTCATCATTGTTTGTCATTGGGAAGAACAGTCCCTTGGTATTGGACTTGATCAAATGGGGTAAACTTGTTTATAAACAATAATGAATTTCCGGAAATTAAGAGTATTCCAGATTTTATTTTAAAAATGTATATGTAAGCTTTAAAAGGGAGAACAAACATTACACATTTCCTAGTTAACTGCTCTATCCATGTTTTATACGAGTTTAATATTTTAGCGTTTTAAAACTTTATATTCCTACTCCTGATTCGAGGGGTTCCTTGATTTTTGTGCAGCCTCAGAGCAATAAGTTTGGTTTTTTATAATTTACAAACAGAGCTTAGTGTAATTTCTTATGTATATATATTTTGCATTACTAGTCATGACTGTTGCACTCGTAATTTGAGGTTCTGTTTAATATAATATCCTCTCTTCATCACTCAGTGACTACTTGTTCAATTACAGCAATTTAGTCGTAAGTATAAATATATTTTTGCAACTATACAACTATATCTTACTCGGTACGTCACAAACTGTTTGCTGGCCCCTGTTTGTATTTTTTAACGTGTCGCTGTTTCGGCATTCCTAGGTTGGACAGGTTTCCCAGGTTGAACATGTAAGTATTCAAAACCTTGATGTAGGTGAACACAAAATGCTGATAAGTTAAGAATTTCAGATCGAGTTTGAAGGTTCGAGGACTCCTAGTATAACAGATAAGGTGCCACAAATGACATTCAAGTTTTTGTACAAATTGTGATTTTTTCCTCCTTTGGTTCCTAAAATTTGTTGACAATATTGATCATGCAAGAGGTCTAAATAAGATGTTGTCAACATATTTTTTTACATTCAAAGGAATGACAGTTGCTTTAAAGGCATCAAACATATTGTTGCCAGTTTTATTGTGGTTATTTTGTGGCCCTGAGGACACAGGATTCTACAGAAAGCACCAGCAACCTAAATATAACCTACTCTTGCCAATAGCCGACTAATCGTTTGCAACCGATCGATATCTCAACCATAAACCCCCCTATTTAACCAAGCATGAAAACTCTAAAAATTGTCGATTAGTTTCCAAAATATGCAGATTGCCAATCACCTTAACTTCATGTCTTTCGTAAACCTACATAATTTTGTTGTTAAAACGATTAAAACTGTTTTTAAATGCTATGTAAGTAAATTTTTTTTTGTATTGTAGACTAATTTATGTTGTGAAACTAATATTATTATTGTCAGTAAAGCCTAACTAAATCCATCATTTAATACGCTTGGGGTGTTTTTGTGATCAAGACTCCTTCTATTGTTCGGAATCGATTTTAATAATTTTGGTGTTGTTAGAAAGAGCTCAATATCAAATTTTGCAGTAAACATTTTTTATAATGCCAGCCTTAAGGGAGAGGCCTAGATGCCCTTAAAGTTTGGTATTTCGTCATAAAATTTAACAATGGAATATAAATTTAAAGTAACAGTGGGTTGTAATAGATTTAGATTTATCCAAATACCATCTTAAAAATGTCAGTTAAGTAAATAATTAAATGCTACTTGCTACAAGTAGAGACATGGTTTGTATTCAGCTATACATATTAACATGTGAAGTAATCAAAATCATCTACATATCGATTTGTTGGGGGATTTTCTTCACAGTCATAGACTGATAATGCCTGGACAGATTTTAACAATCGTGGGCTCAAATTTAAGGTATCACTTAAGTACATTAATCGCCTCTTATTTTCAGGACAGTAGCACATTTTTCGTAATTCATAAATTAACTTATGGATGGTTTTAAATAGTTCTTAAAGTTAACCACAGATTGCAGCGCTAATTATTTCTCAGGCAAAGCTGGCATTACAAGCTTCAATAGACTGTATTTAGAATTTTGTGAATGGATTAAATAATACTGAATTAGAAGTTAGTTCTTCGAGAATTAGAAACATTAATTCCAAAATTAAAGTTAAATAGGTATGATCATGATACTCAATGAATGTAAGTATAATCAAGCGAAGAATTGAAAATCTTGGTAACATTGGACGGGGGTTATGTAGTGGAAGAGGGGTAAGGTGGAGGGGGTCATGCTTTTTTTTCTAGACGAGGACCAGGCTTAGAAGTTTCCATGGACATGCACTGCAGCTTAATTAACTCATTGTGTACATTCGAGGTTACAGCTTTATCACATAGAAAAATTGCCATTGGTGATTGGCAGGATTCAAACCCAGGACCCTGGGAACCTAAGTTCTGTGTTCTACCAATACATCAGGCCGCGGGGGCGGGGGGGGGTTGTGCTGGTGCTTTCGATAAAGAATACATAAAGGAGGAATTGTGAATTTTTTTATCATTGCTTTTTCTGTAACAAGTCACTTAACAATGAAACACCACCTATTATTAGGATAAGTTAATATATAGTTACATAATATTATATTATAATACTTAAGGAGAATTATTAATTATTTAGCTCATGTTAAGTTTGTGCCAAATGATTTTGTTGTTAATTTTTATATTAAGAACAAAATGTTTTTGCTTGTATAGTATTGTTGAGATTAAGCTATTTGGTTTCAGGTGCCTATTTTTGAAACGGTTACTTTTTTTACCAGTCAACTCATTTGCTATCTAATTTTTGGGTTATTGTAAACTTTCAAAACACGGCATTGATTGGCAGAGAATTTATACTTTAATACCCACAATTTAAATGTTTACACGACAACTACATTTATCTTTACTATTTCGATTTTTCTCAGCTTTAAGATGGGTACACATAAATGCAGTCCAAAGATAATTTCGTCCTTAACGTGTTCAATATTTTAACATATTTTCTCACATACTCAGTTTCAAAAGTAGGCCCCAAAGTGTACCTTTCGTGGTTGTATATGATACGTTTTAATTTTTATAACTTGTAGTTTTTAATTTCATAACGTTTAGAGGTTTAGCTATATATTTGCTCCTCAGAAGCACAATGCTTAGGTTACTTAACCTTTTTAATTCATTTTTAACCATATTAAATTTGATGTGATAAAACCCTTTTCATATTGAAGTTTCTTAATTTAATTAGAAATATCAATATTTTTTATTTGTTGATTTATAGCAATTCTCGAAATATTTATATTTCTATTGCAATTATTTTGCTATAATTTTAAGATCAATTGAAGCCACATTAGTCACATTATTTCTAAGTCATATCAAGATAACATTCAGTTATGCTGTGGTTTTATATCGGCTAGTTTATTTATAATGAGAAGCAATCATTCTGTAAAAAATGTAATTAATGAATAAAAATTATTTTGATTTGATTTTTAAAACACTGTTAATGTAACTTGTGACCCAAGAGCTTTTATTGATCCTATCCTTATTATAGTGAACTTTGGTGGTACTTAATCTATGACTAATTTGTAAAAAACCAAGTACAATTTATTTTAAAGTCTCATTTTTGTCCACGCAAGCAGTTCATTAGTGTGGGAGAGATTTTTGATTTTTAATTTCGATCTTCTGAATGAATGAACTGTAGATATGTCTGCTTGGAATATTGATATGAATCAAAGTAAGTAGGTACAGTTTTCTAGTCACTGGGCAGATTTTACTCAGTTAAAATGTTATTAAATGACAATGCTATGAGCTTATTTGACTGTATTAAATGAGTTTGTACATTATTATGGGTACGAAAACTTGGTAGAATCCTTACCTAAGAAAGAGTTTATCATAAAGGAGAAAAACTTGCTTTAATTCACACGGTGGTTATTATATTTTAGTCATGGTTCAAAATCACTCTAAAATTTACCGGAAAGCTAATGTATTCTAATGGTGTATTTTAACTGTAAATATTTATTTAATATGTTACGAAACGATTTAAATCCGTATAAGAACTAACGCTCACTCGACACTTGTAGAAAGTTTAGACTAACCTGTATGTACATTTCACTCTCACTTGCAATATTGAAAGCAATACCGTGTATCATTCTTGTGGATTTATTATTTGAAATTTCAGTGTCGAATCCATGTGATATTAAAACTATGTTTTACTTTAAAGAGATAGGTTTTGATGTGTAGACACTCGGTAACTTTGGCTGTGTACAAAGATTTCTTGATGACAGATTTTATATTTATAAAGCTGTATGTGAGTGTAGGGAACTGGATTTATTCTGATATGTAGTGCTATTTGCTAACTGATAAAATATTTTGCTATCATTTCAAGATAATTGCATTCAAGATGATTTGCCTTTTTTATTCCTTTATGTGTTTGGAATTTTTTACCAACCCTCGTTTATTACAGATTCTGTTGATGGCAATTCATGTTTTTAAATGACAAGTCATTTTGGATGATTTTAGCATTTGGGCCAGTAAGCTTCAGAGTTAGGTAATTCAGGAATTCTTTTTACCAAAAACAGATTTTTTCCATCAGTCACTGACTCACATCCAGTGTTATTTTGTTAAATCAAGATGTTAAACTTTACTGAATGTTATTTATGTGAGATACTATTGACATCGTAGTAATAACCAGTATTGTGTTAGATCGTGATTTTGTCATTATGTGATCAAACATCATTACTATAGAGACTGAATACTAATAAAAGACCATTATTTTCATGATGGAAATCCGTTTTTTATTTATTTACCGTATTGCTAGCATGAGTTTAACAATTCTTTGATGGCCAACAGTGCATCTGTATACATTTTTAGTCATATTCATTTTTAGTTGTTTTCTGAATCACGTTGATCAATGTTTAAAAGGTTAGATACCTGTAATCAGCCTCTTGATTCTGTAATCCTCTTGATGTGGATTACAATCACCTGTTGCTATCTTCGGATCCTAAACTTTAAATTTCAACACATTGCTGTGGCGTAAAATGTCTAAATACAAACACAGAAGAACATTTAAATACGGAACACGAAAAATACAACAAATAAACATGTAAGCCTACTTAATAACCCGAATAATTAAGTAGGCCTACATGTTTATTTGTCGTATTTTTCATGTTTCGTGTTTAAATGTTCTTCTCTGTTCGTTTTTAGACATTTTACGCCACAGCGATGTTTTAAAATTTCAAGTTTAGGATCCGAAGATGGCAACAGGTGATTGCTGAAACGCGTAATCCACGTCAAGAGGATTACAGAATCACGAGGCTGATTACAGGTATTTAACCTTATTTTGCTATTTTGATCAAATTTTCACAACATCAATCCGGAAAATACAAGGTGTACTGTAGCCTATTTGAAAATTTATTGAAATAAGCAGAAGTCACAATAGATCTAGATCCGGGGTTAACTATGGAGGAGAGAGATCTGTGAAAGAAATTTTAAAATGCTGATTAGTAATGTCCTATGTACCTGAAAGAATCATGGCATGTATCAATACATCACAAGGTTTTCTTAAATATGTTTATTAACAGACACAAATTTGTGTGAAAAATTCAACCGTAACATTTACAACTAACTGTTAATGCTAGAAAATTGTTGGCACAGCTGTAAGGGAGGAATAGCATGTCAAAATTAACAACTGAAAAGCACACTTCAAAAGCGAGACAAAAGAAAGTAACCAAATATGAAGAAAATATTGCACCAAGTAGTTGGTGATCAAATTAAAAGATTAGAACAAGCAATCATTATTAATTTTAGAATTTAAAAACTAGAAAATAAATTTTATTAAATTGATTACACTATTATTTTAAAAGGCGTTTGAGCTTGTTGGAAAACAACGGAACTCAGGAAAATTGCATTATTTTTACTAATGCTAAACTAAAAACCCTATGCCTATGAACTTTTTCTAATGTTTTAATATCAATATCAAGCATTTGTTTTGGTAACTTTGACAGAAAAAAAATTAAATAATATTTCCTAAAGAAATGTTGTTAAAGTTGAATAAACAATGAATTATGTCTATTCAATTTATTTCCTGAAATGAAAATGAATAAAAATGATGATTTAAGGTTTACAATTAAAAAATATTTCATTAGGGTATTTATGTTAAGATTTCTCCAGTAGACACCCTTTAAACCACCCTCTATATGACCTGGGCCCTTGGAAGGATGACCAAAAGGCTGGTTAAGATAAATAACTTAACATGCAGTCACAATTAGCATGTGTTTAAATTGTACCTGTAAAAAAACCCGTACAAAATGGTGATTTAGTTATTATAAACAGTAACAACAGTTCATTGTCATACAAAGAAAATATCCAATCACAGTTTTTTATCTGATACAGGTAACAGTAATTATGTTACACCCTGAACTTTTAAGTCGCCAATGGGTCTTTATCAGTTGTAATAGTTATAAATTATCTAGAAAGAGGCTGGTTAGTCTTGGATGATTAAGAGGGCTTCTACTGTACCTCAATAACAAAATAAAGAGTGAAAAAAAATTATAACCAGCCGTGAAGAACTTCCCCGGTGACTTTGGACTTTCCCCCAGATTTAGGCGGGCCAGCAGGCCTCCTAGGCTCCGCACTAGTCGAAGGTTTTGTGTCTTTCTTCTCCTCCTTCTTCTCCTCCTTCTTCTCTTCCTTCTTCTCTTCCTTCCTCCCCTCGCTGCTGCCCCCGGTGGACGTGCGGCTGGGGGGTCGGGGGGTGGTGGGCTTGGACCCCGAGGAAGCCTTGCTCTGCGGGGTCGACGGTTCGGGACTCGTCATGTCCTCTCGGGGATCCTCCGGAATCGGTGTCCTCGGGCGGAACTCCTTCCTGCAGAATCAAATGAAATCAAAATCACTTTATTTTCAAAACATTAAGAGTTACAATGGTGTAAGGATAGTACATTAATGTTCTTTAAGATTTTCTTTCCATTTCAGACACTCATCCAGGGAGTAAAAAGGGTTTTATTTTGTGAAGGCGGTATTCAATTTTGTTCCTGTTCGATTTCTGGTAACCACTGGAAGGACATTGCAGAACTTCCTTCTGCAGTATAAAGGTGTTTTCTCGTACATTTTGCCTTGGTGAGGTGGTAGCTGATATCTGGATGTATGCCTAGTGTTATGGCAGCGGATGTCTAATGAAAATTCTTTAACCGTTTCAAAATGGCGGCTATTTTAACAATTTGGCAACATCCCACAAAAAAATCAAATATTTAAAATTGCCGCCATTTTGAAACCGTTAAAGATTTTTTATTAATATTTTCCACAAAGATAGCGACTAATAAGATAAACATTTGTGCTCAATCTCAATGCTGTAACTCAAACCGTTGTGGAGATATGACTTATTTTGTAAAAAAGAACAGACAGACAGACGCTAAACTAAACGAGATAGGATATATGTCAATATAAACTTTTTTTAATTTTGACCCAAGGAATCACTATGTAAGTTATCGCCCCATATTTTTTTAACACCCTGTACAGAAGATTTCACTAAATTTTGTTTTATTTAAATTCAAATACAATGTAATCGATGGCCACTTTACTTACACAAAGAAATACAAAGCTCCTACAACCTTACCTGGCAGGGGCTTCTGTGGGCGGGGCGGCAGTGGGCGGGGGCCTGGGCGGCTCCTGGGGCGGGGGCTTGGGCGGCTCCTGGGGCGGAGCGCTCTTGCCCTGTGAGCCGATACTCGCAATGCTCGGTATGGACGGCCGCGGTCGAGGCCGCACGATGTCCTTCTTCGTCTCCGTCACGCTCTTCACCGACGTCTGTCCGTCCTGGAAGACCTCATCGTCCCCGGCCTGGGAGTTGGTCTCACTGGAGCCCGTGTGCTCCTTCTGGTCGAACTCCTGCTTGATCTTGGGCATCTTGAACTTGGCGTAGGCGACGCGGGTGGCCGGACTCACCGTTGACAACTTGGGATTGTACTCCACTAGCCGCTCCGGGTCCATCACCAGGTCCTTCTGGTGCTCTGCGGACGGACAAACGCATCAAAACTGACTAGTTCTGTTTTAAAATATACAGGGTGTCTCACCTAAGGTGTCTCAAACCTTTGCCAAACCGAATTTGCAAGACCTGTAAAATGATGTGCTATTTGACATATGCTAACATTTAATTTTTTTGATTTTCAGGGCTACCAACATTAAAACAAAATAAAATTTACTGTCAAAAACTTTTTTATATGTAGGCATGTCGTATATCAAATTAAAGCTGAGTTTACGTGGATTAATAATATTTAAACAAAACAAAAATATGTTTTTTGGTTCTCGAGATACAGGGTATTCCGTAAATAACAACAATTTCCACGAAAATGGTTGCCATTTTGAGATGAATAAAGATAAATTAATTCTATTTCCACCAAATTGTTTGCCTTGTTTAGAGCTTTAAAACTATGTATAACATGACATATGTTTACGTTTAAAAATTCTGAGATTCAAACCCATGGCCCCCGTTTTTGGAACACCCTGTATTTTAAAAAGCTTAAAAATATTTTTATGTTGTTCCTTGGGGTCGATTTAGTGGGGAATGATTTTGTTTCATCTACGTAGGACTACTAGTTTACCCGCAATCCGTTTGAGACACCTTAGGTGAGACACCCTGCATAAAGCAACTAGCTGATCAACTCAATTTTACCCGTGGAAGATCAGAAAAACTTCCTTCAATTCATGATTCAATGTTTCATTCGATAGGTTGCCATGACAGCTTTACAAGCTTCCTTATACCTTAAAACTGCAAATTTTAAGTACCATAGGTCGTAGCCCTGAGGACGAACCTGAGGGTGTTTTTTTAAATCGGTTCTTAGCGGATGCATACACCCTAAGCAAAACGTCCATGTAAAGTTTCAAGGTTCTAGGTCAAGTAGTTTGGGCTGTGTGATGATACATGAGAGGTATTTTACAAATATATGGTTCATGCTTAAATGTAGTGAAATCTTGACAAGTTAATAAAAAACTATATAGATCAACATTGCTCACAAAAAATTAATTTTCATTGTAAGAGAGATTATTGTTGAATACTATTTATGAGAAACTAACCATGAGCAATATTTTTTTAAATCTTAAAACTATATTTATAAGTGCAAGTTACAGTATTAATTAATTACTAGTGGCTTGTAAGGGCTAAAGCCCCTAATGAGGGAAAATTCAAACAATCCTTATTTATTATAGTACAAAATACCTTCATAGCAAACTGAATCTACCTTATATTGATATCTAGCCTACCACATGGTTTCCAATCGTCAGCATCACATGTTTAATGTGAACAGAGCAGAAGTTTTTATATCTCAATGCTTTTTAAATGGCAGATATTTTACGTTATTTCTCGTTTTCTGGTGAATTTCAAGCAATTTCATTATTTTTCCCGCCATCATGGTATAGAGACCGTTAATTTGAGCCCTCTCCCATCTTTCTACGACTTGCCAGATGCCCACAATTTTGACGCAAAGAATTGTCTTACGAAATTAAATATATAATAAACCTTAAAGCGCATTACAACATGATTCTTTTGCAATTCATTTAATCTGCGTAATCTACAAGGATCTTTATTTGTATTGTTTATTTTTTGGAAGCCTTTAGGAACAGTGGGTGACCTAACAACCATGTGATAAGTTCAAGGAACAAGAGATTTATTATGTTTTGAATTTAGTACTGCATAAAAAATTGTAAATATTATTCAGTTTTGTTTTGTCAAACTTTGCACATTGATTTGCAATGTAATCAATTTGGTTATTATTGTTTTTTTGCAGTAACAAAATTACAAGTACATCAGAATTAATACTTCACAGAAGTAAACCATATTAACAATAAATTTAGCGCAGTTAATTTGTATGCAATGAGTGAGATGTTTGGTCGGTATCGGTATGATGTGGTTACCTATTATGTGGCGCCGCAGACTCTGTCGGGACTGTCGCGCGTGTTGGTCTGCGCTGCCGATCGGGTCCTGCGGAGCAAAACATTCTTCATTAGTAAGTGTATAAAATATACATAAATAAATAAAGCCTTTATTAACAGCATTTTTAAAGTTACAACTCCTATTCATACCAAGAATATTACATTTCATTACCATATAAGATGCCACCCAACAGTAAGGGGCATTTTAAGATAAATAAGATAAGTGTAAGATGATTGTGGTGCAATCTTGTAGTCTTTGATAAGTCTCTGACTAAGGCTGTCATGTTCCTTAGGCATGACTGTTAATTGATAGCCTAACAGCCAATGGCAATTAAGGGACCTACAATTCAAGGTGGGATCCGAAACAAAATTTTTCAAATCAATCATAAACTGGTCTAGCTATGAGGATGGTTTATCTTTATAGATGAACATAGTATTCAGCAGTGCAGACTTAATTCCCACTAGGGAAACCACATCCACAAGCCATCGCTTATACTATCCACAATTTGAGACCTCCAACTGGCTGGATCACATATTTGGTGAACGATGGACCAAGTGAGGTCGGTGCACAAGTGGACAACAGAGGAAGATGCAATGATTGAGCGAGATGGAGGGCATCGCCAGTGTAGAAAAACATCTACTAAGAAATGCTTGTCCCTGGAGACGGAATAATGAACCTGGTTAGGGTTACCATATTGCCGGATTTCCCCGGAGATTACCGGATTTGAGGGGTAAATTTCCAACTCTAAGGAATTTCAACGAACAATGGGAAATCTCTTTTTTTGGGGCTTTACGCTGACATTCGTTAAATATGATGAATATCAAGTGAAAGTCGTATTTCAGAACAGATCACTATTTACATCCATAAGTTTACTGCTAAATAAAAACATTGTCTTTTACCTTTGAAATTCTAAACATATTTTATTGATGGGAAATTTTGTTTTTCGACTGTAAGTACTGCCTGTTATAAAGTGCTTACATAACTACGAAGATCGCAGAATCATTCGAGGTTAAGATGTCATACAGAGAAGTTGATTTAGATTCGTGAGAATCATGTTTAATTAAGACACCTTAACACTGAGCCTTTTTGAATAATATTTTTAAAAATCTGTTAAAGTGTTTAAATTTGTTAATTTAAAAGTCAGTTTTCTTCTTATTAAGTTTTTGTGTTTTGAATATTTTAAAATTATTTTACAATTTATTGTTCTAGAAGAGGAAGTTTACTTACTGATCATTATTGCAGCAGTTACTACGAATAAACTTACTAAGTTTTAAAAAAAGTAATAAAGTAAATGAGTTTAAAATTTTTCTTCCTTTCTTTAAAACATTTGCAAATTAGTCATAAACAAAACGATTTCATACTTTTTTTATCATTTGCATGCAATAAATATAAGGGTTTTCATGCCTATTTCCATAAAAATTTCTGGGGAGGACCCCCGGACCCCCCGTTGTCCTAGAGGGTATTCCATACTGCCCAGGCCTCCCAGTTTTGGGTGGCGTGCTAAAATCTCCTCTTTTCTCCATATTACCAAATGGGAACCCTAATCCTGGTGTTCTGGCGGGGAAGTAAAGAAACCGTACCTTCTTGCCGGTGTTCTGGCGCACGATGGCGTTCCAGTCCTTCTTGGTCTTGTTGGAGCCGGCGCGGCGGCCAATGGCTTGGGCGATCTTGCTGAACACGTCCTTGGGGCCCTTCTGCGACTGGATCACGTCGTTGATGATGCCCTCCACCATTCCGATCTGGAAGTCCTTCATCAGCCGGCGCTCCATCACACGGCCCTTCTTGCCCGCCACTGCGACACACCGGAACAATGCAAACTATAATCATATTCTTTGCACGTATAACCGGTTGCAGGAAAGTACTTTTGTTCATCATGCCATAATACCTCTTTAAGACTGGGACGCAACACTGGCTGCGTATTTTAACCAGAATGAGTGAAGGATGAGTTTACGATGATTGTCGCGCAATCTTGTGGTCTTGTTACTGACTAAAATTGACATGTTCCTTAGACAGGACTGTTAATTAATAGCCCAACAGTCCATGGCAACTAAGGGAACACCGCAGGGTTCTTCCCGCTATTTTAACGTGGGATCCGAACCACATTTTGCCTCAGTTTACAATTTACGAACTGGTCTAACTATGAGGACGGTCCCACGAACAAATACTCACTAGTGTGGACGTTAATCCCCACTATGGAACACCGCAACCACAAGCCATCGCTCATAATTATCCACAATTCATGACCTCCAAGAAGCTGGATTACAGGGCACGCCACCATCCCAGTGCCAACTCATAATATCAGCTAGCGTTCTGACTGCACATTATGCCAGCTCTTATGTCGACTACAAACTAGAGAGTTTGAACTAATAATAATACTGATAATCACAGTACTGTACGTCTCTGACGAGTGCTTTAAGATAGATTTGGATTTTGCTAGGGAGTCATCGTATAAGCAAGATAATAAGATGACAACGTCAATGAGATAGAAAAAAGAAACAAAAACAGTCCTCACGTGTGTTGTCGCCCTGGTTGACATTGGGCGTCTTCATGCCGTTGGTGCGCAGGATGTCGATGAGCTCGTAGCGCAGGGTCGAGATGTCCTGGCGGATCTCCATCACATCGTCCTCGGTGATGCCGAAGTCGTCGCGCTTCCGCTGCTCGGCCGTCACGTAGCGCCGGACCAGCAGCCGCATCACCGTGGCGTGTCGGTCCCGGGCCTTGTCTCGCGACTTCTTCTGCAAGGTAAATGAGATGAAATATGACTTTATTTATGAAGCAAAGTTAGGACTTGCAAGTCCTTTCTACCACTTAACTTCAAATAAAACTAAAAATAACAGGGTTACGAAAAATTAAAATTAAATAAAAATCATTTTAAAAAATAACCTTCTGCGTATATTTTAACAAATCTAACCGGTAAACATCCACACAACACACAAGTTACCCTATTTCCCATCATGCCACCGCCAAAGGCCATCACTCCCACCCATCAAGCAGTAAAAGATCTTTGACTTCTCCCCCTGAACCGAGCATGGCTCTCCTGAATTTCAACAGAATTAGGGAGTATTCCACAGTCTGCAGGCCAAAACAGTGAAAGATTTATTATTAATTGTTGTTCTGTGTGTTGGAATGGATAACAGAAGGGACCCCTTACGAGTAAAACGACTGCTAATTCCAAAATTAAATACAAAATTTTCTGAGAGGTAGGTGGGAACTTAATTCTTGATTATTGAGTGCAATAGGCGAAGAGAATGCAATTCACAAAGTTCTTTCAGCTTCAATAAAGACAATGAATTGTAATAAGGAGAGACATAATCATAGTGCCTCAAACCAAAAAGGTAAAGTGTGACATTATTGGCAGGTGACGCCGAAGTCACGTAGCGTCCCAACAGCAGCCGCATCACCGTGGCGTGCCGGTCCTTGGCCTTGTCTCGAACTTCTTCTGCAAGGTAAAGTGTTGAGACTGTCAGTTTTTTTGTAGAGGGATTTGAAAGTTTGGGTTCCCCCAAGCCATAGGAAAATCCTGTGAGGGTACTTCAGCCATTATTTTGTCTATTTGTACTCCTACCGGAAAGGAAAGGAAACTTCCCTTTGATTATCCCTTAGGCTCAAAGGCTTTAGTAGATTAATGCAAGGGAAGCAAAAGGAAGCAGGAATAGGTAGTTGGAATAGGTTTGGCCAATCTCAGACTGGGTGGGCAAAGGTTTACCTTTATCCAATGGAACGGGGTCTCAAGGGATCAGGTGGCCCTAATATTGGCCCTCATCTTGGTTGCTAGTACACCCCCACCCACCCTGCCATTAAGCCCAGCCTCCTCTTTTGGGGAACTTCAGTTGTTCGATTGTTCAATGAAAAACAGCTACATCACTGCCTCCAATCATAACAACTTGTGTTACTGTACCCAGTATTGGTACCTAAACTAGTAAAAGCCAGTTAGGATCCCACTGAGGAGAGACAGTGAGTTGCAAAACATTTAAGTTTTCAGAAAAAAGAGAAATTTAAGCTACTTTAACAAATTATTACTCTTTGTTTGGTTTCCTAGACCTCCCCTTCCAAGTCCCAAGACAGCTCTTTGACTAGTCTATACCAATACAGAGATCGACAATGGGTATGGGCACAATAATTAGAAGATGTCATTGTACTGGTAAGTTTGTTGGCTGTCCGGATTAACGAGATTCTGTTCTCCTTGGTTCCTTCTTGTCTCCCTAGGGACTTTGATTCCCAGCTGAGCTCGTATCTAAAGAGAGTTGTGGAACATCCTATCTTGTCTGTCTGGGAGGGGATGAGGGACCATTACATGACAACTTTTAAGCGTTTGCTAGTCTGGAGGGCCAACTGACCTGGGTGCGACTCTTCACAGTAAGGAAAGCTCCCAGGTGAAGAAGTAAAACTGCTCAGTTCATTTGCTGAATTTCCTCATAACTGATGTTGGTACTTAAAAGACCCCTTAAGTTTCAATACACAGTGCTTACAGAAAAAGAGAGTATACAAACATTCATTTTCAGGATAATCTACTTATTTGGTAGTATATGCTTTCGAGTAACAAATCAATCAGGTGATACCAGCAAGAACACCTTTATAAATAAAATTGCTGACTTGGCAAATGAACAGTATGCAGAATATTAGAATAAGATAAAATGTAATTGTCAGTATTATAATTGCAGGTAAACATGTAGCAAGCACAGTGCATAGTTTGTCTTCATTGGACAAGTCGATTACTTCCATAGTCAACAACGGCGTGAAGCTGGCTCAAGTTAATTAGCCAGCCAGACTTCTGCCGTAACGGTTAATTACCTGTTTGACTGTGATATGTGTTTGATTCTGGGATTGAAATCGGATTGCACTGAGAACACATCATGGCAGTTTACACATCAGTTTCAGGCTTGCTCTTTGGCTTTAAGGCAAAGTAAAAAATCAACCATTTAATAATGTGAACCAATATGGCCATTTGCTTGGTAATTTTTTACACAATTAATTTTATAATATGATATTCAACTTAAAACTTTAATGGTAAAATGGCTATCAAGGAATTGATGAATCAAATTTGTAGACTCACCATCATAACCAATCCAGTTGTTTTTAATTTAGTGTACAGCTGATTCGCCCCCTAGTCCTTGGTTGTACTCTAAATTAAAAACAACCGGATTGCTTATGACCTTTGACTATGAATAATTAATAGACCTTCAATTCCTACTGCCCAGCTGTAGCTAGTTTTGGGTGACCCAGAATTTAAATTTGACCTAGTTTTATTAATTACCAACTAATAAAAAGGGGTGCTTCTATCAACCCCTTATTTTAGCTATTTACTTAAACAATTTGTATTTTATATTGCATAAATCAATAATTAATTGACTATTGCTTGTTTTATGTGTGACTAAGTATATTACCTGCTCCTGATCCATAAATTAGGTGACAATAGAACACTCTGTTGGGGATTCACTCTAACTAAGAGCTCTTTTAATCCTGGGTAACTGAAAACCTGGTACACATTTTCTATTGCGATAGAAGGTCTGCTTCAGATTCAAAGTCAATGTTATGACGGTGCGTCTACAAATTCGAACTTAAAACTTTCAAAAGTAACCAAAGTGATTGATAGAGATGTATTTTGGAATATACTTTTTTATCATTTACATTTATTGATACATCGCTAGACCAGAGATGAACTGCTAAAAAGAAAATCAAGATATACAGGTGGGGTAATCTCAAATAGGTAAAGAGGTTAATGAATTAAATAAATGTGCTTGCTTCTTGAAAATGAATAAAAAGAGAAGTGATGGAAAATTTTGCAAACCCAATTAAAACAATTCTAAAACTATGGATCACAATTTCAAACTTTAAAAAAGTCTTCAATAGGGATGGAAATGTGACTGACCACAACAGAGCCGGAGCTGCGTTTTTTGCTTGAGCATGACAGCCAATTGTTGAAGTTCTTCGTGGTGGGGAACAAGTTGAAGGGTGGGGGGAGAGTGTTCCCGTCATCGAAGTAGCTGATCCACAACCCACTGCGAGCAAACTTCCACTCCGTGTCCGACCGTTCCTGCAAACACAAACCACAACATCAGACGTAACTGAGTGTAGAAGTAGCTGATCCACAACCCACTGCGAGCAAACTTCCACTCCGTGTCCGACCGTTCCTGCAAACACAAACCACAACATCAGACGTAACTGAGTGTAGAAGTAGCTGATCCACAACCCACTGCGACCAAACTTCCACTCCGTGTCCGACCGTTCCTGCAAACAACGAAAACCACAACATCAGACGGAACTGAGTGTAGAAGTAGCTGATCTACAACCCACTGCGAGCAAACTTCCACTCCGTGTCCGACCGTTCCTGCAAACACAAACCACAACATCAGACAAAACTGAGCGTAGAAGTAGCTGATCCACAACCCACTGCGAGCAAACTTCCACTCCGTGTCCGACCGTTCCTGCAAACACAAACCACAACATCAGACAAAACTGAGCGTAGAAGTAGCTGATCCACAACCCACTGCGAGCAAACTTCCACTCCGTGTCCGACCGTTCCTGCAAACACAAACCACAACATCAGACGTAACTGAGTGTAGAAGTAGCTGATCCACAACCCACTGCGAGCAAACTTCCACTCCGTGTCCGACCGTTCCTGCAAACACAAACCACAACATCAGACGTAACTGAGTGTAGAAGTAGCTGATCCACAACCCACTGCGAGCAAACTTCCACTCCGTGTCCGACCGTTCCTGCAAACACAAACCACAACATCAGACGTAACTGAGTGTAGAAGTAGCTGATCCACAACCCACTGCGAGCAAACTTCCACTCTGTGTCCGACCGTTCCTGCAAACACAAACCACAACATCAGACGTAACTGAGTGTAGAAGTAGCTGATCCACAACCCACTGCGAGCAAACTTCCACTCTGTGTCCGACCGTTCCTGCAAACACAAACCACAACATCAGACGTAACTGAGTGTAGAAGTAGCTGATCCACAACCCACTGCGAGCAAACTTCCACTCCGTGTCCGACCGTTCCTGCAAACACAAACCACAACATCAGACAAAACTGAGCGTAGAAGTGGCTGATGCTTAAATCACCGATTAAAGTCATTGTTTATTTATTTGCGTTATCTAATTAAACGCTAAAATGGAAATATTACCTGGGCACTAGATTTGTCAGTAATTGAATTCCTATAACTAAGAAAACGCTTATTTTAAATATGTTGATACCTTTTTAGGAAAGTACATGAAATGTGATTAAATTCTACAGATTTTGCAAAAATGAAAGCAGTCAGACACAACAAAACTAACAAAAAAGACCATCAGACCAGGATGAATTGTTTGGGATTAGAGAGCTGTGGTGAATTTTCAATGTTCATTTAAAATTATGAAATCAGTTTTACTTTTATATAAAATACTCATTTAATTATTCCCTAAAGTACAGTAGACGCCCGATTATCTGAGGCCCGTTTAACCGAGCCTCCGGGTTATCCGAGATAGTCCTCCAAAAATTAAAATTAAAATAAAACTCATAAAATTACGAAAATTAAGGCAAAAAGTGGATTATCTTCGTTACACGTGCAAAATATTAAATTTATGGCTGTTGATAGGTCGAGTAATGTACCTCTACTGGCTGTTGTTTGGTCGAACAGTTGATTTCCGGGAATATTATTTTGGCTAATTCTAGGAATCGCTTACCCGCGCGTCTGTCTCACATCCTGTTCGTGTGTATGAAATCTCTTTTGAATTTGTTTACAGGTATGTAAAACTGTCAACTTTACGTTTTTCATATAATATAAATAAGCACATCACATATAATGCGTCTTTTTCAAATTTGTTTATACCATAGCAGGGTTGCCACAGACATTAAAAGTCAGGAAAAGTCAGGAATAGTCAGGATTTTTGGGTTTTGGTCAGGAAAAATCAGGAAAATGTTTGAAAAAATGCCGAAAGTCAGGAAAAATGGGAAAAAAGTGCCGAAAGTCAGGAAAATTTGCAGTGGCACAATCCGACCGTCTCGATTTTCAATTTCCCCCCCACAAATCGGAAGTCATAAAATAAATTTTTGTACCGTGAAAGATTCCTTAGAAAAAGTACTCAATAGTTTCTATGCATCTTTTTTGTCAAAGGATCCAGAATTTAAAGAAATATGGGAGGTGGTGAAAATGAGCCTTATATTTTCACATGGAAATGCATCAGTTGAAGGGGGTTTTTCAATTAACAAATCGATTCTGGTCGAAAACCAACATGAAGAAACTCTTGTAGCTCAAAGGAAGGTGTATGATGTATATTAGTTTAACTATTCATCACGGAGGTAGACATAACATTCACATTTCAAATAAAATGATATTATCTGTGATATCTGCCAGAAAGGGGTATGAAGATGCTCTGCAAGTTAGTAGAGAAAAGAGATCTGAAAAAGAAAAAGCAGCAGCAGTTTAAAGGAAAATTACAAAGGAAATAAAAACACTTGAGGATGAAAGGAAAAAGGTTAGGCTTATCTCTCAAATCGAGGATGAAAAGCTCATCAGTAAAATTAAGACTTTGGAAAGACAGAAGCCCTAGAGTATAATAAAATTGCAGGGTGTCACATGCTTAGCTTCAAGCCTTCTTGATGAAAATCTATTAGCTGTAGCTATTTTTTAACTATTCATAGATATTTAATTTACTTGTGGAGTTTTTTATTGAGTTTTTTGCTGTAATTTTGCCATTAAGGAGCATCTTAATCACCAAGCTCTCTGAATATTAATTACTTGTGCTTTCTTTAATTGATATTTGAAAATTTCATCCACATTTTATTAAATAATTACATTCCAAGTTACTTTTGGTTAATTTTACATAGGCTACATTATTGTGTATTTTTTTACAAAGCTTTCTTGTTAATGTTAATTTTTCTATGTTATTATGAAATTTTAATTATTTAGAGGTGCTCGTTTAAATTTAATTAAGCCTTCTTACTATTTTTTGTTTAAGGCTACTTTTATTACTACTTTGATTTTGTATCTACATTAATTACATATTAATAATTTGGTTAATGTATATTCCTATTGTGTTTTTCATTGATATAATGTTGGTTTTTACATTATTTTTGTAACACTTTGTTTTATTTATTCAATAAAAAGGTGAGCGATGGGCAGCTATGAGGATGGAGGAGGTTATTAAAAAAAAAAACTTGTCTATTTGTAAAACTCCGCGGTTCCAAAAAGTCAGGGAAAATTTCTCAGATTGGTCAGGAAAAATCAGGAAAAGTCAGGAAAAAAGGCCTCAAAAATTCTGTGGCAACCCTGCATAGGGTAGTACATAATCTCCATATTATCCGGATTTTTCGCGTATCCGAGGTACCCTCGGTCCCAATTACCTCGGATGCGTGCGTCTATTGCACCAGGAAACCTAGCTTTGCTCAGATGAAACAGAAACAACCTGAATATTTCAATCAGCAGTTTTGGGTAAACACTTCTATAACAATATCATGGGCACTTTGAAGGACAGAATCCAGACTTTTCCCTGTCTTGTGACCAGTTCCAATAGAATCCTCGTGGCCAAAAACCTCAAATTAAAAGAAAAATTTAAAAAGTCTTTGACAAAAAAAATATTTTGCCCTTACTAACATTGCTTATTTTAGAGTATTTGAGTGCCTGGTGGAACAAGCCTTGCTCGGTATTATTTTATGTTTACCAGTTCATGCAATTTCTGTAGAACATTTCAGTGTTATAATTTTTAGAAATACACCATTTTTTTACTGTATAATCTTAATGGATAAATATTGTGAACTATAAAAATTAAAGTTAAAATATATTATACTCATCAGTGGATATACTTTGCTGACGTCACGTATGAACCCTAAACCCTCACAGAGACTAAGATAATCAACTCTGGCAGGGGCCCGGGGGAGGACAGATTGACAGGGAAGCCCCGAAGCTCAGGGCGTCTGGGGCTTCAGCCAACTACCCGGACAACTGAGTATTTCGTAACCTACAACGGGATTAAACTGTGGTCTGTCGTAAAATCACAGGTGGTCAATCCCCGGTTAACGTGAGAAAAGTTTCAAATCAGTAGCTTTATGCCAAGTTGGAAACTTACTGAAAATTCAGACTTATTTTAACTTTAAACCCACACAAGGTTTTCAGGAAAAGTCCTAATTCCTTTTAATGATACTCATTTCCAAATGAACCACCTTTGTGAGAAGTCTATCATCTATTTTCCACTGTTCGTTCCATTTTGTCTGTAGTTGTTTAAAACTTATATAATTATTAAATCGATAAGAAAAAAACTGAGTGGGAAACAATGAATTTACATCAATCGATTACTATTCAATTACAATGTACGGTAATAAATAAAATAAAATAAAACATTCGAAAAAGACTCTTCAAAAACACTTGACAAATATTAAAAGACTAATTTTAGATTTGAAAATTATGGTGAAGGATAAAGGACACAAACTGAAGGAACATTGTCAACAGCATTGTTAACATGTTAGCATATTCATTGCGGAAAGCAACAGGTAAAATAATTCGTGTGTTACGAGGTGTTAATGTGTGCTCACAGAAAGCCTTCCCTTGTTCGTGTGGTTAATGTTCACTTAGTCGTGTGGCCTAAACGATGTATGGCCAACGACCGCTTACAATAAACTCTGTATTTCAACATAAAATCGCTGTTTTTAAACAGTTTGTTTGAAGAAGGTTTTATTCCATTCAATGTTGGGGTTCATGCTTGAATTTGGGTGTTTATGGAGGAATGCTTGGATTTTAAGATTTTTATGAAAGCTAAAAAAGTCTTATGAAAACATGATTTTTCAATGACCACCAATGCAAAGAGATAGATGGATATTTGTTTTATGTTTGCTGCGTGTCTAATGTTACATTCATATAAAGTAGCACTTAAATTTGAATTAGCATTCATTTTATCTATTATTTTTACATCATATACTACAAACTACACTTCATCAAAATTGGGGACACATTTTCCCAACACCCAGTAATCTATAGGCTTACAAGGATGTGTGAATAGAATAATCAATTGCTTAAGCTGCATGATTAATCCTATACTCTTATATGAGCAATGTTATCTTGTATGTATGCTTGCTTGCTTGCTTGCTTGCTTGCACATTTATCTCGAAAACGACTCCGAGGATTTCCTTCAAAGTCTGTAAATAAGTAATTTATGACTCAAAAACGTCTTTTATGCAAATTACTTAGTCAGAGAAAATCTAATAACGTAATAAATCGAATTTTAAAGTTGTAAAATTTTAACATTGGTCTTATGGGTTGCCTGATAGCAACGAAAATAAACAAGGAAAGTGTAAACAAATGAAGTAATCATAACAGCTGTTTGGAGTCTACATCCATCAAGGGAAAATGCAGCAAGGGGCACGAAGAGTCCATGGAGCAATAAAAAAGGTTTCTATTTATCAATTTGATGACATTAAATATTTTATAGTGACTCGATGAACTGGTAAACATAAAATAAAACCGAGCAAGGCTAGGTCCACCAGGTACTTAATTTCTATATAAGAAACTCCAGTGATATAACTAAATCAGTGCTACAGTAAAAAATCAGATAGTAATTTAATTTAAAGTGTTATTTAAGAGAATCTATTTTTACTTGCCTACAAGATGATTATCTTACATACAGCATAATAATATACTTTTTTAATATTTCACTATAACTATAGTAATGTTTTCCATTATGTGCAAAACAGTTTGTTCCCCTGGTAATTATTGTAAAGCTTTCCAAAATATGCAAAACTGAGTAAGTGGCGCTGAACTCAGGGCCATCTTATTCAGATGCTTCAGATGGTAATCTTGCTGGGCTTTGCAACTTGGTAAGTCACTTAACACCACCGAGGCCAGCTAAGCTGCATGTGGGCACAAACTTGTTGCACTGTTTACTCTCTACAACCACTTGGCTTAGTTCGAGTGGTCTTTTAATAGCTGTCAACAATTTACTTTCTTTCCTACTGTAAAGAAAGTCTTGTGTTAACTGGTTTATAGCTAAAATATAGATTGCAATATGTAGACTGTTTGACATATTTAATTACGAGTACATTTAAATCAACATTCACCGAACAGTTTGGCCAATCTAAAAAATTCCTTGTTGTTTCCTTGTTGTTCCTTGTTGTTACATATTATTTATACTTATTTCAGTTTCGACGGGTAACAAAACATCATCATCTGTTACAATATACTTTTCCTTCACCCTAGAAGAATCCTAGTCTTCGGGTGATGACCACGATGGCAAATAGTTAGAGGTTGCCGACGTTTCGGACGCGATGCAGCAGTCCATTCTCGAGGCGCATTCTAACACTCTTGAGCGTAAGGAACATATGAGAGTGTCCTAACACTAGTGAGTGTTAGGAATGCATTTAGAGAATGGATTGCTGCTTCGCGTCCGAAACATCAATAACCTCTAACTATTTGCCATTGTGGTCCCAAAGAACAAGATTCTTCATATCTGTATGTAGACCACAGAAGCCTGTCACAGCATGTTTTCCTTCACCTTTTCAGACGCTTTTTACTCCTTATGAGTAAATAAAATAATACTTTGTCTCCCAGCGGGAGTAAAGTGATTACTTTGTCTCCCCCCAGGATACAAAGTAAACCCATAAGAATAACATTGAAATCCATAATTCCAAATTTAAGCACCTTCAAATTTCTACGCAGACATGAAAATATGTTTAAGCTCAACGGGGTTGCAGGTGCTAACAGCTGATATAGTGGCAGGAATAACCACATAAGAATAACATTGGTGAGGTGAAGAACACCAATTGCAACCTAAAGATGAGAAAAAACATCATGAAATGGCTAATGAGTGACTCTGCTAGACTGTAGAAGAATTTGAAAGTTGGAGACAAGTTTTCAGTAAAAATAACACAATTTCTTTAGCCTGAATCCCAATGACAATAATTTTACATTGTAACTTTACTCCTTTAATCACTTAACAACCTTCATCAGGACTTGTTCTGATGTATATTGTTATCATTTCATTTTTAAATCTAAAACTAACCACTGTTCTTGATGAGTTTTATTAATTTGATTTTCCATCATTTTGTCATCCCGACTTAATTGTTTTAATCAAGTTTTATCAATAATGTTTATTATCTCTTATTTCTGTTGATTTTACCACTCCATTGTATTACTCAATTTACAGCATCCAATGTATCTTGTTCTGAATTCGTGACCCTATTACTATTCCTGGAGAATATGTTAGTAAAGAAATTTTGTCTATTGTCTATTGTGTATTGTCCATTGTTAATTGTGTATTGTCTATATTGTATTGTCAATTGTTTATTATGTATTGTCTATTGTGTGTTGTCTATTGTGTATTGTCTATTGTCTCACAGGCACTGACTTGGCCGACAGAAGGCGCTACTCACGGAGATGATCTGGTAGGAGTTGGACATCATGGCGATGAGCATGTTGAGCAGCACGATGATGTTGATGACGGAGTAGCTGCCGAACATGAGCAGCGCCCAGAACCGCGTGAAGCCCTTGATCCCCGTCAGGTCGAAGGTCATCAAGTCCACGAGGCCGAAGCTGGCCCAGAACAGCGACTGTGACGTCTCGAACAGGCTGCAACACACGCGCCGGGTTAGTTGTTTTTGGTAATTTTAAAATTGGTGGTAATAATTTTCTGTTCGGATTAGAAGAAAATTGTTTAAGGCCCAATGTGAAATGGAATAAAATTGATTACGGTATAGAAATTTAATTATATCTTGAAATATCTATGAAAGAGAAGAAGGGTTGGAATATTTTTCCAATAATACGATTTCCTGGACATATAGAAATAAGTGCAAACCAAATTGTAATAATTAATGTACAGGGCAAAGGCAAATACTTTAAGCATGAGAAACCAAAATCAATATTTTTGGTTGGTTGTCTCTTTTCTTTTAATTTTTCTGACCACTTAGACAATTAATATCTTTGTTTTCAACACAATACAAAGATAATATCAAGCAACGAATTAGGGTGAATTGTTTGTCCTTCACACTACAAAGTTCTTACAAAAGTACATGCAATCATGGTTTTGAAGGCCAGTTCTAATTTGCTGGCATTGACTAATTTTGAGATGATAATCTGTTGTTTGAAAGTTTGTTAACTTCTCTTTGCAAGGACGGTGATTGAGATGTTACGATGCTTTCAATTTGAGTTCTACTCTGATGGCTTCATTTGTCTCGGTAAAAATAAAACTAGTGTTAAGTAAAACCTTGACAATAGAGGTAAACTTCGCTTGTCAATATGAGACTAATGGCTATTCCTATCAGTGGATGAGTGCGCTATATTTGGAATTAGACCAGCTTTTCAGAACAACTATCGTCACAATATTTACAACTTAAAACTAGACATGTGTACAATATTTTACAAAAAAAAAATAAAACTAAACATTTCCAATTAACATTCTTTTTAATTTAAATATAAATGAAACAGAGTTCAAGCATTTAAGGTCATCGTGGAGCTCATTGTACAACCGGGGGCCAAAGTATGAAAAGCTCCTCCGCCTGAGCTCAAGATTGACTCTGGGAAAGTGAAGCCTCCCACCATGGCGAGTTCTGCGCTGAGAGACCTCATTGTGGAAGGAGAGTCTCTCACAAAGGTAGTCGGGCTCGCTTGTCATCAAAACCCTATGTATCATGCAGCATGTCAACATCCTGCAAACAGCTTCCATGGGCAGCATCTTAACCGCTTCGCGGTATGGGGATATATGGTCAGATCTCTTCAAGCAAAAAACAAAGCGAATAGCAGAGTTTTGAAGCTTTTGGATCCTACCCAAATCGCCCCTAGAAAGACTGTTGCCATATGCAGGAAAACAGTAATAAAATACTGATAGAATCAGTGACTGCACAAGCTGTAATTTGGCGGCCTCTGGCAGCAGACTCCTAAACCTATACAGACCTCTCAGCCTCCCTACGGCTCGCTGGGTAGCATGTGTGACATGGTCCGTGAAAGTGAGACCCTTGTCAAGAATTACACCGAGAGCCTTGATCTTGTCACACTCTGCTAGACTCCCACCATCAAGTGATATGCTCACTCCACTACTTTTTGAGAGTCTGTATGAGGTCAAGTGGTGCAGTGTGTAAAACGGTGCACTTATCAGAATTGAGCTTGAGGCCGTTAGCAACGGACCATTTTGAAATGTTCTGTAGATCAGCGTTGATTTGACTGAAGGCCTCTTTCATAAGCTCTGGCTCATATGAAAAAAGTAGCTGGGAGTCATCAGCATACAGATGAGCCTTGCAGTATTTTACACAATTAGGAAAGTCAGCTGTATAAAGAGTGTACAGGATAGGCCCCAGGCAACTACCCTGAGGAACACCTCGCCGTTTGGCAAGGGGTTCTGATGTTTCACTCCCCAGTCTGGTAACCTGGAGTCTGTCTTTGAGATATGATTGAACCCATGCAGCAATATCTTCACCAAATCCCAAGTAATGCAATTTTGCAATCAACTTATCGTGATCCATATGTTTGAGCGCAAAACATCTGTGTTGTATAGGTTATCAATCATATAATTACATGTTTAAATAAAGACACAATCAAGGAGAGGTTACATTCTCATCAGTGGGGTAATATTCAATATTACGTGTAGTATTGCGCTAGAAAACTTTCATTTCAGTATTGCAGCAACATTTTCGTATTGTTAATGGGTCTTAAAAATGTAAACAACATTTTAACAGTTCAACATAATCATAAGTTTTAGCAGACGATTTGTAGAGTTTACACTTTTTGCCACCCACCAGTACGGCAGTCCAGAACTATACAGGGTGTCCCATAAGTAAAGTGCCAAACTCCGGGAATAGGTTATATGGGTCAAAATAAAAAGAAAACATTGAATAAACTTTTTTCCAAAAATGCTTCGTTTACCAGATATCCATCATTTTGTACTTTTTACAAAATATTTGTTATCTCCGAGGATTTTTAGTTGATTTTTTTGAAACTCGGTATGTATCTGTATCTATTCAAGGTTAGTTTATGAAAAAATAATCAACATGATTGAACTGTAAATTTCAAAATGGCGGCCGTTTAAAATCTTTAAGTTGAAATAACAAAAAACTGTACGTTTCATAAAAAAATATACAGGATAACAATTTTTAAACAATTTTATTTTCCATCTAATGACACCATCAATGTAAATAAGAACACCGGATTGGTAACTCAGGCCCCGCTACGCGAGCCGCCGGCAGTGGTTGCGTTTAAGATTTTGCAGGGGCGATGGGGGAACGCATCTTATGCCGGCCAACTTGTACTGACCGTCTAGTTAAATATTAATTATTGTAATTACTTAATAGATATACCAATACATCTATTATAGCAAGCTTTACCCATAAAGTTGATCCCAAATCAGTGCGGTTTCAATACGGTTAACAATACAGTTTCGCGCTTTTTCCCCCAACGCCCCTTCAATTTGGCTCGGCTGCAACCCCAACGCACAGCTGTGTTGGCTCGGAAATCACTACACGAGCCTTACGGGGAGCGAGCTATCCAGTTGTATTTATTTACATCGATGAATGAAACCAAATTTATAAAAATCGGTTAATATCAACTGCGTTATGATCGAATTGAGCTAACGAGGCAGCACATTTTGGAGTAAAATAGTCCATGATTGCGCTGAGCCATGCGCTGAAATAGACAAATTATGATGCTTTGTTAGATAAATTTGATGATAACTCAGTTGTTTATAACCCGATTTTCATAATTTTGGTATTGTTGGATTGGAAATACAGTTTACTAAATATTAATATCCATTTTTTTTGTAAAATGTACGGTTTTTTTTGGTATTTCAATTTAAAGATTTTAACCCGCGAGGACTGACTTACCTGGCTAAAAGACCGGGTTAGTAGTTTTTTTGATAAAAATTATATTTTTTCGGTTTCGGCAGGGCTGGCCATCACTACACCTCTCGTACGTCTTTCCAGGAAAATCATGAATCACTTCCCGTCATTCTCTCACCCTTACAGTCAGTTCAATGAAAGTTTCTTTAGAGGTCTGGTTTTTTCGACCTTGAGTCAGCTAAGGCTCCATGTTACATATAAATATTTTGTGTGCACATATTTCTTGTATAAAATATTCAAAACACTAATGTACAATACTTTTGTGGGGTTTTTGTCAGTATAAACACATCGTTGTACAACATACGGACGTTTTTAACGCAATAACAATATATATTGAAGTACCTACTGCAATTCAAAATACATATTTTTTATATTACATAAATATTTTGTATGCAGATATATCCTACATAAAGTAGTCACAAAACTAATGTAAAAGACTTTAGTGGAGTCTTTGTGCAAATAAACTCATCATTTTTCAATATACTAACTTTTATATAAAACCTGGTTCAAAAGACCGTGAGTCAGTCATCGCGTTTTCAAATCAGAGTCAGTTCTGCCTGGTTAAACGGCCGCCATTTTGAAATTTACTCTTCGATCATGCTGATTATTTTTCACTAGCTAACCTTGTCTAGATTCAGGGGTATCCCGAGTTCAAGAAAATCGATAAAAAATTTAGAGATAAAAAATACAAAATGGCGGATATCTGGTATATGAAGCGTTTTTGACAAAAATTTATTCCACATTTCCCTTTTATTTTGACCCATTTAACCTATCCTAGGAGTTTGGCACTTTACTTATGGGACACCCTGTAGTTCTTTATTAATGAAATAGTGTATTGTTGGAGGACATACTTGGTAAACCGCCGCCAGATGGTGCAGGCTCGCTCCTGCTGGTCGAAGTCAGGCAGGCCCGTGTGGTGGTGGTAGCACTTCTCCTTCTCCAGGTCCGAGTAGTACCACAGCAGCTGGTTCAGCCCTGCGGCACGGTAGCGAGCGTTCGAGATTACAAAAATAAAAAGAAAACTCAAGCAGCCCACTGACATGACGGAGCAACTTTAAATTGCAGGGCTTTTTTTGTAGGGGGGATTTGGTAATCGGGTTTTCCCACTCCACAGGAAAATCCTGTAAGGGTACTTAAGCCATTATTTTGGCTTTTTGTACAGCTATCGGAAAGGAAAGGAGACTTCCCCTCTATTATCCCTTAAGCTCACAGCCTTTAGTAGATTAATACAAGGGAAGCAAAACGAAAAAGGAATAGGTAGATGGAATAGGTTCGGCCAAGCTTAGACTGGGTGGGCAAAGGTATACCTTTTGTCCAATGCATGCTGGAACAGGGCCTCAAGGGATCAGGTGGCCCTCATATTGGCCCTAATCTTGGTCATCATTACACCCCTGCCCACCCTGCCATTGAGCTCAGCCTCCCCTGGTGGGGAACTGAAGTTGTTCAACACTGCCTCCAATTGTGACAACTTCCGTTACTGTACCCAGTATTGGTACCTAAACTAGCAAAAAACAGTTAGGATCCCACTGGGGGAGCTCTACGTCATGGTAGCAAGTATTCGAGATTAAAAGAATAAAATGAAAACTCAAGCAGCCCACTGACATGTCGGAGCAAATTTAAATTTCAGGGCTTAAATTGCCCATTTTAACCTAAAACCCCCAAATTTTGGTTTTATATCCTCCAAAATAAGAAAAGCGGCTTCCGACTCATTCTCCCGACTGACTGGCCAATCGTAACAAAGAAAATAAATCTTCTACCAAATTTTAAACGAATTGGTGTAGCTAAATTGGAATTGGTGTAATGACAGCCACTAGAATGCGAACTCCCCTCACGACAATGTACTGTGTTTAGTAGATTCACATTTTTGATCACTTATCAGTTATTTTTGGTGCTAAAAATTTGGTAGAGGACGTACAGTTTTAGTATTTTGATTGTCTTTAACATAAAATGAATTAATTAAATTTACTTTAAAAATTTAATTACCAGTGAAGGGTATTCATCTTCCAAAGGTGGGGTTATGGGTGCTCTGCTTTTTTCCCCTAACAAACTTTACCTTGATATCATAGAAAGGAATGTTTCTACCAAATTTGAATAAAATCAAACAAAAATTGCGGCCACTAGAGTGCCAACCCACGTATACAGAGTGTCTCACCTAAGGTGTCTCAAATGGATTGCGGACAAACTAGTAGTCCTACATAGATGAAACAAAATCATTCCCCACTTCACTTAACAGACCCCCAAGGAACAATGTAAAAATATTTTTTAAGCTTTTTAAAATACAGGGGTTTCCAGAAACCGGGGATCGTGGGTTCAAATCTCAGAATTTTTTAAATGTAAACATATGTTATGTGATGCATCATTTTAAAGCTCTAAACGACATAAACAATTTGGTGAAAACAGAAATAATTAAAATCAAAATGGTGGCCATTTTCATGAAAACTTTTGTTATTTACGGAATATTCTGTATCTCGAGAACCATAAAACATATTTTTGTTCTGTTTAAAAATGATTAATCCTTGTAAACTCAGCTTTAATTTTATACAGCATACCAACATTTAAAAAATAATTGTTTTACACAGTAAATAACAACATATTATTTATGTTCCTTAATTTGAAAACATTTTGTACACTGGGGCCTTTTTGTAATTACTAAAATTAAAATTAAGCTGACTGTTTATTTTAATCAAATGTAACAATATTTTAGTAAATTAAATAAATTTAAAGAATTTTTTATTTTAAATATTTTAAATTTTTATTGATTGGTAAACTACTTTTAACAATCAAAGTTTATTTCACATTAAAGCATTGCTAGACTGAAAATAAAAATGGATGAGAAATAAAGTGTAAAACAAATTTGCTGACCTAGCTAATAAATATCATATTCATGGACAAAATAATTATTCAACTAAGCCAATTAAAAACTTTATTTTAGTATAAGTTATTAACCAGAATACGTGTTGGTAAAACAAACTTAATAAATAACCCTTTCACGATGAAAGCGTTGAAGTGACTAATCCCCTATACTTTTCCTCAAGTAAATAATTCATGTCAATTTGCTCACTAAGGTCCCTTGCATTTTTCAGTACGTGAAAAGTGTAAAGTTGAGATGTGTGCTGGAGTCTCCTTCATTGATTATTCTCATGTTGGTATTTCATACTGAACTTAATTACTCTATAACACAAGTTTTAAAAGACTAATTATGGCTTGTTATAAATGTTTTTGTCCTTACATATTGATTTCGCTTGTTTGTTTTAGTATAATGGGGGTGTAATTTTAAAAACTTAATAATAGACTATATAATTCACAAAAGGTCACATTTTCCCATTTAAAACTTTCAAGTTAAATCATTATCAATATGTATCCTAGATTTAAAAATGTTCAAAGGACTTACAAATAAAACTAAAAAGTGTTAAGTTCTTAAACAATATATTTAAATTGAGCACAATAGATAAATAAATCTTGGTCTAGCTCTTCACCCCAAAATCCCTCAAACAAAGACCTTTAATACAAAGTGCAACCTCACTAAGATACTAATAATCTGAGGGTTTAAATTATTACCATTCAATGAAATCTGTAGCTGTGTTCAAATTTTCTTTTGAACATTTTAATGCTTTAGTAATAATTTTCTATTTAAACATTTATATGTAGTTTTTAACAAACCATGAGATTGAATTTTCCGCTTACCACAGCCGAAGGCGAAGAGGACGAGGGTGTAGATGAAGAAGAACTTGATGATGTCGATGATCATGCGGCCCAGGGAGATCTGCAGCGGTCCCAGGTGGGGGTTGACACTGAAGATGTGCACCAGCTTGAGGAAACTGTCACACAAACAGTTTATTGTAGTAGCTGTTGAAGAATCAACTTTAATCAAACTAATAGGGGGTTTTTGTAATCTACGGTAAACACGATAAACATTAAACAGTTAAATCAGCTGATTTTCTACATATGGCATATTGTTTAAAAAATACCGTTTAACGTTGATCTAATTGTTTTACCATGGTTTGCAAAAACTCCCTAATGTCTCAATATCTATTGAAGCAGATATGACCATAATTTGAAGAAGACATAAATCAAAAATTTAAATATCATTGGTAGAAAACCAGAGCAATAAAATATCATACTAAACACAAATTTTTAAAGATATAGCTCTTCTCAATCACACAATTCAACATGAAAAACAGATAAGATACAAAGCAAAAACCTTATTCATAAGACTTTATTCGACCAAATGTTAGTTAGCCTTATACAAAATTTTACTCAAAAAATGAATGAGCATAAAATAAATATACAAGTCATGCTATTGCAATAACCATTTTTTTTCTTCAAAATAATTTCTAATAATTATTAGATCAAAATTTACAACACAATGATTGGTAAACAAGTAATTTATTTAGTAGCTACTTCAAAAATTTAACATGCACATCCATGTAACTTATAAAAACACAACATATTTTCAATAATTTTATCAATTTTCTATAATCAGGACCATAACAAAATTGAAAGCTAAAATAACCTCACCTAAATATCATACCCGCAGCGAAGGCACCTTCAGACAACAGCATGGGATCGAACTGGTCCCAGTGCTCGCGAGGGTACCACGGGTTCATGCCCATGCTGTACTCCCGCTGAAACCATGCCAGACAAACATGCATCATGCTGTGGATATGGCGGATCAAAAATGCAAGTCATGCTGTGGATATGTCAGATAAAACATGCATCATGCTGTGGGTATGTAAATCAAAGATGTATGCCATGCTGTGGATATGTAGATCAAACATGCAAGTCATGCTGAGGATATGTAGATCAAACATGCAAGTCATGCTGTGGATATGTCAGATGAAACATGCAAATCAGGCCATGGGTATGTCAGACACATTCAAATCATGCTCTGGATATACCAGATCAAACATGCAAGTCATTCTATGGATATACAAAATCAAACATACAAGCCATGCTGTGGATCTGTCAGATCAAAGTGGAAGTCATGCTGTGGATTTGTCGGGTCAAACTTGCAAGTCATGCCATGGATATGTCAGTTCAAACATGCAAGTCATGTTTTGAATATACCAGATTAAACATGCAAGGCATGCTGTGTATATGTCAGATCAAACATGCAAGTCATGCTGTCGATGTTGGATCAAACATGCAAGTCGTGCTGAGGATATGTCAGATCAAACATGCAAGTTGTGCTGTGGATATATCAGGTCAAAACATGTAAGTCATGCTGAAGAGATGAAAGATTAAACATGCAAATCATGCTGTGGCTATGTAAGGTCAAATATGCAAGGTGTGCTGTGGGTATGACAGATTAAATATTCAGACTGCAAGTCATACTGTATGTCAGATCAAACATACAAATCGTGTTGTGGATATGACAGATCAAACATCGTAGTCATGCTGTGGATATGTCAGATCAAACATGCAAGTCATGCTGTGGATATGTCAGCTCAAACATGAAAGTCACTCCGTGGATCTGTCAACCCAAACATGCAAGCCATGCTGTGGATATGTCAGATCAAACATGCAATGCTATGTTAGATCAAACATGCAAGATATGTGAGATAAAATATCAAATCATTCTGTGTTACTTAGGGTTTCTTTCATAGTATTGAGCTCCGTTTAAGAGTCATGAAAGATCATACATACAAATCATGATGTGGATACCAGGTTCTCATTCTGTTGCCTGAAAAAAACGTAATCTGTTTGTGGGTATGCGTATAACATTTTAACTTTTCCATCTACATCTGCTTTATCTAAGGGAATAAATTATTGTCAATAATGTTTTATTACAGAGCAAATATAGAGTTTTTGTTGTTTTTTAAATAAATTTTAACTACACCCAGTTGTCAACATGTTTTGTTATTAACAAAATACAAATTTAAAATAACACAAACCCCATACCAGTACTGATCAAAGATTCCAAAGCTTTTAATCATTGTTTTGATTTAATAGGAAAACAATTGTTAGCATTGACTACCTGTATGAGTATGTATTTTGTATGAGTCAATGCTATTAGACTCATTACCACCAAGAAATCTGTCTTCAATTTTATGTTATTATTTTATTTTGTTATTTTGCTATATTTGAAAACTATAAAATAATAAAAATATAAACAGGAATAACAAGACAAGATGACAAACATTTGCTGGTAACAAGATGATACAGCTTAACATGTTTGCGGTGGCGCGTTTTTCATGTACTTTACTGCCTAACTGCCTTGAAATTTACTCAAACCGCTACGCCTGTCGTAGCGGCGTCCAGTATTATCCAGTGAAAACCCTTTTGGTCACAAGAAACAATATACTATTGAACAGTGCTACAGATTTCTAGCAAATTTCAGTGCAGTCTCAGATTTCCAGCTCAGATCATAGCTTAAAAATAAATCATATTGTAACCCATTGCAGCTTGGGAGCGATCGCACCCACCAGGACGGCTAGTCTGTGTGTGAGCGATCACTCCCATACCACCGCGAAATTGTTATTATTTATTAGGTAAAAATTATCAAGAAACAAACCTGCACAATGAACCAAGAGGTGAACCTGAGGACGATCCACATGACGTAGAAGACATTCTGGATGAAGTCTACGATGTTCCACAGATCATTGACATACTCCAACAGTCCGTCCGCCCACAGCGAACGCGCCTCGTTCCAGATCAGACCTGCCACAGTCTCGTGTCAACAATTGTGGCAACATTATCTACGTACTCCAACAACCCGTCCACCCACAGCGACCGCACCTTGTTCCAGATCAGACCTGCCACAGTCTCGTGTCAACAATTGTGGCAACATTATCTACATCCTCCAGCAACCCATCCGCCCACAGCGAGCGCGCCTCGTTCCAGATCAGACCTGCCACAGTCTCGTGTCAACAATTGTGGCAACATTATCTACGTACTCCAACAACCCGTCCACCCACAGCGACCGCACCTTGTTCCAGATCAGACCTGCCACAGTCTCGTGTCAACAATTGTGGCAACATTATCTACATCCTCCAGCAACCCGTCCACCCACAGCGACCGCACCTTGTTCCAGATCAGACCTGCCACAGTCTCGTGTCAACAATTGTGGCAACATTATCCACATCCTCCAGCAACCCATCCGCCCACAGCGAGCGCGCCTCGTTCCAGATCAGACCTGCCACAGTCTCGTGTCAACAATTGTGGCAACATTATCTACGTACTCCAACAACCCGTCCACCCACAGCGACCGCACCTTGTTCCAGATCAGACCTGCCACAGTCTCGTGTCAACAATTGTGGCAACATTATCTACATCCTCCAGCAACCCATCCGCCCACAGCGAGCGCGCCTCGTTCCAGATCAGACCTGCCACAGTCTCGTGTCAACAATTGTGGCAACATTATCTACGTACTCCAACAACCCGTCCACCCACAGCGACCGCACCTTGTTCCAGATCAGACCTGCCACAGTCTCGTGTCAACAATTGTGGCAACATTATCTACGTACTCCAACAACCCGTCCACCCACAGCGACCGCACCTTGTTCCAGATCAGACCTGCCACAGTCTCGTGTCAACAATTGTGGCAACATTATCTACATCCTCCAGCAACCCATCCGCCCACAGCGAGCGCGCCTCGTTCCAGATCAGACCTGACACAGTCTCGTGTCAACAATTGTGGCAACATTATCTACGTACTCCAACAACCCGTCCGCCCACAGTCTCGTGTCAACAATTGTGGCAACATTATCTACGTACTCAAACAACCCATCCACGCACAGCGACCGCACCTCGTTCCAGATCAGACCTGCCACAGTCTCGTGTCAACAATTGTGGCAACATTATCTACGTACTCTAACAACCCGTCTGCCAACAGCGACCACGCCTCGTTCCAGATCAGACCTGACACTGTCTCATGTCAACAATTGCTACAGCATTATCTACATACTCCAACACCCCGTCTGCCAACGGCGACCGCGCCTCGTTCCAGATCAGACCTGACACAGTCTCGTGTCAACAATTGTGGCTACATTATCTACGTACTCCAACAACCTGTCCTGCCACAGTCTTGTGTCAACAATTGTGGTAATACTAACTGATTAAAAACTAACCAATGAAAACTTTTCAAGGGATCAGAACTTGTAGGATAATATTTTGTATCGGAGAAATATCAACCCCCAACAAGTTCTTTTGCTTCCTTCCTCATTGCGTTTTCCGTTCAACATTAGTGACAGATAAACATACCCTCTGGTTGCGTTATTCTAATTATTTGCAATTTCGTTAGACTATTCAATACAGACATGGAACATTTTTCAATCGTTTATGCATCTTGCTGAAATCAAATAAAAATGGAAATAAGTGCAATAAAAGCTAAAAAGCTATTGTTTGAATTAAATAACTCTTAATATTATTTGAACCCATTTAAAAATTCTGCTGTTTAGTTTCCAAAATTCAATGTTTTAAAAAAAGCATAAGATTTTTCAGGCATTTTTAACTTAATCATTAAAAATTTACCCATCAGTTGGGATTTTTTCCAAGGGAGCAAGTTTTATCAATCAAAAAACATAACTATCCACGTATAACGTGCCGTATTCAATGACTTAATCATAGAATTTGGAAATTGTTAAAAATTATTTACAGTGTGCGCATCTCTGCAGAAAATTCTTACAAACTGTACTTATTCTTTTAAAAGATATAGGTGATTTAATGCTTATCAAAATAATTTTATATTTAGAGTAAAATAAAATGTATTTTCAATAAAAGCTGCAATGACAATTCAAATGAGTTTGTTCACCCACTAACTTTTACCCTCAAACAATCCAGAGTGGTTTATTGTCCTGATAAAATCAGGCGAATAAAGCACTGGCACATATTGTATAAACTATTCCGTTTTCGCCAACACCAAATCATACAGTCTAGCGTCATGCTGTAATGCTCTCATTTATTATAAAACCAGCTCGATTGTCTCATTGATTCAAACTTTTCTGACTCTAATAGAAGGCCCACCACTTTTAAAACTTTTAATTTTTTCCTATTATTATTTGATTTATTGTTTATTTTAGTGGTTGAGTTTGTACTCTAATAAAAGCACTGTATACACTACAAATAGTAAACATTTAGCGTGCTACTTGTTTGCATTGCATTTAAAAAAAACACTTTATCACGACTATGTGAATAAGTAGCAAAACAAGTAGTTACGATAGTATGATTAAAAAAGACACAGTTCAATCAGTTATAATTCAACCAGTAAGCCATTACCAATCCAACACAAGAGAAGATATTGAAGAAATTTTCCTAAGAAGGTTCATAAATTATTAAAAGAGACTAATAAATCAAATTCATTTTCAAATCGTAAGACTGTACATTCTTTAAATAAATATTAAATATCTAACTTTTGTAGCTTCTCTTTACGATCATACTTGCTAAATACTTCCCCGAAGAATGAATAAATCTCTTTATTTAACTAACCTGATCCTTCCATTGATTTTCCAAGTGTATTAGGGTAAATTTCTGTTCTTACAGTAGTTTTTACAACAGTAAAACTTCTAGTTTCTTTTATTGTATTATTAAGAAGTACCACAATCCCAGAAAAATTAAAGGGATATAAGTTGTCAAGCATGAGTTTGACAACTTTCTAACCAGCTTTGAAACATAAAAAAAAAACAACATGAGGTAACCTTCACCAATATCCAATTCAATTGGATTCATAGATGTTCAGCAGTCAAAAAAAATGACCAAAGATTTATAATATTCATTAGGTCCCTAACTGGTTTTTGCTAGTTTAATTTCCAATACTGGGTAAAGGAACACAAATTATTAATGGCACGATTAGAGGCAGTTTTGTAGCTGTCTCTAAATGAAGAAATTAAGCTCCGCCTGAGAAGAGTGGGCTTGTTGGCAGCACGGGCCCCTGCCTGTGTACTGATGTCAAGGCAGAGCTAGTTGCGAGGGGAGGCCCATATACTCCTGCTTGAGGTATGTTCTCTGCCCAACCAGTTTCATTTTGGCTTTATCTGTCCCCTCTACCTCATTTTTTCACGTTACCTACGTTCATCTGCCAAAAGTTGCCTCTTCCTCAAACTTCTACAACAGAAGATCCCTCCATTTCCAGTAACCAGAAAAATTATGTTTAAAAGGCCTCAGTGCTACACAATTTGTTTTTGGGCGACCCAGTTGCTCAGGCTTCATAACCCCCCCCCCCCCCCCTCAATAAAAAAACAAGAAAAATCTGCAACTACTCTGTATATATACTTATTTAACACACAAGGATATTTGTTATCAAACCCTTTCTACAGTTTTAGGACAATTGTAATAATTCTGGAGTTGTTCAAAAGAGCTCTCCATCATGTTTTGCAGAAAACAATATTCATGACAGTTTTAATCAAGCAAAGAGCCCTAAATTCTCTTAAAGATTTTTATCTCCTCCACAGACTCATTGTGTAAATATAAGCATTAAGTTAAAGTAGCTGAGTGTAATATACACATTTTTTCAACAAAGCCGTATTACTGATGGAAACCATTGAAAGCTTGTACATGGAAGCAGACTTTCTACATCCATTTAAAAGCGAATATTCTCTAAATAAGGGCTTTGGGCTTTGGTCCCTACATATGATTCCCCTTAGATACATACATACATTGAAGGGAACACCATCTGTAGGAACCAAAGCCCCCAAGGAAGCTACTAGACACTCACTGAGGACCCAGAGGATGACTCCGCTCTCCACGAGCCCCGGCAGTCCGCCCCGTTCCTTCTGCTTCCACTCCTGGAGGATTTCCTGCATCCAGTCCGTGCCGAACCACTCGATCAGGAAATGTTCTATCCGCTGAGACGCCCCTCCCAGCAGCCCTGCAACGGTGTGTGTGTGTTGTGAATTGTTTACTTTTATGTATAAAATACTGTAGACGCCATACCCACTAAACAATACTAAAAATAAATTTAACTCAAATTACTTTTAGATCTCCTGGATCCTTGTGTCTAGTATCCCAGGCCTTTATGATCATTATTTTTTGACCAAGCACAACAATGGCTGAAAAATGTTTAATTTCAGAGCATAACTTTTGCTATTGCGGAAATGGACGAGCAAGTTTTCTACGATTGGCACAAATTGTGTATTAAGAAGATTTTTTGTATGAGTGATGATTTCAGGAAAATCTCTTAGCAAGGATTGTAATTTTTAAAGTATAAGGAAAGACCTTTGGGTTTAGCTTACATTTGAAAAAGTCCAGATAGGCCATAAACCACAAAAAAGTTCACAAGAACAAGAAAGTGGCTGTTTTACTTTGTTTACTTCCTACTCTCTATTCTCCCCCTGAAGAAGTCCTTCGATGTGACGAATTATTGGTCTTTCTCCTTGACATTTAATGAGATCTATGGACTTCCCGGTCTTTTTCAAAGGTAAAACAAGTGATGTGTCGAGTCGAGTCATCTGATGAGTCAACTCGACTTGTCCACCCAGCCAACTCGAGTTATGAGTCGAGTCGAACTGGACTCTCCATCAGGCATCAATGCTGAATCATGCTGGGGATTAGTCGGCTCGAGCCGGCAACCATCGGACGAGTTCAGGTTCTGACTCGAGTTGAGAAGTGAGTCGACAATCATCAGACGAGTTCGTGTTCTGACTCAAGTTGAGAAACGAGTCGGCTCGAGTCGGAAATCATTGGACGTTCTCGGGTTCTGACTCGAGTTGAGAAGCGAGTCGGCAATCCCCGGGCGAGTTAGGGTTCTGACTCGAGTTGAGAAGCGAGTCGGCAATCCCCGGACAAGTTCGTTTCTGACTCGAATTGGACCAATAAGGTTACAGTTTTGCGAGTTGTTCCGAGTTCGTGTAGGTTCGGTAATCTCCATACGAGTTTGTGTCCAAATCGAGTTACAAACAAATTGACTCGAGTTAACTCGACTCGACACATCACTAGGTAAAACTGTCTTTCCATTCCAAAAATCCCTCCAGAGTCAGATGACAGACTCACCCAGGAAGCAAGCGTATGAGGCGGAGTGGCAGATGAACTTGACAAAGGGCTTCTTCATGAAGAGCCCCATCTTGGACTGGGGCGCCATCATGTAGATGGTGGAGTAGACGGGGAACATGGCCCCCAGCTGCCCCACCTGCATCATCTGCCCAACCATGGACTTGCGGCGGAACCCTGGGAGTCCCTCGTACCAGATGGCCGCCAGCAGCTGCTGCACGTTGGGGTGGGCCACGAACTGTCGACAGAAAGCCAGTGTTAGACTTTGGAGAAATGAGAGCCCCGGCATAGCCAGCTAGGTACGTCTCCCTAGGGATATTGTACAGCTTATGGAAGGAAGGAATTGTCAGGAAATGGAAAAGGTATGATATGGTCAGTCAGCCTCGCCCCTGAAGGAAAAGAGAGAGATCTCCAAGCTCTTCCAGGGACGACTCACCCTCTAACCAGAGATCTCCCAAGCATCACCAGACAAGGACCTCCACCTGGGAGCTCTCCTTGTTGTGAAGAGTCTCAGCCAATTTGGTTTGCCCTCCAGACTAGCAGATGCTTAAAAGTTTGTCGGATAAGGGTCGCCATCCCCTCCCAGAAGGACAGGCCAGGACGATCCGAAACTCCCTACAGGGCTCAGGCCTGACTGGGTATCCAAGCTCAGCTGGGAGTCAAAGTTCCCAGAGAGACAAGGAGGAACCAAGGTGAACAGAACCTCTAAATCCTCGGTTTGAATTATTTTCAACCTTCTTGGAAAACCTTGAGTCATTGTCAACCTCCCAGGCAAAGACCACCAGCCAAGAGCCCTCCTTGTTGTAGAGCTCCAGGATGGCTTGCACCCAAGACCAGCAGATCTCGGAAGTTTTCCATATAGAGGACCTTCATTCCTCCCAGATGGGCAAGCGATAATCACTCCCTCCGGGGCTTGGAGCTGACTCCCAGCTCCTGCATCCAAGCTCAGCCGGAAATTAACAAGTTTAGGTAACCAAGGAGGAGCCAACGTGAATAGATAGCTGCTCATAAGCCAATAGTCTTACTAATACAATGCCAGCTTCTATTTACTGTACCCAACTTTAGCCTCTGTGTCAGTGCAAAACAGCCAGAGGGCCGAATAGGGTCATCTGGTGTAACATAATATAGTGCTACTGAGTGAGGGCAGTCAAATGATTTTTCTTTAAGTGGGTGACTACTTTTAACATGAAAATACCCACGTTCTTTATTTCCTTAGACTCCATTGGACGGAATGCCCAGAAAATTTTTTATCATCAGAAGATCACCAGATTAATTTTGGGAAAAATCATGAAAATGTCTTTTCAAGTTTCATATTGGATCCAGTTGCCACTTGTCACCAACCTATGGTTCAATAATTCAAAGATAGTTCTAACGATTATAATATTTTAATATGGTTAGAAATGAGAAGATTTTTCCCTCTTTCCTTATAAAAAAAATTTTAAAAGTAGATGACGGTGATACAAAATAAATAAAAAGATAAAACGCATCCATGTTAATACTACAGTCTGAGAGGGGAAGAACGAGCACATGTTGGCTTCCTAAGAACGTAATCTGTGATCCATCAGACCGACTCCACTGTGGTTGACTGCCAGATTTGCATAGTGATATCATGGGGTGGTTTTGAGACCTAAGCATTCTATACCCTGAAGAAGGGCTTGAGACAAATTTCCCTTCTTAATTAAAAATCCTTTGTTTTTGCCTTAGGGGGCACAATGCAATATATACTTATTACACGATGTGCTTGTTGGTCTTTTAATACTCAAGGCAAAGAAATATGGCTAAGGCTTACTGTAGTGGTTGTATGTGGGAGGTGACAGATAGAGTGGGTTGGAGTTGAGTGGGAGTGTTAGAAATAGGCAGAGTATTAATGTGTACAATGTTATTCCTTGTTGAATATTTCTCTTATCAGTAAATATTTCATCGTAATTGTAGTGCACACAAATACCTCAGGAGAATAAAATAACAAAATGTTTTTAGATTTCTAAGTGGAAATGTAAAGCAGAAAATTATACTATTATACTAGAAGCAGGAGTAAAATATTCCTTAATTTCTAATATTTCTAAACAATAATTACATAATTCAGGGAAAGACTGCACCTTGAGTGTTATTTTATAAAATTAAAGCAATTAAATTAATTTGAATTCTGGGTGTGGCCAGGCAAAGTATATCATGAAACGCATTCTAGTTAATAATGAGTTGAAAGCAATAAATTACTGATGAATAAATCATCTCAATGATAACTCTATATTTGGTTGTGTCAATCGTCCACTTTAATGGCTAAACAGTTAGAGCAGATAAATTGACTCTGTGCACTTTTTAAAATTCATGTTGTATTTGAGGAGATATTTTTTTCAATAATAGGCCTTAATCTTCTTGCCATAATACAATAAAAAAATCATAGTCGTGTAATTTACACAGACTGTTTTAAATAATGTGATTTTATTGTAGTACATAATAATTAAAACATTTATGTATGACAAGCATAATGGGACAGTCCACCCAGTCCAGGAGCCCAGAGCGCTGATAGGTACAATTTCACTTTTAGAAACTACTCCACGCTTTTTAGAAGCTTGGTACTAAAATGTATTTATGTTTCAATAAGCTAACAAAGCTAAAAGTATTTTTTTAAGAAAGCAAAAAATCAAAGAAAAAAGTATTTTTCAAAATAAATAATTTTAGCACATTTTCAAATGGGTTTCTAATGTCAGTTGTCTAAAGCACTGTTATTGATTTTTGACCGTTTCGAGTTGATGGACATGTGGTCACCTAAGTGACCAAATATTAACAGCCAGAATTACACTTCTTCTGCTTGTACTTGACAACCAGCTACAACTACAGTCCGTTACCTTCTTCTGCTTGTACTTGACAACCAGCTACAACTACAGTCGGTTACCTTCTTCTGCTTGTACTTGACGACCAGCTACAACTACAGTCCGTTACCTTCTTCTGCTTGTACTTGACAACCAGCTACAACTACAGTCCGTTACCTTCTTCTGCTTGTACTTGACGACCAGCTACAACTACAGTCCGTTACCTTCTTCTGCTTGTACCTGACGACCAGCTACAACTACAGTCCGTTACCTTCTTCTGCTTGTACTTGACGACCAGCTACAACTACAGTCCGTTACCTTCTTCTGCTTGTACTTGACGACCAGCTACAGCTACAGCCAGTTTCCTTATTCTTTTTGTACTTGACGACCAGCTACAGCTACAGCCAGTTACCTTCTTCTGCTTGTACCTGACGACCAGCTACAGCTACAGTCAGTTACCTTCTTCTGCTTGTACCTGACGACCAGCTACAGCTACAGTCCGTTACCTTCTTCTGCTTGTACTTGACGACCAGCTACAGCTACAGCCAGTTTCCTTATTCTTTTTGTACTTGACAACCAGCTACAACTACAGTCGGTTACCTTCTTCTGCTTGTACTTGACGACCAGCTACAACTACAGTCGGTTTCCTTATTCTTTTTGTACTTGACGCCCAGCTACAGCTACAGTCGGTTATCTTCTTCTGCTTGTACTTGAGGGTCAGCTACAGCTACAGCCAGTTACCTTCTTTTGCTTGTACTTGACGCCCAGCTACAGCTACAGTTGGTTACCTTCTTCTGCTTGTACTTGATGGCCAGCTACAGTTAGTTACCTTCTTCTGCTTGTACTTGATGGCCAGCTACAGTTAGTTACCTTCTTCTGCTTATACTTGATGGCCAGCTACAGTTATTTACCTTCTTCTGCTTGTACTTGATGGCCAGCTACAGTTAGTTACCTTCTTCTGCTTGTACTTGATGGCCAGCTACAGTTAGTTACCTTCTTCTGCTTGTACTTGATGGCCAGCTACAGTTAGTTACCTTCTTCTGCTTGTACTTGATGGCCAGCTACAGTTAGTTACCTTCTTCTGCTTGTACTTGATGGCCAGCTTGAGTCGCTCCAGGGTCTGCCGCTCGCCCACCTCCCACGGCGCGTCGCTCTCCGGGTCGTAGTTCAGCATGATCTCCAGCTCGTTGCTGGTCCGCGCGTGGTCCAGCAGCGACGTCGCGAACTCCTGCGTCTGCGCCCGCATCTCCTGCGACAGAGCGACCACGTGGTTATGGAATCATTCTGTTTTTTTAAGTACCTTTAGATTGTTCAATGCTCAGTAAATGAAGATTTAACTGAATCAGTAAGCAACAAACTGTATTATATTTGGGTTACGGGGGTTACGGTTTAGGAACTTAAAGGTTTTAATATTTACTTTTGGATTTGAAAAAGTCAATTATTATTTAAAAAATGTCTCTATTTTAAAATGTCTTCAAACTAAAAACATCACAAACCAACGCAGAAGGTTTAGAGGTTAAATGCGGGTACCAATTTAAATCTCCATTATGTCAATCTTAAACCTCGTCGTATTAGTTACACCTGCCACAAATAAACGAGTGCCCCATTACTCATGATTAAAAATATAGTTACAACATTTAACAACGTGAAACACATAAATTTTCACCCGAACGTAACAATATGTCCTTGTTAGTAAAACACATATGTTGTGCTAATCGTGATGAATGTCCGTTGCCCTCGCGATGGAAAGCTGGGCTGTTTCCCTCGTGAAGGGGACTCAACAGGTGGTTGTGTGGATGGTGGCGGCGACTCCGAGGTGACTGAGCACCCGTCCCTCGTAATGTCCTGCCACAAACCGGGCTGAAATCCTAACGGATGTCTCCTCATGTTTCCCTCTTTGCGGTCCTTTCCTGAGAAACGTGTCGTTGTTTATTGTGTCATGTTTTGTAAGCTACGTTTGTGGTGGTTGGATGTAGCTTTTTTAGAAGTAAAGAGTTGATTATAAACATTGTAATTCAGATCTTTTTTACTAAAGAATACTATAATATGAAATGATGGAAACTTAAAATTACCATTTATTTGTCGCTCTTTGTAAATAATTTTATCCAACTGATTTCTTAAAAATATAATGTAAAAAACCTTAACTTAGCAATCGTATTTCATTTTATTTTTTTCAAGGGCTATTTAGGATTTAAAAAATCCATCATCAGTCTAAACACAAGATTGCAAAACTTTTTATTATATTCACTGGTAGGATTTCGTTCCTCATAAATTAAATATTTGTTATTTAATGATGATGGATTTTAGAGCCTAAAATCGATTTCCTATGGAACAATAAAATATGAAATATGATTGTTGTATTAGTATGTTTATATGACGCTCTGATCTTTCATGAGCCGGTATGAGTTCATCAAATTTTGGTGAACGTTGTCATATATGCCTAAAAAGTTCTTATTCTTGTTCTCTCCTTTGTGCTTTCTAAATTTGTGCCTTGAATAAGAAATTTTTTGTATTTTTGTATATGCTTTTATTTTTTATATTTAATTTTTCAATGAAACTGTTCCAACGATTTCAAAATTATTTTGTATAAAGATGCAATTTTAATTTTGCAACTTTAGCAAAAATATGCAGTTATGGATTTGTTGTAAAAAATAAATTTCTGTATAAAATGGATTTTAAAGTTGAATCAATAATTTTAGCATAGAGCCTCATGGGTTTTATGTTGGTTAAAAACAGTAAAAAACGAATATCCGGAAGGAAGAATTATGGAATTTAAACTTCAAAACATATTTTGAACTTATTCTAAAATTAGTGTGATGAGATAGACGGAACTGAATAAAAGAAAAACATATATTGTTTATCATATTTGTTTAGAATGCATCTTTATCTAATAGAGAGGTACTGTACGAAAAGTTCCGTAAAATATTGCCAACCGTTGCCGACGCGGCGGTGACAGCGGCAGACGCGGCGGTGACAGCGGCAGACGCGGCGGTGGCAGCGGCAGACGCGGCGGTGACAGCGGCAGACGCGGCGGTGACAGCGGCAGACGCGGCGGTGACAGCGGCAGACGCGGCGGTGACAGCGGCAGACGCGGCGGTGACAGCGGCAGACGCGGCGGTGACAGCGGCAGACGTGGCGGTGACAGCGGCAGACGCGGCGGTGACAGCGGCAGACGCGGCGGTAACAGCGGCAGACGCGGCGGTGACAGCGGCAGACGCGGCGGTGACAGCGGCAGAGGCGGCGGTGGCAGCGGCAGACGCGGCGGGGACAGCGGCAGACGCGGCGGTGACAGCGGCAGACGCGGCGGTGACAGCGGCAGACGCGGCGGTGACAGCGGCAGACGCGGCGGTGACAGCGGCAGACGCGGCGGTGACAGCGGCAGACGCGGCGGTGACAGCGGCAGACGCGGCGGTGACAGCGGCAGACGCGGCGGTGACAGCGGCAGACGCGGCGGTGACAGCGGCAGACGCGGTGGTGACAGCGGCAGACGCGGCGGTGGCAGCGGCAGAGCGCGGCGGTGATTGCGGCAGACGCGGCGCCGTGCAAGACGGTGACGCAATCTGGAGACTGCGGTCATTTTGCCGCTCACTGGAATTGCAGGCGCTCTTCACGACACTACTTTACTGACCGGCGTTTTTAATGACTTGCAATCAATAGAAGTCCTTCGTATAAATGATAATGAAAGATTTAAGCTATTTGTGTGTTATAATACTTTTTTTTTGCAAGTCCAATTAAGCATACAATTCCTCTAAAATAAAACTTTCCCTTGATAAACTTGATTATTTTTTTTACTTCATACAAATTTAGAAGTCATAAAAATCAATCAAAAATTTTGTTTTTATTAAAATTAAATATTTTTTATGGAATTGCAGAACACCTGTATTCAGTTGGTTTAGCTGCTGAGCTATTTACACATGAAAAAAGCATTGTAGAAAGGGTTCAATTTAGAAACTATTTGGTTATCGTGATAAAGGAAAAATTTAACATGATAAAATTTTTTATCAAATTACCTGTCTTATTGACCTTGTAAAGATTAGCAAACATCTTATAGAATTTTTATCTGCACTAGAAAACTGTGGGGTTAAACGATTATAGGGCTATTCTATTATTTATCTCTTTTGAGAGATTTAAACGGTTACATGCCTATATTTTAATTTATTTTCTTTCCACCATATTTCCTGGAACAAAGCAACTACACAAGGTGACATATCGCTCGCCAATCTCATGGTGATAGATCCGTCACTCCCACCATGTTGACGCCCGGGCAATTTTTCAATGGAGTTTGTTCAATTTAAGTTCTCTCGTTGCCCGTTGTTACGGAGAAAACTCAATAGTACATTCGAGTCGCAGAACGTCTTACCTTCCGCCGTTTAAACTTTTAAAGAACAACGATGTTTCGACCTAATCGAATCGCGAACTTGGTTCATCTAGATTTCTTGTGATACTCTTCTTTAATGATACCGTTTTATTGAAAGAATAATAACTGTATGGAAACATTTACAGGAGACTTTTTTATAATTCCGGGAAAGCGTTGGGAGTTAATGTGAAAATCGTTATGTTGCAAACGATTTTAATTCGTTCCTATTTTTTGGGCTTCACTCACCTTAGTAATATTTCCTTTGGGGCTTGTCAATTGACGAAAACACACACGAATCACACGTAACACACACGACAAACTTACGAACATTTAGAAGCGTCCCAAAGTCTAACCCGATGTTTCGCGTGGCCACGAAAAAAAAATTTTTTTGTGGCCACGCAAAACATTGAGTTAGACTTTGGGACGCTTCTAAATGTTCGTATGTTTGTCGTGTGTGTTACGTGTGATTCGTGTGTGTTTTCGTCAATTGACAAGCCCCAAAGGAAATCTTACTAAGGTGAGTGAAGCCCAAAAAATAGGAACGAAGTAATAATCCTCACCTAAGAAACATGTCATTCAAAAATAAAACGATTTTAATGTTTGAAATAGATTTTTCAGGAATCAGTTTGAAGACTTGTAAAGAAGAATATATCGCGTTATTTCAAATTGAAGCAACATAATTAATGTTCAGCTAAGGATGAACAAACGCTTCCTCTCGGGCCTTGTACTCTGTGAGAACATAATTAAAATTTAATCTAAATTATTTTTAACGTTCTTTCTCTTTATATAAAAGAAATTTAACACATTACTCGCTTACTCGTTGCAGCTTTGCTTGCAAACACCTTATTTTGCTGGTCAAATAATACACAGATACTATTAAATTTTAAGTTATTTTAAAATTAAAGCTATTTATTGACGGTATGTAAACATACTTTAAATATTTGATCTATTATCAATGTCATTATTGTTCATAAGTCCAAAATATTTTTGGATCGAGATAACACTAAGCATGTCACCCACATTATAATAACTGTTGTCCCAGTTCACTTCCGTTAATTTGTTTCGAAGTTGTTTTATAGCCTGTTGGTGGGGAAGTTGATTTTATGGTTGGTTAAAAAAGTAAAGTTTATATTTATTGTTCTTCAATGGTAGGCCTAATTAGTATTGTTTTTTGTCAGTCTTAACTTAAGTTCTTAACTTAATGGTGAAGTGATTGAACTCTGCTACTGAAGTGATCTATTAATTTTTTTTTTATTAACACAGACTGTCTGACTTTGGCTCGGTCCCTCCGCTCAAGCGTAGCTTTGCAGGGACCCATTTTTCACTCATATTAGTTGTAAATACTCTATGTATCCAATTATGTGAGAAATAAACGATTGATAGATTGATTGATTGAAACTGAAATGTAGTTTTATTGTAAAGCCACGGAGGACCGAGCCTTGATTGTAATTTGTTGTTCTTGTCTATGATATTAATTTTACAAGTTTATTTTCAGGTTTTCTATATAAGCAATTTTTACTTCACATTCTGTAGTATAACCTTTGACTAGAGATTTATTAGTTTTGTTTATGTTTACAGTTTTCGTTGTTATTTCTTTCCCAACACCAAAATAATTAAATTGGAACCAAAGGGTCAATAAACTATTTTACTTCCGAATCAGTAATTTTAAAAAAACTGCCAAAGAGACCGGCGTAGATGTTATTTTTAATCTAGAAATAATATGATTCCAGAATTTTAACGCAATCTTTAAACCCGTTTTTGAGGCAATTGTGGAAACATGCATACATACATGAACAAACATTGACAATGTAAGAGTTAACAAAGGGATTGAACTAGAAATTGTCAACTACAAAATCCATCAGTAAAATTATAGCTTCTTTAAAAATCTACCATATGTTTGACTTTTTATAATCAATATAATATTTCGTGATCTTTAATCAGTGTATTTAACCAGCCACGTTGGGTCTGAGCCGGTACGGCCACCAGGCTGTGTATCTATACATCATTGATGCTGTTCTCAACTCTCACTGCCCCCAGCCAAGTCTGCGGCTTCGTATGATAACTTTCTGCTCCGACCCAATTATTTTGTTTCTCCCGGCAACTTAGTAATTAGTTTCGCTCGCGGAACTGTCCAAGATCATATGAAACTTTGTAAACAGTTATGCACATGATTAAATAATTGTGAACGCGTAGGCGTAGCTTGATGTAGCTTTTAAAGGAATGAATAAAAAAATGCAAAACTCTGAACTAGTCCTGCTCTTTTTCTGTCCAATAACCGTTGACATCCACCAAAATTCTGTTTTTCAATCGCAACAAAAGTTTTACATTTTTTTTTCAACTAATGGCTTTGTTTTATTGGAGAAAGCAGATGATGTTTTACATAATTTTTTTACGATTAGATAACGTTTGATTTTTATATTCACTTGTTTGCCCGCAATAACCACCAAGGTTGCTTAAAACTATGTCGAAAATTAAATCCATTTTTTAAGTTGACCTAGAGGTTTTCATTATTTTTTCTTCCCAAGGTGGTTCTCAGGAAAGGACCGCAAAGAGGGAAACATGAGGAGACATCCGTTAGGATTTCAGCCCGGTTTGTGGTGGAAAATCACGAGGGACGGGTGCTTAGTCACCTCGGTGTCGCCGCTATCATCCACACAACCACCTGTTGAGTTGCCTTCACGAGCGAAACAGCCCAGCTTTCCATCGCGAGGGCAATGGACATTCATCACGATTACCGCAATGTGTGTTTTATTAACGAGGACATATTGTTACGTTCGGGTGAAAATTTATGTGTTTCACGTTGTTCATTGTTGTAACTATATAATTATAAGTAATGGGGCACTCGTTTATTTGTGGCAGGTGTAACTAATATGATGGGTTTTAAGATGTACATACTGGAAATTTAGATTGGTGGCCGGATTTAACCTCTAAATCTTCTGTGTTGGTGCGTGATGTTTTAAGCCGGTAGACAATTTAAAATAGATGCATTTTTATTCAATAATTAACCTTTTAAAATCGAAAACAAAATATAATTCAAGCCTTTAACTTCCTAAACCTTATTTGAAGAGCCTAATCTCTAAACCAGCAAGTCAGACAAAAATAATAACTTATCAGAATTAATTGTAACTTTTGATCAAGAAGCTAACCCGATGTGAAACAAAAATGGGAAAAAACCACAGGCCTACTTAAAACATGGTTTAAATTTTCGACATAGTTTTAGGCAACCTTTGTGGTTATTACGGGTGAAACTTTCTCAAAATCAATTTATCTAATCATGAAGAAATTATGTTAAATATTATCTGCTTTCTCCAATAAATTATAGACATTCACCTTTTTTACAAAACAAAACATATTTTAAAACTTTTATTGTGATGGCAAAACAGAATTTTAGTGGATGGGAACGGTTACTGGACAGGAAAAAAGCAGGACTTCAGAATTTTACATTTTTTTATTCAATCCCTTAAAAGCTATAAGGGTAGCTTTGTTGGCCTACGCGTTCACAATTATTTAATCATAAGCAAAACTGTTTACAAAGTTTCACATGATCTTGGACAGTTCCGCGAGCGAAACTAATTACTAAGTTGCCGGGAGAAACAAAATAGTTGGGTCGGAGCAGAAAGTTATCATACGAAGCCGCAGACTTGGCTGGGGGCAGTGAGAGTTGAGAACAGCATCAATGATGTATAGATACACAGCCTGGTGGCCGCACCGGCTCAGACTCAACGTGGCTGGTGACATACACTCATTACAGATCACAATAGTTATTTATGTATTAAGAGCGTAAAGAAGGTCTTTCTCGCTTGAGCTAAACAAAGCGGAGCGCGGTATTTTTAGCGAAAGCGAGAAAGACGCTTTACACGCGAAATACATACTAAATTTTTCCTACAACTACAGTTTTAATTTCTTAAACCATAAATACAATCACAGTTACTCATGTCCATTGTAGCTGCATGCGCAATTATTATTGCTTAAATTCTTCATATTTCTTTTCGTAAAGGTTTCTAGATTTACGAGGTAAGAAGTCTCATGAAACTTCTTTCACTAATTCCTAGTATCAGGTGGAGTAAGACCGAATTCGTCATCACTTATGACATTCATTGTAGCTGAATGCGCCAGTTTTTGGTTATGAACAAGTCTAGCCCAGTCGGTAACGTAAAGGAGCGCTGTTGTGTGCCGAGTAACATTGCAAAATCAGCTGGCGAGCGTGAAAGTAATCACGTGGCGAGCGCGAAAGACTTTTGCGCTCGCTCCAAAGACTTTCAAAGACTTAATCGCTCGCTCCTCAGTAAACAGCTGTTTTACGATTGGTTTTCGGTGCGTAAACTGACACTTTAAGCGCAGTTGTAGGAAAAATATTATATTGAGTCAAATCAATCAAATCAAATCAAATCAAGTTTATTTCGCAAATATCCATTACAAAATTTACATAGCACATAAACGAAATTAGTCCCCACATAAGCCACATTGGCTTGTGCGTGGGTGACGAGTTCTTTATGAGGAAATGAGTGCATTCTTAGAGTTACATTAGAGAGAAATTACATTAAATATGGATAAAAATTGGTAAGTTATAAATAGGCCTATTATGAAAAAAGGGACAGTGACAGACAAACATTAATTTGTTTTATAATAAGAGGTGAAGGTAAAAATAAAAATAGAAAGAAATAATCATAATATAAGAAATCCTAAAATAACCACAAGATACGTTGGAGGCGTCATTAGAGTTATAGTTAAAATTAAAATTAAAGCAGAGTCAAACATATGGTCGATTTTTAAAGAAGATATTATGTTACTGATGGTTTTTGAAGTTGGCAGTTTTTAGTTCAATCCCATTGTAAACTCTTACCGTACATTATCAATGTTTGTTCATGTATGTATGCATGTTTGCACAAATACGTAAAAAACGGGTATAAAGATTACGTTAAAATTCTGGAATCATATTATTCCTGACTTAAAAACACCATCTACGCCAGTCTCTTTGGCAGTTTTTTTTTAAATTACTGATTCAAAAGTAAAATAGTTTATTGGTTTTTTTGGTTCCAATTTAATTATTTTGGTTTTGGAAAAGAAACAAAAATTTAATTTCGCTCACAGCAGTTAAGTATTCTGTTAGTACTATCAGAAGTCATCTATAAAAAAATAACTAGTTTCAATTAATCAAAATTTATGTACTTTAGTATTCTTTGTTAATAAGCAAATCATGTTGATGATAAGACGATAAATAAAATAACGGAAAGTGTAAATATAAACAAAACTAATAACACTCTAGTCAAAGAACAGTTACTATAGAATGTGGAGTAAAAATTGCTCATATAGAAAAAACTTGAAAATAAGCTTGTAAAATTAATTTTATAGAAAAGAACAACAAATTACAATCAAGGCTCAGTCCACCGTTGCTTTAGAATAAAACTACATTTCAGTTACCCACCAACAGACTCAAACAACGAAACAAATTCGGAACAAACGAAACATTTCGAAACAAATTAACGGAAGCAAACTAGGACAACAGTTATTATAATGTGGATGACATGCTTAGTTTTATCTCGATCCAAAAATAATTTGGACTTTTGAACAATAATGACATTGATGATAGATCAAATATATTTAAAGTAGGTTTACTCACAATACCGTCAATAAGTAGCTTTAATTTTAAAATAACTTAAAGTTTAATAGTACCTGTGTATTATTTGACCAACAAAATAAGGTGTTTACAAGCAAACCTGCAACGAGTTATCGAGTAATTTAATACATTTATTTTTGATGAGGAGAAAGAACGTTAAAAATAATTTGGATTAAATTTTAATTACGTTCTCACACGCACAGAGTACAAGGCCCGAGAGAAAGCGTTTGTTAATCCTTAGCTGAACATTAATTATGTTGCTTCAATTTGAAATAACGCGATATATTCTTCTTTATAAGTCTTCAAACTTATTCCTGAAAAATCTATTTCAAACATTAAAATCGTTTGCAACGTAAGGATTTTCACATTATCTCCCAACAATTTCCCGGAATTATAAAAAGTATTCTGTTAATGTTTCCATACAGTTATTATTCCTTCAATAAAATTGTATCATTGAAAATACTATCACAAAAATCTAGGTGAACCAAGTTCGCGATTCGATTAGGTCGAAACATCGTTGTTCTTTAAAAGTTTAAACGGCGGAAGGTAAGACGTTCTGCGACTCGAATGTACTATTGAGTTTTCTCCGTAACAACGGGCAACGAGAGAACTTAAATTGAACAAACTCCATTGAAAAATTGCCCGGGCGTCAACATGGTGGGAGTAACGGATCTATCACCTTGAGATTGGTAAGCGATATGTCACCTTGTGTAGTTGCTTTGTTACAAGAAATATGGTGGGAAAATGATAAATTAAATGATAGGCGTACAACCGTTTGAATCTCACAAAAGAGATAAATAATAGCCCTATGATCGTTTAATCTCACAGTATTTTTAGTGCAGATAAAACTTCCATACGCTGTTTGCTAATCTGTTCAAAGATCAATAAGATAAGTAAATTGATAGAAATATTAATCATGTTTTATATTTTCTCTATCACCACGACCAAACAGTTTTCCCTTTCGTTAATGCTTTCTTTTTTAAATGTGTAAGTAGTTCATAACTTGTCAACCGATTTAACACCGGTGTTCTGCAGTTCCGACAAAAAATATTTAATTTTAATAAAAACATAAAATTTTGATTGATTATTATGTAATGACTTGTAGATTTGTATTGAGGAAAAATGATAAAGTATTATTTTTATTTTAGAGAAATCGGAGAGTTTTCCTGTTGAACTTCTCAAGGAAGAAAGAAACTAATGTATCATTACACTCAAATAGCTTAAATATTTCATTATAATTTACATGAGGAACTTATAACCAATATTCCAACATGGAATTAATTTTCCAAGCCGTTAACAGACAAACGTCGTCTTCAAAGTAGTGCCGTGAAGAGCGCCTGCAATTTCAGTAAGCGGCAAAATGAACACAGTATGCAGATCTCCGCAGCAACCGGCACGGCGGCTACGTCGGAAACGAAAGGCGACATTTTACGCAACTTACCATTCTTCTTTATTAGTTAAAGCTGTATTTTAAACGAACAAGATATACAAGATGTATATTTCATTTTTTCAATGGCTAATTTCTCACTATACCATTTTTTTAAATTTTCATAATGTATTTGGAAATTTAAATTTAGTTATTAAATTATTTATTAGATTTATTTATTTATTTAAATTTGATATTTAAAAATAGAAACCATTCACAAATTTCAAGTCATAAATCATTTTATGTGACTGAGATACTACGCAGTATGAAATGCATTGTGGTATGTATAATTTGACCACAACAATCAATAAACCTAATACTACGGCCCCACGGCTAAGTGTGTGGTCAGCATGTGAAGTGCTCAATACGCTACCCTCTCCATCTCCTGGTCTCCTATCATAGAGAAAGCCTACATTAAATGGTTTACGTTTTTGAGTCTTTCAATCATAGAGGAGGGGCTCAATTAACCAAAAAGAGCCAGGCTTGATAAACCTGTCGCGCGCGACACACTGGGATTCGCCGTCAACGCCCGAGAAATCGGCGTTTTTCACACACGTGGCGGCAAAAATACCGCCAATCAGGGTAGTGTGGAGATTTCTCTGAGAAAATGTTTATTATTATGACGCTTTCCAAAAATATATTTTTTGTTGGTGTAAGTTCAGTAGTTTCAGTGTATAAAGAATTAAACGTGGAGAATGAGAAAGCAACATTTAAAAATGGTTTTAAATAAAATAATTTGTTGAAAATTGACTAAACACAATATTTAATACACCTTTTGCAAAAGACTTGACGTCATAGACTCGGGACAACGTCCTGTGGTCTGAGAATGGCAACGGTAGAAAATCCACCAAATGTGTGAATACCAATTGATTGAGTACGCCACTGTGATGACAAAAGCGGCAAAATGCCGCTTTCGGGCGGGTGCAAAATGACTACCAGCGGCAATACGGTCGTGCGGCATTCCTGCCACCTTGTCCATTTAAATCTATACGCTACAGCGCTACAGCGAAAACGACGCAGCGGTAGTTTCGCCGCCGCGATGGAAATCGTCCTGTGTGTCACCAGCGTATCAGCTTTAGCCGCCCAAACCAAGTAATTCGGTTGAGTACAATATTTTCTTTTTGACTGTCTTTTATCCACATCAAAAGCCTAAATTATGTGAAAAATCTAAAAAAATTATCCCTTTGAGAGCAAAAAAAAATATGGACTTCAACATAAATAACGTCTTTATTTTGGAGCGATTTTCAATATGTATAGAATTATATACAGTTGTTTTTTAAAATAACTCAAGTCGTCAATATCAAGTTTAGAATAATAACAAACATTAAAAAAAACTATTTAAAATTTAAAATATTATCTTCTAAAAATGCCTTAAGACTTTTTTTTTAAAGAGGAGTAGCCTAAGGACTTAATTTGTTGAGGGACACTGTTGTAGTTCTGAGGAGCGAAGTAGGAGAAAGCATTTCTGCCAACCTCAAGCGTAACCGTTGGCACCCCAAGCATGTTGTCTTGCGCCGGTCCCTGATCTCCGAGCGACCTTTAACAAACTTCTGAGGTACGGAGGGGCGCCTGTTTGCATGATTTTATGCACTAAGCATGTCACCTCGAACCTGAAGGCTTTAAAGAAAGTACCCTAGCTGCCTTCCGAGACTGACTTACTGATACTGACTCGTATATGGTCAATTTTCCTCAAGTCATATACAAATCTTAATAATGAAAAAAATAGCTTAGACAAAAGTAACATATATTCTTTACTCACATTGTACTCGGCGCGGAACTCGGTCTCCATCTTGGAGAGGCGCCGCAGCTCCCAGCTGAGCTCGAAGGCGGTGAGGAGCGGGTCGCGCGAGGAGAGGGCGATGAGCGAGGGCGAGGTGAGGGCGCGGTAGGCGTTGATCCTGGACTGGGAGTGACGCAGCGAGTCCTGCTCACTGGACACAACGCACTCGTCACAGCCGCACCTACAACGACAGAACAATAGACAACAACAGACAATAGAGGGCGAGGTGAGGGCGCGGTAGGCGTTGATCCTGGACTGGGAGTGACGCAGCGAGTCCTGCTCACTGGACACCACGCACTCGTCACAGCCGCACCTACAACAACAGAACAATAGACAACAACAGACAATAGAGGGCGAGGTGAGGGCGCGGTAGGCGTTGATCCTGGACTGGGAGTGGCGCAGCGAGTCCTGCTCACTGGACACCACGCACTCGTCACAGCCGCACCTACAACAACAGAACAGTAGACAACAACAGACAATAGAGGGCGAGGTGAGCGCGCGGTAGGCGTTGATCCTGGACTGGGAGTGGCGCAGCGAGTCCTGCTCACTGGACACCACGCACTCGTCACAGCCGCACCTACAACAACAGAACAATAGACAACAACAGACAATAGAGGGCGAGGTGAGGGCGCGGTAGGCGTTGATCCTGGACTGGGAGTGGCGCAGCGAGTCCTGCTCACTGGACACCACGCACTCGTCACAGCCGCACCTACAACAACAGAACAGTAGACAACAACAGACAATAGAGGGCGAGGTGAGCGCGCGGTAGGCGTTGATCCTGGACTGGGAGTGGCGCAGCGAGTCCTGCTCACTGGACACCACGCACTCGTCACAGCCGCACCTACAACAACAGACAATAGAGGCCGAGGTGAGGGCGCGGTAGGCGTTGATCCGGGACTGGGAGTGGCGCAGCGAGTCCTGCTCACTGGACACCACGCACTCGTCACAGCCGCACCTACAACAACAGAACAATAGACAACAACAGACAATAGAGGGCGCGGTAGGCGTTGATCCGGGACTGGGAGTGGCGCAGCGAGTCCTGCTCACTGGACACCACGCACTCGTCACAGCCGCACCTGCAACAACAGAACAATAGACAACAACAGACAATAGAGGGCGAGGTGAGGGCGCGGTAGGCGTTGATCCGGGACTGGGAGTGGCGCAGCGAGTCCTGCTCACTGGACACCACGCACTCGTCACAGCCGCACCTACAACAACAGAACAATAGACAACAACAGACAATAGAGGGCGAGGTGAGGGCGCGGTAGGCGTTGATCCGGGACTGGGAGTGGCGCAGCGAGTCCTGCTCACTGGACACCACGCACTCGTCACAGCCGCACCTGCAACAACAGAACAATAGACAACAACAGACAATAGAGGGCGAGGTGAGGGCGCGGTAGGCGTTGATCCTGGACTGGGAGTGGCGCAGCGAGTCCTGCTCACTGGACACCACGCACTCGTCACAGCCGCACCTACAACAACAGAACAATAGACAACAACAGACAATAGAGGGCGAGGTGAGGGCGCGGTAGGCGTTGATCCGGGACTGGGAGTGGCGCAGCGAGTCCTGCTCACTGGACACCACGCACTCGTCACAGCCGCACCTACAACAACAGAACAATAGATAACAACAGACAATAGAGGGCGAGGTGAGCGCGCGGTAGGCGTTGATCCGGGACTGGGAGTGACGCAGCGAGTCCTGCTCACTGGACACCACGCACTCGTCACAGCCGCACCTACAACAACAGAACAATAGACAACAACAGACAATAGAGGGCGAGGTGAGGGCGCGGTAGGCGTTGATCCGGGACTGGGAGTGACGCAGCGAGTCCTGCTCACTGGACACCACGCACTCGTCACAGCCGCACCTACAACAACAGAACAATAGACAACAACAGACAATAGAGGGCGAGGTGAGGGCGCGGTAGGCGTTGATCCGGGACTGGGAGTGACGCAGCGAGTCCTGCTCACTGGACACCACGCACTCGTCACAGCCGCACCTACAACAACAGAACAATAGACAACAACAGACAATAGAGGGCGAGGTGAGGGCGCGGTAGGCGTTGATCCGGGACTGGGAGTGGCGCAGCGAGTCCTGCTCACTGGACACCACGCACTCGTCACAGCCGCACCTACAACAACAGAACAATAGACAACAACAGACAATAGAGGGCGAGGTGAGGGCGCGGTAGGCGTTGATCCGGGACTGGGAGTGGCGCAGCGAGTCCTGCTCACTGGACACCACGCACTCGTCACAGCCGCACCTACAACAACAGAACAATAGACAACAACAGACAATAGAGGGCGAGGTGAGGGCGCGGTAGGCGTTGATCCTGGACTGGGAGTGACGCAGCGAGTCCTGCTCACTGGACACCACGCACTCGTCACAGCCGCACCTACAACAACAGAACAGTAGACAACAACAGACAATAGAGGGTGAGGTGAGGGCGCGGTAGGCGTTGATCCGGGACTGGGAGTGGCGCAGCGAGTCCTGCTCACTGGACACCACGCACTCGTCACAGCCGCACCTACAACAACAGAACAGTAGACAACAACAGACAATAGAGGGCGAGGTGAGGGCGCGGTAGGCGTTGATCCTGGACTGGGAGTGACGCAGCGAGTCCTGCTCACTGGACACCACGCACTCGTCACAGCCGCACCTACAACAACAGAACAATAGACAACAACAGACAATAGAGGGCGAGGTGAGCGCGCGGTAGGCGTTGATCCTGGACTGGGAGTGGCGCAGCGAGTCCTGCTCACTGGACACCATGCACTCGTCACAGCCGCACCTACAACAACAGAACAATAGATAACAACAGACAATAGAGGGCGAGGTGAGGGCGCGGTAGGCGTTGATCCGGGACTGGGAGTGACGCAGCGAGTCCTGCTCACTGGAAACCACGCACTCGTCACAGCCGCACCTACAACAACAGAACAATAGATAACAACAGACAATAGAGGGCGAGGTGAGCGCGCGGTAGGCGTTGATCCTGGACTGGGAGTGGCGCAGCGAGTCCTGCTCACTGGACACCACGCACTCGTCACAGCCGCACCTACAACAACAGAACAATAGACAACAACAGACAATAGAGGGCGAGGTGAGGGCGCGGTAGGCGTTGATCCTGGACTGGGAGTGGCGCAGCGAGTCCTGCTCACTGGACACCACGCACTCGTCACAGCCGCACCTACAACAACAGAACAATAGACAACAACAGACAATAGAGGGCGAGGTGAGGGCGCGGTAGGCGTTGATCCTAGACTGGGAGTGGCGCAGCGAGTCCTGCTCACTGGACACCACGCACTCGTCACAGCCGCACCTACAACAACAGAACAATAGACAACAACAGACAATAGAGGGCGAGGTGAGGGCGCGGTAGGCGTTGATCCTGGACTGGGAGTGGCGCAGCGAGTCCTGCTCACTGGACACCACGCACTCGTCACAGCCGCACCTACAACAACAGAACAATAGACAACAACAGACAATAGAGGGCGAGGTGAGGGCGCGGTAGGCGTTGATCCGGGACTGGGAGTGGCGCAGCGAGTCCTGCTCACTGGACACCACGCACTCGTCACAGCCGCACCTACAACAACAGAACAATAGACAACAACAGACAATAGAGGGCGAGGTGAGGGCGCGGTAGGCGTTGATCCGGGACTGGGAGTGACGCAGCGAGTCCTGCTCACTGGACACCACGCACTCGTCACAGCCGCACCTACAACAACAGAACAATAGACAACAACAGACAATAGAGGGCGAGGTGAGGGCGCGGTAGGCGTTGATCCGGGACTGGGAGTGGCGCAGCGAGTCCTGCTCACTGGACACCACGCACTCGTCACAGCCGCACCTACAACAACAGAACAATAGACAACAACAGACAATAGAGGGCGAGGTGAGGGCGCGGTAGGCGTTGATCCGGGACTGGGAGTGGCGCAGCGAGTCCTGCTCACTGGACACCACGCACTCGTCACAGCCGCACCTACAACAACAGAACAATAGACAACAACAGACAATAGAGGGCGAGGTGAGGGCGCGGTAGGCGTTGATCCGGGACTGGGAGTGGCGCAGCGAGTCCTGCTCACTGGACACCACGCACTCGTCACAGCCGCACCTACAACAACAGAACAATAGACAAAAACAGACAATAGAGGGCGCGGTAGGCGTTGATCCGGGACTGGGAGTGGCGCAGCGAGTCCTGCTCACTGGACACCACGCACTCGTCACAGCCGCACCTACAACAACAGAACAATAGACAACGACAGACAATAGAGGGCGAGGTGAGGGCGCGGTAGGCGTTGATCCGGGACTGGGAGTGGCGCAGCGAGTCCTGCTCACTGGACTCCACGCACTCGTCACAGCCGCACCTACAACAACAGAACAATAGACAACAACAGACAATAGAGGGCGAGGTGAGCGCGCGGTAGGCGTTGATCCTGGACTGGGAGTGGCGCAGCGAGTCCTGCTCACTGGACACCACGCACTCGTCACAGCCGCACCTACAACAACAGAACAATAGACAACAACAGACAATAGAGGGCGAGGTGAGGGCGCGGTAGGCGTTGATCCTGGACTGGGAGTGACGCAGCGAGTCCTGCTCACTGGACACCACGCACTCGTCACAGCCGCACCTACAACAACAGAACAATAGACAACAACAGACAATAGAGGGCGAGGTGAGGGCGCGGTAGGCGTTGATCCGGGACTGGGAGTGGCGCAGCGAGTCCTGCTCACTGGACACCACGCACTCGTCACAGCCGCACCTACAACAACAGAACAATAGACAACAACAGACAATAGAGGGCGAGGTGAGGGCGCGGTAGGCGTTGATCCGGGACTGGGAGTGGCGCAGCGAGTCCTGCTCACTGGACACCACGCACTAGTCACAGCCACACCTACAACAACAGAACAATAGACAACAACAGACAATAGAGGGCGAGGTGAGGGCGCGGTAGGCGTTGATCATGGACTGGGAGTGGCGCAGCGAGTCCTGCTCACTGGACACCACGCACTCGTCACAGCCGCACCTACAACAACAGAACAATAGACAACAACAGACAATAGAGGGCGAGGTGAGGGCGCGGTAGGCGTTGATCCGGGACTGGGAGTGGCGCAGCGAGTCCTGCTCACTGGACACCACGCACTCGTCACAGCCGCACCTACAACAACAGAACAATAGACAACAACAGACAATAGAGGGCGAGGTGAGGGCGCGGTAGGCGTTGATCCGGGACTGGGAGTGACGCAGCGAGTCCTGCTCACTGGACACCACGCACTCGTCACAGCCGCACCTACAACAACAGAACAATAGACAACAACAGACAATAGAGGGCGAGGTGAGGGCGCGGTAGGCGTTGATCCGGGACTGGGAGTGGCGCAGCGAGTCCTGCTCACTGGACACCACGCACTCGTCACAGCCGCACCTACAACAACAGAACAATAGATAACAACAGACAATAGAGGGTGAGGTGAGGGCGCGGTAGGCGTTGATCCGGGACTGGGAGTGGCGCAGCGAGTCCTGCTCACTGGACACCACGCACTCGTCACAGCCGCACCTACAACAACAGAACAATAGACAACAACAGACAATAGAGGGTGAGGTGAGGGCGCGGTAGGCGTTGATCCGGGACTGGGAGTGGCGCAGCGAGTCCTGCTCACTGGACACCACGCACTCGTCACAGCCGCACCTACAACAACAGAACAATAGACAACAACAGACAATAGAGGGCGAGGTGAGGGCGCGGTAGGCGTTGATCCTGGACTGGGAGTGGCGCAGTGAGTCCTGCTCACTGGACACCACGCACTCGTCACAGCCGCACCTACAACAACAGAACAATAGAATAATAGACAACAACGAAACAATAGACCAACAACAGACAATATAATAGAACAGGTTGGAGGAAAGTAGAACCAGCATGGCGACTAAAGCGGCTATTGCAAAGTGGTTTCAGGAGTACCTCAAGGCTCTATCCTGGGTCCCCCTCTTTTTCTGATATATTCAAATTTGAATTACACTTTTGGGCCACGTTAAATGAGAAATAAATATTATGAAAATAGTGTTTATCTCTTTAAGGGTCGGTAATAGAAGGAAATGTCAATAAGCTTAAATTCGATAGAAAATTAAGCTGCTATATAATCGGTAGGAAACTAAAAGTTCAATCCATGCAGGATATATTTTTGAAAATCACATGAGGAAAGGTCAAATGGGTCCCCCCCATGCAGTTGAACAACTGCATTTATGTACTATAATGTAAACTATAACTGGACTCGCCTTAGTGGGATAACATTTTTTAATCAGACCGCTTGCTTTTAATTTTTTCACAATAAACATTGTTTATTTCAGGTAAAAAACATAATTTAAGTTTTAAATTTGAAGTTCAAAATCAATACTGACTATTCACATACAAACATTACATAAATTGTAGCATGCGGTAACAGGTGGCCTTGTGGCGAGGTTCGCGAAGCCCCTGTATAATCCGACCACGTGACCTACAGTGTTGTCAGATCGCCGATGCCGCCCCGACAACACTGACAGTGCAGTTTTATACCCATAAAAGGGGAAGATTTCTCTTATTTACTTATTCGGCGAAACTTTAGAATCCGCCTCCACCGTTAAAATCTATATTTTTCGAAAGTTACAATCGAGATTACGTTAATTACAATAACTTTTCAAATACGTAATCGAAACGTTAATTTAAAGTATTTATATTTATATTCACGATTATTTGAGTTTGAAATACGGTATGTGGCCTATATTTTTTATTTTCTTATTAAGTTCCGTGCGTACCAAGTTGTTCTTGTTACAGTTATATTTTACGTTTTCAACATATAGTAAATCAACCATACTATACTTTTAACTAACATGATCAAACCTGAAAGGCCAAACTACACGGGTAAAACTAAGTTTATTCTAACGTAATCAACCTATCATAGCACACCTACACTTTTCATTAATATGGCGTACCTGAAAACTTCACATAGTTCGTCATTTTACATAAGATTCATTGTCAGTGACGTACTTCACTAACCGTATTCGTGCTCTACCTACGATTGAGTATGCTAATGCCTCCTCATATGTTAGCTTCATAATTTCAACCATGGAATTTTTGAACAGTAGCTTTTCTCAGTGATTTTCCCGTTTTACATCCACTTTTGTTACACCAGCAAACCTACCGTACTCATCACTACTCTCACATACAATAAGTTATACATCGATAATTCAATGAATCGTGTGTTTTCCAAAGAATTCGATTTGTTGTATCGAATTGGAAAATATTAACTTTAAACACAGATTTCAACGTTCGAGACTTATTCTAAAGTTTAGCCATTTATTTATGTGACGGCTTACCTGACGTCGTGCGGCATGGGCAGCGAGGCGCCGCGGTCCAGCAGGATCTTGAGGATCTCGTAGTTGTTCATGTGGGCGGCGAGTATGAGCGGCGTGATGTCCGGCGTGAAGTTGGAGGACGACCGGTCCACCGCCTCCCAGCTCTGCAACACAACTTCACTTGCAACTTCAACTTCACGACTGTCACTGGCAAGATTTTACCGCAGTTCAGATACTTGATATTTGTATTTGACTTTTTTTGTGTCTACACAAACGGCATTTTCACACTAGAGATACACAAACGCTTTTAAGGGAAAGCGGTCCAAACTCCTAAAAATTTGAGTGAGCATGCCGGGAATCGAACCCGCGACCTCTTCAACTGATGTCCAAGACGTTAACCGTTAGGCTAGCAACACGCCCATTAAATAACTTTTGCAAAACATTAAAGATTAAAAGCCAACATTCCAAAATTCCCGATAATTTATAGTATAAAATATTTTAACAACACAACAAAAACATATAAAAAAGGTTTAAATATCAAATTATCGTTTTGTTTATTGTTCCTGACTTTGAATTGTTTCGTTCATTGGCACATAACGAATTAAGTTTGGGTCTTGGAAATCTTGACAGTTAAAGTTAATGCTACAAGACCAATAATACAAAACAAATACTGATTAAATAATAATAATTTTAATATTAATACGCAAGCGGTTTTCTTTTCACAGTCCAACCGCAATAACGGCTGGACGGATTTTAACGTTTGAGGTGTCAAATTAAAGGGAATCTTATGTAGATTTGCCAACAAATCTCAGAATTTTAAAAAAGGACGTAACTAAAGTAAAGTAAAGGGCTGAAGTTCCGGAACAGTGGCGCTATTCATCGACATTTGAGCAAGCTCAGTTTTGTTTACAACTTAACATATGGCCAAGCTCTGAAATAGTTCTACAGGTAAACTTATTTTTTCAGCTGGTTTGGATTTGTTTTCAACAGTTTTCTTTTCTTAAAGATTTATTATGTAATTTAGGTTATGTTATGAAGTTTTTAAAGCTCTTAAAAATTTCAGTTATCAGTTTTACAATGTAGTTTACGAGAACTCATAGTGTTCTTTGAAGTTACATTAATCTGAGCAAATCTATTTTTGGATTTGTTGCATTTATAATGCCACCGATAAGAAGAAGACGAACGTTGACCGGTCGGAGGAGTCGGAACGAACACGATCGCAACCGCTGATCGAAGAATTGATCACTGATTGAAGAATGAAAAGACCGGTAGAGATAGTGCGTCATTTACAAGGTTATGCATATAAAGACAGCCGTTCCCTGCAATCTCTGTTTTGGCGATAATTATCAATAAGGTGCAGCGGCAATCACTAAACAAAGGAAGTCATTACGTGTCAGTGTTTGCTCTCGGTCAGCTACATGAGCTGTAAGCAGATAAGATAAGAGTTCAATCTTTTGCCGTTCAATATACATTTCAGAAAAAAGAGGATATGGGGAAATGAAGGTGTTCCCAATCGTTAACGTTTATACCGGAAACTCCTGCGGTAGATAAAATTAACTCTGAAAGTTTCAGTAGCTAAGCTATAATTTTGTTAATGAAAACTTCAAAAGTATATACTTAAATAGGCTGATTATTCTTCATTCTTTTACTATATAATTTTTGCTCGATTTCGAGCTACGTGTCATCTAGTAATAATTTTAATAAAATGGAAACTCATAAGTACTATTGGCCTCACCAGTATATCGTCTTAAGAAAATGGTGTAAGAATAAGAATAAGAATAAGAATCTTTATTGCCTTTAAATATGTTGCACATATAATTGGCCAAGTCATGATCATAGTGTAATCACTGAGTCAAATGTTCAAGCTTCTTGTTATTAACTTCACGTAGGCTAACATAGTTTACAATACAAATAAATATAAAATGAGACATCGATTTACATTACAGGGTTGGTACAGTGTAGTGGCTAACAAAGATTAAAATAGTTACAGTTACAAATTACAAGTTACAGTTACAGTTACAAGTTACAAATTACAAGTTGAATTACAATAAAACAATACTTAGACAATTAACAATGACAACAAACCTAACCTAACTTAAAACTTAATATCAGAGGTTTTTAATGAAAAGAACTCCTGTAGCGAGTAGAAGGGATTTTCTACGAGCCAGTTTCGAAAGTTTTCCAGACACTTTTTACTTACAGAGTTTGGTGATGGAAAGAGCCTATGACTTATTTTATTGTAGATTCTACATCCAACAGCAGGATGTGATTTCAGTGATTTTGTCAATCTTACATAACTATAGTCTATATTACTTCTACTTCTAGTATCGTGTTCATGTACACCACCTCTTAAAGTTAGGTTAGGTAAATCCTTCGCAGTGTATTTTACTAATTCATAAATATATAAATTTATAACAGTCATTATTTTAAGTTCAACAAAAAGTGGCTTACAATGGGATCTGCAATTGGCATTCGCCATTAATCTAATTAATTTCTTTTGAAGCAGAAGAATGTTTGATATTTTACTTGAGTTACCCCAAAGGACTAACCCATACAATATCACAGACTGAAAAAAACTAAAATATGCTACACGAAGATAATCTAATGCAACAAGGTGTTTCAATCGTCTAAAAAGAAATATGCTTTTAGAAAGCTTAGAGGAAATAAAATCAATATGGGAGTGCCAATTCAACTGAGAGCCTACTTTAATCCCCAAAAATTTGACACTATTGGCATGACAGTCCTTAGAGCTCTTACAAAGGGTAAATGTGAGATGTTGAGTTTTAGAGTTATTTAACAGTAAACCATTGGTTCTAAACCAGATAGAGGCCATTTCTAACGTCTCCTCGGCAAGATCATCAAGCAAGGCTAGGTCTTTACTCATTGAAAATAAGGTGGTGTCATCGGCATACATATGGCACCCCGAACAAACATTAAAGGGCAAGTCATTGACAGCAATTATAAACAAAAGTGGCCCCAAGACAGAGCCTTGGGGTACTCCTACGTTTACAGGTAAGGCATCCGATTGACCAAGGTCAGTGACAACCAATTGAGAACGATTCTCAAGATAAGACTGAAAAAATCTCAGATGTGAACCTCTTATTCCATAATAATACAACTTGTCAAGCAGCTTTTTATGGTCAATGCAGTCGAAGGCCTTGCTCAGGTCACAGAAGGTGGCCTGAGCAAAGCCTCCGTCCTCAAAGGTACCAATAACATCCCTCACTAATCGGTCAACAGCATTTATCGTAGATCGCTTTTGCCTGAATAAGGTGTAATAAGGACGATTGACCTGTCAGTAAACAACGGTAATCTGTAAGAAAGAGACTGGTGTAGATACGAAGGTAGAGTTTTCAAATGCTGGGGTCTGTAATTAAATAGGTATAAAAATACAGTTACTGTTGGAGAAGAAATTAGGTCTTTCATAAATAAAATAGTAAGATCGAAAGACAAATACTGTAAATGAAAATACTGTCATGAGACAACCTAAGCAATAACCTTAAAGGGCTGAATCCTTGATTGTAAAACATTCTCTGAAGAGATTATTACAGTAACCATGAAATTAGTATCTATGAAAAAGTGATAAACGCACTATGTTGTGTAGTGGTACTTACATAAGGCTTGCCGGGCACGTGGATCTTCTCCTCGTGTTCCAGCAGGATCTCGACCGCCTCCACATACTCCTCCTTGATGGCGTGCAGCAGCGAGTCCTGCCAACACGACAACACACGTGGTCAAACATTGCACGACAACACTCCGACATTACTTCGTCGTCGTCAAGTGATACTCCTTTAAAGGTACGAGTTTCAAAACTGATCTTCTGCCGTTCGTTTCTAAAGCAAACTATACAACATCTGATTTCAAAGAAAAAAAAATCGAACGCTCTACCGGTAGACGATCTTCGATATACAGTATAGTTTGTTGGGCAGAACTCGACAACTGATTCCATTGTATTCGTGCCGATTGTTTTTCTACTCGATGAAAATTTACTATCGATAGTAGGCCTAACTGTACAAGATGGCGGATGATAAGAAATAAAGTAAATTGTTCAGTCAGTTTATGTTAGTAACGTTTTAATTTAGTTTTTGGTCAGCTTAGTAATCTTAAATCCAGTGCTATTAAGTGTTTTATGTTTAGTTTGGGTATATTTTATTTAGGGTGAGATAATTGAATATTTGACAATAGTTTCGGTTATTGTTACTGTCGGTCGATGTTTCTTTCAATACTGATGGTTTTTGGAACAGTAAATCGATTGAGTTAAACATGATAGGTTGATGGTTGATATCGAATTACCGAAATCTAAGCATACGCGAAAACGAAAGTGATCTTCGCCCAGCTTGGGGAGTTCAGTTACTAAACCTGAGTAAAACACATAATTTAAACAATATTTAGTGTAAACATAACCTGTGAAGGCAGAAGATCACTTATGAAACTCGTACCCCTTTAAATTAATTAATAACGTTTTAATGATTATTTAGGTGTAAATGTGGGAACAGTACTGAAGAAATTTATAACTTGCTTAATCGTTGCTATGAAGACATAAATTGAGTTTGGTTTTATTGAAATTTGCTGGAGATGCAGGCCTGCTGCAACGGGGGTATTAAGCCTGATGTTTAAGGATATGTTTGTTCTACAGGGCTAGATACAACCTGTGCCACTAAGTTTAAACTCATCGTGTTTCTTTTTGTCATCCTACTAACCTCACTTTAGTGCTGTATTTTCCCTTGATGGCTGTAGATTCCAAACAGCTGTTATGATTACTTCATTTGTTTACACTTTCCTTGTTTGTTTTCGTTGCTATCACGGCAACTCATAAGGCCAATGTTTAAAATTTTACAACTTTAAAATTCGATTTATTACGTTATTAGATTTTCTGTGGCCAAGTACTCTGCATAAAATATGTTTTCAAGTCATAAATTACTTATTTACAGACTTTGAAGGAAATCCTCGGAGCCGTTTTTGAGATAATTGTGCAAGCAAGCATACAAGCAAGCAAGCAAGATAGCATTACTCATATAAGAGTATAGGATTACATACAGTTTTAACATCAAACTAAAATATACCTTTTACAATTCTCGTTAATGTCAACTAAAAACATGCGTTACTGTCCAGGACTAATTGTATATTGACAAATCATGAATTAGTAAAATGAATCATTTCCGTTACAGTTTGTTAATGCTCGTCGGAAGCCAACGTTCAGTTATTGGATTATGTAATCGCATTAAACTCTGAAACACTTTAGCCGACACTGAAAAATGAGTGGTGTAGTTCATTGGATGGATCCATACATTTGCTGCTCGTTTTTTTACAAAAATCATTGTTGTCAAACAAAGGGAAAATCTGTACAAACAGTAAAAATATACATCGTAATGTTGCTGTTAAGAAGTTTGTATAATCTACTTTGCGACCATGTTGTCTAGTTTCCAAAGATCCAAATCCAAGATTGCCGAATCTTAGATGGCCTTGCTCTCTGATGTCCTGAGGAATAAATCCAAGGTGACAGTTCTAACTTTTGTCTTGAATTGCAAATCTAAGATGGCCACGCTCTCTATTGTCCTTAAATACAAATCGAAGATCTTAAATACAAATCCAAGATGTTCGCCCTCTAATGTCCTTCAAAATGGCCTCATGCTCTTTAATGTCCTGAGGTACAAATCCAAGATGGTCACGCTCTCTAATGTCTTGAGGCGTGAGTCCAAGATGGCCACACTCTCAAATTTCCTGGGGAACAAATTCAAGATGGCCGCCCTCTATATTGCCCTGAGGTACAAATACAAGATGGCCTTGCTCTCCAAATTCCTGAGATACAAACCTAAGATAGCCACGGTATTTAAAGTCATGGGGTATAAATCTCAGTTGGTCTCACTCTCTAATGACTGAGGCATACATCTGAGATGGCCTTGCTCTCTAATATCCTGCGGTATGAATCCAAGATGACCAAACTCTCTAATGTTCTGAGGTAACTCAAAGTTGTCCCCTCCGGACACTGGATACTCCGGATACTCAAGATACTTGCTTTCTGCTGTCCTGAATTACAAATCTAAGATGACCGTTGCCTCTCGTATCCTGAATTACAAATCCAAGATGGTCACACTCTCTAATTTCCTGAGGTGCAGATCTAAGATGACTGTCCTCTCTAATTTCCTAAGGTACAAATCTAAGATGACCTTGCCCTCTAATGTCCTGAAGTTCAAATGCAAGATGGCCTTGCTCTCTAATGTTCTGAGGCATTAATTTAAGATGGTATCGCTCTCTAATATCGTGAGGTATAAATGTAAGACGACAATGCTGTCTAATCTTCTGAGGTGCAAAACCAAGATGCCCACGCCCTCTAATGTCCTCAGTTACAAATCCATGATGGCGACGCTTTTTAATATCCTGAAGTACAAATCCAAAATGGTCTTGCTCTCTAATGCCCTGAGTCAGCCGGAGCACACCGGAGCGCAGCTCCGGTACTTTTTAGGAAACCGGAGCGCAATTTCTCAACCCACCGATACGGCTCCGGACCCTTTTTCTGGCCACGTAATTTATTAATACTGTTTAAAAAGCGATTTTATAAAAGTGTACATCTCTTTCTAATTTGGGAATCCTTTAAGTCAATTTAACAACTCTATTTTTCTTTACATAGTTTCGCGCAAGGTAATAGATGGTAGTTTTTTAACCTCCATTCTGGATACTGATCACTTGATAACCTCGAGATAGGCTTAGCAAGTGATGGTGGAAGTTTACTATCGTCAATCAAGGGCAAATCCATAATCCAGGCCAATACGAGCGTGTACTGGGTGCGTTTGGCATTACCGTACTCATTTCTACGTCGATCTTATAAGGCCTCTTGCGGCAAATAGTTCGTCAAATGTTTGGACAAATCAGGTGCGCCCTTGTTTGACAATAGCAAATTCCCACCATCAGTCGTGAGTGGCGCTAAACACACGTAGCGCTGGAGATCACAACCTTCACGACCACTATGGCACAATTACACTAGCCGCGGCAGGGCAAACCTAGCTAGCGCGAAAGTGAACACGGCCTAATTGTTAAACTGTGATCATAAACGTTAAAAAGGCATCAAATTTAATCACAATTCAAAAAAGAATCCGGGGGAGGGCCCCTGGACCCTCCATCTGCTGGCCGGTTTTCCATACCCTCCCGGCGGCCACTCGTTGTGCCATAGCTCCGGTACTTTTTTCTTTACAAATTAAGCCCTGCCTGGGGTACAATTATAGATGACTGAGCTACCTTCGTAGTTAAAAATCCAAGATAAACATCCAAGACGGTGCTGCCTCACCTTGACGCGGATGTTGTAGTCGAGCAGGAGGCGGATGAGGTCGATGTTCTCGTTCTCGATGGCGGCGATGAGGGCCGAGCGGTTCAGCGGGTCGACGCAGTTGATGTTCAGCAGCTCGGGGTGGTCCTTGTTCTCGTCCAGGAGCCTGGGAACCGACGAAAACATCTCAATAGTAAACCTTGTACCACTTTCTTCATACATTATTTTTATACTATTATATGGCATAATTAATTTGTTAGGGTATATCTTAAATCTTGAGGTTTAAATAAAATTAGTCCCCTTTATCAGGATTCTTTTATTATTGAATTAATTTAAAACAAAGCATAAAAACCCTGCAAGAGAAACATCTACTTTATTAACTGCTAGCTAGGCAAGACACTGATTAATTTACAAAATTTAAATATAAAACAGTTTAACTTACCCAAAAACTTGGGGCTTTAAATAAATCACAAAACTTTAGACTTTTGCACTTATTCAAAAGTTACTGACCAAAAAGAGACAGGAGAAACGGTAAAAGCTGCTTATAAAGGGCAGGTCAAGATTCTGGATCTTTCCACAGATCCTCGCATTCTATTGGCTGACGGGCCTTGCCTCGCCATCATAGAAGATTTCTACATGTTTACTTGACTTTACAGGTTTAATTAAAGGCACGAAATATGAAATATGATTCAACCTGACTTAAAACCATAAACTTTCTATTTTCAAATTGGGTTGATTCAACATACTTTAATTTATCTAACAAGTATGATTCAAACCATATAAATGCTGTTTCGTCTATTCGAAGTGTTTTCGAATTATTTAATAGTGTGAAATGATGAATACTGTCAAACTCTTTTGACAGATGGAAAAAATATCTACACATACCTCTCCCTACACATACAGATTCTGTTCCTGACTCAATAAAGCTAACTGCAGCAGCTGCTACTGATCTTGTAGAACAAAAGCCATGCTGAACTAACCTCGATGCTAAACACTATCTATTAGATGTAATGTTTCCAAATAAGCCTCAAGCGGATTATACCCATTAGTTATTGTATTTTTGATATTACAGTAAGTTAAGCTACCGGAGGAAATTTGAAGGATTTTCTTTTTGATAGCCAAGTGGATAAAGTGATCACTCGTAACCTGAGGGTCGCCGGTTTGAATCTTGTCCAGGATTGAACCTGGCTCTTATCATTGGGCTATGAATTAATGATGTCTGACAAAAATTCGCCGTTAGATGGTAATAAGACCTGAGTTTGGACCTTTCCCGATCAAAATATTAAAAGTGCCACTGGCGCAGAAACACACAGAATTAAAATATAATAATGGTTGTGCACATCAAGCCAAAGTCAACAGGGAGTTTTTGAAATCTACGGTAAAACAACACGATAAACGTTAAACGGTTAAATCAGCTGATTTTCTCCATTTAGTACAATGTTAAAAAATACCGTTTAACGTTTATCGTATTGTTTTACCGTGGATGGCAAAAACTCCCTTAACACAGTGATATCCGTTATCAATAATGTTATCCAATTTCCAGTCGTGAAATTGGAACTGCATTGAATGTTATAGAAAAAATATTTTACAGGGTGTTTTTTTTTAAACGCAACCCATTTTTAAGATTGAATAATTCACATATAAATATGAAATAAGTTTTGTTTTATGGTAATTTATGTTTTATACAATCTATTATTTAAGTTTGATCACATTTAGTTCATTTTATGTGCTCAAAAAATCCGCCAATGGCATTTGTATGAAGTTATGTTCTCTCCATCAAATTCCCGAACACGTGTTGCTAGGTACCTCTTAAAATTTCTTGTATTACGTTTGTTTTGTTTGGTTTGAGGTACTGAATATGATTTGACTTGTTTTTGAGACCTTACTTTGTATGTATCCCCCAAAGAACATAATAATATAGTGGGGTCAAAAACAGCGATCTTGGAGGGAAATAATCCTCCACCGGTAAAATCAAGTTTTGGGTTGCGTTTTTAATGTGTGTGTCTTTAAGCACGATAACTCGCGTAAAAATGGTCCGATCGGAATGAAATTTGCCACAGACATGTAAATTAGTAATTATTCTACGAAAACAATTCAAAAGCTATTTAGCACCTCAAAACAATCATAATAAATTCAATGCAAGAAATTTAAAGAGGTACCTTGCAAAATGTGTTCGGGAATTTGATTGACTGAGCATAACTTTATACAAATGCTAATGGCGCACTGTTTGAGCACGTAATGTAAACTAAATGTGATCAAACTTAAGGAATAGGTTGTATAAAATGCAAAGATCAATAAAACAATACTAATTACACATTCATATGTGCATTATTCAATCTTAAAAATGGGTTGGGTTTTAAAAAAAAAAAACACCCTGTATAACAAACCAATAAATTCCCCGTCCAAAAAACCAAACTACCTTAAAACTAGGCGTATTTCCAGGAAATAGTCTTTTTAAGTAATAGTACAAATCATGATAAGAGTGGAAAGTGGAACATTACATATTCGAGACCGTATGTTGAAGTGCGAGATTTATCGAGCACCTCATATGGTCGATAAAATGTGAACCACATTCACTCGAGTGTTGAACGATACTTTTCGTTACACAGCTGATTAAAAATTATCAAATAAACATTTGTTAGTTTTTGTCGAAAATCCAAAAAAGATAGTAACTTTGCTTTTGCATTGTAAACAATGCTGTTTGTAGTAAACAATGTAATGATGACTTTGCGTAGATGATGGGTTGACACTATTTTGAAATCACCTAACGAAAGGAGGTGACTTCACAGTAATGTCGCAAAACAAAATTATTCAACACCTTATTAAGATCGAAATGTAAGCTGCAGCGCCTGGCAGCCTATTGGTTATCTAGAATATAAATCTATGTAGAGTGAATAAATTTTTCGCTACACCAATCACTTGTTTACGTTATGCGTTTATCACTTGCGAAAATGCATCACTAAATTGTTTACTACGCAAAACAATGTTCATTTATTCATGTTCATCACGCAAAATAATTGTCTTTTTTGGATTTTTCCGACCTAATGGAAAAAATATTTCTTATTGTTTCATCAGCTGTGTAGCGAAAAGTATCGTTCAAAGCACGAGTGAAAGGGTTTGCATATTCTCGACCATACGAAGTGTTCGGTAAACATCGTACTTCAAACATACCGTCTGAACCGTCAAACATAAAGTACGTATTACACAATACGTATATTGTGTATTACGTACTTTTTATCATCCTAACACAGAAACATCTGTTTTCAGTTCCCTTCTGTTGGCTCGAAAGTAACCCATTACCGGCCTAGACCGGATAAACTCTTCTCCGGCCTAGGTCGGAAAGAACGGAAGTACATAATCAGCTGATTTGCAGCAAACCGACGTTTAATGTTTGTTTATTGGTGGTTTATTGGTTTATTTTTAGAGGAATGTAGTGGCAGCACTGCATCCGTAGCAAATGTTTGCTCTATTTGTTATAGGTTAGGTTTGAAGGTTTAAGAAACGTGTGTTTATGTAAGGACTACGTTATGATTGTAAGTATGTTTTTTCTACGTAGTATGATGAAAAATATCTTATGTTACACGGCTGGGAAGTTTTGCCGTATTCGCATGAAAATCCCGTACTCGCTTTCGCTCGCGCGGGAACTATCATGCTCGTCCGGCAAAACAGTACTTCCCGGCCTAGTAACGTAATATACTATTTTCCCACTTTTGTTCGGAAAGAACAATATCTCATATTAAGTATAACAAGTATTATTTACTTAATAATTATTTGCTTAGTACTTTACTTAGTACTGATTACTTAATGTTTTATACTAAGTAAACAATATTTTACATTAATATTTGATACCTACTAAGATCAACCGACTGATAAGCAAGGATCGTTGATTAATAATTCCTATTCTCGGTACGTTGAAACATGAAGGGTTAGAAATCGTTACATCCTATAGGTACAGATAATTGTCTTGAACAATCCTAAACATTGTCGTGGCTGGGTGTAAATATCAGTTTCATTCGTCCTCTAAATGTTAGCCGAGCCAACAGCAGATGGAACCGACCAATCAGAGGTGGCGCCCTGAGGTAAACCGCGACCGCTGCAATGCTACCAACCACACACATCACTGTGGCTACCATTACACACGTCTGTACGTGTGTCCAAGTTTCATTTTTCTTTGTAGCATACAAAAAAAGGAGTTCGTTAGTGAAAAATATTTGTGAAATATTGGGTTATGCGAATATCGAAGATGAAACAGAAAAACAGAAGACGAAACAGAAAACATTTTACCCCCAAAAATTTTTGATCAAAGTGGTTTTAATTTCCTTTTAACACTGAAACTATTAAAAGCTTTTAGACCTTGAGAGACTTTTGTTTGTGGAAAATAAAATTTAAAAAAAATCTATATATGGAAGATTGTTATACTACCGTAAAAGTGAAAAAATTGAAAACAAATAATTTGTTCGCTTAAAATAAAAACAACAATAAAAAATAATAAAGACTTTCATTCTAACGGCAACCGATGGCATTGAGCTCATTAGGGAATCATTATAATAACCTAAGCTCAAAGTTAGTATTGAAATTACTTGCTAAGCTGCAACGAGGTTTAGAAAGTGATTGTTTTGTTAAGCCTCTCTGACTCCTTTTAACTTTTACAACGAAGATAAAAAAAAATCAACAAAAGAAAACTACTTGGATCGAAACAAAGGAAATTATTTTGAAAAAGTAATTGTAAAAAAAAGTAATTTTCTCATAAACTAGTTGATTCAATCCGACTAATATTAAAAATGTGACAGTATGGATGTTTGTGTGTATATCTGTGTTTCAGCCACGTGAAAAATACTGAACCAACTGAGCTGAAATTTTGAAGGAATAGAGCCACTATATCAAAAAAGGACATAGGCCTATTCACTTCCTTAAAATCACCTCAGGCTATCCCCGTGAACGTCCTTAGCTTCAATGTTTACATTTTATAAGGATGTAAACATTCAAATGATGAATAATTGGAAACAGCTGTGAATACTAAAATTTGACAGTTCAAAGAGTAGAAGTAGGATCAGCTGTAATTTTCATCGTGAGCGAAGCCACGGGCAACTGTTAGTAATAATTGGAAGTATACATTAGCTTTTAAAGGGTTGTCAACGATGTTTAATTTACCATTCTCTAAACCTCTTAATCGTTTAAATTAGTTTGAGCCGCATTGAATGAATTAGATTTTTTAGGATCGCATTGAATTTCATCTCGTTATAAGGATTATTCTGGCGAAATATAATTTATATTTTATTATAATTTATCCCCCAAACTCTTTTCCATCCATCAGTGGACTGAAAAACATCTGAAAACGATCAAAATCCTTTTCAAAAAGAAACACCTAAAAGCTGGTCAACAAGTTTGAAAGTTCTGGGTCACAATATATTTCACAACAAGAGTGGAAACTGGGATTTTGCATGTTCGAGACATGTTAGAATTTCGAGATTTATAAATTATTTTTGTTCTTTTATCTAACCTTGTTTCAAATGAGTTAGCTGGTGTTTGCGAACTACCAAACGTACAACATCATATTTTTTATGTACTCATTTTTCATTCACGTACACAAAAAATCACTCGTACGTTAGATTAAAATAAATATAAACATTCAATTTAATTTAAACAAATATAGATGTGATTTATTTAACAAGTTGGGGTTTATCTATTTGGCAGTATCAGTAGCTCGAGGCTTCTGCACATTACATTAGCCAAGTTCTCGGCGCTGCAGGCGAGCTGCGGAATAATAGCCATTTTAAGTTTACAAAATATAAAAGTTTCAGGAAACTAAATCTTCATTAGGTATAAGTCTTCTAAAATACTTCAAATGAGGTGACTGTACAAAATAAAAAAATTGTAATTGATAGTATTATTATGAAAATTATCAGGAAAATAGATCCTTTTTATAAATATGCTTATTCATCATATACTAGAGGAACCTTAGTACATTTCACAAGCTATGCAACTCTTTTATATATGTTTTTATCTGCGCACGTCTAAAAAATGTACTACTTGTATGTATTTTTTTAGTCATCTGTGTAACATGTTTAGTTCAGGGTTGTCCTCTTTTTGGCCGTATTATTGATTCTTGAAGAATTTCTGCCAGTTCTTACAAAACAATAGTATTATTCAAAACAATCGTGCTTTTTATCTTTTCTGCATTTTACCTTTTTATTAAAGATATTTTAAGTTTTTTTTTCAAATTGGAACAGCCAAGACTTTGATGAGTCAAAGGTTTCTTTAACGCAAAGTGTAAACGCAAATTACATTGGCTCGTTAAGAGAAAGTTTTTCGAGGCAATTGATGAAAGGCTCAGGGTTGTTATTAGAAGATGTATTTGGAAAAAGAAGTACTGTGCTAAAAGATCAGCATTTTTTAGTAGATTTAAAATTGTATTTTAACTTAAATACAACAAAAAACTTAAAGAAAGTCATTATTGTTAGTTATTGAGTTTAACATTTCAAATGTTGTCAACTTATATATTTTTCGAATTATGTTAACTACTTATAAGAATATTGACTCACATATGCTTGGACAAGATATTCAAAATATTAGTGTTAAGAACATGAGGCAACTCGACATACCCTATCCGCCCTATCCTTGGCTTGAAAAAACAAATATTTCTTCAGAATTTATGGGCCTTAAATGTCTGAATAATCCGCTTACAATCGTGCTGAATCTTCCTTTTAAGGTATTCCAAACTAAGTTGCATAAATGGCTCATAAACAACACTTTCTATTCCATTAAAGAAGTTTATTGATTTAACTTCAACAAATATTAATTTGTAACTTTTTTATTTCTTCATTTTGGAGTTTTCTCTTCAACACTTGGCTGTCTGTAATATTTGTCTGTATTTTACTGCTGGACCTGATTTTATTTCTTTAATTTTGTTTATTGATATTATTAAATTTCAGAAAGAAATTTAATTTACCAACTACATGTTAATGATCTGACATTTATTAATACATGTTATTGTGCTTCTGTGATAATAAAGATTGATTTCTGATATTTTTTGATTTGCAAAAATAAAAAAATATATCTGTTAGTTTGAAATTAGAGAAAAGCGAAAATATGAGTAAAAATAGGATAAATTTTGCACTCCTCCGATGCAACCAAGAGTCGCAGCAATAACAAATTTTCATAAGAGCATATTCAAATATATTCCCTAAAAAACCTTTATAATTGTTTAGTTTGTTAGAAAAGAATCTGTTGACCAAAAGATTGACTAAGATAAAGTCAAATAATCATTAGATAATAAAGTTTTTTATGTTTATGTTATTATATTTTGTTCAATAAGAAATCATTTTTAATAGATTTTTTCGATAGGATTCAATCGAAATCTCAAATATGTCTTTTAACACTTTTCATTAAGGTGCTATCCGTTGGAAACAGAAACCATTCGACCCCCAAAAATGTTTGATCAAAGTGGTTTTAATTTTCTTTTAACATTGAAACTTTTGAAAGCATTTAACCTTGAGAAATTTTTGTTTGTGAAAAAGAAAATTTAAAAAATCCTATTTATGTTATACTACCGTAAAAGTGGAAAAATTGAAAACAAATAATTTGTTCGCTTAAAATAAAAACAACAATAAAAAATAACAAAGACTTTCATTCTAACGGCAACCGATGGCATTGAGCTCATAAGGGAATCATTATAATAACCTACGCTCGAAGTTAGTATTGAAATTACTTGCTAAGCTGCAACGAGGTTTAGAAAGTGATTGTTTTATTAAGCCTCTCTGACTCCTTTTAACTTTTACAACGAGGCATTCTTCGAAGATTTAAATGTTCAACAAAAGAAAACTACTTGGATCGAAACAAAGGAAATTATTTTGAAAAAGTTATTTCACGAGGTATTTCAGGTAGTTTGCTGTAGATTACAACCGAGGTCATTGTTATCTCCAAAATGTACCCACGTGGGGAAGTGTAATGCAGCAAACTGTAGAAATCTCGAGGGATTTGGCTTATACAAAACGATATTTCATCCACTCAAACGGCGAGTTGTCGCTCACTCATTATTTCCTCGGGTGGAGTGATAAATTACTGCTGGGGCTTTTCACTTGATTTTCTGAACTTACTAATGTTTTCGATATATAACTGCAAATATTTTAATGATCTGCTACATCAGTGATAAAAGCGGTTACCCCATGAGAATATTGCAAACATTGAATGTAATCAACTAAAACCCAAGAAACACATTTTAAAACTCTTGTCAAGAGCAATCTTTGAATGCTGCCTTACTGATATCAAATGTTATTATTTTAATTGATGATTCTTGTTGTTGCTTCGCTCCTATCTGAACACTTTACTTACTCAAATCATCCCATTAGGAGTATCTTGATTGTAGTGTAAAATTTTAAAAAATAAGCTAGCTACAAGTCACCAGTTAGTATTCATACATGTTACAAATGAAAATATATTTCCCACAAATGAAAATATATTTTAAAAATTCTTGAAGCAACAGATTTGCTTCAAACGAAATCAAAATAAGAGTTTCGTTGAGCAATATTCAGTCTTAAGTTATAATAGTTTCCGTCTGAGAAACAATGTTTAAAAAGTTCCAAAATAATTACAGATGTCATTAAATACAAGATTAGGCAAAAGGGTGGACACACCTATTTTCCTGTAAACCTGCAATTTTTTTATCAGTTTCCAATAATAGTATATTTCACTTCTAGTCACGAAATGGTACTTTTGTGACGAGTTGTGAATAGTATTTTTCATCACGATGCAAATAAGTGCCCAAAGTTATAAAAAAATGATCCAACATTTCATAATTTAGTCATTTTTCTGTAAGTAAACACAATACGGCTGAACTGTCTATTTTAGTTTATAAAGTCAGCTGGTTGGACTGTCAAATTAAGGAATTTGTTTTGGTACGGAAATGGTTTGTTTGGGTACGGGAATGAAATGTTTGGGTACCGAAAAAGCAGCTGATCACAACTTCTTTTGACGTAAGGAAATCGAGAGTTTTCGTAGATCTTAGCTGTACGGTAACGGGCAATTTTCGTATACAGAGTGATGAAAAGGGTATTTTGGGGGCGGGTAAAAATTTCATACGTAAAACCCTCTCAAGTGCCCAAATTTTGAAGCGTTTATTCAATAGAAACACAATGGCCGCCATCGCCTCCAACGAAAGGCGACTATTTCAAAATTTGAAACAGGCACACTAGCTATGCGTGGATGACTTATTTTACTTTTGAAAATGGTTAAAGCGGGAAAACCTAAAATGGGGAACTTTGGTATCAGACCCAAATTTCACAGCGAGTGAACCTAAACTTCTAGCGAGTGACCTCTCTTATTGATGGTGTTTTGTAAATACCCAAAGTAAGATTTTTTTCACTTTGAAGGTATGTCGAGTTGGATTTTCCTATTTTAACTTGTTTAAAAGCCAAGTGGGGGATACTCACGTTTCCTACTTTATCCTATAATGTAGCATTTTAATCGAAGCTGGACATTCCTACAGAAGGGAATAGTGTGACAGGTAGTGATACAATAGTCGATTTCAGAAGAATCGATGAATCGATATTTGTTCTAAAATCGATGAATCTATTTTTATTCTAGAATCGATGGATCGATTGTTGTTCTAGAATAAATTAAATGATTTTTGTTCAGAATCGATGAATTTTTTTGTTCTAGAATCGATCAAGCGATTCTTTATCTAGAATTGATAAATCGCTTATTTTTCTTGAATCTCAGAATTGATTCTTTTGCTAGGTTCAACGAGCCCATTCTTTTACTAAAATCCAATAATTGATTACGTTCATCAATAATCGATTCATAAAATGTCTGCTTTCCTACAACCGCGTCTCCCAACCTTAAGCGATTATAAAAAAATACTCCAGTTAAGATTAGTCGTAATACTTATTCATATAAAAATCACTGTTTTAAAACATTTTTATACTTTATTTCAACACTTAATTAACCACTGTCAAGTTTATATCACCCACAAAATGAAGGACTAACATAGAGTCACAAGTTCCAACCACAATTAATCGCAGGAATCATGGAAATAAACAAATAATAAATTCGAGGGATTTGTTATATTATTATTATCTATATATTAATACGCAAGCGGTTTTCTTTTCACAGTCCAACCGCAACAACGGCTGGACCGATGTTAACGTTTGAGGTATCAAATTAAAGGGAATTTTATGTAGATTTGTCAACAAGTCTCAGAATTTTAAAAAAGGGTGTCACTAAAGTACAGTAAAGGGCTGAAGTTTCGGAACAGTGGCGCTATTCATCGACATTTGAGCAAGCTCGGTTTACTTTGTTTACAAACTGAACATATGGCCAAGCCAAGGCGACACTCGCCTTGGCCAAGCTCTGAAATAGTTCTACAGGTAAACCACAGATAGCAGCAATGAATTACAATTAATTTTTCGAAAAGAGCAGTTTTTATTTGTTCAGCTGGTTTGGCTTTGTTTTCAACAGTTTTCTTTTTTAAGATTTATTATGTAATATAGGTTATGTTATGAAGTTTTTAAAGCTCTTATAGGCTACATTGCAGTTACCAGTTTTGCAATGTAGTTTACGATATCTCATAGTGTTATTTGAAGTTATATTAACCTGAGCAAATCTATTTTTGGATTTGGTGCATTTATAATGCCACCGATAAGAAGAAGAGGAACATTGACCGGTCGGAGGAGTCGGAACGAACACGATCGCAACCGCTGGCATCACCCTCCCGATGTAACATTTTATGCTCCTTCCAACCTCAGACCAAGGAACTAAAAATGTTTTTATTGCGGTGGGTTGCATTTCAAGAATGAAAAGACTGGTAGAGTAATGGGTCAATTACGCGTTTTTACCACAAAGGAAATTTTGCCTATAAAGACAGCCGTTCCCTATAATATCTGTTTTGGCGATAATTATCAATAAACTGCAGCGGCAATCCCTAAACAAAGGAAGTCATTGCTCACGGCGCCAGTGTTTGCTCTTGGTCAGCTACATGTTGCTGTAAGCAGAGCGTGATCTTTTGCCGGTGTTAATATATACATTTCAGAAAAAAGAGGACATGGGGAAATGAAGGTGTTCTCTAACAAATCGTTCACGTTTACCAGTAACTCCTGCGGTAGATCAAATTAACTTTTAATAGTTTCAGTAGTTAAGCCATAATATTGTTAATGAAGATAGCCCTTTGATTAAACTTTAAAAGTATATAAGTAGGCTGATTATTCTTCATTATTTTACCACATGATTTTTGCTCGATTTCGAGCTACGTGTTATCTAGTACTGTATTCAATGAGAGTGTAAAGTAAAGCCACGCCTCCTTTATCAGCTGTAATGTTGGCAGGCTGTGTCACATGAGTACCAGATGTTACTGCTACAAAACTACAAAGAGCTTTAGTAAAATCTGGAGCTGGAGCTGGATGTGTGTTGGCAAAGCCAATTATGGTGGACTTAAAATAAAGTAAAAATTAGTTCATAAGACAAATTAATACATCCACGCATGCTTTATTTATTGTTCATATTATATAGTATTTTTTCCTTTGAAATCACTAAGTGAAATGGCTATGAACCATCCCTACGAACATATGGACTGCCTCTTCTCAGACTGGTTCTTTCCTATACAAATTTCATTTAAAGGGAGGGGCCTCACTTTAAACACTCACAGAATAAAGTATAAATCTATCCCATAAACAATCGGTTGGAAAATATGGATTGTTTATCTCGATTGTCGCATGGTGACCGACCGCTTGACGGAGGCGACGTCTCCCCGCTCGGCCAGCAGCAGGAACCGCTTCTCCAGCGCCGACAGGTTGTACTCGGGCTCCATGTGCAGCGACGTCTGGCTCTGGCTGACCGAGTCCCGGCTGCCGATCAGCTCCTCCCGCGACTCCCCCGGCCGCAACGCCTACACACAGACACACAGTACAGCACACTACAGCGACGTCTGGCTCTGGCTGACCGAGTCCCGGCTGCCGATCAGCTCCTCGCGCGACTCCCCCGGCCGCATCGCCTACACACACACACAGTACAGCACACAGACAGTACAGCACACTACAGCGACGTCTGGCTCTGGCTGACCGAGTCCCGGCTGCCGATCAGCTCCTCCCGCGACTCCCCCGGCCGCATCGCCTACACACACACACAGTACAGCACACTACAGCGACGTCTGGCTCTGGCTGACCGAGTCCCGGCTGCCGATCAGCTCCTCCCGCGACTCCCCCGGCCGCATCGCCTACACACACACACACACAGACAGTACAGCACACTACAGCGACGTCTGGCTCTGGCTGACCGAGTCCCGGCTGCCGATCAGCTCCTCCCGCGACTCCCCCGGCCGCATCGCCTACACACACACACAGTACAGCACACTACAGCGTCGTCTGGCTCTGGCTGACCGAGTCCCGGCTGCCGATCAGCTCCTCCCGCGACTCCCCCGGCCGCATCGCCTGCACACACACACAGTACAGCACACTACAGCGTCGTCTGGCTCTGGCTGACCGAGTCCCGGCTGCCGATCAGCTCCTCCCGCGACTCCCCCGGCCGCATCGCCTACACACACACACACACAGACAGTACAGCACACTACAGCGACGTCTGGCTCTGGCTGACCGAGTCCCGGCTGCCGATCAGCTCCTCCCGCGACTCCCCCAGCCGCATCGCCTGCACACACACACACACACAGACAGTACAGCACACTACAGCGACGTCTGGCTCTGGCTGACCGAGTCCCGGCTGCCGATCAGCTCCTCCCGCGACTCCCCCGGCCGCATCGCCTACACACACACACAGTACAGCACACTACAGCGTCGTCTGGCTCTGGCTGACCGAGTCCCGGCTGCCGATCAGCTCCTCCCGCGACTCCCCCGGCCGCATCGCCTACACACACACACAGTACAGCACACTACAGCGACGTCTGGCTCTGGCTGACCGAGTCCCGGCTGCCGATCAGCTCCTCCCGCGACTCCCCCGGCCACATCGCCTACACACACACACAGTACAGCACACTACAGCGTCGTCTGGCTCTGGCTGACCGAGTCCCGGCTGCCGATCAGCTCCTCCCGCGACTCCCCCGGCCGCATCGCCTACACACACACACAGTACAGCACACTACAGCGTCGTCTGGCTCTGGCTGACCGAGTACCGGCTGCCGATCAGCTCCTCCCGCGACTCCCCCGGCCGCATCGCCTACACACACACACAGTACAGCACACTACAGCGACGTCTGGCTCTGGCTGACCGAGTACCGGCTGCCGATCAGCTCCTCCCGCGACTCCCCCGGCCGCATCGCCTACACACACACACACACACACAGACAGTACAGCACACTACAGCGACGTCTGGCTCTGGCTGACCGAGTCCCGGCTGCCGATCAGCTCCTCCCGCGACTCCCCCGGCCGCATCGCCTACACACACACACACACAGACAGTACAGCACACTACAGCGACGTCTGGCTCTGGCTGACCGAGTCCCGGCTGCCGATCAGCTCCTCCCGCGACTCCCCCGGCCGCATCGCCTACACACACAGACAGTACAGCACACTACAGCGTCGTCTGGCTCTGGCTGACCGAGTCCCGGCTGCCGATCAGCTCCTCCCGCGACTCCCCCGGCCGCATCGCCTACACACACACACAGACAGTACAGCACACTACAGCGACGTCTGGCTCTGGCTGACCGAGTCCCGGCTGCCGATCAGCTCCTCCCGCGACTCCCCCGGCCGCATCGCCTACACACACACACACACAGACAGTACAGCACACTACAGCGACGTCTGGCTCTGGCTGACCGAGTCCCGGCTGCCGATCAGCTCCTCCCGCGACTCCCCCGGCCGCATCGCCTACACACACACACACACACACACAGACAGTACAGCACACTACAGCGACGTCTGGCTCTGGCTGACCGAGTCCCGGCTGCCGATCAGCTCCTCCCGCGACTCCCCCGGCCGCATCGCCTACACACACAGACAGTACAGCACACTACAGCGTCGTCTGGCTCTGGCTGACCGAGTCCCGGCTGCCGATCAGCTCCTCCCGCGACTCCCCCGGCCGCATCGCCTACACACACACACAGTACAGCACACTACAGCGACGTCTGGCTCTGGCTGACCGAGTCCCGGCTGCCGATCAGCTCCTCCCGCGACTCCCCCGGCCGCATCGCCTACACACACACACAGTACAGCACACTACAGCGTCGTCTGGCTCTGGCTGACCGAGTCCCGGCTGCCGATCAGCTCCTCCCGCGACTCCCCCGGCCGCATCGCCTACACACACACACAGACAGTACAGCACACTACAGCGACGTCTGGCTCTGGCTGACCGAGTCCCGGCTGCCGATCAGCTCCTCCCGCGACTCCCCCGGCCGCATCGCCTACACACACACACAGACAGTACAGCACACTACAGCGACGTCTGGCTCTGGCTGACCGAGTACCGGCTGCCGATCAGCTCCTCCCGCGACTCCCCCGGCCGCATCGCCTACACACACACACACACAGACAGTACAGCACACTACAGCGACGTCTGGCTCTGGCTGACCGAGTACCGGCTGCCGATCAGCTCCTCCCGCGACTCCCCCGGCCGCATCGCCTACACACACACACAGACAGTACAGCACACTACAGCGATGTCTGGCTCTGGCTGACCGAGTCCCGGCTGCCGATCAGCTCCTCCCGCGACTCCCCCGGCCGCATCGCCTACACACACACACAGACAGTACAGCACACTACAGCGACGTCTGGCTCTGGCTGACCGAGTACCGGCTGCCGATCAGCTCCTCCCGCGACTCCCCCGGCCGCATCGCCTACACACACACACACACACAGACAGTACAGCACACTACAGCGACGTCTGGCTCTGGCTGACCGAGTCCCGGCTGCCGATCAGCTCCTCCCGCGACTCCCCCGGCCGCATCGCCTACACACACACACAGACAGTACAGCACACTACAGCGACGTCTGGCTCTGGCTGACCGAGTCCCGGCTGCCGATCAGCTCCTCCCGCGACTCCCCCGGCCGCATCGCCTACACACACACACACACACACACACACACACACACAGTACAGCACACTACAGCGACGTCTGGCTCTGGCTGACCGAGTCCCGGCTGCCGATCAGCTCCTCCCGCGACTCCCCCGGCCGCATCGCCTACACACACACACACACAGACAGTACAGCACACTACAGCGACGTCTGGCTCTGGCTGACCGAGTCCCGGCTGCCGATCAGCTCCTCCCGCGACTCCCCCGGCCGCATCGCCTACACACACACACACACAGACAGTACAGCACACTACAGCGACGTCTGGCTCTGGCTGACCGAGTCCCGGCTGCCGATCAGCTCCTCCCGCGACTCCCCCGGCCGCATCGCCTGCACACACACACACACAGTACAGCACACTACAGCGACGTCTGGCTCTGGCTGACCGAGTCCCGGCTGCCGATCAGCTCCTCCCGCGACTCCCCCGGCCGCATCGCCTACACACACAGACACACACAGTACAGCACACTACAGCGACGTCTGGCTCTGGCTGACCGAGTCCCGGCTGCCGATCAGCTCCTCCCGCGACTCCCCCGGCCGCATCGCCTACACACACACACAGACAGTACAGCACACTACAGCGACGTCTGGCTCTGGCTGACCGAGTCCCGGCTGCCGATCAGCTCCTCCCGCGACTCCCCCGGCCGCATCGCCTACACACACACACACACAGACAGTACAGCACACTACAGCGACGTCTGGCTCTGGCTGACCGAGTCCCGGCTGCCGATCAGCTCCTCCCGCGACTCCCCCGGCCGCATCGCCTACACACACACACAGTACAGCACACTACAGCGACGTCTGGCTCTGGCTGACCGAGTCCCGGCTGCCGATCAGCTCCTCCCGCGACTCCCCCGGCCGCATCGCCTGCGCACACACACACACACAGTACAGCACACTACAGCGACGTCTGGCTCTGGCTGACCGAGTACCGGCTGCCGATCAGCTCCTCCCGCGACTCCCCCGGCCGCATCGCCTACACACACACACAGACAGTACAGCACACTACAGCGACGTCTGGCTCTGGCTGACCGAGTCCCGGCTGCCGATCAGCTCCTCCCGCGACTCCCCCGGCCGCATCGCCTACACACACACACAGACAGTACAGCACACTACAGCGACGTCTGGCTCTGGCTGACCGAGTCCCGGCTGCCGATCAGCTCCTCCCGCGACTCCCCCGGCCGCATCGCCTACACACACACACAGACAGTACAGCACACTACAGCGACGTCTGGCTCTGGCTGACCGAGTCCCGGCTGCCGATCAGCTCCTCCCGCGACTCCCCCGGCCGCATCGCCTGCACACACACACACACAGACAGTACAGCACACTACAGCGACGTCTGGCTCTGGCTGACCGAGTCCCGGCTGCCGATCAGCTCCTCCCGCGACTCCCCCGGCCGCATCGCCTGCACACACACACACAGTACAGCACACTACAGCGACGTCTGGCTCTGGCTGACCGAGTCCCGGCTGCCGATCAGCTCCTCCCGCGACTCCCCCGGCCGCATCGCCTACACACACACACACACACAGACAGTACAGCACACTACAGCGACGTCTGGCTCTGGCTGACCGAGTCCCGGCTGCCGATCAGCTCCTCCCGCGACTGCCCCGGCCGCATCGCCTACACACACACACACACAGACAGTACAGCACACTACAGCGTCGTCTGGCTCTGGCTGACCGAGTCCCGGCTGCCGATCAGCTCCTCCCGCGACTCCCCCGGCCGCATCGCCTGCACACACACACACAGTACAGCACACTACAGCGACGTCTGGCTCTGGCTGACCGAGTCCCGGCTGCCGATCAGCTCCTCCCGCGACTCCCCCGGCCGCATCGCCTACACACACACACACACAGACAGTACAGCACAATACAGCGACGTCTGGCTCTGGCTGACCGAGTCCCGGCTGCCGATTAGCTCCTCCCGCGACTCCCCCGGCCGCATCGCCTACACACACACACAGACAGTACAGCACACTACAGCGACGTCTGGCTCTGGCTGACCGAGTCCCGGCTGCCGATCAGCTCCTCCCGCGACTCCCCCGGCCGCATCGCCTACACACACACACACAGACAGTACAGCACACTACAGCGACGTCTGGCTCTGGCTGACCGAGTCCCGGCTGCCGATCAGCTCCTCCCGCGACTCCCCCGGCCGCATCGCCTACACACACACACAGTACAGCACACTACAGCGACGTCTGGCTCTGGCTGACCGAGTCCCGGCTGCCGATCAGCTCCTCCCGCGACTCCCCCGGCCGCATCGCCTACACACACACACACACAGACAGTACAGCACACTACAGCGACGTCTGGCTCTGGCTGACCGAGTCCCGGCTGCCGATCAGCTCCTCCCGCGACTCCCCCGGCCGCATCGCCTACACACACACACACGCAGACAGTACAGCACACTACAGCGACGTCTGGCTCTGGCTGACCGAGTCCCGGCTGCCGATCAGCTCCTCCCGCGACTCCCCCGGCCGCATCGCCTGCACACACACACACACACAGACAGTACAGCACACTACAGCGACGTCTGGCTCTGGCTGACCGAGTCCCGGCTGCCGATCAGCTCTTCCCGCGACTCCCCCGGCCGCATCGCCTACACACACACAGACAGTACAGCACACTACAGCGACGTCTGGCTCTGGCTGACCGAGTACCGGCTGCCGATCAGCTCCTCCCGCGACTCCCCCGGCCGCATCGCCTACACACACACACACACAGACAGTACAGCACACTACAGCGACGTCTGGCTCTGGCTGACCGAGTCCCGGCTGCCGATCAGCTCCTCCCGCGACTCCCCCGGCCGCATCGCCTGCACACACACACACACAGACAGTACAGCACACTACAGCGACGTCTGGCTCTGGCTGACCGAGTCCCGGCTGCCGATCAGCTCCTCCCGCGACTCCCCCGGCCGCATCGCCTGCACACACACACACACACACACACAGTACAGCACACTACAGCGACGTCTGGCTCTGGCTGACCGAGTCCCGGCTGCCGATCAGCTCCTCCCGCGACTCCCCCGGCCGCATCGCCTACACACACACACACACAGACAGTACAGCACACTACAGCGACGTCTGGCTCTGGCTGACCGAGTCCCGGCTGCCGATCAGGTCCTCCCGCGACTCCCCCGGCCGCATCGCCTGCACACACACACACACACAGACAGTACAGCACACTACAGCGACGTCTGGCTCTGGCTGACCGAGTCCCGGCTGCCGATCAGCTCCTCCCGCGACTCCCCCGGCCGCATCGCCTACACACACACACACACACAGACAGTACAGCACACTACAGCGACGTCTGGCTCTGGCTGACCGAGTCCCGGCTGCCGATCAGCTCCTCCCGCGACTCCCCCGGCCGCATCGCCTACACACACACAGTACAGCACACTACAGCGACGTCTGGCTCTGGCTGACCGAGTCCCGGCTGCCGATCAGCTCCTCCCGCGACTCCCCCGGCCGCATCGCCTACACACACAGACAGTACAGCACACTACAGCGACGTCTGGCTCTGGCTGACCGAGTCCCGGCTGCCGATCAGCTCCTCCCGCGACTCCCCCGGCCGCATCGCCTGCGCACACACACACACACACAGTACAGCACACAGACAGTACAGCACACTACAGCGACGTCTGGCTCTGGCTGACCGAGTCCCGGCTGCCGATCAGCTCCTCCCGCGACTCCCCCGGCCGCATCGCCTACACACACACACAGTACAGCACACTACAGCGACGTCTGGCTCTGGCTGACCGAGTCCCGGCTGCCGATCAGCTCCTCCCGCGACTCCCCCGGCCGCATCGCCTACACACACACAGTACAGCACACTACAGCGACGTCTGGCTCTGGCTGACCGAGTCCCGGCTGTCGATCAGCTCCTCCCGCGACTCCCCCGGCCGCATCGCCTGCACACACACACACACACACACAGTACAGCACACACACAGTACAGCACACTACAGCGACGTCTGGCTCTGGCTGACCGAGTCCCGGCTGCCGATCAGCTCCTCCCGCGACTCCCCCGGCCGCATCGCCTACACACAAACAGTCTGAGCACACGAACTGTACTGCGACAGCTCACAAACCGTCCTCTGTCAGCACACAGGTGCTAGACAAACTCTCAGATAACAGCACAAAAGCAATACACCAACAGCAGCAAACAGGGCGGGATAAACTATGTTCTAACAGCAAACATGTAGGGGACAAACGACACACTAACACAGCAGCTGGCAGTCGATAGGCTAACAGCACACAAACTATGTTCTAACAGCACACAGGTAGGGGAAAAACTATACAGTAATAACACACAGGAAGGGGACAAACTTTAGACCTACAGCACACAGGCAGGGAGGGAACAAACTATACACTGACAACACACAGGCAGGGGACCAACTATATATACACTGACAACACACAGGCAGGGGACAAACTATACACTAACAACACACAGGCAGGAGGCAAACTATACACTAACAACACAAAGGCAGAGAACAAACTTTGAACTAACAACAAACAGCCGGGGGACAAACAATACATGAACAACACACAGGCAGGGGACAAACTATACACTAACAACACACAGGCAGGAAGCAAACTATACACTAACAACACAAAGGCAGAGGACAAACTTTGAACTAACAACAAACAGCCGGGGGACAAACTATACATGAACAACACACAGGCAGGGGACAAACTATACACTAACAACACACAGGCAGGAGGCAAACTATACACTAACAACACACAGGCAGAGGACAAACTTTGAACTAACAACAAACAGCCGGGGGACAAACTATACATGAACAACACACAGGCAGGGGACAAACTATACACTAACAACACACAGGCAGGAGGCAAACTATACACTAACAACACAAAGGCAGAGAACAAACTATACACTAACAACACAAAGGCAGAGAACAAACTATACACTAACAACAAACAGCCGGGGGACAAACTATACACTAACAACACAAAGGCAGAGAACAAACTATACACTAACAACACAAAGGCAGAGAACAAACTATACACTAACAACACACAGGCAGGGGACAAACGATACACTAACAACACACAGGCAGGGGACAAACTTTACACTAACTACACACAGGCACTGGACAAACTATACACTAACAACACAAAGGAAGGGGACAATACATTGTGTTGTTTACATTAACAACACACAGGCAGGAGACAAACTTTACACCAACAACACAAAGGAAGGGGACAATACATTGTGTTGTTTACATTAATAACACACAGGCAGGGGACAAACTATACACTAACAACACAAAGGAAGGGGACATTACATTGTGTTGTTTACATTAACAACACATAGGCAGGAGACAAACTTTACACTAACAACACAAAGGCAGGGGGCAAACTATACACCAACAACACAAAGGAAGGGGACAATGCATTGTGTTGTTTACATTAACAACACACAGGCAGGGGACAAACTATACACTAGCAACACAAAGGAAGGGGACAATACATTGTGTTGTTTACATTAACAACACACTGGCAGGGGACAAACTTTACACTAACTACACACAGGCAGGGGACAAACTATACACTAGCAATACAAAGGAAGGGGACAATACATTGTGTTGTTTACATTAACAACACACAGGCAGGGGACAAATTTTACAATAAAAACACACAGGCAGGGGACAAACTATGCACTAAAAATACACAGGTAGGGGACAAACGATACTTTTCTAGAACAATGTCAGTAAAATACTGTAAGATAACAAACACAAACGATACACAAAGAGTACAACTGACAGTACACACAGGGAAAATATTATTTCCGATTAAAGCACGTGTCTAGGCATATTTAATAAAAAAATTAGATTGCCTTCAGATATCACTATTCTGTTTTAATCAATTAGACTTCCTTTCATCACGTGTTCAAGAAAGATAACTATAAATGAGAAAGTAAATAACAACTATGGTCACCTTGGTAAGGCTTAAAAATTGCTGATATTTAGAACCCAAACTCCTAAAACTAAAAATTAAATCAATTTTGTCAGAAAATAATTATAATTACTTTAACTTAATATAATAAGCTCTAATCTAAATTATAAATCAATAACGTGTAATCAATGCAGTTTTTTTATAAAGCCATTAAGAAGCACGAAAAACAATACAAAGTGACTTCGTATATACCACATTTATTCTTATTTTAAAAATATTATTCTACATTTAACAAACCATGCAAACATTTCGTCCCTATAGCAATTCCAATATATAACGTTTAGATCAAAAGATTTTCGAACAATTAGTCGAACTGTTGGATAGCGCGTTGGCCGCACATCCAACCCAGCAAACAAGCAGTTTATGTCGGCGAGTAGGTTGGAAAAGAGGTTATTGACGTACGAACATTTTGTCGAGTCATCCAGAGGTTCGACCAACTGTTATACTGTTATTGAGGCCTTGAATAGCTAAACAACTAAACTTGGATGGACTGTGATAAAGTATTTAGAGTTTTAAAATAACTCGTTGTATACTAAAGGAAATGACTTACCATGGTGAAAGTTGTTTATTTCAACTTGAACTTAAATGCTTTATTCATCTGTTCTTTGAGGATCTTGTTTTCTGAAACATAATAAATAAGTTGTAAAAAGAATAATGCACACCTTTCTTTCTTTAAAAGACATTTTAAGGTGGGGTATCCAGCATAATGCACATCTTTATTTGTTAGAAGAAACTCGATAGAGTTTTTGTAGAATTGCATTGACTTAACAAATCTCAGAAAGATACTATTAACAGCCTAGAGTATGATGTGTAGACAGATATCTTAATCTGTTTTAAATATTGACTTTTACTTTACTCAGTTTCAATCACGGTTTAAAACCATAAAGCCAATCCTTTAAGACTTGTGATGCAAAACGAAATGCTAAACAGACACAGTAGCTATCAAAAGAACGTCAGTTGAACAAGCTGTAATTTCGTGAAAAACTATAAACATTATACAGCATTATATAATCTACATTGAAATACAACAAATGTAGATTATAAGTGAAATCAAGTACCTTGGACTGGTAATTAATTCAAACCTCTCATGGAAAAGTCATATAGATAAATTAAGGAAAGAACGATGTGGATTGTTACATGCTAGGAAACTTATGTCCAGAGAAGTTATTGTTAAACGTTTATCATGCACTTGTCAGTTCAAAATTAAATTATGGTTTGTGTTGCTATGGAGACTATGCTATGGAGACTATTATTGCTACCTGACTACATTATCATCCATAGTAATTTTACAGAAGGCATTTGTTAGAATTGTGTTGAAGGAAAAAATTGGACGTTCTTGGCCATTATTTCTTTCACTTAAAATTCTTCCTCTGAGGCATTTATATATTTTTAAGGCTTTTTATATTTTGTATACAATCTTATATATATTATTAGCGTCATTAGCGATTATTATATATTATACAAGTTTAATTTTTTTTCAAGCATTTTGTGTTTTGAAAGTCAATATAATCTTAGATATTTTAATATTGCACCAGTTCCCAGGCCAAAGTGTTCTTTTTATAGACATTTCTATAAATTTAATGCCCCAAGGATATATAACTCTTTTGCACTACAACAGTCAAAAGACTTTACAACAGTCAGTCTTTTGTCTTGACTCAGTTGTCAGGTATATACAGTGTCTAAAGGAATGGTTGTTTAAATACGAAAATGTAGAATTTCTGTTTCAAATTGTAGGTTAATATAGTTCTCCCTTCACTGAAATTCTTCTCATGTAACAGTTATGTATTAGTTCTCATGTATTAGTAGTAATGAATTATTATAATTTTGGTACTTAAGTTGTGTGCGTGATATTACTAATTTATTTATATAATTTTTTTTATAAATGAAAAATAGCAACATATTATTTACAAACAAATATCCTAAAAAGTTTTTTTTGCATTTTAAGGAATTTGATTATTTATACTATGTAAGTTACTTTGTAATGATGCTAAGTGATGGAGACCCCAAAACAGGCTATGCCTAGGGGGTTCCTAGGTTCATCCATAACAGTAATACACGATAGTTCTATAGTATCTTGCATATATTTATGAATATTGTATTGTATGTATCTTTAAATTGTATCAATGTAATTTTATGGATAAATAAACGTTTATTCTATTCTATTCTCTCCTATTATAGGCTTTACGAATAGTTTTTTAAAACATCAAATAAACATTAAAGCAAAAGAACAAGTTGTCGAATATTTGGAGCGAACGTTGACAGGAGACTTGCTTGGCGATCCTCATCCGATTGAAATACAACAAATAAATGTAGATTACAACCATTCAAATATAACTTAGTTTAGCTGCGTCAATTTTAAATAAAACTCAAATTATTGATATCCCACAGAAATGCTCTCTACAGAGCAATGATTAAACCTATTTATGTTGCACCCAGTGTTGGAAGGTGTCAGCGAAATAAACGGGTGTTGTACAAAGCTTCACATAAAAACAAACATTGTTCAAATTCAAAACTTCATTACGACTTCTCCAGTCTGATTATCTGATTATTTAATTATAAAAAAATAAATGTTCTTTTACAAAGGCCTACCTAACATTTTTTCTTCGTTTACCCATAACGAAGATTCAGACCAATAATAGCAATTTATATTCAAATCCAAACACTTGAAAATATGGAATAAGTTCTGGGATTGTCTCAATTTAATTTAATGAATATTAATTTAAACATCATTGTAATCTTGTTTCTTTTACTTGAATGTCGATTACTCCTGTTCAAGCAAACTATTATTATTGTTATTATGCAAACTAACAATTCTTGTTGTCAGACAATCCTATATTATTCGAATATCTAAATATTATAATCCTGCTTCCTAAGTACCCTTCCCTAACGCTGCTATTTTAATTAATTCTCTCCGTGTATTCCGACTTCACAACAATACTGTTTGGATCAATTGAATGATAGCGCTGACAAGTATTACTAAATAAACTCATCCTTTTCGAGTTATAAAGTACACACAAAATAATTAATTTTTTTAATATATATTAATTTGTAAGCCGCAAAAAGAATAAATTAATAATCAACCAATATTCTTAAAAATAAGAAGCTTAACAGACTGGATTGCCCGAACTAGTAAACAAAATTTGTTAAACACTTGTTATGTTCTATAAATTAACATCAATTTTGCAGCTATTAGCCAATATCTCTGCTAAATGGTTTGATATGAACTGCAACTAAATGCAGTGGGGAATCCTTTAATTTTACCTTGGTTATATTAAAAAGAATTTCACTTTAGTTTAATCCTCATAAAAGCTTGTGATGTATTTTTTTCATTTTCAGTGCTGAGTAACAACGTTTCGTATGCGAACATCAGTTTCAAAAACCCCCGAAAAAATAGATAAAACCAGGAGCTATCCATGGTTTTGCTCCTATAAAAAGTATACATTTTTACTCGACTCATTTATGCCATATGCAATCTTCACAAAAATCTATTTCTCCTATTCCTTAATTATTTAGATTAACAAAGTGTTATAGCATTAGTTAATTATTACGGGTTTAGAATGTCCCTCCTGCAAGCTTGTTAGCAATCCTAACCCCTTTTTAAAATTGGGAAACCCATTTTCAGAGGGTGCTTTACAAAAAAGAAAAAAAACAAATCAAATATTCCGTTCATCGGCCGACAAACATTTTATCGTTTAGAAGTGAAGGCTCAAAGTATAAAAATGGAAAACCATTCCGAAGATATAACTTAAAAAACTTCAATTATTTATTTAACTGGGCAGCATTTTTATTAATTAGGTCATTAAAATGTTCCTATACAAATTTTTTTGGACGTTACACAATTAACACATGAAGCACCAAATGGTAGGTACTCAATGCTGGGAGCTACCAATAATTTTATTACTAGAAACTTTTTTTTAAACGTCCACTCAAACATTACGCAATAAATATTCGTAAAAGAAATGAAATCGGTACCACACTTTCAAAAATAATTTTAATCGATTTTTCCATGTCTTAGAGCGTATTTAATTAATAAGAGGTTACATATCTCAATAACTGTCTTCAATCCTTATAATCACATAACTACGATCATTATAATTATCATAACCAAATGGTTTTATCAGGATCGAATAGAGAATCATTAAGGTAAGTAGCCTTTTACGATTGAATGTGACGATTCTGGGATTGGGTGATTTAATTATATATACAATTTTTACAATGCTATAATACAGCCATAGCCAATTACAATATAGCATTAATATAAGTTTACATTAATAAAATATAGAAAAACATGCAACATTATCAATGTGTAAGTTACATACAACAACTGTGTTCATTTTTATGTCCATTTCTTGCTTTTCCTGCTAACTATGACAAAAATATCCAATAAATATTCAATGAAGATAAATATACTTAAATATTTTTAAAAACGAAAGTCAGTTACAATGAATTAATAAATAAGGTTGAGAATAAATGCTTTTACTTTTAATGTATTAAAAGACAATAAATAATGATTTTGTTTAATTTTCGATTAAAATACATAAACGAGTTTTAAATTTTGTAAAAGTATCATAAAAAACAACTAAAGTTCCGGCCAAATCATTAGGCGGGTGGCGAAAAATGGAAACTCCAGCTGTATAAATTAATTGATGTTAAAGACACCTCTGCTCCTTTACACAGTTAATTAGTTGAACATTTTTCCACAGAGAGAGGCACATTTACTTGGATATATTTAAAGAACTTACTCAGTTGATTTGGAGGACATAATCAAAGGGTATTACTGCCTATAACTTCAGGTGGGTAAATGATCGGCCAAAAACATATTTTGATCGCCAGCAGCGCACTCACTCACCCGTCTAATGATTTGGCCGGAACTCTAGGTCAAAATTTAAGGAATTATAATGTCTCATCATTAAGTTTGATGGAGAGAAATAACCAAGATTGGTTCTTGTAAAACAAGGTAAAAACAATTGCGTACTACGGGAGCCGCGGCGAGGGGGAGCGAAGTCCAACTGTGATAAGAGAGCGCCGTCGTCCAGCGCCCCATTCGCAAGTTTATGAAGATACAAGAGACTTATAATCTTATGTCTTTTTGATAGACTCTGTATATTTAAAAGTTTCAAAAGATCAACATAATGGGATCATTTGCATAAAACCCAAATGTTTTAAAGTGTAGGTATCTTACGAATTTGTTTTGAACATTTTCGAGTATTTCAGACAGGTAAATTACACGAGAATTCCAAACAATCGATGCATACTCTAACTTTGACCAAACCAATAAATAATACAACAATTTTAATGAATTTGTATTTCGTAAAAAAGTACCTGACGTAAAGAAATTATGAAAAAGTTTGTGCGAATTTGTAAAATAAATAACGAAAGTGAAGAGAATGTGGCCGGACTTACCATGGGGAGGGTAGACCTAGAAGTGCGGGCGGCGCCCCGCCACCAATCCCGTGTAATCTCGTTACTGCAGACCCGCGCTGACATGTGACCCGCCACTGGCTCTGGTGCACCAGACAGCAGACACTACAGTGGCCATACAATCTGGCGGTGGCGAAACGTGGCAACCTTAGCTTTGTAAATGACTTCACGTTAGAGTCATCACTGTTTTCATACAGGATGTCCCGGAACTCTGTGGAACATTTAATTAAAAACTGTTCCTTAAGTCGAGACGAACCTATTTCTCAATATAAACATAGATCGTCGGTGCCTTGTTTTTCGTCTGTCGGTCTGATTGTGTTTTTGCAAATTATCTTTCAACTCAAGATTTATTTAAGATAGTAACTTCAAATTTTGTATAGATGTTTACCTCATGAGTTAAAATAAGTGAATGAAATTTTGTAACTGTAACTAACACCGTTCTAATATGGCGGCCAATTAAAATAAGTAATGTCAACGGGAAATTTGACTTCAAATATTCTAATCAGCTGTCATTTTGAAACGGATTTAGTTACAGCCACAAAATTATATCCACTTATTTTACCTATTAAGATAAACATTTATACCAAATTTGAAGCTTCTATATTAAATAAATCTTGAGTCATAAGATAATTTGTATAAAACACAAGCAGACCGACAGACGAAAAACTAGGCACATGATTCCCTTGTTTATATTGAGAAATACGTTTGTCTCGACCTAAGGAACAATTTGTAATGAAATGTTCCAGAGAGTTCCGGGACATCCTGTGTAGGAGTAGTTGAACATATTTTCAACAGATAGTACCGTAGGTCTCACAGTCAGACCAAAATAATTTTAGTTTTTAGATCATCGATCGTAGCTAATTCCATCTGCTCATTGGTCGCCGCGCCATCTTACTTAGCCCTGTACACATGAGAGCGCGTTGCAACGCGCGTTGATGAAGTACAGGCTGATTTTTTTAACGCGACCCATAATTTAGTTTTATTAGTGAAGGATTATTCCGCCCCAAGATACCGGATTTAACCCCACTATATTATTTTCTTTGGCAATACATAAAAAGTAAGGCCTACGAAAACAATTCACAGGATATTCAGCACCCCAAAACAAAAAACATAGCAAATTTAATACAATAAATTTAAAGATGTACTTTGCAGAACGTGTTCAGACATTTGATGGAGAGAGCACAACTTTGTTCAAATGTCAATGGCGGATTGTTTGAACACATAATGTAAGCTAAATGTGATCAAACTTAAATAATAGGTTGTATTAAATGTAAAGATTAACAACACGATAATCATTTCATATTTATAAGTGAATTATTCGATCTTAAAAATGGGTTGCGTTAAAAAACACCCAGTACTACAGAAAATATGGTGGAACAAGTCTGTGTACAGCTGCATACGCTTGTTATCAACTGGACGCGCATTGAAGCGCGCGTCTCGAGGAATTGGAACGCGGTATTTCAGGGCGCTTCGAATTCTTATGATCTAGATAAAGATCATAGTTTAATCGAGCGCACGCTTTAGTGCAGTGATCATCTACAATCGAGGAAGAAAATGTGGTATTTTTTACACTGACCTCTTCAATGGAAAATTCGGAATACTAAACCAGATTAATAAAAATACCAGAATGGCAGGAATTAGTTGAAATTTTTTCAGCAGAAAATAGTACTAAAGGGAGAATACAAAATTTTTGATAAGCGACACTTTTAATACTAAAAACATTTTCTTGAACGATTTAACATGACATTGTTTATTGTAAGGCACTTTGGCTCATATTGTCTAACATGGGGGAAAATTCATAACAGACCGGAAAAATCCGGTAAATGTCAGGGAAAACCAAAATCAAAATATGGGGAAAGGTGGTACGAATGAGCCGTGAGTCAGTCTGTCACGTAAAATTAAGGACTTACTTTGTCTTCGTCTTGCGGTATAAAATCCAAATACATTTAGCCTTGAACTGGCGATCAACGCGGTGTCAACGCTGTGTGTGTGTACATTGCTGGTTATCTGACGCGGGCTGTAACCATCGATGTAAATAAGTACACTGGATCGGTAACTCAAGCCCCGCAACGCGAGCCGCCGGCAATGGTTGCGTTTAAGATTTTGCAGGGGCGATGGCCGAACAGATCTTTTGTCGGTCAAGTTGCACTGACCGTCTAGTTAAATATTAACTGTATTACTTAATAGTTATAGCAATGCATCTATTATAACAAGATTTACCCGTAAAACTGCTCCCAAATCCGTGCGGTTTTAATACGGTTAACAATACAGTCTCACGCTTTTCCCCCAACGCCCCTTCAATTCGGCCCGGCTGCAACCCGCACGCACAGCTGTGTTGGCTCGGAAATCACTACACGAGACTTACGGGGAGCGAGCTATCCAGTTGTATTTATTTACATCGATGGCTGTAACACGCGTTGCAACGCTCTCATGTGTACATAGGACAGTCGGAATAAATTAAATGCAGCTGATAGCTTTTTTTGGTCATCTGGAGTACAGTATAATTTTGTAACTGGGTCGACCGAGTGAGTATAGTATGAAGACTACAACAATCTGCGCACCAACTCGCCGTAGACTAATAAACTAAATAAAAAAGTGACTAAGCCCAGGTTTAGCGGTTGAGTCAGCGCAGCAAGCTCGCGACCAGTTTCCGACAGGTTATTCGACTGCCAAGGCATCTGTTTCATTGCCTAAGCAGCCCTCCAACAAATTCCACAGCTCGCAATTTATTCGACGTCTATAAACAAGCCAACCCGACTAGCTGCGCAGCTAATCGCCCGAATCTCTATGAGACAAACTTCGGACGCAAAATTAGTCAGATGAACATCTTGTCGCCTCGGATGCCGGCGCACCGAAATTGCGCCGCATACCAAACTGACGAAAGGTTCTCTAATCCCTAACGTACATTGCACCGTGAGGGTGGCAGGTACATGTAGACTGCAATGACTCAGGAATGTTACCCTCCCCCCCCCGCCTGACCAGTTGACGAACCACAAAATATTTGTACTCCACAAATTATTTATCAGTTTTGCATAAGACACCTAAACGATAGGTAGCTCCATTCACGAGCAAGTGATCCGTTATAGTTATTTAGAATTAGTTGTTTATTGTATGCGATCTTCATTAAAAAATATATAAATCAATGATATCAATACAGAAATAGCCCTTCAGAAAAATGTTATGAGTTGCTATATTCCAGCACCACATATAATAAATCGGACGATATAGTTGATAAATTAATTAGTTACCGGAAATATAAATCAAACGGTGCTGCGGTTAATCAAGTGAAATCATTCGTCCGAGGAACTAATCTTAAATTTTTGTAGAACACCTCCTTATCAACCATTAAAGTAAGCCATCTGTATGAATTTTCAGATTCAGCCTGACTCCGTTGCTCACTCGCCACTTCCTTCCAAGGGGCGATAATGAAGGGTTTTGAAGGAATTCCTGTGTTCCGATTTCGAAGGCGAGGTGAGGAGTCAGTGCCCGGCTCCCTCAAGTGATTCTAGGAAGGGCTGCGGCGCAATATCGGTCTACCCCAGGGACAATATGTGGAGTCACGGCGCAATTTCGGTGTCTACCTGGGTTTTGCGGCGCAATTTCGGTGCGCCCTCGGATGCTGATAACAAAATTTCCATTGTTATCCTTTTACCAAACCACTTTTTAAAGACAATCTTATATATGAGAAGGGTATTTGGTTACTACTGATTTATCTTCCAAGGGAATCAGAGCATAATTTTACTGCTTTACTTCCTGAGAAAAGAGCAAAACTAGATGTCTTGTACTTTCATGAACAAGAGTTCGCCACCTGTTTTATTATTTGTACCTTATCCATTATAGAATAAGCCTGGCCAGAAATCTTGGCGGTTAAATAATCATTTCCACTAATTTTAAACACCTACTTTGGAAATAAAAAAGTATCCATTCTCAAAAACTTTAAACGTACTCAAAACGTTTTTAGAAAAATACCCGAGCTCCCATCCAATGTTTGTTAAAATACCCATCCAGCAGTTTTGGGCCATTCGCCAAGTAATTTGGCGACTCATATATCTTGATGTTTCGATCAAGGCAATAACAGGATGGAAAGTGGTTATTGACGCTCCGGCGCGGAATATGCAATGAGGGAAATGCATGCCATGATTGCATCTACGTCACAAGGTAAATAATAGTATGAATACATGGGCGGGTGGAGTGGAGGTTCAAGTGTGGAAATATGATAAGCCTAAATAGGAAATGAAAGTTCGGTTTATTTAAGAAACGGCGGAGCCACTAGTTTGATCATTCAAAAAAATACATTAAACTCGGGTCTATGTCCGTGGAGGGTTTAGTGGATCAGACAAAAGTCAGTCGTTTGATATTTGACGCTGTTGATATTCAGTGCGGGTATATTAAAATCCACAAACCTTTCAAAAATTGACTGGAGCTGAGAAAAATCTCCAACAGTTTTGTCTATTCGGAGGAAATTGCTTTTGCTATCACTAACTAGTTTCAAATTATAATTTGAAATTTGTATTGAATATGCTATTTATTTTAAATTTAAATACAATTATATTAAATTTGACAAATATAAATGTCAAATCTAAGAAGAAAGAATTAAGAAGATATACTTAGGAAATCAAAGAAGATATACTTAGGAAATCCATTAAATGAACTTGACCCTGACTTTAATGATGTTTAGATTTAAGTTATTTTAATTGATTATTCTTTAAATTGCACACAATTTCAAAATTTTAAAGCCACAAACTGAATTTGAATTTAAATCGTTTACTCCATTTTTTATTATAGTAACAGTATTTGCTACTACTTAATTAACATCAGACTTTTTATAAATTCCAAGCTTGATCAATCGTGTACGATCATATTTTTAACGATATTGTTAGAACAAAACCCACGTCAAACATTATATACTGACAAACTGAGATTAAAGTAATTTGTTTACGTCAAAAAGTCATTCGCTCCAGAGGCTTGAAACTCAGTGTTTGATTGCATGAGAATCGAGTTATTTATAACCCATCGGAAAAATATTTTTAGACTGCGCAATGGTTTCCAACGTTATAATTCTATTTCTAGGCACTTTCCTAAAGGCGAAATGAATTGGAAGTCTCTCAAACGCATGAGGATAAAAATATATGGATTTTTGTCTTCGACATAAAAAATCGTTTTAGGCTTAGAAACCTTTTTTTCTTGAAGAGTGAAGTTTAAAGACTGGACTGTAAATGTCAAGAATTAAAGACAGAATTTGAATATTATTAGTAGTGTATACATCGATTCTATTACTAATAAATAAATAAATAACGTCTTTATTTTGGAGCGATTTTCAACGTACAGTAGAACCTCGATTAACCGTCACTCTTTTATCCGTCACTCTCTGTTATCCGTCACTGCTTCCGGGCTCGCAATATGTTGTAAATTGGCGTCGCGCAAAGCACGGAAGAAAGTGCAAGCGCCATTGTGATCGAACGCGACTGTCCGCGGCTAATGACCATGAGTTTACGCCGAAAATCACCACTCCCACTCAAAGAGTGGTATGGGGGTGAGCGAGTTATTTATTAATCATTGGCATGTTGATTTTTTTGGTTATACGACACGCCTCGCAGTTCAGCGTTACACGGTGTTTGCTGTTACACAGTGTGTAGCTAGATACGTACTGTTAATCAACTGCAGTACAGTAACTGTTGATTGTTAATGATGGCTGAAAAACGAATACGAGTCGTACCAAAAAATAGGTAGGGCAGGACCAAAAAATCAAAATTATTAAACGTTTGGGGAAGGGCGAAACAGCTACAAGTATCGAGCTGATTTATGGTGTTGGAGGACTCATTTAAAAGATGACGGACTATCTTTTAATGTGAGGTTATGTAATTCCTTACGAACACTGAATGAGCTCAACATACAGTTTAGTAGGCCTGTAATTACCATTTTATGAATGTAATTTAAATATTAATATGTATTATCCACTTATACAGGGTTTAATTTCTTCCGAAATATTTTAAATCTACGTATTGAACAGGTTTATAGTTAATTTCTGTTAACCGTCTATTCTCTTAACCGTCATACTCCCGGTCCCGAGAGTGACGGTTAATCGAGGTTCTACTGTATACAGTTGTTTTTCAAAACAACTCAAGTCACAAAATCAAACTTATAATAATAACAAAAATTTATAAAGCTATTTAAAATTTAAAATAATTATCTTCTAAAAATGCCTTAAAACTATTTTTAAAAGAGGGGTAGCTTAAGGACTTCATTTGTTGAGGGACACTGTTGTAGATCTGAGGAGCGAAATAGGAGAACGCATTTCTGCCAACCTCAACCGTAACCCTTGGCACCTCAAGCAGCTGTCTTGTCGTGTGTGCCGGTCCCTGATCTCCGAGCGAACATTCAACAAACTTCTGAGGTACGGAGGGGTGCCTGATTGCAAGATTTCATGCACTAAGCATGCCACCTCGAACCTGAAGGAAAGCTTTAAAGGAAGTACCCTAGCTGCCTTCCGAGACTGACTTATATGGTCAAATTTCCTCAAGTCATATACAAACCTTAGGGCTTAAATAATAGCTTTAAGCCTCGGATGTAAATTTTGTTTCCTAAAAAATTCACAAACCGAGCTCTCCCCAACGACATCGTAATTATTAAGATCTGTTCAGATCTGTACGAGAGGTCTCGAGTGTTGATACTGTGAGAGTTTACAAACCACTAAGGCATTTGTCAAGTTTAGATAGACGCACCTAGACATACGTTCACCCTTTTGTTTGCGGAGACTACCTTCTGACAGGCAGAGTACTCATCAATTTTAAAGGTACAGTACAAAAAGTTACATGAAATTTGTGAAACAAGTTTACCTGCACTCTGTTGTAAATTATCTCGGCAATAGAGATAGTGTAGCGCCTGCATCGACTGTGAGGCCACACAGGTGCAACCCTCTGTGCAAGGGGTTGCTTCATGGCAAATGCAGGAAACCTTCTGGTGTGGGGTATATTTTTTTAATTTTACGTATCATTCATAAGTATATATCATAAGTTAAGACTAGTATCGAAGAAAAATATCCATTTTAAATTTAATCTTACTAAGCAGCCCAAACTAATAACCAACAGAATTACTTTTACACAATTTCAATAGCAATAAGAGAAATTTGCTTTTGTATTTCATTATATTCTATTTTTATACTAAGCTACAGTTCACGGTTCACAGATAATTGTTAAAAAACTTTTAATCTATCATTACAAGCCCATTTGCAAATATCATAAGCGTGGAGCAAAACAATTAAAATCGTGGTTACATTATAAAAAAAAGTTACAGTTTAAGTTCATGTACATTTTGTTTCATTGTAACTTTATTATGTTCATGCATATGCTGTAAAATGTTCATGTATATAATCATGAGAGATGGCAATGATATAATACCAACTGATGGACTCGCATATCAATCAATAACCTATCATCAAACAAATCAGCTGGTAACATTTGAACATAATTCAAACATTAAATTTATACACGAACACCGTAGTAGTAATCTAATAAATAACTTCTCGTTAGCTTAGGACCTACACCTGCAAAGCTTAGGACCTACACCTGCAAAAAATAAGCCACTTTTTTCAAATATTTCCTTACAAATCGGGAGTTCAAAATTTAGGTTACACACTAAAAGGTTTATCTAGAAAATTTAGAAATACTGAAATTCACCATAAAAATATTTATGTCCACAGATATATATATCCTGATATTTATATTATAATAATAGGGAAATATTTTTTAGTGACGGTAGCAAAGCAAAAGTTGTTTGCTAAGATATTTAGAGAAAACTTTTGTTCATTTATAATCATTATAAAATTTTAAATCAAAGTTTTTGTTGGAAAGAGAAGACTACGCACATGATTACAAGTGTTAATCCCGGTCAATGTTATATGTCAATGAATATCGAATGAAGCGTGATATCCCTCCGCCTTTACGTATTCACATCACGCTCCCACATACATGGTTCGGTCACGGGAAATTTGTTTAATTTATTGTGCCAACCAACGCACACTTGATAAGGATTTGATTAGTGAAAGTTGCTAATTTCTTATTTGATAGGATATTTTTAATTTGTTTTTTACAAACAATTCGTGGGGACTATTCAATAAGTGCTCAAATGATTTTCTAGGACAGCAAAAACCACATGGTGGGTGAATATATGATTGTTTTTTTTATTCACCCAAAAATCATTAAGGATATTCACAGTGATTTTTCTTTGTTATTTTGGTCTGTTGATACACTCTGTATATCATTTAAAAATTGTTTTTCTAGCTTTCAGCTTTAGGCTATAGAGTTACTAAACAAATGCGTTAATTATTTATATAAAATAACATAACTTTTTATAATTAAAAAATATTAAAGTGTTCCGTTTACTGCCTTGTGTGGTTTGAGGCTTTCTTAAGATCTTCAGAGGTAAATTTTTTTGCGTGAATAAAGTTTATTGTAGAAAATAATCGCCTTCAGAAAACATTATTAATAAAGTTAAGTAAAATTATTAAGATCTTAAGTTAGTTGCGTGCCTACTTTTTTTAAGAAATAAAAATGACATGTCTTTTTGAGATGATTGCCTATCTGAATTACTGGTATAAATTCCCTATGATACTCATTGTAATTAGAATAACGAGTCAAAGTACGACAAAAATTATAGTTTAACTTTTTTATTTGGCTAAAGGAAAAATATTAGTAAAATATTAACTACCGCTAAAATTTGTTTCAAAATATATTCAAAGTAAGAAAACTCCTATAAAAGAAACAGTTAAAATTATGGGTGTTGCAATCTTTGTAAAATAAATTAAATATCTAGGCTAGTACTCATTCAGATTAAGAAAGCTCCTGTAAAAGAAAAAGTCAAAATTATGGGTGTTAAATCTTTGTAAAATTCATTAAATATGTAGGCTAGGTCATTTAGTTTGTATAAAATTAAAATGCAAGCACGTTGAAAAAATTCAGAAGTAAAAATTTAAACTCTCTATTCAACAAAAAAATCATATACAAATGGAAAACTAACCATTTTATAACCCATTTAATTTAAGCTAGTTTAGATCCCTGTATAAAACGCAAACATGTGTTAGTAACATCATTTCCTGAAGTTTATCAACCGCAAGAGTATAAGGCGATCTTCTCTCAGCACAAGAGATTAATCAAGATGGAATTACAACTTGGCATTATGCAGTAACGCGATTTGCCTCATTATCATGTATCTTGTCATTGAACTAAAGCTGCGTTGACTACCCGGTCTACTCGTTGCCTTTGCCTAATTATCTATATGGGTAGACTTTCATAAGCAGGACTTAAAAAACCGAATGAAAACATCGAACTGGATACTATCGATATTTCTTTTGTTTATATATTTAGATTGTAAAACATAATCAATTCTAACCATAGGAATAATCAATTGTAAACGATCTCAAATGGTGTATAAAATAGTAAATGATTTGATCATCAATGTAGGTTACATGTTTTTAATCATAATTATAGCCAAACAGTTATTTGTATATTCAAACAAATAAGAATTTACTATAGAAGAAAAACTTAACCAAAACCAATTTGAAAATGACAATCATCAGTCAACCAAGCAGACGACACTAGCGACTGACAGTGAATCAAGTGCAAAATGGTGAACAATGTGGAATATTTTAAGTATGTTAGATTAGTTAAAGGTAGTCGAGTTTTGTTATTAGAGTTAATAATGAGTTTAATTCATAGTACCTGGTGGACCGAGCCTTGCTCGGTGTTATTTCATGTTTACCAGTTCATCCAGTTACTAGAAAATATTTCAATGTCATAAAATTTATCCATATAAACCTTTTTTTTGCTCCATGGACTCTTCATCCCACCTGCTGTATTTTCCCTTGATAGCTGTCGATTCCAAACAGCTGTTATGATCACTTCATTTGTTTACACTTTCCTTGTTTATTTTCGTTGCTATTACGGCAACCCATAAGGCCAATGTTAAAATTTTACAACTTTAAAATTCTATTTATTACGTTATGAGATTTTCTCTGACCAAGTAATCTGCGTAAAAGACGTTTTTGAGTCATAAATTACTTATTTCTAGACTTTGAAGGAAATCCTCGGAGCCGTTTTTGAGATAAATGTGCAAGCATACAAGCAAGCAAGCAAGCACGATAACATTACTCATATAAGAGTATAGGATAGCTAGACTAGTACAGGTTTAGACTAGTAAGCTGATATGTTTATATGTTCTTTTGTTAGAACACGTGACATAAACAACGATGGATATATTGAAATATCGATAGTATTTAGTTCGATATTCCCATATATCGATAGTATTAAGTTCGATGTATTTCGATGTTTTCATTCGGTTTTTGGAGTCCTTATGAAAGTCTACCCCTATATGGGTAGACTTTCATTATCAGCATTCAATATACCGGGAGTCCACAAATTATATTTACAAATTTAATTATTAACTAGAGGCTTGAAGGGGCTAATATCCCCTAAATATAATCCTTCTTTTATATAGTGCAAAATACCTTCTTAGAAAATAGGCTTTTGGATCCACAAAATTATGATTATATCTAGCATTTGGTTTTAAATAAACAAAGCAGACCTTTTTACATCCCAATGGTTTTAAAATGACAGCTATTTTACGTTATTTCTCATTTTATAGTAATCTTAAAGCAATTTCAGTATTTTTCCCGCGTCCCTGGGATGGAGACCTTCAATTTCAGCCCCCTCCCATCATCCTGCGACCTTCCAAACGCCCACAATTTCGGCGCAAAAATTTCCCCTACGTAATTATATATATATAAATAATTTGGTATTAAATCTGCATCGTTATAACATAAAGTAAACAAACGTACTTAACTTTTTATAATTTTATATTATGAAAAAACTCAAACCCTTAATTCTTGTAAAATCGTAAAATCTTAAATTTAAATTTTTATTTGTTATAGTACATTGGACGTGCATAGTTAGCTGCATTTTGAAAAAAATCCCACATGTCAACATCTAGCATGTGGTTTTGAATCAAGCATTAGCACCACATGTTTAATGTAAACAAAGCAAACGTTTTTCAATCCAAATGCATTTAAATGGAAGATATCTTTCGTTTTTTCTCATTTTCTGGTAGATTTGGACACAATCTGATATTTTTCCCGACCCCCTGGGACCGAGACCTTTAATTTGAGCCCTCTCCCATCATCCTGCGAGCTGTCAAATTCTCACAATTTTGATTTAAAAAGTCGCTTACAGAATTAATAATATAGAAGATAGATAACAGCATTATACATGAAATAAGAAAATATAATTTATTCTACTGAAAAGGATTATTTACAAAGTTTTGGTTACATATTATAAAAAAGGTTAACCTAACTCTACATGTGTTAGGAGTAGGAGTGTAAATAAAAGGATTATTTACTAAGTTTTAGTTGCATACAATAAAAGGTTAACCGAACTCAACGTGTGTTAGGAGTAGGAGTGTAAGTAAAAGGATTATTTACAAAGTTTTAATTACATACTATAAAAGGTTAACCTAACTCAACATATTTTAGGAGTAGGAGTGTAAGTAAAAGGATTATTAGTACAAGGTTTTGGTTACATACTATAACAGGTTAACCTAAGTCAACATGTGTTAGGAGTAGGAGTATAAGTAAAAGGATTATTTACAAAGTTTTAGTTACATACTATAAACGGTTAACCTAACTCAACATGTGCGCCATCCTTGGAGTGCTCTCAGTAGTTCTAGACGATATTCAAGCTCTCTCCAAGTATTGCGCAGATGATTCTCATCAATTGTTTGAAATTTATCTATCATTCTTTGCCGAAGTTCAACAAGATTCTGAACCTTTGTTCTATACAGGGTGTCTCCCCTAAGTTGTCTCAAATGGATTGCGGACGAACTAGTAGTCCTACATAGATGAAACAAAATCATACTCCACTAAATCGACCGCAAGGAACAACATAAAAATATTTTTATGCTTTTTAAAATACAGGGTGTTCCAAAAACCGGGGGTCATGGGTTCGAATCTCAGAATTTTTAAATGTAAACATATGTCATGTTATGCATCGTTTTAAAGCTCTAAACAAGACGAACAGTTTGGTGGAAACAGAATTCACTTATCTTTATTCATTACAAAATGGCGGCCATTTTAGTGAAAAATATTGGTATTTACGGAATACCCTGTATCTCGAGAACTACAAAACGTATTTTTGGTCTGTTTAAACAATATTAATCCTCGTTAACTCAGCTTTAATTTGATATACGACATGCCAACATTTAAAAAATAAAAGTTTTTGACAGAGCATTTTATTTTGTTTTAATGTTGGTAGCCCTGAAAGTCAAAAAAATTAAATGGCAACATATGTCAAATAGCACATCATTTTACAGGTCTTGCAAAGACCAACAACTTTTCAATTTACACCTAGCTGCTACCTTTGGTGGTTTTGTAGTTATAAGCGAAGAACTCCATTTTACCATATAAAGCCCATGTTAAAAATGTAGTCTTCAGGGCATTTAAATTTGCATCAGTTAAACCTAAGTACTGCACATTTAACATGGGCTTTATATGGTAAAATGGAGTTTTTTGCTTATAACTACAAAAGCACCAAAGATAGCAGCTAGGTGTAAATTGAAAAGTTGTTGGTCTTTGCAAGACCTGTAAAATGATGTGCTATTTGACATATGTTGCCATTTAAATTTTTTGACTTTCAGGGCAACCAACATTAAAACAAAATAAAATGCACTGTCAAAAACCTTTATTTTTTAAATGTTGGCATGTCGTATATCAAATTAAAGCTGAGTTAACGAGGATTAATAATATTTTAACAGACCAAAAATACGTTTTGTAGTTCTCGAGATACAGGGTATTCCGTAAATACCAATATTTTTCACTAAAATGGTCGCCATTTTGAAACGAATAAAGATAAGTGAATTCTGTTTTCACCAAATTGTTCGTCTTGTTTAGAGCTTTAAAACGATGCATAACATGACATATGTTTACATTTAAAAATTCTGAGATTCGAACCCATGACCCCCGGTTTTTGGAACACCCTGTATTTTAAAAAGCATAAAAATATTTTTATGTTGTTCCTTGCGGTCGATTTAGTGGAGTATGACATCTATGTAGGACTACTAGTTCGTCCGCAATCCATTTGAGACACCTTAGGTGAGACACCCTGTATACTGCATCCTTAACAAACCCCAAACGAAGAAATCCATTGGAGTAACATCAGGGGAACGAGAGAACCCAGCAACACACTTTGCCTTATCTTCCGGAGAGAATGCCATTTACATTCATTTCGCTGTTAAGGTTACACGCAAATGATTAACAACAATGAAAACTTGACCCATATAAACTTGAGAACATTTTTTTTTTATAAAAAACAAACACCACAGAAATGTTACTATTACTTTTTATTCCACATACATTTAAAATTGTAAAGATAATATATAGACACCCGGTATATTAACTTCAGTTTAATAAGACCAGCATTCGAATTCAGTTAATGTTTTGGTAATGGTTTAATCAAAATCAAATGTACCGGGACATAATGTCAGGTGGATAATTTAACTGCCTACAGAAAAAAGGAACGTATCCACATTTTTGTCACATTTGGTTCACAGTTCAGGGGCTTCAACTTGAATTTTATAAATTAAATAAATACTTTGTTACTAAATATGTGGCATGAAAAATTTGAACTCCGCACCTTACTTAAAAGTTGTTTCTCAATCCAAATTAAACACGAAATCAGCTGCATAATTAATCTCGAAGTTGATAATTTAATACCGTGTGGTATACTATTAATACTGTGGTAGGTATTATGAAAAGACAATTTCTTGTTTATAACCATTGCATACAACTTTTCCTCTCTATTCAGGCGATGTACATTTTATTCAATAAAAAAGTAATCCTTGGAGGCGGGATGTTGGAGTTCGCTCCCTAACAGCTCCATCTAAGTTTGATCGGGAAAGGCGGAAGTTATGTTTGGCCCGAAAAAACTTGGCGTGATTCTTAAAAGTGAATATCTACAAGGAAGTATTACAAAAAATTAATCGTATTTACGTGAAGTACTGCGTGTTCTTCGCGTTTCTTAGTCTAACTTAGAAAATTTATTTGGAAATATTTTAATTACAGCCTTGTAACCTCTTTTAGTAAAAGTATGAAAAAGATTAGTTTAGATTTTTCTTGTCTTTAAAAGTAGCAAGCTCAATATGGAAGTTTTATCCCAAAGTTAAACTGAGGTTTCGATGATATTGGAAATTGTGTGTACTTGGCGGAAACTTCCGCAGTTTTTAACATCATTACCTTATTCTTATAATATTTTTATTAACCATGTTATATTTTCGTCTAATGAATACACGAACTTTTTTGTATTTATACGTTTTATTTTGAAATTGATTTTCCCAAACGGAACACTGTCAATGAAAGATCGAATGCCTCATGACCTAGGAGAGAATTATTTGATTTTGAGAATGATGATTGATTATTTACGTGGGTTTGCTTCCCAAAGTGTAAAATCTTTTTTAATCACTGAAATATAGGTTAAAATATCCTTCCTCTGACTGGTTTTGAAACCTCACACACAGTCCATTCCGTCCTCGCGTCACAACAAAGAGCAACCGAAGTTCACAACTGCTGATTGGATCACACACAGGCTAGTTAGCCGAGGTCCCGTCTCTGGCATCTCTTCATAACAAACAAAAAACTGCCTCATTATTCGCTCTTATACAGCAGATGAATTACTTAGGTGCGACATTTTTCTCGATTTCAAATAGCTTTCCAGTAGAAACTGATATTTCACTCGTATCTACTTCACGATAAGTTTTTTTGAACCAAGCCAGATTGTATAATGTGACTTGCATCCTTCTATCTTTTTATTATATGCGGGCCAATTGAGATAACGACTCTTTCAATATGTACCTAATTGAATAATAGTTTTTAATTAATTGATTTTGTAGTTATTTTGGTTTGAGGTGATGCAGAAATAACGAGGCATAATGTCTATGTCTATGGATATGTAATTGCATGTAATATGTTAAAAAAAAAAACTATTCTCATTCTTACATAAGAACACCTCGAAGAATGGGTTAGTGAATAATATATTTCTTGTGGAAGTCTTGTTGATTCATGTAAGGTTGGAATTAAAGGTTTTCATAAATTTCAAAGAAACCTTTTGATCGAAAAAGAATTCGATGATGTTCAGAAATTCCTATCTACCTCAAATTTTAATAATGTGATTTAATGTGATTTTTTATTCGATGAGCTGTACTTATTGCATTAATTTTATTGACTGCTATTATTATTATTGTTGTTATTTTGTATCATACCTTTGACGATTGGGATATGCTTGTAATGTATTTTATTCACGAATAAAGAATGCCTATGTCTTGTAGAGTTGCAGTAAAAAGAGTTACGATTTATTAATTTATTCATGCACAAAGTCACAAAGTACACCATATACAAGGAGTTTTCTTAATGGTAGGTGACATGTCAAACCACAAATCCAAGTTACAAATTTAAAAATTCGTCAACGTTATAAAACATATGGTCCTTAAGGTATCTAATAAGTTTAGTTTTAAAACTTTTAATGGAAGTTTCGTTGCGAATATTGAGGTAGTTTGTTATATAATCGGCTGCCTGTATAAAATGGAGTTCTTTCAAAAACAGTTGTTCTGTGTATGGGAAGATGAAGATGATTATTTCTAATGGGATAACTATGTCCGGATTTTAAAAGAGGAAATTTGTGAGGATTATCTTTAACAAAGAGAAGGGTTTGTAAAATAAAAATGCATGGCATTGGCAGTAAATCAAGTTTTTTGAAAATGGGTTTAGAAGAAGCTCTATAGCTAGATTGTGTCATAGTTCGAACGATGCACTTTTGTATTTTAAATACGGCAGAACTGGTTTGTGAATTACCCCAAAAGATTATACCATACATTAAATATGAATAAATACAGGCATAATAAACCATTTTGAGATATTCAATACTGAGAATCTTTGACAAAGACAAAATAAGAAAGTGGCCCCTACTTAAAGTATTTGTGAGATGAACAATGTGAGAATCCCATTTTAAAGAAGAATCAATATGTAATCCCAAGAAATTATGAACTTTTGATGTGCTAATTAAAGGTGTGAGGTAAGAATCATCTGAGAATCTGGAATTTGAATAATTTAAATGAAAATTAATTGCAAAAGTCTTTTCCTTGTTTAAAAGAAGACCATTAGCTTGAAACCATGAATTCATTGTTGATAGATCATTTTGTAAATTTTGAAGAAGACCTACCTGAGTGGAGTGTTTGGTAATAGAAGAAGAAGATTTAACTGAACATTTTAATAAAACTTTTTCAGACTTACACCTCTTATTAGAAAGTTACAGATAAGAATCTCCCACTGAAAACTAATAAAAAAAAGCATTCTGATAAAATATTGAATAAAATAGAAATATTAAAAAAAAATTATTTGTCCTACAGAATCTTTTCGGCGAAAATATAATGTAACACCTACGCGTTGCAGATTCTAGTTTGTGGGGATGAGACTAAAAAGTTCCAATATTGTCAATGTAAACAGCGTTTTCAATATCATCGATAGCTACGTTTGACTTTGAGATAAACTTTCATATTGAGCTTGTATTTTTTATTAGCTCGTTTTCAAGGAAAAGCCAAGAGAACGAAATTTTAACATCGGGAAATCATTATCATAATTATAAGAAAAGTCGTAAAATATTGTAATGGTTGTTAAATAGGGGAAAGTAATTTACGAATAAACAAAGTAAACTGAATATATGTTTTACCAGAGGCACAGGTAATGATTTCGCTTTCCGTCACTGCTTCGGTATGTGTGTATGTACGTAAGGCAATAATTGAAAAAAGTAGTTGCACAGATTATTATTAGTTATACAAAAACATTTGAAAGCTGATCGAAAATACAAGATTAAATTCTAAAGAAAATCTCTTGAATCTTTTTTAACGATTTCGTTTATCAAATCGTAAAAAAAGATTAAATCAACATCTTGCAATCAGAAAAATGCATTTTCTCCGATAGCGGATGGTGTAAGGTGTTCTCCGACCACAGGTGGCGCTAGGGACAGTAGCTGATCCTTCGGTACCCGAGTCACAAGTCCTAGAAACTTAAACAGAGCGATCTCGAATCAATGCGGCTTTCACTGACATTAAACTCGTGATTTAGTTTTCAGATTATTGATGATCGGTAGGTTTACTATTTTTGATAGGAATAGAGATTTAAAATACTACTTTTGCGAGTGTATGAGTTTTTATCGAGGGCTAGTACGTAAAAACCCCTTGGTTATACTATTAAACATAGGCATTTCATTAATTTCACAGTCCATTAATTAAAATTTAGACCTAACTACCGTTTCTAAATTACAATCTAATACGATTTCCTTCGATACCCTTTCCATACTTTGATTTAAATACAAGTTTGTGCTCCTACTATAACTCTAATTAACACGCAAGAATTTGTAGATATTCCTTTGAAACCCAGTTGCAATTATAATTTTGAATTTGATAAATGTACTATACAAATCTTCTGTATTTTACTTGATCCACAATCTCAGTCCTAGAAACAATGTCGCATTTCATAGAAACCGCGAGTCAACAGGCAGCTGGTGATTAAAAGACAATATTAACAAAGAGCAATTCCACCGTGGACAAACCGTTGTTGAACAATTCCAACATGGCGACACCACTAGCGTGTTGAAACAACGGCTAATACTCGGACAGAGAAATACCATTCAACTCTATCTTGATTCTTATTGGGGAAAAAGCCCAGAAAATTAATAAGTCCAGCTCAATTTCAAATTGGTATGTGGTGAGCCTTCAAACATTATGATAACTTCTTTGTTTGAAACTCATTGTTGGTAATGGTGATTATGTTTTGATTTTGATTTGAAAATTCAATCAAGTCATTGGATTCACGTCTCGTATTCAAAACATTCTTTTGGTGTCATACCGTCAGAGCCAGCGATTACAAATAGTTTCAAAGGGACCTTGAATGAATCTCGGCACACATTTGTAGTTTCTCACTAAGGCGTTATGTCCTTAGTTTCCTTTTAAGCGAATTTCCCCTATAGGCAAGAAGCTGTACTCATGGTAAGACATAAGCCCGAGACCATGATAACTTTTCGTTTTGGGGCCCCCAGAAGCAATAAACACTATTCGCTCATTTTCATAAATATATTTATGTGAGTGCGCGCGCGCGTGTGTGTTTGTGAGAGAGAGAGTTTCAGCGCGATAACTCGCGTAAAAAAATGGTCCGATCTTAATGAAATTTGCCATGGATGTGTAAAGTAGTAATTTATTCGGACGAATTCGTAAACCAGCCCGATCGGACAACCGGAAGGGGGGTAAAGGGGGGTAAACCCCCCAAACATGGGTTTTTTGAGTATTTTACATAGAAAAATAAAGATAATCCAATTTTTGTTGGCACCACTGAATTCAGCTAAAAAACAAACAATTTGGTATTCTGAATCACTGCTCTATGTCCATTAGTTACCGAGATATTGAAAGTGGTAAATGTAGTGCGATGTCCAAATGTTAACCTTATGGCAAATAAGTAAAATTCTATATCTCGCTTATTTCTCAACACAACTTGATAAAACTTGGTAAATGGCTTCTTCTAGTTCAGATTTACTAAATATTGAGTTTAAACCACCCAGTTTTAATATACCCGTAGCAGAAACCTGCATACTCATTCCCCATGTTATTCTTATGAAGCTTACAAAAACATGTCATGTCTTGCTATGTTGGATTGAAATATGTTGTTTTGCACTTGAAATTCGCTGATTATGCAGGTCTGCTGCAACGGGGGTATTTTACAATTTATCGGCTAAAGCAGACTTAGTTTAACTCTGCTGCCATTAAAACTCCCTTCAGGTTGTGAATCGAACTTGGAGACCTTGGTGCTTGTTCGTGGATAGGCAATACGATCGATTATTGAGAATATTATACAAACTTTCGAAAGTTTTACGTGGAAACCTCAAGACAGTGTCAAGTAGATAAATTACTTCTTTATTGTCTGTTGTAGATTCTGGAAGTCCCCGGGGTGAATCCAGGCATAAGACCTACTTCGGTTAATGTACTCACTATATTATAACTATTTAATCCTTAAAAACCAAACTATTTTCTCCTCTAAATGAAAAAAAACATAACTCGAGTTTCACTGCGCAATCAGTATAATTTGACATAACTGTTTCTGATTTTGCCAGCTTTAAGTTACCTAACAGGATAAGACAGTAGCTTGTCATAACGGCTTTAAGTTTCAAAACAACTCCTTCAGGAACAAACTCCAGGAAGCTGGTAAGACCAGTTCGAGAACGTCGCGATACAGATTAGAATTGTATGTAGCCCCTCGCAGGGGACAGAGCTTGATTAGCAGTACATGTGGCATCTCGGTGGTGGAAGAATTAGATTAGAATAACATGTAGACTTTGCAGGTTACAGATTTAGATTATTACATTATATAGCCTCTTGGGAGGTAAAAAAATAATTTTTAATTATAGCAGCCTCTCGCAGGTTACAGAGTGTAATTAGTATTGTATGTACTTTCACGTAGGTGGCAGAGTTAGACTAGCAGTATATGCAGCCTCTTGTAGGTGACGGAGGTAGATTAGCAGAGTATGTAGCCTCTAGCCGGTGACAGAGTTATATTCAAATTCAAATCCAAAATTATTTATTTCGCACAAAAAAACTTTACAAATCAGGAAGCTTGAGTATAAAAGAATACAATTTTTTACAAAATAAATAAACTTGCGAAATTAATTTCCACAAGGGAAGACCCGTGCGTGGAAATGAGTTGTTAAGGAAGGAGCTGATTATTTAATATTTAATCATTAAAAAGAAAAAAATCAAAGACAAACTTATTGCGCTGGGGGGAAAACATTGGCAATGATGGACGGACTGACCCCCCCACCCCCCACCTAAAAAAACATAACTACACATACACTATACCATTCTCTCACACTTAGTCAATCATACCGACAGCTGGAAAAATCAATGCCTGTAAATCGAAAACAAGATCCGTTCGGAACCCTGTCTCCGAATGTCAGTGAGCCATTTCCGTGATCTTTTTTTGTACACCGTCACAGAACATTCGTAGTTCCGTAAATGTAGCCTCAGCATGTAGATCAGCAGAGTATGTCCCTCTCATAGGTGAGAGAATTAGATTAACAGAGTATGTAGTCTCTTTAGATTGACAGATGTTGCAGCCTCTCGTATGTTACAGAGTGAGGTTAGTATATGTATACTCGCAGGTGACGGAGTTGATAACAGTAATGAAGTTACTGCTGCGACCGTGGTTGGAATACATCAGCCCGTGTACACGTTCGTCACAACTCGTTTATACAACACCCCCGACACAGCCAGCTGTTGTAGATCTAACTACGACGCGACGGTGAGAAAGATGAGTAGACAGACCTACAAAGATTATATTTAATTAGTTATGCATTGATAGTAAAAATAGTTATTTTTCCATTTTATTTGCTTTTTTAAATACGTTTAATTTCTGTTTCTTTGCTATATTTAAAAAATAGTTAAATTGTTGAAGTCCCACTAAAACTTTCAACTATTTTAATGAATTCCACGATTTTGGTACATTTGTTTATAATATTCCGCCTTATCTCGTATGATACTCAAAATCATGGCAACCCCACTACATTCTTTAATAGGGTTTAATAGGGAGGGGGTTCCTATCCATAAATTTACATTTATACAATTGTTTAAAGATTAAATTATTTGTATTTTTAGTAAAATAAGTGCGTGTTTTAGATCAATTTTTATGGATATGTAAAATTGAAGTTTTTGGGTTGTTTTATTGAAGACTCCGTATATTATACAAAATCCTGATTGTGTTATGTATTTAAAATTATTTTGTGTGGAGCATTGTATATTATATTCTGTGAATTCATGTAATAAAGATTCTTATTCTTATACCACTAGTAAATTGTTATAAGTTTGTTAATAGTGAAGTTTATAGATCAGTATATTTTTATTAAGTAATTTTTTTAATTAGAACTAGACCTTGGTTTTAATATATGATTGTCAGGGCCAAATTATGTTGTATTTGGTAAAATATTTTTATTTCGGTGCCTCGTCAGTCATCTGGTCTGCTCTTTTCGGAGTCACAACTCGATAACGGCTGGACGTATTTTAAAATCCTACCAAATGTTTTTGCGTAGATTTTCTTAAAAGTTTCAGTACTTCAAGAAAGGGTATCTCTTAAGTGAAAACCATCGCCATAAGATAAATCTCAATTTAATTTGTTTACATCTAAAGAAATGAACCTGCTTTTAAATAAGTCTAAAGGTCAACAAATTGTAACACTTTTATAACGAAAATCACTGTAGTAGTTCGCTTGCGTGCTTGCAAGCGAACTACTACAGACGAGTAGTGAACGAGACGAAATATAAACGAGTAAATATTAAGGATCCTTAAAATTGTAGTATCAAACCAAATGCTATCTAAAAAAGTGCCAATATAAGGTACCCCAGAGCTCACGCCTGTGACTTAACTGTGAGATGGATACATCAACACCACGCGTGTTGTCATTATGTATTCACATCATGATGTACCTGGGCTACAGAGTTGTAGTTTGGCTAACCATCTCAACTGTTGGTAATACAGCTCCATTTCCATTGCTAATATAGTTTGGTAAAAGTACGAAGTTGTTTTTGTCATATCAAACTGCTTTCCCTAGAAACCCATGATATTATTTACATCATACTACACTGAAATATCTGTTTACTGTGCCTTACTCTTAACTGGAAAGTTACTCTTTGCCGATAACTGCACGGTAAATTTACCCTGCAGTGCACAGTAAATTTACCGTGTACTAGGAAACGGAAATTATAGAAGTAAGCAATCAAAACAATCAGCTGATTGCAACAAACCGATGTTTAATGCATGTTTATTAGTTACTTTAGAGGAATGTAGTGGCGGCACTAATAGCAGTAGTAAATGTTGGTTTGTTTATTATAGTTTAGTTTTTTTAAGAATTGAGAAACATAATGGGCTATGCAAGATATACCTTATGGTTAAAAATGAGATTTTTTCTGAGTAGTATGACCGGTAAGTTATACCGTACTGCCATGAAAATCCCGCACTCGTCTCTGGCTCGCTCGGGAACTATTATGATCGTCCGGTAAAACAGTACTTACCGGTCTAGGAAAGTAATATACTTCTACTGTAATACAAGGGGTTATTCCAGTTCAAAGTACAGTTTTGTAATAAGTTACGTTTGCATAATAATCAATCATAACACTTATTTATTACAATGTACATCTAATGTGATATTTGAATTAGGCTCTTTTAAAATGCCAGCATTGTTCAGTAGACTATCCATTGTTTTAAGTTTTGTGTAATGTTGTTTTTTATTGCTCCCTTACAACTATCGATCAATTATATGAATATACTATCCACATTTGTTTTAGGGAGGATGGTTTATGGCTTTAACAAATACTAACAAGAGTATTCCGGCCAGGATCGTGTGTTAATCAAAAGCAGCATTTAAAGTAATGTATCCCTTTATAATTTATTGGGGAAGAATCCATAAAGTACGTTCCACGTACAATTCCTTTTATATTAACTCTTAAGTCAGCTATGTTCAATTCCCACCTAGTTACCTTTAGTTTCTGAATGTTAGTCCATACACTAATTTTTAAAACTACTAAAAATATCCTATATAGAAAGTCAACACAGAAGTTGATTCGACCGAAGCGCTCTAACAATGTCGTACAGTAACTAGAGTGATAGTTTCTGAGGGTAGTTTTGTAATCAACAACTCCAAACTTTCCGTTGTCGCGTTGGTATTGATGTCTTACGTCCATCCACTATCGTTTCCTGAGAATCCGTTTTTAGTAGTTGTAACTGTATTGGTAGATATTGGGCTAACATCCCGCTATTTTAAATCACAATGTTGAAATGACCACTTAGGAACTGTATTGTTCGTGTTGCCTTCTGACTTTCTGGTGTCTGGTTTACAGTTTTATCAGGTCGCACAAGTGCTTCTGACATCCCCTATCGACTTTCACGTCAGCAAGGTTCGAAGCTTCCAAAGCAAGGTGGCAATCTGAGATTAAAATTTCATGTATCCTGACTGGGAATTGAGCCCGGGAGTTATGGGTAGTACGCCAGTTTTCTCAACCAATTCTGCTGACTTTGCGTTAATTCACTACTACCATCTTCTTTCGCTTTTAACTATAACCACCGATACTGTTTAAATTGTGTTTATTTTTGTTTATTCTTTTAACAGTATGTAACCAATTTTAATAAAACACAAACTAAATAAAAAGTTATAAAGACGATACAAATTTAATTAGAGCACTCACATGAAACCGTCAACATGAAAACGTCTAAATAAGGTAGGTTAAGTTAGATTGGGTTGGTTTAGGCTTTTAAATATAGTAGGACTAAAAATTGATTAATTTATTATATTGCACGCAACAGTCTGAAGTGACGGTAGTATGCAGGCCCGGTCATCGGGAAGCGTTCAGGAAAACCGTTAAATGATTCATAGTTAATTAATCAAAAAATTGAAAAATTAATGAAAAATACACCGACATAATCATTTTATTTCTTATCACCTTTCCAGCGCCCATAGTTCACAATTACATGGTTACCCGGATCCACTAACAATCAAAAATGGAATACGCTTGCAAAAACTCAGTATATGTTTTACAATCTTTCACACTTCATCTAGACTTTTCAAACTTTGAACTTGGGTGAAGTCAACTTCGGATCGGTACAGGTAACAGGTAACAGGTAACTGGTAACTGGTAACTGGTAACAGGTAACAGGTAACAGGCAGTTCCGGCGGCAATCCCAGCGCGTTGTCTCCCTGTAAGCAGACATTAGCATATAAATAGTGGTTCGCCGCGCGAGGCAGGGGAGAACTGCGACAGACGTTGGCTGAAAATGCGATGAATGACTCAAGGAATAGCAATCCCCGGAATTATCATTAATTCATGCAAGCATTGTGTTACGTAAAGCAATAAATTGAAACAAAACGAAACTTCGATTGGACTGCCTCGTCAATTTGTAACTTTAAAGAAATTATCATTAGAAATATTTATTATATACTAATAAAGAAAAGTCACTCACGACCGTTTCCCTCTTCATCCTGGATTCAGGAAGCATAGAATCTGTTGAGCCTAGCATAGAGTTGCTGGGGGCCCCCCGACGATGCTGGAAGCGAAGCGAAGGCCTGTCGATCTGTAGATCAAACCGACACCGGCAGAGGTTCATCCCCACGACCGACGCGAGACGTAATACGGAACGATCGCACTTTAGTTTACGGAATTTAAATAATATCCGATTATGTTCGATGCACGTACTGGTGCTTGTAAAGAGAAAGTCCGGCAATGCGTCTAACTGAATTGAAAGTTGGACATGATAAGAAATGAAGTAACCGCCTAGAACGATAATGCGAACTGGGACAGTGTTCACTACCGAGATCTTCTGGGTTTCCCCGCGTAGAGATATGACATCTCTACGCGGGGAAACCCAGAAGATCTCGGGAGTGATTTAAGTGCCCGCGGAAGCTTATCTTCGAATATTATGGGACAGTGTTGCCAACATTGTGGATTTGAATAACTGTAATGAGTCTAAGGAGAACAAAAATACCATGGGTGTAACTTATTGTAAATGCTTGCACTTGATTATAGTTCATGGAATTAATGAAACTGAGTATACTACATTAAAATACACTGGTCATTGTTCATATCACTAAGTACAGAACACATTGCATTATAAAACTTCAAAACTATTTAAAATCATCGAAATTAAAAATAAAACTTTGTTTAGCTTTTATTAGGTAAAAATACATGAAGATGCAAAAGTTACAAGTGAACTGAGCAGTAAAAAATCTTTTCTGAAAAGCGACTATTTACTTCGAATCGCACGCAATCAAACATTACACATAAAAGTCACGGGACAAATAACCTTTTGACAACGACAAATGACATCAATCAGAAAGCGAGTGTATGATGTCTGATGTGGTTTTGTTTAGCGTTTCACTACATGATTGATTGCAATCGATGAATCAATTTTTGTTATTTTTCATGTCAAATAAATCAAAATTGTTAGATAACAGATTCTGGAATGATGAAGAAAGTTTGCAATCAATTTTAAGTCGATTGAGCGGAAATTAAAAAGTTAATCGACAAATAATAAGTAAATAACAACACATGACATCTAAAGTAAATTTTAGATAACATTTTTGAACGAGGATTGTTTTTCAGAATCTGTAAGATACTTGTTAGGGAATTTTCCTGTCCTGATGAAAGTGTGGCAACGTTTCCAATAAAGAGAAAGACAAACTCAACTTTGAAGTTTTCCACTCCCAAAGATCAACAAACACTTGTGGGCTTTTTGATTTTTATGGATATTCGGTCTTCAATGGAAATTCGGAGAAGTTTGGCTTACAAAATCTTATTGCTAATGCTACTGCAGCTAGTATCAAAAGCCTTAGTGCTACCAAATAGGTAATAAAATAAAAAGTCTTAGCTACTATCTTATCTTTTTTCTTATCTTTGTGTCTTATCTTTGCTACTATCTTTATGATCAAGAGTTTTAATTTGACATGTATGATTCTCGATCAACAATTTATGTAATCTTTGGCGGCAGCAATTATTTTAGTATATTTCTTATTTTTTAGAAGTTTAGAAGACGCAACGGAAGAGGGGCATCATTATGAACACGTTGACCAAATTCACTAAAATTGGCATTGTAATGGGTTTTTACTAAACTATTTCATGGCGCCGTATTACAAAATAGAGGTAATAAGAAAATTGAATTGGAAAAAATTAAAAAATATTCAAACAAAAAACAATTAATTTTAATGTTTGCTTAAGAAGCTATACTGTAATTTCAAACAGTATAATAATAACAGTATTGACGATGAATAATTCTTAAACTTAAATCAAATCCCTCGAAACTTGAGTGAAAGGAGTACATAACGGCTGAAGAGAACATGAGTCTATTATATCAGTGCTTTAATACGACGGCAGATGAGTTTTACTCCCCGGGGTGCAGAGCTCAGTGAGTGTAATGCTGCGACAATGGCGATGTAGGGGCTAATCTGGTTATAATGCTAGGATCACTTTTACATTATAAGGACTACAATATACAGGGTGTTGATAAAAAACCCTTCAGGACTTCCGGATATGGTTACTTATATCAAAACTAAGAAAAAAGTTCCTGTAAACATGGGTCCTAAAATGCTCGGTTATCCGTCGTCGGTCTGTATGTGTTTTGAACATGATTTTGCATAACTTTGGAACCACTAGAGATATCAACTTCAAACTTGGTACGTATATGCTAACTATTAGGACCTATTTTGGTGCGGAGTATCAAGTTTGTACTTCGTACCATTTTAAAATGGCAGCCATTTTTATATTTTAAAACTTAATATCTTAAAAACCGTAATTTTTTCAAAAATTCAACAAGGAACAAAAAAGTGGCGCAGTTTTATTTCCTACAGCACCATATAAAGATTATTAAGATTGAAAAATAACTAACGGAGTTATTAAGATTTTGCTAACAGAATTCAAGTAAATTTGCTATAGCTACCATAAAACAAGCATGTATCCTGTTGGAAAAATTGCAATAAATCCGTTAATTGTTCTTCGATCTTAAAAATCTTTATAGGATTTTGTAGGAAATAAAGTTTTGCAATTTTATTTGTCTCTTGTCCAATTTTTGAAAAAATTACGGTTTTTAAGATATTAAGTTTTAAAATATAAAAATGTCTGCCATTTTGAAATGGTAAAAATTAGAAACTTCATATTCCGCACCAAAATAGGTCTTAATAGTCAGCATATAATTACCAAGTTTGAAGTTGATATCTTTTAGAGTTCCAAAGTTATGCAAAATCATGTTAAAAACACATACAGACCGACAGACGGATAACCGAGCATTTTAGGACCCATTTAGGAGCATTTTACAGGAAGGTTTTTTCTTAGTTTTGATGTAAGTAATCACATCCCAAAGTCCTGAAGGGTTTTTATCAACACCCTGTATAACACATATTCGATTTTTTTAATAAACAAAATGTGTGCGTGTAATATAAAATAAAAATGTCACTGTACACTAAACATTCCCCAATATTTATTTACTTGTTTATTCCGAGGATACATAGTAGGTTTACAACAATTTGTGTTGAGGTTGTAAAATGTTACAACCTAGCAACAGCGAAACATCGGGGCATCAGCACACCACAAGGAATGCTTCAAAGTTTGCCTTGACACCGCACCATCCAGTCTGTTTGGAAAGTAACCGGCATACAAAGGAGCTTTGTACTATAACCACCTACCTGAGCAGCTCAAGATACTACCACTCGCTTCAAGAACCAACTAATATCATGACTACTTTACAGACCGTGCTACTTAAAAGCCGAATTCCTGGACAACAGCACCAGTAGAGCTTCTCCTTAATTCTTATAAACAGTTAATAATTACTGAATAATGAAAATCTAAATGAATAATGATGAAAATCTAAACTGAAGAAACGTTGCTCGTTGTCAGTTGTGAAAACTGTAATCAACATACGCACATTCGTGCTTTCAATATATGTTCATGCTTTCATATATATATATATATATATATATATATATATGTGCCTGTTAGCACGATAGCGGCCGTAAAAAAGGTCCGATATTTATGACACTTGGTACTGACGTGTAAAGTGGTAATCAATTGGACGATTTCGTAAACCAGCTTGATTGGACCACCAGAAGGGGGGTAAAGTGGGATATACCCGCCCCCCAAAAAATGGGTTTTGGGGTTTCATATGGAAATATCAAAGTGATCCAATTTTTTATTTGACCATTGAATTCAGCTTGAACAACAAACAATTTAGTATTTTGAACTGTTCTTCTGTGACTATTGGTTACAGAGATATCGCTAGTGGTAAACACAGTACGTTGTTCCAATGTTATCCTTATGGGAAATAAGTAAGATTCTCAATCTCGCTTATTTCTCAACATATCTCAATATAACTTGCTACATGTTTTTTTACAATTAAGATCTACTAGTTATTGAGTTAAAACCACCCAGTTTTAATATATCCGTAGCAGCAAACCTGCATACTCATTCCATGTTATTCTTATGGAGCTTACAAAAACACGTAAAATCTCTTTATGTTGGATTGAAATATGTTGTATTGCACTTGAAATTCGCTGAGTATGCAGGTCTGCTGCAATGGGGGTATTTATATATTAAGTTAACAATACATATGTAACGAAGAGTTTAACAGTTTTTATTATGTTGTGTTTCGACTTGTAACAAGCTAGTTGTGAGACTGACAATGACTCCCCATCCCAGCGCTAAGCCTTGTTGCTACACTTGTTGCCGGCTTGTTGCTGTCCGTGTGTTTGACTACGAGTTGACAGTTGACGACCAGTGAGCCATTGTCTGACATTTAGTTCCTCGTCTCACACGGATGTTCGAGGTCTCTCCTCTTCAAGTTTGTAAACCTGAAAGTCTTACGGTTAAAATGACCCACTCAAGATAATGAGTTATTATTTTTAATGTTTTGAATCATAGAAGTCTTGGAAAGTTAAGTGCTATAAATCGCCATTTTGTGTGATTTAGTCAAATTTAATAAAACTTGTGGATTTTTTGTTCACTTCATTGATCTTTTACTTAAATTAATTTTAGTTTAGGGAGGTGATCAGTTATTGTGAATGTAAAAAAAGGCTTTTTCAACGGAGATATGAGCTTAGTAATTGTTTTTGAATACTCTCACATAACACACTCCGACTTGAAGTTCTGAGATCCCTTCGACCAACATCATAGGGTGGAATGGAAGTGGCCATAAACGTCCCTTTCTTTGCAGGATTATTTTTTATTGCACTCTTATATGTCAGTTGAGAATTATTTTGAAATCTACCTTTCTATCGTTAACATCACTCTTCCATTTATATTTTTTATTTCTTTATATCATCTATTTCTTTTTCTTTGATTTCAAAAGGCATTCAATAAGTTTATTAGAAACTTTTTGTTTTCAAGATCTTATCACACCGCTCCTCTTTCAGTAATAAAACATCCTGTAAAGAAATCATTAATAGAAAAACAACTTACTTGACGAAATTATAAGTTAAAAAGAAAAGTTTCCAATAAAAATACAAATTGCCGTTTGAAATCAAAGAAATAGATTATAGAAGGAAATTTAAAAGGAAGCGATAGAGTAGACATTAAAAGCATTCTCAAATGATGTATTAGAATAATATTAAAATAATAAATTATATTTCTGCATTATTATTTACTAACATTTTCTCAGATAATTCCTATTTTGGCAACCATAACCAGAAACGTTAACTAAATTTAAACATTTTCATATAAAAAAATCAATTCCTGTCAACTCTGAAACTAATTTGACCTTCAAAAATACAAATATTAATTACAATAGAAACACAGAAATAGCAATATGAGGTTTGTTTGTTGACTGGCTGAGGCCAGGTTTGTTGTTTAGCGCAGGTTTGTTTGTTGCGATAAAGCGCTACACAATGGAAACCAAATAACGGTTAGTATGATTATTTATTTAAGATGAAAAGCAAACCTCGCTGGGCACTCACAGCTTTTAACGCTAAAATTTATTGTTCCAAAGACAGTTTAAAGGAAATAAGTAACATTACGCAATTTTACGAAGAATCTCTTTTAGAATCAGGTGTCCGCCAAGTGACGTTCAGCTACTCAATTTTTGATCACTTGCCAATGAAACTATTGCCATGCAAAAGAAGGATTGTAAAGATTTTTCTGTCATATAATTTCCCATTGCCGCATTCATTTAAGTGTAATTAATTAATCATCTGTAACCTTTCTACAGTAAACAGAATATACGGCAAATTAGTTGAGACCATTTTAGAGGGTGTTTCGGGATGGAAAAGTTTGATTTTTTAGTTCAGGTCAACGTTTGCACTTCATATTTTACTTTAGATTCAAGTGCTTGTATTTTATATTGGAATAACATAAATCCTTGGAATATTATAGGTAGTGAGGGACATGATGAAGCTTGAGTTTGAAATTTCAGCAGTGGAGGAGAGGAAATCATCGTGACGTGGAAGTAAATAAAGCCAAATGATTACGCTACTAGTCTGGTAGATAAAAATACTAAACCAAAACAAAATGTGGGTTGATATTAGAAAAAATGTTTTGCTCTTTGAAACAATCAATAAACAGGTGACGTGTTTTTGGTTTAGCATGTAACACATGACTGACACAAGAAATTTGCAGCTGAATCAATTGATCATCTGTTAATATTTATTTCCCCTCCTCGAAAAATCCAAATTCATCTGGGTTTGTTTGTAAACATCCAAGCTTCATCTTGTATACTGGCGCAAATTCTTGGGGCCCACGCCGTCCATAAGACTAATGTTAATTTTAGCATTGGGCTTATGGACGGCGCCGGCGTGGGCCCCGAGGATTGGCGCCAGGTATACCTCACTACCTCTATTCGAAGTTAATTCAGTATTGTAGAAATCAGCTGATTTCACAAATATCACAACGCTATGAGGTCAAGTAGCTGCCAAGTCCCTTATGTCCCCTGTGTGTGAGACGGATCTTACATACTTTCTGATCACATTTTATAACGGTGTTTATATACAGTTTTCGGTATTTATATGACAATGAAAAAAGAATTTTCATAACGGATCCATAAACTGTCCTGCCCGTACATTATCCTACTAATCCTAATAATATTATAGATGTGAAAGTTTGTGACTTTTTTTGTTTGCCATATTATGCGGACAAAGTTTGTTTGTCATATTATGTGGCCAGCTGTAAAAACGTATCCATCGAAGCAGACGAATGTATTAGTATATTACGTTATTAGATCGGTAAGTACCGTCGAGTACGGTAAAACTTGCCGAGCGTGTGACCATTGACAATACATATGTAGCTGAGGATAATGAGCATATTTTTTATCATAACGTATTCCTCGCATAAACAATTACCTTTCTCAATCCTTCAAACCTCCTATAATATACAAACAAACATTTGCTACTGCCACCAGTGCTGCCACTAAATTCCTCGGAAGTAATCAATAAACATGCATTAAAGTTACTTAATTAATTGTAATACCAAACAGAGTTGTTTACTCTATATATCAGTTTAATGCAATCAGCTGATTTTTTTATTGTTGGCTTCCGCTTTTTCCGTTTCCTAATGCACGGTAAATTTACTGTGAAATCAATTGTTGACTATCAGTGTCAGGGACTGATTTGAATTTCAAAAGCTAATCAAACTTATCCCAAAAAACTCAAGAGCACATTGAGCTAGATACATTCCGTTGATCGGCAAAGCGTAACTTTCCAACCAAGAGAAAGGCACAGAAAGCAGATGTTTCTGTGTAGTATGATGTAAACAAATGGACCCAATTCCAATTGACAGATTCAAAAACAGTGCAGGAGCAATACAGTGGAACCTGGATAATTCGAACTTGTATAATTCGAAATCTTCTTTAATTCGAATATTTTTCTTGGTCCCTGGCATTTTGTATCTAAACAATGCTAAAAAATCGTGGATAGTTCGAATTTTATGTTGGATAATTCGAATTTAGTAAGTGCCAAATTAAGGTATAAATTTCATTCCACGATTGGAAATAGTTGCAAATTCATTGAAAAACACGTTTTACTCCGACGTTCAATAAAAAATTAACGCCAGACCTATGGCGTGTCAGGTTATGGTCAAATGACTCATCCCTTCCACCTCCCAGGCTTCCCAACCTGCCCCAACATCGCTTGTAACTCGACACCAATAATGTAAACTAAAACAGTACAGAACGCTGACTGGGTTCGGAAAAGGGTTGCACTCGTCGTGGCGGCGCCACTAGTATTTTCGCGCTTGATTCTGTGTAGAACGGCTCCCGTCAGACGAGCCATGCGCCAGACCTGATGCGCAGTTTTCTATGTCGACACAAAGGCTACTCAACACTGCGACCCCTTCCCTCCCCCCACCAGCCAAACTAACTTCCGAATTCCAGTCGCAGCATAACGAAGGTGGCAGCATTCCGTTGTTTTCGAGCGTCCTTCAATCAAAATGTTTTTTTTATTTGTGCAGTGTCTTGTTTTTAAGTGTTTAAAAGTTTTTACGTAACATTAAATAAGTGTAGTGACCATGTCGACAAAATCTCGGACCTATAAAACACTCACTTTAGCGGAAAGTCAATGAGTGTGCAATTGTCAATGTTACACGAAGTTAAGTTGGTAGCCTGTATCAAGTTCAGAAGTAGCAGAACGTACTGTATTTTTTTCTAGCATAAAAGTTTCTTTGTATTATCGTACGTCGCGTCGTACGTGGTTTATACTTTTGGGTAGTTATTTCTGTTTTGTTATTACTGTTTTTGAACCCTTATAGTTAGCGTTTGTTGATGAATTTATTCTTTTAGAGAGTCAATTTGATAAAGAGGTTAAATTCGCAATGTGAAGTTTTAATGTTTTGGCCTCATTCTTTAGAACTTCTCTAATTCGAATTTATGGATAATTCGAGGTTTTTAGCTGGTCCCTTGAGGTTCGAATTATCCAGGTTCCACTGCCAGCTATTTCAAATTTTTAACGTGGGCAAGGCCAGAGGGAACATCAAGTTTACTCTATATCCCAGAACAGTTTACGGGTAGTTAGGGAAAGGAGACGGTTAATGTTTTCATTCGACAATTTTTTGATTTACGAGACACAACATTGTTGTAGTTCATCCTGTAATATTCATTTGTAGTACCAAAACGTTTTTACTCTCAGAGATACACGGAGGACCAATCAGTGTTGCCATATAAATTTTCCCTAATTCCCTTCGTGCCACTGGAAAATCCCTACATTTCCCTCATAGGGAAAACACGAAAAATCCCCAAATTTCCCCCTGTAATCATATTCACAAAAACAAATTCTCTACTCTGAGGCAACAATGTACTAAATTTCTATGTAGTACAATGCTAAAAAATTAAAAATATATTCTATAACACAAAGTTCATTCACTGTCAAAGCTGTTCAACAACAAGGGGCACCTACGGAACCAGATCGAAACCTACCACAAACTTCTACCTACAACACTGGATGTTAAAATACATAAATAATTTCTAATAACGTATGAAATATATGATTGCGCATGCTTATGGTGGAAAACAGTCATATACCATGATTCTCGGAGCAGTTTTTCCCCGGTTTCTTCGCCGGTCACACTGTTCAACCGACAAAAATCGCCCAAAATTTAGAAAATATCCACCTAATTCCCACGAGCGTCTGGCCACAGAATGAGTTTCACTACAAATTGAACGAATACAGTCCTATAGTCACTGGTATAAAAGGAGCGAATTTCTTGAAGTTATGACGTCATCGTTTTGAATTTAATTGTAATTTAGAGTATTGGAGCCTACTGATTGCTAGCGTGCTCCAGTTCCCGGTCGTTTTGTCAACGTTGCGGTAAGTTTTGTTATTGTATGAAATAATGCCTTAGCTTTAGTTTTAGCTACCACTAAAAAATCGAATTACTCTCAAACCATTAAAGAACGTTAAGGATGATTCTTCGTTTCGTATTAATCCTCCCAGTTTGAGCAGTAAACCAGTGTTATAGGTTTTGAAGTAAAGCCTACTTAAACACATAATGTCTAATTTTCTCAATGTTCATTTTTGAAAAGGAAATAAAAAACTAGTCAATTATGATGGACATATTGTCTCGGTACTTTGGTATTATACGGAGGAGAGAACATATTTTAATTGACTTACTGGCCAAATTTGACATAATTATGATGAGCGGTCTTTGTGTTCTGCATCCCAGAAGACAGCGATGTCGGCGAGCTAAAGCGTCACCGCCGCTAGCGGCAACACCTGATCGCCACCCTCATACAGCGCGCTGCGGCGGTTATGTTAGGTTTGTTAGGTTGCTTAAATGACATCAATCTATTGCCAAATCCAGATAAAACAAAGTATTTAAAGTTTACACCATCAAATCAAAATTACAAGGAAAATTTAGATATTTTCATGGACGATCACTTATTACAGGAAGTGGAAAATACAAAATTTCTTGGATTGGTTATTGATAGTCAATTAAATTGGAGCATTCTTGTAAACTCTGTTTGTAAAAAAATATCCTCTGGCATTTATGGATTAAGACAACTATCCAAATTTAGTTCCCTAAAAACTTTAAAACTAGTGTACCATGCCTTAATTGAGACACACATTGCCTTTGGGTTATGTTTATATGGTTGCTCATCAGACATGAATTTAAATGGCATCCTAATATTGCAGAAAAAAGCGCTTCGCATTATGTTATAACTACAATCAAAGGAATCAGTTAAAGAACATTTTAAAGAAATTGAGATAATGACAGTTTATAGTTTATTTATTTTCCAACTTATTCTTCATGTGAAAAAAATATTGACACACTACCAAAATTAAATTCACACCATAAGTATGACACAAGACATGGGAAAAATCTGGCATACATTAAGCATAACTTAACATTGTATGAACAAAAACCTTCCTACAAAGGTATACAGTTTTTTAATGCATTGCCTGAAAATATTAGAGAATTGAACAGCTTTAATGCATTCAAAAAACAACTTAAAGTGTTTCTTACCAGTAGGCCATTGTATAATATGGATGAGTTTTTTATGTGAATCATTTATATTTATATCTACTCTGTTATGCTAGGATTGAAAATAATTTACTCATAAATAGACTAAACCTCTTTTGTATATATGTATTTGACGCCATTCTGTGCATATTTTATTTTGCCTTTATGAATAAAGAAATATTGATTGATTGATAGGTTAGGTTATCATAAATATGTTAGTATGACTTTCCTCGTTTCGTTGCAAACCAAATGATACCGGATGAGTCATACTTTCGCCCGCCAAATCCTGTAGGCAAGTTATGAACACACTCCGGTCAACAACCTGACCTAGGCGTACTTGGAGGGAATTTGGCATTTGGAAAAAATTTCAGCCAACATTCCATTTAATGAAATCCTCAACGAACTAAGGGAATCTCTACTTCAAAAATCTTCCATTGGCCGTCAGCATTTAATAACTAGAAAAGACCTGTGGAGCATTGAACAAACATTCAATTTAAACAGTGAAGCCGTCCGTCATCAAAATGATTGGGTGAGTGTACAATCTTGGGTGGATGAGGTGAGTAAAGAAGAAAATTCATGTGTTCTTTTTTACAAACCTCGAGGTGTGAAGTGCAGTAAATTTGAAAACTTGAAAGAGGGTGATTTTTTCCTCGTAATGATGAATGAGGCACAGGCCGAAATGATTCAGAAGTTTGGTAATGTAGTGTGTGTGGATGGAACCCACGGATTAAATCAGTATGATTTTGAATTGGTGACACTCTTTACTTTAGATGAGATGCATCAAGGCTTTCCATGTGGATTTCTTTCTCCAACAGAACCGACCAGGATGTCCTTGAAATATTCTTTGAACTTATCAAAAACAAAGTTGGAGTTTTATCTCCCTCTGTGTTCATGAGTGACATGGCAGAGAGTTTTTCAATGCTTGGTCTTCTGTCAAGACCAAACCTGCCAAGAGGTTATTCTGCACAGTCAAAGGTTTTTCGAATTAAAGAACACTTATGATATTTAAGGTTTGTGACTGAGTGAGTTATAATAATTTGTGGATAAGGAATCCAAACCCAAGATCCAACATGATTTAAGGGCATATTCAATCCCAGGATTCTCAGTCTCAAAAAGTTAAATTTTGTTGACCAAGTAATCATTGTTTGATGAGTTTTTTGTCTAACATTATATCTACATAATTGGTTTCCAGTTAATATTCCCAAGCTTTTGAAAAATCACAAAAACTTCAAACTGGTTTCTGATACGTTATATTGAGATTGATGTTTATTTTCATTACGATGCTCTTTTGATTATTTTTTAATGATTTTTATCATAGTTCTCTAGTTTTTACACTTACATCTTTCCAAGTTAAGCTAAGCTATTCTTGTAGTTCTGATATTGGTTGGTATTTAACAAGCAATAAAGAAAATTCTATTTACATCAGGCGGAGTGCATGAGGACACGGAGAGGTTATGGGGTGATGCGAGGGCTCGCCTCTGATTGCCCCCGTTCATATGTAATCAGGTTTGTTTCTGCCACCTCAACTCTGTAAATACGGGAACGAACTGTGTTCGTTGGCGCAGTGAGTGACTAATAAATAACCTCAAACATTAGTTACCTTATCATGGTAACAACTTGACGAAAAAAGCTTTTTCATCTATTTTCATCTACCTACACGTGCTTGATATTTAACTACAGAATTTTAATCCAATATACCTCACTGAGTATTTGGACTAGCTTAACGTAACTGGACAAAAAAGAACGGAACTTAATTAGATTTTATTGAAAAAGTCGATTAATGTTATAGCAGTTCTTAAAAACCTTAATTTTTCGCTGAAATTGCACAGGTGTTCTCTTTATCGGAATAAAGTTATAACTGCTGTCAAATGCATTAGTTTCATATTGGCTTATTTCAGTAAAATAAAAAAAAATTTAAATAAAAATGGTTATTGCAGTTCACTCTCTCCTTGCTTAAAGCCTAAGAAAAAAAAAACATTAAATCGGTCATTAGCAGACAAATATTCCGACAATCATGTACTATTGTCTCTGGTTTAACCTTTGTCAGATTAAGTGATGAATTTAGCAGCGGCCACACAAATCCCTTTTACTTCCGGAGAATCTTGGATTGCTCGATATGCAATTCAAATATTTGAAGGTTTTCAACCCTTGAAACGACGATGTGTGCAAAAACTCCAGGAATCTTGAAGGTCAATGTTGGCCTACCATGGCTAACATTGACCTTTTTTTCATAATACAGTTTTTTGAGCAATTACATTACCTGTACGAAAGCGCGATTCATTCATGCGTGAAAGCTTGGGGGCTGAGATGAACTTGTAATCCTTAACTGATAAAATAAAGTTTTGGGTTGCATTAAAAAAACATCCTGTATTAATTGAAACGTTTTGGAAAATAAATATTGGTCAACTTCATTTAACTTAAATATCTCGTTCAAAATTTTAATACCGTCATAAATTTATGATTGAAATTGTCTGATTGTGCATAAACCTTATACAAAATTAAATCAGTTACTGCTATAAAGTTGTTAGTTTAGACTTCCTGAAAACCACAAACACCAAAATATTCTATATTTGAAGTTGAATATTTTTTAACGTTGGATTTCGTGGGTCTAAGGCGGGGATCTTCGACAATCAATCTAGAAGGAATCGTTAATAAATGTCTCAAGATTAATGAAAATAGCTTCCACTTCTGACTGGATAAATCAGATCTCTGATACTTTATTTGCCAATGAAAATTACTTTTTTCTCTCTTTATTGAGTGTTCTAAGAAGTTATTGTTCATTTCTGAATTCTTATTTTGAATCGCTAAACAATTAATATAAGTTTCTAAGCTAATTTGTTCAAGTTTGAAAAAAAAAACATATTTTCCTACTCAAGAGAACAGGATAGAATGTATAGTGCAGATTTTTCTTTTCAATAACATAAATTATAACTTAATTGTAGTAAAAATAGGTGCCGCAATTTACAAATTTTGAATTTTTCACTAATTCATACTATGACCAGTATGAATCCGTTTGAAAAATTAATAGGGGGTCATTTGTTCTTAGAAAAAATACATTAACTTTTGATATATCAGATATAGCACATTAATGTTTAAAGACAAATATTTAGACCGATTGCAGGCTAGACAATTCAACAGAGTGACTAGAGGAGCAATGAGTGTAACATAGCATGAACCTACTTTTACAAAAGAAAAATGCAGAAAACAATTAAGTGATTGCGGTCCAAAAAAATTCAATAGTCTAAATTCTCTCTCTGGTAACGATATTTATTTTGAGGTCAAGCCAAAGTTCAAAATGAAAGCTAAACACTTTGTTCTTGCCTAAAATATGTATACAGGAAAAAAAATGTTGACCTTGCTATGGTTTTTTTTTATTTTATTTATGTTATTGTTGTTATTAAATCTTCTAAAATTTTATTATGTTTACTTTTTTCATTGTTAAATTTTTGAAATTTTGAACATGTTTTTTATTAGTATATAATTATTATTACCTTATAAATTATCGCAATTAGGCTTATTAATTCTATTTTAATTAATTTTATTTCCGTGATGAATAAAAAAATTTTATCAACATGGACTGATAAGACCAAACTCATGTGCTTACTGCTTGCTGTCTTATCGTATGTAAATAATGTAATAAAGTAATAATGTAATCGTATGTAATATTGTAATTTTTCTTTCCCGCGCGCTGTGTAGGCGCTTTGGAGCGTGTAATCTATTATAATAATTGATATGAATAAAAATTATTTTGACTTGACTTTTGAGTATGTACTACTATTCCTACCATGGCTAACATTGACCTTTTTTTCATAATACAGTTTTTTTGAGCAATTACATTACCTGTACGAAAAGCGCGATTCATTCATGCGTGAAAGCTTGGGGGCTGAGATGAACTTGTACAATGTTTGAATACTTTTATTTTTTTACCAATAACTTAACCTATTGTTTTGAATCTTCATCACTCTTTTAACATTGAATATTCAACTCAATTAATATGCCGTTTTCCGAAAGTAATCATAAACTCCAAAATGTGTTAGAAATTTTTCTACAAAGTCGTTGATTTATTCTGAGTTTTAGAAATTGTTTTATCATATTAAACCTATGATAAAAGGTTTAATACGATAAAACAACATTAAAGGATGATGGCCCCCTACCTGATGGCCTCTTAAATGAGAATTGAAATTCCTTGCACGAAACGAAACTAATCAAACTGACGAAGAATTAAATGAGGATCTGAAGATGGATCAGGTTCCGGATTCTAAAAGGTCTTGAAAATTATTTTCGTAATCAATTATGGTAAATTAAAAACAATCCAGTTAATAATTGGTTTCTTTGTTTGCGTACATCGACATTTTCCGCAGAATTTATTATTTTAGTTAACAAAGTTTACTAGATAATAATAATATTCGGTCATCTCTTTTTACTTTTTACTTTCTCCCCCCTATACAATGTATATGGAGAAAGTATTGTTTTCGTAAAAATTTTCGAATTTGAGTTGTTAATGGATATATTCGTTTTAGTGCTCCCTGAATCCAAATAAATGGTTTTTGGTATGGTGTCTGTCTGTCTATCTCTCTCTCTCTCTCTCTCTCTCTCTCTCTCTCTCTCTCTCTCTCTCTCTCTCTCTCTCTCCTCTCTCTCTCTCTCTCTCTGTGTGTGTGTGTGTGTGTGTGTGTGTGTGTGTGTGTGTGTGTGTGTGTGTGTGTGTGTGTGTCTGTGTGGATGTAAACAAAGCTAGAGACGACACCAGTGGTCCGATTTTCATGAAATTTGGTATGTATGTATAAAGCCGTGGTATCTCCCGGCGTATTTTTCATTTTTTTGAATTTTTGTTTTTTAAGAGTATTTACCCCATAAAAACCCATAAAAATGACCAAAATCCAAATTTCTCAAAACCGGCTCTAACGATTTTGATAAAAATTTCATGGTTTTTAGTGCTTAAGATGACAAACAAAATGACACCACCCGCATATCTGTAAAAATTCAGGCTCAGAAGTTATGGGGGTTTAAGTGTTAAAAAATTCATATTTTTCAAATTTCACAAAAACTGTAACATTTGAAGAAAATATACTTGCAACCATTAAATTTGGCTTGAAAAACTAAATAATCTAGTATTTTAAATCATTAGTCTACGTCAACTGGTTGCAAAGATAATTGATATTTTAGTTCGGTGGTAAACGCAGTACGTTGTCCAATGTTATTCTTATGGCAAATATTCAAAAACCGATATCTCCGTTGTTTACTAACCGATTTTGATAAAATTTGGTATATATATGTGTGTGATAATTAACTATTAATTTGTTTTATTTCACCATATATGTTTTCTGGTTTTAAATGACTTGGAGGGAGAAAGTATGTGTCAGTTTCCTGATACCGTTTATGTCTAGTGTTTTAAATTAAAATCAATTCAATACATAATTCTGATCTCTCAATGTATCAATTTTAAACTTAATAAGTACATGTACCAGTTACATCTGTTGGAGCTAGGGTGTCACATTTTACTATTCCACGTGCTCATTTAATGGAAATGTAACTATATTATTAATATAAAATAAGGCTAGTATGAAATAAAATGTAAACGATTTTTAGTGTAAAAGGTTTTTTGATGTATAGTCAAAAGGGCAGTGATCAAGCATACGGTTAGTTGTTTCTACTTTAAAATATATAAAAATCCAGTTCATGTAATTGAAATTATTTCACATAAAAATTAAGGAAATGCTGGAATTACTGGAACGTCACCATGTTGAGACAATATCATTGCTCTTTGATGTTTTGACTACCTTTCTAATGGTTTTCCCAATATTTTGGATTAAAAAGTGACTTAATTCTTCCTGTAAAGTAACAATACTTTTTTTAATAACAACTCCTAATCCAAATGAAGATGAATTATTGCGGCGACGTGTGACGTGGCTGGACACTGGTCGAGGGCACAGAAGAGGGAGGAAAAGCTTTCAGCTGCTTTCCTTACATTCACCACAATTATACTGTCTCAGATTTTTTTCTTATTTTTGTTTCATGAAATACATTTTTTCGTTTAAGAGGTAGTTGGTTTTTCTGTGTCTTAAAACTCCGATTTATTTCCTGTAATGAGAAATTGATTTTTCTCTTCATTTTCAAAGGGTTTAAAGATTAATTAAAGCTTAAACTAACATGTAAAATTATAAAAATAATTTTTCATTCTTCGGTTGTATTTCGAGGAAAAGAGGATTTAAATTTCGAGGAACTTCACAGTTATCTTCTTGCAATGAAAATTTACGTGTCAATGAATTCTTAATTTTGGCGCTTACATTTATTAATTACCTTTCAAACTGACATATCCCTGTATTTACAAAATCTCCAGTGTCAGTTTATTTGAAAAGCCGGGTTCACGTTTTACCTTGCTTAACCTGGATCACGGAGCGTCTCTGTACTCATTGGACAAATTATTCAGCCTGAAACCAAATTGATAAAGCAAGAATGATGAAATAAATTGTATTTCTATTATTACTTCTTTGTTTTCTTCACGAAATTTAAAATAAAAAATGTTGATCGGTTGATTGAATTCAAAATTTAATGGCACACTAGTAGAGATCAATGTTTTTTTATAGATAAAAAATGCTATTATTAGAGTCTGTATCCTATTTAGTAGGTAGTTGAGTAGTTGAGTATATCAGTATTAAATTCTCGCATTTGCATGAAATCACGTTTTAAGTTGTATTTTCCTTCAAATCACGAACAATACGTCTTGGCTAATGTTTTCAATATTATATTTATGAAGATTCGTAAATTTCAAAAGCACACATGTTTATTTTTTCAAATTGTTACTATAATACATTACTGTTGATGTTTAAATTTAGACCTGTTAGTGTACACCTGTATCTAAAATATATACAATCCGATGTGTAACTGACTGATTAATAGATACAAATTCAAACCATACTTCCCGACGATTTAGAGACTTGAAATTTTACACGAATTTTCCTTGGAGGGTCAATGTACAGGAAAAATTATCAAAAGTCGACATTTTTTATTTTAACTCTCTCAAAAAAATTACTAAAAAATCGCTAAAAAACCTTTTTTTAAAGAAATGTTATTTTGAGCTCTAGTGGTCGAATGGATGGTCCTATCGAGAAACGGGCTGCACCATGTGTCACGGATTTTTCAAGATCTACAACTTTGGTTCAGTGACTTTTTGCCCTATCTCTCTCCTTCACCCTTAGATTGCTCTAGAAATTTAAATTTTCTAAGATTTTCCTTTGGTTTTCCAGCTCCAGTTGGCTTGATATTAAACGTACAGGGCTGAAATTTGGTTCACATCGTCTGTACAGCATATATGTTACAAATCACCAATAATATAATTAGTTCTTAACATATAAATGCATCTAAAGCTAAAAATCTTTGACATTTGCCTCGTTAAACCCTCCTGACATGTTCTTTTAAGTTGCTGTTTAATGCAGCTTTCATAACTGCTAATGTTTTCTTGTCGGTAAAAATAATAATAATAAATAACTTTTATAAATAAATATTCTTTACAAGCAAAGTTGATGTTTTAAGCCTGAAAATACTTCAATCGTATGATTCTTTCATGCGCTAATTGTATTTAAAACAATGATTTTACTTTTAGGTTCTCGCTGTTTTTACTTCATACCTGCGGTAATGCAGTACGTGCCCAAATCAGATTAAAGAATTAGCAGGTTATTATCTGGTCGAGTGGTTCTCTGGTTTAGTTTTACCATTGACTTTGAATCTCTTCAAAGTCAATGGTTTTACCGCGCTTAGATATAAGTTCTATTCTGCGTTATCGGGAAAATGCAATACGTTTTTGTCGACTTGAAATTTCTCCATTTTTTTACTATGTGGAATTTTAATATTAGAACACCCGTCGAAACCAAATATTTGTATTATTTAAACGTAAACATTTTCAACTCATCTTTAAATATTGCCTTCATTCCGTGTATTGAAGTGTTTCAGTACCAGTAACAACTATTATATTTATTATTAGTAAAATAGTAACAATCTCTCTCTATTAATGCCCTATTAATATAATGACGGGTGGTCGAAAAAAATCTTCCAGTCTGGTTTGTTTGTACTAATTAGTGATGACAAATGCCTGAACAAAATCTATATCAAAACATAAAAAAAACGATCTTTGTATTGATATTATATTACTCAGATTTGATATTATACGTAGAGGGCTGTAATCTGGTACACATCATCTCTACAGCATATATGTTACAAATCACTAATAATATAACTAGTTCTTGGTACTAAAATGCATTAAAAGATAATAAATCTTAGAAATTTGCCAACTAAGACTTAGATCCCTGAAAATTTTCAAACAGTTAATTTATGAGTTTCTGTTGAGCTAGGAACCTGAAATTTGGCATGCACTTTCCTAATTGCTTAAAACCGAGGTTAAAATTAATCCGAGGTTAGAATTAACCGAGTTAATTCTTTGGCCCTACCCTCCTCATTCACCCTTAGATAGCTCTAACCCCTTTCAACCCCAAAACCGACCAATAAATGAAACAAATTAAGCATTTTCAATTGTTTGGAGATGTTATTTTTAAATAAATACTTTTGCCTCACGCCCTTAGCTCACCAACCCTCACCCCTTTCAAATAATTATCTATCTATAACCAAAAACCCCATACCACCAACAACCCCTCCCCCTTGAACAAACCCAAAATAACTTGTGCTAAGAATTAGTAAATAACTTGTAACTTTTGATGAAATACGTTTACCTCAACCAGAATCCCATCAACCCTCTCCAAAAAAATAGCCCCATCCCCTCCATCATAAATACCTCGACCGGCTACTTCCCTCACCTACTGACCCCCCAAACAATAAATTTTGCTAGGATTTGTTAAAAGTTTATTCATGATCTGACTCTTCAATACACACCTCCTTCAATTTTTCCTAACCTCCAAGTCGGCATCGCAAAAAGAACAATTTATAGTTAAATTTCCTACAACTGTGGTAGATATGTAATTTAACCTACCTTACCTCCTTCGCCCTCAATTTAGCTTACTCATTAGAACAGACCTAATCTCTAGAAAACTTACAACATTGGGGGTAAGAAGCTTAGAAAACAAATGGTTTGTCAGCTACCTAAAAGAGAGATCCCAAGTTGTAGATATCCAACATACTAAATTTGGCATCACTACCACATTTAGATTAGATCCTAAACCAATCACAAGGGGAGTCCCCAGTTATCCGTGCTGGGACCTGTTCTGTTCATTTTGTTTTCTAACGACTTCCCGTCTCTAATTCAAAATTACAATATTAGCTGCATAATGTATGCAGACGATACAACTCTCTTTTTAACAAATTTTCCGCCAAGAGAAAACTCACTTCCCACTAACTACACTGCCCTAAAACACGACCAAAGATACCTTGTACGGAGTTTTTAAACCTAACAATTAAATTAATTATGTTTTTGTGTCTTTACAAAAACCATCACCTCCCCCACCCAATAAGGGACACATCACTGGGGGCCTGGGGGCGGAGCCCCCAGCGAGCCGTAAGGCGAGTACATAGTCTACAATAGTAGTTTTCATTACTAGTCTCGAAAGTGACCTATTGCGGGGAGAGATTGCATTTACGCGCGAGGCGCAGCCGAGCGTTGAAAAAGCTATCCAGCCCCGAAATAGCACTTTTGAGACGAGTTTTAAACATTATTTTTTATTACGATATCGAAAAACTTGTTAACAACATGAATATTTTTGTTTATTCAACTTAGTATCAAGAGAAAAAACTGAACTCATAACGCTGAGTTTCCGTGCTTATGTCGAGGTACAGCAATGCAACATCTGATCGGTCTGCACCGCAAAATCCCATAACGGTTGCTTTAGATAACGGTTACTTTCCGTCCACCACATATGCACAGTAAGTTAACGTTATGTAATTTTGCCGTGCAGAAGCGGGAATAACCTATTTTCTTAGCTCATTTTACGTTTAGAAAGTGTACTTTGTGTGTAGAGTAATAAAAACTGTGTTTTCCACTATTGTAGAGTTAAAAAGTATATTGAGATTAATTGTTTGTAATGATGAATAAAAAACAAAAGTACCTAAATTATTATCTCCAAACTGTTTGAGATGTGTGTTTTATTTCTTAGTTGATCACGTAATAGATCGGGTTATCGGGTACTTATCATCTCATACGAAGCTGTTCGATATATAAAATTCAGTGTAGGTTTTATTTATTAATAGATCGCATAGTAGATTAACAGAAACTTATGAAGGTAAGACGGTACTTAAGAATAATAAATTCACTATTTCTATTAAGAAGAGATCAATCTATCCAGTGTTTGTAACTCTTACTCTCTATTTGACAACACAGCCAGGTCCCCAGCTTGTTACCAATGTAGTAACAATTACCGCGTGATGAAGAGCTGCGAAGCCGGCGCCAGAAGATGCATTATTGAGGTTTACATCAACGATGAGCACCACTAACTAGCCTCCTCCAACGACTGGCCGTGCCTTTGAACGGTGTCCGTTGAACTTAAAATTAAGATTAACATTATAATAGGTTACTAACCTTATGCCGTCAACGATTCAAATAGTAATCATTTTTAGGTTACTCCGAGTTTCAACCACAACGGGCCATTTTCAAACTTTGTCAAACTTTTGTGATTTCACTTCATTCTAATGAAGTTTGTCTTGCTGCTAAAATTTAGTTCTTACATAAAACCAAACCATGAAAAACACTGTTCACATATAACATTGAATTTGATCTTTCCGGCCGGCCGCGTACTATCGAACTGGTTATTGAGTGTTATCATTGTCCTTCTCCCCCTCCACTACCTATTCCAGGTTGGCCACCACTGTCATTTGGGGAATGTATTCTATTAATATTATTTTCACAGGGGACAATGACACTATTAAAAAGTACATTAGCTCCGTAGTTCAACTTATCATTTAAAGTATTGATGGGGTCTCATGTGCTTTGTAGATTTCTAGTTCTTCTAGTGAACTTAGGTAGGGCCCCTTTTTACATCTGTGCAAAACTTTTAGGTTTTCAGTAAAGCTTTGTTCATTATGATTGGAATCAATCAAATGTTCGGCAAAGGTGGATTATTTTCGTCGTAACTGGGGTTTAGGAAGATGTTCTTTTAATCTAGTATCAAATGATCTCCCAGTCTCACCTATATAGAATTTTGGACAATCTGAACATTCCAATCTGTAAACGCCGGTGTTAGCTTTCTTATCGGAGTATGAATACATTTTATAGTCAAGAGTATTCAAATTTTAATGGGGGCCCTTTTGTTGTGCGGGATTTGGATCGAAAATTCGATTATGTTAGGCTTAGGAAGTCATTTCGATTGTTTTATCCTAGAAAGTTTGTATTTTGCTTAGATTATGACGTGTCATCTAAGAAAGTATCTTTTCCTCTTGATGAAAAATCGTTAGACACTTGTAAAAATGGGCTACAATTAGTGAGTAATGTAAATGAACTCGTCACACCGCGCCGGATGCAACGTGTTCATTGAGAGCTTTTTTCACCTTTTGAAAAATTTTTCAAGAGTTGATGTTTAATAACTTTGCTGACTAATACGGTAGGATGACTTTTTGACAAAGAGCAATCAGAATAAACTGGTTAAAGAGGTTAGCGAAATCCTTTTAAGATCTGAAATTTTAGTCTGGCTACTTCCTCACACAGTGAATAATTGTTATAGTTTTAACGTTACCGGTGTTTCATGACATTAATGATACATGGTGTTTTTTAACGCAACCCGTTTTCAAAATTGAATAATTCATATGGATAAAGATTAAATGAGTATTTTTTGTTAATATTTTCAATTTTACAATCATCTATTATTTAAGTTTTATCACATTTAGCTTACATTATGTGTTCAAACAATCCGTTATTCACATTCATACTAAGTTGTGCTCACTCCATCAAATTCTTGAACACGTTTTGCCTAGCACCTCTTTGATTAAATCTTTTATGTTTGCTTTGAGGTGCTGAATATCCTGTGAATCGTTTTCGTAGGCCTTACTTTATATATAAACTCAAAGATAATAATTCAGTGAGATCAAATCCGGGGATCTTGGGGAGAATAATACCACACTGATAAAATAAAGTTTTGGGTTGCGTTAAAAAAACCATGTATATTCGTCCAACAAGCTAGTTGTTTACACACATCCGTCACAGCTCTCGTCTGCCATCCGTGAATGATTCTGCCGAGATTAACTAAGACAACTGAAGCAGGTTTATCGCTTCAGCTCCAGTGTACGCGATAAATCTATTCGTTTCCTCCCTTCCACCTTGACATAATATTACAACTTACTCTGGTACGAACCTTCCGATTTCCTTCCTTGAAAACGTGATATTCCTTGAAAACGTAAAGAGGTGTTTCAATAAATACCTGTCTACAACCCGGTGTTTGATGGTGATCTTGAAAAAGATAGAGTGTTCAAAGAAAATTACTTTTAAAATATTCAAAAAATAATTTAGAATTCAAATATATTAAAAAATCTTACTACAGTTCTGGACAGCCTTACTGGCGGGTGAGTGAGTGCGCTGTATTCGGAATTGGCGTGAAACATCTGTGTTGTTTTGGCAGTCAATCATATGATCACATGTTTAAGTAAAGACGCACTTGCAATATGAAAGTTTATGCTGCAAGCTCATATGCGATAAATATTAAATCTAAACAAGGTCTCGTTGAAATATATTTCAAACTTAAACGTAAAATGACGGTAAAAGTTCTCGCAGAGCTTGCCGGAAGTCTAAGAAGAGGTTTTATTCTCGTTAGTATTGGCAATACTTAATATTACGTTCCGTATTGCGCAAGAAAATTTTTGGTAAAGTATTGCAAGGGAAATGTCGTAGTGTTGATCTGCCTTAAAAACATAAACAGTGTTTTGACAGATCGACACAATCATGAGTTTTAGCAGATGATTTGTAGAGTTTCCACATTTTGCCACCCGCCAGTGAGGCTGTCCAGAACTATAATATTTTTGAATGCATTAAAAATCTGTAGGAATGTCTATTGAGTGATTATGGAATGTTATACTAAGAATAAGAAGATATTAAAAAACGCATACAAGCATTTCATTTTGCAGGCTCCTCTTTACTAATTGAGATATCAGTTTACTGTTATTTTTCCCAATTTACAATAAACACAGTATGTTCAGTCCTATCATACAATAACTCGATCAAGTAGTGTGGTAAGAAAATAACCACAACCTTAAAACAAATAATTTAAAAAGTGACTAAACATTAATAATTTAAACACAAATACAAATCAAGAATTTAAATATAAGTTATTTTAATATAATGGTCCCTAAAGTTTTTTAATATCGTCCAACTTTGTTACGTTCCCTAGAAATATTCTTTTAGGACATTTAAAATAGTAAATAGCTTAAGTAAAAACAATATACGGTCTCTCTCTTTTGATATTCGGTGCATCGCTAGTGCTCAATGACTGAAGTTTTTACTGCTTGTTATGCTACTGGATCTTGCGTTCCCCAATTTCTAGTTGCTCATCTCTCAAATCCCGATTTCAGATCACGAAGTCGATTCCTGAGATGTGCTCAGTGTTTCGGATGTTTTCCATTTAAATCATCCACGTGTCTCTAGATGTCACTGAAATGCTCTACGCATAAAATAATAAATTTACTGTAAACAATCAAAACTTACGTAAACAACTTAATATAGCTTTTAAAATCCTTTTTGCGCCGTTTATTTGATTTAAATGAACGATTTCTGTTGATATTGCAATAAAAATGAATTGTACTAAAAATATTTCTTTGAAATCACCCGAAAAAAATTAGATCAAAGTTATTATACATCTATACATCCAAAGATATTTTTGTGGATGGAGCGGTACAACCTTTGATGTACAATAACATATTAATCGTATTCGAATTAACTTTAAGCCTTGGTGAGCTTTGATGCCTGCCTACTCCTTTACCTGACGGATCTCTGCTTTGTAACATTGCACGTGGAAGGTTAAATTACAAAACAATGTTTGAGTGTGGATTCAAATTGAGAAATGAGAATTAATTCATGCATAAAATTACGGTTTACCACATAGATACAGGTCTTGGGGAATATTCATATATCTTTCTTAATGTATATTTCTATATATTTATTTTTATAATTTCTTTTCCAAATTATAAATCTTATCGAAGATTGGATTTTCTCGATAATACGTATTGTTCAACAAATTACTAGGGTTCTTTTTATGATTTATATATATATGAAAATCTTCTTTTACAAATAGTTTTTCTTTTTCTCTTTTGTATTATAATACAGTAAGGTTTTCTCCAATATTTTTGTAGCTGTGTCTTGTTTCTATTAAGTGTTCTGCGTAATTGGACTTCATCGTTGTTTTGTTTCCTGATTTTAGAGCTTGTATGTGTTCTTTGAATCTTGTCGAAAAACTTATACTTGTTTGACCAATGTAATATTTTTCGCAGTCGCTGCAATTAATTTGGTATACTCCTGCTTTGTTACTATCATTCGTTTTGTTTTGAGTTATATTTTGTATTCTATTGTTTATCATTCTATATGCGTTGTTTTTTGTTCTGTAGCTTGTTTTAAAGTTTGATTTATAGAACGTGCGTCTTGCTGTTTATTTATTATTGTATTATATGGAATGCATATGAACTCTTATTTTGGTTTATCTGTTGATTCTTCTCGTTGGTTTTTCTCCTACATTTTCTTTTTTATCATTTTTTCAATTATATTTTGTTTGTACCCGTTTTTTATTGCCAAGTGTATGATTGTATTCTTGTCTTTATTAAATTTATTTGTTGTCATAGGGATACTGATTAGTCTGTGGGTCATAGCATGAAATGCTGCCAATTTATGTTGCCATGGGTGGTTGGAGTCCGATGGTATTATTGTTTCTGTTCTAGTGGGTTTTCTGTAGATTTCAAATGAGTGTTTATTTTTTTCTTTGGTAATTGTTATGTCCAGGAAATTAATTTTTTAATTTTGTATTTCCTTAGAAAATTTTATTTTATTCGATGTGGTGTTAAGGTAGTTGTGAAAGAGTTCTGCTTCGTCTTTGTACCTTCGAAAAGGCAAAGAATGTCATCAACGTTTAAAAATAGTTTTTCTTTTTCTCTTTCGTATTCTAATACAGTAAGGTTTTCTCCAATATTTTTGTAGCTGTGTCTTGTTTCTATTAAGTGTTCTGCGTAATTGGACTTCATCGTTGTTTTGTTTCCTGATTATAGAGCTTGTATGTGTTCTTTGAATCTTGTCAAAAAACTTCTACTTGTTTGACCAATGTTATATGTTTCGCAATGCTAGGTTTCCACATGTCTTTGTTATTCGAATAATATCTAGCCTGGACTCTCAGATTAATGATTGAAGATACATTTTAAGAAACATTGCATCCTTTATTTACAATATTAATTGACAGATAAACAAAATGACAAGTCATATGTCGTAAATAAATATTAAATCATCTGTAAATATAGTTATTATGTTAGATCTTTACGTATGTTGTTCGTTTACCTTGTGTTTTTCTCAGGACCTATCATACATTTTTGGGATGGGTCGCAGAATTAAATCAAATTACTTTTCATAAAAATCGCTTTTGTATTTGAGAAAAAAGGTAATGCTAAACGACTCCTGTGCTCGCCGAGACCTGATGGGTAATGGTAAATGTTTAATGAGGTCACTCTGCCAAGTTTATCTTCTTTAGAATACTTCGAGAAAATGTAATAAAATCTACGGAATTACTTTTCAAGTAAGAAAACTCCTGGAGTAAACACATTACGAAATAGGAAATGTTATGTTGTTTAAGGAAAGGTTTACAAGATGACTTAAAAATAATATACTTTTATAACTCTTTGAAAACCTCACTATACACGAAAGCTACGAGATTATCCCTAAAACACTTAAGTAACTGGTTCAGAGAGGGCTAAAGATATTCCTTGAGTATTTTCCTTAGGTTTTATTAATATCTGGAATATAAGTTTAACACCTTTTTTCGCATTTAAAATGTTCCAACACCAGTTGGAAAACTGGCAAATGAGTTTTAAAAACTAAAAAGGACCATGTTATCGATATAGTAGCTCATATTTGATTGGTTTATCGGCTCCTTTCTCAAATAGCAAATTATTTTATATCAACTGAGAATAAAAAAAACTGGACCCCTTCCTTACGAGTGACATTCTTACAGTCTTATAGTGTGCCGTCTTCTTCTGGAGGTGGGCAAACAGCTTCGAAAATTTTATCAGATTTGGAATCTTTTTTATAAAAAAAATCTGGAATGGCGTTCCAGAGGGTTAGGAAAATCCGGAATGTCAACAATTTTCTTTTAAACTAAGATCATCCTTCTTGCGTATTATATATAGAACTTAAATTCTTCAATATCATATATAAGCTATAAACCAACTCAATAAAAAAATCTCCAAAAATCCGCTGTACCCAGGAAATAAAATATTAAATCATCCATCCACTAGGATCAAATCTGAACAAAGAATGAAAAAGTTAAAATGATTAATTTTATTCTACTTTAATTCGATTTTGGTACTATATTTATGTTATAGAAAAATGGATAAAAATGTGACATCAGATCAAGTTTTTCAAAGCTCTTCTTGTCATGTGGTTACTGATGAAATTATCACAACCGTGTGAACTTAATGTGACAAATCAAGTATTTCTCTTGAACATAAAATGAACATAATTTTATTTACGTATAAAATTAAACGAAAACGTGTTCATATCATTGTTATGTTTTACGAGTTATACATCAGCAGAGATTTAAGCGAGCGATGGGAGGCGGTTGTGTTCCAAACGTGCTGCATTCAAGAGGCTGTTGAAAAGAGTCGCTCACTCCCGCTTCATTGTGTGGTTTATAAAACAGATCATTGTTGGCTCTTTAGGTTTTCTGTTCCCTTACCGCAGACATACGATTTCATCTGTAAAAAGCTTGGAGTGATTATGATTGTATATATTTTATTTGACCCTCTAAAACAGTGTTGATGTTAAATTTTCTATTATTCCGTATTTGTGCATTAAAAGTTAAGAGGTTAAATTAAATTCTTAAAATAAATTTAAAGAATTAGGATATTCGAGTTCATAAACAAATTTTCATAACTTTCTTTAGTTGGTGTTAATTCTCCTTGAAATTAAAGAGAACAATGCGAAATATAACTTACTTGTAAAACACAGCTGCAGCAAAATAACTCCATCAGATTCTGCTGCTAAAAATTTTCCGGTAATTTCACTTAACTTCGTACACGTATATTTTGTCCAAGATTGCTGAGGACGCAGAATTACATAGAGTTTACATACTTTTCTGGAAAGCTGTTTAAGTCAAAAGAGAAATTTAAGAAATACATATTACAACGTGGATCAAAGTTGTTTTTTTTAATTAAAAGTGGAGTTGTCCATGTAAAAACGATATGATAAAATGTTCGAGTAGAAACAGTTAGCGCTAATAGAGTAGTGCCTGCTTTTTTCCATGATTTATTTAAAAATTTATTTCAAAGAGACATCCATAGCAATTATGTAAGTCATCACTACGTCTTAAATCATCACGCATTTATTTATTTAATCAACATCCACAAAAATATCAACATTGAAAAAATTGAGTTTTCTTTTTTTTATTGATCTGCTTCAAAATCTTAAAGTTATTGTTTGCCCGATCTTTGTACTGTTTCAGTCCACGTTGTTAATAAAATAGCATTCAAACAACAAAAGCCTCGATCAATCTGACATCTCTGATTGTCAGAACAAACGTCGCAGCGCCGGCCAGTCGTACCAACCGGAGAGTGCATCACCTTAACAAACCTGTTTAGCGATCTTTGGTCCTCTCTTCAATAGAAATATCACATTCGTTCTATTTTATAATCGGTACTTCTTGTTGGTGTAGAATGTAATTTACATTTATGTGAATTTCTTACTTGAATTTTGAGCAACGGACAACAGAGTAATCATTTGATTTAAATTAAATTAAAATTTCCTCGAATCATAAGTTTTTTCCAACCTTAAATTTTACTGCATTTAGCTTTATCATGGTTGACTGCCAGGATCCACTGAATTTTTCAGGTGTTTTGCGTTAGGTTTTGTCAAGTTTAATTTGTGATTTTTCTTGGGGACAAGCTTTATGACCAACACTGAACCAATCGTAGATAAACTTGTCCCTACATTTGTCTTTACACTTTGTGCATCTGTTCTGCTCAAGATGTTTCTACTCTTAGCTATTTATTTTGAACATATTTTGATAATTCAGACTATTGTTTTTTTAACCCAAAGCTAATATTTGCTAGTAGCTTAACACTTATAGCGTTAATAAATAGCCTCTTAAATTAATAAATACTTGTTAATTTTTCAAAACTTAAAAGTCTTCATAAAACTTTACCCTTGACGAAAAAAATAAACTTTATCGTTTGGACAAAATCCTTAAATTAGTTTTTCGTCTTAAGAAAGCATGGAAAATAAAATGTAATTTTAAAACTTAAAATTAATTATTTGTTTCAGCTTAACTAATGTATGACAACCGATGAAACATTTTCAGAGCTGATATTAATAATGCAATTTTCTTCAACTCCAACAAAAAATATAAGACTAATATAAGACTAAGATAAATGAGCAAAAACGTTTGCCAAATATGTTTTTCATAAATATTACTTATTTATATTTTCTCTTCAAATCTTAAATGACGTTATTTAGTCACGATGCTACATTTTTTACAAACTATCAGAAAAGGACTTTTAAGGAGGTTAATAAGGAGGTAAAAAAAACAACATTTTTGCCGTGGCTATAGAATAAGTTATTCAAACAAATGCTTGGCCCTTCTTGATAGCTTACTGCCATCATTTGATTTAAATTAAATTAAAATTCCCTCGAATCTTAAGTTTTTTCCAACTGTTTTACTGTATTTAGCTTTATCATAGTTGACTGCCAGGATCCACTGAATTTTTCAGGTGTTTTACGTTAGTTTTTGTCAAGTTTAATTTGTGATTTTTCTTGGGGACAAGCTTTATGTCCAACACTGATCCAATCGTAGATAAACTTGTCCCTATATTTGTCTTTACACTTTGTGCATCTGTTCTGCTCAAGATGTTTCTACTCTTAGCTATTTATTCTGAATATATTTTGAAAATTCAGATTATTGTTATTTTTAACCCAAAGCTAATATTAGCTAGTAGCTTAACACTTGTAGCATTAATAAATAGCCTCTTAAATTAATAAATACTTGTTAATTTCTCAAAACTTAAAAGTCTTTAAAAAACTTTACCCTCGACGAAAAAAATAAACTTTATCGTTTGGACAAAATCCTTAAATTAGTTTTTTCGTCTTAATGTTATTTTAAAACTTAAAATTAATTATTTATCACAGCTCAACTAATGTCTGACAACCGATATAGTACATTTTCAGAGTTTATATAAATAATGCAATTTTCTTCAACTCCAACAAAAAATATCAGACTAAGATAAATGAGCAAAAACCGTTTGCCAAATAGGTTTTTCATAAATATTACTTATTTATATTTTCCCTCCAAATCTTTAATGACGTTGTTTAGTCATGATGCTACATTTTTTACAAACTATCAGAAAAGGACTTTTAAGGAGGTTTTTAAGGAGGTAAAAAAAACATTTTTGCCGAGGCTATAAAATAACTTATTCAAACAAATGCCTGGCCATTCTTGATAGCTTATATGCCAGCAGAATAACATTCTCAATCTTCAACCTCACTTCATCTAATCCATTTAAAGGGATAATAAACATTACTCAGGTGTAACAAATTTAAATTTAATAACTTTTAATTTTTAAATGCTCGACCATATATTTAATTCTCTGCAATCACAAGTAAAATAAATCTCAGGAAGTGCGAACAGTCTCTCAACAGCAACAAGGGGCGGCGGCGGAGGGCGGGGGCGGCCTAGCCGAGGCGGAGGAAGCTGCGGTCGCCGGGGCGGGCGCGGAGGGCGGCGGGCGGCTCCAGGCGGGGCAGGAGGGAGAACTCGGGGCCGACGATGACGTTGGGCAGGCCGGCGGACAGCAGGGAGGCCTCGTACTGCGGGGGCTCGGGCTGGGAGAGGCGCAGCTTGGTGGAGACAGAGTCTACGTCTGAGAAGTCCTCGGTGTCGGCGGGGGGTGTGGGCACTAACTGGAACAGTAGAGGATTACTGACGCAGGCAAACACTTAGAGCGTTGAGAAGTCCTCGATGTCGGCGGGGGGTGTGGGCACTGACTGGAACAGTAGAGGATTACTGTCGCAGGCAAACACTTAGAGCATTGAGAAGTCCTCGATGTCGGCGGGGGGTGTGGGCACTAACTGCAACAGTAGAGGATTACTGACGCAGGCAAACACTTAGAGCGTTGAGAAGTCCTCGGTGTCGGCGGGGGGTGTGGGCACTAACTGCAACAGTAGAGGATTACTGACGCAGGCAAACACTTAGAGCGTTGAGAAGTCCTCGGTGTCGGCGGGGGGTGTGGGCACTGACTGGAACAGTAGAGGATTACTGACGCAGGCAAACACTTAGAGCGTTGAGAAGTCCTCGATGTCGGCGGGGGGTGTGGGCACTGACTGGAACAGCAGAGGATTACTGTCGTAGGCAAACAGTCAGAGCGTTGAGAAGTCCTCGATGTCGGCGGGGGGTGTGGGCACTGACTGGAACAGCAGAGGATTACTGACGCAGGCAAACACTTAGAGCGTTGAGAAGTCCTCGGTGTCGGCGAAGGGTGTGGGCACTAACTGGAACAGTAGAGGATTACTGACGCAGGCAAACACTTAGAGCGTTGAGAAGTCCTCGATGTCGGCGGGGGGTGTGGGCACTGACTGGAACAGTAGAGGATTACTGTCGCAGGCAAACACTTAGAGCGTTGAGAAGTCCTCGGTGTTGGCGGGGGGTGTGGGCACTAACTGGAACAGTAGAGGATTACTGTCGCAGGCAAACACTTAGAGCGTTGAGAAGTCCTCGATGTCGGCGAAGGGTGTGGGCACTAACTGGAACAGTAGAGGATTACTGACGCAGGCAAACACTTAGAGCGTTGAGAAGTCCTCGATGTCGGCGGGGGGTGTGGGCACTGACTGGAACAGTAGAGGATTACTGTCGCAGGCAAACACTTAGAGCGTTGAGAAGTCCTCGATGTCGGCAGGGGGTGTGGGCACTAACTGGAACAGTAGAGGATTACTGACGCAGGCAAACACTTAGAGCGTTGAGAAGTCCTCGATGTCGGCGGGGGGTGTGGGCACTGACTGGAACAGCAGAGGATTACTGTCGTAGGCAAACAGTCAGAGCGTTGAGAAGTCCTCGGTGTCGGCGAAGGGTGTGGGCACTAACTGGAACAGTAGAGGATTACTGACGCAGGCAAACACTTAGAGCGTTGAGAAGTCCTCGATGTCGGCGACGGGTGTGGGCACTAACTGGAACAGTAGAGGATTACTGTCGCAGGCAAACACTTAGAGCGTTGAGAAGTCCTCGGTGTCGGCGACGGGTGTGGGCACTAACTGGAACAGTAGAGGATTACTGTCGCAGGCAAACACTTAGAGCGTTGAGAAGTCCTCGGTGTCGGCGACGGGTGTGGGCACTAACTGGAACAGTAGAGGATTACTGTCGCAGGCAAACACTTAGAGCGTTGAGAAGTCCTCGGTGTCGGCGACGGGTGTGGGCACTGACTGGAACAGTAGAGGATTACTGTCGCAGGCAAACACTTAGAGCGTTGAGAAGTCCTCGATGTCGGCGACGGGTGTGGGCACTAACTGGAACAGTAGAGGATTACTGACGCAGGCAAACACTTAGAGCGTTGAGAAGTCCTCGGTGTCGGCGACGGGTGTGGGCACTAACTGGAACAGTAGAGGATTACTGACGCAGGCAAACACTTAGAGCGTTGAGAAGTCCTCGGTGTCGGCGGGGGGTGTGGGCACTGACTGGAACAGCAGAGGATTACTGACGCAGGCAAACACTTAGAGCGTTGAGAAGTCCTCGGTGTCGGCGGGGGGTGTGGGCACTAAATGGAACAGTAGAGGATTACTGACGCAGGCAAACAGAGCGTTGAGAAGTCCTCGATGTCGGCGACGGGTGTGGGCACTAACTGGAACAGTAGAGGATTACTGTCGCAGGCAAACACTTAGAGCGTTGAGAAGTCCTCGGTGTCGGCGACGGGTGTGGGCACTAACTGGAACAGTAGAGGATTACTGACGCAGGCAAACACTTAGAGCGTTGAGAAGTCCTCGGTGTCGGCGGGGGGTGTGGGCACTGACTGGAACAGTAGAGGATTACTGACGCAGGCAAACACTTAGAGCGTTGAGAAGTCCTCGGTGTCGGCGGGGGGTGTGGGCACTTACTGGAACAGTAGAGGATTACTGACGCAGGCAAACACTTAGAGCGTTGAGAAGTCCTCGATGTCGGCGGGGGGTGTGGGCACTAACTGGAACAGTAGAGGATTACTGACGCAGGCAAACACTTAGAGCGTTGAGAAGTCCTCGGTGTCGGCGACGGGTGCGGGCCCTAACTGGAACAGTAGAGGATTACTGACGCAGGCAAACACTTAGAGCGTTGAGAAGTCCTCGATGTCGGCAGGGGGTGTGGGCACTAACTGGAACAGTAGAGGATTACTGACGCAGGCAAACACTTAGAGCGTTGAGAAGTCCTCGATGTCGGCGACGGGTGTGGGCACTAACTGGAATAGTAGAGGATTACTGACGCAGGCAAACACTTAGAGCGTTGAGAAGTCCTCGGTGTCGGCGGGGGGTGTGGGCACTGACTGGAACAGCAGAGGATTACTGACGCAGGCAAACACTTAGAGCGTTGAGAAGTCCTCGGTGTCGGCGGGGGGTGTGGGCACTAAATGGAACAGTAGAGGATTACTGACGCAGGCAAACACTTAGAGCGTTGAGAAGTCCTCGGTGTCGGCGACGGGTGTGGGCACTAACTGGAACAGTAGAGGATTACTGACGCAGGCAAACACTTAGAGCGTTGAGAAGTCCTCGGTGTCGGCGGGGGGTGTGGGCACTGACTGGAACAGTAGAGGATTACTGACGCAGGCAAACACTTAGAGCGTTGAGAAGTCCTCGGTGTCGGCGACGGGTGTGGGCACTAACTGGAACAGTAGAGGATTACTGTCGCAGGCAAACACTTAGAGCGTTGAGAAGTCCTCGATGTCGGCGGGGGGTGTGGGCACTAACTGGAACAGTAGAGGATTACTGACGCAGGCAAACACTTAGAGCGTTGAGAAGTCCTCGGTGTCGGCGACGGGTGTGGGCCCTAACTGGAACAGTAGAGGATTACTGACGCAGGCAAACACTTAGAGCGTTGAGAAGTCCTCGATGTCGGCAGGGGGTGTGGGCACTAACTGGAACAGTAGAGGATTACTGACGCAGGCAAACACTTAGAGCGTTGAGAAGTCCTCGATGTCGGCGACGGGTGTGGGCACTAACTGGAACAGTAGAGGATTACTGACGCAGGCAAACACTTAGAGCGTTGAGAAGTCCTCGGTGTCGGCGGGGGGTGTGGGCACTGACTGGAACAGTAGAGGATTACTGTCGCAGGCAAACACTTAGAGCGTTGAGAAGTCCTCGGTGTCGGCGACGGGTGTGGGCACTAACTGGAACAGTAGAGGATTACTGACGCAGGCAAACACTTAGAGCGTTGAGAAGTCCTCGATGTCGGCGGGGGGTGTGGGCACTAACTGGAACAGTAGAGGATTACTGTCGCAGGCAAACACTTAGAGCGTTGAGAAGTCCTCGATGTCGGCGACGGGTGTGGGCACTAACTGGAACAGTAGAGGATTACTGACGCAGGCAAACACTTAGAGCGTTGAGAAGTCCTCGGTGTCGGCGACGGGTGTGGGCACTGACTGGAACAGTAGAGGATTACTGTCGCAGGCAAACACTTAGAGCGTTGAGAAGTCCTCGATGTCGGCGACGGGTGTGGGCACTAACTGGAACAGTAGAGGATTACTGACGCAGGCAAACACTTAGAGCGTTGAGAAGTCCTCGATGTCGGCGGGGGGTGTGGGCACTGACTGGAACAGTAGAGGATTACTGTCGCAGGCAAACACTTAGAGCGTTGAGAAGTCCTCGGTGTCGGCGAAGGGTGTGGGCACTGACTGGAACAGCAGAGGATTACTGACGCAGGCAAACACTTAGAGCGTTGAGAAGTCCTCGATGTCGGCGAAGGGTGTGGGCACTAACTGGAACAGTAGATGATTACTGACGCAGGCAAACACTTAGAGCGTTGAGAAGTCCTCGATGTCGGCAGGGGGTGTGGGCACTAACTGGAACAGTAGAGGATTACTGACGCAGGCAAACACTTAGAGCGTTGAGAAGTCCTCGGTGTCGGCGGGGGGTGTGGGCACTGACTGGAACAGTAGAGGATTACTGTCGCAGGCAAACACTTAGAGCGTTGAGAAGTCCTCGGTGTCGGCGGGGGGTGTGGGCACTAAATGGAACAGTAGAGGATTACTGACGCAGGCAAACACTTAGAGCGTTGAGAAGTCCTCGATGTCGGCAGGGGGTGTGGGCACTAACTGGAACAGTAGAGGATTACTGACGCAGGCAAACACTTAGAGCGTTGAGAAGTCCTCGATGTCGGCGACGGGTGTGGGCACTAACTGGAACAGTAGAGGATTACTGACGCAGGCAAACACTTAGAGCGTTGAGAAGTCCTCGGTGTCGGCGGGGGGTGTGGGCACTGACTGGAACAGTAGAGGATTACTGTCGCAGGCAAACACTTAGAGCGTTGAGAAGTCCTCGATGTCGGCAGGGGGTGTGGGCACTAACTGGAACAGTAGAGGATTACTGACGCAGGCAAACACTTAGAGCGTTGAGAAGTCCTTGATGTCGGCGGGGGGTGTGGGCACTGACTGGAACAGCAGAGGATTACTGTCGTAGGCAAACAGTCAGAGCGTTGAGAAGTCCTCGATGTCGGCGAAGGGTGTGGGCACTAACTGGAACAGTAGAGGATTACTGACGCAGGCAAACACTTAGAGCGTTGAGAAGTCCTCGGTGTCGGCGGGGGGTGTGGGCACTAAATGGAACAGTAGAGGATTACTGACGCAGGCAAACACTTAGAGCGTTGAGAAGTCCTCGATGTCGGCGACGGGTGTGGGCACTAACTGGAACAGTAGAGGATTACTGACGCAGGCAAACACTTAGAGCGTTGAGAAGTCCTCGGTGTCGGCGGGGGGTGTGGGCACTGACTGGAACAGTAGAGGATTACTGTCGCAGGCAAACACTTAGAGCGTTGAGAAGTCCTCGATGTCGGCGACGGGTGTGGGCACTAACTGGAACAGTAGAGGATTACTGACGCAGGCAAACACTTAGAGCGTTGAGAAGTCCTCGGTGTCGGCGGGGGGTGTGGGCACTGACTGGAACAGTAGAGGATTACTGTCGCAGGCAAACACTTAGAGCGTTGAGAAGTCCTCGATGTCGGCGACGGGTGTGGGCACTGACTGGAACAGCAGAGGATTACTGACGCAGGCAAACACTTAGAGCGTTGAGAAGTCCTCGATGTCGGCGAAGGGTGTGGGCACTAACTGGAACAGTAGAGGATTACTGACGCAGGCAAACACTTAGAGCGTTGAGAAGTCCTCGGTGTCGGCGACGGGTGTGGGCACTAACTGGAACAGCAGAGGATTACTGTCGTAGGCAAACAGTCAGAGCGTTGAGAAGTCCTCGATGCTCTGTATGTTTGCTAGTATGTTGTTTGACTAAGCTAGTATAAGTAATTGTATTGATTAATCTTAACCACCATTTTGAAATATACAGGGTGTTCAAAAAATGTGGGGCAATAATTTACGTAGTGATTCATTGGGTCAAAGTAAGCAAAAAAGTTTATACACAGGTCCTAAAGTGCTTCGTTTTCTGTCTGTGTGTATGTTTATGATTTTTACATATTTAATCATATCTCACGAAGCACTTAACATATAAACTCCAAACTTGGTATATGGGTAAACACTATTAAGAACTATTTTTGTAAGAAGTATCAAATTTCTACTTTGTACCATTTCAAAATGGCGACTATTTTTTGTTTCCAAAACTAAATAACTTAAAAACCGTAAATTTTAGAAAAACTATACAAATGACAAAAAAGTTGCAAAATTTAATCTAATTAACGATGATATTCAGATTATAACAATCAGACCAGTAATAATGGGGTAATTTTAAATTTTCCGAATAAAAACATGCAAATATCAGACATAATGTTCTAAGGAACCATGTTTTTATGCAGAAAAGTTAAAATTTCTCCGTTATTAGTGGTCCGATTATCATAATTTTAATATCAGCATTAATTAGATTAAATTCTGCAGCTTTTTTGTCACTTCTATAATTTTTCTAAGATTTATGGTTTTTAAGATATTTAGCTTTGAAAACAAAAAAACAGTCGCCATTTTGAAATGGTACAAAGTAGAAATTTGATACTTCTTACAAAAATAGTTCTTAATAGTGGTCACCCATATACCAAGTTTGAAAATTATATGTTAAGTGCTTCGAGAGATATGATTAAATATGTAAAAATCATAAACAGACACACAGACGGAAAACGAAGCACTTTAGGACCTATGTTTATATAAACCTTTTTGCTTATTTTGACCCAAGGAATCACTACGTAAATTATTGCCCCACATTTTTTGAACACCTGTATAATTATAAAAAAGGTCAAAGGACAATAAAGACTAAAGGTCAAACTTTAGTCTTTATTGTCTGATTTGTCTAATATTCGGATAAGATGTTAACATAAGCAAGGGTACGTGTAAAACGTATATATTAATCATAATAACCCTGTGAATTATAAATAAAAAAATATGTAAAAAATCTCAACCTTTATTATTTGGGTATGTTGTTCACCTGTAAATGTCACATGATAATCCAAATTATAAAATTACAATTTGGATTTGTAGTTTTTCTAGGTCTCAGGGGAAATTAAAAATTAATCTTCATTATAAAATTGATCAAACAAGAACCTATACTTTCCATTATTTTCCTCCTCTCCTTATCTATGACAAAGAATGCATGTTTTGTGTCATCCCAACATTGTTGGCATAAATATTTAAATTGCTCGAATGTAAAGTTATTTCCCACACGATTATTGTAATCATGATATAAATTTAAATTTAAATAGTTTGAATAAAATTAAAATGTTTACGTTATCCCTTACACATGTACTCACTTTACTATTCTCGATTCCTTATTCGCCTTTCAGTACAGGCCATATGGGAGATGTTCTATTACCTTTGCTGGGTACATTTGTTTACAAACATCCATTGTAACGAGTTATAAAATCATCAGCTAATTAAGATGTGACCTGGCCAATACAACTTAAAATGCCATTTTCTATACACAGCCTACACAGCTTAAATACCATACTGAAAGGTGAACGTGGAACTGAGTATATACGATCGACATAAATAAAAACTGTAAATGTTCCTTTGTCTACCCATTGAGTAAAAATTCCCTATATCTTCACTATTTATATAGGCAAAAACTACGACAGAATGTGGTTTTACGTCACTCGGTGTAATTTCACAGTCAGAGAAAATGTGTAGTTTTACATCATCACCACATAAATTGAAAACTTAATTTTATTTTTTATTTCTATTGTTCTAGGTATTATGTATGAATTGGAGGATTTAAAACCAGTTTTTCTTACAATTGAATTATAAATCACATCTGCCTTACCACACCCACTCGGCTCAGAGATAATACAACGCATATTACTGGGTTAACCCTAGTTTCTTACTATTCTCTTTTTCTGTGTATACAATTTTAAATTTACTCTTTTGTTGAACGAATTACTTTTTTATATATAATAATGATGACAAAGACGAACAGTTCGTAAAGGATTATTCTTAAAACCTAATAGAGGTCGTGGCATATTAAAGACATTAATTAATGATCTTTCATTTCCAATCCACTTGCCCACTTTTCACTACTGCGGCCCTGGATCGGATCTCTCCAAAATTATACCCCCAAAAATAAATTGTATTCTTTCTGTAAAGAACATGCGAATCACACCGATACAGCGTCACGGAACAAGGCGGATGTGAGATTGGCAGAGCAAGCTTGGTCTTGTGTCAAGCCACATGATTCTACTCTTGGCGAGACAGCTACGGCCTATTTAAGTAATTCAATTGCTTCTTTTGCATCTGCGACTTTATCATTGAGATGCTTATACTGAGAGATGGTGATATTATACCATTGCTCAGTCATGCATGATATGAATTAATTTTCCCCCTGTTGAATATTGGATTTTTCGTAAAGAAACAGAAGATGTGGAAATGTCAGGTGGGTTTTGTTTTAATTTATGTTTATGTTTACTTTTAGAAAGAATGAACCATGTAAAGAAAGAAAATGCAAGCAAATAAAGTTTATTTTGATAATCAAGTAATTCTCTAAGTGATTTTGTATCTATTGTCCTCCAGAAAGTAAAATTTAGAATCATTAGCCGCAAATACAGACTACTCCTGTACAACCCCCCTGTAACTTCGTTAAGGGAGTTTAAAATCTTGAACGATTGCCAGTCAGGAGACAACTCACCAGGGACCGCTTCCTCCGGCTGCTGTAGTCCTCCTGGTGCGCCGGTACCACGAACTGTTCCTCCAGGTCCTCAGGCGCCGCCCCCTCCCCCTCCCCCTCCCCCTCGCCCGCCGACCGCTTCAGCCGCTGCGGGATCAACTCCGGACGTTCCTCCTGCCCTTCCGAGCTTCTGCTGTACCTGACGAAGGCGTTAGTGCCTGTAGATTTATCGTCTCGGGGAAAACCGTCGTCTGATACGGAAGAGAGACTGTTTTGACTTTCGTTCGTGTCTTTTTCCACTGATCCTTCGAAGACTTGTGAGGTTTTACCTTCGTCTGATTTTCCAAATCGCATAAAATTGTCCTGCTTCCCTCTGACTATCCTGAGCAGGTTCTGGGGCGGGTTTTCGGGCTGCAGGTCGAACGGGAAGTCGATCGACGGATCTTCTTCGGATTTTTTCCCAAATCTCATCAGGTTGTTCTGCCTTCCACGTGTGATCCTTAAAACATCGTCTTCTGTATTCGCAGGTGCTATAACTACATCTGCACTTAGATTATCTGAGGTGACGAAGTCTCTGCCGAATCTCATAAAGTTGTCCTGTTTCCCCCTACCGAGACGCATGAAACTGTCCTGTTTCGTATAATCTACTCCTTTCCCGAATCTCATAAAATTGTCTTGTTTCCCCCTCCCGAATCTCATATAATTGTCTTCTTTTCCTCTCCCGAAGCGCATGTAGTTGTCGTCCTTCCCCCGGCCGAAACGCATGTAATTGTCCTGCTTGCCTCTGCCGAACCTCATGAAGTTGTTGTCCCTGCCCCGGCCGAACCTCATGTAGTTATCGTTCCTCGCTCGCCCGAACCTCATGAAGCTGTCTTGTTTCCCCCTGCCGAACCGCATGAAGTTGTCGTTCCTCCCCCGCCCGAACCGCATGAAGTTGCTGTCCCTCGCCCGCATGGCGCGCAGGTAGGAGTCGTCGGGCGGGTCTTCCTCCTTCTCCTCATAGGACGGGCTGGAGCGGCCGAAGCGCATGAAGTTCTTCTCGAGCGAGCTGCGTCGCATCAGCGGGTCCACCATGGCGGGGTCGAACCGCTTCCCGCAGCCGAGCTCGGCCAGCTGAGACACCATCAGGCAGACCACCAGTGTCCATGACGGCATCCCTCCCTCTGCAACACAAGCATCGTCATATGCAGTTAGTTCCTCGATTCTAATGAAATACCAGCAATGAGGTTTGGTGTAAAATAAGGGAGTTTTTGATCAACTTAAATAGTTTTACAATGTCGTGTCTCGCAGTGTCTGTATGGGCAAAAATGAGTACGTAGTAACTCAGTCAACCTGCCCATCTAATTAAGTGTATCGGAAAATCGGTTTTATCTAGTAACGACGGTGAAGTTATATCCTGGGTCAAGACCAATGACTCACGATCAAGGCAGGGTGTAAAGGGTACCATTAGGTCGGGGGTGCGCTGGTAGGGTGGTGCTGTGGGTGCCATTAGGTCGGGGGTGCGCTGGTAGGGAGGTGCTGTGGGTGCCATTAGGTCGGGGGTATGCTGGTAGGGTGGTGCTGTGGGTGCCATTAGGTCAGGGGTACGCTGGTAGGGAGGTGCTGTGGGTGCCATTAGGTCAGGGGTACGCTGGTAGGGAGGTGCTGTGGGTGCCATTAGGTCGGGGGTGCGCTGGTAGGGTGGTGCTGTGGGTGCCATTAGGTCGGGGGTACGCTGGTAGGGAGGTGCTGTGGGTGCCATTAGTCGGGGGTATGCTGGTAGGGAGGTGCTGTGGGTGCCATTAATCGGGGGTATGCTGGTAGGGAGGTGCTGTGGGTGCCATTAGGTCGGGGGTACGCTGGTAGGGAGGTACTGTGGGTGCCACTAGGTCGGGGGTATGCTGGTAGGGTGGTGCTGTGGGTGCCATTAGGTCGGGGGTGCGCTGGTAGGGAGGTGCTGTGGGTGCCATTAGGTCGGGGGTACGCTGGTAGGGTGGTGCTGTGGGTGTCATTAGGTCGGGGGACGCTGGTAGGGTGGTGCTGTGAGTGCCATTAGGTCGGGGGTACGCTGGTAGGGAGGTGCTGTGGGTGCCATTAGGTCGGGGGTACGCTGGTAGGGTGGTGCTGTGGGTGCCATTAGGTCGGGGGTACGCTGGCAGGCGTGGTGCTGTGGGTGCCATTAGGTCGGGGGTACGCTGGCAGGCGTGGTGCTGTGGGTGCCACTAGGCCTGAAGTACGCTGGTAGGGTGGTGCTGTGGGTGCCATTAGTCGGGGGTACGCTGGTAGGGAGGTGCTGTGGGTGCCATTAGTCGGGGGTACGCTGGTAGGGTGGTGCTGTGGGTGCCATTAGTCGGGGGTATGCTGGTAGGGAGGTGCTGTGGGTGCCATTAGTCGGGGGTACGCTGGTAGGGTGGTGCTGTGGGTGCCATTAGTCGGGGGTATGCTGGTAGGGAGGTGCTGTGGGTGCCATTAGTCGGGGGTACGCTGGTAGGGAGGTGCTGTGGGTGCCATTAGTCGGGGGTATGCTGGTAGGGAGGTGCTGTGGGTGCCATTAGTCGGGGGTACGCTGGTAGGGTGGTGCTGTGGGTGCCATTAGTCGGGGGTATGCTGGTAGGGAGGTGCTGTGGGTGCCATTAGTCGGGGGTACGCTGGTAGGGTGGTGCTGTGGGTGCCATTAGTCGGGGGTATGCTGGTAGGGAGGTGCTGTGGGTGCCATTAGTCGGGGGTACGCTGTTAGGGAGGTGCTGTGGGTGCCATTAGTCGGGGGTATGCTGGTAGGGAGGTGCTGTGGGTGCCATTAGGTCGGGGGTACGCTGGTAGGGAGGTGCTGTGGGTGCCATTAGTCGGGGGTATGCTGGTAGGGAGGTGCTGTGGGTGCCATTAGTCGGGGGTACGCTGGTAGGGTGGTGCTGTGGGTGCCATTAGGTCGGGGGTGCGCTGGAAGGCGGAGTGTAGTGGGTGCCATTAGGTCAGGGATACGCTGGTAGGGTGGTGCTGTGGGTGCCATTAGTCGGGGGTATGCTGGTAGGGAGGTGCTGTGGGTGCCATTAGTCGGGGGTATGCTGGTAGGGAGGTGCTGTGGGTGCCATTAGGTCGGGGGTACGCTGGTAGGGAGGTGCTGTGGGTGCCATTAGTCGGGGGTATGCTGGTAGGGAGGTGCTGTGGGTGCCATTAGTCGGGGGTATGCTGGTAGGGAGGTGCTGTGGGTGCCATTAGTCGGGGGTATGCTGGTAGGGAGGTGCTGTGGGTGCCATTAGTCGGGGGTACGCTGGTAGGGAGGTGCTGTGGGTGCCATTAGTCGGGGGTATGCTGGTATGGAGGTGCTGTGGGTGCCATTAGGTCGGGGGTATGCTGGTAGGGAGGTGCTGTGGGTGCCATTAGTCGGGGGTACGCTGGTAGGGTGGTGCTGTGGGTGCCATTAGTCGGGGGTACGCTGGTAGGGAGGTGCTGTGGGTGCCATTAGGTCGGGGGTACGCTGGTAGGGAGGTGCTGTGGGTGCCATTAGGTCGGGGGTACGCTGGTAGGGTGGTGCTGTGGGTGCCATTAGTCGGGGGTACGCTGGTAGGGAGGTGCTGTGGGTGCCATTAGGTCGGGGGTACGCTGGTAGGGTGGTGCTGTGGGTGCCATTAGGTCGGGGGTACGCTGGTAGGGAGGTGCTGTGGGTGCCATTAGGTCAGGGGTACGCTGGTAGGGTGGTGCTGTGGGTGCCACTAGGCCTGAAGTACGCTGGTAGGGAGGTGCTGTGGGTGCCATTAGGCCGGGGGTACGCTGGTAGGGAGGTGCTGTGGGTGCCATTAGTCGGGGGTACGCTGGTAGGGTGGTGCTGTGGGTGCCATTAGCTCGGGGGTACGCTGGTAGGGTGGTGCTGTGGGTGCCATTAGCTCGGGGTATGCTGGATGCCGGGCAGGGGGGGGCAGTGGGTAATTGGGAAATTTGTCCTAAAAAGATGTACAATTTATAACCAAGCCTTACATGAATCCTTCCTAAGACTTTGACAAGTAAGACATATGCGTGAGCGGAATACGGTAAGACAGTAAATTAATTTTGAGTAACATTCTTCTCGGTTGATTCATCGATCAACTTTCCAAATGCCCATACTTTTATTTCGTTCCGCCGAATACAGAAAGATTTATTTTACAGTGTTTATGCGTAGAATAGCATTTTCTTGTTTTAACGGACACAAATTATGTACTCTGAATGTCTCAATTCCACAAACCAAACGTGTCAAATATTATAAGTGTTTTTAAGTCTGGAAAATTATAATCAGTGTCCGGCTTTGCTGTGGGCTGAAAAAAAAACTTTCTGTAAATCTCTTATTTCCTTCCCTTTACTCATGCTTTTTCTGAACTACCGAAAAATATCAATAGAAAATAAATACTTCAAACATAGTTCATAGCCGCTGTAAGTAGCATAGTCGTTATCCCAGTTAAGTGGAATATCACCGGTAAAAAAGAAATTGGATTTATTTTTTTTTATGACGAAACCTCGCAATTAATAGTGGGAAGTTGCGAAGGCATGAATTTACAGGAAGGACTGAAAATGTTTAGAGAGATTTCCTTACTTTGAGGCCGGTTACGGATTAGACGGGTTCCGGAATAAATAATTAATTGTTCCTTGTTTTATTTTGAGGTTTCAGCTCTTGAATCCTTAATTTGTCTCGTTTTACTTCCTCTTTGTTATTTTCACTCTTTAACCCTTCACAAAGAGTTATACTGAAAGAAGAGAGTAGGGAGAAGAATAAGACAAGGAAAACAATAGGTAACTGAGCGAGGGACGACTTTTCTAAACAACTGAATATTATAGTTCAACGTTTGTCGTTTTAACGATGATCAATGTTGTCGCTTAGACCTTTTACAAATAATAAACAAATTACCAAATCCCACTGAAAGTTTGACAGCCTTGGAAAAACAAGCTGTCAAAACTGTTTAAGCAGTTTGACATCATAATCGCATTCATATGCTTGTTTCGACTGCATTAAAAAGAATTTAAATACTGCAGTTACTAAAATAACGTACGTCATAGTTACCTAATTAAATGCTTAAACGGCGTTGTTGGAATTCTTTTCGCTATAAAAACAATTTTGCAAATTTTAAGGCAGTAAATTGGTTACCATGTAAGGAACGTTATCAAGGCTTGGGCATTTCCTACCAAAAACTGTTTTCAACCGGATTTTTGGGTTCGAAAAGATCGATTGATATTAATTCGTTAATGAAGATCTATTGAATGGCGTCATTTGTTGCCCTTCCAAACAAACTTCAAGGTCAAACAGCTTTGGCTTTTAAACATCCAATTGCATGTTCTACACGAGGTATAGTAGTCTTATAGCAAAACATAAAACTATTTTAAATATTTCACCCAATTGAATTTAAACTAAATTATTACGTAACTTTTTTTAGATTTAAGTTAAGTTGTTAGGGTACGACGAAAAGATGGATTTATGAGTAATAATGTTTTTTGTTTGTACACAATAATGACCTGTGAAGGGAGAAGTAGGTGGGAAAAGTAGGTGGTTATTAATGTTCGCCGACAGAAGACGCGAGTGATTAATCGCCCGGCAGGGATTATCTAAACAAAATTCTCTAAACCAAAAAATGATAACTCTTTCATTACGTCGGTCTCCCCAACATGATTCAAAAAATCCTTGATGTCCTGGAAGAAACTAAATCTAATTAAAATATCTAATCTTAAACCAAACAAAGTGTTTACATCATACTACACATAAACATCCGTTTTCTGTGCCTTACTCTGGGCTGGAAAGTTACTCTTTGTCGAGAACTGCATAGTAAATTTATCGTGCACTAGGAAACGGAAACAACGGACGTCAACACTCGAAGCAACCAGCTGATTGCAGCACTTGGCGACTGAAACGTTAGTCGCCTATTTTCAGCATCAATCCAGGAGGCAAAGCGTGAATAAAATACCCCCGTTGCAGCAGACCTGCATACTCAGCGAATCTCAAGTGCAAAACAACATATTTCGATCCAACATAGCGAGATTTGACATGTTTTTGTAAGCTCCATAAGAATAACATGGGGAATGAGTATGGAGGTTTGCTGCTACAGGTATATTAAAACTGGGTGGTTTTAATTCAATATTTAGTAGATCTGAACTAGAAGAAGCCATTTACAAAGTTTTATCAAGATATGTTGAGAAATAAGCGAGATATAGAATTTTACTTATTTCCCTTAAGGTTAATATCGGGACAACGTACTGTGTTTACCACTTTCAATATCTCGGCAACCAATGGACATAGAGCCAAGATTCAAAATACTAAATTGTTTGTTTTTTTGGGCTTAATTCAATAGTGCCAATAAAAATTTGAAAAAAATTATTTTTCTATGTAAAAATGTCAAAAAACCCATTTTTGGGGGGGTTTACCCCCCTTTACCCCCCCTTCCGGTGGTCCGATCGGGCTGGTTTACGAACTCGTCCGAATAATTACTACTTTACACGTCTATGCCAAATTTCATTCCGATTGGACCATTTTTGCGCAAGTTAACGTGCTTAAAGACACACACACACACACATATATATATATATATATATATATATATATATATATATTATGAAAGTGAACGAATGGCGTTTTAGGCTTAGGTCTTACCATGAGACCTACGGTAACAGCTTCTTCCCTATAGGGGAAATTCGCTAAAAGTGTTAATATTGATTGAAATCATTGGTTTCATTCCCTAATTTCAGTGACATACGAGAATAGACAATATACCTCAGACATTACCAGGTTACCATTTATTCCACTACATGTTGGATTTCGATTAAATAAAAAGACCTCAACGTTCTTTAATCTAAAGTAATCAATATACCTGGTGTCTCACCTAAAGTGAACCAATAGCTAACTTTTTTATTATAAATCTGACAAAGAACTTCTTATGGGGCACTTCCCTTAATTTTTAACGCTGCTTTTTGGAGTCACTTCGAAATTTAAAAATATGGCCGCCATTTTCCAATATGGCGGGCAAACTTTGATTTTTCTTATGGAACACCCTATATTTTAGGGCGTTTTTGGATTATACGCTTGATTTTAGGAACTTTTTATTCTTTATAATTTTTTCCTAAACCTAGTGGTTAAGGAGGTATGAACAGTTTAAGTTATATTTTTTCCCCATTCAACGTTTCAACGTTTGGTTTTGATATCTTTAAGGGCTTAGACCCAGGAACGTCCTAATTAATGCATTGGGAAATTGTTGGTAGTCTGTATATCGAAAACGGTTGGGTTTAATAAAAGATGCCAAAGAATAAAAGTGCCTAAACATGTTAGTTTTGTTGAGATTTAATCATAAAATAATTTTTAGTCAAGATTTAATCGTGGAAATGTGTTATTTTGAATATGATTTTACTCCATAAGGAATACATGGGATGGCACAGTTAAATGGACACAATGCATTTTAAATGGGGAAAAATCAAACTTTAACTGCTTATATCTGCTGAACCATTGAGTTTAGGAAAAAATGAGAAAGAATAAAAAGTTCCTAAAATTAAGCGTAAAATCCAAAAACGCCCTAAAATATAGGGTGTTCCATAAGAAAAATCAAAGTTGTCCGCCATATTGGAAAATGGCGGCCATATTTTTAAATTTCGAAGTGACTCCAAAAAGCAGCGTTAAAAATTAAGGGAAGTGCCTCATAAGAAGTTCTTTGTCAGATTTATAATAAAAAAGTTAGCTATTGGTTCACTTTAGGTGAGACACCCGGTATATAGAGTTGTGTGTTGGTATGTTTCGGGCTAAAGCCAAAACTACATGTCATAGACACTTGATTTTAGTGTCAAATTAAAGCTTGGAATCTCGTGATGTGCACTATGGTGGTTTGGTTTTGGTATATTTAAGGGCTTAGGCCAAGGAACGTCCTAAACGGACCTTTCTCAAGGATTTTGGGAGTGCTTTGAATTAATTGTTGATATGGTTACCATTAGAAATAGCTACTATGGTTACTAACAGAATACAGCGCAAAGAAACAACAAGAATACGATGAGAAAAATAATCTCCCGGGCAAAGCCGGGGTGATCAGCTAGTACTAAATAAAATAATTACCTGGAAAGGTAAATTAAAGTAAAGAGCACGAAATAGGGCGAGCGGCAAAAACTGTAAACTCATAAAATTGCCTACCAAACCTCAGCTGAAATAACTAAATGAAATGTTTTTGTTGAACAGTTAAAACTTTGTTTACGTTCTTCAGGGCCTTTTACATGTAAATGTTTGTTTTATTTAACATATAATCATATAGTTTATAGACTTATAGTTTATAGACTACCCAAACAAATAATGAACAATATTTTCTCCAGCAGCACACTCACCCGCCCTGTTTGATGCCCGCGATTATAATGATCTTTTGTTAATTTAGGCCTATATTTTAAAGAGGAGTTAAACATTTGTTTACCCTCTTCTATCAAGTAACAATCAATCTCTTAATTTCAACGAACTTATTGTCACGGACTGATTAATGATTTTTTTGGTATTTACCGGGCAGTGAACCAGCGGCAACCCGCACACAGTTGTGATGTGATCAGTGTCGAGACTGGGGCAAAACCAGCGGCAACCCGCACACAGTTGTGATGTGATCAGTGTCGAGACTGGGGCAAAACCAGCGGCAACCCGCACACAGTTGTGATGTGATCAGTGTCGAGACTGGGGAAAAACCAGCGGCAACCCGCACACAGTTGTGATGTGATCAGTGTCGAGACTGGGGCAAAACCAGCGGCAACCCGCACACAGTTGTGATGTGATCAGTGTCGAGACTGGGGAAAAACCAGCGGCAACCCGCACACAGTTGTGATGTGATCAGTGTCGAGACTGGGGCAAAACCAGCGGCAACCCGCACACAGTTGTGATGTGATCAGTGTCGAGACTGGGGCAATTCATGGCCAATTGGCGGTAATGTGATTTGGCTGCTCCGAACAAAGCTTGGGTCATATTGTTAAATATCGGACGGGGGAACATTTCATTGGACTTTTTGTTAGCAAGCGTTAACAAAAACACGTGGAAATATGGTGTTTATAGATGTTAAACAGGGAATTCTTTAATATAGTTTAACAAAATAACAGTTAGAAAAGTATGAAATATTATAATGTCCAAACATAAACTGAGGTGGCAAATTAGTCTGCATTTAAAACAAACAACAGAAGTCTTTTAAACGAGATTAGGAAGAAGAAAAAGTTTTTTTGACACTTTTATTCCTCATTTTAAACAAATCACCTGAAAGACGATAAAAAGCTTAATTGGGAGATCCTGTGACGAGAGATAATAGAACGTAAGCTCAAGTAAATCATAGCTTTATGTGAATTGTTTAACAACCCTCACAAAATATATTCTCAGATTACTGTTCTAAGAGTGTTGCAAACAATATATTCCATCCAAATAAAAGTGGGTTGGACCTTCACCGTATATAATCAGAAGGTAACTCCGGCAGACGACCGGAGGTTTGTTAAGAATCGCTTCTCGTAATAAATTTAAAAATAAAAAAATATATAAATAATTTGTTGTAATAAAATTTAAGATAAATGTAAAAACAGTATTTTTACGAACTGACAAGTTAAGACGTCTTGTTTGTATCCATAATTATATATAAACTTAGGATCAAAACTAGGGATGCCTTGAAAACATTTTATATTTCACTACTTAATATTGTAATTGAAGGACATACAATCTATACATCCAATTCCGTTAGTGAAAAAATACCCACGAAATATATCGAGCTACCTCGTTTTTATGCTTAAGATGGGGGGGAAAATAATTGTTGATATGATCCTCTAGTCCAAAATTTAAATCAACGAAATTTTAGTATCATGTCTCAATTATCGAGACAATTTTTGTGATTGTCAACTAGATAAATCAAATTTACCTCATAATCGTCGAAAATCGCAAATAGAAGGGCAAACGCAAGATAAAAATACATCTTCAAAGAAAAGTTTGAGGGACAGCGATCAAGATATCAAATCATTTCATCTACTGCTCATGTCTTCAGTCAGATCAAGGGGAGTCCAAGATGATCCATATGTTACGGTTCTTCCCACAACAGTTTAAGGTTCTCTTTTTCAAAGGGGAGAAAAAGTATGCAAAACTATTAGGTAAATATATGACTAGTATAATGTGATCAACATGGTATAGTATAGATCATTATAGTATAAATTAGTATAGTCTTTTTTTACCCAATTTTATGATGAAGTCGTGATAACAACCATGATGGTTTTTTCCTTCTTAATATTTTTTTTATTAAATAAAATATTTTTAGCCTATTGAATGGAAGCTTGTAAAACTGAGCAGAGGGAAAAATATTGTTCTATATTGCTTACTGATATATTTTAAGACGTTTGTTTCACTTCTGTACGACAATCAATGCATCGTCCTGGAACAATACAGGAATATTACGTCATTCCTGTCCAAGGTAAACTCAGTTACATAAAAAAAACACATTATACAAATAAAATTTGAAATTATGAACCCTTTGTCACGTTACATCATGCTTAAATAAACAATGATTTTCAGAAAAATTAGTACCCTTCATTCATGCCTTGTAAAATCAAATAAAAAAATGTTTTATGACACTATTCAAAAACAACCTTTTTTATTCTCTTTTAAATCGTTAAATCATCTACAAGGGTCGTTTTGGTACTTAACCGTTTTTGCAAGATCGACCTCGTTTCGCTTGTGAAATACAATTTCGCCTCAAAAAGAGACATTTTTTCTCCTTGCTATGAAAACTACTCTTAAAGATAAGGCATTTTATTTTATTGAAACATATTTAGACAGTAAAGAAGTAGTAGTATGAAAATTGTTATTTGACTTCATTAGGGTGTGTTAAGTGTGTAAACGTGTGTTGTTTCATCATCTATTGGCATTTAGCATTACTACCTTTGATCGTGATAATTATTTGATTCTGTGTTATCAGTTGTTTGGTCAGTTTGGAAATATATTAACGGAAATTCTGAATTCTATACTCTTATATGAGCAATGTTATCGTCCGGCCGTGCGTGCTTGCTTACTTGTATGTTTGCTTGCACAATAATCTCTAAAACGGCTCCGAGGATTTCCTTCAGAGTCTGGAAATAAGTAATTTATGACTCAAAAACGTCTTTTATGCAGACAACTTGGCTAGAGAAAATCTAATAACGTAATAAATCGAATTTTAAAGTTGTAAAAATTTAACATTGGCCTTATGGGTTGCCGTGATAGCAACGAAAATAAACAAGGAAAGTGTAAACAAATGAAGTAATCATAACAGCTGTTTGGAATCTACACCCATCAAGGGAAAATACAGCAGGTGGGATGAAGAGTCCATGGAGCAATAAAAAAGGTTTCTATTTATCAATTTTATGACATTGAAATATTTTATAGTAACTGGATGAACTGTTAAATATGAAATTACACCGAGCAAGGCTCGGTCCGCCAGGTACTCTATCTTTGATCGTAACTGAACTCTATCTTTGATCGTAGAACTGTTCTCGTAAGGCAATAAATAAGTACGAAGATAAATAACTACCAGTTGCACCCCCATTCACCGGATTTCACACCTCTTGATTTTTTTGAGGTTGTTCTTGAAGACACTTGTTTTGTTCATCGAAATTGAAAAAAGTAAACTAACAGATTAAAGAAACATTTACTAAAACAAAAGAGATGTGAGAAAATATTGGACAAGCTCCAACTTAACCGGTCTCGATAAGTGCCAGAAAGTAATTTGAAAATAGCTCGGGGCGTTTTAATATAGTAATTGGAGAGACAAAGAGATAACCAAATTCTTTTGATATTTCGTTCGATATTCTGTTAAGCAAAGTATATAAGTTAAAGGAGGGCAATCCTGCTGAGTTTCTTCTCTTCAATCCGAAGTACCAAGACCACCTGACTGTTGGAATTCCTGACTCTAGTGATCTGACCAAATGTGTGCTCAAGGGAAATGGGGCTTCCTAGCTACCAACTGCTTAGTGGGTAAAGAAATGTTTACCAAACATGGCCTCCACCTGTCAAATGACGGTAAAGAAACCCTCTGCTATTTGATTGCGACATACGTAAGCTTAAGTGCAAGAAACTGGATAAAAAATCAGGCTAGTTTAGATAGGCCGAAGAAATCACATAGTTTGAAGTGTAAGAATTACAATGTCAAGAATTTTAATAATGTAAAGATTTTGCATTCTAATTTTGAGAGGATTTGTTAGAAAAAAGATCAAGCAGAGTTTTTACTTTCCGAAGAAGCTACCGATATCGTTATGGTCACTGAGGTAGGATCAGTGGCGTATATAGAAATTATTTTCGGGGGGGGCCAGGGCCGGATTTAGGCCTATGATTTTGCCTCCCACGGACACAAAGCATTTCGCCGCCCTTCCTCCCAAACGTGACAATTTGCCAGACCTAATCATAGGCGTAATTAGGGGGGAGGCAGGCACTTGCTCTGCCCAATAATTTGGGATTTTAGTTTATTAGCTAAACCTGATTTTTTTAAACATTACAAACACAAATATTTGTGTTTGTTTAGACCTACATGTCTGCTAATGCCAGCTGGCGAAAGGCCTCACAAAATAAAATTATACAAATATTGTGGCGTTTTTCAATGTTTAAATTTGATAACATCCAATATTAACCATTCGCTAACAGGAGTGATTGATTTATTTTTTTAGCCAAAAAATCTCTTGGTCGCATTGCCGCAGTCTGATATTCTCTTGATTGTTTTGTCGCGATCATCTCTCGGCCAGTTCGAGGCTACCAAGCTTAATTATCACCTTCTTTTTATCTCGGCCGTTTCGTAGTCAAGAGTCGGCCGCTTGAATCGTGGCCGTCAAATCTCTGTAAACCCTTTGCAGGGTGTCTACCAGTCGGCAATTCGAGAATACCCCTGTTGGAGTAGACCTGCATACTCAGCGAGTTTCAAATGCTTGAATAAAAAATTTACAGGCCATCAAAAGCAAAAGAATAAATTCCACCACCACTTCATAAATTTGAACGAATGGTGTTCTTGGTGTCTGGGGTCCCATAACAAAAAGTTATGATGGTCCCGGGCTTAGATCATACCACGAGCCCTAAGCAAAAGCTTCTTTCCTATAGGAGAAATTCGCTAAAAGTCGGGCATAAATAATGAATCCAAACATTTGGTCGGGAATTTTGATGCTTGAGTTAAAACGAAACGGAATTTAGCCGTTTTTATCGTTTGTATCGTCATCACGGCCGGCAAATCTCTCGATCGAATCACAACAAACAAGTTTTTCGTTTTCGGTAATATCGTGGCCGGAAATCAGTCATTTACATCGCGGCTAGAAAATCTTTGGCCATTTTGTGACCGGAAGATCGCTTCGCTCGTTTCGCGGCCAGCAAATCTCTCGGAAGCATCGCAGCCGAAAAATCTCGGAAATCCCCGTCACATTTTGGCCATCAAGCATGTCTCTCCGTGGCACTCATATCTCTCGTCGTATTTTGGCCAGAATATCGCTCGTTCGTCCCGCAGTCGAATAATTACTTCCTCGTTTTGCGGCCGGTAAATTGCCTGCTTGTATCGCCGCTGGCAGATCTCTTGGTCGCATTGCGTCCGACAAGTCTCTCGCTCTTTTCGCGGCTGACGTATACATTAGCCATGTCATGGTCGAAAAATCGGTTGTTTTTACAGCGGATGGCACGCAAGTATCTCGGTCGTTTCGAGACCGACAAATACCTCGTTTTTTGCAGCCGACAAATCTTGGTTGTGTTACAAAACAAAACATATCTGTCGGATATGTAGCGATCGGCAAATTCCCATGGTCACTTCGCGGCAATAAAAACTAACGGTTATAACGTAGCCGGTAATCTCGGTTGTATCATAGAGGACGTACTCATTAAATCTCTTGGTGGTATCGCAGCTGCGTTAAACCCCTTGGCTGTAAAACTGTCGGTAAATCTGTCGGACATTTCGCGGCCGTCATTTCGCAAACATTGTTAACAAAACTCATAACGCCCTTCCCGCCTCCTCCTTCTTATGATCCGAGTCCACCATTACCCCAAATAACGAACGACTCACCGCCAGCGCACAGGCCAAAAAAAAGCTTTTGCACCCCACTCGCCATGAATACATCGACTGCCGCCCTTCCGCGCAGTGACGCATTAGGCAAAACGGATAAGTCTAAATTAATGAATTATCAATATTCTGCTTGCTGCCGATAAGTTCTTGCAAAAAATTTATCTAAATAATTAACGCTTTGGTATTTAATTCCCTGATTTTTTCTTTTACCCTTTTAATTTCAGGGGGGGCCCGGGCCCCCTGGGCCCCCCCTTATATACGCCACTGGGTAGGATTTACCCCACCGAAGGCTGAAAAATGTTCTCTTTAAGGGTATGATTTAGTCAATTATTATGGTAGGAATTCAATGATCAAAAGTGGTGTCGGCACAAGGTTTTGTCTGGGGCAACAGTATGATCACAGTCTAGGAAAAAATATAGTCCCGACACTTGTAATATGTTGTAGTGCATTATGTTGTCCGCAGGGCGACACCCAAGCGGTACGCAAACACAATTAGACACCAACTGATTTTAATTGTACTTATGTGCCAGCCACTAGGATCGCATAGGAAGGGACTTTTTCATCTGAGTGACGAAACTGTGTTTGTTGTTAGACAGCGTATAGTGAAACAACATGTGATTTGCTTGTGGACGTAGTAATTGTGCTTGCATGCCACCGGGGTTGCAGGGGGGGGGCACTTTTTGCGACCAACAGCTGGGACTGTATTTTTTTTAGACTGTGGTATGATACTGTAACTTCGTCCTCTTTCACATTCTGGCAGACACGAAAGTTGGAACACTTTTATCAATAGAAATGGAATGTCTCCTTTATTTAAAGTCGATGATGATACAGTTCGCGCAATATATCCGGCTATGGCGAAATCTGTATAATCCAAGGCAAAGGGGGAAGGAGGATTACTTTTTTGAAAACATTGTTCTACTGCCCTGCTGCCTGAACGTTCTGTTTAACAATATCATATGTTGAAACTATCATATGATGCGGTTAGTAGCGTAGTAGCCATGCTTATATACAGGTTGTCCGGATATTATGCTAAAATATTTTAGTATATGATAGTACAGGGAAAATTAAGAAAAAAGTTCATAAAAACTCAGGTCCAAAAATGCTTCGTTTTCCGTCTGTGTGTCTGTTTGTGTTTCAACAAGTCTGTAAATCAAAACAGATGTTTTGATTTATATAAACCAGACAAAAACAAATACTTGTTGTGATGATGTTTTGCTTTAGTTTAGACTTGATTTCAATGTTAAAATAAAGTTATTTAAAGTTGTTAAAACCCGAGTAATATTCATTTAATCATTGTGATACATGGCGCATCCGAAATATGAATCTACAGCTCCAAGATGGAGTAGATGAAAATACATTTCAAACTAATCAGATCCACGTCAAACCACCAGAGAACTTTTCATTCAACCCCTATGATTGGAGTGCCTGGAAAAAACGCTTTGAAAGGTACAGGTCAGTCAGTAATCTACATACAGCACCCGGAAAAAGGCAAGTAGATATGCTTTGCTACTGTATGGGGGATAAGGCTGAGGAGATATTTGATTCGTTTAATCTAAGTCCTGATGAGGTACAAAACTATGATATAATAATGGGGAAATTTGAAAACCATTTCGTTCCCAAAACAAACATTATCTATCAGCGTGCTAAATTTCTTAGGCGTAAACAGGGATCCTCAGAGTCTGCTGAAAACTTTATCACAGACTTGCATACTCTTGCAAAACCATGCAACTGGGGAGATTTACAGGACGAAATGATTCTCATGCAGCTTATCGTTGGCATGAACGATCAAAATCTTAGTGATCGCTTACAACTTCAAAACTCACTAAAACTAGAAACGGCAATCGACGCTCTCCGCAGTTCGGAAGCATTAACTAGGCAAAAACTTGACCTAGCTGATTCCTCAATTGATCGGGTAAAATCAAGCAACTCAAATACCTCTTACAAAAATTATTTTTGTAAAAAAACCGTTTCTAATAAATATAGTAAACCAAACTCAGGAAACAAATGCAATTGGTGTGGGAATATTCCATCACATCGCCGAGGTTTATGCCCAGCCAAAAATGCTAAGTGTAACAACTGTAAAGAAAATGGTCACTACGCCAAAGTTTGTTCCAAGCAAAAAATTAATGAAGTTAGTAGTGAACCTCAATCATTTAATCATTGCTGTGCAAGCAAATTACATGATAATGAGTTCATAGGTGAAATTAGCGAGCACAATACTTTAAATCTTGATTCTTGGGAAATTTGTCTTAAAGTCAATGAATCTGATCTCGTTAATTTCAAGATCGATACTGGGGCAGATGTTTCAGTTTTGCCAGCTAATATAAAGCTAAATAAGAAAATTCTTTTGCAACACACTTGTAAAAAACTTTCAGGCCCGGACGGAACTCAATTAGCTGTAAGAGGTATGGTAGATGTAAGGCTAGATTATAAGAACAGATCATGCTATGAACGATTTTACGTAGCTGACAAATGTCAGACACCACTTCTAGGAAAACCAGCTACAGAAAAACATAACATTTTGTAAGTGGTTCGAAGTGTGTCTTCGACTTCGACCAATTGGTACGAAATGTATCCCACTCTCTTTAGTGGTTTAGGCAAAATGAAAGGAGCTTACGAAATTGAGCTAAAAAATGGAGCAAAACCTTTCTCCATCACAACACCTCGAAGAATACCTCTGCCGCTATGGACGAAAACCAAGGAAGAAATAGAAAGAATGGTTAAAATGGATGTAATAGCTCCAGTAGACCATGCTACACCCTGGTGTTCTCCAATGGTCGTCGTACCGAAAAAGGACAGTTGTAACGTTCGGATTTGTGTTGACCTTTCAAAACTAAATCAAAATGTACGGCGCCAACTGCATCCAATCCCAGGGATAGAGTATACAATGGCACAAATAAAAGGAGCAACTGTGTTTTCAAAGCTTACTTTGAATAAAGAGAAAACTATCTTTTCTCGACAAAAAATTAAGTTCCTTGGCTTTGAAGTGAGTAACGAAGGTATTTCTCTTGATCAAGACAGAGTAAAGGCAATTACTGAGATGAAGCCTCCAACTGATGTAAAAGGAGTACAGAGATATCTAGGGATGATAAATTTCAGTGGAAGATACATCCCAAACAGGTCAGAGATTTTAAAGCCTATTCATGATCTACTCAGCAAAAACAATGAGTGGATCTGGGACGAACCACAACAAAAGGCTTTTGACACTATCAAGAAGCTTCTTATTACAGCTCCTCATTTAGCTTTCTATGACCCTAATCTCCAAACGATGATTTCATCTGATTCATCTTCATTTGGGATTGGTGGAGTATTGTTGCAGCGTGAGAAAGGTGGCATATTCAAACCGGTAAGTTACATATCACGTTCTCTCACTGATGCAGAAGGAAGATATTCCAACATAGAACGAGAAGCTCTTGGAATCGTATGGGCATGTGACAAGTTGAAAGACTACATTGTAGGTAAAGACATTATAATCGAGACAGATCATAAACCACTCCTGAAAATATTGACATCAAAAAATTTGGATGAACTAACTCCACGTCTACAGAGACTCAGATTACGAATGATGCGTTATTCATACAGTCTTGTGTACACTCCTGGAAAACATCTCGTAACAGCTGACTGTCTTTCACGTAATCCACTTGAGAACAGTGAAAACTATGACTTAGAGGTGGAACTTGATCACTATGTGAGAGAAGTCATTTCAAGTATTCCGATTACTGACGAAAATGTAACAAAGATCCTAAATTGTCAAAGGCAGGATCCAATTTGTACAATGTTACGTAAATTCATCATTGATGGCTGGCCAGAAAAATCAAAAATTCCAGACCAAGTTAAGAAATTTTTTAATGTGAAAGAAGAACTTTCTATGAATGAAGATCTTATATTACGAGGAACAAGAATATATGTACCAGAAACACTGAGAGAAGAAATGCTGACACGAATTCATGTGGGACACTTGGGAGTAACAAAATGTAGACTCCGAGCGAGTAACACTCTTTGGTGGCCAGGAATATCTCTTGATATTGCAAAAATGGTTGAAAGTTGTCCACAATGTATTCAGCACAGGTCAAATAAAAATGAGCCCCTGATCCCATCAGAGTTCCCTTCAAGACCCTGGCAGATCGCAGCAATGGATCTTTTTAAACTGAACGGTCAGTGGTTCATAGTGATAACGGATTGCTTTTCACGATACTTTGAAATTGCAACCTTAAGCTCTTTGACAAGTCATCAAGTCATTGAAAGATGTAAGTCAGTATTTAGTCGTCATGGAATTCCAGAAGAAATTAGAACCGATAGTGGAACCCAATTCACCATGCAACAAGATTCGGAATTCCAGCAGTTTGCCAAAAACTACAACTTCAAGTTAAGGACAAGCAGTCCCCACTTCCATCAGAGCAATGGAGCTGCTGAGGCTGCAGTAAAGATAGCAAAATGCATTTTAAAGAAAAACAAAGAAGACCCTTACCTGGCACTATTATCATATCGTAACACTCCGATATCGAATGGTTTTAGCCCTGCTCAACTCCTAATGGGACGACGTCTGCGGGACAACTTACCAGTTTTGCCAGGACTATTGATAGAAAGGCCGGATTTCAGTGACTTGGAACGGAGGGAGAAGAATTACAGAGAAAAATACAAAAGAAATTATGATGCTAGACATGGTGTGAAATCGCTCACAAGTTTAAAATCTGGGGATAGTGTTTGGATATCCGATATGGGAAAATCTGGAACGGTTATAAAACCAACAACCGAGCCACGATCGTATATTGTCAGGACTGATAAGAGAAATGTCAGAAGAAACCGTTTCCATCTAATTCCATTTCCCGATGACTCAGAACCTTCACCATCACAGGACAATGAGACTGAACAAAATCTAACACATGTCTCAAACACCAGTCCAAAACTACAAGAGGATAAGTCAAGTTACAAGACCAGACATGGACGAGAGGTTCATCCCCCAAGGAGACTCGACCTTTAAGAAAGGGGATGTTTCAACAAGTCTGTAAATCAAAACAGATGTTTTGATTTATATAAACCAGACAAAAACAAATACTTGTTGTGATGATGTTTTGCTTTAGTTTAGACTTGATTTCAATGTTAAAATAAAGTTATTTAAAGTTGTTAAAACCCGAGTAATATTCATTTAATCATTGTGATACAGTTTGTGATTTTTACATATTTATTCATACCTCACGAACCTCTTAACGCATAAACTTCAAACTTGGTATATGGATGACCACTAGTAAGACCTATTTTTGTAGGAAGTATCAAATTTCTACTTTGTACCATTCCAAAATGGCGATTATTTTTTGTTTTCAAAGCTAAATATCTTAAAAACCGTAAATTGTAGAAGAATTATACAAGAGACAAAAAAGTTGTGACATTTAATCCAATTAACGCTGATATTAAGATTATGATGATCGGACAACTAATAACAGAGAAATTTTAACTTTTCCGAGTAAAAACGTGCTAATATCTGCCATATCTGTATGTACTATAGGAAATATCTGAAATATCTGTATGTTCTAAAGGACCATGTTTTTATTTATACAAGTTAAAATTTCTCCGTTATTAGGAGTCCGATCATCATAATCTTAACATCAGCGTTAATTGAATTAGATCTCACAACTTTTTTGTCACTTGCATAATTTTTCTACAATTTACGGTTTTTAAGATATTTAGCTTTTAAAACAAAAAACAGTCGCCATTTTGAAATTGTACTAAGTAGAAATTTGATACTTTAAAAAGTAGGTCTTAATAGTGGTCATCAATATACCAAGTTTGACGTTTATAAGCTAAGAGGTTCGTGAGGTATGAATAAATATGTAAAAATCACAAACAGACAGAAAACGAAGCACTTTTGGACCTATTTTTATATGAACTTTTCTTTTATTTTTACCTGCACTATCATATACTAAAATATTTTAACGTAACTTACGGACACCCTAAACATTGCGCGAACTGTACATTAATATTTAAGTTTGTCGCTAACAAGGAATTTGAACAGTAACTAACCACGGTAACAATTCATCAGGGCGCAGTTTCCCGACTCGGAGCGTCGTGTGGAGTTACGTAACTCGAGAGGCAGTGAGGCCGACACATCAATCCCCGGGGCGGACGTAACTGCGTAACACGAGGCGGCTTGGCTAGGTAATAATAAAATACAATGTTAAAATACGAGGTGTCCAACTTAACTGTGCCACCGTTGGTACCTCAGAAACTATTGTATTTAGAGAAAACTTTCAATGGGGGACTTCTACTTTTTTAAGTAATTTAAAATTAACAATTCCATTTTCTTGTAAATGGCCGCCATTTTCCAATATGGCGGACAACTTTGATTTTTCTTATGGAACACCCTGTATTTTATGGCGTATTTAGATTTTACGCTAAATTTTAAGAACTTATTACTCCTTGACATTTTTTCATAAACTCAACAGTTAAGTAGATATAGGCAGTTCAAGTTTGATTTTTAACACCCGGTATTTTATTAACATTGTTTATATGAGGTAAAGTGGTCATGCATTACAAAAAAAACTAATTCATCAGTAAATATTTATCCAATCTCGACAAATAAGGTATCATTGAAAAAACATAAAATAGACTTACTTCTATGTGTTTTGTAATTTTTTGTTTAAGTTAACGGTTTTCGTGGAATTCGGCATCAAAAACTTTAAATGACCGCCATTCTGAAACGGTTGATGGAATTTTACTGTAAATTTAAGAGAAGATAGGTCATAAGATAAACATTTTTGCAAAATTTCAACGCTGTACCTCAAATCGTTAGGGAGTTATGAATTCGTATGTTAAAAACTCGTACAGACAGACAGACGGGAAACTAGGCATCAGAGACCCATGTTCCTATAGTGAAATGAGTTTGCCTTGACCTAAGAAAGAACGCTATATACATCTGTCCAGATAGTTACGGGACACCCTTTATTGCGCGAACTGAACATAACTATTTAAGTTTGTCGCTAACAAGGATTTTGAACAGTAACTAACCACGGTAACAACCCATCAGGGCGCAGTTTCCCGACTCGGAGCGTCGTGTGGAGTTACGTAACTCGAGCGGCAGTGAGGTCGGCACATCAATCCCGGGCGCGGACGTAACTGCGTAACACGAGGCGGCTTGGCTAGGTAATGAGCGATAAACAACCACCGAGCTCAACCTCCGTAAGCTCAAGCCTCCGGAAATTTAATTTAATTAAAAATTCTACTTATTCTATCAAGAATTGTAGTCGTCACAATGTGTTAGAAAACGTAATATTACATTTAAAATTGCCTTATTGTATTGTAACATTTAATAATGACTTGCCATTTGTGCTTTTCTTTATGTATTTATAAGAACGAATAGATTTTAAAATTTTACGTTAAAAAGAAATGAATTTTCGAATTTTACATTAATATTTAACTTAAGATTGTATCCTGGACTTGTTTTCAAAACAGATCTCTCTGTCATGACAAGGATGTGTTGACAAATCAGTCAGTCTAATCGAAGGAAACAAATGCCGGAAGTCTAAGAACTGGACACATCTGAACGTCATACTAAAAGTGGTTGTGGTTATTGTGATGTTAATGGTTATTGGGGTGGTTGTGGTTGTGATAATTGTGGTAGTTGTGGTTAATGTGGTGGTGATGGTTATTGTGGTTGTGGTTATTGTGGTGGTACTGGTTATTGTGGTTGTGGTTATCGTGGTAGTTGTGGTTATTGTGGTGGTCGTGGTTGTGGTTATTGTGGTGGTGGTTGTTGTGGTTTATCCGCTCGAGGAGGAATGCTATAATATATTTTGTAGATATGAGGTTTGAATTTTAACATTTACTTCATAAATCTATAAGTAATTTAAAAAACAACTCAGCTAAGAGAATAAAAAATCACATATAGTAATAATATTTACATTCGCACCTTCGTTTTAGATTAGTTTAGAATCACTTAATATCAGACCTTTCAAATTTCCTAAACGCAGATACTGGTCAGTCAAACAAAATAATTGAATGAAAGATCAAAACCTTTATTTGTTGTTATAAATAATAATAGTAGCCCTAACAAATTTATAATATAAATATAGTTTGTTGATTTCAGGTCATTTACCATTTTACGACCCTTGTGTCGCCTGGTCACGCTTATATTCAGCACGGCCATCTAGTATATGGCTAAAGTTAGTAATTCCCAGGTCATAAGGTCAAGCAACGCAGAGCGCTCTGTGGGCGACATGAGTAACTACGCTCTCAGCGATGCTCCCATGACGCCCATCAAAGGGCAACGTTGATTTCCACCCTTATTTTAATCTTTATCACCCGAATTCCAAGCTAAACTCAAATTAGGACTCCTGTCAGAAAACATTACCCTTAGTAACAGGGTTTTACCGTTTGTATACCGAACCAATGTGAGAATGTTGATGTTGTATTGCAATGATAATGTTTCCTCATCAGTACTTGTAATGTTCGAGGAGAAGATGGCAATATTTTAATGTAATGTGTAATACTTGTAGTATATTTTAGGATAAATGAAGATGTCATACTTGCATTTATAGGAGCATAACGGTTTCAAAGCACGTAAAGACTAATTAATTGTTTCCATTTAAAAATGCCAGCTCGATTCAAGTTAGCACCCTCAAGTTTGTGGAATACTCTCTAAAGATTTAATTAAAAGAGACTGCTAGAGAAAAAAACTTAAATATTTATGAAAAATATTTATTGAAAGTGACTTACAAATACAGGAGTCTCCAGACTGATGGTCATATTAATAATGCTTCCTCTGTATATATGTGAAAAATGGGAATAATTGTTCAAACTGTACACAATATTCACATTTTATATTTTTTGAATTTTCGACTCATTCTTGGTTAGGTATGTAATAAAGGGTTTTTTCACAGTGGTGGTATACTTGTCTAACAAACGGTACAATAAATATGTTGAACGGTGTTATTATACAAGGTGTTTTTTTTAAACTCAACCCATTTTTAAGATTGAATAATTCACATATAAATATGAAATAAGTATTGTTTTATGGTTCCTTACGTTTTATACACTCTATTATTTAATTTTATCACATTTAGTTCACCTTATGTGCTAAAAAAAACCGCCAGTGGCATTTGTATGACGTTATGCCCTCTCTATCAAATTTCCGAACACGTGTTAAGTTTACTAGGTACCTCTTTGCGTTACGTCTGTTTTGTTTGTTCTGGGGTATTGAATATGCTGTGAATTGTTTTTTAGGCCTTACTTTGTATGTATCCCCAAAGAAAATAAAAATCTAGTGGCGTAAAATCAGGGATACTGGGGGGAAATAATCCTTCACCGATAAAATCTAGTTTTGGATTGCGTTTTTAATGAGTGTGTCTTTAAGCACGATAACTCGCGTAAAAATGGTCCGATCTGAATGACATTTGCCACAGACATGTTAAGTAGTATTATTCTTCGAAAACAATTCACAATATATTCAGCACCTCAAAACAAAACAAACATAACAAATTTAATGCAAGAAATTCAAAGAGGTACCTTGCAACACATGTTCGGGAATTTGATGGAGACAGCATAACTTTATACAAATGCCAATGGCGGACTGTTTGAGCACATAATGTAACTTAAATGAGATCAAACTTAAATGATAGACTGTATGAAATGTAAAGATCAATAAAACAATCCGCATTACATATGCATATGTGCATTATTCAATCTTAAAAATGGGTTGCGTTTTTAAAAAAACACCCTGTACTTTAAAACAAAGGCAACGAGGTCAATCAAGCTCCTTGCCACAGGTACAATCAAGACTTCGCTGACTCCAGGAAATGACCAATCGCCTGGCCTGTTGTTCGGCACCTGTCGCATGATTGGCCGTAGGGACAGACAATCAAATAAGGCAGTCCATCAAAGTTCTGAAATTGATTCTGGAATGGATATTCGTATCAAATTTACTAAAACAAACGAAAACAAAAATATTAAAACTAACAAATTACAACTTTGGGCATAAAAACTTTGTCAAAGGGTAAAAAAAATTAAAAAGTCGATAGAAATAATAACGTAAGGTAAATTTTTCATCCGATATTGTGGGCGTTTTGCAGTCGTAGTATGATGGAAGAGGGCTCAAATTGAAGGCCTTGATCCAAGGGACTCGGGAAAAATACTGAAATTGCTTGAAATTCACCAAAAACGAGAAATAACATAAAATATCTGCCATTTGAAAAGCATTGGGACTGAAAACGTCTGCTTTGTTTACATTATAACATGAGGTGCTTCTATTTTATTCAAAGCCATATGCTAGATGTTGACAATGAAAACATATCACATTGTCGCTATGTCATTGACATTTTCACTAACCTTATGTTATAAGGTTCATTTGAGAGCCAGCTAAATATGCAGGTTAAACAAACTATAACAGATAACAATTTTTGCTTTTGAATATTCCTATTTTATAGTTAGGTGATTTAGCCTCTTCACCATTTAAAAAAAAATTAAGGAGTTAAATACGTCTGTTTTTATGACATTTACAACATGTTCAGTTAATGATAACTTAAAGCCAAGTCCCAAGTGATTGTATTATTAAAATATTCGATAAGCGCCTGATGTTCTATTCACCTTGAGCACAGACTTTAGGCAAAGAGAAGAATAATTATAATTTTTAAGGCCCAGATCTATCAGTTTTAAGTGCGGTCAGAAGGGGTCATAGCTTTGACCGGGCAACAACAGAGAAGTGTGCGGTAGCGGCGTTTGAATGTAATGCCAACTTCAAAATTTATCCTACAGCAAATAAAGCTTCATCTTTAAATTTGGCCGGTATAAGCATCTTTTACCTTGAACCTACCAAGACAAAGCATTATTTATTCACGGACTGCCATAAAAATTATGTGTCACAAGTTTATAAAACGTTTTTAAGTTTGTTTTAAATCCTCGCAGGAGAAATTAAATAGTTATTAATGGGATTATAGTTCTATGGCCTGTGGAGCAAGGCCACACTAAGTGAACACACTAAACATGAACATCTGTTTAGTTGTTAGCAAAGTAAATTAAGATTGTTTAGATTTCGACAGATAGCTCAATTTATTCCAAATTAAGGAAATGCTATGTCTAAATATACATTTAATTCGACACCTCAAACGTTAAAATTCGTTCAGCTGATATCGAGATACGAAAGTGAAGAAAACCTAAAGCGCATAAATATATTAATCATAAACATCAAAGAATCAGCAATTGTATTTAATTTTTTAGGAGCCTATGCTCCTACAAGCCACTTGTTAATTATTAAGAGTTAAGAAAATAATTAATTTAAACTAAAATTTAAAAAATCAATCTTTACGTTGACTTTACTACCCGTCTGTGAGGATGTCGTTATAATTTCTTCTTACCACCCTATTATTGAATTCCATGAGCATTTTTAGATGCCTCAAATTTAGATATGAGATCCGATTAGCGGTATTGGGATCTACTTATTCAAATAGTTTTTATGAACAATAAAACCCATGCTAATATTACAACCTACCAAATAACCCTCGAGCGTAGTTTATAGTCTACAACCTACACCTCCTGTCAGTTAATATCTCAATGTCGGCTTGTCTCTCATACTGACAAGCCAACATGCGTTCCGGTGAGCGCGGTATAGACGTTGCATCAATACTAAGTAAGCTCATTAACTTACACCAAAGCTAGCGATACTGTGACGATTTACCATCACTAAGCAGTACACGTTGATGGGATAATATATATATGGAGGAAAATTGATTTCTCACTGTCGGAAAAGATCAAAGGCAATGGCACAGAATCCTTCTTTATTATAACAGGCACAGCGGTGGGATTTTCTGTCCATTTTATCAATTTAATATTTAGTAATCTATTAAATGCAAGCAAATTTCACATGTAAGTAATGTTAAGATTACTAATAGGTAATATAATGATAAGATAATGACAAGCATTACCAAACCAATTTAAAATTCGGACAAAAAATCTAATGTCCCAGAATACGTCTTTATTGTAACAGCCACAGCGGTAAGTACAGTTTACATATCTTTAAAGGTGAATTTGCTCTCCAATTTATCAATATAATATTTAGTCATCATCAAATACAAGATAATATCAAGTATTTTCAAACAAATTAAAAATTCTTAAAAAAGGCTGCCACCCTCCTAAAAATATCAATCTAAAAAGCAAGTAGTGGATATCTTGGTCATAAAAAGGTTTTGCGCAGGTAATACTTTTTTTATTTGGCTGGCTATCTTTTTTTCAATCTTACAAGTGACTCGTCCACAAAGACTTAATCAAGTCTTAATAAAGGCTTAATCAAGTGAAACGATTAAGCACAAGAGTGAACAGTATAGCTAAAAAATACCAATAGGTTTTGGCTCGATCTCACGGAATCGCTACCGTAACTCCAAAGTCCATCGCGCTACCGACTTCGCCAATCTCACCAACTTTTTCATGGGAACTCCACGAAAGTTAGTTACTGGGATGTTAGATAAATGACTGCCAAATATAATGTAATCAGTGCTTACTAAAACTGCACCCACATGTAAAACACAGAGGTTTGAATTTGTCCTGAAATAGCGGGTCAAATAAAGTAAAGGTGATCCAGTTAGAGGTTACAATTTTAAGTTGGTAGCACTGGTCTCGTATACAAGACAAACAGCTGATGTTTTGTCATTGGGCATTGTTGTGTGATTACATTTGTTGTTATGGAGCGTTATTCGAATGAAGAACGTTTTTTAATTGTTAAAAACTTTTTTGAAAATGAGGAAACTTTACTAACACAATTCGAGCATTGCGAAATGGTTTTAATAACCATAAACGTCCATCAAGTTCGGCGATTAGAAAACTAATTGATAAATTTAATGTAATGGGTCCAGTGTTCGATGTTCAAAGACCAGTGCACCCTCGGAGTGGCCGAACAGTGGCAAATATCGCCGCAACAACTGCCATTGTTCAAGGAAAACCGTCAACCTCAATTCGTCATCTTTCCCAGCAATTAGGCCTTTCCTACGGTACAACACAGCGCATTTAAACTAAAGATCTGCATTTGCATGCGTATAAGATCCAATTGACACAAAAATTGAAACGGGGAGATCATCGATAGAGTCGTGAATTTGTTATCTGGGTGTTGTTGCACAAAAGTTTTCCGGCCGTTTCGTCTCTCGTTTCCGTGATTAACATTGGCCAGCAAAATCATGCGACCTCACACCGATGGATTATTACCTTTGGGGTTATTTGAAGCAGAAGGTTTACACAAACGAGCCCAACTCGATTCCTGAGCTGAAGGACGAGATTCGCAGAGTATTCCATCAAATTCCACACCAATTGATCGAAAAAGTGATGGAAAATTTCGTAAAATGGGCTGAAGTCTGCAGGGATGCACGTGGCGGTCATTTGACGGATATTATTTTCCATGTTAATGTCAATCTTTAATGAATGTGTATAAATAAAAATATACCTAGTAAGGAAACTACAATGCGTATTATTTATTTTTTTGATTGTAACCTGTAACTGGATCACCCTTTTCGTACTAGAGAAAGTTATTTGTACAAAATAATATACGAGTATTTAATAAATAATAGAACAAACTTTCTGAAGCGCTCCAAAGGGTCTGAAGCATTTCTCTGTTGTAAGTTGTGTTATGTTTATGTTTCGATGCACCCTGACACCAACAGTTTCATTGTGTTGTGATGTAAAACATCCCAAGTTACGAGGGTTTGTGGGCAGCGCGGCTCAGTGCATGCTTGTCACTCAGTCTGTTAAACTTAACCAAGACTGTCAGTCTAGGGTCCAGACTTTATCTTGCTCTCATACAACATTACCAATCTACCAGCTCTAGTAGAATCTAAATTTTGTTTCCGGTGTTTTTTAAGTGCGAGTACAAATTAAACGATAAATTCGAAACTTATGCAGTATCTTCCACTGACTGAGAGCAAACCCTAGTTTTGTGGGGGCTTTAACTGTGTATTTAAATAATGTAAATGGTCGCCAAACAAATAAATAAATGAAAAAAATTAAGCTACGACAATAACTAAAACCAAATAGGCCCAATATTTGAAAAAAAACTACTGCAACATGCTATTAAACATTTTTCTTTTACTTGACCGCCAACACTTTAATTATTGAAAATATAAAAGCAAAATATAAAAGACAATAGCTCAGATGGAATAAAAAAAATTCAATATCGTACGCAATAATTATTAAAATTGTTTACAAGTCTAACTCACAATTAGTTGAGCTTCCATTTCGGCTTAGTAAAAATAGGTAAATTTCAATGAAAATACCGATCTAAGGGCAGTTATTTCCACTTTATAACCTCGTAACTCAAATCATTATGTATGATACAATGTTCTTATTCCAAAATAAGAGCTGACTGTTTCATGTAATATAATTCAGTAATATTTTACAACAATGAGTCTAGAGATTTACTGGATGCTGGGAAAAGAGTGGACAAACGGTGAGTTATCGCCCCAGGGGAACTGCGACCCCCCCTCCCCCACCCCCTCCACCGACCTCCCCCCCGTAGAATACCAGCACCTAACGTGATACATACTATGGTGTCCGGGTTGGTAGAACCTGTCTAATTAATATCTTATTAATACCTTTTTAACAATACAAAATACAGCAAAGACTGTATTTTGTACTGTATTTTGTATTTTGTACTGTATACCCTTTGCAAAAACGAATGTCGACAAAATATTTTTGTTTATCTTTTGAGCTGCCTTTTGACTCAATAGATAAACAATAAGGTGATACAAACTAAGGTGTCCGTGTTGGTAGAACCTGTCTAATTAATATCTTATTAATACCTTTTTAACAATCCAAAATACAGCAAAGCTTTCCCTTTGCAAGAACGAATGTCGACAAAATATTTTTGTTTATCTTTTGAGTTACCTTGAGACTTAGACCTAGGGTGATACAAACTAAGGAATCCGTGTTGGTAGAACTTGCCTCATTAATGAGTTAAACTAATACTTTTTTGACAGTTCAAAATACAGCGATACTTTCCCTTGGCCAAAGCTAAATGTAAGCAAATTATTTTTGTTTATCTTTTGATGTGCCTTGTGACTTAGACTTCAGGTGATACAAACTAAGGTGTCCATGTCTTATAGTGATACTTTTTTAATAATACAAGGTATAGTAATGCTTTCCTTTGGCCAAAACGAATTGTGAATCGAGATTAATAATGCTGAGAACTCGGGTTGGCAGCTGATTCATATTCAAGTGATAGTTGTACTCAATAATATATGGTATTTATTTATCTTTAAACGGGATTATAACTTATTTTACAGTTTGCTAAACAACTAAAATAAAAGTTGTCGAGTTCAAAAGAAATTAACATTCCTGTCAAGGCCTTAAGTGAAATAATGGAGATGTGTTGACGTAAAAACAAAATTCCTTTCTTCGTTTCAAGTTTGGTTAGTCACTTCAATAATTGGATACGAAGTGCTATAGAAAACAAAGACATTTTGTAAAATCTAATCGTGGGGAATAAGACCACCCTGTGAATGTGTAAATCTCTAGTTGGGTATTCAATCTCTTTCGTTGTATAGAAAAATCAGTTGTGTAATTTTGTAAATAAGACCAACTCGTTCTAGCTGACAAAATCAATTATCAATAAATAGAAAGTTGTAATGCATCTCTTCATTGTTAGTTTGTTGCTTGGGTGACATTTCTTAACGAATACTCACTAATTTTGCAAGATAAAAACTAACATGGCCTTTTCAAGAGTTGTTTATATTGACAACAACCTTGTTTTCTCCTGTAAAGAGAGCTTGTATTCACCATTATTCACTAAACCATCCGCACTGAAAAACGTTTTTCACCACGCTACGACGAAATCACCTGTTTTACAAACGTCAAACGCGGACCGGAACACACTGTTTGCCGCCACAGGACCGAAAACGTTGGGGGCCCTAGGGCCGAAAGTCAGCTGATCGTTTATTTGCCTCAAACATCGTAAGAACATCACATAATAAGGCGTTCAAGACTGGATAGTTGCGATCATATGATTTTCATAGCTGTGTTTTGTTTTCAAGTGAGTCAACTAATAATCAGTTTTTTTTATTATTTAGGGTCTCGACTTCGTCTCGAATTTGAAACATGATCTCGAGCCTGCAAAACCTCATTTTTTGCCCTTGTTGCGAAATATACTATTGTTAAATTTCAGCTCATTATTTATCTTTCATGATTGCTTTAAAATATTGATTAGAATAATCGGATAGTAAGTGCAATGTAAACAATAATTTTATTTTTTCTCTTAATATTTATTATACTCAATTGAATGTATCACATACATTCAATTGTATCAATCCTCATAACTAATAATGACTTTGTTAATTTTTAGAGGCTGAATAATAATAAATTAAATTGCCCCGTTCTATATTATTGTTGCAAAAGTGGAGTAATTTTTATTGAGTATTATACTGTTTTAAGACTTTTTAACTCGAACTTAATATCAAATTTCATCTGACAATCAAATGCCCCCTTTATTTTGGGTCTTTAAAAGCCTGTAGAGTGCATTATCGAATTTTTGCACTTTTATTTTACTTACACACGGGTAACGGTGATTTACCAATGTTTATCGTAGTTCTAAGAACTTTCCGGTCAACTTCCGACGAAAAACCCAAATACTAATGTACACGAGTGCTTACTTTACCTCTTAATTGACAACAAATACACCGGATGCCAAGTTCAAACGGCGGTTCTTACTTTAACGTCCGTCGCAAACAAGTTCGTTAGTGCAGCGTTGAAATTAGTTTGTTTGTAGAGTGAGGAAAGCTGTAAAAACAAAGCGGTCGAGCCGAGAGACCGGCGGATGTGTTAATTAGCGACTGCCCCGGGGTCTGAGCTTTGTCCGCTGCTGCCTCTCCGTGGAACGTTACCCTTGCCTTCCGGACGACACTTCTAATTGTTTCTATTCTGTTTGATTTGTGTCTGATTGTAATGATTTTTAGCGATAACAAAATCATATTAGCGAATTTCCCCTATAGGGAAGAAGCTGTTACCGTAGGTCTCATGGTAAGACCTAAGCCTAAAACCATCATAACTTTTCTTTTTGAGGTCCTCAGATGCCAAAAACACCATTCGTTCACTTTCATATATATATATATATATATATATATATATATATATGTGTGTGTGTGTGTGTGTGTGTGTGTGTCTTTAAGCACAATAACTTGCGCAAAAATGGTCCAATCGGAATGAAATTTGGCATAGACGTGTAAAGTAGTAATTATTCGGACGAGTTCGTAAACCAGCCCGATCGGACCACCGGAAGGGGGGGTAAAGGGGGGTAAACCCCCCCAAAAATGGGTTTTTCGAGCTTTTTACGTAGAAAAATAAAATTTATCGAATTTTGGTTAGCACCATTGGATTCAGCTCGAAAAAACAAACAATTTAGTATTTAGAATCATGGCTCTATGTCCATTGGTTGCCGAGATATTGAAAGTGGTAAACACAGTACGTTGTCCCAATGTTAACCTTATGGGAAATAAGTAAAATTCTATATCTCGCTTATTTCTCAACATTTCTTGATAAAAGTTGGTAAATGGCTTCTTCTAGTTCAGATCTACTAAATATTGAATTAAAACCACCCAGTTTTAATATACCTGTAGCAGCAAACCTCCATACTCATTCCCCATGTTATTCTTATGGAGCTTACAAAAACATGTCAAATCTCGCTATGTTGGATCGAAATATGTTGTTTTGCCCTTGAAATTCGCTGAGTATGCAGGTCTGCTTCAACGGGGGCATTTTGTTGTCTTGTCTCCGAATCACTCTATTGACCATGGAAGGTATAAATTTACCTGAGTCTGCAGAAGTGATCCTGTGGTATTCCTAAAGGATTACGCGATTCGAGGATCAGTAAGTCCTCATTTTCAGAACGACGTACAAGAACAATATCACTCGCGGAAGGTCATAAAATCCACTAAAAATATTGAAAAACGGAGAATTCTACTTTGAAATATAAAAACTGTAGGCCTACACATTAAGAACTAATTTAACACAATTAGTGTAGGCCTACACATTTAACACAAAGAAGTAACCGCGTGTGCACACTTGTTCGGGTGACGGTCATGTGTAGGCCTACAGTTTTTATGTTTAAAAGTAAAATTCTCAGTGTTTCAACGTTTTTAATCGATTTTACGACCTTTCGCGAGTGATACTGCGTTCTTGGACGACATTCTGAAGATGAGGACTTATTGATCCTCGTAACGCGTAATCTTTTAGGAATACCATAGGATCACTTCGACAGACTCAGGTAAATTTATACCTTTTATAGTTAAGAAAATGTTTGAGTAGTCTGGTGTATCGTTTATGTATTAATCAATTTAGCAGATTTGAGGTAAAACTTATCTGCGTCTTCTGCAACCTTGATTTTTCCTTATAGACGTAAATGTTTCGGCTCTAGGTCTTCTTTACCTTATTTTCCTTCCTGACTTTGCCTGAGACCATGCTTGATAATATTGGTTATTCGAACCACGTGGATAAATTCGTAATCGTGTTATATTTTGTAATTTTTTATTTGAATGTGAGCTTGGCCGTATACAATGTACAGTTTTGTGTTGTTCGTGTGGACATTCCTTAGCAAGGAAACAGCATTCTTAAGATGTCACTTCATAGGTATAAGGAAGTGAGGTGCTAAAGATGGCCTAGAGCCTAAACATGTACACAAGGTTAAATAAAGTTGCAAAAGACGTAAGTAACTACGTAAGCCCCCCCTCCAAGGGCCGAAAACGAGGTTTTGCAGGCTCGAAGTCGTGTTTCAAATTTGAGACGAAGTCGAGAATTTTAAACGAACGAGAGCTGCAAACCCCTTTCGACCGGGTGCGAACCCTATTTTCTATCACAATACACAATGTAAAACACCTTGTATAACATTAAAAGTCTGATTATTATTTGACACATTTGATTACACTTTACAAAATATTTAATAGCTTACGTTTGAGTGAGTTACCAACTGACGAATCCAGGTTAAACGTGGGAAGCTTGGAGTAAAAGAAAAGGGAAAAGGAGTTGGTGTTATGTCCGTAGTTACGTTAGAATCCCCGCGGGGTTTCATAATGAAGGGGGCCAGAACGAGAACGAATGAAGGCCATTTCTACAAGAGTTTTTACTGTAGGATATTCTGTCTCCGGAGGGTTTACACTTTAAAGCAAAACACAGAAGTTATTTGCTAGGGAGTTAAGGTAAACGCTACTTGTTTATTGTGTACGTATGTCTTTGATGCACTTGTTTACTGTATTTTTTAACGTTTTATCATGCACTCTTAATGTTTATCATGTCTCAATGCACTTAAATGTTTATCATGCAATTGGCGCGGTATAGTGAACTGTGTTTCTTTTCTTCTATGTTTCGCATGTACTAAACGCTTCGATGAGCTTATAGCAATGTTTTTAAAATAAATTTTTTGAGACTTGTGGCGCAACGTATGATGTTCTTAATTCACTGTAAGAGAGATTGTACTAGTTCTTATATAGTATAGATTTTAAACATAAATTTTTACTTAGCAATGAAGGTATGATTTCGGAATCACACTTAAAAAATGCTGTTAAAAATGGGAGTTTTGAGGATTTGGTTTTTTATTTAGGGGATTGCAATGTTATAACTAAATCAGGTTAAAAAACACTGCAGATTATTTTCACTTTTAAATTAGAAGTTTCTTTCCTTTGAAAAATTATGTGATGGAAGAACGATAAATAGGGTTTGCTTAACAAACGTTCCGCAATAACAGTTGATCGAAATAAAATTGCGAGAAGATTGGAAATTTGGCAATACCTGTGTCCATTTATGGGAATCTATTTACCGTTTTATCAAAGTTTCGGAGCTCTTTGAGAAAAGATCTTTAGAGAATTACTGATGTAACACCATTTTATCTTTACATTTGTACTATAAATGTTAAAAACGTTTTGATATTAGATTCTGCTATACATTGTTTTTATTCTATTTCATAAAGAAAACATAATTCAATGAAACATATTTCAGTAGTTGAGTATGTCATAAGTATTAAAATCACAAAGTACGTAAATGCAGTCTGTTCTTTTAGTTATTGCAAGGAATGAATAAAACGTTCTCCCTCACTAATAGAACCATTTTAATAATAATTCTAATAAGAATTTTAATAAGAATAATTCTCAAAACATAAAATGGTTTATTTTTGTTTGTATAACTTAGAGTAATGCTCAAGAGAATATTTCTTAAAAAAGTTGTATCTTAGATTCAAATAGATCTTATATTCAGTGATACTGATTCAGTATCACCTTAGATGAGGTGTCATTGAACGAAACAGAAACCAATACAGTACCAGTTCACACCATTAGCTTACTGGCGCTAAATAACTACTTAATTTGTGGTAAGTTAGAAAATAAAAGTAAGTTATGGAATCTATATTATTGATTCTGTAAGCTATTTTTTAAAATCAAAATTGTGAGAGTTTGACAGCTCGCAGGGTGATGGGAGATGGCTCAAATTAACGGTTTTGATCCCAGGGGATCGGGAAAAATATAGCAGATTATGTCCAAATCTACCATAAAATGAGAAGTAACGAAAAATATCTTCCATTTAAAATGCATTGGGATTGAAAAACGTCTGCTTTGTTTACATTAAACATGTGGTGAATGGTGATGATGCTCGATTCAAAGCATTTCAAAGCCGTGAGCTAGATGTTGACATAGTTTTTTTTCAAAAGGCAGCTAAACATGCACGTTCAATGTACTTACTATAGAAATAAATATTTTTACTTAACAATTTTCCGATTTTATTATTAGGGGGTTGAGTATATTCATAATTTAAAATTATAAAGGGGTAGTTTCGTTTACGTTTTACGTTTACCGATTATAACAAATGATGTTTTTTTTACTTTTAAATTATGTCTTTTTTAATTATGTACTTTTATTTTTACCTGTCCAATATGTTCCGTTGTACATATTGCTACGCACGGCATTTGTTTACATTTTTGTGTTGAAAAGTCGACTTTCCTTGGGAAATAAATGAAGTGCTGCAATCTGTGGTTAACCTTAAGAACTTCTTCAAACTATGTCCATTTGTTTACTTAAAAACAAAGCGAACTGAATTTTATTAAGATCGTCGAATTGCGCCACTGTTCCAAAAAGGTCAGCCCTTTTTTTATACTGAAATAAGGCCTTTTTAAAATTCTGATACGTACTAAGCAAATGTCAAAATATCTTTAACATTACACTTGAAACGTTTAAATCCGCCAAACTTTTACTGATTTGAGTGTGAAGGAAACATTAAATATTCAGCAATTGCATTTTATTTTTAGGGGCTTTTGCCCCTACTAGCCACTAGTTTATTTGGTTTGGCTAGAAACAATCACACGCTAGTTGGCGAGTAAAAGGTGATGATTGCTTCTACCGACACCCACTCGATACTAAACGTGATAGAGTAGGATTCACGTAAGTTGGCCAAAGCATGTACTAGTCATCTCATCAAACATTTGTATACAAGTCACATTGAAAACATTAATGGTTACACATGGTGTCTGTTTACATTTTCTCAGAACCGTCAAATCGCCACGTTGCGTTGGTTTACAGTGTTGTAAGTTATAGAATGTTTACAATATCGCCTATTTTTAAAATTATTTATTTTATTTAAACCTTTTTATATAGCTGTCAAAGTTTAATTTCATTTTATTTGTTGATTTACATGTATTTTAGGTTGTTTAACTGCTTGTTTATTTTTTCCTTGGCCAATTTTAATGAGTTTTGGCCGCAATATGAAACAATCTCTCTTTTCAGATGCTGACTTGCAGCAAGTAGTACTGGCTATTCAAAGACTCGCCTATTTTTCTTTGTAAATATTATTTCACAAGAAAATCTAAGACTATTAACCATGCCGCATCCACGACACATCCTCTCCCTGTTAATTCATTATTAATTTGAAAAGCCCGTTAGTAACATTTTGAGCTGCGCGAGTGAACTTTCAGATGCAATATTGCATCAGAACTTTCCGTTTACTGCAAGTGCTAAACTAAAACAGATGATCGTTGACAATGTTTTCAGCACAGTTGGATTTTATGGTTAAGTTCGTAAGAAGATAATAGTTTGTTTACTTTCGTTTTGGTCAACTTAGGTGATTCCTACTCTACATGAACCGCGTTTGCGGTGCACGGATATTAGAAGATATCATTCATTAGATATATATATTAGAATATATTAGAAATATATTACGATGTATTAGAAATATAGTACCTGGTGGACCGAGCCTTGCTCGGTGTTAATACATGTTTACCAGTTCATCCAGTTACTTTAAAATATTTCAATGTCATAAAACTGATAAATATAAAGCTTTGTTATTGTCCCATGAACTCTTCATCCCACTCACTGTATTTTTCCTTGAAGGCTGTAGATTGCAAGCAGCTGTTGTGATTACTTGATTTGTTTACACTTTCCTTGTTTATTTTCGTTGCCATGACGGCAACTCATAAGGCCAATGTTAAAATTTTACAACTTTAAAATTCGTTTTATTACGTTATTAGGTTTTCTCAGGCCAAGTAATCTGCATAAAACACGTTTTTGTGTCATAAATTACTTATTCCCAAACTTTGAAGCAAATCCTCGGAGTCGTTGAGATAATTGTGCAAGCAAGCAAACATACATACAAGATAACACTGCTCACATAAGAGAATAAATATGATTATACTCAATTCCACGTTCACCTTTCAGTAAAGGCCTTATAGCTATTCTATTACCTTTGCTGAGTGCATTTGTTTACTAAATCTGTATCATGTGATGACAAAATCATTAGCTGATTATTATTTAATATGGTTAGTACATCCTTAATTGTCATTTGAAACACATGGCTTATGAAAATTCCATACTGAAAGGTGAATGTGGAATTGAGTATAGAATATTCATTCTAGTATAAAACGGATACTAGAATGAATATTCTAATCCTATGTTTGCTTTTGGTAGTCGATGGTGAAAGTTGCGGTAAGTATGAAGCGAGGCCTCTGGTGTCGTACCTTTCGTCGCGCAACCGCAGAGCTCAGTACAGCGATGTAAGTGGCAACAACAACTCTGAAACCTATAAATATTCACAAGATGAATTCGTCGCAGACATTTGATATGTAGTAGCTTCATTTGAAATATTTACATTTATTTATCTTGTTTGTGTTGAATTAAGTTTTTAATTTCACTTTTTTGGCTAAATAAGAATTAATTAATTGCTTATAGTGTCATATTATTTTAATTATATCACAGATAGTCCAGTCAATTTACGTGATGACCTCAAAAAAATTGCAAGAAAACGTTTTTTGATGGAATTCTACTTAAAAAATATGAATTTTAACATATCCAAAGTTTACCAAAATCGGACCATCGGAACCTCACTAAAATCACGTTTCAAAATGGCGGCTTTTCCCACCATACAAAATTTTTTGAAAAAAGACATTCAACTGCATTTTGTATCAATGTTTTTCGAGATATTGACTTTCGACCGCCACCAATCATCGTTGGGTGATTGGTTTTAAATTTTGACAGAGTTTACATTTTCGGCCGCCATCTTGGATCCGCCATATTGGATATAAATATTTTTTTTTCAAATGTAAAGATGGTATTGTGACGCATCATTATGGACTAGAGTTTTACCCTGAACACAATGCTGAAATCCGTTTTTGAAAATATGCATTCATTAAAAATATATGCTGAAATAAAAATTCATCCCTATACATTTCTTATGGACGTTGAATTTTTTTTAAGATTTTTTAAGAATTATCTCTTATATCTCCGGTCCTAATTAAGGTATGTAGTTCGTTTTGGTCTTAAAACAAAAAAATTTGTATGGTGGGAAAAGCCGCCATTTTGAAACGTGATTTTAGTGATGGTCCGATTTTGGTAAACTTTGGATATGTTAAAATTCATATTTTTTAAAGTAGAATTCCATCAAAAAACGTTTTCTTGCAATTTTTTTGAGGTTCCCCATGTTAATTTTCGTAGAATGACTGGACTAAGAAGGGAGTTTTCTAACATCCGTACAACAACTATAAAATAAATAATTAATCAATAAAAAGAATCAAAGAGTTAATCAATATAAGTTTTGAGAATGCTCAAAGAATAATACTGGGTAGTTAGCTATCTAACAAAGCCGACTCTTTAGAGTAATTGTTTCTGTAACTTAGTCTTTTCTGTAACTGTAGTGATAGGTTTATCATGATGTTTTACCAAGCCCCGTTGTGCTGAGATCCACAGTCGAACGTGCACCGTGCACTGCGACGTGTCCGACGTAGTGTTGCGCGCCACCGCGCCGCCAGCGCGAGGGAGGTTATTATCAGTTCGCCAATAAAGTTCAAGTTCGCGGATGTCTCCCGAGGGGCGAGTATCTTTACAAGTGTAATGAACAATAAACAACTTCCTTCAGATCGTTTGCCTCGTAGTGTCTACGTCTCACGCAAGGCTCTATTCCTATCTCTGGAATGAGTTTGGCAGCTTTAAACGTTAAATAATTGTAGGAATCAAAGGTAAATACCCCCCGTTGCAGCAGACCTGCATACTCAGCGAATTTCAAATGCAAAACAACATATTTCAATCCAACATAGCGGGATTTGACATGTTTTGGTAAGCTCCTTAGAATAACATGGGGAATGAGTATGGAGGTTTGCTGCTACAGGGATATTAAAACTGGGTGGTTTAAATTCAATAGTTAATAGATCTGAACTAGAAGAAGCTATTTACCAAGTTTTAACAAGATATGTTGAGAAATAACCGAGATATAAAATTTATCTTATTTCCCATAAGGTTAACATTGGGACAACGTACTGTGTTTACCACTTTCAATATCTCGGTAACCAATGGACATAGAGCAGTGATTCAAAATACTAAATTGTTTGTTTTTTTGCTGAATTCAATGGTGCCCACGAAAATTCGATCAATTTTATTTTTCTATGTGAAAAACTCAAGAAACCCATTTTTGGGGGGGTTTATCCCCCTTTACTCCCCTTTCCGGTGGTCCGATCGGGCTGGTTCAAGAACTCGTCCAATTGATTACCACCTTACATGTCCGTACCAAATTTCATAAAGATCGGACCATTTTTGCGGCCGCTATCGTGCTAACAGACACATATATATATATAAATTCGAACGAATAGTGTTTTTTGCTTCTGGGGGCCCCAAAACGAAAAGTTATAGTGGTCCCGAGTTTATGTCTTACCATAAGACCTACGGTAATAGCTTCTTCCCTATAGGGGAAATCCGCTAAAAGCTACTTTAATATTGATTCGCTCCACGAGATTACCGACTGGAGTCTAGTTTGCCGATTGACTCTAGCATGGTTGGATTCTGTATTTCAATAATGAATGAAAGAGGTTACAAAAGAGATAAAGAGGAAATAGGACTTGAGCAATCAATCGGCGATGAAAGCTTATTGGAAGATAATTGTAAAATGATTGTCTGCTTTGGAATACCGGCATTTACATGATTGCAACGATCCTTTGACTGTTATTTCGAGTTTCGAATTTCCTCCTTTAACTAGTTTTTAGTTACATATAAGTTTTTCTGAAAGATATTATCAAATAATTAAGTTAATTTCAGGTAGTTAAAAATACAAATATTAAAACTAACAGTCTTTCAAATATTTTTTTTTTAATTTCCTAACATTTCTCAATTACATTTAGGTGTTTTGTGAACATTACAGTGAGTGTAATAGAGTTTTGTACATTGATATATAAATTTAAACATAATTGTGTTATAAACCTGAAAGGCTTTATTACTCTTCACCATAAACGATTTCTTTGACAATACCCTTCAATTGTGTATTTATTTTTCAAACAAATAAATCCATTATTTCGGTTGTGAATCTACAGAAGGGCTTAAGACTTTCGCCAGGGTAAACATGAAGGAAGATTTAATCGAAGATCAAATATTTTTCCTGAAGATTTTTCCATCCAGATGTGTTAAATCTCAGGACAAGCAGGATGAGAGTCATTTTGGCAAGCTAACTCATATTCTGTTATTGAAACCATTTTACTTTCTCCCCCATATACATAGTATAAGGATAGAGTATTGTTTTCGTAAAAATTTTCGAATTTTAGTTTTAGTGGATATATTCGTTTTAGTGTTCCCTGAATCCAGAAAAGTGGTTTTCGGAGTGGTGTCTATCCGTTCGTTCGAGTGCGCGCGCGTGTGTGTGTGTGTGTGTGTGTGTGTGTGTGTGTGTGTGTGTGTGTGTGTGTGATAACAAAGCTAGAGACGACACCAGCAGTCCGATTTTTATGAAATTTGGCATCTACGTGTAAAACCAAAATATCTCCAGGCGTTTTTCATTTTTTTTAGATTCTTAAGGGTATTTACCCCATTAAAACCCATAAAAAACTACAAAAATCCAAATTTCTCAAAAACGGCTCTAACGATTTTGATAAAAATTGCAGAGGTCTTAGTCCTTAAGATGACAAACAAAATGACACCACCTGCATGTCTGTAAAAATTCAGGTTCAAAAGTTATGGGAGTTTAAGTATTAAAAAATTATTATTATTCAAATTTCACAAAATCTGTACCATATAAAGAAAATATACTTGCAACCATTGAATTTGGCTTGAAAAATTAAATAATCCAGTATTTTGAATTGTTAGTCAACGTCAGCCAGTTGCGGAGATTGATATTTTCGTTTCGCGATAAACGCAGTACGTTGTCCAATGTTACTCTTATGGCAAATATAAAAAAACCGATATCTCCGTTAATTGCTAACCGATTTTGAAAAAAATTTGCCATATATTCATGAGATAATTAATTGTGTTTTATTTTATCATACAAGTTTTGTGGTTTTAAATTACTTTAAGGGAGAAAGTATGTCTCAATTTCTTGATACCGTTTATGCGCTTAAGTCTTATGCATTTCTTCCTGAATCCCGCTGCCTATTTTAACGTTGCACCTCGAGTTCACAAGTTAACAACTGTGCCAATTCCTCGTGGTACAAATGTTCTCAGCTAAAACTATGATTTTGTATTACCTATAACTAAAAACATTTTTAAATGTCTCTAAGAAATAAAGACTCTTGTGGCGTAGCACTTCACTGAAGCAATACATAAAGTCAGGTTTGACACTAAATTATGTCAAAGACCAACACATTCGCAGCTAAGAATCCATCAAACCTATCACTTTAAATGTTTGATTTTACAATTTGGTAAAATATCAATCGCATGACGGTATTTATTTTTAAAATTATTTAATACTGTGCCATTACTTAAACCATTCGCTTGCAGTGATAAACAAACATAAAACCACTCCACGTTTTTGGAGGAGTGAGCATGAAATCTTATTACGTAAATTTAAATGTTCTTCATATAAAAATTACTTTAAAACTCAATTTTTCCTCCCGAAGAGCTTGCATCTCAAATTTTATCTGTGCGATTTGATTTCACCACATGTAATCAAACAATGAAGAAGATTTTTTAATCATCATTATTCTGGAAACGAATCACAATTTGAAGTCAATCTTAGAATAAAAACCGCTCAGCGTGTACAAATGTCATCGAAAAAACTTAAGTCAGTGTAATTTAAGATAACAACTTCAAGACTGAAGGGTGTAAATGAAGATGGGGTGCGATTTACGACTTGTACTCCCGGGCATTTAGAGTAATATCATCATTAGACGGGAACTGAAAAAACTACATTACTTTGTTTGTGCCCCAAACTTAACGTTAACTTATAGTTCCGGCCACACATTAGGTGGGTGAGTGAGTGCGCTGCTGGCGTTTAAAATATGTTATTTGGTTATCATTCCCCCATCTGACGTTATAGATAGTTATGCTCTTTGTTTGTGTTCTCCAAAATCAGCTGATCATTTAAATATGTGATTACTAATTTTGTTTTCTATTAAGTATTTTATCTGTTGACATTTCATCTATAGAACTTAACCTTAGTAGTTGCAAACGTATAGAAGTCATATTTTGTCGTTCTTTTCATCTCAGATTTGTTTTACTTTTTTTAAGTAGCTCATTCTCGTTGATTTTCTAAGTTGAACTCGGTTAGTTCATACCCAAGTGAATGTGCTTTCGTCTGATGGAAATATGTTAAACTAATCAAATATTATGTAGAGGAGCGGAGGCATCTCTATCATAAGTCATTTGCTCAGCTAGTTTCCATTTTTCGCCACCCGCCTAATCCTGTGACCGGAACTGTAAGTCCATAACATTCTGGATGAGTGGTCTGGTAAAAATAAGATTTGTTAGTTTAATTTAATGAGTAAAATATGAAAATGGCCGAGCCTCAATCACCGGTCTGACACTTAAATGGAGCCAAGTGGTAAGCTTAATTGAGCGGGTTAGTTCGAAGCACTTTAGTTAGATGTCGTTGTAAAAACATGGTTTTCTCCTTCTTCTCTGAATCAGCCAATCAAAACCACGATAACGATCTGCTAACTTCCTTTTCCGTTTCACCTGATTTTCTGACACGACGTGTACAAAACCACAACGAGTTGGAATTAATTTGAGTGTGGGAAAATACCTAAAGTACGTTTGCCACTCCACTAGTGCAAGTTGTTTCGCGAAATACTGTCCTGAGTGATCCATATTGTGCTTAAAGCGATTGATAGAAAGTAAATACGTAGATGTTTACATAAAAGCACTTAATAAAAATTAACTAAATAAATTTTTATTAAATGCTTTTTTTATGATTACTAAATTAATTTTTATTAAGTGCTTTTATGTAAACATCTACGTATTTATTTTCTATCAATCGCTTTAAGCACAATATGAGTCACTCAATCACTCAGTACAGTATTTCGCGAAACAACTTGCACTAGTGGCAAATGTACTTAAGGGGGCGGTCTACCTTGACAGAAAAATCTGCGTCACAGAGCGAAATAACATTGTAAAGATAGGGCTAAAGCGCGCTGAAGTAAGCTTGCAGACGTTTCGTATCTGGGCGACAAAAGCTTTATTTTTTAAGATTTAATAAAAATGAGGGTGGGTTCACGTTTTTCAGAATATTTTATAGGTCTCTACAATTTTTATTTTTCTATAAAGCGTTTCTGTCGTCAGTTATGAGACTTTAAAATCTAACAAAAAACTACCTTTTTTTTGAAAGATTTACACAATTCCTGGAAATAAACGGGGATAAAATCAAAAATTCTAAAATTATAGCGACCTACAAAAACATATCCTTTTTAAAATGAAACCAAAATATTGGAAATCATATGAAAATCCAGCTATCAATGAATAAGATACAAAACCCTGTTTTAGCGCTCGGAACTTGAGGTAGACCGCCCCCTTAATCAATTTAATCTAAAAAAATCGGTAAAGCCATTAAAATTGAAAGTCTAGCAAACAAAACAAGAAAACGAAAATATAAACAAAGCAGATGACGACGACGATCGATATATCGCATCGATATTTTTTTAGTTCGTAGCACTTTTATCAGACAGCGCTACTGTTCTCTTACCACCGAGTTAACATGGAAGTGCCAACTCTTTACGAAGTTCATTATTACTCTATGCCTCAATGACGTGAAAGATGCAGTCGCTAGTAATTCATGGTGGAAGTCGCGAGCAGTCACCGGTTAAGTCGTCAGCAAAGCTAAGTGCCACTAAGTGCTCCACTTCTATGAATATTCAAAAGATGTATTTGTAACAGATTACAGTTTGGGATTGGTTACCCTTTAGCGTCACTCGTCGGTATAAATTATAAAGTCATATATTCAACAGCTCTTAAGCTCCAAATAATTTTGTCATCTTTGAATAATAGTATAGAACTTTGAAAAATAATAATTTTGTCATCAATTTTTACTAACTAATACTTAGTAGAAAGGCCTTATGATTTTTATATTTATTTTTCATTTCCTTATTTGTATGGTAATTTTTTAATTAATTCGACTGGTATTTTAAAGTAATAAACAGCTAAGAATTGAAACAGCCTTTCATTCATTCCACATGTACCATATAAAAATGTATTCTGCCAAGATGTAGTATCTTTTATATTTAATTTAGTGAATTACCCTCCAAAAATTTAGTCAAATCTTATTGGATTGTTTAAAATACTTATTTTATAACTGTAGTTCATAGAGAGAAAAAAAACAGTCGAAAGAAATAAGACATTTTATTGTAGGTTTGTATACAATCCTTTAGAAACATAAGGATTTATTGATGAATACTTTTTCTTCTTAAACAGTATTAAACTGCATTTTTAGTATTCTTAGTGCATTTTTACTTCCCTTGGTTACTTAAAAACATAAAAGGCACCTTGGTATTTGATGACTGTCGTAATACTAACACAACGAAGTCTTTAACACATAAATATCGCCTCTAGAAGGTTGTTACTCAGTCGATAAAGCGGTAAGTGGTATTAAAGTCACTCCTCCCTCAATTTCAGCCACCGCGTCATATTGGCCGGGATTGCAATGGACACGAATATTGTACAAGTAGATTGGGGTTTCACTTTAAATACTCTTCAATTTATCCTCGTAACTTAAGGATTGAGTACACTCCTACAGTCAGTAATCTTACTTGTTTCCACTGTTTCTTATTATTTTTTATGAACGTCCGTGATAATAATGATAATTGTTAATGACTCTTTATTTCATGGCAGTTTTCATTTCGTCGGTAACGAAATATCAGAGAAAATGAATAAATCTTTAACAAAGATATCGAAAGTTTTAAGTACTAAGTTATCATAAATGCAGTAGTAAGTTATATAAATGCAAAAATGCATTGCATCAATCGAGGTCAAAATAGGCTGATATAAAGAGTACAACGAATTACATTTCGAAGAGTGTTAAAGTTAGCGGGGATTTTAGAGGATATTCTCTAAATCATACCAGTAATAACCGTTTGGTTAAAAAACTTAATGTTTTATCTCAAATGAAGACAACATTCAATTTTAGGTTTTAGATAACTAATATCAAACACCAACAAATAAATAATCCCATGCCTACGTTTAAAGTTAGTAATATTAAACAAAGTTAGACTTTGAAGGGTTATCCACCATCAAGACAAAACGACGGTTTCATATTAATTTAGGACCTATCATCAATATTTTTAAACATAACTCTGTTATCTGTGCACTAAAACTATTACTAAAGTTGTGTAGTTTAATGTTTCGACACATGACAAACTAAAACTTTAGTAGCAGCGCCGCGGTTGACTTCTCAAAGCTATGGACCATTAATTTTTTTTTCAAAAACAATATTGTGGATTTGATTTTAAATGGAACTACAAGTTTAGAAAGGTTAATTGTATTATGTAATGGTATAAAGTTACCTCAATTCCGTCTAGGATCCAGTGAGGTAGATTATTGCGCTACCGGTTTCGAGGCAATATAAACCTTTTCATCAGGCTCCAATAACTCTCTTCAGATAGTAGGACGTTAAAAATACCCCCGTTGCAGCAGACCTGCATATTCAGCGAATTTCAATTTTAAAAGAGCATTTTTCAATCCAACATAGCGAGATTTTACATGTTTTTATAAGCTCTATAAGAATAACATGGGGAATGACTATGATGGTTTGCTGCAACAGGCACGTTAAAACTGGGTGATTTTAATTCAATATTTAGTATATATGAACTAGAAGAAGCCATATACCAAGTTTTATTGAATTATGTTGAGGAATAAGCGAGATCCAGGCTAGAATTTAACACATTTCCCATTAGGATAACATTGGGACATTGGGAGCGATATCTCAGTAACCAATGGTCATAGAGCAACAATTGAAAATACCAAATTATTTGTTTTTTAAACCTTTATTCAATGGTGTCAACAAAAGTTACATTATTTCAATGTTTCTATTTAAACGATCCACAAAAACCCAATTTTGTAGGGGTTTACACCCCTCCCCCTCACCCCCCTTTCAATTGCCCGATCAGGCTGGTTTTCGAACTCGTCCGAATAGTTACTACTTTACATGTCTGTGCCAAATTTCAATCAGATTGGACCATTTTTACGTGAGTTATCGTGCTTGAAGACACATATATTTATGAAAATGAACGAATGGTGTTTTTGCTTTTTTCTGGTGGCCCGAAAACGAAAAGTTATCTTGGTCTCGGGCTTAGGTCTTAGCATGAGACCTACGGTAATAGCTTCTTCCCTATTGTGAAATTCGCTAAAAACACACAGTACATTTAAATACACGTAAACACAACACCAACGGACGGACGAATAATTACAATCATATTATACCGGCAGAATACGGTGCGTCAATACGGTGAACTGGCCATGCGACACGGCGCGGCTGAGCGTGTGGTCGTGTAGTCAACAGTTGGTGTTGTGTTTTACGTGTATTTAAATATACTGAATGTTTTTTAAACTTTTGACGATCTCAAGAGAGAGTGATTGGAGCCTGATGAAGAGGTTTTATATTGCCTCAAAACCGGAAGCATAGTAATCAATCCACTTTACTGGATCCTAGACTGAATGAAGGAAACTTTATACCATTACAGAATTCAATAAGTGATCCTGGGAAAATAATCGCAATAGGAAATTAACTGTGATTTGGATAAAATTTAGAATTCGTCTGCACCGTTAAAATACATATTTTTCAATTTGATATAAATAATCGAACTCCTTTAAAAATATTGTTTTATGGAGATTAATAGAAAACTTGTTGTAAATAAACATTTTAGACCACTGTTTTAATCGTTTTGTTGAAATGTCGATTCTACGAAAACTGAAAATCAAGCAAAACTTAAAATCCTAGAATATTAGGATATGTTCGAGGATTGAATATTTCTGGTTTGTCAGCTGATACAGTTTCATGATGTAAATATCGTATTAATTGGTGTTTATGTCCGGATTTTGGTAGCAGTGATAGTGATTTTGGAAAAGTGATAGTAGCAATGGATATATTTGACTGAAAAAAGGTACGTGGTTCCAGAGTTCTAAAATGGTGGTGAAAAAAATATACTGATAACTTGTAATTGGAGTTATGAATAACTTTAATCACGTTCTTGATAAATTTAATATTTTTTTTATTAAATCAGTTTATTATTATGATTAATTTATTTAATAAACACTAATTTAGATAAATCTAAATCCTTTAAATTAAATTTTTAATTGTAATACCGGAACATCATCGAGATTAAAGTAATCGCGAACGCAAATATAAAAAAATATCGGTTTAAAATATCGATTTTAACGGTGGATACGGATTCTAAAGTAACCCATTATTTAATACCAACATGCTGGGCTCTCCCGTTATATTTCCTCTGACACTCGGCCCAAACTGAGATTTACAGCCACCAGAGACACAACACGTGTTGCGCCACTTTTTCCTTCTTGTAGTATTGGGTTAAATGATTTATTTCTGTTGTCAAAGTCATATGGTTTTGTTTATTATTTACAATGTTTATGGTTGGATTTTGAGTTTTAGAATGTGAATAAAACTAATGTTGTTTTGCTTTTAAATTTTATTTTAATTAGTTAGTAGATATATCATATCTGGCGACGAGATGGCTCGAAGGAAGCAAAGGAATGAGAGTTGTATGAATATAGAAACAGAAATTGATCTGGAAAGGAGAATGGAAAGATTTGTGTTTGAACCGTACAAGAGTGAAGTAACAACACCAAACACACAGGCAAGCGCCTCTCTATCAATCGACGAATATCGCTTTTCTGATTCTTGTAACGTTCGTGAAGCGAACGCTACTGGCCTTGCTATGCCATCAGAATACGTCTGTAGAAGTATCGCAGCTACACCTACCTCTGACGCATCACAGGATAATGTTATAGGCAGGTCGTCTTGGTATGGAACAACTGTAGCATCCTTCACAATTAAAGTGCGTGCTCTATCAAATTCCTCTTGTTCTTCTCTATTCCACACCCACGGCACTTTAGAACTTGTTAATCGGTGCAACCTTGAGCACAGCCCATGAAGATGGGTACAGGCGTTAAAGGAGGCCAAGACACCTACCAATAAGAAGGAACTAAGGGCATTTTTGGGTGCTATAAACTATTATGAGAAGTTTATCCCCCATCTTCATGGGCTGTGCTCAAGGTTGCACCGATTAACAAGTTCTAAAGTGCCGTGGGTGTGGAATAGAGAAGAACAAGAGGAATTTGATAGAGCACGCACTTTAATTGTGAAGGATGCTACAGTTGTTCCATACCAAGACGACCTGCCTATAACATTATCCTGTGATGCGTCAGAGGTAGGTGTAGCTGCGATACTTCTACAGACGTATTCTGATGGCATAGCAAGGCCAGTAGCGTTCGCTTCACGAACGTTACAAGAATCAGAAAAGCGATATTCGTCGATTGATAGAGAGGCGCTTGCCTGTGTGTTTGGTGTTGTCAAATTTCATCAATATTTATATGGTAGACATTTTACTTTAACTAGTGACCACAAGCCTTTAGAGAGAATTTTCGGAACACATCGGGATTTGACCAAGACGATGAACAACAGATTGGTCAGATGGGCTATTTTCCTGAACAACTATGACTTTGATATTCAATATATTGATGGTAAAAACAATGTATTGGCTGATGCACTCTCAAGACTGCCCATTGAAAGTGATCGTCCGTCTCAGGAAGAGCTTTCTGCAAAACTACTGGTGCAAGAAAAGATAGATGATATGGCATTGACCTCTGAACGACTGCAAGAAGAGACAAAAAAAGATTATGTTTGCCAACGAGTTATGATGTTTATGGAATCGTCATGGCCACACAAGTTACCTGATGATTTGTCATACCTACTTCCATTTTATCACAGGCGTGAGGAACTGTCGTCTGTGAAAGGTATTCTGATGTGGGGAAATAGAATAATAATTCCCAAGTCTCTTCAAAAGAAAACCCTACGTGTACTACATCAGGGCCACCCAGGCATCGAAGCTATGAGGGCGTTAGCTCGATACTATGTATGGTGGATGAAAATAGATGATGATGTGGAGAAATATGTGAAAGCATGTCATGGATGTCAGTCGAACCGACCACGGGAGCCGGAAGTACCCTTATATTCTTGGAACGTCCCTGATGAACCATGGGAAAGATTACACTTGGACTATGCTGGCCCATTTGACGGTAGTTATTGGTTAGTTGGAGTCGATGCATTTTCTAAGTGGCCAGAAATATCTATGGTAAGATCGATCACAGCTACAAATACGGTGAACAAGCTACGAGAATGGTTCTCTCGCTATGGAGTTCCAAGAATGATAGTAACCGATAATGGAACCCAGTTCACTGCTGAAGTATTTCAAAACTTTTGTAAAAATAATGGAATAAAACATGTGCGCAGTACACCATACCACCCGAAAACCAATGGCCAAGTTGAACGGTTTATCAAAACATTTAAGTCCAGGTATTTGGCAAGTAAAACGGATAAGGAGGATCCAACACAAAACCTCTCAAAGCTACTGTTCACCTACAGAAACACCCCTCAAAAGTCAACTAATAAACCGCCTTCGGAACTATTCTTCGGGAAGCGACTGAGATCTCCACTGGATAACTTGAAGCCCACGGTTAAAGATGTCATAGAAGAATCGCTTTTCAAACAAAAAGAATATCATGATGAGAGATCGAAATATAGAGAATTTTCTGAAGGGGAAGAAGTCTGGGTCCAGAAAGAACTTGACGCTGGCTGGACTCCAGGAGTAATTAAGTCCAGAACTGGCGAGCTTTCCTATTCTGTTATGGTTGGTGGAATCGAAAAAAGAAAACATGCAGACCAAGAACTTGACGCTGGCTGGACTCCAGGAGTAATTAAGTCCAGAACTGGCGAGCTTTCCTATTCAGTTATGGTTGGTGGAATCGAAAAAAGAAAACATGCAGACCAGTTACGCAAGAGAAGCGGTGCTTTGTCTGAGGGGGGAGAAGTGTAGTATTGGGTTAAATGATTTATTTCTGTTGTCAAAGTCATATGGTTTTGTTTATTATTTACAATGTTTATGGTTGGATTTTGAGTTTTAGAATGTGAATAAAACTAATGTTGTTTTGCTTTTAAATTTTATTTTAATTAGTTAGTAGATATATCATACTTCTCATTCCCGAGACCCAGAGAGAGTAAAAGCGAAGTTCAGCAATTCCTTAAACATTGCAGTTGATGAAAAAATAAAAAAATCTGACTGAGTAAATAAAATAGTGACCAAAATAAAGCTTGTTTACTGTTGTTTATTTAAAAACTGAAATGAAAGAAATTATGAACATAAATATTTAATTAGGGTAAAATTAATTCTTGGTGATGGACGAGTAGGTGTAATTAATTGCATTTGTCGGACATTTTCCATTAGTAAAAACAGACTAAAAGAGTCTTTATTTATTAATAGGAAAGAGGAAAATAAAGTATCAACAAAATTCCAATTGAAAACATGATTGAACTGTGATTGAGAATAAACGGATTAATCACAACCAAATTATGCAAAAGGTACAGAAATATGCGGGCTTGGATGCTTTATTTTTTTAACGAGACCACAGATGCCTGAGTGCAAAGAAAGATTTTGCACTTTCTTTGCACTCAAAGAAAGTTGTGTGTCGCAAAATAAATCCAAACATTGTTTACTATTTGGATATGTTTTAAAGGAGATTTTACATTTTTGTATGTGGGGATAACGAATGAAAAAGACATCAAGGACAAATGCAGATAGGTTAACATTTTTATTACAGATTTTTACCTCAAATTTATTTCATAACTACAGGAATGTTTCGGAACACCCTTTTAGAGTTTAATCTTTTTAGAACTTAAATTTTCATAAAATATCCTTAAGGGCCACGTCACACTGGTCGAGTAGGAGGGCGAGTTAGACTCGATTGTCAACTCGACCGATGTAAACCAGTCGTGACAAATGGGCGAGTCGAGTGGCGGGCGAGTTGATAGTTCTAAAAGAGTAGGAATCAGCTGATTCTAGCAACTGGGACGAGCGTAATCAGCCGAGTTAACTCGACCATTGTGACGCGGCCCAAAAGGCGGATTTATACGGGGCGAGTTAGACGGGCGAGTCAAACTAGGCGAGTTAGCGGTCGAGTAGGTTATTTATATCACTCGCCCACTTTTCATCGATCCGATTACAGTTTTTAGACCGGGCAAGTCAAACAGACGAGTAGCAACTCTCCCAACTAACTCGCCCACCAACTCGACCTGTGTAAGTTGGGGCCGCGTCACATTGATCGAGTAACTTGGCCGAGTAACTCGGCCGAGTCAGCTCGGCCCAGATGCTAGGATAAACTTCATACACTGTATGCTGTGTGCTTCACTCTCGGTGTAGATGTAGGATGCTAATTCATACACTTCATAGAACTGTCAACTCGCCCGCCATTCAACTCGCCCATTTGACAAGACCTGATAACATTGGTCCTGTTGACGGTCGAGTTTAACTCGCCCTCCTACTCGACCAGTGTGACGCGGCCCTAAAGGCAGATTTACACGGGTCAAGTTGGTGGGCGAGTTAGCTGGGCGAGTTGGTACACGTCTGTTTGACTCGCCGGGTCAGAAAATTGTAATCGGATCGATGAAAAGTGGGCGAGTGATATAAATAGCCTACTCGACCGCTCACTCGCCCAGTTTGACTAGCCCGTGTAAATCCGCCTTCATAACAGCAATTAAGTTGAGATGACAGTTTAAACCCCCACGTATGAAGCTGTTTGTCTCACCGTGGGCGGGATGTACGTTTGATCCCCAGTCGCGCTGTTGGGAGCTCCTGCGATTGTAACAACTTTGAGATAACACGTTCCTAATCATCCGCTGGCGCTTACGTCCCGAAACTTGTTGAGATTTTAATACCGGCATTTACTCTAAAATGCGTTTGCAAACGTATCTCCTGTTTCTACTATACTCAGGACTGTTGATGATTGGAATTGTACAGTCTGGCCATAGCCTTTGACGGTTTATTGACTGTGATATGTTGTAATTAATAAGTTGTTTCCATTCAGAATATTATTGTAGATCATAATTTGGTTCTGTTAGCAAATTCCGTATAGGACGCAACCGTGACCACTTATAGCTTAGTTAATTTTATCCTTCATGATACAAATTTTATAATTGAAGATTGGACAGCAGCTAATTCTTTATGTTTAAATGCTAGCAAAACTCAAAATATGGAATTTACTCTTGGTAACAACTATATCCCATGTTGATAATGTAAAGTTCTCATGTTGATAATGTAAAGTTCTCATGTTGATAATGTAAAGTTTTTAGGTGTTACTATTCAGTCAAATGTTAAGTGGAATAGTCATATTGATGTTGTTTGTAAAAAGGTTGCCAAAGGTATTTTTATGATTAGTAGACTCAGATGTTATGTTAATATGGATGTTTTAAAAGCCTTTTATTTTGCCCATGTTCATAGTCAATTATCTTATGGTATTGTTGTTTGGGGACATTCTGGTGATTCCAGACAACATATGTTTGTGGAAATGGGAAATATCTGCACTTTCTGGTTCAAGCCAAGGCGGGTGGGTTGGGGAATGTGCTCCAGGTGAAATTACAGTTTATTATTTGTTTTGGTAGTTTGTCAACTGTATGATCAAATGTTAAAGTAAATAAAAATTAACACATAAAAGGCCCTGAAAAACAGAGTTAAAAACAGAGTTCGTTATAGATTCCAGATCCCGAAACGTCGTGAAACTTGTTTTTTACTAATCAGTGATGGCAAATGTCCGCAAAAATCCTAATCAAAATATAAAATCACCATCACCAACAATGAATTTCAAAGAAAGAATTCTGGTGATGTTAAGAAACTATTGGTACTTAAAAAAAGAGCCTTGAGGACTATGTTTAATGTTAATAGTAGAACACACTGTAAGCCGTTATTTGGAGAACTTGGAATTTTAACAGTAACTTCTTTGTATATTTTAGATTGTTTATTGTACGTGAAACCTAACTTAAATGAATTTCTTCTAAATAACTCTGTTCATAGCCATTTTACAAGATACAATAAATTATTGCGAGTAAACCAATGTAATTATCAAGCAACAATGAAGAATTTTTGTGAATTTGATATTAATGATAGTAGTGCAATAGTGGGGCTGCTGGCCCAATCAAACTTTGACAGGCAGTCAATTTTTTGACAGCTACTTCCGGTCACGTGACCGGAAGTGACGTCATCAGCTGTGACGTCATCAGCTGTGACGTGTATGGGTGGGTATTTAAAGTTTAAATGCCCTGCTGTGCTGGGTATTTAAATTTTAAATGGCCGGAAGTGTGTCAAGGTCGTTTGGGGATGTTTTTAAAAAAGATCTCGCATTTTCGGAAAATCCGAAAATGCAAGATATTTTCTTTTTTTATTTATTTGTTTTTTTTACAAAAGTATTATTTTACAAGTTAGTAAAGTTTGCTCCTAAATTTGAAAAGTAAGTTGTTGTCGGTGCTGAAAGTTCTTGTTTATTTTCATTCTTCTTGTTGTTGTAAGTTGGCAAAAACACATTTTTTTCGTTTTGATTGTTTGTTGCATAAAGTTCTAAAGATAAACCAAACCCAGTGGTTATAAGTTGTTTTAGTTCTTCACTAAAAATTTCCAAATCCTTGTAGGTTGTAAGATTGATAGTGTTGTAGTGAATCCCGCGAATGTTGAGAGACATGACTAGAGTTGTTTACTCGACGAGAGGTGTAGCAGGAATGACTATTGCAAAGCCGGTGCTGCAGGTACCTCCGATGGTAGTGGGGGTAGTGGTGGGGGTAATGGCAGGTGTTTGTTTAATCACTTTGAATTTAATCGTTGCCACAATAGACCGAGTCGATGTTGCAATTCTTCTAGTTTATCCAACCGGTTCTTTTGATATGTTTTGCAACTACATTTACAATAGCTGAAAGAATTACATTTTGTACAAGCTTTTCCGTCAACTTGATCTTCAGGTATTCTAAAACATTTTTCTTTGCAACAATAAGTTATAAGTGTTAGATTATTTCTTTTGGATGACATGTTGGTTGTAGCTTGTCTTAAACAGAACTGAGCCTCTCAACGTTAAAGTTTCGTATTTATGTAAAGTATTCGAATAAAACTATCGAATAAAATAATCGAATAATACTATCGAATAAAATAATCGAATAATACTATCGATTAAAAGTTCAAGGTCATCCGTTTGAGGTTTTAAAAAAATACAACATATCAGTATATAAAAACATATACTGATATGTTGTTTTTTATCTTTTTATTTAAAACATTTTTTTTACAATGTTATTTTTGTGCGATGTGCAGAGTTAGTTCCGTAGAGTTGTTTCCGCTCATTCCGTGTGACACCAAATATAATGATCCTGGTTGAATTTCCCGCAGATCTTCATTTTGCAGCAACTGGACGAATCGTTTTGGAAGATATACTTGAAACTTTGGTTCATCACCCGGTGTATATGGTGCATCGGATAAAGATGCGACGACTGCGTCTCCATGCGTTGTATCAATTTTCTTCATTTCATGAACAATATAATGTTTCTGTTCTTTTAATTCTGAACATTTCTTGATAATTAGAGTATTTGATTTTGAATGCAAGTTGAATTGTTCAACTAAACATTGGAGAAACTGTTGTGATGCCATCCTTCACAGGAGATGTTGTCTGTTCGGAGTATGGAGTTAGACTGATACTCGGGGTGTGTTGCCTCTTCGTTTATATAACCTTCGGAACCCCCACTACATTCTTCCGTTTGTTGTTGTAAGTAAGCAGCCAAGTGATACGCGTTTTGTAATGCGCATTGAGATTGGTTGTGTTTCGGATTTATTGTAGAAACACAAATATTTCTAGCATCAAAGTGAAATGTTTTGTCCACTTTTATGTTTAAAACTTCTTTGTTTGTGTACTGTCGTATCCAATTCTTTTTTTCCAATCCTCTGGTATATATGTGTGTAAATTGTTTGCAAAAATGAAACATAATTTTGTGTACATTGTTGTACGGTAGGAAACCTTCATACCAATGGATATGATGAAAATTATTTGTTAGCCATCTGTTTGTTATTTTAGCTTTTGACTTTAGTTCATGGACAGAACACGGTGCTTCAAATAAAAACGGGTATGCTACTTGTGTAAGCAAATCCAAAATTACCAATTCTTTTATGATAAATCTATCATCGTTTCCGCGAAATGCTTGAAATTCAATTACACAAGGTTTTGCTGCCATTTCTTCATCCTGTCTGCTCATCATGGTGTCTGCTGATCAACTGTTTTCCACACCACGGTAGGTTAGATATATATATAAACCAGGCCGTACAGTTGTAGGCGCGTTGGTGTATGTTTAACGTGGGCACCATCCCCAGTAGGCCTACCCCACGGTTTATTCTTTTGTTAAATTACATTGTAGTTTTAACCTAGCAAAGTTTCTTCTTCTGTATTATTGTTGTTGGTGGTTTCTTCTTCTGTACTGTTGTTGTTGTTGTTGGTTTCTTCTTCTGTAGCCTCCGTTGCAACTTCGGTAAAAGGTTCAAAGTTTCTTAACTGCCTCCACATTTCCACTTCGTGAGGTATTCTATTAAAGATGGATGTATCTATTGGTCCGTATTGTAAAGTGCTTTCTGGTTGTTTTTCGCATGCATCTACCAGATATTCCTTAATAACAGAGCTTGAAAATACTAGTTGTTTCATATACCTGGTAATAGGTGATGTTGCATAGTTTAAAATGTAAAATTCTTCACGTGTTAGAAGAATTTTATTTTCAAATTGTGTCGAGTCTCTAATTCTTACTTGTTGTTGACCACGATGTTTAATAATGTCAATTTCATTGTCACAATCCAAAAGTCGAATGTTAGTTTTTCTTCCAAAGAAACTGTTGGCTAAATAACATTCAATAAGATGTAGATGTTTTAAAAAGGAATCCCAAGCATTTTCTGAAAATAAAACCATCTTTGTTCCATGGCTTAGTATTACTGCGGGAGAGTAGTCTAATGATTTTACCAATCCTATCGACACACTTTTACTCATGCAAGATGAAATAGGATAAAAGATGCGAAGGAAAACTTCAGTTAAAATGTTTGGTGGAATATTTTCTTCAAGTTTTCTTTTCTTTCTTACGTTTGTTTTATTATTTTCCAACTTTTTATTTTGTTTTCCAAACTTTAAAAAGTCATCAATTTCCTTTACAATATTTTCTTCAAAATGTTTATCATCATTTTCCAATAAAGGTGCTGTTTCGGAAACGTCTTGTACAACTGATAAAGAACTCATTTTGTTTATAATGCTGTAGACGATGTTACCCATACAACTGTAGACAGTAAACTAAACAATTTTCGTTCCCGCTCCTGCTTTTATAACCGAGTGGTGGGGGTATTTTTTTTTCCTTTTCATTTTACAAAACTGCTTTTACAATTCCTGTTAAAGGTGTATATGTAACAATTTTATCATGTAAAATTAAACAATAAGCAGATGTATCTTTGGGTACATTTTGTTCAAATTCCATTTCTATTTTTATATCTACACTGGAAGATTTTACAGATTCGTTTTGTTTTGAACAATCAACTACAACAATCGGATAGTTAGATTTAAATTGGTTTGGCGTTAATAAAGGTGTGTTTGTTTTTCCATAATATGAATTTTGGAATCTTGCGTACATATCGTACAAAACGCTAAACCTGTCTTTTGTAAAGTTTATGTTGAAGTTGTCGTATGGAAAGAATTGTGAGTTTAGAAACACCTTAAAATTTGTAAGTTTGCAATGATCAAATTCACCAGCATGTTTAGTTATTTCGTTTCTTCTTTTTGTTTGTAATCCAAATATTACATATCTTGCCTTTTCCAAATGAGTAGAAGTTTTTACAGTCCATGTATGACGTTGTGTTTCCGGTAAAACCGGATATTCATGAAACTCCCAACTTCTAAATGGTATTACGATATCACGATCTGATTTTAAAGTTCTTAATAATGAAATTCTATTCTGATCGTTTAACCGTACATGCGGTACTCTCCAAACAATTTTGTCTAATTGCATTTTCCATTCTAAAGTAGCTTCCGTTGTTCCATCAGTTGCTTGAATAATATCTTTGTCGTTTGATGATCTTAACAAAACTAATTCTTGTTTTACGTTTATTAATATTTTTCGGTAATCTTCGGCAAAGCCTAAAAGTAATCTTAAAGGAATGTAAAAGTCAAAATTGCCTGAAGTGTTTGGAGTGATTGTACTGGAATCGGGTGCTACCCATCCTGCGGCGGCCAGCATATTTTTTTCACTCGGTGTTAAAGATGCTAATCCTTTTAATGTACTTGTAATTCCCACCTTTTTTGTTGAATCTACTGTAACTCCGGAAATTTCATATCTTATTTCATCAAACAAATATGCCATGGGGTTATTTATGAACGGAACAGTACTTGCAGTGCTTCCATCTCTTTTTGTTACTCTTCCTTCGATATACAAATAACTTTCACATGGAAGTGTATAAATATCCTGTTGTTGTATGGGAATTCTAATTTCATCATTATTATTTAATTTTGATGAAGCGTAAGGGTTGTGCGTATGATATTCCTTTTCCCATAAGGTTTCGTCGAATGTCGGACCCTGCGCTATATCCAATATTTCCATTATTAATAAGTTTTAATCCAATTTCTTCTAGAAAACGAATGTTATCACTTGTTAATTCTTCTATAGCTGAAGTGCTACTGACTTGTTTACCAGTCAGCTCTTTCTTTTTAAATGATAACCCCATTGTTATACGGTTGATTTTATATGTATTCGTATAGTTATAGGTTCGTCTCTAAAATCAATATGATTTCCGTCTTGATCTAGTATGTTCACCACAATGTCTGAAATAAAACTGGTGTTTAACGGTAGGTACACCAAGTTTTGTGGCTTTTCCACAATTTTAAAACCCGGAGCGACCGTTGGATAGAATGTGTGCAATATATGAGTATTTTCACCATCTCTATAAGAACCATGTATAATATTACATGTAATATCTATACTGTTAACTTTCATTATTGTTACAGTTCTAGCACCTGAATGGTTAATATTAGGTTCTAAAATTTTTGTTGTTTTAGGAAATCCTAATAAACTACCAATTGAATGTTCTTTGCTAAAATCTATATAATATTTAGATTTAATTTCAGCTTTCATAGTATTGTTATTTCCTTTTATTGTTATATTATCTTTTCCCATATGATTTTGTATCGCTTCATTTATATCATCAATTTCATATGCTCCAGTGGGTAAACTAAATACTTGTATATCTGAATATTTGTTTGTATTTTTATCTTTTGTTTTGTAATAATGTATTTTGTCATTAACATTTTCAGTAACGTTGGGAATAGAATTATAAGTTGTTATATCTAATAATGCGGTTTCCCATAATTTATCTTTTTCCAAACGTAACGCAGGGAAAAGAACACTTCGCAAAGTAGATGAAGTTCCAGTTAATGATACTGTATAGGAAGACATCTTAAAGTTGACTAACACTTTTTTGTTAAAAAATCTAAACATAAATGTCCACAGATTACCGTATCATCAGGTTGCTCTCTTTTATAATTGTATAGTACATTTTTAGCTGTTTTAAAGTAATATTGTAGTTCTTTTGGTGGTGGAAGATTACCAAAACTATCAAAGTAGTAAATAGTTGATCCTAGTTTCTTATAACATACCCAATGAGTGCCTGATCCTTTACTATTATCTAAATTTACTATTCCGGTTTCATTTTTCCATATTTTAACAGGTAATGCATCTTTCATAAACACTCCTCTAAAAAATGGAATTTTTAAACAAGAAACATAAGTAATTAATTCTTTATCTGTTAATTCTTTATTTGGAATTAGTAATTGTTTTTTTCTGTTTAATACACACGATACGGTCTTAGGTATAATCCTCCTCCTTTTTTTATCATTGACCATATTGTTTGTTTCTTTTTATTTTTACCTGCGGTGGATCGTCGTTTTCTTCTTATATTTCCTCCACGTTTCTTTGCAGGTTTTCTTCTCCTTTTTCCACCTCCTTTCTTCTTTCCACCTCCAAACATCGTTTTACCCTTCATTGCTGCTGATACCGCTAAAGCTGCTGCTTTTTCACCGATACTAGCGTCACTGGATGTTACTCTTTGCCAAGCTTTTTCAGCAAGTGCTCTATCCGCTATTGATCTATTTTTAGTATCTGCAAACTTTGAATATGCTATATCGTGTTGTTTGCAGGCTTGATCAAGTTTATTTATTCCAAGATCTCCTCTAGCAAGTCTTTTTTTCAATTTTGTTCCTGGACCACAATATTGATAACCTCCTGGTAAATGTAGTTCTACAGGTAATAAATCGATAGCTTTGTTAACTATAGCTCCAACCGGCTTAGTAATAAGAGAAAGTGCTGTTGATGCTATTCCTCTTCCTCTCTTTATAACGTGTCGATTATGACTGATGCGTTGAACTTTCAACATGGTTTTTTATAGTGAAAGGAAATGCCAATACTTGTTTATTTTATAAATTCTTTATAATGAATGATGCACTTATCCTTTGACATTGTTTATTTATAATAAACATGTATTTTGTTTATGGGTAATAAACTTTTACCCAGTCTTTTGGTAGGATTGTATCCTTTTTATCAACATCAACTTGAGCAAATCTTAAATTTCCAGTTTTCATATTTAAAAAATATTTTTCTATAACATTTTTCTTAACCCAATGTAGTTTTTGATCAGCTTTTATGGGCTTTATCGTATTATAAACATCATATAACACTACACTTAAGAGTCTTATAATGTAATTTACATTAACAGCATCAACAATATCAATAGGGTCATCTAAGCTAGTCAATCGCAAGTTTTGACAATGAAAAAACTTTTTGTGTTTTTCTGTTCTTAAGCATCTTTCACGCCATTCTTTTACTCTAACTGCATCACTGTCATTTACCCCCATTCCAACATTAAATAGTGGTCTTTCTTTACAATCAAAGCCTTGTTGACCAAGTCTTGATGAAATTTCTTTTAATGCAGGAACTTGTCCAATTGTTGCTACATCAACATCATTCAACCCTTCTTTAACATTAGTAATTATTTTTGCATCCGCATCCCATTTGTTATTGTTTAATTTCATTATTTGACTTATTGTAGCTGCATCTGATTTTGCAGTTCCCTCCTTAACGTTAGTTAACACTTTATTTTTGCAATCAATTGACTTAATATCATGTGTAATACAATGATCTGTAACATATTGAAGGTTTACCGCATCTTTCATATCTTTAGGGTCTCCAATATCGTGTATTACAAAGTTGTAAAAGGAAAATTTATCTGTTTTTTCAGGTATGACTGAATGTAAATACTTTTTGGTAACTGAATCTTGATCATTAACAGGATCTGCTATATTGGCTATTCTAAGATCTTTTGCATCATATGCTTTATTATTACTTTTAGGATCATATCTTAAGGTTTGGTTTATGTACCACATTAAATATTCTTTATTTACCGAATCATTCTTATCTATTGGTTTTGGAAGATTTGCAATTCTATAAAAATTAGCGTTATACACTTCATTTTGAAGCTTTAAGCTAGGTAATGTTTCACTTTTTAAAGTTTTGAAATTTACTGCATCATTATCATCTTTTGGATCATTTACAAACTTTAAACGTTTGTTACTTATATCATAATCTCCATCGGATGTTAGTGGTAAACCACCTCTTTTTCCATAAGATCCTGATTTGCTTCCAGTTTCGGAATACCGTCCAAACTTATCCACACTCATGGTTATACTGAATGTTTAATCGGTTATGCTTGTATTCTATATACTCATATTTTTATGCAATTACTCCTCGATTTCGCAATTCGCCGACCAAAGCTACCCATTCATTTTCTAAACCACTATGTCCGGCTTGTTTAGCTTCATATATCAACTTCATTCTGTCAACCAATTTGTTTATATCGTTGTAGTATATTATATTAGTATCATACAAATTTTTTAATAATCCTTTTCCTGATAAACTTGATTGATTTGTTTTTCTTCTTTTATGTAAAATATTTATTTCAGCAGAAGATAATGATTTTCTTTTTATGGGTTCCCTTCTTTTTGGTGGGAAAAGTTTAGCAATAATAGTTTTATATTTTTCTGATGCATTTCTATGAACATTAAAATTTTTAGAATAATTTTTCTTATGCGCATTTGTATCCTCCAATATTTGTTTAAAAATGTTTAAATCCTTTTTAGTATATTTATTAGGTTTCGGCTTAAAAATAAGTTCAAACAATCCTTTTGTACCCTTGTATTGTTTATTATTTATAATAATATTGTCATGTTCGTCTACATCAAGTTTGCTATCTCCAATCATTAGCCCATTTTCTTCTATTCTAGCACCAAAAGTATGATATTTTCGAGTTGGTTGTGCAGAATGTAACATTTTTAATACAAATTGTCTTGCAAGCGGCCCTTTATACGCGATATCCGAGCCCAATTTGCTCAAGTTGGATGGATTAATAGACTCTTCTTCTTCTTGTTGTTCTTCGCTTGTAGAAAGACCTTCTTTTTCTGTTAAAACATCCGTTTCTTCACCTATTTCGCTTTCTTCTTCAGTTGTTTCTCCTTGTTGTGTAAAACTTGTATCACTTTCATATTCTTCTTTTTGTTCAAATTTTGAAATGGGTAAAATAGCATCTCCGGAAAAATTAAATGTTGAATGTTTAACATTTTGTCCTAATTGTTTTAATGGCTCAGTAATAGGTTTAAATGTTGATTCCAGAAATTTCTCTCTTTCACTTATTCCTAATCTTAACGCTCTGTTTTTATGTCTAATAGAATCACTAAGTGATTTTATTTCTTTTAATAGCTTTTCCTGATTAACCATGTTTACACCATGAAGACTTGTACGATAATGTTGTTAATTAATGTATTAAAACAAATTTATCAAAACCTATGCGGTAACGACCATCTGTTATAGCTTTATCTTTCATAATTACCAAAAATCCATATTTTTCCGCCCAAGCTTTTCCACAAAGCTCTTTGAATTTATCAAATGACATATCAGCATTTACATGATCGTTGTATATATGTTTTAGGTTTGTATCGTCTTGTTTGAATAAAACTAAAATATTTGCATTGTCTCTAATTAGTTGTTTTGGAATTTTGCTATATGTTTGTCCGATATATATGCTATCAATATTATTATGTCTTCCCATGGCAAAATAGTTTCTAATAGTATCATGATTTTCACTAGATACATCATCAAATACAAATACAGAATACGGCTTAGCCTGGTCTGGTTGCATAACACTGTCACTAGCATTAAATTTGTAATAGTTAACATCGGGCACATCAGTCAGGATCTTTTCCAACAATTGATACTTTGGTTGATGTAAGGACTTTGAAAAAATATATAGGTTATTAAATCGCAATCCTTTTGTGTTTGTAATTAAGTTAAACACAACGTTAGTTTTGCCACAGTTTGAAGGACCGCTGACTATACATCGTACAGTGTTTGGAAATAAACTGCCGTGTTTACCATTGTTGATTTTAACGTTATCTACGGTTAAATCATCAATGTTATTAATATTAAATTTATCTTTATGGTGAACAATCTCCATCTTATTCAAAGGCAGAAGAGTAAATAAGTTGATTTAAAACTAAATCAAATCTTTTATAGGTATCCACGAATCTTCAGTTTTATCAAACCCCAACCAACGTACTTTAACTTGGTCTTTTTTCCTTTGCAACACCTTTTCAACAAGATAAACATCGCCTACTGTTGACTTTAACAATTCATGTCCGTAAAAACCGCCTTGTAACAAATTTCCTTTGTTATCTTTTAAAATATAAGTTTCCGGTACAGTAGGTTGTACTTTATACACTGTAAAAACTTCGTTTGTCCAATTGGGCAGGTATTTTTTAGTAAACACTCCTTTGTATTTACTAATTCGAACTTTATCATTTACATTAAATTTTCTTGGTTTTCTTTGTTCCGCTTTTGGCTGTGTATTTTTTTTAATTCGTTGTAAAACTAGTTTAGCGTTTTTCTTATTCACTTTGTTAGGTGCCATACCGATAGTTCTATGAAACTTGTTGTTGTAATCGCTTATTAATTTTGGTAAGATATCAACCCATACGTAAGAACCTCTTTTCGAAAACATTTTATACATTGCACCTTTTAAGGTTCTATTAAATCTTTCAATTATAGCTGCCTTTTTCTCAGAATTTGTGGAATAATGATTTATGTTATATTTTTTCATTAACAAGGCAAAATGTTTATTGAAAAATTCTTTCCCATCATCAGTTTGTAAATGTTTAATTTTATTTTTATCTCTTTTTATAGCTACTTGCATAGCTTTTGTTATGCTGTTACCAGTTTTGTCTTTTAATGGCAAAGCATCTGCAACTTTAGTAAAACAATTAATAATCGTAAGTATGTATTTAAATCCTTTATTTATTTTACTATGCGGTTGCATTTCAATTAAATCTGCTTGATATAAATCATTTATTCCTTTTACAACAGTATTTCGTCGTGGAAACTTTATTCTTGCAGGTTTATGAAGTTCATTAACAATCTTTTCCTTTAAGTCTGTCATGATGATTTTACTAACAAATTCAAGTTAGTATTGAGTGTTTCTTTTTCTGCATCCGCTTTTATAGTTCAAGGTCATTTCAACATATTTTAAAAAAAGGGGAAATCACAGCGAGCATGCTGTGATTTCCCCTTTTTTTCTTTTTTTCTTTTTTTCTTTTTTTATTTTTTTATTTTTTTTTCTTTTTTTCTTTTTTTCTTTTTCTTTTTACTCATTGATAGGATTGAGAGAGTAGTGGCCGAATGGTAGAGTGTGAATTTTGTCTGGAAGAATGTGTCGTTTGTCATCATTGGAGCAGAGTGCTTTTTTCACTTCTGTTACGCTGTACAGTTGATGGTTGAAACTTCTGATGGTGTTGAATTTTGCAGTTATAGTCGTTTCTTCAAATAAGCATTGCTTGTAGTGTTCAAAATTTACATTCTTCTTAAGATACAAACTTTTTACTCCCTTAGCTTTTTTAATAATATTGTTTTCTTCTTTATGCAATTGTAGTGAATACAATTTTGACATTAGTGCAATAAGTTCTTTCAGTAAAATTCCATTTGCTTCGTCTTTAAATTTTCCAAGTTTCTTTTTGTTCCGATCATTGTCATAATTTAAATGATCTTTTGGATAGTCACTAAAATCAAATTCATTTTTGTGAACAAATGTTCGAAGATCCAAATACATATCTTCAGTAAGAATCCAGTAGATGAAAGCGTCCGTGTCCATGTAGGCGATTCCGATGTTATCTCTACCGTAGAAGGCGACCATTTTGTTGTAGTGGAAATCGTACATGTGGGTTTTGGAAATATCCAAGATTGACATTCCAACGTACAACGGACGATCCATTTTCACGCTTGTCTTCTTCATAGATACTGCCACAAGGTTTTCATTGATGATAACGGATGTTTCAAAGTTTGGTTTTTGTACAAGTTTTTCTAGTTTTATAGGATCTGTAATTAATTTAACATTTTTGTGTTTTCTTTTGTTTTCCAATGTTTTTCCAAATATCGCATTATTCATTAATTTAAAAAAGTCCTTTTGAAATGTTGATGTTGCAGCTGCTCTTCTTCTGGTGTTTGAATCAATGTACGGTTTTAACCAGCAAGATTGGGAAAATTTTAAAACTCTATGAATTTTGGTTATACGTAAACCCAATTGGAGTGCTTGTTGAACAACCCAAAAGTGAGCTACGTATCTTTGTTTATTTTCAAGAGTCATCATTAATTTTGGATGTTTGCCAATTGGTGAAACTTCTGTTTTTGCAAGGAGCGGAAGATCGTAATGAAAATCATGCAAGTGTTCTGGATATTCAAAGTCACAGTCCAATATGTATCCGGTGTCTCCGTCTTTTGAAATTTGCGAAATATCACCAATAGAGTCTGGATTAACCCATTCAAAGTTTCCAAAAGGAAGTGGATTAGACATGGCCCATCCGTATAAATTGTTGGCATCGAAATATCCTAAGAACACTGATGGTTTTTCTTTATCGTAGTTTGGAAGATATTTGTTGTTAGCTTTAACATGTCTAGTAACACTTTGGGTCAATCCACCTCTAACGCCCGATTCGATCATCAACACCATGTCAATATCTGTTAATAATTGAAGGTTGCACTTTGTTTTTTTTAGCATAGCTTGCCAAGCTAGTCCTGGAGAAGTATAAGAATGAAGAGGGTCTAATCCGTAAGCTTCAAAGCAGGTGTTTCTAAATTCTTCCATCACATCGCAGAGAAGGGTCACATCAAGTTTTACATAAAAGTCAGAATAATCTCCCAGAGTGTTCATTTCCAATTCGTCCCAAACTCTGCATGCGTGTTGATAGTCTTCAGGTGAAATGTTCAAATCGGTAAGTTTACTTTTGAAAGCTTCTGGTGGAGGAAGTGACGTTTCTTGAAATTTATGTAGTCCATCGATGTAATCATACGGGAAAACTCCTTTCCGAAGAACCAAATCCATTTTTTCTGCAGGTACAATTTTGCTTGTTTCTATTAAATTTTGTCTTCTTAAATTTTCAGAAAGTTTCATAAGACTGGAAGGCATAAATCGAAAAGAATCAACAAATCTAAGTTTAATTTTGCCCACCTTTTTTGAAAAGCTTATAAAATTTTCCATAGTTTGTGCTATAACGTCTATTTCACCGTTGTCTCTTGCTAATTCGGGAATGATAAAATGTCCATCGTATCCGCTAAGATTGTGAAAAACCACGGGAATAAAAGATGGTAGTTTGTAGTTGATGTTACATCCGTTGCAAGCTGCACCTCTGTAGGCTCCTGTCAGATGGTCATGGTCGCGAACTTTAACTTTAGTTTCTGTAAATTGATTGTTACACAAATAGCATGTTGTTGTCGAATCATAAAGATAAATTTCTTCCGGTGTCATAGGTGACATAGGAACCATATTGCTATACATTGCTTCCACTTTCCCAGCGATGTCGTATAAATCATCAACAAAGTATCGAGCTGCTTCTTCTCCACGATAAATCTTTGGTGTAGATGTCAAACCATATTCTTGAAGATGTTCTTCAGGCAGAGTGGATTTTACTATTAAACAGTAGCTGTTTGGTTTGTGAAGTTGATACTTTGTTCTGCTTGTAATTTCCTCTCCTTCTTCTTGTTCAAGTGGAAGCAATGAAGATTCAAAATCTGCATACACTACAACGGGAATTCTGTATTGTTGGATAACTTTATCAAATTTTACTTGTGATCTGCTAGGGTGTGGTAATTTAATTCTTACTTCATAGTTTCCATTGCATAATTTTTGATGTTCCATCAACCATTCTGAACCACCTCTTCTTAATGGTTTGTTTACAAAACAAAAACATCTTTTACAAGTGGTTTTTTCTACTTTATGTTTTGATAACTGTTTGCAAACTAGAGCTTCGAAATCTTTAATATATACATAATGTGAAATATCACCTTTTGTTATTAATAATAAATCGGTATGATCTCTGCGTTCGGTGGGTGTTATACGTAAGGGATAGACATTGTTGGATGAATCTAAGCCAAAGATGTTTACAGATGCAAAAGGATTTTTCTTTTCAAATTTTGATATGTCTTGAATTGAAACAGGATAAGTCATGCCTTGAAAGTTATACATATAGGAAACCTCATCGTATGCTCTACTCGGTCGTTCCACATGATCTTCTACATATTTTGCAAGCATTGCATACTTGAAACATTCAGCATTTTCATTTTGTACATTAACACAAGATTTGGTTACTCGAATCTTCCTTGGCAAAGCAATATAACTACTACCTCTCATTCCATATCCATGTTTATGAACTCTCACATCTAAGCTTGTTATACTTAACAAACTCCATCCAGAACCTCTTCCTTCATGTTCTTGTAATTTTGTTAAAAGTTCTTCAAAACAATCATCCACAATTGAGCTTATATCCGATGCAAACATGATGGTTTTGTTTTTAGTTAAAAATCCTCTTGGTGATGTTTCATTCTGAACATTTGTAAATACAGTATCTAATAATATTCCAAACTTTATAAAATTTAATCTTCTTAGTTCATTCTTCAATGTTTCTGTTACTAATGTTTTTGCTTTCAATATAAATTGTGCTAGTTGCAATTGAGCATTGTCAATCTTAAAATGAGTTACTACACTGCCTGGTAAAGCTCGGGCGTATAATTCCACATCCAAAGATGGTCCGGGTGCGTGTTGAATAACACTTGGTCTTGAATTTAGTTGTTGTTGATGGGTAGCCAGCATTTGATCTAATTCTTCTAAATCTTCTTCTTCTGCATTGTTTCTTGTTTCGTTGTTATGGTACACTTCTTTGTGTATTTGTAGTAAGTTTTCATTTTCAAAAGATTCTTCACAACTGATGCAGTAATACATGACGTAGGTGTGCTCTCCACAAAAGTTGCAGTAATAATAAGAACCACTCTTAAACTACCCCTATTTATAGACTACCCCCACCACTTTTTCTGTATTAAACACAAAAAGTGTTAATAACAGTTAAATTTCTTATATTTCAAAACTCCTAAGTGTCAAGGTCAAATAATGCAAGTTTAAAAAAAACATCTAAGTGTCAAATAATGCAAATATTAAAAAAATCTAAGTGTCAAGGTCAAATAATGAAAGTTTTAGAAAAAATCTAAGTCTCAAGGTCAAATAATGGAAGTTTTAAAAAAATTCTAAGTCTCAAGGTCAAATAATGGAAGTTTTAAAAAAATCTAAGTGCCAACGTCAAATAATTTAAGTTCAAAATAATACATATATTATGCGTCGTAAGTGTGATCATCATTGCTGTTGTTTAAATATGTTATTTCCAAATCGTTATCGCTTTCATCTTCCTCCATGTCCGAAGCCGGAAACAAACGTCGCCGAACAAGAGCATGTATATATTGTACTGGATCATAGTTAATTGTTACAACATGTGTTAACGGTGTTTCTTCGCCTATTGCTACTGGTACTTCCAAAATATTTTCTTCATCACTTGTAGCATCAGACGTAGCATCGGATGTAGCATCGGATGTAGCATCGGATGTAGCATCAGATGTATCTTCTACAGGAATCAAACTATTTTCAAAAATACTTTCGTCATCCGTTAAGTCTTCTGGTTCAACTATTTTATATATTTTTTCACAAATTGTACATCCAAAAGGAAAATTGTTGTCTGTTGGAGGCATTATAAAAGAAACTTGATATTGTAAAATAAATGTTGAAGCAAATGTTTGAAAATTTTTCTAAGTCCGAAAGTATTAATTATTAGGAAGTTTTACAAGTCCAATGTAAAGTAAAAATAAAGAAAGAAGTGTTGTTGCCTGTTTAAACAGTTGCAAAAGAATGATAGGTTTGAAAATTTTTCAATGTCCTAAAATATTAAATATTGAGAAGTTTTAACACTTAAAATATTTACAAATCCAATGTAAAGTAAAGAAAGAAATGTTGTTGCCTGTTGGAACAATGGCAAAAGAATGATGGAAACCAAACCCGCAGTAAGGGTCCTGTGGTTTGGGAGGGGGTAAGCGAGGAGGGGGGATGACCTCAAGCCGAGTTGGGGTCCGGGATCTGCGCGTGTGGTTCGGCATCAGTTGCTCGCTAGACAGTGAGGTGGTAACATGTTCAGAAGGCGCCCTGAACATTTTATCATTTTTGCTGTTTGGTGAAAATATCTTGGTGTTATTTGTATAATAACATCTTGACGTAGGACTGATTAATTTTAAGGCATGGTAGTTGTTTGTGCTTGTAGATACCCTAGGGTTTGTAGTTTGTTTTTAATTTGCTGGTTTGGTAGTTAGTATTATTTTAAAATCTTTCTTTTACTTACAATATATTTCTGCCTGGAATGTTTAAATTTAAAGTAAAATTTTTGTTTTTAGGAATGTTATATGATATGTTTTTAATACCTTTCTATTCCAATTTCCTTTTTCCAACAAGCTTGTTGAGGGCATTCCCTCTCTTGTCTTGTACTCCTTTTTAGTTAGGGACACCTTTCAATTCCAATTTCCTTTCCTTTTTTCCTTCCATCTTTTGCATGGTAAAACCAATAATGGTAAAACCGGCAACCGCTTTTGTAGTGATTACGCTCACCAAAGCGGGTCACTTACAACCTCTATACGTGCTGGATGGGTAGTTCGCCTACCTCCGGAGTTTCGCTAGACCTCAGTTGTTCTGCGTCGCTAATGGCGAGACACTGGCTCCTTTAGTGTTAGGAAATAAAAACATATTTGTATAACATTTTTTCCTAAATTTAATTAAGCAACTTGCTATTTCAAAATAACATTTTTGTTTTAGCTTAGCGTTGTGCGCTTATGGTGAGGTGTGTGAGTTCGCTTACGTGATGATCACACTGTAATCATGATGTGCAGCGCTGGGCTGTCTAGCTATTTTTTTTAAACTAAATTTTATTTCTTTATTTTTTTATTTTTATTAATTCTTAAACTCTAGGCAGATTGTATTGTAAATTAGCTTTTCTTCTTTTAGGTTTCCGGGGGTGTACGGTTCTGTAAAACCGTACACCCCCATTTTCTTTTTAGTTATCGAATGACCTTGACCTAGTTATTTTCAAGGTCAACAAAAAGACTTAGCGAAAATTTCTAAGTCTCAAGGTCATTTATATATAGGTAGATTTAGCTTTTCTTCTGTTAGGTTTCTGAGGTGTACGGTTCTGTAAAACCGTACACCTCCATTTTCTTTTTAATTATTGAATGACCTTGACCTATTTATTTTCAAGGTCAATAGCAGTTAGCGAAAATTTATAAGTGTAAAAAGTAGGTCAAGGTCACCAAAAAATACCCTATGAACGGGGGAATAGACCGCTAAGTAATTCTTTTAGAATTACAAAGTGGTCTATTCCCCCGCTCCTATTTTTTTTTTATTTCATTTTTACACTAACCTCTCAGTTTTAACAAAATGAGGTATTTGTTGTGCGCACTGCATAATGTTTGATTTACACAACACATCTTTTACCCTTTTTTAATAATATACGAACATTGTTCTTTTTAGGACTAGATTGTAAAAAGTAAAAAGTCATTTTGTTATCCCGCTTTTATAAGTAATTAACCCTCCATTGTAAATTTTGAAAATAGGTCAAGGTCATTCAAAAATACCCTATGAGCGGGGGAATAGACCGCTAAGTAATTCTTTTGGAATTACAAAGTGGTCTATTCCCCCGCTCCATTTTTTTTGTCTTGTGTTTAATTTGACCATTTAACTTTATCAGATGGAGATTTTCTTACTAAATAATAATGAACATTACTGATATTTGGAATTTGAAGATTTACTGGTAATTTGAGCAAGTAGAGTTCATCACAACATCTAAGAACAACATCCCTGTTACTGATCTTTTTTACAAAAACATATTTGTGGTTTAATTTCAATCTGTTGATTTTAATTCTTTTATAGTTTTCAATTTTTTCTGGCAATTCACTTTTGGAAGGTTCAATTTTGACTTTTTTAGAAGGTTGAATTTTGACTTTTTCGGAAGGTTCACGTTTGTTATGCAAATTACACAATTTTTCACCTACACTACACAACTTCACACACCTTTCACCTTTGTTCGCTCCTTTTTTTAAAATATGAGCACATTGTTCTTTCTTAAAACAGGATTTTCTTAATTTTTGAAGTTTTTGAAGTTTTTCAGAAATTTTCTTAGGAGATTTTTTTGGTGAAGATTTTTTTGGAGAAGGAGATTTTTTCGGTGAAGATTTTTTTGGAGAAGGAGATTTTTGTTTCACAATAGAAACAACAGATGATGATGATGATGATGTTCTTGATGACGAGGAAGAAGACCTGGACGAAGACGAAGTGCCTGCCATAGCGCTGGATCCTAAGAAAGTAAAGATTACTCTGTTTACCCTGCCTTTATAACAGCTCCCCACCCATTTACCCCCTCTACTTTTCGACGTCAAAAAAATATTCATCCAAGCTTTCTAACACTGGCAAGGAAACAGTTTCAAAAGGTTGATACAAAATTTCATAAATGTCTTGGTTTAAATTATGCGAAGTTTGAAGATATTCTTCTATTTCCTGTACAAATTTCTGTTCGAATTGTTGGAATTCTTCTATATCCTGTAAAAATGTCTGTTCGGATTGTTCAAATTCTTGTTGTTCTAAGTTAAATGTTGGTGATTTCAAGTCTTCTTCCAATTTTTTAATGTAATCTATTGCATTTTGAACTATAGATTGTCTGTTAATTTTTTTTTGTTTTTGACTTTCCGGTACAACTAATTTTAATTTTTCAAAAGCTTTTCTTAATCTGTGTTGTCTTCTTTGTTCCCTTCGGTTTCTACTTAATCTTTGATCAATCGGGTATTTTTGGAAAGATTCCATAACGTTTTGTTGATTCAAAATGTAGCAAACTATTAATTCTATCCGCTCAATATATAGTGGAAACCCGGGGGAGGGGGAATCACCTTCGCCATCAAGGTGATTGGTACGTATTTAAAGCTTTGAGGTTTGCATAGCCAGACCATAACTATGAGCTCCTTGTACGAGTTGTGTTTGCAGCGTATCTGCTCAGACAACCCTATGCTTCGGCAAATTAGGGAGGTGTCAGAGCCGCTGCCGCAAATCTTGCAAGGCGAGCTCATTTATGAGCACAAAAAACGGTGTGTTTCTAAAACTAAAATTTGGTGGGAAATGCCAAATGCTGGCAAAAAAATATGCGGCCTATGTCACATGGTACGTTTTCATTAACTGAATTGTTTTTTCTATTTACAATATATTATTTTATTAATTTTCTTTAAATTAATATTTTTTTTAGCGGCTTCCTGGTGCGAATCCGGATCAAGAACTGTACAGATACCTGAAACATGCATCTGAAAATGTAGGATACAAATTGAAGACGCCAATAACGCAAGAATATTGTCATCTTTGTGGTTGGTTTCCTCTGGAGCAATATGATATTAAATGTATGTGTTTATAAACACATATCAATAGAAGAAATTAAATAGGAGCGGGGAACAGAGCAGCTTGTGGTTTAACCACTTACTGCTCTGTTCCCCGTTCATAGGGTATGTTCAGATGACCTTGACCTAGTTATTTTGAAGGTTTATTGTAACTTAACAAAAATTTTCTAAGTCCATAACGAGGTCAAGGTCATTTAAATCTTAGCGGAAGAATGAAAAGAATAGCTACCAACATGCATTGTTGGTATCTATTCTTTTCTTTCCTCCTAGAAAACCCCCTTAGTCCGTGTCAACTTTGATGTAAAGTTTTGTACAAAATTGTACATAATAAAGGACCCATGATTCAAGTCCTTCGTAATCCATAGAATCCGAAGTGCAACAGATTTTTGTACCGTTTGCTTTAACAGCTTCAAGTACTCCACTGATGCAATTCAGATTGCTATGATACGTTTTTATGTACCATAGTACTCTTTTGGCTTCAACAAAGTTGTGCACAGCACCAAAGATCATGAGGGATTCCATGGCAAATATAACCACAAGACTGCAGCACACCTTATATATACTGTCGGTCCAAGGCGGCGGCCTCCTATGGCGACCTGGTTAACCCAATGGAGGGCGTTGTCCTTTGCCATCAAGGTGATTGGTACGTATTTAAGGCTGTGAGGTGAGCATAGTCAGCCCATAACAATGAGCTCCTTGTACGAGTTATGTTTGCAGCGGATCTGCTCAGACAACCCTATGCTTCGGCAAATTAGGGAGGTGTCAGAGCCGCTGCCGCAAATCTTGCAAAGCGAGCTCATTACTGAGCACAAGAAACGTTGTATATTTAAAACCAAAATTTGGTTTCAATTGGCAGATGGCGAGAAAATATGTGCCCTATGTGACTGGGTACGTTTTCATTAACAGTATTGTTCTTTTCTATTTACAATATATTATTTTATTAAATATCATTAAACTATTTTTTTTTTTTTAGGCTCTTCCTTCAGCCGAAGAGGGAGAACCGTTGCATAGGCAAATGATATACCGATTTGGAATCATAGGATACAAACTGGAAACACCAAGACCGCAAGAATTGTGCCAGCTGTGTGGATTCTTCCCATTTGCTAAATATCAAGTTAAATGTATGTGTTTATAAACATATATTATATGTTTATAAAGACATATCAATAAAAGAAATTAAATAGGGACGGGGAACAGAGCAGTTTGTGGTTTAACCACTTACTGCTCTGTTCCCCGTTCATAGGGTATCTTCAGATGACCTTGACCCACTTTTTAAGAACTCTATGGTGGGGGGAAATGCATATATATAAACCGTGGATTAAGTAAAAGACAACATTTCCCTCATCAGCATGGAAACTTTCCGGATGTCTTACAATGTTCATTGCACTCCTGTACAACATGTTCATTTTATGTTAAATTTAATCCATTTTCTTCAAAATGTAAATTTTTTTGCAATTTCTGTTACTGGAGAAAGATGGGTAAATTTAACATTAGAAACTGTCATGGTTACAATCAACCCTTTAATAGATCCTAATTGGTTTTCAACAGTGGAATCATATATTGATACTATGGCTTTCGAACAAGGATATCATTATCTTTGGGTTGATGTTAGTTACATCAACTTTCAAAACGAAACAGATGATGATGATGGATATGATTCTGCCACATAAAAAATAGACATTAACGGAACTTCTTTCCCTGCCTTTTAGGAAAAAAGAGAGGAACAGTGTTAATTAATAACACTGTTCCTCTCTTTTTTCCGCTTAAAGTTAAATGACCTTGACCTAATTTTTATAGTTAAGAAATATACGAAATAAAAAATAATAGAAAATGTACATTTTTTTTTAAGTTTTTGCGTTATAACTTTTACACCGTTGGTTATATCGAAAAATGTTACTGGACCTTTTTTGTTTGTCTTTTAATTCCGCTTAATTTGACTACCCGCACGATGGATTTGGAGCATTTTTGTTATATCCACTGCCATCGTGTACGGCGACGCAGTTCTAAAGTTGAACGGCGACGAAATCAAGTAACCGGTTTTGCCGGAGGGGGGAGGGGGGTTTCCGCGGGGAAGGGGGGGGGGAGGGGGGAGGGGGGAAGGGGGGGAGGGGGGGAGGGGGGGGAGGGGGGGAGGGGGGGAAGGGGGGGAGGGGGGGAGGGGGGGGGTTCGCGGGTGGAGGGGGGGGGGAATTTAACAAAAAATGCTCCAAATCTATCGTGCGGGTAGTCAAATTAAGCGGAATTAAAAGACAAACAAAAAAGGTCCAGTAACATTTTTTGATTAAACCAACGGTATAAAAGTTATGACGCAAAAACTCAAAAATATTAATAACCAACGCGAAAACTAAACTCACCATCAACAGAAATTAAAACATTTACAAAAACCCAAATGTTAAAAATAATTATTTAATAAAAGATACAACACAAAACTAAAATCTTAGGTTATTTAAAACTTTAACAAAATATTTAAGTCTCAAAAGTAGAGTTTTAAAATCAATCAATATATAAGTCAAACAAGTAAGTCTTTTGAAATTAAAATATCTAAGTCTAAAAAATAGGTCATTTAAAATAATTCTAAGTCCGAAAGTAGAACAATCAAAACTAGGTCAAGGTCATTTAAAAATTATAAAAAAAAGGGGGGTGGGGAAGCGTGGGGTCCCTACCTTATTCTACTACTTTATTTCTATACTACTTTATTATAACTTATGCTACCCCTTAAATGCTATCATGCATGCGGTTACGGTGTGATCATCACGTAAGCGAACTCACACACCTCACCGCCCTATCATATCTTAACCCCTACCTAACGTTCCCCCTATTCTATCTTATACTATGTAATATTACAGTTACGGTGTGATCATCACGTAAGCGAACTCACACACCTCCCTATAATATTACACCTAACTTAATATTACAGTTACGGTGTGATCATCACGTAAGCGAACTCACACACCTCACCGTAATATTAACCCTGACAATTAAACCACGCAGGAAATGGAAAGGTAGGTGGATTACCATTGCGACCGACTATTATAGGAGGGCGCCTCTCCCACAATAGCCGAACGCAGTGTGTGCTTGACATAAGCCATCCCACACACCATGGCGAACATTACGTTACAGCATAACCCTCCACGTAAGCGGACCAGTTACACCTTCACCGTAATGCCAAAGAGAAACGTTGCGCGCTTGCTTATATCAGCGAGCTCGAGACTCGACCTCGCTAGCGAGCCTTGACTAGTAGGTCAACGTGTCGCTCTGCCGGGGCCGGTAGCCTTGGCCGGGTCGCCAGCCACCGCTCTCACAACTTCGTCTGGCCTACTTGGACCTGGTCGCTAGCCTCAGCTTTCACTACCTTGACTACAAGGTTGTTGTGTCTGCTGCCTATAAGAACCCCATTCGCCCGCCTTGTGTTATTCTGCCACTCGCCACCATCGCTGTTACTATCCATTCCCACGTTTTTTAACCATTTTTCCTATTTCATTATATTATCCATTTTATTATTCTTTTTATATCAACATGAACTCCTCTGCATCTTCTTCATCTACCCCCATTCTCCTGAGTCTGCTGCAGAAACCTCTGCAGCAGAAACCAACTACAATTCCGGTATCTATTGACCTTTCTTCTATTTCGACTGATTTTCTTCAAAAAAAACAAACTTCTCCCGTCCTCTCCTCCTCCATTAACGAAATAATAGCTGATGCTCTTAATGAAGATCAACCCCAATTATTTCAGAATCCCACACCAGTTACAGAAACATCAACGCCGCAAATTGAAGACATTCCGATCGCTCCAATTTGTGACGATATTTTAACTGAAGACTGGATGGAGTTGTGCGGACTGCACCCTTCTTCTACCCCCCAACAAATTCAACCCGCACCAATCAAAGAAACCCCCACCCCCCAAACAATTCATCCCGCACCAGTAAAGAACATAAGGCTAAAGGAATTAAAGAAAAACAAAAAATATAACCTGTACAGAATTGAAGAAAACAAAATTTATATCTACAACGAGGAGAGGACGAAAATTTATATCCTCACAACTCCAAAAACCAAACCACCACTTGTCCCAACAGATCCAAAATTTTTACTAGTAACAGCGGAGGGTGGAAAATTGAGAATAAATATATTAAATTAAACCTTATATTCCTTCCCCTCCTCAATCAAAGTCCACCCTGGTGGCAAAATCGGCCCTTCTAAGGGCCACCTAAGACTTTCAAATTTAGGCTTAAGTTAGGGCCTCAACCCTTGGTGACTACAAGCGGTTCATATACCTCTAAGTCCCAAAGGTTGAGTCAATAGCGGGGGGCTTTCGCTAAAGCCTCAACCCTTGGTGACTAACAAGTGGTCTGTGTACCACTAAGTCACAAAGGGTTGGACGCTAAAGCCTCAACCCTTGGTGACTAACAAGCGGTTCACATAACTCTAAGTCCCAAAGGTTGAGTCAATAGCGGGGAGCTTTCGCTAAAGCCTTAACGTTTGGTGACTAACAAGAGGTCCGTGTACCTCTAAGTCCCATAGGGGCTTTCACAAACCACCCCTTGTTAGTCACCAAGGGTTGAGGCTTAAACTTAAGCCTAAATTTGAAAGTCTTAGGTCGGCCCTTAGAAGGGCCTTTTTTTTTGCCACCAGGGTGGACTTTGGAGGTGGGAAAAGGTTTTACTCGGTAATATTTATGTTTAACTTGGCACCTTTTTTATTTATTATCAAGTGTCGAGGGTTAAGGGGAATAGGAATTTTTTTGGGAATGTCAATGACATAAATTTTGGTTTTTTCAGAATTAAAAATGAAAATAGAAGAAGATAAATGTCTTAGGATTTCATATTTTCGGTTAAGTTTCAGTTTTTTTAGATGAAATTTTTGCTGGGGTACGTTTGAAGATACAGGTGATATAGGTGGTTTGGTGCGAATTTTGGGTGGTTCGGTGCGAATTTTGGTGCCGGTAAGAATGTTTTTCCAAACTTGCTGAAAAGGTTTTCGAGCAATAGTGGTTGTAACATCATACCAATCACGATTGTTGTTCGATTGAATAATTCGTACCCCAAGCAGTTGAAGATAGGAAAACCAGTTATACCAAATCTCGGTATACTCGGAGCGGTTCATTGTGAAATTGAAGTAGGTGTTGTTAGGACGGTGGCAAAGGAAAGAATAACTTGTCGAGTGTAGAGTGTAGAGTGTGTTAAGCAATCAAGGACAGGTGTGCCGGGTGATGCAACAAGGACGACGACCTGTATTCGCCGGCCGGCCGCAAGCGAAAGTGCGGCGCAAGGTCAACCAGTTGTATTGCTAACTGGTCGGCAACAAGCGAAAGCATGCGAGGTCAAACCCGGCCCACTCGGTCTCGTTTATCTTTTAAAACTCGCATGATAGGGTTTGCAAACATATTAATTCAAATATGTTGTAAAAATTTTCTTACGATATTTTGTTACAAATCTTTTTAAGGCAAATGTTAAGAAACCATGTTTCTATTTTAATCGCAACTACAGTTTCGATTTCTTTAACTAAATATTATAGCTAAGTATTAAAGTAATATAATAAAGTAGCATCTTTAAAAATATTGTAACTTGTACAAAGTTAAATAAGTATTTTAAGCCAAATGTTAAAAACAATTGTTTAGTACTGAGATGTTCACCCTACAACACCTACGTTAGAACTAACACTACAAATCCAAAAATTGCGAGGAGTCTCTCATGGTGGTGGGGGGAGGGCAGATGTTCCGAGCTGCACATGTCAAGGGAGGTTGCAACGCCGATACTGACACATCAGTTTGCTATTAGAACCGGCAGAGTAAACATCTAAATAAACATGAGTTCTGTTTTATATGTTTCTTTTATTAAAGATGGACTTTGCATTGAAACGCAAAGTTTTCCTATTGATGCAGATCCTATACAACAAATTTTAGTACATCCTCCAGAAAGTTATGATTCCATCTACATTTCAGTGCAAGAAACAAACGACCCCCCACCACCAACAACTCCTGATGCACAGTAGGACACGGCTACCACACGTCATTAAAGCTTCAGCTCTTTACCCGAGCACACATGGACTCTGAGCTTCAATATAATACTGTTTCTTCTACATCTACACCAACTTCCGAACAATTACCTACTACAAATGAAACTACTACAAGTCTACAGGTAAATGAAATTTCATCAACTGTTAGTTCTGATGCGCAAGCAATAATGTTATCATTAATTGGTTTCGACTAAAAATTCAACAATGGAAGAAGAAAGAAATTCGCTACTTTACAACTTGGTTTTTGTGAACCCGTCGAAATTTATTATTTGCCTACTTTCATTTTTATGTGGTTACAATTTTGGTTACCTTGTTCAGGAAATGCTAACAGATAAAAAGGAAGAACATTCGCTATATTTTAAAGTTTATGTTTATGTAATTGCATCTTTATTTGGATACTTTGTAGCAGGATATTTTCTTGTTAATTTGTCAATTCCATTTTTTACATGGTATTTTAACAGACGTGAAAATCAACAAAACAACAGTTTGTAAAAAGAAACAAAAATTATCTTGCATTTTCGGATTTTCCGAAAATGCAAGATCTTTTTTAAAAACACCCCCAAAAGACCTTGACACACTTCCGGCCATTTAAAATTTAAATACCCAGCACAGCAGGGCATTTAAACTTTAAATACCCACCAAAAACACGTCACAGCTACGTCACAGCTGATGACGTCACTTCCGGTCACGTGACCGGAAGTAGCTGTCAAAAAATTGACTGCCTGTCAAAGTTTGATTGGGCCAGCAGCCCCACTATTGCACTACTAATGATTTTTTGGAAAACATGTCATCAAATAAGTAACAGGCCTAGGCCTAATTAAGAGACTCATGATACTTGCGTTTCTTCTATTGGTAATATTTTAACTTTTTATGCATTCATGTACTTGACGACGGCTATACATGTATAATATGTTTCTAGCAATAGATGTTTTGACTTATTATAAACGACTGTAAACTAAACTCGGTCAAAATGGGACGACTTTTTACTGAAGAATATCAGGTAATTCATTTGCCGGTATTACATTAACCGCTCAATGAAACAAATCGCTTCAGTTCGCAGTATGGAACTTGGAATACCATTGCAGAATGATAACAAATCGGTGGATCGATTTTACTTGTTGATTACAATATTAAGGTTAAGAGGATTGAATGTAGAAGCTTACTTGGAGTAAGTAGTTTTTCGTCTATTTCGGTTAAGCTGTAAATATAGTTAGTTATTAACTCTATGGAATAGTGTAGATTTTGAATAACACAATGTTTCAACGCTGAATCAAGTATGAACCTTTGACAGCGCCTCTGACAAGCTGTTAACTCGTAACTCGTATATCCGACCTTAAATCAACTTTTATAGAAAAATTACTGAGCCAAATGATAATCCCTGAAGAACATGTTTTCTCGAATTCAATCCTTACACTCAGTGTGAAAAAGGCTTGAAGTTATTAATTTCAAACAAAATCCAAACAAATTTAATAAAAAATGTGATGAAACAACCCACGTTCGTAAATTATTATTTTCTGACCAAAGGGATCGCCCGGTAAAAATGTAAGAGAAATGTTCAAATGTCATAGTATGAGCTGTGTACAAAAACACTTTTAGAGCTAATAATTCCATTACAAGATGAACACATCACATATACATTTCTCTCCAGAATATTGGGTTGATTTACTTTGCCACGTAACATTTTGTTCTAATGAAAAAATAATGTCAATTTTGAATAAGTATTATTCGATGACTAAAGCATTTACACTTATGAATGTAAGAGACTCCAAGCCCACTATCTCAAAGAAATTATGAGTTCCCATCGCTCAGAAAGTAAACCTTAAAACTAAAACTCCGTTTATAAATTTTGATTCCAAATCGTGCATCTAATGCTTTGATGGTAGCTAGTAGTCAATGTTTTGTCCTTATAAACAGTCACTTGACTAATAAAAACAATAACCAGTAACACAATAAGTTTAAAAAAATGTGCTGAAATTCATTAAATACTTAAAATATGTGATAATACACTACGCAATTTTCAATGCAAGATAAAAATAGTTCGTATAACGCTATTATCAGATTAAATAATTTTGTTAATGACAGGTTTACGGACAAAACAAATTTTTATGGGATAAAAGTAAATATGTGTGTTGTGCTAGATGAACTAATTGAAGCACGTCAAAAAGTTCCATAGCAGAGCGTGGTTTCGATCCACGGACCTCTGGGTTATGGGCCCAGCACGCTTCCACTGCGCCACTCTGCTCTGTGTTGATAGGTAGATAGGCTTGCAATAACTGCAGCACGATTAAAAACCTTGTTACTTTACAATTATTTGACTTATAATCTTTATCGATACCAACAATTAGCCATTTTTTATCCACCCTATAACTCATTGTAACAGTTATAACAAAGGATTTGAGTTTTTCGTTTCAGGTAAAAGCGACAGTGCCTGACAGATAAAGAAATCATGTGCACTTAATAATATATAGTTTCGTAAAAAGAGGGAATTAACATAAATTACTAATTGTACGTAATACGAAATATAGTTTGGTTTCTAACATTTTAAACATTTTAATCAAGGGGTTTTAATTTTTTTTGGTAAATTTTCCAGATTAACTCAAACCTTTGTCTTGTGTGTGACGGTGAAAATATGTTAGCGCCAGTGGCTGTCACGTCAATTATATGTATTACTTATATCGTTACTCAGAAGTTTTTATAATCGAAAATACTAATACATAATTATAAAAATACCCCTGTCGCAGCAGACCTGCATACCTACACAGCAAATTTCAAACTCTTACAATCGTATTTCAATCCAGCATAAGTGGTGTCTGATATTTTGTCTGTTATCCATATGAACAACATGGAGAGTGAGTGTGCAGGTTCGCCGCTGTAGATATGTGAAAATTGGGTGGTTTTCAAATGTTCAGTAGACCTCAACTAGAAGAAACAATATGTCAATTTTTATTAAAATTGAGAGGAAAAAATCGTTTTCCCTAAGGATAACATGGGGAATGGGCATGCTGGTTTGCAGCCATGGAATTTTAAAGCGATTTGGACCCTAAAAACGTATATTCCAACTATTATTCTCATTGATTGATTGAACATTGATTTATTGAATGATCATTGATTGATTGAACATCAATTTCCATCTTTGGGTGCAGTGTCCTTTCGGTACTCGTTATGTAAAGAATTTGTGAGCTTCTGGAACATGCATGGATTTTTGTACCACTGCCTAACAGAAATATATTTTTAAACCCAAAACCATAATTTTAGTTCAAAATCATCATTAAGGTCTATTTTTACAAATACTGAACCTATTAATTAATACTTCCATTGACTTTTAAACTAGACGGAGACTGCTCATGCTTACAGATGTTTGGAAGCCAGAAATTGAGCACTTGCGAAATTAGTTCGACATTCGTCACTAAAGATTTCACCATGAGTGTGATTTCACGCTAAAGGTTTTTATCCCTGAAATGTAACATTTTTGCTTCTACCGGGTAAAAATGTGGTACAGGGTTATATAAAAGGGATTTTATTTTTTAAACGTCAAAAGTAGGAGAGAAACTTAGAGGATAATTTAGGTAATTTTAATGTCTTAAAAACCAAAATTCTCTACCAGTTGTAGACGTAAGTTGAAACGTATGATCACATGTTTCGGCTTCAAAATTTAACATTGCTTGGACTATCTATTTTTTCCTTATAATCGATGATACTACTTATTGCGCTGTTATTTCGAGGCCAGATGACTTACTCGAGGGGTTACTAAGCTTTACTATACCTTCAAAAATCATAGCAAAGCCGACATTGTATGCAACAAATATGTCATACACATAACATTATTAGTAAGGCGTACTTTGACTATGACAATACATTATACATTACTTGAAGGACTATTCCCTTCGGCAACCCTTTCACATAGACTTCCACTTCAGACTAGAAGCGTTACTTCTGGCCGTATTCTAATGAACATCGAACACAAGGTACGTTGACAGTTACCCTGAGGGTGTGGCTCTGACAACTGAGAAGTATGTCAAAGGTTTGTCGTCAGCCACTAATGCCACTGATGTTGAAATGACGTCATGCCAAGTACAATACATTCGCATTGAAGACTTGTTTCATTCGTAGTTGGAGGCGAGAATATTTTACAACTGGCCCATTAACTAAGGGGTTATTGTTCTCTCTGCGTTATTTGATCGCAACTTTGATTCCGGGCAAAACCTGAGGCAATTTCGCTAATACAAGAGAAAATGCTGAGCGAATTCTTTTAAATAATTCTATAGATACGTTTGGTTTTGTTTAAAAAATATATGTAACGTAAAAACATGGTAACATAATGAGGATGATCTTAATAATGTACAATCAAGCTTTTCTCTTGCATAGTTTAAAAAATAAGTTTGTTTTGTAAGTTCTTAATTGATAGTTCCGTTTGTCCTTTTCTTTCTTTTTATAAAGTTCAGAGGGTCACTCGAAACGGGCATTGCCAAGAGGATCTCCAAATTTATTCACCATCAACTGCCTGTTTATTGTTAGTTTCAGTTTGTTTGTTTTTTTCATTTATCATGCAATACAGACATGAGGCTTTTTGTGAATATTTTGGTGAATAAAGTTGCTTTAGGTTATATTTTGTCAACTTTAAGTTATTATTTATTGTCTGTCTTTTATTATTTCGGACTATTAAATAAGACCCAAATAATGAAATTTTTTGTTTCTTTCCAAGCTGTACTTCTGTCAGTCAAGTACCCAGTGCTCTGCACTCGGAATTGATTCATTTCTATTCCAGTTGAAACTCACAGCCAACAGCTACGGCTCAGCCCTGGACTTAAAAAGATATAAAAATGTAGTGAAAGCCAGCCAGTTAACAACGGATGGGAATTTGTAAAGTAGACAAGCTTATAAAGTAAAATTACAAATATATATATATATATATATATATATATATATATATAATGACTTCATTATACTCTGAAGTTGGAACCAAATCGATCATCGCACAATGAGGTAAAATTATAATACAATATTAAATTTTTTTTAACTGAGTACTACATTTTATACGGTATATTTTATTTAACATTCATATGTAACGGTATTTCAAAATTTAAATAAATAGACAATTTGCTGATTTAACTATCTCGAGACACATAAAAAAAGTCAACAACTTCGTGAGATGTTGACAATAACTCAGCAGATGGTAAACATTGGTGTTTTGTAAGTGGGGACGAAGGTGGACAACGATAATTGAACTGAGTTTACCTCGAACATTTCTTAAGGATGGAACTGTTGTTCTCACCGGGCTGCTTATTGCAGAACCCGAAAGAGGGAATATTAACTACCTTTTAACTCTAATGCGTATTCATGGGATAAGGAAGTGTTATTGTAAAAAATGTCTCTTCTTCTTTTAAGAAAAAAACTGACATAATATTTCGGTTTACGAAACCTTTTTAATTTAATGCGATTAATATATGTTTAAAGAAGTAAATATTTATAGTTTAAAAATGAAAACTGATGGAAATCAATATAAAAACGTTCTAACTAAATAATTTTAATTTCAAGTTTAAAAATAAAAGACAGGGTTTCTTTGACTATCTGATAATGTGAGTAAATTTTCTTTTTTCAAGCACTATTTTACCGCCATATAGAGCTAGTACGTAAATAAAATAACTGATTGCATAGTTGAGCGTTACTTGGAATATAATTTCTCGAATCAAGATGTATATGTACATCTTCAAGAAGTACAAATTTTAGTTTTGTTTGGTTAAAATGTTCTACTGACGGTGTCAACTTTATGTCGGTACTATTTTAATTCTTATGATTTTTTTTATTTAATTAATTTATCAATGGATTCATTATTTTTACAAGAGTGAGATTCCAGAGACTGTGAAAATAAATAAATAAAGATACATGCATTACGATTGAGGACGCAGTCGAAAGTATAGTGCAATTTATGACACAATAATTCTAAATGTATTAAACACAAAGACAATAACAACAGCATGAAAGATAAACCAATAAGTATTAACTGAACAAAATGTAACAACAGTACAACATGCTACAAATAATCTTAAATTCGTAATTGAACAACAATAAAGGTGACTTAAATATCCATGCAACCAGTAAATTAAGCAATAAGCATGAACAGAAATAAATCGACAGAATTTCAATGCAATTATGGTAACTAATAATTAATATATTTCAGTTTTATTAATTTTCTGATTGTACCAAGTCAATCCTGAAACAGAAGCGGACCGACAGTTACATTTGAATGTCGCTAACTGTTGAGCCACAACCGTTATCAGACATGACTAAGTTATGTCCGTGATGACCTCAACAATGACGATCAATTCTATTCAATTCTTAACAACCGCATTGCCTGTGATGGTAGGTGATTTTTTCGTCTACAGTAATAGGTCATATATTTCAGAATGTGATTTATTGCGATGATGATTTTTAACTCTCGAAAAATGAATAATTTATTCTGAGAACAGTTTTATTTTCAGTTAAGAGAACGTCTCAGCATGATTATTAGACTGCTCGACTTTCGCCGGGAAACAAGACACCTCCCCTGTGCTCATTGTTCGCGTATTGCTTCTTCCCTCCGCTAACTTTTCCGCTTGAATACTACTGCATTACTTTTTTCTAAGTACAATGGATGACAAATGGTTTATAAAAGTATCAGGAGTTACTAGAATGAAATTATAGCTCTGGACAGCCTTACTGGCGGGTGGCGAAATTTGTAATCTCCCAAAATGTCTGCTAAATAAACACATGTTTTGGTACAACTGTCAAAACTTTGTTTACGTTTCACCTCATTTACACTACAAAAGAATGCCCGGTAATATTTCACAGAGATTTCTTACGCAATTAAAATTTCTGGAAAATATTTGCGCGATGCATCAGCTGGTCTTTTAGTTTGGCCACTGAACTCAGGAAAATTGGTTTAGATGTGTTCGAAGAAGTCCACTGCACTTCAGACGTAGGAAGCACAAGAAGAGTTGACATTTTAGCGATCGACCAAACAAAAAAGGAGGGATGGATAATTTACCCAACAATGCGGTTTGAAGATTCCTTAAGAACAAGATGTCGATCGTGAGAAGAAGATGATATACGAACCAACATTCCTTATTTCGAAAAAAATAAAACATCAAAATTGTAAGTGTGATTCAATTACTATTTGGTGCAAGAGGAACACTCACAAAACAATATATTCCGTTTCGAAAAAAGTTCAAAATTCACATGTCAGTTGACAAAATTTTAGTACTCAATAAAAAAAAATCTGTTTATATACTACGAAACCATCTTTATGGGAAATCCAATGTAATCAATTTTCATTGAATAAAGTTTGAAACTATGACCATGCATACATGGTAAACACAATATAAAACTAATAACGTACTAAAAAACTTTATCTTTTACACTGTGTCATCGGGCAAACCATGTATGCATGGTCAGTGACAGTTTCTGCTTTTTCTCTAGTTTTGTGTGTTGAACCAGCTTCCGTTTGGACTTTTAGTTTTACGTTCTAGTGGTAAAAATGTGTAACAGGTAATAATAAATAAATAAAATATATTTTCTAAAAAAGGCATGTAATTTTTATTTATTTTCACTGTTTGTTAAACTGATTCGAGTATCGGTCAAATCAAAGATACTGTCGGTGTTCAGATTATGGTCCTCCTAGAGACTGTTTTTTCTAAATATCCACTTTTTCAGTTTGAGTCCTGGTCATACAGGATTACAAAGACTGTGCGCCAAAAAAATTATGACGTGAAGTTACTTCCTCGCTTAATAACTCAAAGGAAGGAAGAAAATAATAAATTAAGAATTTATAACTGGTAAATTACGAAATTTGAATACTGATGTTAAAATTTGCGGACTAATTCCAAAAGTACTATAAATAAAAGAATACTTCTCGAAACATAAACAACTTTTTATCTACAGTATGAGAAGGAGTAATAAATGTAGTAGGCGTGAAGGGACAGCCCGGTCCCTGTATTGTTGTGCTTGAAGCATTACTCTTATACTACTCTTCCTTCCTTATTTTATTTTCAACACTAATTTTTTATTTTTGGTAATGTGATACAACATGTGTCCTATAGTTATACCCTCATTTTTAAACACAACCTTTTTAAAGATGATTTCGTAGTGAGAAAATGTGTTTTAATAGGGTGATGTGTTGATGTCCAATTATAAAACAATATTTTTCTTCTCTGAAAACAGCATTCCTAAAAGAGGTGCGCATTCCTAAAGATTTAGCTGCTGTATCAAGTTATGTCTTGAAGAGAAATTAATTTAGTTTCAATATTAGAATTTGTATAGTAGAAAGAAACACTGTCTAACAACGGACCACAGTTTGATGGTTGGTTACATATGGCGTTCAGATATGTATTTTTATAAGCTTTACAACATTTTTTTGTATAGTGGTAAAAATGTCATTTCCAACGATCTAACATGGAATAAAATCCTGAAAAAATTACTTTATTTGTCGAATTGAAGGGACTTAGTTTAATCTGTTTTAATTTATTTTGGGATAAGTTAGAACGAGAACATGAATAAATTTCACTTCAGCTTAAGAGGTGAAACTCGATCCTAGTCAAGTGAGCTGAAATGTAAATCCGGCTTTGGGAACACATTAGTTACTCCAACTGACCACGAAGCTGCAGAGTTAATTTGAAAGTTTAGTAATAAGTAATTTCGTAATTAGTAATGTAACCGCCATAATTATTAATTAACCACAGCTTAAGTATACTTGGAGAATCCAGCTGGCGAGAGGTAATACGTGCGGGCAGTCTTGTTATTTACCATCAGAAATAGACTGGGTAGCCGAGTGGATAAAGTGCTCACCTCATAACACGAGGCTGTCGGTTTGAATCCTGACCAGGATCGAAACTGGGTTTAATTGCCATTTTAATTGAAGTATGAATTAATTATGCTATCTAGCAAAAGTTCGCCATTTGCTAGTAACAAGACTCGGGTTTGGACCGTTTCCGACCGAACGTTAAAAAATTCCACTGGTGTTGAAACACACACAGTTTTAAAAAGTAAAATACGTATATCAAATGAGAAACATGCACAACTCATAATACAGGGTATTTTTTTGAAACGAAACCCATTATTAAGATTGAATAATACGTATGTAAATATGTAATGAGTATTGTTTTATTGATCTTTACATTTTATACAACCTATTTTTTAAGTTTGATTACATTTAGTTTACATTATGTGCTCAAACAGTCCGTCATTGGCATTTGTATAGTTATGCTCTCTCCATCAAATTCCCGAATATGTGTTGCAAGGTACCTCTTTGAATTTCTTGCATTAAATTTGTTATGTTTGTTTTGAGGTGCTGAATATCTTGTGAATTGTTTTCGTAGAATAGTACTACTTTACATGTCTGTGGCAAATTTCATTCAATCGGACTTTTTTTATGCGAGTTATCGTGCTTCAAGACACACACATTAAAAACGCAACCCAAATCTTTATTTTATCGGTGAAGCATTATTTCCCTCAAGATCCCCGGATTTGACCCCAATATATTATTTTATTTGGGGATACATAAAAAGTAAGGCTTACGTAAACAATTCACAGGATATTTAGCACCTTAAAACAAACATAACAAATTTAATGCAAGAAATTCAAAGAGGTGCCTAGCAAGATGTGTTCGGGAATTTGATGGAGAGAGCATAACTTGATACAAATGCCAGTGGCGGATTGTTTGAGCACATAATGTAAACGAAATGTGATGAGACTTAAATAATAGATTGTATAAAATGTAAAGATTCATAAAACAATACTCATTTCATATTTATATGTGCATTATTTAATCTTAAAAATTGGTTTCGTTAAAAAAACACCCTGTATTTACAGGAGTCGTTAAATAGTCGGTAGAAATTAATAATTATGATTTCACTCTCCGCGTTCTGGATTGATATGATGCCACAAAATTCTTTAATTTAAAAACGTTACGAACCAAACGGGGAGATGATATAAAATTTATAATTCTATTCCATAGACTAAAGAGATTTGTAAATGCCATCAAAATATGCCACTGAAAGACAAGGGTTTTCTCAGTCTAAGTACGACATGTAATGAACTCCGAATAATATTTGTAACAGTACAAATACGATTTCGATTTCACAAAAATATTTCACCACTGTATACTCCCCCAGCGTCAATGACGTTATAAATAAAAGGATACTGTTTATGCTTATAAATGTTTTGAAGCCAGAAATTGAGCACTCGCAAAATTAGTTCGGCACTCTTCACTATAGATTGCGCCAGGAATATGATTTCACGCTATAGAATTATTATCCCTGAAATGGAAAATTTTCGCTTTTACCGGGCAAAAATGGGGCAGAGGGATTTTATTTTAGAAACGTCAAACTAGAAGTGCAAAATAGAGGATACTACATAAATGGTTTTTTTTATTTCTTAAACTAACATTCTCTACCATAGTGTGCTAATTTTTGTAACATATAATCAAATTTTCTTTTTCAAAATTTATCACTATTTTTTTAATAATCAATAGTACCGTAAAAAATAAAACTGTCTCAAGAAAGGTCGAATAAAGTATTTGTTTACACTTGACGCTTGTCGGTTGTAGCCAGTGTCCGCAGCTCATACAGTATTTACCGGTCCCTCTGAGCCGAGGGTGCGAGGATGTTGTATATTGCATATCGCCATCTCAGTAATGCCCCATGCCCCGACCCCTCACGACAATGTCTCTCGTTCTGTCCCTGTGAATCCTATGACAAGTGTCTTGCGACCGCTGAGGTTGAAAATGTTTGGAGAGTTGTGCTTCTATCTTAATACCCCTAGAAATTATGCATAACAAAAATGGTCTTATTCTAACGCGCTCAGTTTTAAAAGTCCAATCTTTTTATTTAGTGTATGCCAACACCTGAAATCATAATACAATGATAAGGAAGAGACGCATTACCCGTCAAAGTTAACAATAAGTTATTTTTATTTTCAAAATAACTTAGTTTACTTTTTCTTTAGAACACATAATTTAAAAATGTACGTGAATCTTTTTAATCCAATTATGACACAATAACAACCATAAAGTTTATGACCACCCAAATTTAATTTAATAACTGAGATAGGTTTTTATTTATAAAATAACGACAATAAATAATGGATTGTGTTGCAATTTTTAGAAAAATCAGTTATGGGAAAAGGTCGATTCTGAATACGATATATCGACAAAATAATGTAATACAGTCACTGTTATTTATTTTTGATTATTTCAGTGCGAGCGTTTAGAATAAAGCATGATTCTTGTGATTGGACGGCTCATTTTATGCCAAGAAATACATTGCCATTTAGAAAATAACTTTAATTTCAAATATTTTATTTTGGGTGGCAAGCAAGTCGCTGAGTACTTATTTTTGATTATCCAGGAACACTTTTTAAATTCAGTAAATAATTCTATCCCAAGTAACAATTTGTTATTTATTTATCAAGATTCTTTGACCTCAGCTAAATAAACAAACTTATGTTTTACTCCGAAAGTGCAAAAGAAAAACTCGTGGAAATTCTCGCATAGTGAATTATAGAAACATCTTTGCTTTGCTAAAAACATTTATAAACAAGCTAAAAAGATGCATTTACATTGAAGCGGCACCATTCTTTTTATAAAATGTCTGCGACATAAATCCTGAAAGGTATTACGTAAAGCAAACAGAAATGCGATGGCTGCGTAAAAGAAAAGGTAAACATCATACGTGTGTCGTGAATACTCGAGAGAGTTTTTACTGAAAAACAATTCTGAAACACGCATTGATAGTTTTGAAAGCTACATGGTGGTGGAAGCTACATTGTCGATTCAATAATACATCAAATTTTGCTTTTTCTGTGATGTTTAAGATCGTGATTTGTAAGGTAAATTTACTAATATCCTCATCTAATTTTTGGTTACAGATAGAACATTTAATAGTTGTTTCCAGTTTATGTTTGAACTGAAACCGAGGGGTTGATGATATGATACGATGATAAAGTCAATCAATTTGGAAATTCATATTCAAAAGTACAATATTTTTGTTCGTTTGCATGATCACTAATATTTATTAAACCTTCATTGTTGATATCTTTGGTGATGTGTGTTTTATTTTGACTTCTTGAATTGCATTTACATATATTTTTTGTAAAAGATTAGTCGTAAAATCATTCCTCCGAATTTTCTTGGAAAAAAATCAAAGTAGTACAGAGTGGGCCAAATGTATACAGCCACAAGATATATTTAACTATATATTACTAGATAAAAAATGCTATTAAATGAGGCCAATACTTTGTGGGCACCCGGTAGTATATAATGTCTGTAAAATAATAACTTGAACTGTAACCACTTACAATAAATAAAAATAAAATATTTACCTCAAAATTTTAATACAATCATATATTCAGGGTTTTATTTAAAAAAATCCCTACATTAGGGTAAATTGTATTTATTTGAAACCAGATCTTTAGCAGTCTTGAGTACCCAAAGCAATGGACATTATTTTTCTTAGAAATATGAATCACAAGTTTGTTCTGACATTTATTACATTGTTACACTAACATATTATTTAATAATTTCGAATTTTTTGAGGTAACAATTTTAGCGCTTTTAGCAGAGTGCGCAGTGTTTTGAAAGAGGAAAGAGTAAACCTTCGTCATAAAATTTGCATGCTAAAGAATTCTTCGGAGAAATTAAAGCGACCTTTTAGCTTTTAAGCTTGTAAAGGAGTCACAAAAATATAATGTCTTTTTAACCTGTATTTTGTAAAAGAAGACTCTATGATAACCTTTCTCGATCCCATAAAAATGCATCAATTTTTAAGGAGGTAGTTGAAATATTACCTTGCGAAATTAAATATGCCTTTTTATGTGTAATATTTTCGGTATTTGTTTGTGTTACAACCATTATTTTACAAAACAATTGCAACAATTTTGCATTACAATTGTAATTATTGTAACAATGTATTTTTCCTTTTTTATTTTTTTAACTTTCATAAAGTAATCATATCTCCCACACTATCCTCCATATCCTGAACTTTCTTGTTGGAATGTGAAACCTTTGTTAGAGTATCAGTTGGAAGATGAAACACTTTTCAAATAGAACTTCTTATTAGTTTGTCTCCGTCTTTAAGGAACTTATCAGGAATGTCTTTTAGACAGGCAGTCTCAAGTGAATATATTTGTTTGGTATGGGCGCCTTATTGGTTTTTCAGTACACGCATAAGGATTCGCTATACAATATTACTTTCCCAGGTAATTAATAAATTTTTAATTAAAGCAATGATAACTAAGGTTGCAATCGAAAACCGAAATCAAACAAATATATAAAATGTAAAATAAAGTAAAATCTGAACAAATCACATCATGTGTACTGTACTTTATTTTTAGCAGCTGGCAGTCGTAACAGTTTGTTTTCAAATAAAATAAACGCTTTCAGTCAATTCATGTTAGGCTTTTATGTTGATAAATATTTTTAAATCACGTAATATAATAATATTAGGAAAATGTTCATTTATTCTGATTGCGTAGCTCGAAAACACCTTCTCTCAATAGTTTAAATTTACTGGAAAACTTACAGGGAAGTCTTTGCTATATTTAATAATGTCCGAATTGTACGCTCTACTAAGGAGCAATAAGTATCAAACTAATGATTCAAGGACCATTTCCTTCCATATAATTGGTCGAAATATTTTATTGCATCTATTTCCCAAATTTGAATTTTAGAGACATTGATTTTCAAATTATTACCGTACTAGTCGTTTCCAGTTAATAAAATTAACTATTTAAATTATGAGAGAAAATGTTGCCAACTTTGAGCAAGTATAAATTACGAGAGATTATATCTTTAAAAAAATGTGATCTCATTATTGTATTATAAATCTTAAAAGTTTATGTTATCTCAGCCTTATTACGATTTTAGTTTGATTTTCTCTTTAATTTTATTTTCAGTTCAGAATTTTTAAGTTGTGCTGTCTTACGAGTTTTGAATTGTTTTCTCAATTGGATCATAATTCTTGTTTAAGATTTGTTTTGAATAACTTATTGATTAGCATGATACGTGTTGTTGTAGAGAATGAGTCTCTCATTGGGCCTGATGATGGTTGGTGTGACCAACCGAAATCGATCGCCATTATCCACCATTATTGTACATTTACCATCTTGTATGTAACTACAGTATAAGTGTAAATATATTTTTAAGACGTTTTTTATTACATCCAGTGATTTGTTTTGGGCTAAAATGAATTCTAATAATCGATATTTGCTCCCCTTTGAGGTGCAGCGTAGTTTTGTGTTTATAGCCATCTGAATTGCTTTGGGTTGTGAAGACGTGGTCTATAACCTGAATATAAAGGCTTAACTATTATTGGTTCCTTTTGATTATGGCCTTATCATAAATTTTTCCTTAAACTCTGAGCATCCAAAATGCACAGTCTCTTCATACGGTTCCCAGTTTTCATACTTTAATTCGTTTACATATGCATTCTTATGTCAACAATATTTTTTATAAGGGCCTCTACCAACCTTCAGCGTCATAGGTCATCTTCAAACAATCCCACCGTTCCCTGGATATAGACCATACTTCTTCAACACTTGACTTGGCATTAAGGACTTGCATGTATTTAAAAATATTGTTTTCTCTTATTGTGGCTGGGAGGCCTACAGCTGAAACTTAAGTCTCCATCAAACTTGAATAATTATTGTTATGGATAACTCATTACTTTTTTCATTAAGTATTTTTCCTTTTCATTAATTATTTTTCCTTTTTTCTTTTTTTTACTTTCATAAAGTAATCATATCTCCCACACTATCCTCCATATCCTGAACTTTCTTGTTGGAATGAGAAACCCTTGTTAGAGTATCAGTTGGAAGTTGAAACACTTTTCAAATAGAACTTCTTATTAGTTTGTCTCCGTCTTTAAGGAACTTATCAGGAATGTCTTTTAGACAGACAGTCTCAAGTGAATATATTTGTTTGGTATGGGTGAAATGAAATCTATTGATTTACTTTATTACGTTTTCTTTGCCAACTCATTAAAATCACTTTATATGTCCCTGATTTATTTTCTATGACAGATTTAAATTTTTATGATATTTGAATATTAAAAATCCACTGAAATATTAATGCTTTCATAAGGACCTTAGTTGTTAACTGAAAAAAAATGTAAATAAATATCAGAGTGACAGAAGGCAGATATTATGTTTTTCTCAAGACAGCTGTTTACTCAAATAAAAATAATTTAGATACCATATGTTTGTTAAAAAATATACGGAAGCTTTAAAGTCCAGAGGGCAAAGCACATTGAACTGAGGGTGATGAAAATTAGAAAATTATTCCACGACTTCTGCAGGAGATTCCCTTTAATTTGACACCCCAGTCATCAAAATCGTTTCACGAATAAACGAGTTTTGCTGTACACAAGAAATTCCTCAGTGAATTAGTATAATAGATACTTTTTGTGGCAGCATCATTAGCTAATTATTATTTTGGTTATCTTCTTTATTTTAAGTAAAAAGCCTTATTAATATAAAAACATAAAACACAACCAATGATTTTTTTTGTTCTATCGAATATGTTTCCTTTCCCTAATTATTTTGGTATTTGAAATCGAAAATGAATAATTTCAATCTCAATAATGCAGATGTTGTTTCATCCAAATACAGTGTGACAGATCTAATATCTTCGCACAATGTTGATGAGAAAATAATTGCCGAGGCAAAAATGAAAAGGAGTGGTTTTGGATTTTTATCATAGACTCATCTTTATACTTTACGCTTTATATACTTTTGTTGAAATTGTGACCACCTGGGTTGGTATCTTAAGCCAAGCCTGTATGAGAGATAAGTTTATGACGATTGTGGCGCTATCGTGTAGTCTTTCTTGTCACTGACTAAGGCCGACTTGTTCCTAGGCCAATGCCACACACGGCGATTTTCACCGCGCGATAATAATCGCGGCGAGAAAAACCACCAGGGGGTGTCACACGTGGAGCGTCTTAAATCGCGAAACCGCGGCGGTATTTGTCAGCTGTTCTGTACAATTGTTATTTGTATTTTATAAATGTCAAATGTTATATGTTTGTTTTTATCCTAGCATTCATGTGTGTTGTCCATTTTTGCATTTTTAAGGTTAAGAATAAAAAATTACATCAAGATGAACTGTTATTCAAAGTTTCAAACTTTAGCTGCAACAGCTCTGTATGTAGTTAGGCGCCGTCGGAGAAGAAACCGGCAACGAAAGTGGTGGGTTCATCCCCTCATAGAGAATCGGAAGCAAGAAGGAAAGTTTGCTCTCTTCCACAACAAACTTAAAAGGTTTCCAGAGAAATTTTTTGAGTATTACCGAATGTCAACATCATCTTTTGATCTACTGCATTCCAAAATCAAAAGTAACCTAACTAAGAAAGACACTTTAATGCGTGACTCAATAAATGTAGAGGAAAAACTCGCAGTAACATTGAGGTACGTTTTAATAAAATACATTAACATAAATAACTAAAACGTTGATGGACTATTCAACCAGTAGAACTATTAAAATCAATTATAATCGTCCAATGATATTATTGAATTTTCGTCGTCGTCCAATCGAGGGACGGGAGAAAAAAACAACATTGGACTCCTCGCACGAACTGGAGAGATCGTACGGGAAGTCGACGATGTAGATGGGGTCGGAGCTATTCTCCGGTTGTACGACCTAATGTTTTGTAAAGTCTTGATCTGGAAGTCCAGTTTGTCATCTGAAGACATTTGCTTCATGTATGGGAGGAGAGACATCAGGAACATTTCATCAGGGTCTTTCTGAGAAGTCGAGCAACTAGAAACGTTTTTTTTTAACACTGAAATCAGCTCTTTTTCAAAAATATCCTGATGCCTTCTCTTTTTCCCCACGGGAGCAGTAGATGTAGTAGGAGTCCCCAAAAAGCCAATGCCATTTGTTGTGAGTGTGTGTTGTGTGTGTGTGGAGGTCGTCGTTGTTGATGAACGTTCACAATTTTGAGTTTCACTTCGTTCCACCTCATTCATATTTCCTGATGTCCTGTAAAAATAAAAAAAATATATAAACCTTTTTAATATATAAAAAATATATTAAATATTTAAATATATACAAATATATAAATATTGCTCAATTCGGATGAATGTAAGTGTTTTTATTAATTAAGTGGTAATAACGTAAAAAAATACAATCTCTTTTATCATATTTTTAATGTAATGTATGGTAATGAAATTCTGATAAAGGTAGATTCATTGTTTTTATCTATATTTGCAACATTGTATGTAATTATTAAACATATTTAGTAGAAATATGGAATATTTAATATAATTCCGCAATAATAAATATCCAGAAATTTTACTTACGGCCTCTTCTGCATGGGTTCCTGAAGGAAAGACATTTGTTTTTGGTAAATGTACGGTTTTTTCTTTGAAGTAGAGCTTCCACTTTTGTTGCTTTCTTGTAAGTCTTTCATGCTCTTGCTATAAGAATCTTTAAGGTTTTTCTTTCTGTATTCCTTTCCCTGAAATTATGATTAAATATAGAATAATCACTGCACACTAAATATTTAATTTAAAATAATTAAGAACTTTACTTTTTAAATAAACAATGTTGGTACGCAATTTATTTTCAACATTGATTTACTTCACAGGTATCTTGGAACGGGCTGCTCGATGAAATCCCTGCACTTTGAGTTTTTACTGGGACGCGCAACAATTTCAAATATAATCGAAGACACTTGTAAGGCAATATGGGATGTCTTACAACCAGAGTACATGCCAGTCCCAACAAAGGAAGATTTCGAAGAAATTGCACTGAATTACGAGAAAAAGACTAATTTCCCCCATTGTATTGGCGCACTCGACGGCAAGCACATACGTCTTGTAAAGCCCTACAATAGCGCCAGTGAGTTTTTCTGTCACAAACAATTTTTTTCTTTTGTTCTTATGGTCGTAGCAGACAGCGACTACTGCTTTCGATGCATTGACGTGGGTGGGTACGGCCATGATTGTGATTCAAATCATTTAAAAGGTACACAATTTGGAAGAGCAATTTATAATGGAAGCTTGCCTTTTCCGGACCCCGAACCGTTGTCAAATCGACCAAATAGTAGTAATGTGCCATACGTGTTTATAGCCGATGAAGGGTTTGGTCTGAGCAAACATTTAATGCGCCCATTCCCTAACCAAGCCCTTACACTACCTAAAAAGGTTTTCAATTATAGACTGTGCAGAGCAAGACGTATGGTAGAATGTGCATTCGGCATTCTTGCTAACAAGTGGCGGATTTTCCACCGGGCTTTGGACGTCAACATTGACACAGCAGAAAGCATCACGAGGGCATGTTGTGTTCTTCATAATTTCGTTCGACGTAATGACGGATACCGATTTGAAGATACACTAACATGTCCTCTGGAATCCATACAAAACACAGGAGTGAGCGGTCAAAACAGAGGTTTCGATGTCAGAAACAAATTTGTTGAGTATTTCTGCTCAAGCGAAGGATCAGTTCCCTGGCAACTCCAGTATATAATGGGGAAAGAGATCAACTGATAGGCCGAGGATTCCTTAAAACATGGAGGCTAGATTAATTTGTTATTTAGCATTTTTTAATTTGAATAAAATTATTGCTTAAGTTGTTCATAATTGATTTCTTTCTGTGTTGAAAAGGATGAAAAACAACATAAAACTTAATATGTACAGTTAGATTTTTTTAAACTAGAAGCTGGCAGGACAAAGTGGAATATCTTAGACAATGCACTTCTTTTGTCTGAAGTAAAATCATCTGTTTCTGTTTACCTTGTAATGCATTTGTTTACTATACAAAAAATAAACAAAAGTATAAAATGGCTTAGAATATTGCTTGTTTTCATTAAACCTAACCTCAACATTTGACAAGTAGACACACGTGATTTTAATACAAACAAAGAAGTTCATTGCCAAAGACATTCCACCTCGTCCTAGCCGCTTCTAGTTAAAAAAATCTAACTTGTACTTACGTCTTTAATAATTGTACAAAATACATTATGTGGTTACTTTGTGTGTATACCTGTCTATTGGTTGCGGGTAAACGCAAAAAATACTGAACTAATTTACCTAATATGTACAAAAAGGTACTCGGCCAACATAGGTCGATCGGCCTAAGGCTCCCCGTTCCCGGCGGTCATGCTCCACAACGTTAAAAGTTCCAACGTTTATCTTTTACAATAAAAAGTCGAAAATCTAAATACTGAGAACAGCAACTGTGGATGCTTAAATATTACAGCTTAAATTAATGCAGAATCAAGAGTAGGTTTTTCAACGTAGTCGAATTCAAAATCCATTGACGGCGGATTAATTCATTCTAACTCGTGCGAATAATGGGTACAGCGACAAGTTATGTTTCAAATAGCCCATAACATTTTAAGTAGATACTGTATATTGACATTTCACATTACCGATGTATAAAATACTACCGACAAAAATTTTAAACATTATTGTTAAAAATGTTATACTCCGTAGTACACCTAAACGTTTTTTGTTTCAATTCAATTCAATAATATAACAATTAAAAACATATAACATTAAATGTAAAAAAAAAACACTTACCTATAGCATTACGCACCCCAATGGGCAACGACATCCATTGATCTGCGCCGATAACTTCCATGGCCACATTTCTCCACGCTTCAGCTTTCAAAACCCGGTTCTTGTAGTCTTGACATTTCGTGTTGTAGATGCAAGGATATTTTTCTATCTCCATTATTATCAGTTCGCTGTCTAAATATTCTAAATCAAAAACCTCGTTGTTTCCGTCCATTATGAAAAATGCGTTTAAACGAACTATAAAAGTAAATATAATTTAAACGATTTAGCGTACGAACTCTATGGATTTATCCGCGACTGTTGTAAAAAACAGATGGTAGGGTAAGCTGATAATTACGCAAGAAAAGTAGTGCAAAAACCAAATCGCCATGGCAACCACGGGCGGGAATTTCATTTCAGCGGTTTTTCCAGTCCAGTGTGGCACCCTCCATTTAAATCATGTGATTATGCTTCACAGGCGGCAAAAACCGCGCAACAGCTGCGGGAAAAACCGCCGTGTGTGGCATTACCCTAGACAGGACTGTATATTAACTGCCCAATAGCCAATTGCCTAACCTACAGCCAAGGACCTACATGTTGACGTGGAAACATAACCATAATTTCACCAATGAATTACGAACTGGTATAATTATAAAGATGGTTTTATGGATTAACGTATCATAAAATAATAGTTTTTCTGTTACCACAGGCTCGGTAGATCTGCCTGAACAAAACTGTTAATTATTATTTGATCCGAGATAGTAAATAGTAAGTAGTAATAATAGTAAATAGTAGTAATAATTTAGTTATCAGAGTAAAAAGGATGAAATCTTAAGTTTTTCAATAATTTTGTACAATGACGTAGTAAACGGAGACATGCACGGAGCGATAAGGCAGCGCTATTGGAGAGAAATAACCTCTCTGCTTCCTATTGTCCGCTTATTGCTTCCATCTTAGACTGCTCCTTTTTGTATTTAAAGGACGTTGTCTTTATTAAATGCCTATAATTAACCTTAAAAAATCAGAGTTGGAAATACCCGACTTCCCATCTTTAAAGGAGGCTCAACAAAGTTTTTTGGTTCGGAGATGTTAAAAAAAATTAAACAGATCCATTTATCTATTGTTGGCAATTATTCACTTTAATTACAAAGTATATTTGTAAAACTGACTGTTTACTTCTAGTCGAAAAGCTATTTAATTTTAATTATTTCATTAGAGTGAAACAAGTTTTATTCGAAGTATCCGTAAGAAGCGGAACAGTAGATTTTAGTTTCATTTGTTTAATTAGCGAAGTTAATTATAGCCTATTTATTTTACTTAGTACTTATAGTAATAACTTGACAACGCAAATGACGGTATATTTAAAATTATTCCAACTCTTAAAATTATTCTAACTCCGTTTACAGTAGCAAAGTTTTACTCATCGCTCAACACTCTCAGCTGTACGTTGAAGGTTTGCTAACGTTTGCTGTAATAAACGGAATAAAACGATGGTACGTAGCGGACAAAAACAACACTTGTATACACCCTGTAGTCGCATATTGTATTAAACCTTGATTACTCGGTTACAGCTTCGCTTGCAAACACTGCAGACTGTGGTTTCCTTGAATGATAGGCCAGTCATATTAGGTAAAAATATCCCTCTACCTGGAAATAATTCCCTAAAACGGGAAACTTTGCATATGTGTAGTACTAACACCCATTAACAACATATCAAAAATATACATTCGTGCATGCTGTGCTGCGGCCGCCATCTTGGAAAATGGCGGCCAATTTTCACTTTTTTGCTCATATCTCACTAACCGTTGGAAATACAGAAAAACTGTAAATACAAAAGTTGAAGAGCATAAAAAAATACATCTTTTTCCTATTTACACTTTTGCTGTATCTCTAACGGTTATCGAGAAAAACTTAAATTAATAATAAAAAACTTGCACTTTTTGCAGTTCACGTCGGAAATTCAATTTAACACGATCATGAATCTACAAGGTTTGGCATTTGAGCATACTTATAGTTAAAATAAAATAAATTTTTAGGTAACCATTTATATTTGAACATTATTTACAAACAAAAAAGTGAAACAGTTGTTAATATTACATTTTGATCATTCATTTTGTTCGACCATCCTGGATTCATCCATGTCCACTTCAGGCGAGTTCTCACATGACAACCCCTCACATTTACCGCACATTGCTGAACACAGCAGACCTGCTCGTTTGCACTCGCAAAAGTCAGAACACGTCTTACAGTTACAAGAAATTACGTGCATAATTCTCTCGGGTGCTGGTGGAAGAGTGGTTGGAATTGGTTGTAGTGAATTGTCAACCAAACTCCAGCCCCACTGACACGGATCTAAATCATGTCCAAGCCATTTTTGGACTTGGTGATAAACACGGAAGCTGTGTTGGGAAGCTGCAGCTGATGTTGGGGGTAGCGTGGCCAAATCAAAATGTGCTTGCAGCCTTTTCTTGGCAGTATGTTGGTGGTACATATAAAATCTGTGCTCATCCAATGTTTTATTCGCTGATTTACCATACAAAGCAATGATAAAAGTCTCGCCCGCTACTGCAATTTGCTCCTTGGTTGCATCTCTGTCATTAAAAACGCTCACTGTTTTTCTAAGCCGCTCTTCTTTTTTCAATAAATTCAGAGACTTTACCTTCCCTTTTCTGAAAAGACAAGATGTGGTATCACATCCTGACACTGCATGACAAAATAGAAGGATATCTTTGCATTCTTCCAAGATCTCCCGTTGTTTAGATATGTTGAACATACTCGCCCTCTTAGAACCAGATTGAGGCCTCAGTAACCACATGTCTGTGTCCTGAGCAACGACAACTACTTTCTCAGCATGTGTAGCACGTTCCAGGGCTACTGTAGTGATCAGTACGTCAGCATCATCTGTTGCTTGATGTATTTCAAATCCATTGGAAGCTAGGTGGCTAGAAAGCAAAGTGATGAAGGCCTTTTTATTTTTTGGATTAGATAGAAAATCAGACTGGCCATGAGTGACGTGAACATGTTCATTACATTGAACTTCTGGCACTTGTTTCCTGTAGCGGAGCATATGGGCTTGTCCTTTAGTTGTGGGGTAGTCTGGATAGCCATCAAATACTATAACAGTATTTTTTCCAAAGTGTGCATTCACAAATCTCTTGTAAGCGTCTACTACATCGCCATATGTAGAAGATTGAGGCCACACTACACAATGTAACAGGTATCCTCCATCGACGATAAAAATGCAATCTTGCTTGGGGATTATAGTTTGCTCCTCTTCCTTGAAAGCAGTAAGTAGAGAAGACTTTTTACCTTTTCTCATAGACGATTCGTTGAATAGCGCAGTGGGTTTTGGTGCCAATTCATATTCAAAACACTCTTTTAGTTCTTCTGGAGTGCTATGCAAGCAAATAATCCTATTAAACAATTGTTGTACATTGATAGGAACTATTTTTCCTCTTACGGTAACTGATGACGTCATAGATGCTAATGGTACTACTCTTGCTTTTCGTGGAATAACAACTTCATGAAATGTTTTTCCCATTAATGTTGCCATGGAGTCTGTGCCTTTCTCAACAGCGAGATCACATGTCACAGTATTGTCTCCGACGACACCAGAGGAGATACTGACTAGGTTACCTGATACTGTAAAAGGGTTGTGCTGTTTAATCCAATTCATGAATTTTTCTCTGTCATTTGCATCCCTCTTCATACTGCTATCTCTTAAGTCTTTATGTTGCTCTGACGTTCCAGAAGATATACCTGCAAAATCTTCAACTGCTGTGGCAATATCAGTTGAAACAGGAGCACACAGAATCCATCTCATGACAGTATCATCACTGAAGCCACGACCTCGGGTCAATCCTCCTTCCGTTTTCATCGATCTCATTAGGCTTTGCTCAATATTCATGTCGGTCCATGTACCTGACCATTCCTTACTTTGGCGTCTTATCGTGAAACAACCATCAGTAGTAAACTTTTCAAACTCATCTGCAGGCATAACTGTTTTAAGATTATCCATTTGTTGTAAATACAACTGAGCAGACTTTGCATAAAGTGTATGACCAGCAGCATGGAACATTGGCATCATCTTAGTAATTGTTGCAATGTGCAATGTCCAAATTACCTGTTTTCTCAGCTCTGATAAAGTTCAACATCAGAAGGATTTGCTTAAGGTACGTTTCCCACAATTTAGCGGTTCGGCTCTCAGACTCTAGCTCATTGCACTTGTTTTGAAAGCTTGACATAAAGTCTTGCAACTCCTTGCTTTCTGCAGCTTCATTACAAGTCACTTCATGGGAGAGCACTTTCGAACGAAGCGTTTTAATTTCCTCACATACACCAGTATCATCAGGGTCAATAATGAGCTGAATTAAAACAACAGCTGTCAGAATATGTGCTCGCACAGCACGTGAAAAGGAGTGCCCTGTCATCATATGGGGAATTGAGTTTTTAGCATACACTGTCTCCCACAGTTCCTCAATTCCGCTCCCTTTGATATACCCAATGGACCCAAGGAATGAGAACAATAAATGCAATCCACCAAGCCTCACAATCACAGAGCTTAATATATCATTCTTATCGGCGGACAAAACTATTTCAGAGCACTTCATGTATAGTGGTTGATCAAGGGTTACTACACAAGATCGGCCTTGCTCTCTACTTTGCTCAGCTGCAAAATTCAATGCTGAATATAAAGTTGATTTATCAGAGGGATTTTGGTTTATGAATGGAACCGGTATTGTCATTGTAATATCTTTACCAGATTGAGCCATTGCAGATTGCATGAATCCATTCCAGAACGCCTGTGGCGTTTCGTTATTGCCATAATTAGCAGCCCAAAGCAAATCGAGGCATGTACCTTTATTTGAAGCGTCTTCTGAAACAGTCACAGGTACCAAAGTTATACTTTTCATCCCGTTAACGAGTGGCTTGTAGCTTAGCAAAGGTATTTGATTTGCTTTACTGTCAATCTTAGTTGAAATATCACGAGGGAAGGTTGATCACATGGTGACTGCATTTGAAGGGGAAACACACTTTATACCTCCCAGGGAATGAAATGTTCCAAGTCCAGTTAAAGTGCGAATATTAAAATCCGCATTGTCAAACACGTATTGAATAAATGCTGATTCGTCAATGACAGGAGCTGAATGTACGGTAGCACAATTTAGGTACGTTGTTGCCTCGGCGTATGAAGAACACACGCCAATCGAATGGAAAAAGTTGATTAAGTTCTTTGATCCATATTTCCTGTAAAGATAAACTGATGTAGCAACATGAATAGTGGAGTGAAATGAACGTGGCCTGCAAGTAGCAATGATCGCATGATTTATTGTCATTTGTTTCCTAAGTAGACTTTTAGGACACTTTGCACTTTTTAGCTTCGTTACGTTCTCGGTAAAACACTTTAGTGTCTCTGGGATTACACTCTGGCCATCTTCTTCCAAGTTTGTGAAGGAGGAATACTCATTTAGGTTATAGAACTTGCCACGTATGTCATCTCTGATTATGGTCGCAGCAGCTTTAACAATACGTAATTTCTCATCTTCTGGATCGGATTCTCTCTTTGCTCTTTTTAGTTGTCAATAAAATATTTGTCAGCAGTACTTCTAAAAGTAAAAATGCATGCCTTATTTGGCAAAGTTGCACACAATAAATTACTTCCATAACGTTCCCTCAGTAGGTCTTTTATGTGTTTATCTGAATACAAATGCTCCGTATTCTCAGCAATTTGTAACATAATATTTTTCAGTTCATCGAGCGTGTACTGACACTCATCATTTTCATCTAAAACAGAACAGAGCCTATCAAACACAGTAGCACAAGATTCAATCTTGGGTCGACCTCTTTCATTTGATTTAGTTATCGTCTTAAATGAAGTAAAGCAATCTGTATGATAGCTCGCTTGAGCAGCTAGCTATTAAATCGCTTAGTGTGCATATTCGTCGTTTTACTTCATTCCCCCATTCGTCTTGGCGCTCATCACAGTACCTCTTTACACACATACCATAAGTTGTTACTTTACATACCACCCGTCGTCTATTCTTTGGTAGCTTGTTGTTAGGCTGATCAATCTCCTGCGCACAGAATATGCAATGCGATTTAAGATTGAACGGAGTGACATTACTTCGTAACGTAGCTGGACTAGAATCTCTCTCTGCAAGTTCCCTCTTCCGTGCCTTGATATTTTGCTTTGCCGTGTACTTCACGTCGGCAATTGACGTGGACTGTAATATGCGAACTTGATGACAACAGTTTATGAATTCCGTCATTTCTTTCCTTACTAGCTTCAATTAAAGAGCTCAGACCTCTTTTAACTTCGACTACTTCCCCTTCTTGCAAACTTGATTTGCATATAATACAGTTTTTGACCTCCATAAAATGTTTATTTAATAACGAACATTATATATTAAGCTTTCACTTAAAATATGTTGTTGATGCAATGCAAAAACAACAGAACCTCAAAATATCAAACATTATTTGTTTGACTGTTTACAGTCAATTTATTATAATCAGCTGAGTAACAACATTCACATGTGCAGTTAATACCTTATCTCTCTCCATAGAGTAGTATTATTTCCTGCTGTAAGAACTTTGTCAAATACCAAGCTTCTACCATACATATAGGCATAATAATCAGTGCATCTGATTTTACATATTCATCTTCTTAATTTATAAAACTCAATAACTTTAAAAAATGTCATACACTTTTAAATTTGATGTGTTTAATTGCCAAAAATACTATTTTTATTACATTATTATTGTTATTATTAAATCTTTCTCGATAACCGTTAGAGATATAGCAAAAGTGTAAATAGGAAAAAGATGTATTATTTTATGCTCTTCAACTTTTGTATTTACAGTTTTTCTGTATTTCCAACGGTTAGTGAGATATGAGCAAAAAAAGTGAAAATTGGCCGCCATTTTCCAAGATGGCGGCCGCAGCACAGCATGCACGAATGTTGATTTTGATATGTTGTTAATGGGTGTTAGTACTACACATATGCAAAGTTTCCCCTTTTAGGGAATTATTTCTAGGTAAAATCCTAATATGACTGGACTATGAATGAAATAATGTTTTATTTGAATAGATAAACAAATATAAATTACAATGACCCATGTGCTTCAAGCACGCGTGGGTCTAATCTTACAATGTTAAACAAATTTATTTCGGCAGTCTTTTACTTCATCCGTTGAATATCTTCATGAACACAGTACTCAGTGCACTTTTACAAATTCATTTTAAGCATGACACACTTTTCTTATACTAAATAAAGACGATAAATAAATAAAGACATTAAATAAATATGTATCCATCATTTTTAAGGAAATCAGCAAAGAGGAATTGCACTTAAATTGATATCGTACGATTCGTGATTAATTGTCTAACAGCATATTCGAAAGGTTCATTGTTTTGGTTGAAATCAATATGTTTGCTAAATTAGTTAAAAATTTGAATTGATTTGAAATAAAACTGGTTGATGCTGGTTTGTTTGAAAATATTTGGCACATTAAACTGTATTTCATGTGAACTTCTTGTAAATCTATTGTTAATTGTTAACTGAAAATAGATTAAAATATGTTTTGAATTAATATTACTTTTATAACTATTTCAAAGCATTGCCTTGTGTTCAGTAGTAATCAAAGTGAACTTAGCTTGATCCAATGTTCTTAAACTTCAGCCCTTTACTGTACTTTAGTGGCGCCCTTTTAAAGTTCTCAGACGTATTGATAAATATACATAAAAATCCCTTAACTACACACCTCAAACGTTAAAATCCGGCCAGCCATTATTGAGGTTTGACTGTGAAAAGAAAACCGCTTGCGTATTAATGTATACTGTAGCTAGTTTTTTAAATTTTTATTCCAATCATGTCTCTACATTCAAAACACGAGGATGTGCTTAGGTCGGACGACTAACATTACTTCAAAGTGCATATCAAGAAATATGAACACCAGTTTCTCTGAGGCCCAAGGGAAATAATACGTGACCGGGCAAGTTTTCTCTATGCCTCTGATTCAGCGGCGTGGGAGGCGATCTGTCGCGGGCGTGAGGGGACACAGAGTCCCCGACATTGTTGTGCCGGCACCATTTGTCTTATTTCACTTGAGACCACTTTACAAGATTTAGCTCTTTTGATATTTTAAGGTGGATAAATACAAACATGGGTCTTTTCTATTATATTACCGCATTTACGGGCTATTTTCTATAGATTGTGGATTAATAGGGAATGTCCAAATAACAATTTATAACTACTCCATAACATCTAAGAGAAGAAGTTTTCAGTTTTTGTTGAGATCTGATAAGGGTTATCGTAAACAGGCCTCTGCAAATGCATGCGTCACTCGCGTTATCGTTTTCTCATTGAGCACCGGCTGTTGTAGTATTGGTTATCAGTCAATGTTAGGGCGGACAGTATTATTCATGCCATTGTTTTATTTGGTGCGTCAATTAAATAGCAAAGAACACCTCGTAGAGTTTTTACAAAACAAAAACAATTTTACAAGACATGGTAACCTAACCTAACCTCACCCAACCAAACCTAACCTGACCTAAATTAAACGTTTAAATGGTGAGTAATTATATTATTTCGCAGTATTAGTTCTATCCCGATTAATCCTCAGTCTGTGGATAGTAGTTTGTAAATGCGGGGATATAACAGAAAAGACCCAAAAAGAAGTAAATTCTGATACAAATTGGATTTAAGGCTAGTAGTGTTAAACAGCAAAATCCTTAAAGGATGTAAATTGTAAAGCAAATAGTTTTTACTGCGCTAAGTAAGTGTCCTTAAAAAGAGTGGAAATGTTCTTCTGATTAAAAAACATTAATTTGAATAAGACTGTTAAATTTGGATAGGTTGGACGGCGTGAAGAATGAGGAAATATTGCTGACCAAATTGAGGGCAAATTAACAAAAGAATATTAATGTTCATCTTAAGAGCAATGCGGTACGCCTACGACTTCCTGCAGGCAGGTAAAACTAATTAAATTAAATAAACAGTGAGAGTGTTAGAGGTTGAAGAAAACTTCAACCAATACAATAAATAAAATACCCCAGATGCAGCAGACCTACATACTCAGCGAAGTTCAAATGCAAAACAACATATTTAATCCAACATATCGAGATTTTACATGTTTTTGAAAGCTCCATAAGAATAACATGGGGAATGAGTATGCAGGTGTGCTGCTACGATTATATAGAAACTTGTTGGTTTTAATTCAATATTTAGTAGATCTGAACTAGAGGAAGCCATTTAGCAAGTTTCATCGAGAGATGTTGAGAAATAAGCGAGATATAGAATTTTACTTATTGGTAGCCAATAGACGTAGAGCAGTGATTCAAAACACAAAATTGTTCGTTTTTTTTGAGCTGAATTCTATGGTACTAACAAAAATTGGGTTATTTATGTTTTTTTATGAAAAAGACTCAAAAAACCCCATTTTTGGGGGTTTACCCCCCAGGCCCTTCCGGTAGTCCAATCGGGCTGGTTTTCAAATTCGTCCGAATAATTACTACTATACATGGCTGTGTCAGATTTCTAGATTGGGCCATTTTTAAGGCCGCTATCGTGCTTAAAGACTCATATACATTTACATATATATATATGTATGAAAATGAACGAATAGTGTTTTTTGCTTCTGGGGGCCCCAAAACGAAAAGTTATGATGGTCTCGGGCTTAGGTCTTACCATGAGTACTACGGTAACACTTTCTTCCCTATAGGGGAAATTCGCTAAAAGCGTAAGTATTTGCGGCAGTTAATGACAGCAAATAATATGAAACAATGACAACGTATAATTGAAAGAGGTTATTTTTTGGCGAGTTCGGACAGAATTTGGATTGGGGAGGTTTGAATTAAAGCTGTTATTGTGATAACTTTTATCCTATACGGTTACGAACTCGTCACAATACTACCATCTGCTTAAAGCAACATTAATATTTCAGTTGTATTAGCCTGAAACTACTCTTGTGTATTTTGAAATTTTACATATTACATCTCAGTGTGAGCATGCATCTTAAAGATCTATTTTTTAGCACAACACAAATTGGGGAAATTAACATGTACAATACTTTGAATCATACTTTTTACAGTGGCGTTTTCATTCAAAGCTAAGGTTAAACCACCAACGACTCCTGAAATTATTTGCGTGGTTAACAAGAGTAAGCTACAATGAAAGAAACATTTAAAACAAGAAATATACTAAGGGGCTGAAAATTTAAATAAAGGAATCGCAGCTGTCACCAGAAACAACGGGGGGTCCGTACCTCATGTTGTATGTACGAGACTCTGTGCGGAGGTGTTTCAAGTTGTATGAAGTCATCCATCCACCGAAGCCCCACCCCTGTGTCCTGCTCTCCCCGTACTAACAGTAAGTTTCATATCTCAATATTATTCCCATATCAACAATGACAATTGCGTATTCTGTTATTCTACCTTCACGTCACAGGACACTGTACCCGGCCTGAGACCTTTTTGTACATGAGGATTCCTTCCAGGAGTCCTTTTTGTACATTTTTGTTTGACTTTACTGCGCGGTCGTGTGGTCTAAAATCATTGACTGACGAGTCAATGTTGAGGACGTACGCGGCGGCGCGGGTTCGATTCCCGCACCATGAGCAATCCCTATTAGGTTTTCAAACGTGTGGTAAAGCTGGTGGGAGGGCCCACCTAAAATAAACGGTGACCGGCTTGGGTGGAAGTTGACGGCATTTGTAGGTTTAATAGGGATTGCAGTGGACACCTGTTTTGCTTCTTTTTACCCTTGTATAGAGGAGGAGGGCACGGTTTTTTATTTTTTATTAATTAATTCAGCATATTGTCAATACATATTGACAATCACAAAGGTCATAACCAAACATTAGACCAAATACAGACAAAATTAAAATGTAAAAAATTGCCACGTCAAAGGGTTAACAATCAGGTCCATATCTCAATATTATTCCTATATCAACAATGACAATTGTGTATTCTGTTATTCTACCTTCACGTCACAGGACACTGTACCCGGCCTGAGTCCTTTTTGTACATGAGAATTTCTTCCAGGAGTCCTTTTTGAACATTTTTGTTTGACGGTACGTGGTCGTGTGGTCTAAGACGTTGACTGACGAGTCAATGTTGAGGACAAACGCCGCGGCGCGGGTTCGATTCCCGTGTCATGAGCAATCCCTATTAGGTTTTCAAATGTGTGGTAAAGCTGGTGGGAGGGTCCACCTAAAATAAACGGTGACCGGCTTGGGTGGAAATTGACGGCATTTGTAGCTTTAATAGGGATTGCAGTGGACACCTGTTTTGCTTCTTTTTACCCTTGTATAGAGGAGGAGGGCACGGTTTTTTATTTTTTATTAATTAATTCAGCATATTGTCAATACATATTGACAATCACAAAGGTCATAACCAAACATTAGGCCAAATACAGACAAAATTAAAATGTAAAAAATTGCCACGTCAAAGGGTTAACAAACAGGTCCATATCTCAATATTATTCCTATATCAACAATGACAATTGTGTATTCTGTTATTCTACCTTCACGTCACAGGACACTGAACCCGGCCTGAGTCCTTTTTGTACATGAGGATTCCTTCCTGGAGTCCTTTTTGAACATTTTTGTTTGACGGTACGTGGTCGTGTGGTCTAAGACGTTGACTGACGAGTCAATGTCGAGGACAAACGCCGCGGCGCGGGTTCAATTCCCGCATCATGAGCAATCCCTATTAGGCTTTCAAATGTGTGGTAAAGCCGGTGGGAGGGCCCACCTAAAATAAACGGTGACCGGCTTGGGTGGAAGTTGACGGCAATTGTAGGTTTAATAGGGGTTGCAGTGGACACCTTTTTCGCTTCTTTTTACCCTTGTATAGAGGAGGAGGGCACGGTTTTTTATTTTTTTTTAATTAATTCAGCATATTGTCAATACATATTGACAATCACAAAGGTCATAACCAAACATTAGACCAAATACAGACAAAATTAAAATGTAAAAAATTGCCACGTCAAAGGGTTAACAAACAGGTCCATATCTCAATATTATTCCTATATCAACAATGACAATTGTGTATTCTGTATTCTACCTTCACGTCACAGGACACTGAACCCGGCCTGAGTCCTTTTTGTACATGAGGATTCCTTCCTGGAGTCCTTTTTGAACATTTTTGTTTGACGGTACGTGGTCGTGTGGTCTAAGACGTTGACTGACGAGTCAATGTCGAGGACAAACGCCGCGGCGCGGGTTCGATTCCCGCATCATGAGCAATCCCTATTAGGCTTTCAAATGTGTGGTAAAGCTGGTGGGAGGGTCCACCTAAAATAAACGGTGACCGGCTTGGGTGGAAGTTGACGGCATTTGTAGGTTTAATAGGAATTGCAGTGGACACCTGTTTTGCTTCTTTTTACCCTTGTATAGAGGAGGAGGGCACGGTTTTATATTTTTTATTAATTAATTTAGCATATTGTCAATACATATTGACAATCACAAAGGTCATAACCAAAATATTAGACCAAATACAGACAAAATAAAAATGTAAAAAATTGCCACGTCAAAGGGTAACAGACAGGTTCATATCTCAATTTTGTTCCCATATCAACAATGACAATTGCGTATTCTGTTATTTTACCTTTACGTCACAGGACACTGTACCCGGCCTGAGTCCTTTTTGTATATGAGTACCGGGAAACCGAGCTTTGCTCGGATAAAATAATAACAGCCTTAATCTGTTTTAGTTACAATGGTCCATAATCATTAATGGCCTGGGCTCGTCATTAATGATACACCTAAAACCAAAGTGCTCGCACTAACACATGCGATGAACTGGATAAACTACAAAATATGAAAATGTCTATCCTTTAAATTAAAACCTATCTAGCTTACGGTTAAAACTAGCGAATTGTCTACATGAGTTTACTACTTTTATGATCAACTCTAGAGTTACAGCCAGTGAATGCTCTAAACTGAATGCACTCCTGTCGCATAGATTCTCTTTTATTCTATTGTCAGATCCAACATCACGTCCACCGCTCAAGATGATTGTAGCATGGTGGAGAGGCGCTGTAAGTTGTATATGTGACCTTCTTGGCAATGTTTCATCAATCCTCAACGTGTGAACGTCTTTCTTTTCCAAAGAGATTCTTTTCTAATTCCTCAACGTGTGAACTTGTTAATTTAGGCGGGATCCTTTTAGCGAATTTCCTTTAAAACGAGTAATCTTTATTTCATATTGTGGCAAGACACACATACATATTGGTCTTTATTTACCTGTCTAAAAATAATACAATGTCCCTTAAATTTCCAACTCCAAAAAATCAGGTACGGGGTATATTAATAGGCAAGAGTAATTTTTGTGATCGCTTTTTTCAGCCTGAGAGCAACGTGCAAAAATCTAAGAACACCGTTAGGAAAGTACTTTATTAAAGTACTTATATGATTATTAATCTGTTCATTTTGGTTTATTTTCATACAAGGCATTCGCTAATCTACGAATTTGCAGCAAACAAACGATATACACATAAATAAATAAATTACCCCGTAAATTATCCTATTATAATTTACTCCGAGAATATTAACATTTATTTGAAATTGTAAAACAATTGGCTTCATGAGTGGCTATGTTGGTTACGAAATAATAAAATGTAAACAAATGCAGTCACATGTTTTTATTGGAGCAATGAGTTAAAACTGAAATATTACTGGTTGAATTTCAACCAGTAGGTGATCTCTAGTAACTTGGAAGTTTTTTATTCATCATGATCTCTAGTATTAATCGGAAATAGCTTCTACCTCGTTTGCAAAAAGATCTTGTCACACATATTTAACTTTAAATTATATACTTTCAAACAGCCGTGGTAAAGGAACCCTTTTAAGATTCATCAATACTTTTAACTAACACTTTAAGCTATTTATAAGTTTTGTATAGTGAGTGACTCGACACAATAAATACAATTGTGTTGTGTAGCCAGTTGTTTTCGTAGCAGTTTTTTTTCAAACAAAATGTTACACTTAATTTATTGATTTAAGTCAGTGAATGTATCTATTCGATCGTCGTTCTACGATTATATCTTTCACATAGTGCCAATATTTAATCGTCTTACAACTTTGGTTTCCTATTAGTTATCCTAGAAACTAATGATGCCTTGAAAGTAAAACTGTGATTGAAGCCACACATAAGCAATATATTTCCGTGGCGAAATTTTGTTTCCCACAAACCATTTTTTCATGACCGATTTTTTCCCCCTCGAAATTGGTGCTGTGACATTCTTTCAACATGTTAATAAACCATTCCTCACTGCACTAACACAAAAATCAGTAGCAATAGAATATTGCTTAATTAACAAGGGGCAATGGAAAATTTCTTTAAACCTTGTTGATGAACAAATAACATCCATGCTATAAGATCTTCCCACAATATTGAAAAAAGTACAATTTTTTATAATTATTGATTGCTACATTACATGCTGACAGTATTTTTATTTTAAAAAATTCTGCTCTCTAAGAATTTCCCTTATGTTTGAAAACAATGAACTGAGCAAACTCATATGTTTCAGTGAGGTTCTTTACATGAGATTTTCTTTGTTTACAGTGCTTATCTGTACTCTTTCGGCGGCTTCAAGTTTTGGTTTACATTTTGATCAAATCACAAGAAAATGTGTGAGTTCTGTTTCTATAAAATGTTGATTTAACTGAGCTAGTGGCATCAGTAATCCTACTGATATTGTATACCTGAAAGTTTGTGAGTTTGTTTATTTGAAGTTCCATGACGCCTAAACTGCTTTACCAATTAACCTTATTTTTGTTAGGGAGATAGCTAATTATATGGAGTGTGATTCAAGCATATTTTTGTTTCTTAAATCTATTGAAATTTTAATTTGATTTTTTTTATTTTCAAGATAATGGTTATTACCTTTCTATGATTTTGAACGTAGGTGAAGTCAGCGGTAACTTTTAGTGTTTTATAAAGATTTTTTCTACAGTTTTTGAGCTGTATTTCTCTAAGAGATAATGATTATTACGTTAACGAAACTATAATTTTCGCTACACAGCTATTTGGTATCGTTTGTTAATAGTATCTAATATTTGTTTGTTTAAATCGGGAAAATTTAAAATATGTAGTAAACATTACTTTTGGCGAATTTCCTTTACAGGCAAAAGACTATTGCCGTAGCTCTCATGGGGAGAGCTAAGCCAAGACCATGATAACTTTTAGTTTTTTGGCCCCCATAAGTAAAAAAACACCACTCGTTCGAATTTATATATTATACCGGGTTCACATATTGTACCGGGTGTCTCACCTAAAGTGAACCAATAGCTAACGTTTTTATTATAATATATATATGACAAAGAACTTCTTATAGGGGACTTTCCTTCATTTTTTAAACTTATTTTTGGAGTTACTTCGATGATCAAAAATATGGCCGCCATAATCCAATATAGCGGACAACTTTAATTTTTCTAATGGAACACCCTGTATTTAATGGTGTTTTTGGGTTCTACGCTTGATTTTAGGAACCTTTTTTCTTCCTTACTCTTTCCTAAACCCAATGGTTCAGGGGGTATGAGCAGTTAAAGTTTGATCTTTTTCCCACTAAACCTGAGTGATGTAGAGAAACATGCTTGATCTTATGTGGAAGGAAACTGAGTGATGTAGAGAAACATGTTTGATCTTATTTGGAAGGAAACTGAGTGATGTAGAGAAACATGCTTGATCTTATTTGGAAGGAAACTGAGTGATGTATAGAAACATGTTTGATCTTATTTGGAAGGAAACTGAGTGATGTAGAGAAACATGCTTGATCTTATTTGGAAGGTAAATCTGAGTGATGTAGAGAAACATGTTTGATCTTATTTGGAAGGAAACTGAGTGATGTAGAGAAACGTGCTTGATCTTATTTGGAAGGATACTGAGTGATGTAGAGAAACATGTTTGATCTTATTTGGAAGGAAACTGAGTGATGTAGAGAAACATGCTTGATCTTATTTGGAAGAAAACTGAGTGATGTAGAGAAACACGCTTGATCTTATTTGGAAGGAAACCTGAGTGATGTAGGGAGACATGTTTGATCTTATTTGGAAGGAAACTGAGTGATGTAGAGAAACATGCTTGATCTTATTTGGAGGAAAACTGAGTGATATAGAGAAACGTGTTTGATCTTATTTGGAAGGAAACTGAGTGATGTAGAGAAACATGCTTGATCTTGTTTGAAAGGAAACTTAAGTGATGTAGAGAAACATGCTTGATCTTATTTGGAAGGAAACTGAGTGATGTAGAGAAACATGCTTGATCTTATTTGGAAGGAAACTGAGTGATGTAGAGAAACATGCTTGATCTTATTTGGAAGGAAACTGAGTGATGTAGAGAAACATGTTTGATCTTATTTGGAAGGAATACAAACAGGGAAAACCTCGAAAGTTTTAAACTAAGTGTTCCGAAATATCTATATTATTAATACGCTACATAGAAACTTTGTTCACGATAAGGCTTTTTTATTTTAAGACTTACTCCCACATATTGTACATCAAAACACGCGTCCCTATGTGCAGATTCCTGTAAGCATCTTTAGATTTTCAATTTAGGCAATGTTCTGTCTCCTAAGTAACTGTCAATTCCAATTCACATGTTTATTAAAAGAAGTGAACTGTCATATGTAAAAAAAACAAAAGATTCTAATGTTTACATTTTAAGAGCAATGTTCAATAAATTTCTTAAATAAAATAAAGTTTTATTTTATACAAATTTAAGGCATTTTACATCATCACAATGTTGGATACACCGGCATTGTCCATTAATGGTCCTTCGAGCAGCGATTATAACACGACCTAAAGTAAAAGGTATTTAATCATAATTATTCAATTGCATATTTCTTTAAAGTTATACTAAACAATAAAAACAATGTCAAAGGACAATGAATTACAACAGTTGGTAAAGCAAAGAGGTAAAATTAAATCTAAGATAACAAGATGTAAAAACTTCTTTGAAAAATGTGTAGGAAATCAAAATGTGAAAGAACTACAACTTAGACTAAAGAATATAGAAGGATGTTTGGTAGAATTTGATCATGTACAATCTAATATTGAAGATATTGATTGTGAAATGGATCATGAATCTGAAAGGGAGGAGTTTGAGCAACAATTTTTTGAGCTTTGTGCAGAAATAAATGAATTTATCGAACAACACACTTGTTCATCACCACAAAAGGAAGTTGTAACTAATATTATTTCTAATTCAAATAATAGTGCACAGCTCTCAGACTCATCCATTCCAGTTCGATTACCAACAATTAATCTGCCAAGCTTTTCCGGGAAATATGACGAATGGATGCCTTTTTTTGATTCATTTTCAGCCTTAATTGACAAAAATGAAAGTTTAAATGACGTTCAAAAGTTACATTATCTAAAGGCAACACTTACAGGTGATGCAGCAAACGTTATTAAGAATGTAGAGCTAATAGCCTCTAACTACAATGTAGCTTTAAGCTTACTTAAGGAGCAATTTCACAACACTAAGCTTATTGTACAACAACATGTCAAATCACTTTTCGAACTTCCTCATGTGCAAAGGGACAACCCAACAAGCTTAAGACAATTAATAAATTGTACACTAACTCATGTCAGGGCATTAGAAGGATTACATGTACAGGTAACTGAAAATGATCCGTTCATAGTTCACCTTATTACTTCTAAACTTGACACATCCACAAATAAGGATTGGGAATTGTCAACAAAACCAAATGAACTCCCTACATTAAAATAACTAACAGATTTTCTACAAAAGAGGTGTCAAATATTAGAAAATGTCAATCACAGCAGGGTCAACACTAATTCAATGTCATTTCAACAACACAAACACTCGGTTCATGCCCATAAATCAAACACAAAAACATACGTCTCTGTCAAAGAATCCACATGTCACATATGCGATGGAAAACACCCTGTGTATCAATGTACTGAACTTATTAAAGCGTCTCATGAAGAACGTTTAAACAAACTTTCAGCCGCAAAGCTTTGTTTTAATTGTTTGAAACCAGGACATCGCGTAGAACATTGTAATTCTAGGGGTTGTAGGCATTGTAATAAAAAACACAATACTGCACTTCATTATACTCCATCAGACCCTAGGCTTAAATCGTTACAATCAAAGAAAACATCTGCATTTGATAGTAGGCAAGAAAGTAAGAATGTCACATTACCTTCAAGCACAACCACGACGAGTTTAAGTACAGAATTTAAAGGTGGAGAAGTTTTATTATCTACAGCATTGGTGGATATTATAAGCCCAAATGGCATCAAATACACATGCAGAGCATTCCTAGACAATGGAAGCCAATCTAACTTCTTGACAGAGAATCTCTGTCAAAAGTTAAAACTAAAGAAAGAATATTCAAATGTACTAGTAACAGGAATCAATGAAGGAACAACCAAAACTACGAAAAAGGTACAAGCATCATTTCAGTCAAGGAACTCTGATTATGGAGCCAAGGCAACTAACAGGATTACTTCCAACACAGGCAATCAACACAACTCAATGGAAAATGCCCGAAAATATCATTCTGGCAGATCCTACCTTCAGCAAGCCAAATGAGGTAGATATTTTGCTGGGACAAGAGTTTTTCTTCGATCTTCTGGAAGATGGAAGGATAACAAATCACAACACACCAGTATTTCAAACACAAAACTAGGCTGGATAGTCGGAGGTAAAGTGGAAATTCAAAAGACATCTGCTGGGACTTCTTGCTATCTAACCACACTGGAAAGACTTGATAAGAATATTCAGGCATTTTGGAAAATTGAGGAAGAACCAATAAGAAAGGCAATAATGACAGCAGAAAACAAACTTTGTGAAGAAATGTATAAGAACTCAGTTCAGAGAGGTAATGATGGACGTTACACTGTCAAAATGCCTCTAAAACAAGATCCAAGCTCTTTAGGCAATTCTAAAGAATTAGCAGCCAAACGATTTCACCAAGTTGAAAAACGTTTCAAACAAAACAATGAAATGTATCAACAATACAAGTCATTTATGCAGGAATACGAAGAACTTGGACACATGGAAAAAATTTAAATAAATGATTCAGACAGTGACAATCCTGTGAATTATTTACCACATCATCCAGTTATCAAAGAGTCAAGTTCAACAACAAAACTAAGGGTTGTTTTCGATGCTTCAGCAAAGACTTCAACAGGCATATCTCTAAATGACACATTAATGATTGGTCCAGCTCTTCAAGATGACATATTTTCAATTTTATTACGATTCAGGGTTCATACTTATGTTTTAACAGCAGACATAGAAAAGATGTATCGTCAAATATGGATTCATCCAAGTCAGCGAGACATGCTACGAATCCTCTGGAGAGAAGACACCACAAAACCTGTTCTCACTTACAGACTCAATACAGTGACGTACGGAACAGCAAGTGCACCTTATTTAGCAATCAAAACTCTACAACAACTAGCTCAAGATGAAAAATCGAAGTATCCGCAAGCAGCAAATGCCATAATGAAAGACTTTTATGTTGATGACGTATTGACCGGAACAGATAACATTGAAGAAGCAAGAGTTTTAAGAGATCAACTGGTTGGTATATTGAAATCTGGTGGTTTCAATCTGAGAAAGTTTAATAGCAACAATAACCAACTGCTAGTAGAGCTCCCAGATGACATGGTGGAAAGGAAAATACACAAACTTCCAAATTCCAGTGATGCCACGATAAAGACCTTAGGAGTATTTTGGGATGCAGAATCTGATAAAATAAAGTACAAATACGTGTTATCAACAGATAATAAATCGTCAACAGGTGTAACAAAGCGAACTGTACTTACAGACATAACAAAACTGTTTGATCCATTAGGAATTATTTCACCGATAATAATAAATGCTAAAATATTTATGCAAGATTTGTGGAAACATGATATTAAATGGGATAATGTACTCCCAGAGAAATTGAATCATAGATGGTTGCAGTTTAAACAAGATTTAACTTTGCTAAGCAATTTCAATGTTTCAAGATGTGTAACAATTGATCAACCCGATCATTTCAAAGGGACTTTTGAACTTCATGGTTTTTCAGATGCGTCTGAAAAGGCATATGGGGCAGCAATTTATTTAAGACACCACATTAGCAATGGAACTACTAAAACTACTCTTCTCTGTTCAAAATCCAGAGTAGCTCCATTGAAAACATTGTCACTCCCCAGACTTGAACTATGCGGTGCACTTCTCCTGTGCGAATTAATGTCACATGTCAAAACCGCTCTCATGAATAAACAGATTGACAAGATTACGTATTGGACAGATTCTACAATTGTTTTAGCTTGGTTAAATTCAGAAGCAGCATGCTGGAAAACATTTATTGCTAATCGTGACGCGAAGATTCAGGAGCTAAGTGATTGTAAAGATTGGAAACACGTACGAAGTGAAGACAATCCCGCAGATCTTGTCTCTCGAGGCATAACAGTTGAAGAAATTATAAGATCTGATCTTTGGAACTCAGGACCACAATGGTTATCCCAAGAACCTTGCAACTGGCCGAGTTATTGCATAACATCTTCAACCGATATTCCAGAAAGAAGAAAATCTACAGTCTCTGGCGCCTCAGTTCAAGTAAATGAAGAATTAACAGATATTGACATTTTATTAAAGAAATATTCAAAGTTACAAAAACTGATTCGTGTCACGGCATATTGTCTGAGGTTTTTAAGAAATTGTAAATCACCAAATTCGAAGATTACGGGACCTCTAACACCCGATGAAGTAAACAATAGCCTAAAACGTTTGATAAAAAGTGAACAGAAACGCTACTTTCCTGAAGAAAGTCAATCATTATCAAACTCACAACACATTCGTAAGAAAAGCATATTAGCATCGCTTCACCCATTCAAGGATAATGAAGGAATCATTCGGGTCGGTGGCAGGTTAAACAACGCAAATATATGCCAAAGTCAAAAACACCAAATTATTCTGCCAGCTAAGTCCTGTTTGACGCATTTAATAATAGAAAATGAACATGTCCGCAATCTACACGTGGGTCCTCAAACGCTTCTGTCCATCATCAGACAACAGTATTGGCCGATAAATGCTAAGAGCACCATAAGGAAAATCATTCATAAATGCATACCTTGTTTCAAAGCAAACCCAAAGTGCATACAACCTGAAATGGGAAACTTACCTGCACATCGAACAAATTCATCACGACCGTTTGAGATCACAGGAGTTGATTACTGCGGACCGATATATTTACGTTCAAGTCGTCTTCGAAAGTTTTTTCTGCTTAAAGGTTACATTGCAGTCTTTGTTTGCTTTAGCACAAAGGCTATTCATTTGGAATTGGTATCCGACTTGACTACTGGCGGTTTTTTGGCAGCTTTCAAGCGGTTTACATCAAGAAGAGGGTTATGTAGTCACATATACTCAGACAATGCAACTAACTTTGTAGGGGCAAGTAACGAAATAAAGGAACTTTACTCCCTTCTTAAAAGTGATGATCATCAGGAACGAGTCATAAATACATCATGTCAAGGTCTCAAATGGCACTTCTCACCACCAAATTCCCCTAACTTTGGCGGACTTTGGGAGTCTGGAGTCAAGTCCGTAAAGCAGCATCTGAGGAGGGTTGTAGGAAACGCCAATCTTACATTTGAAGATATGTACACAGTACTTACAATGATAGAAGCATGTCTAAACTCAAGGCCCCTTACACCTCTTTCATACGATCCAAATGATCCCCTTCCTTTAACACCAGGTCATTTTTTGACTGGACAAGCACTTACAAGTTTACCAGATCCAGACTTAACGTATAAGCAAGAAAATCGTTTATCACAATGGCAACGATTACAACAACTCATGCAACACTTCTGGCGCCGTTGGTCCAGAGAATACCTCTCTCAGTTGCAGCAAAGACAAAAGTGGATTACTTCAACCAATAATATTCAACCAGGTCAAATAGTCATCATCAAAGATGATAATCTGCCACCTCTAAAATGGATGACTGCTATTGTTGAAGATATTCATCCTGGACTTGATGGAAAAATTAGAGTGGCGACAGTGCGCTCCTCAACAGGCACGTTCAAACGAGCTGTGAATCGTTTGTGTGTATTACCAATTGAACAATGAACTGAACAAAGACAGTTTCCAACACGTAATTGTAAACTAGCTTTTTTATGTTATTTTTGTTGTTGTTCTTTTGAAAGTGATACTTTCAAGGTGGGCGGCATGTTCTGTCTCCTAAGTAACTGTCAATTCCAATTCACATGTTTATTAAAAGAAGTGAACTGTCATATGTAAAAAAAAACAAAAGATTCTAATGTTTACATTTTAAGAGCAATGTTCAATAAATTTCTTAAATAAAATAAAGTTTTATTTTATACAAATTTAAGGCATTTTACATCATCACAATGTTGGATACACCGGCATTGTCCAGGCAATACAACTTGAAAAAGTGCGAAAAACTGATTAGAAAATAAATTGTGTTTTGACAGAAGATAAAATGTAAACAAATAAACATCTGATCAGCTGTGTGGGATTTAAAACAGCCTACATAGATCACAGACCAAGAAAAAAAAATTAGATATCAAAGTAGTTTAAAACTCAGCCCAGCTGTTTTTTTTTTATTTGAAAAGGAAGAAGACGACGAAAATTTGTTGTGATCGGACAATTTATATTCTTTCAAACATGCTAAGTACGAGTCGACGAAGAAGTTTTGTAGCGGTCGGACACGGCGGGGCAAATGTACGGAAAGATGTTCGCACACGGCGAGACAACGGACGGGAAGGAGAAGCCACTTAGAAGAGTACATATTCTTCAATTTCGCCTCGACCCAATGGTTGTCCTGTTGCTTTTTCCAAATTTTCAATTTGAAGGAAGTGCACAGCGAATATCCCTTACAATGCTGCAATACGCATCCTAATGAGTGGCTATTAGAGACACTTTCAGTACGCTACATCGTTCCGAAAAGCTATTTTTACAGTAGACTGACGACATATGTGCGCATTGAAGGCATCCGATAATTTATAATTTAATTAAATCGAGCGAAGTCGCACGGGTTCACCCACTTTATTTTAATTCGAACTGAAACGGGTCACTTAGGTACAGAAAACCTAAATTACTCCAAATGAATAATTAAACTTTTGACGTATAATAGCAATACAACACGGATTAAAAAAAGCAAATAAAAGGCTGAAAACCTTGAGTTGGCCTCTTCAGTTTACAAAGAGCAGTAAACAAAGAGAATAAAACTGTGCAAGTACGATCCGGTGATTATAAAACCATTTGTTCGGTTGAATATAACCGTATATAAAATCCCTCTCGTCTGCGTATCCAATAGAGTCGACCTCTTCACATTTCAGATTGTGTTTCACATATCAAATATTTATCCGCTTCATACGGGCAGTAACAGATGCGAGATGTTATTCGGACTTGACGGAATTTTTAATGTTATTATATTAATTCATAAATAAGGGGCCTGTAAAGCCCATGGTTATAAATAAAATATTCACTTTAACATTTACATTAAAAGTGTGCTTCAGAGTACATAGTAAAAAATATCAATTCCCAGTAATTAAGGTTCAGTAAATAGCTTAGCTTAAAACTGTGTTAACTGATTGAGCTGATTTACTTGATATTTCGATTCCATTATTTTATCTCATCGAAAAATCACGAATGATTATGTCGCTTAGGGCTCTTTCCTTAAGTAATTCCCTTAGTTCTTTCATAAACTTTACGTCTGACGAAACGTGACGCCTTGATCTCTCTAAATACACTTAAATTATCAAAGTCGCTTCAGAACTGGAGGAAGACATGACTCTAGTATTGATCATAAAAAACCCCATATTTGTAAAAATCTTTTTAGTTAACTAGCTAAAATAAGTTCTACAATTAACTAAAATGGTTCTATTTACTAAAATTTTGAATTTACAGAAATAAGTAGGGCATGATAACATTTTGTAAAACATAGTAACGCATCAAACCAATACCGATGGTGTTTCGATTTTATTTATTTTTTTATGTTTATTTATTTATTTATTTATTAACTCATGAGTACAATTACAATAAGCCTCACTAAGCCTAGCTTAACAGCAAGGTCTTACTGCTGGAACCATTATTATTCTTACTACCATTATTAACTACAAGGAAAACACTTAATTTAAATCCAGGCACAGGTGGGCGTTGTTCGACTAATAATTGTTCAGCAGTCCAAAATAAAAATTATGATGAATAGAACTATTGCCGAAACTGACTATATTATACTTATTTGTTAATCTTAATTCATAACTTAATACATAACTAATTCAACGTAATGTTCACAAGTTAAATTAGTTATGTATTTCACGGCTAGTTTCTTAGACTTCGTATTTTTTCTTTTTCTTCCTTTATTGACAGGTTGGGGTACATTAAATATTTTTTATATTCATTAGATTGACTTATTTATATTTAACCGAAATTTTAATATAAGAAGTATTAACCAAAAGCACACTGTTCATACGGGTTCACAGAACAGAGAACTGAGAAAACTAAAACAGAAGAGATTTATTTTCCAACGACTTCTTCTATGCAAGCAGTTCATTCTCATGAGAGGAAGCGTGCAGGTAATAGAAACAAATATTACTGAGCAACAATTTTCTTAGCGAAACCTCCATAAATTTTATGTTAACATTTGCCCTAAACGATTTACTTTCTCAAGATCCTTTACCTAAAAAGGGTCCTTTACCAACAAACTAAAGAGTAAAAGGCGTTCTGAAGCTTGGCGTAACAATGGAAGGACTACCCTCTAAGAATTATATTCGTAAGATTTATAATTTATGTAAATAAAAACATCTTACAATAATTGAAACTACATTCATACTTATTCGGTATGTTCATACAATACGGTAAATATAACGTTTATTATGATTTTTTATACATTTTTACCGTCTTGTATATAAATACATTAAAAGTGTAAATATATTTTTAACCGTTGTAAGACGTTTTATATTTACATCCACTGAACAATTTACCACGCATCACCTAGTAGATTAAACAATATTTCCATATCTGTAAGCAATATAACCGAAATTTACGCGTAGGTAAGAGCAATTATTCTCGCTCGAGTAGTGTAGCAGTAAGACAGCACAAACATTCATCCATTAATTATGACGCTGAGAAAGATAGCGAGTCAGTTCTTGCTTGAAATCAACACAGAGAGAGAAATTTCTGTTATTTATCTACGAAATATCATAAGAAGAAACTGCTGTCATTTATCCATACAATACAACAAAGATGAGGACAGTAGTACTTTTTCCATGTAATATGAGGCAGAGGAAGACGTGAAAGCCATCTTTGTTATAAATGGTTTCCATGCATTGGAGAGTTGTAGTAAAATCTTTTAGGAAAGTAATGATACATTTTCAAGCAAAATAAATAGAGTATCCTTCCGTTATATTAATGAGGTTTTTGTTTATGTTTATAATTGGAAAAACAGTTTTAAAGTTGAAGTAAATGTTCAGTAACATTTACCAATCCGGTAGGTAAATTAAAGTAAGGAGGTAAAAAAATAATCTGATCCAAATTGAACCTTAAAAGCGGTTACCTTCTTCCTAAGTGATGTTTAAGAGTTATTTCTTCACTTAAGAGTTATTTCTTTTGTAAACATATATTAAATGATTCTGTTGGCAATTACGCTCTAGTCTTACTATGAGTCTAAAACATTAATTACTATGCTCTAGTAATTAATGTTTTAGAAGAACTATCAGGTTATAAAAATCTCTATGGAGTCACATGTAAAATGATACGACTTATTGTTAAGATGGTAAGTATAATTTCATTAGACTATAATTAGGAATGATGAATTTAGATTTTCCATGTTTTCGTTCCGTTCATTTTTAATAACCAAACGGAAGCTATGAATATTAAAGTTACATAAAATTGTCGCCAATATACCGGGTGTCCCACCTAAAGTGAACCAATAGCTAACTTTTTTATTTTAAATCCGACAAAGAACTTCTTATGGGGAACTTCCCTTTATTTTTAATGCTGCTTTTTGGAGTCATTTCGAAATTTGAAAATATGGCCTTCATTTTCCAAAATGGCGGACAACTTTGATTTTTCTTATGGAACATCCTGTATTTTATGGCATTTTTGGATTTTACTCTTAGTTTTAGTAACTTTTTATTCTTTCTAATTTTTTCCTAAACCCAATGGTTACGGAGGTACGAGCAGTCAAAGTTTAATTGTTCCCCATTAAAAATACATTGGGAAATTGTTAGTAATCTGTATCTCGAAAACGGTTGGGTTTAATTATAAATACCAAAGATTAAAAGTGTCTTAAAATGTGAGTTTAGTTGAGATTTAATCATAAAATAATTTTTAGTTGAGATTTACTCATAGAAATGTATTATTTTGAATATGCTTTTTTCCATAAGGAATACATGGGATGGCATAGTTAAATGGGTACAATGCTTTTAAAATGTGAAAAAAATCAAACTTTAACTGCTTGTACCTCCTTAACCATTGGGTTTAGGAAAAAATGAGGAAGAATAAAAAGTTCCTAAAACTAAGCGTAACATCCAAAAATGCCATAAAATACAGGATGTTCCATAAGAAAAGTCAAAGTTGTCCGCCATATTGGAAAGTAGAGGCCATATTTTCGAATTTTGAAATCACTCCAAAAAGCAGCTTTAAAAATATAGGGAAGTCCTCCATAAGAAGTTCTTTGTCAGATTTATAATAAAAAAGTTAGCTATTGGTTCACTTTAGGTAAGACACCCGGTATGTACGAGAGTATAAACTAAAGAAAATCTTAGGCAAACATAGCAAACTATATTTAAATTCAAACACATAAAAAAGATTTGCTTTTAAGAGCATTTTATTATTCTTCAAAAGGACGTGTAAAAAATAGCACTAAAAAGCAAGCATAGCTTCTGGATCTACCACTAGATTTTATCACTTGAAGTGCTGGAATAAAATTCCAATTTAATGCATACTAATACTAATCCATTGATGTTCTAAGTTACATTCTTTCTTCAAACGAGTTCAACCACTCTAACATCGCAGTGGGTTCGGAATCCCATTGAAACCACTCGCATGAGTGTATTGAAGATCGCCATAGTTCCGGTTTATGTTTGAACGTGAATAGCTCTCGGAAGTTTCGGAGACTTTCAGTCGTGTATGTTTTAAAACGTTTAAAGGGGGAGAGTGGTTTTAACCGATTCGCTTGAATGGCGGCGCAGCGCGGCGGGCTTCTACGCTCTTCAGTGTAATGTGTTTTCTGAGAACCACAAGAACGTGATTCACTCACCGTTAGCGATTAGAAAGCAAAGTGTTTTTGCTTTAATTTATTTATTTTCAAATATAATCTTATTATTAAGAGTGGGGCGAAAGTAAAAGGCTCATATGGAATAATCCTAGAACTTTTTGAGCCACAAAATACTTGTTGTACATATTTGGGCCAGCAATAAAACATACTTCATATCGAGAATATTTCGATAACATAATTCGAGAAACATGTGTTATTAATGTGGTAAAGTAATAACTGTGGCCAATCAGTCATCAGTCAGTCAGAAAAAGAAAGCAACATGGCTACACAAGTAAGCAGTTACAGTTCGTATACAGCTAAAATACACTTCGAACGAACTTACTTGTTCAAATATATCAACCCAAATACAACGGTTTTAAGAGCACATCGGTACAATATCAAATATTTAAACAAAGTTTATTTCATACAAATATTTATAAAATCCCCTTGTACATAGGGATTTTAATCTTGATTATGAAAGTTCTTCATGAAATTAACGAAAGTTCTTTGATTTTTTATGAAAGAAGCGTAATACCCGTCCCTAAAAGTCTTAAAATATTATTTTTTTTGTACGAGTTGTATGATTGATTCTTCCTTGACTCTTCCGTGTTGCAAGAAAGTAGTTCCATGATACCTTACAACGTTTAATATCTGTAGGTACCGATAAATTGGGTGAGTTATATGTGTAGCAGTGGTTCTTAGTTGATAAGTTTTTAAATTACTAACTTATTAACCTAACCATCACTTAACCTTGACAAGGAATACATTATTGATTTGTTACGTCTTAATACGATGGTTGAATTAAACTTTAAATTCGATATTGTCGAATGAAGGATTCGATAGTTTGGGTGCACTACTTATCAAATTCTACCCATTCATTAAATGACATTTTTTTCGCATCTCTTTTGTAAAACGAAAACTCATTTACGGTTTCACTTTAATTAATTGAAACTAAAAACACATGCGATCGCATAAAACTCGTATTGTATTAGCAACGACCTGCAGCTTTTCTGCAGCGGTTGCGTCAAGCTTTACTCACCTTTCAAACGTTGTTTCTCAGAGATCTGAAACCAAAAGTCACAACATTGGAATAAAAGTAAAAGAGAATGCTGAGAGATAAAACTGTAATTAATGAAGTCTTCTTGAAATGGTTTGAGTAAATATTCAGTACTAGAGAAATTATAATTGTACTGTGGTATGATCATAATTGTCTCGTCGTATTCAGTTACAAATTAATTTATTGCATTAGTTGCACGATACTGAACAAAAAAACAAACAAAATTATCTAACTTAATTGTAGAAAATAACACGAGCTTTATAAAATAAAACTGGCAATGAACGCAACTCGTGAACTCTGTATTGAAAACGATTGAGAAAGGTTGTATGAGACAAGGCATGTGCAATCAAAAACTTTTATCAGCCTCTGATCTGATTATCGCAATCTTAGATCAGCTATTGGTATATTTTTTCTTATTTTAACAAAAACTAGTGGAATTTAAGAATGATCAGACAAGGCATATGAAAACAAGAACTTGCCTCAGTTTCTGATGAAACTCCAACATTTATGAATCAGCTATTGGCGTCCTTCCTAAATGGTAGTGACACAAACAAAAAAATAAGTTCAGATCCTGATTATTGACCACTGATGAACGATCCTGTGCAAACTCCAACATTAATGTATCAAGTACTGGTGTCCCTCATCCGTGATTTTGTCTCGGCAAGAACTGGCATCAGATTCTGATGTATAACCACTTATAAATGGTCCCGTAAAAACGACAAATAATGAACTCTGATTAAAACCTGAGGGTTGAGAAGGGTTATATCCCTTCAGGTATGTAATGTTAGAATAAAATTTTGCATAGTATTCTTGTGAAACTCCTTTATCACCAATTTATTGACCAACTACTTAGAAGAAGGACTGGTGTCCTTCCTATCTGGTAATGCATGGTATAAAAATAATCCAAAAATTACATCGGATCATGATGGATTACCACTGATGAATGATGCAGTGGAAACAAAGTTGAGAAAAATAAGATAGTTATAATAGGAAAATATAACATTCGAGAAAGGTTATATATGTGATCAGGTATGGAAAACGAAACAAGAATCGGCATCAAATTATGAATAAATTCTGTAATTTATTGATAAACTATTATTGTCCTTCATACATGGTATAAACGCAAATAAAACATGGCGTCAGATTTGGATAATAACCACTAATGATTTGGTGATGAACCACGATTGAAAGGCGAATTTAGAAAAGTTACATAAGATATTGAGTAAGAAACAAGAACTGGCACCAGATTCTGATGACACTATTTCATTAATGGACCAAGTACTGGTGTCCCTCATCCGTGGTTTTGTCTCGGAACAAGAACTGGCATCAGATTCTGATGACGGTGTTACACTAATGGACCAAGTACTGGTGTCCCTCATCCGTGGTTTTGTCTCGGAACAAGAACTGGCATCAGATTCTGATGACACTATTTCATTAATGGACCAAGTACTGGTGTCCCTCATCCGTGGTTTTGTCTCGGAACAAGAACTGGCACCAGATTCTGATGACACTATTTCATTAATGGACCAAGTACTGGTGTCCCTCATCCGTGGTTTTGTCTCGGAACAAGAACTGGCATCAGATTCTGATGACGGTGTTACACTAATGGACCAAGTACTGGTGTCCCTCATCCGTGGTTTTGTCTCGGAACAAGAACTGGCATCAGATTCTGATGACGGTATTACACTAATGGATCAAGTACTGGTGTCCCTCATCCGTGGTTGTGTCTCGGAACAAGAACTGGCACCAGATTCTGATGACGGTGTTACACTAATGGATCAAGTATTGGTGTCCCTCATCCGTGGTTGTGTCTCGGAACAAGAACTGGCACCAGATTCTGATGACGGTGTTACACTAATGGATCAAGTACTGGTGTCCCTCATCCGTGGTTGTGTCACAGAACAAGAACTGGCACCAGATTCTGATGACGGTGTTACACTAATGGATCAAGTACTGGTGTCCCTCATCCGTGGTTGTGTCACAGAACAAGAACTGGCACCAGATTCTGATGACGGTGTTACACTAATGGATCAAGTACTGGTGTCCCTCATCCGTGGTTGTGTCACAGAACAAGAACTGGCACCAGATTCTGATGACGGTGTTACACTAATGGATCAAGTACTGGTGTCCCTCATCCGTGGTTGTGTCTCGGAACAAGAACTGGCACCAGATTCTGATGACGGTGTTACACTAATGGACCAAGTACTGGTGTCCCTCATCCGTGGTTGTGACTCGGAACAAGAACTGGCACCAGATTCTGATGACGGTGTTACACTAATGGATCAAGTATTGGTGTCCCTCATCCGTGGTTGTGTCTCGGAACAAGAACTGGCACCAGATTCTGATGACGGTGTTACACTAATGGATCAAGTACAGGTGTCCCTCATCCGTGGTTGTGTCACAGAACAAGAACTGGCACCAGATTCTGATGACGGTGTTACACTAATGGATCAAGTACAGGTGTCCCTCATCCGTGGTTGTGACTCGGAACAAGAACTGGCACCAGATTCTGATGACGGTGTTACACTAATGGATCAAGTACAGGTGTCCCTCATCCGTGGTTGTGTCACAGAACAAGAACTGGCATCAGATTCTGATGACGGTGTTACACTAATGGATCAAGTACAGGTGTCCCTCATCCGTGGTTGTGACTCGGAACAAGAACTGGCACCAGATTCTGATGACGGTGTTACACTAATGGATCAAGTATTGGTGTCCCTCATCCGTGGTTGTGTCTCGGAACAAGAACTGGCACCAGATTCTGATGACGGTGTTACACTAATGGATCAAGTATTGGTGTCCCTCATCCGTGGTTGTGTCACAGAACAAGAACTGGCATCAGATTCTGATGAATAACCACTTATAAATGGTCGTAAAAACGACAGTTAATGAACTCTGATTTTAAGTGAGAATTGAAAAATTTATATCAGATAAGGTGTAACAAAACAAAAACTTGCATGAGTTTATGGGAAGTTTTGATAATTATAAATGAGATAATGGTGGTTTTCATGTAATCCTCGAAAACCTCAGGTCGTCGCACAGGTCCATTCATTGGTCCATCTTATTAAGTGGAAGTTAAATTCTTTTTCGAATAAAAGTCAACCTCAATAGCGTTGTAATAGTATACAAAGGAGATTATAAAACTTTGGAAAGTTAATAAGACTGAAGCCCCAACAGTATACAAAGGAGAGTATTGTAGAAGCTGTGTAAAAGTTAATAAACCTTAAGCCCCAATCATCAGGGTAAAGAAGTTGCAATATAAGGTTTGCAAATGATACCACGATCTTCGTTCCAGCAGATAAAAACTTACGAAACTAAAAAAAATCAAAAATTGAGAAAGCCTTGAAAGTTTTTAAAGCCAATTATAATGAAATCGACTTCAAATAAATAAACAGTTCTTGAACCACAATCGTATACGACCGATTTACAAACCAACAATGGGTTTCATGATTTTTTTTGCGGATGATTATCTAAAATGACAAGAACATCTTCAAAAACTAAGCAAACACTTAAGATAACTACTTTATGATCCAAGAAGAATCAAAAACTTGATTATTAAAGGAATACTTGATAACACAGCATGTTATACTTTTTAAACTACATCAGATATGGAATCATAACTTGGACTCTGCAAAATAAATTTATATCTAGAAAATTAATTTCAATTTTCATTAGGGCTGTAAAGAGCAGCCCTTAGAGAAAAACGAAAACCCTCACGAAATTCGGCAAAGCTACGCATTACCCCTTCTAATTTGAAACATAAATCTTGAATATGGTTTCAGTAGTCATTCGATTGCGTACCCATACGAAGGTTAAAAACTTTCGAGAAGCAACTAAAATATTTGTGGAATGACCATAATATTAATTGTCTGAATTCATCGATGAGCATAAACTAAATATAGTAAAAACTTGAATAACAAGACAAAGCTTAAACACTACTTTCCCACTCATTTAACCAGATGAAAGAAAAAATCCGAAAAAAGCCTTAGGCTTGACAATTCCTTTCCAAAAAAGGCGGCAGTAAAGATTTCACGGTAAGTGAGAAATGCATTTTTTGACCTAACTACTTAAATAAATGAGTACACAAACATGGAAAACCAAATAGCAAACAGTTTTTCATTACCTTAATTGGCTACTGCTGAACATAAGTGTATTTGGTCTCCTAAAACACACCTGGATCGACGTGATGTGATGACGAAAATATACACAGTGGTGTTAAGCAACTGCAAGTACACAAAGCTAGAACGACCAACAGAAACGATACCGGGTCGCTTGTACCGGGGTGTTGGCGAAGCTATTAGCAAATTAACGTTGGGAGTGAGCTACTCCAGAAAGATAAACTGTAACTCTAATTTATCATTACAGTGTCAATTGTAAACTAAATTAAGTGAATTTAAAATTGGTTTTAATGAACTTTTTCTGATAAAAGCTATGACTATTAAAACGGACTTTTTTGTCTAGTGAGAAATTGAAAGTGGAAAAACCAGTCAGGATGATTAATTGAAAATATAACGAGGCCTTGTTAGAAGAAGCTGGTTAATATAACGGTTATACCATATAAAATTTCAAACACATACATAACAATAAAATTGTTCCTATCTTGTCAACAAAGCATACTTCAATAGCTACATAAGGTTATTTTTATTTGTAGAAAAAGAAATTGCATACATTTTTAGTTATTTGTTACTATGAGTAAAAGTTTTAAGGATAACGTCTCGGTACGAAAAAACGTTAAAAGTAGAGAAGTTGGACGTGTATAAGAGAAAAGCTCGAAATTTAAGCAAGTTTCTCTTTCGGCAACTTAAATGGTTTTGCATAGTTAGAATGATTGCGGGAATGTGGGCACACTTGTTTCAGCGACTAGAAAGTACGAATCAAAGATAATTAAGAATACTTCATCGACCACTAATAGAAGTTAGGTCTCAAAATAAACTTATCATAATTTATCTCTGGATCATTTCCAAAGATAAAATAGCATTCAAAATAGAATTTTTTTAGGTGCATCCCTTGATCGATAACATTCCTTGGTCCATGCAGACACAATTCACTAGTTTTGTATACATTCACACTATTCACTGTGAATCTTAACAAGTATTGATAACTATATATTTCATCGTTTTTCTACTATAGTTTTTGTTTGATGTAGGGGGTTGTACTAAGATTTGGGTACATTGCATCAAAATCAGACTTTATCTTCAGTTTACCAACACACTCGGTCTTATCTATTTTTATGAAAATTTATATAGAATTGATGAAATTTGATGAAAAAACTAGTCTCCTTGTTTTGTATTGCAGCTACGTTATAGCTGTTTAAATTGTTATTCATACTCATTCTCTTTAAACGATTTCGTAAATTCAGTTTCTAATCATTGCTACATAGAAAATTTTCTTTTACATTGTCAGATTTTTAGCAGTATGTTTCTGTAATAATGAGTACGCCTCAATGAGTTCAACCCCTTAAAAAGGATTTATGGGAAACAAATCCATCAATTCAACACAGTCTGAGACTCTTTGAAACTAAACCCAGTTACATAGGCACCAAATATTTTTCATTATTACCTTCAGAATTAAAACAAGTAGACACCATAAAGAAATTTAAGAAGGCCCTAATGTCACATTTGATTTAACAGTGTTACTATGACCTGCCTAATTTTTCCTAAAATCCAATCTATCCACCACACTGCCATTTTCCAACCCAAACCTTATTGGCAAAGTTGAATAACGGCTGGTAGAAAATAGAAGAATAGAATAAAATGGAAGTTAAAAGAATAGATGACGGGTCTCATGCCAGTATGGTCTACGGGACGCACTTCGGAGGTAACAGGTAACAGATATGTATTTATAAACTAGTGAGAGTTGAATCACTATCATACACCATGAAAATAGCACTTTATTAACACGGTCAAATGAAAAAAAATTATATTGGTAAAAAAATTAGCAATTAAAATAAAATCCTAATAGCGGCAAAAGTAAGAAAATTCAGTAGTTATTTCTTATTATTCTCTTATTATTGTTATTATTATTATTATTATTATTATTATTATTATTATTATTATTATTTCCCGTGTTGGGCCGGGACAGAATGTCCAACAGTATCCCCTGCTTGTCGTAAGAGCCGACTAAAAGGGGAGGGGGACGCAATGGTCCTTTTTCGCGTCTCCTTTTCACAACTGCATTCTCCGTCTCATTTCAATAGCCCGGTTGTTTTTTCTAAATCATTCCGGCCTACTTGCAGGGGTGACTCTGGGTTCTTCAGCCTCCACTGCGCTGGGGGTCTAGGACGAGCAGAGGGTACAGCTTAAAAACTGGGTTCTGCACCTCCCAGGCTGCCGGATAGTACAGGGGCCCGGGTCAGCCCAGCCAGCTGACCTGGCTGCCCTATCAGCCGGCGAAAATCCCCTTGGCCGTGGTGGTGCCGGTTGGCGACCGGATAGGGCCCTGCTGCGGTCACGGGGGGGGGCTCTGCCGAGGCCACTGCTCGTCTGGGACCGCCGGTGTTTTGGAGGCGGTCGAACACGGATATAGTTGCTCTGGCGACGGGTCGGTTTTGACATTCACATTGGGGCACTGTTTTGGGGGGTAACAAACGCCCAGTCTTGGGGGATAATCCAGACATTATGAGCGGTTCACAAGAAAAAACTATTCAAAAGGTGCAAGAACCTTCCCGGGGTACCCTAACCCCAAAAACGAACCAGAGGGATCAATTTCCTCGCCTACCCTCTCAAAGTGGGGACGTCGAGGTAGAAGACCCCTTTGGCCGGAAGCCTCGTGTCGCGAGGTCGCCACAAGGCCGAGCGACACCAACTGCCTCGGTGACAAGAACACCGGTGCTCACCGAGCAAGCATCCTCAGGCGGCGTTGAGTCGATGCACACCGACCCGTCCCCCTTCCAGGCGGTGATTGCACTTGCCAGGCAGCAGGAGGAGGAGCACCTTCAAAAGTGCTTCGCCACCCTCGCTGTCATGAAGGCCGCGACAGGCAGGCAGAAGAACATCAGCAGGGATGTGCAGGAAGGCATAGTCCAGTTGGAGACTAGCCTTAACCACATCCTTCAGCTGAGGAAATCTTGGCAGTCGTGCGAGTCGGTGACTGCTTCGACGCAGACGACCCCATCACTGCGCGTTAAGGCTCAGCCGGCCGGTGGGAAACGGGCTGCTTCCAGCCCCGCCCAACCGGAGGCTGAGAAGAAACCCAGAGGTGACGGTCCAGGGGAGACATCGGACCCCGAGAAATGGACCGACGTCGTTAAGAGGAAGGGGAAGAAGAAGAAAGTCCCACCCCAGCAGCCTGGAAGCCAGCCCGGCCCTCAGGACAACAAGAAGGCGCCGAAGAAGAGGTCACGTAGGACGCGGCCAGACGCCCTTCTCATCAAGCCGTCGGAGGGGAAATCCTACGCCGACGTGCTGGGCGAGATTCGCAGCAAAGCGAAGCCCGATGAGAAGGGCGCCGTTATCAAGGCCATGAGGAAGACCCGAGCCGGCGATCTTCTGGTCGAACTCGGTGACGCCTCCGAAAGCAAGTCCGCCTTCAGCGAAGACCTGAAGAACATCTTGGGGGCGAACGCGACTGTCAGCGTTCTCGAGCCCAAGTCGACGCTGGAGGTGAGGGACCTCGACGAGCTGACGACCGAGGCGGAGGTGACTGCAGCTGTCAAATCCGCTATCGGCGAAAACGTCGAGGTGAAGACTTTCGTCTCGAAGGCGAATGCTCGAGGCCAGAAGGTGGCGATCCTTACGCTGGGAGCCAGAGCAGCTGCGAAGCTCCTGGAGAAGGGCCACCTGAAGATCTGGTACGTGAGCTGTCGGGTACGCGAGAAGCTCGTGGCCTCCAGATGTTTTAAATGTCTGGGGTTCGGTCACGTCGCTAATCGCTGCTCTGGACCCGATAGAAGCAAGCTCTGCTTCAAGTGCGGCGGCCAGGACCACAGGGCCAGCGCGTGCAACGCAGCGTTGTCCTGTGTCCTGTGTACAGAAGCCGGCTTGAAGGGCGACCAGGTCAAGCATTCCGCTGGGTCTGGTCGTTGCGGGCAGTACAGGCGGGCCATCCAGGAGCTTCGCCAGAACCAACAGAAATGATCAGTGTTCTGCAACTTAATATGCAGAGGAGCAGGACAGCAAATGACTTGCTGTTCCAATTCGCCACGGAGCAGGGTGCTGACCTACTGCTTCTCAGTGAGCAGTACCAGAACCGACGCTCTGCGCAGTGGTTCTCGGACCCCTCCGGCACTGCGGCGATTTGGATCTTGGACCTCGGGAAGGTGCCTGTTCTCGATTCCGGATCGGGCAACGGCTTCGTTTGGGTGAGGAGCAGGGGTTTCACCGTCTTCTCCTGTTACCTCACGCCTAACCAACCGATCGCAGACTACCGCCACATGGTCGATTCCATCGAGGATAAGATCATGAACACCTCTGGCGGGGTCATAGTCGTTGGCGATTTTAACGCCAAAGCCGTGGAATGGGGTTCCCCGCGGACCGACACTCGAGGACGTTACGTCCTCGAGTCGGCTGCCAGGTCGGGCCTCTGTATCCTCAACACGGGCGGCATTTCCACCTTTCGCCGTCCGGGGTGCAGAGAGACGATCCCTGACATATCTCTTGCCTCTGAAGGGTTTGCCCAGCGGATCTCCGACTGGCGTGTCTGCGAGGACTACTCCTCCAGCGACCATCAGGCGATCCTTTTCAAGGTCCTTCCCGAGGGCGCGCGCTTGCGCGCTGAACCTGCTCCTCTGGCTCGACGCTGGAACACCAGTCGTCTGAGCAAAGACACTTTTAAAGAAGCAATTAAGGACCAGAGCATTGTGAATTTCACAAGTGCCGAAGATCTGGCAGCATCGACGATGCGACTCATCGCGACCGCATGTGAGCAGTCGATGCCCGGAGTTTCCCGCCGCCACAGGAAGAAGCCGGTTTACTGGTGGACGCCTGAAATCGCGGAACTCCGGAGGAGATGCCTTGGTCTCCGACGAGTTGCGCAGCGAGCCAGGAACCGCCCTGATGCAAATGCCAGATCGGCTGAGCACAGAGCGGCCCGCCGAGAGCTCCGCGGTGCCATCAACCGGAGTAAAGTCAGGTGCTGGAAACAGCTGTGTCAGGATATCGACAACGACCCCTGGGGGACGGGCTACAAACTTGTAACCCAGAAGCTAGGGGCTCGCTCACCACCTGCGGTCATGGAACCACAAGCCATGGCCGCCGTCGTCGACACACTGTTTCCCAGCCACCCAGTTCGGCCAGTCAGGGAATTCGGAGAGGTAGGCGCCTTCCCAGCTTTCCGGGAAGAGGAACTCACCGCCGCCGTCCGATCCCTACGACCCAGAAGAGCGCCCGGTCCCGATGGCATTCCGGCGGAGGTGCTCAAGCTCGCTGCGGAGGTGAATCCAAGGCTTCTGCTCGACATGTTCAACGCGTGTCTGGCGGAAGGCGTTTTCTTTTCGTCGTGGAAGGTTGCCCGCCTTGTCCTTATCCCGAAGGCGAAGAGCACACCGGGGACCCCTTCTTCTTTCCGACCCCTGTGTATGCTCGACACGGCCGGGAAAGTGCTTGAGAAGCTCCTGCGCGTCAGGCTGACCGAGGCCATCGTCTCTGCGGGGGACTTGTCCCCGCAGCAGTACGGCTTCAGATCCGGTCGCTCTACCATCGACGCTATTCAGGAGGTAGTTGAGGCAGTGCGGAGGGCGGAGGACCACAACCACTGGTCGCGCCGCGTGGTCCTTCTTGTCACGCTCGACGTGAAGAACGCTTTTAACTCCGCCAGGTGGAGCGATATGCTGTGGGCGCTTGAGCATACGTTCCAAGTTCCCTCCTACCTCCTGCGTATGATAGAAGCGTATTTGTCAGACCGCGTTCTGTTGTACGACACGACCGAAGGTCAGCGGCGCATTCCCATCACTTCCGGGGCTGCGCAGGGGTCCATTCTCGGACCAGATCTCTGGAACGTGTCCTACGATAGCTTGCTGAGGCTAGACATGCCCGATGAGACCCGCCTCGTTGGCTATGCTGACGACGTCGCTGCCTTGATCGCTGCGAGGAACGTCGAGCAGGCAAAACTGAGGCTCAGCGTAGTAATGGCCAAGGTCAACGGGTGGATGCGAGATCACGGCTTGTCCCTGGCTACCAGTAAGACGGAGATCGTCGTCCTCACCAAAAAGAGGATAAACACCGTGTTCCCGGTGCAGATAGGTGACGTCACACTCGAGACTAAGCCTGCTGCAAAGTACCTGGGAGTCATGGTCGACAGCAGACTGTCTTTCGGCGAGCAGATCCAGCGCGCCGCCGACAAAGCCGCTAAGGGTGTCGCTGCCCTTGGTAGGCTTATGCCCAATGTCGGCGGTCCTCGTTCCTGCAAGCGCCGTCTGCTCATGACTGCCGTCCAGTCAGTCTTGCTGTACGGGGCGGAGGCATGGGCTCACGCACTCGAGAAGCGAGTCTTCCGAGACCGGCTTGCCCGAGTCCAGCGTCGAGGAGCTCTGCGGGTCGCTTCGGCCTACCGCACAGTCTCCGAGCCTGCTGTGATGGTGATCGCCGGAGTCATCCCCGTCCTCTTCCTCGCGAGGGAGAGGCAGGCGATTTACCGGAGGAGGCCTGAAGTGGGCCGGGAAACAGCTGCCAGGGAAGAGCGCGATCGCAGCTTCGACTCCTGGCAGCGCGACTGGGAAGCCGAGCCGAGGGGACGTTGGACCTTCCAGCTCATACCATCCGTCCGACCATGGGTGGAGCGGCAGCACGGCGAGGTCGATTACTACGTGACCCAGTTTCTTTCTGGACACGGGTACTTCCGAGCCTATCTGCACCGGATGGGCAAAGTCGCCAGCCCGGACTGTCTGTATTGCCCCGGCATCCCAGACACGTCCGAGCACACCTTTTTTCAGTGCGACCGTTGGCACGTCCGCCGAGCCTCACTTTCATCTGAGATCGGCGTGGTCGTCAGCCCAAACAACATCGTCGGAGCTATGCTCCAGGGAGAGGGCAACTGGAACTGTGTCCAGCACTACGTCCAGGCCATTCTTCGGGCGAAAAAGGTCGACCTCGATCGGCCTTAATCCTCAGCATTTCCCCACGGAGGTTGCCCTAGCGGCGTAATATCAAAGGCCTAGCCCGAAGTAATGTGTGAAACAGTTCCAGGCTAGTGTCCTCGGTGCCGAGGGAGGTGGTTTAGTCGGTAGTTCACGGGACATCGAGCTCGTGGGAGTCCGACACTACTGAGGGGACAACGAGCCCCTCAGTGTGCGTAAACGCATTCCACCTCCTACCCAAAAAAAAAAAAAAAAATTATTATTATTATTATTATTATTATTATTATTATTATTATTATTTTCTTATTATTGTGAATTATTTCAAATAATTCTCATCCATGGTCCCTACAGAAAGACACATCCTGAGAGAAAGAGGTAACTTGAGGTCCTATTAAGAAAACAATCGTACCTACTCCGAAGGTTACACAGACACAGGAATAACAGAGTTGTGAGGGATAACAATCTTGAACACACATCTTGACATCCCGGCCAAACAAGGCCGTAGGAGTGGTTTACAGTAGAATGTGAAACGTTTGCTTCCTTACTGCAACGTTAAGGCACCCCCTCCTCAGTGTAACCATTTACTTTTAACGGTTTTGGCTAAATTTTCGCTTGATTTATTCACTGATGTTGCGATGATAAATGTAACGCATATCGGACTTTGACAGTACTTTTGTTTTGAAAACTACCCCAAATAGTATATTTCGCAACAAGGGCCGAAAATGAGGATTTGCAGGCTCGAGATCGTGTTTCAAATTCGAGACGAAGTCGAGAATTTGAAACGATCGATAGCTGCAAAGCCCTTTCGGCCGAGGTACGAACGATATTTTTCACCACACTACGACGAAATCACCTGTTTTACAAACGTCAAACGCGGACCGAAACACACTGTTTGCCGCCACAGGACCGAAAACGTTTGGGGCCCTAGGGCCGAAAGTCAGCTGATAGTTTATTTGCTTGAAACAATGTCAGAACATCACAAAATCATACGGCATTCAAGATAGGACAGTTGCGATCATATGATTTTCATAGCTGTGTTTTTTTTCAATGCAGTTAAATAATAATAGTTTTTTTTATTATTTACGGTATATTTCATTGTGTAGTGTTGTGAAAAAACCATTATGATCTTTGATATTTATCATTAATACCGCTTGCAGCCAAATATTAGACTGTATAAATAAATGGAGGCGGGGAATTAAACTGTCACTTTTGTAAATAAATAATTATGTTAATTATATTTCCAATATGCCAATGCGCTACTTAAATGCATGTGTTGGAGGATGCGTTAGAGGGGAGATGTGTAATTGTCGTTATGAAGAACGTCTCTGTTACATTTAAATTGTAAATAAATGTGCCCAATCTCTTTTATATTACCTGCATGTACGGTCAACTATGATTTTCTTTGTATGGTTACTGTTTTGCTTTATTTCTTAATGGTGTTTTTTATTTCAGTTATACAAGTGAAGTGGAAAAGGACATTTATTTTCTATGTACTGGTGTACTTCGTTCCCCACCCACAAGCTTTGCTCATGTGAGGGACTTTTTCATGATTCATGTTATTTCCTGAACCAAATTTTAGTTTTATTTAATTTAATTTGTTTATTTTTCTCAGCAACAATGTGAGTATTTTTCGTAGAATAATTGAGTTTTATAAAATATATTTAATAATCAACGTGTTTGATTTTTACCTAGACCTAGGTAGGAGTTTTCGAAAATTAAAGTTTTTTTTTTAATTTGAATGAGTTTCAAAACCAAAACCAAAGATAATTAATAAAAACCAATTAATGTAAAAATCATTTTAATTTTCTGTTTAAATATTTGTCTACAAAATTAAGTATTTGTATCACTAATTTATTTGTGATTACTCATGGAAAAGGCACGCACTTAAAATTTAAACTGAAAACAAATTAAAGCATCTTTTTATGGTATTATTAATCAACTGACATCCCTGACAGTCTTAATATTATGTTCACACATTTTGATTCCAGAAACTTAAGGGAAACTCTGTGAAATAGAATTTCGGAATAATCTGTAGGTACTAAACAATCAGGCTCCGATCAAATGCATAGAGTTGACACAGACAACACTAGAAGCCTAAACCTCCACCAACAACCAACACCGTTTCCAGAGCCAACCACTGGTCCCCCGTGGCTGATCTGTCAGTGCTTCCCAATGAAACATGCAGTCACAATATGCAATTAAAATAATGATTTTTTTAGGAATCGCGGGGTTTCAAAGCCTTGTAGTACCTACTTTATTCAACCCATATTTATAAATGACATCTAATTTTAAGGAGCTACTCAATCAGTTTTTTTTTCTAAACAGGTATTTAATGTAAACTCTGTCATCAGCTCTGATGACAGAGCTGATTTAATGTAAGCTCTGATCAGTAATCAGTAATTTACATTACTGATTTAATGTAAGCTCTGATGTTTGTCAGTTAGCTTGACAAACATCAAGCTAATCAAGTAACATTTTTAAAGCCTCAATAAGTGCCGCTAGGTTAATTTATGCAACTATAGTTTCACTGTTATTTTTAAGTTTGGGTACATCAGTTTATTAAAAACAAATGGTCAACAAAAAAACCAATCAGTCTTTTATTTTGTGTTTGCCTATTGTGAAGACAACATTATTCAATCTTTTATACCCAAGAAAACTAAAATTCATGGTGTGAAATTTGGGGAACAGCAAACCATGTGGATCAAGCCTGTACAGTAAATGACTCGAACTTGGTAATGACTGCTTGTTTGGCAACCCCTACAGGCCCTAACGATAGTAAATGTTATCCACAATGCCTCTCTGTTCACCGGGCCAAAATCCAGGACATTTATCATTTTTTAGGGTTTAAAGGCCAAAAATTAAGTGGCAGCTATTATTGGGTGTGCCATGGAACAGTATCTAGGGTTTTAATTAACTTAGGAAATCGAAAGTTTTTGTTTTTCAGCTCACTACGTTTCGAGTGGATAATGATGATTACATAGGATCCCTGTATGAAAAACTCTACGTTGCTCTTTAAAAAAAAGTTCTAGGCTATTGTTGTTGTATTATTTGTAAAGATATGTTTAATGGAATAGGGACTACAAAGATTTTAAACCCCACTATCCTTGTTGAAACGCCCGGGTATCCAAAGAAAGCGTGCTTCCATATATTTTTAGGTATTGGTTGCACCGATTTTTATTCATATTTCGCAGTTCCCGAAGACTTTTTATCTGTAGCAACTGATGCAGCTGCAGTTTCCAAAGACCATCTAACATCAGCCACACACTGATTACACTGATGCTGTTCCCAACACCATAAAAAATTTGAGTTTTTTAAAAAACTGTTTAATAGCCTAATTTCTTACTCTGGTAACGATATTTATTTTGAGGTCAAGCCAAAGTTCAAGATGAAAGCTAAAAACTTTGTTCTTGCCTGAAATATGCATACATCAGGAAGGGAATGTTGACCTTGTTACCTTGCTGATGTGGTTATTTTTTTTGAAATTTTATATGTTATTTTTGTTATTAAATTTTTAGAAATTTTATTTATGTTAACTTTGGTTATTGTTAAATATTTGAAATTTTATATATGTTATTATTGTTATTGTTAATTTTTTTCAAATTTTATATATGTTGTTTTTTTATAAGTATATAAATATCGTTACCTTATAAATTATTGCAAATAACTAGGCTAATTAATTCTATTTTAATTAATTTTAATTCCATGCAAAATTGAAAATACGATCTACATGGACTGATAAGACCAAACTCATTTGCTCACTGCTGGCTGTCATAATCTATGAATGTAAATTAATATTGTAATTTTTCCTCTCCCGCGCGCGCCATGTTAGGCGCATGGGAGCCTGTAATTAATATAATAATTTGCTTGAATAAAATGATTATGACTTTGACTTTGAACATCATTACAACAATTAAATAAAACTTTTGATGATTCGATGACTTAAAAAAGATTTTCTTAACTTCATTATGAAAATCATAGCCCAACGGGTAGCAAGAAAAAAACACCACCTATTTGTAAAAAACGAGGTGAACACGCTATTTATTAAAGTAATAAAATTGTCTCATTTTATGTTACATATCGCGCTTTCCAAGAAAAGGAAGTAAACAGCACTATCGGGCTTGTATTATGCAAAGGTGCTCTCAACATTTCCCCGGGGCCCGGAGCTACGACAGGTAAAGCCGAGGTCGCCATTTAAACTTTTCACATTTCATAATTATGTTTTCTTTCATTTATGTGGGAAAGAGAATATTTTCCCGAAAATCAGAGAACGCGGTTTCATGTAAAGTGGGTTGCGATTGGATTTATTAAATAACTTTTACGACGTGAAGACTGTATTGCTCACTTTATTTATTTTGTCTAAACCTAAATACGGACAAGGTCTAGGCAGTAATTGTCGGTAAAATTACCAATCCCTGCAAACATAAAACTCACAGTTGGAAATTTGTTCGGTATTAACAGAATTAATTAAAAGAAACTATGCAAAATTGAGGGATTTTAAAACTATTTCATGCCATTTTTTCACTGATGCTGTTCCCAACAACATTACAAAAATAAGATAACATTTTTGATGATTCGATGACTTCAACAAGAACAAGATTTTCTAAACTTCATTAAGAAAACCTTAGAATTACTTATTGATTTTCCACTCTTGTTTTAACTATTTAAAACCACACGACCAAGAAAGTAGATAGTAAATCTAAAATGTAACTTATAATACTTGAATTGCAATATGAAGCGTTCCTAAAGATGTTTAACTAACTGAGCAACAAAGTTAAAATGTTGAAAGACATGGAATACAATTGCATGGTTTTTATTAAATTTATAACTATCGTATCTCCTGAGTTTATGTTAAATTCTTGTTATACTAGAAAGGCTGCACAAAATTTGTCGGATGTTACGTATACAACCGATCTCATGTCGACGTACGAGTAAAACGATGTAATTGCCAAGGTACGAGATGTATCAAGACTGAAGCTGATAGGAGATTTCTAAAGCTACCATGAGTAAAGTTCAAATTTAAGACTTTTTATTTTTTTAGTTATGAGCAATACTTAAATATGAATTAAGAATAAATAATTCGCGTGCGGGTCAAGATGACTTGTTGGCATGACTGGACAACACATTGTATTCCATGTGGAATTAATTCGTGCGTTATCGCTTTGTTGGGTACAAGTGTTTGTCAGGCAACCAACAGACTCCTAACTCTATGTGCATCGGATGCAGCTAGGAGACCGACATGGGCCCAAAGTGGTGGAACTTCCAGAAAAACTGCAAAAGGCAAACACGAAATAACATCAGTTTAAGTTATCAAGAAATAAAATTTACTTTGACTTTGACTTTGACGAAGAATTTCAAAAACGACGTGAAGAAAATGTTACCGTTTAGTTTTTTGTTCACAGGAGAAAACTTCCTAAAAATAAAAGAATTTTTAAAATATTTAAAACTTGTAATTTTGTTTGTCGGTGTTGCAGTTTTCAAAGGATTCGTAATTAAAGAATATTTTGTAATTACAAGTTAAATAATAATACTTAAAAAATAAAGGAGATTCCGATCATCGACGGCTCTCAGCAACAACTTTGTTATTTTAACTAACGTAAAAAGAATTTTACAAAATTGAAAAACAACCCGTAAGTGGTTTACAATAAATAAAAGGAAGAATTTGTATATTTATAATAATTTTTTTCAAATTTATCAAGTATGTCTCTGAAGAGTTTTAACCCAAATGAGTCGCACCATTAAATATTCATTTGTGTTGATGAAAATGAGAGTCGGTAAAGCATGAATAATTTTGCGGTAGTGAAAATACCATCTGATTTATCAATATTATATTCACCTTTAAGCAATATACGGTTGTTGTATAGAATTTAAATGGCAATAAATTATTTATTCTTGCTTAGGTTTGATCCATGTAAATTATTATATATATTTAAGGTTAGAAAATAAAAGTATAAAACAGTTAGGATTGAGTTTACACAAACTAAATTTAAAATACCAAAATAATAAATAAATAGGTAAGACGCCTCACTTAAAACTATACTGATATTACCTTAAAATGCTGTCGGATAGAAATGATTCAAATAACATGTTGTTGAAATAAACGAGAAAGGTTTAAATTAGGATTCTTGTCTAAATCCGTATTGCGCTTTGTAGGAGGTTTTACATTTAACCGAACATTCATATTATCTATAAATTGTTTAAAGAGATTGATGTCAAGAAAAATGAATATCCTATAAAATTTTCTCTGGGATTTTTAAAATGATTTTGCTGTATAATGTGATTATTTACTCTAACACAAATTTTATTTAAACCATTGATTTAACATATTGATTCAATCCTAATTATTTGATATCATTTATAAACTGATATAACTAGAGTAGTAAAGTAATATAATAGTTATGTGGTAAATAGACATTTGAGAGTAAATTGACAGTATAGTTCTGTAGATTGACTGTCAATCTACAGAACTATACTGTCAATTTACTCTCAAATGTATATTTACCACATAACTATTATATTACTTTACTACTAACTAGTCATATTTTTCCGTCAATAATTAAAAAAAATTAAGAGTTTTCAAATCTATTGCATCCACGCAACAAAGTTAAAAAAAACTGTAGGGGATTAGTAAAATATAGTTTATTTTTTCGTTTTACTAAACGTTTGCAAGATTTGACGTTCGATCATTGTAAATTACCTGCAGTTATTTATTATTTGCGTTACGTTTATTTGCAAATTTGTTATTAGCGAATTTCCCCTATAGGGAAGAAGCTGTTACCGTAGGTCTCATGGTAAGACCTAAGCCTAAAACCATCATAACTTTTCTTTTTGAGGTCTTCAGATGCCAAAAACACCATTCGTTCACTTTCATAAATATATATATATATATCTATATATCTATATATCTATATATATATGTGTCTTTAAGCACGATAACTTGCGCAAAAATGGTCCAATCGGAATGAAATCTGGCATAGACGTGTAAAGTAGTAATTATTCGGACGAGTTCGTAAACCAGCCCGATCGGACCACCGGAAGGGGGGGTAAAGGGGGGTAAACCCCCCCAAAAATGAGTTTTTTGAGATTTTTACATAGAAAAATAAAATTTTTCAAATTTTTATTGGCACCATTGAATTCAGCCCAAAAAAACAAACAATTTAGTATTTTGAATCATGACTCTATGTCCATTGGTTGCCGAGATATTGAAAGTGGTAAACACAGTACGTTGTCCCAATGTTAACCTTATGGGAAATAAGTAAAATTCTATATCTCGCTTATTTCTCAACATATCTTTATAAAACTTGGTAAATGGCTTCTTCTAGTTCAGATCTACTAAATATTGAATTAAAACCACCCAGTTTTAATATACCTGTAGCAGCAAACCTCCATACTCATTCCCCATGTTATTCTTATGGAGCTTACAAAAACATGTCAAATCTCGCTATGTTGTATCGAAATATGTTGTTTTGCACTTGAAATTCGCTGAGTATGCAGGTCTGCTGCAACGGGGGTATTTTTATCGTGTATCCTGGAATTTTAAGTCCAGGGAAATTACTCTAAGAGAAAAACAGGCAAATAATGGTACTTTGCAAACGCGTTTTTGCCAAAAGCACTTTGTAGCCTTCCATCGAAAAAACAACCCTCTTAAAGTAACCATTCATTTTGAAAACGCTCGTAAAAATAAAAAAATGCAAGAAACTATCAATATTTTGATCCTAATAAAAATGGCAGGTGTTTGAAAATTCGAAATGTTAATAACATTTTAAATTAAAACTACTTGCAAGACTCAACCGTACTATTTCAAGGAAAATTATCCGAAAAATTGAAATAATGGTGATTTTTGGTAAAAAAATGTGTGCAAAACATTTTTTTTAGTATTACTGTCAAAGATTAAACAGTCTGGGTCTTTTGGGAAATAAGTCAGAACATAGCATAACAGAAAAACAAAACGGCATCTATTGTATTGTCTCGATGCATTTGGATTACAAATCCAAATGAAAATGCTCATTCTCGTAGAATTACAAGCATAATTCTGATGTGCTAAAATATAATCTAGAAGAAAATGACAAAAGTGTCCCTGTGTCCTCCTCAAATGCCAATATTGAACTTATTGGTTTATGTTACGCTGTGATCAAAAAATTTGTTGAATTGTAGATAAAATTAATCTAGTAATTTGTTTAAACTTTAAGCTGAAATTACACCTACAGGAATAAATTAAACACAAAAAAAGTTGGTGCTCGACGGAAAGTTTCGTAAAATTGAATAAGTAAAGTAGTAAAGTAGTAAGTAAAGTAGAACAGTATTGATTTACGAATAATATGCTTTACGCTTGAATCATTGAACAAGCGTGATTTTAACTTTATTTACCTGCGTGATTCGGAGTAATGATATCCATTTCAAACATTAGTGAATCAAATTAAGCTACGCTTGCTTTAGGGCAACAAGTTCATAGGTCATTCGTTCACTGGTCATCTATTTCATAAACTTTTTACTGTTTTTTTTTTTATATATATAAAATTTGACTTTTTCGATAATGTGGGGAATTTTGTTTTATTCAAAAAGAGGATTGTTTTATAAAACAAATCGTTTCCTTTGACCAATTATACTTATTTTGACCGTTGGAAGTGGTATTACATTTATAGTGGTAGAATAACGTTCAGATGTCTAGAAAATAATTGAATTAAAATGTACAATAATTTAACACTAAACTTTGCAATTATAAGTTGAGTTTATAATCACAACTTACAGAATATTTATCCTTCATAATCATCATGAAGTCGCAGTTCTTGTCTCCAAGACCATATTTCCACAAATGACAGTTCAAAGATTTTTTACCGCGTAATAACCATTAAACGTAAAGTCTAGACAAGACGCTCTGATTAAATTCGTGGTTCCCTCTGATTAACAATGTTCCTGGTTCCTCAAATTATTTCGTTTTATCCAGATTTATTCAGATTTTCCCTGTTGTTACCTTCTTTAACTTCGGTTGTAGATGTTATGGGTTCAATTTCCGACAAGTCCACAACATTTGAGAATCTCGACAGTTTCCTTTGAAAAGCGTTTAAAAATAACTCTTAGAAAACGGTGTTGTCGCTACTACAAACTAACAAACCGTGTTAATGTTTCTGCCACTCTTCAACGTTTAATTTTATTTTCGCCTTTTTCCACTGAAGTATTGGCAGGGAAAGAAGTAATGTAGTATTAACTCGTCAGTCGTGCTGGTCGCCCGGTAGTTTAATATTTACCATAATTTCTTTTCGCCCAGACATCGAAATTTTACTATAAATAAACGATTTCAAAGAATTTGTCCAAGTATGTACACATCGTGTCCGAGTCACTTCCGTGCTGATTACGCGGCCGACACTATCAGGGCCCATTTTTTCCAAATGTAGAATACCAAAACAATTTTTTTCCTAAATTAATACTAATTTTATGACTTTCAAACTAAAAAATCAACAAGAACCAGCAAGTCGATTTGACGCAGCCGTGATAGGGTATCTGCAACTTTAGACAGTTTGAGAAATGTTTTAGACTGTTATTTGATAGTTATCAGCTCTGTCAACTGTGATATTTCATACCAAGATCTCCTTGTTTACATATATTTACTATATTGTTATGTATGTCTTTATATATTATTAACTTTGTTAGCTTTACTATTGTTATTGTATTTATTCACTATCCGCCCTGCAATTACCAATCGATACTAATTTATTGTTTCTAGCTAGTTCAATTGCACTTTTTTTCTTTTTTTAACTTCGTCTTTATCGATATACTGCTTTTTCAAATAATTTCTTGCACTTTTTCAGTCTCCAATGTTTGCTTACCTCATCAGTATTATTTGCTATTGCATTTAACTATTTGCTGGTCATTTACCTATATAAGTTTCATCGTATGTTATAAATTGCTAGTTCGCTATCTCGCGATACAAGTTTTGTTATATACATGTACATGTTATTATTGTATATTAAATATTGTTTTTTTAAATAATGGCTATGCCGTTGGTAGGTAAATAAATAAATAAATAAATTATCCGACTAGCACAGCGTGTTCCAGGTGCTAGATTGTAGGTGCTAGCGGACAGGGGGTGCCAGGGTGCGGTGCAGGACTTACGTAGTGCGGCGCTACGGTCGACACAGGTTGTCCAGACGGAACATCGGCGGAGACTGCGGCCGCGACGCGCCACCCCCGGTATATACGCCACCCCCGCCGCCCCCGCCCCCGCCGCCGCCCCCGCCATCCATCACGATATTGTGATACCCGGGATCGGGTGCTAATTGTGCGGTAACAGCGTCGGCCAATTTGAAAAACAATCCGCGAACTGGGAGCTGGGGACATGGTGGTGAAAATAGCGGTGTAAGTGGGGGTCATCCAGAGGAATCCTTTCTGTCTGAGAGTGTCGGTGGGTTATCATTGCAGGAGTAGTCCAGGCAACGAAAAGGTAGAGGGGTTTTTTAGAACACAATTTTTTACTTTGCAGCTTTGTTGGGTCTAATTAGGAGGTGAACGTATCAAAAGTCCCCGTCCGTAGCCCTTGAGCGGGGGAGGGAAGGGAGTCTGAAGGTACCATTTTTTGGTTTTTCCTAAATATCTTGAAAATTATTACATGTTTGTAATAATTGCTTGAAAAATAACGTCTTTATCAGCTCACCACGGCCTTACTTTAGACCAATTTTTATGATTGAGGTGTCAAATTACTGGAAGTTTTATCAATATTTCCTGAATGCTGTTCATTTTCTTTAAGGTGAAAAAAGCGTTGCCCCATTAGGCATGTACGTTACCCACAAATTTACACCTATTTCTTATGGAAAGGATATTTGTTTAAATATTAATAAAATTGGTGCTTAAATGGTTGGACCAAAATAGATATATTATATACTTTTCTTACGGGAAATTTAATGTTCTTTAACTTTCCACTTTAATAGGTAATACTAAAAGTTGATCGTTTTCAAGATATTTAAGAAAAACCTAACAATGGTACCTTCTGACCGCCCTCTCTCCCACCGCTCAAGGGCTACGGACGGGGACTTTTGATATGTTCACCTCCTAACTAGTCCAAACAAAGCTGCAAAGTCAAAAATTGTGTTCCATGCAATTCCCTCTATACCTTTTTTTCAGCATTCATTGCCTGGACTAGAGATGTTCAATGACCATATTTCAGTGGGCGTCTGCTCCTTTTCAAAAGAAGCAGCTAGTACGTAGCCTCCAGCTGGGACAAAACTGGGCTTGTCCAGTCAGAGGGCACTCCTTACTAACCTCGGCTGAGGCTAATTTTTTACCCTTATGCTAACACACCTTGGATGAAACCGGAAAAGGGTCCAACATTGATGTCACAAGCTTTGGCTTTGGCTGAAGATCCTTCTTAAGGGGGGAAGGTAACATTTTAAGTTGATTATTATTTATTACCTTGAATATAAAGAAGTTATGGACGGAAGTGATGTAGGAAAAGATGAAGTATTAGGTCTAAAATCTACCCTCTCTCTGCTTCCAACACAAGGAGGTTTTAGTCTGCACTTGATGTACCGCTGTAATGCTTTAATTGATGAAAAAGCCGTTCTTTGAACGACAATTTCAGTTTCTGTTGTAGCCTATAGACATCTATATTTATTCAAATTGTTTCACTTTTTCAGGTAGCCTAAGATGCCCAGTAGTAGTAATGATGCTTGCGATGCGAGTTTCGGGTTAATTACAACCCATCCTCAGTCGCGTTGTTGCACAGGTTAAAATTGCCCACTTAGTGGTTGTGAGTACATAAACAAAAACACGAACACGGTAGACGATGATGTTTACAGAACGGTAAATTGCACAGTACATCATAATTTGACATTGTCACACACATATCACTCGACAATGATAACTTTGGAAGATGACTTTTATAACCGGTAACACACAAGATCGTAGGTGTTTGTTTAATGTTCTGTGACAACCAATTTAGAAAAACCACTTATAGGAAAATGATTTTTGCCTTAATAGGTATATCATACCCAAAAACACAAAGTGTTGAAGGGTCGCCAAGCCCTAAAAATATGTGATATCAAAGTGCATACCAAGTCAATTTAATTTCCTGTAGTCCAACAATGTTCATTAGAATACATAATTAAATTTGTTTGAATGCTATTGTTCTGAATACTGATTATAATTCTTCTACATGTACTTGGCCAGCAGCTTAACAGACACTAAATTAGTTATACGTTTGTATTTTCCAAAGTGACCTACATAGAAGACTTTTAACATAAATATATAAATTCATAAGCTGCTGGCCAAGTACATGTAGAAGAATTATAATCAGTATTCAGAACAATAGCATTCAAACAAATTTAATTATGTATTCTAATGAACATTGTTGGGCTACAGGAAATTAAATTGACTTGGTATGCACTTTGATATCACATATTTTTAGGGCTTGGCGACCCTTCAACACTTTGTGTTTTTGGGTATGATATCACTGTTTTTTAATAGATAAATATAGTAAAATATAACATTTAAAGTAAATCTTTATATAAATAAAATAAATAAATATTTAATATAGACAGTATATAGTTTGAATGCAATAACCGATGTATTCTAGTTGTTCTCACAGATGTTTTAGGCGGTCTTTTAAAAATAATATTACGTAAACATTCTTTGCGCCATATAGTCACTTCTTGATATTTAGGTACAAATAAGATTTAGAAAGATTTGGCAAGTCGTAGAAAGATGGGAGTGGGCCAGTGGGCTCAAATTAAAGGTACCTCTACCGTGATGGCGGGAAAGATACTGAAATTGCTTGAAATTTTCCAAAAAACAAGAAATAACGTAAAATATCTGCACTGGGATCTAAAAAAGACAGCTTTGTTTACATAAAACATGTGATGCTGAAATTTGATTGAAAACCATGAGCTATATCTAACAAATAGTAGATTTAAGAGCCAGTTTGCTATGAGGGTATTTCGTCCTTGGCGTATCCTATCCTATACTCTTATATGAGTAATGTTATTGAGCTTGTATGCTTGTTTGCTTGCTTGTACAATTATTTTAAAAACGGCTCCGATAATTTCCTTCAAAGTCTGTAAATAAGTAATTTATGACTCAAAAACGTCTTTTATGCAGATTACTTGGCCAGAGAAAATCTAATAACGCAATAAATAGAATTTTAAAGTTGTAAAATTCTAACATTGGCCTTATGGGTTGCCGTGATAGCAACGAAAATAAACAAGGAAAGTGTAAACAAACGAAGTAATCATAACAGCTGTTTGGTATCTACAGCCATCAAGGGAAAATACAGCAAATGGGATGAAGAGTCCATGGAGCAATAAAAAAGGTTTATATTTATCAGTTTTATGACGTCAAAATATTTTATAGTAACTGGATGAACTGGTAAATATGAAATAACACCGAGCAAGGCGCGGTCCACCAGGTACTATCATTGATTATATATTGTCAATGGTACTATACATTAACTGAGGATCGTTTGAATTTCTTCTTATTAGGGGCGTTTAGTCCCTTCAAGCCACTAGTGAAATATAATAACCACATTTTGTAGTTTCTCCTAAATTTAATATAGCATGTTTCACTTTGAATGTGTTTACAATTATTTTAATTTCTGTATTTTTAAGCCCTGGTATGAGAAGATTTGTAATTTTCATGTTGAATGAATTCCGAAGTTGTAATTGAAAAATCAAATAGTTACTTTTGCTTGAAATTATTGTTTTAGCGAATTTCCTTAGAAATAAGCTATTACCGTCGTTTTAACAGAACAGAATGGACAAAAAATATCCGTTCAGGGTAACCTCAGCAATCATATTAATATTTATATTATTTGTCAGCTTTTTACGTGTACTTTCTGGATATGAAGTGAGTTTATTGTTAAAACGCATTTTTACCAGCAAAACATCACGATTTGTTTCAAAATTTAACATGAGCTTATATGGGAAATAGAATTTTCATTTTTTGAGTGTCTGTAAGCACGATAACTCTCGTAAATATCCTCCGATCGCAACAAAATTTGGTACAGACATGTAAAACTAGATTGTCTTGGACGAGTTCGTAAACCAGCCAGATCGACATATCCTAAGTGGGGTAAAGGCTCGATTTTACCCCCCAAAAATGGGTTTTTTGAGTTTTTCCAATTATTGTTTGCACCATTGGATTTAGCTCGAAAAAACAAACAATTTGGTATTTTAAATCATTCCTCTAAGTCCATAGGTCTCATTTTCCCCCTGTTTTTATAGTAATAGGGCAGCAGAATGTTGGCTTAGTCAATTTCCCATTTACTCTCTACTGAGGTATTCAAGGAATCGCTTTGAGTAATTTCTCAGTTTATAAATTTATTGAATAGAATTTTGGTTCTTAAACAATTTTATGTTAATATAATTTAAAAAATAAACATTCTTGCCTACTTCATTATATGAAATTTTTGTGTTTTGTCATCTAAGTCATTTACCAATATTTTTTAGAAAGGGTTTGTAAAACAAGCTATAATAGCTATAATTTTAATATATAAATATATCACTTGTTTATTTTTCTTTTTTTAATAGCCTAATGGATTAATTACTGGATATTTTGTAATTGGAAATTCGCTGAGTATGCAGGTTTGCTGCGACGTGGGTATTTTGTAAGTAGTTGCGGTTGCAACAATAGGTACACTTTGAGTCCACAATTGGTTGCCATTTTTCACACTGACGGATGAATAATTCTTCAAATTTGCTTTTTTAGTGTTGTGAGGAATTGAAATTGGAAAAATAAAGTTACTCGCATTTACATACACATTGTGGTTGCAGTTTGAACATGTTGTCGTAATTTTTAGCATATATTTTAAATGAAATTCAAGGGGTTGATACAATGTTATTAGTTGAATGAAAAATTCAGCACAATCTTGTTGTTCGATTGCGTTAAAAGGAGGTCCGAACTGATTTCTGATATTTATTGGACTTAAAATTTGGTCGTTTTTTGGTGGGATATGGCTAATTTAATCATAGGGGAATCAATGGCATAGTTTGTTATGGAGGTTGTGATAAGTTGGCAGTTTAAAATACACTGTATTTTTGCATTTGCATAGTACGATAGATTATCAGAATTTTAAAAACCAAATAAATATTATTTACCAGATGCTGGATCGCATAGGATATAAACAAGGCCGCACTAGTGTGGCTATGATAAGGCGCTGTAGTATACAGCCAATGGAATTGAAATTAATTAACTTGAAACAGCTGTTTATGTGTTTAACCTATAAGTACAATATTCAATGAAACTCTAGATGCAAACGGTACTTAACCCTTGGCTGTTTGGGTATTCTTAGGACCAGGATTAGTAGTTACAATGGACATGCATTGCAGATATTCAGCCTAATATGCATGCAACCGAAAGGTTGTGGTATTAACACAAAACAAATTGCTATTATTTATTGGCGAGATTTAACCCTGGGTGCTGGGGATCGATGTTCCTCGCTCTACCACCAGTGGACATACTTTGTGACAAAATCATGAACCCCCAAACTTTGGATAATTCTTGAATTAGGATTTTCTTATGATAGACCTTATAAAACATTCGGCGCTATGACTATAATCTTTGACTTTTTCCAGTTTGTGAATAAACTCATCTTTAAATATAAAATGTTTAAGAGTTGAATTGCCGTTTTCTACCTTTGTAAGATTAGGCCTACTTGCGTCTGCAACCAAACTTCGTATTTATACGTGATAGAAGTCATTAATTATAGTTAATGTATGAATCTGTACTTTTTTACCTGACAAATTTTCCGCAAACAGCTGATATTGCTTCTGTTCAAACAAGGAGATTAGAATATTTACTGGAGGTACTGTGACGATGACTTTGTTGATGAAAACCGGCCCTTTCATTTTGGCAGACTTTAGTAATTTAGTAATGAAATACCATTCTTTGACATAAATTTAAAACGATTCGAATCTTGAACATGATTTTAGGTTGGGTAAAACGGAAACAGACTATATAAGACACACATTCATTATAATTTATATAGGTATTTTGTAAAACTATATAAATAGGTTTCATTGGTACAGAACCCTGAAATAATAGTTGAAAAAATAAACCTATCACAATATAAAGAAATAATAAATTAAACAAATCAAGCGTATCTCCTGTCCTACCGTCCTCTCCAATACGCTTAAAACTTACCAGCTGATCAAAGTTTTTCTGACGAAATAGTTTCTTCGTGGACTAAGCTTGTTTACATTTGAAATGTCAACGAAGATTTGAAATGAAAATTTAAAAAGTTACTAGTTTTGATATCTAGTGCTTTCAAACTTTGTTTAGACTATCAAAAGGCACTACTACGAGAAAAAATAAGAGTGAGTGTGAAGTTTCATTCAATTCTGATGAGAAATAAAGTCGCTAGGCTTTCTGAACAAATCGAGGTGGAGAATTCGTTCAAAAGTGCAAAACCGGTAACTTTTTTGGTGACTTTTAACGTTTATTATTAACTTAATAGAAGTATTTAAAACAAACTGTCGTGTTTTTTGAAGTTTTTTTGGCCAGTTTATTATGTTGAAGCGAAGTTATATTAAATCAAGGCTCTAATTTTCTTTTTTGAAAAGTGAAAAATCGGCTCCTAATCTGCGCTGTTAATATAGTCACTCACGTCGTTCATTCGTCGTCTGCTGGTGGACTTGGCGACGAGACACGACCGTCCGCTAGATAAAAAAAACTTTATTCCTCTGATAGAAAAATTATAAAAAATACAAAATATTTGCCGAAAAAACGTCAATCCCTCCGCAGTATAAGGTGAATAAGTATCCAATGATTTAAAGTTTTGTGATAATTTTATGTAAAAGCTTGTATGCAATTTTTTAATACTTTATTCATAAAATAAATCAGCAAAATACTAACAGTGATTACACAACAAACAGGGAAACACTTTCACCAGAATTTCGGGCTTGAAAATATACTTTTACTTAAAAATATCGGTCTATAAGCAAGGAGTAAAGATTTAAAAACAAATGGATAAATACTGTGAAAATCAACTTATATTTGCGCACAAATTCCCGGAAACCCTTTAAATATTTTAAATATAGCGGTTTATTTATCTACAACTTTAAGCCCGAATTGTCTGTTTTTATTATCAGAGATTACACACAAGAATTATCAGGTAGTTTTCATTACAAGAAGCAAAAGTAGTTTTGGTGCGCGATTATGTTTCACGATTAAGCATAAAAAGACGCATTTGCTCCGGAGTCATGATCAACGCCTTTCATCATTTTGAGGAACGAAGATTTTAATCGTTGAAATTTTTAGCTTAAATTGATCCTTTGCGGTACAACGTAATTTATAGTCATACATTTCTGTTTCTTACAATAAAATTTGAATATCGCCGAACGTCGCATTTAGCCTATTCAAATTAATTATATAACAACAATTTTTAAGGATACCGCACTCAACCTCAACCTAATTTGAGGAAATCGCAGCGGATTTTAAAATATTATTTTATTTTTAAAAGTGAGATTTCACGCACTGTTTTCAGAATATAAAACGGTTGCTTTCACAGATGTCTAGTGTGTGATTTCACTATTTTTTTTTTAAGTATGATAAACACGATTATATCCATCGTTTAAAACTTAATATCCTGCGACACGGCGCCGCCGCGATATTATGTCCTTCTGTGGGGAGCCACACCAATATCCGCAGGGGACAAAGATCAAACAGGACGACTCAGACACTGAGGTACAATATCTGATACAATATCTTGCCTTTAGAGGAATTTATTTCTAAGCGCCTTGTTCTAGTTAATTTCGAAATTGATCAACATCAAAAATAAAAACTGTGTAATCACTAAATCCTCTCCTTTAAATATAAGATCGTAATAGATAACAAGTAAAAGTAAATCGCACAGAATGTTCAACTTGTATAAAAAACTATGCACTTAGACCAAAAGAAATAGGAATTAATAATGAACTGAAATTCAAATAGACACGGAAATTTCCTTAACATTCTTGTCGCACTTAGTCCTACAACAGTAAAGATTTGATGAAATGTGTGCGTGAAAATAGTAGTCGCCCATTTTTATCACTGATAAAAAGTTCTCTGGTTCTGAAATCCATGCGATTGTTGAACAGAAATGTAATGTTATGTAGTTCTGAAAATTAAAGTATTTTAAATTAGATTTAATTTAACGTTGTCCTGATTCAATAGGTTTCCATTATTTCCAATTTCTTGGGTCCATAACGCAGATTACGATAATAAATGAACTCTTTTCGTCCGAGTCGGTAATGGAGTCTGCCATTAGTCGATATAATTCTCATTATGATATCGACTATAATATAATCAATTACAATCTTAATGAATTGAAAAAAGTTTTTACAAGCAAAATCTAAACTGTCCACTGAACAATACTATATCGGTTTAAAAAATCAGACACTTGGTATATTTAAGTTTTATTGCAATTATTAAAATAGTTCTCAGCAGTTGATAAACCAAAGTAATTACTTATTTTACTCCTCCCCCCTATATACTTATGTAATCAAATCTGGTCACCTCAGATTATGTTTGGAAACATTATCTATTTCGTATTAATGCTTCCCATACACAGTAATGCTTACAATCTCTAAATAATCAAAGATAAAAACATATTTAACAAAAATATAGCATGTTTAGTTGTTAACTGATGAGGGTTGTAATTTGGCAAAATTAGCGGTGCTCTGGAGCGACTGGTGGAGAATCATCACAGAGACCCCGAGCTAGAATCACATTATATTGCCGTAGATAAGAATGCTCCGAAGCATGAAAATCGGCTACAATACAAGATGAATTGGTGGTCCCGTAAATAGCGATTTATCTAGTGACACTACTTAAATTAAATGTTTACTTCCAGCAGTGAATTCTGAACTAAAACACAATTGAAGGAAAAGCAAGGTAAGTGATGACGGGTTTAAATAGAAACAGCTGATTTTGTTCTATTCATCTTGTCTACAATAATATAGTAACATAATGAATTGATTATTTTGTTACCACTTTTCATTTTTTTCATGTGGTTCCTCAAATAACATAGAACAGATATTTGGGTGTTAAGGGTGGTAAAGAGGTTTTGTAAAAGGGATGGGAATCAGCACTAAAAGGTAACAAAAACGATATCCGATGAAAATCTAAAAATTTGTTTTAAAACTAATATTCCTTGTCTATAATACAATTATAGAGGGCTCATGGTGAGGGCATCCCCCCCTCACCATGAGCTCCGCGGGTTAAATTGTCAAAAAAAGTTGATTGCATAAAAACTGTTCACAAAAAACTTTTACTAAACTACGACATGCAAAATAGAGTTAATTGATGGTAAATAAAATAACGTTATTAATCACTAGGATTTTTTTACAATTCTGATATAGTGTTCTTAAAACCGCTTACGAAAGATTCTCCGGAAGAATATTTCCCCGTGCTTCTAAGCAAAGTTATTCAGAATTCCTGTAATAATTAACACGATGAATCAAAGTAATAGTATGTAATTCGTTAATCCTTAAAATAATATTTCTTAGTGTTAACTATACCTAAAATTACTAATTAGACCTGTGTTCAGAGGAAGTGGGATGACATATTGTAAAAAAAAGGCTTTAATTCTCGTTTCGGATCAATATTTCTTTTTTATAACGGCCGTTCCTGAAACATTTCAAAATCCTGAAGTGTTAAGTTTTGTTTTTGCTTTGTCAATCAAGTATACAATAGTTATTTATTTGTTATGTAAAGATTTTAACATTTAATTCTCTGATGATTCAACACCACTTTTCAGCTATTTGGGCGTCAAATTCAAATTTGCGAAAATATTACCTAACGAGACAATTGTTTCACGGAGTGTCAAGTACCTACGTTAAACGGCAAAAACGCGGTCATTTTTAATTTTCAAAGCTTAATATCACAAAACGTATACATAATCTTGATAATCCTCTACAGGTGTATTGTCAATGCCTAAACCCTAAATAATAAATTTTATCAAAAAACTTCAAGGTAAATGATTTTCCGAAACAAAAATGTAAATGATTAGGACTGCAACAGTAAAACAAATAGTATATTTCGCAACAAGGGCCGAAAATGAGGTTTTGCAGGCTCGAGATCGTGTTTCAAATTCGAGACGAAGTCGAGAATTTGGAACGATCGAGAGCTGTAAAGCCCTTTCGGCCGAGGTGCGAACGCTATTTTTCACCACACTACACAATGAAATATACCCTAAATAATTAAAAAACTGATTATTATTTGACTCACTTGAAAACAAAACTTGAAGATTATGGGCGACGATCCAACTTCTTTATCATGATTCAAACAAACACAGCTATGAAAATCATATGATCGCAACCATCCTGTCTTTGGAACCTATTGAATGTCGTTTAATTATGTGATGTTCTGACATTGGTTCAAACAAATAAACGATCAGCTGACTTTCGGCCCTAGGGCCCCAAACGTTTTCGGTCCTGTGGCGGCAAACGGTGTGTTTCGGTCCCCGTTTGACGTTTGTAAAACACGTGATTTCGTCTTAGCATGGTGATAACTTATTGTCTGGCGTTAAAAAGGCCTTAATTTGTATAAGGGGTCAAAGAAGAATGGTAAGTTTTTAAACAGATAATAAAAAAATGGGAAAAGTTTACTTATTGTCGATACTCGTAATGGTGAGTTAGAATGCGTGGCGGGCGGCGATCTGCGCCATTGTCCGTCGCATCCCGCAGTTGATGGTCATCCGTTGAGTGGCGAAGTGTGTAGTCTTTGTCCGCCGAGACGTTCCTTTTCATCGCCGGAGAAATATGCCGGGTCTTTTCGTTATATATCCGCATTTACAAACGATTCTCCATTGACTGAGGACTAATCGGGATAGAACTAATACTGCGAAATAATACAGGGTGTTCATTAAAGCTGGTCACAAACTTCGCGGGCTGATAGTACTCATCAAAACTAAGAAAAAAGTTCTTGTACACATGGGTCCTAAAATGCTCGGTTATCCGTCTGTCGGTCTGTATGTGTTTTTAACATGATTTTGCATTAACTTTGGAACTCCTGAAGATATCAACTTCAAACTTGGTACGTATATGCTGATTATTAGGACCTATTTTGATGCGGAGTATCAACCTTCTACTTTGTACCATTTCAAAATGGCGACCATTTTTACATTTTAAAACTTAATATCTTAAAAACCGTAAATGTTACAAAAATCTTACAAGAAAAAAAATAGCTGCGCAATTTTATTTCCTACAAGACCGTAGAAAGATTATTAAGATCGAACTACATTTAATGGAGTTATTGCACTTTCTTCAACAGAATACATGCTTGTTTATGGTAGTTATTGCAAATTTGCTTTAATTCTGATGGAAATATTGCAATAACTCCGTTAATTGTGGTTCGATTTTAGTAATCTTTCCATGGTTTTGTAGGAAATAAAATTGTACAACTTTTTTGTTCCTTGTAAGATTTTCATAAAATTTAAGGTTTTTTAAGATATTAAGTTTTAAAATATAAAAATGATCGCCATTTTGAAATGGTACAAAGTAGAAACTTGATAATCCGCACAAACATAGGTCCTAATAGTCAGCATATACGTACCAAGTTTGAAGTTGATATCTTCAGGAGTTCCAAAGTTATGCAAAATCATGTTAAAAACACATACAGACCGACAGACGGATAACCGAGCATTTTAGGACCCATGTTTACAAGAACTTTTTTCTTAGTTTTGATGAGTACTATCAGCCCGCGAAGTTTATGACCAACTTTAATGAACACCCTGTATATTTACTCATTATAATCTAACCTAACCTAACCTTACCTATACTACAACAGCCGGCGCTCAATGAGGACACGACAACGCGAGTGACGCATGCAGAGGCCTGTTTGCGATAATCCTTATCTGATCTGAACAAAAACTGGAAACCCCTTCGCTTAGATGTCATGAGCTAGTTATAAATAGTTATTTGGAAATTCCCGATTAATCCACAATTTATAGAAAATAGCCCGTAAATGCGGGGATATACGGTAACAAAAAAGACCCAATATGCCTCTTCGACTATCTTTGTAGCAGGCTACAGGCTTCATAAAACTAAATTCCAGGATGATTTCAGGACATTTACAGGAAAATATCGTGAATGAATAATATTTCAGAGGACAAGATAACGATTGTCCAGGACACTCAAGCATGCTTATACAGGGTGTTTTTTTAACGCAACCCATTTTTAAGATTGAATAATGCACATATACAAATAAAATGAGTATTACTTTGTTAATCTTTACATTTTATACAGCCTATTATTTAAGTTTGATCACATTTAGTTTAATTTATGTGTTCAAACAATCCGCCATTGGCATTTGTACAAAGTTGTGATCTCTCCATCAAATTCCAGAACACGTGTTGCGAGGTACGTCTTTGAATTTCTTGTATTAAATTTATTGTGTTTGTTTTGAGGTGCTGAATATCCTGTGAATTGTTTTCGAAGGCCTTACTTTTTATGTATCCCCAAAGAAAATAATATAGTGGGGTTAAATCCGGGGACCTGGGGGGGGAATAATCCTTCCCTGATAGAATAAAGTTTTGGGTTGCGTTAAAAAACTCCTTGTATAACCAAGAGGACTTTTTTGTGTTTCACAAATTCATTAATATGCACATAAAATTAGGCCTATATAATTTTAGATTTTTAATAGCGTACATCCAACAAAAAGGTAGGATGGAAACAAGACTTCAGTAGAGACCAACAGAACTGAAACACCCACACTGAACTTTTTTTTTGTTAAAAGGAAAGGCGGCAGTTTTTTGTTCTTAAAAGAGGGTGGCGGCCTTTTTTATCTTGCATTTGCCCCCCCCCCCCACATGGGCCTCAGGCCTGTGCCTAGAACTTATCCAGCAAAGCAAGGAGTGAGCCGGTATAATACAAGGGTGAACAGCACGGCTAAAAGTTTGCAACATAATCGTGGAACGCGACTTGTCGGTCCTTGCTCTGATCAGGGTTCCCAGATTTTAAAATCCCATTATCGTACGCCAGCTGCTAAAATTATCGTATTTCTTGCAAAATTATCGGACGAAGTTATAAATACGGTTTAATCATATAAAAGTAAACAATCTCTATGGTAAAATGAAATATTAAAGCATATTTTCTGTTCTTTTATGTAATATGCACGAATTTAAAAACGAAATGCAATACACTGGCAAGAATGCAGTAAAATAAAATTATGTTTGATTACAAAGCAAGCAATGAAATTGAATAGGCATTTTCAAAGTTCAAACATAAAATCTCATTATGTCTTATCTCATTTTGACAAATTCGTAAATAAATCACTATTTTATACATTTGTGCATCAAGTTAACGTTTTTTCTTTAGTATTCATCTATAGTTTAACACAGCATTATTTAATCCTCAAAGAAAAATAAATGCCTTTTTCCTCATTATCGTACGGGGAGGCAGCACTATTTAGGTTGAAGTTGAAGTTCTGAACTCATTGTATAAAAATAAATGAAAGACTAATTATAAACCCAAATTCTCTTAAAATACAAATTTCACCTTAAAACGTACTAAACACATAAACGAACAATCCATCACCCGCTCGCTGCATAGGCCTAAATATTCCATCTGTAGTAACAGACAACAGAAAAGACGAGACTACGCAAAAAAGATTTTGTTAAATTACAATGCCAAATAGCTGGTCTGTAGAAATAAGCATTGTTTTCATTTCAAATCTTATTTTCTTTTAAGCAGATGCACCTAATCAAAATTCTCGTATATTTTCGCGTACAATAGGAAGTACTATCGTACAATCCAGAGAAATTATCGTACATCTGGGGACCCTGCCTCGATCAACACAATGTTGGCTTATCCCGTCACACTCGACTTGAAAGCTGAACTGCACTAAGACGCGAACCTTTTTCGATTCATAAAACTCACATTTGATTAAGTGTAGATGGCGAAAAAGGTCAGATAAATATTTTGAAGATAAAACTAAGCAATGAATCACCAAACTTGTTATGAGATTATAAATCATATGAAGAATTAACAAGTTATAACTAAACAAACACCCTTTTAACCTGTATTCAAGTTTCACTAAAACTAATTTTCGTAATACAATAACAAATCTGCTTAAAATTAACTGTAACTTAGAGCTACCTTGGAAGAGCAAGGGTTGTCGAAATTCGCAGATTACACGTTTATCAAGTTTTATGTTTCTGCATCGCTCGCTTTTCTCCATAGTTCTTTATCCATTATTTCATTAAAAGTTAATTACCAAGGAAAGGATATCCGCTTAAGAGTGTAATCTCAAGTGCGGAACATTATCCTTTACCTCGGCCGGAGTGTGAGCGCGCTCGCACTGAAGCGAGGGCCCGCTTCATGATTTACACGCTGAATTATAATTTATATTAAATATTTAGTAAGGTTAAAACTAATCTGTATCGATTGAAAGTATTAGTGGTGGAGCCGACTCACTCCTCGAAAGCTGCTGTTAACCTGGGCATTTCTGTATTTTTTTGTTTTGTTTTTTGTTAGAGGTCAACATCAGTCTATACACAAAGTTACCTTAGTGTTAAATTTAAGCAGGACAACTCACATGGTTTTCTTATTTTGCAAATGGTTCGGTTATGGTTTTGGTTGGTTATGGATAGTCCTTGAAAGAAAACTATTTTTTAACCAACCATGGCGCCTGAAGAATCAGTCTAGGAGCTTCAGACTGAGATCTTAGGATTTTGTTCAGATTCGATCCCTTAAATTTTTATCATAGTCAGATTCTGTAAGGCCTTCATTAGTTTGGAAATGACTTTGTAATGCAGAAATGGTTTCCTGATGACGATTTTTATGCATTAGCCAAGAAATATTTCAAAACATCGAACTAAGGGAAAGTCGCTTGTTTTAAATATTGATTTTCCAAGTAATTTTTCTTAGAATCATTCCCGAGTCATTATGAGTTGCTCTTTGGGATTTGAACATTATTTACCTTGATTTACCATTATTTACCTTAATTTTTTAATCTAGAGGTACAGTCAAAAAGTTCCCGGAATGAATTTTTGTAGACATTTAGCGCGATCGCCAGAAGGAAATTCAACTTGCATTAGTTGGTACGACTCCTGGGGAGGGCATATCGGTAATGTGGGTATAGCTAACTTGCCGTAGTGCAGCATTGGAAAGCGCTTTTTGTGTACCTGCATGTCCAAAATGTCGGATTTTTCTGTTAAGTGAATACCCCAGCTGTTAAGCTATACCCCAGCTAACTTTCCGTAGTGCAGCACTAGAAAGCCCTTTTCGTGTTCCTGCAAGTCTACATTGTCGAATTTTGAAAAATGGTATTTCATGACCAGCGCGCGAACATTAAGTTCTGTATTTAACTTAAAAATCACATAGTGAGACTCTTGAGTTGTTAATTCAAGCTAATGTGGAAGAGGCGATGAAGAAAAGTCAAGTTTAGGAGTGTCACAAACGGTTCCGTGAAGGCCGTGAAAGCATTGAGGATGACCCTCGTAGTGGACGACCTTCAAACATCAGTTAATGACGAAAACATTGAGCGAGTACGACAAGTTGTGCATGAAACTCGGAAATTAACAATCGATGAAATTGCATTTCAGGTAAATTTATCACATGGAAGTGTTTCTTTATGATCATTTGAACATGCATCGAATTTGTTCACTTAACAGAAAAATCCGACATTTTGGACATGCAGGTACACAAAAAGCGCTTTCCAATGCTGCACTACGGCAAGTTAGCTATACCCACATTACCGATATGCCCTCCCCAGGAGTCGTACCGACTACTGCAAGGCGAATTTCCCGCTGGCGATCGCGCTAAAAGTCTACAAAAGTTCATTCCGGGAACTTTTTGACTGTACCTCGTATGTCTGTATCAAAGTAGAGGGTAATCTTAGCCAGACTAGGTCATTTGCGAAGCTATCACTGGACTGTAATGGGAAACTAAAGCAGAATTGTCATCAGCGAATGTCGCTATGGACACAGAGACAAAGTGTAAACACCGTGACGATTACAAACATTGACCTGACAGATAATCCATGATACGAGTGAATACTCAAGGTAATTTTTCGAACGTAAATATATACTCGAGTCAAGATAAATAAGTAAACTCTTTACTACACGAAGGAATATATTGGAAAATTAGTGATATCACAAATGTACGGGTTTATAGATTGATTGTAAACAAACCTGAACTCCCATTTACTAAATGTTTGTTAACTGTAGAATTTCCTATTAACATATATATTTTAAGGATTCGTATTTTTTTATGAATTGATGACGTATCTATTCTATGTTGTGTACGCACTGGCACAGAACTTATCTCAAGCCCGCCTCAAAATAATCTAGTTTCCCAGAAACCAAAAAATAAATGAAAATTGTTCAGTGGAGTGCGGGGTAAAAGTTAAGAATACATATGAAATATCTCCAAAAAATAAAGCAACGTTGAATCAAAAATTTTCATTGACACAATAACAATGTAACCTAATTTATAATTTATAATCTGGATCAAGATAAAAATTAAATCGATTTCGTTCTCCAGCAAAATTTACATTTCATGCAATAATGTAGCAAGAATTTGTGGATTTGTGCAATTAACGACTAGAAAATTAAAATATTATACTTAATGCAAATGCCCCTCCTTCAAGTAACGACTTCACCATTAGAGGTAATCAATTTCTTGACCTACTTTGTGTGTTACAAGTACATCAGTTTTTTCTTCATGTGTTCTTGATTGATAATATCAAGTAGCAACTAGGCATTTTCATTTTCTGAGTGTTATATTCTTGCTATATGATTGCATAAAATATAAATTATGCCAGAAAAGGAATCGTTTTATTTTTTTTAAATTCCACATGCCCATTATTGATCCAGAATAAAAGATCAGTACATTACTAGGCTAACTATATTTAATACAAACAATTGATTTTAAAAATGTTCAGAAGACGGTTGATTATTGGCAACTAAAAATTAGGCTTTGATATTGGAGCAAGGAACGGCGAGAGTCTCACTCCAGGCATTGCCACTAATGGATTATCCGGCAATCCAGTTTTTGTCCGGAGAAACAATTATAACAATTATTGTCTTTTTTGTTAGGATATGTCTTCAATAGTTTATTCCGCAACAAGGGCCGAAAGTGAGGTTTTGCAAAACCCTTCGAACGCTATTTTTCACCACACTAAACAATGAAATATACCCTGTATAGCATTAAAATCTGATTATTTATTTGACACCCTTGAAAAAAAAACTGAGGTTATGAGCGACGATACAACATCTTTGTTAGTTCAAACAAACACAGCTATGTGAATGCCGTATAAATAAGCGATTTTCTTACGTTGTTTCAAGCAATTAAGCGATCAGCGGATCGTTTCGGCCCTCTGGCGCAGAAGAGCTGGTTTCGGTCACCAAATGACGTTTGTAAAACAGTTTCACCACACTAACACTAGACGTAATTAGTGTGGTGAAAAATACATTTGTAACCAACTTGTTGCTGATTTGTTCAACTGATAATGACTTGTACAAATTGATACATTTGTTGTACAACTGACCAGCAGTTGTTACCGGCAATGTGTGGTCATAATAATATTAATTTAAGATTACAAACGACAAACTACAGTAGCTTATGATTCAAAATGAATCATATTTTTGTTTTATTTTTTTCCTCATTGTCAAAATATGGCGGCTTGGAATTTATCCACGAAGCCACGAGGTTCTCTGTTGCTCATTCCATTCCTTGATAGTCAGTAATCGGCAGGGAGGAGGCTGGCTGTGGGTTGGCAATCTGTGAAATGAAAGAAAAGAAATAGCCAATGGTTAGTGACACATTTATGTATGAATATAACTAACTGATGGTATATTTCATTTCTAGGACCTAAACTGACGCTTTTTGTACAAGATCAAGTTTTACGACCGAGGCTTTAAGCCGAGGTTGAAAAATGACCGAGTAACGAAAAGCAGCTTTACGTCCGTGTGGAACTATATTTTTCGTCATAACGCTCAATACAACAACCAAACTACTTAAGAAAACCAAAATGTTACAGCTTGTTTACCTTTAAAGATACCTCTCAAAGATGCGTCCATCTTGTGTTAGACTGACAACTATGAACAACAATCGACGTATCGAACGCATGCAATAATCGAGTGGTGAAATAAGCGAGTTTCACTAATTGGTTAAACCGACAACAATTCAACAATGAATTGCAATTGTATATAATAAACGATAACCACTCCCGATGCAATCGATAGCTCACCATCGACGCTGACGTACAATAACGATGAATGTTTCGATTATTTGTAATCGAATGAGGATTGTTCCATTATTTACCTCGAATCAAAGGTATCATCAACAATGATCTTTTTGGTCTTAGGAAAATATTAATCATCAAATCATATGATATTATCCAAGGACTGAAAACAACAACTTTTGAAACCAACGCTTGTGTCAAAAGCAGCTGGTTTTGAAGCAGTATGACGAAAAAGAATTTATGTTTGTGTTTAATGTTTCAGTTAATAGAAAGATAGAGAAAACTAATCAGAGACAGGGTTAAATGATTGGTGTCACATAACAATGAGCAGTGTCCGTGGAAACAAACTTTACTCTAAATTCGCAATGGACTCCACTAGGACCTGTATCTACAGCACCCTACACACTGTCCTGCACAGACCCGGCGCTTCACAGAACACGACTTCCCCCTAGTGACCACAGACTGCCTTCGGAATTGTAATTTTATTGTATGAAAATAAATAAGTTTACGATGTCGTAAGACTTAGAAGGGAAAGAGTTATTGGTTTTAATTTTGTTTAATCTCATTTTAGCTTAGGAATAACTCAGGGTGAGAACTTTTCCGTAGCCCGATTCACTAATGGGCTGTCTAATCATGCTTCAACTTCTGAGTGTGTGTTTAATTGGAGCACAGCTTAATTAACAGAGGCAACAGCGGAAGCCATTATTTGTAAGTGTATTATTAATTAAGGTCGAAGCTTCAACTAAGATGCAAAAGCGGAAGCCTTTATTTGTAAGTTAAGTTATCGGACATGGCATTAATTAAGATGCAGCTCGGATTTTTGTAGGTGTAAGAAGTAAGAGCCACTGATTGAAAATTTTAGGGCGCCAGGCCTAGTTCTTCAGGCTTCGTTGGAATTGAACCCGCGCCGCGGCGTAAACCCTAGAAAGGAAATAATTGCTGATTTTAATTTTAGCTTTTTTCTTCTTTTAGCTTAAGAATGACTCAGGGTGAGTTGTTTTCCGTAGCCTGATTCACTAATAGGCTGTTTAACCATGCTTGAACTTTTGAGTTTAGAGTGTAAGTGAGCAATTGTGTGTTTAATTGGGGCACAGTTCAATTTAAGAGACAACTGGGGAATCCTTTACCTTAAGTGTATTGTTTATAAAGTTCGTTGCATCAATTAAGATACAAAAGCGGAAGCCTTTATTAAGATGTAGCCGGATTTTTGTAGGTGTAAAAAGTAAAAGCCAATAATTGAAAATTTTAGGACGCTAGGCCTAGTTCTTAAGGCCTCGTTGGTTCAGTAAGCTGTCCTCTTTTTTTTAAGTGTACTTTTTTTATTACGATGTGAAAGTGCTTTTATTTTACAATGCAAATGGAAGTGGATGCATTTGTTTATTCGTTTCATTTTAGACTAGTTTTACGCACAGGACACTGACCTATTTAGAACTTTCTTTCATAGAAAACCTTGTGACTTAGGTAATGAAAAAGTGAGGGAATGGAACCCATTTTCTTTTTGAAACATCACAAGTTTATAACCCACGACTTGAAGTGGTTGGCTAAGTGTAGTACGTAAGGTAAGTGTGGGAGGGAATGGGGAAGACAGCCTTAGAGAGATCAAGTGTCTCTTGTTGCAGTAACGTGTTGCAGTATAAGCTGTGAGGCTGCTCTTGATACCGCGCTCAGGTACTGACACATCCCTGCTCTGCTGCTTTGCAGTCGACTAATAATAATGCTCGTAATCGTAGTAAGTCTATGAGAGGTCCGAAATGAGCTTAAATTACATGTGCTCTGATTTTAGGTTCCAGTAGGAAGTTTTACTAATTGTAAATTAATTAAAACAATGTCTCTTCTAATTTGGAGGAAAATCGTAAAGAAAACAATTCACATTAAGATATACGAGAGAATCATTCAACTTGTCGCCATACGTGTGAGCTATTAAATTGTTAAAATTACTCTCTTTTTCAGATATAACATGTGAAAATGACCAGTTGTTTAAGTAAAGCAATACATTCTCAACCGTTACGAGAATGGTGCCGAGAATAACAGAGCTGTATACAAGATGCGAGATCATTATCATTATTCTTTACTTATTATTTACCCAGTGGTAAGAACTCTAAATCATAATTTAGTATACAATTACTACTTCGCAAGAACATAGGATTAAATAAGGTAATTGTAACTAAATCATAATTCTATGTTTTGGTACAAACTACAGGGTGTAGGATTATTAGATTCCACTCAGATAATGAGATTGAATTAAACATTTTACACTTTTCCTACAGAACATTTTACAGCTTACTTCGTAAAAGCAATAAACGGAATAATTTGAAACAAGTTGTGTAAACTAATTATCAGAGTAGCCCTGTGGTAAATGGCCAGCGTCACGCTCTCTGATAGTCATCTGACGGTGTACGAGTCAGGCTTGACCGCCATATTGCCGACTGTCACCTCACAACATTTATTCTGCCTTCAGCTCTGACAACTGATTGTTCTTTATACATATTGAATTAACTAGTGAAATCAATGTTGATAAGATAAGGTTGTACAACTTCTATCGAAATGCCAAAATTGAAAACGTGAGATTGTCTAGATTTACCGAAATCATTAATACACTCAATCATTATTTTTCATAACTATGTAAATGATGGTGCTCTATTATAATCCAGAATATTAGTTTCGTAGGGGCAAAATTTGTGGAATATTAACTCGTTTGTTCAAAACTCTTACATGAAAAGGGTTTAAATAAGCCCTCTGAGTTGTTTCTCAAATCTAAAACATCATTTCTGAAAATCCTGCAAACAAAGAAAATTGTGTTTCATCCAAGTCCAATGCTTCTTATTTCTTGCAGCTAATATTCGTATTATTCCTTTTAAATTTTGACCCGACCAATAAAATCATAATTTTTCATTATAGTTTTAGCCACGATTGGATTCGAATTTAAAATTGATTTTGGTTTGTATCTACTTGTCATTCGGAAATAAGGTTTTCTAAGCGACCAACTCAATTCCAATACCAATCAATAAGGCCGTACGAGCGTACTGCGTTCACATGATATTACCTGCTTAAATAATTCAATGAATAATTATGAATCCATGGAGCACTGCGTGACAGAGGTCCCGGTCGTGACTTTTGTGAATTTGTTTCCTGGTGAAATCGAGATCCAAAGTATTTCGTTAATGTTTATCCCGTGATTCATTTGACATGTATCAATATTGCATACCTCTCTGATTTACCGTTGGCGGCGGCCAAATCCTATTAATTACCACAATAATCAAAAATCTGTGGTATTAACATGTAGTCTAAAATGATTTGGAAACTGATTTCATAGTTAATTCCAGGAGAGAGGGCAACCCTTCAGAAGATAAATCCCAGTACTGCATGTACTCGGAGATTTTGAATTACAAGTAATAATAAGTGGGAAAATCATATAAGGTATTGAGTAAGGGAGGAATGGAAATGTTTATATGTGACATCACTGTAAAATATCTACTGCATCTTGCTATTTTGTTCTGCATTACATTTATGCATGTTTTCACTTACTGTATCCATTTATGTATTGGCGTCAGCCGTTGAATATTAAATAAATAAATAAATCACTGTCTTTAATTGAAAAAAACAACAAAAAAACAAAAGTATTTATTTCATTTTCTCCTAGATATTTTTTAACGAGATTCTCTAACTCAATTCTAGTCTTTTTGTTCGAAACGGCGCGGCGATGGGGCGGTAACTGAATGAATGTCACATCAAACAGCCATACCAGCCTTCATTGTTTCAGATATTGGGACACTTGTATTCCATAGCCCATTGTGTGCCTGTTCCGTTTATGTAAAGCTGCTGCTAAGTATAAACAAACGGATCTGATCATGGAAATATTCTGTTTTTTACTTATTTCAGTGGCCTATTCCAATACCTTTCAAGGAGCTTGTGAATACGATTATTTCATATTAAATCTCGTAAGAGCTCAAAATATTTATTCCACATTTATGCATTCCTGTCACCTGTTCTCAATTCTTTCACACTACACAGTGCGATAAAACCTTCGCTTAGAGCATTTTAATTTATTTTAACAGGAATATGAAGAGTCAAATATATGTATCGTGGCTGTATTACTTTATTTGGCCCACTCTGTATATTTATTTATTTATATTTATTTGTGTATTTTTTTTATTTATTACATGAACATTAAGAACAGTAATTTGTCAAATCACAATAAGTAAACTCAAGGAGTTATATTGTTCATAGATTCCAAGAATTCTTTTATGGTGTATACAGGATTTTTCGACAGGAATTCTTGAAGCGAGCTCTTCAGTTTGTTGCCAGTCAGGTTCCGTAGGTGGTCAGGAAGGAGGTTTTTCAGCTTTTGGCCTATGTATGATGGTTTTTTCTCGTAGAGGGCTGTTCTATGTTGAGGTAGGATGAATCTGGAGTCATGGCGTGTGGGGTAGTTATGAAGGTCCATGTGAGTTTGCAGGTTTAGTTTGCCAACATATAAAATTGCTTCGTAGATATACAGTGCAGGTACTGTAAGTATGCCCAAGGTGTCTGATAGGCTTGTCGACAACTTTCCCGGGGCTTCAGGTTTGCAATGGTCCTTATAGCCTTCTTTTACAGTACAAGTATTATCTTGAGATTTCCCGCGGAGCTTCCCCAGATTGTAAGGCCGTAACTAATATGAGATTCTATTAGCGCATAGTAGGTCATTTTTGCTGCTTCCAGCGTGCCAACCCATTTGATGCGTCTAACAACATAGACACCAGCGCTAATTTTACTGCAGATGTTATTTACATGATCTGTCCATGTAAGACCTTTGTCTAGTGTTAATCCTAGAAATTTAAATTGCTTGGCCACTGTTTAAGTACAATGATTCAACATCCGTATAATGATTCAATTACATTAGTGCACACAGGACACGCCTGCAAGAAAATATTGATTGTAGAAAAATAATTACAGCATTATTTTTCTACCATTGTCAATTAGTTCCTGGTTTTAAAATCAATAATTTTTAATGTAATGTACATAAAAAGACTAGCTGATCAACACGGTTTCACCCGTGAAAAAACATAAAAACTTCCCCTGTCTTTTTTTAAGATTAAATTTGTCATACTTCTTAAGGTTGCCATGACAACCTTATATCCTTCCCTATAATTTAACATTAAAACTTTGAAGTACCATAGGGCAAAACCCTTTGGGAATTTTTTAAAACCGTTTCTTAGTGCGCATCTAAGACCCAAGGGGAGCACATGTGCCAAATTTCAACTCTTTAGGTCTTATAGTTTTGGAGATTTGCTGTCCGATAGAAAACCCCTTCTCCTGTATATATATATAGATAAACTCGCATTTTGTCCAAAAGGCTTGGAGATTTTACTCTTCTGGGTTGGACTGGATTAATATCAGTGGCTCCTACTAATTAGTAAACTTTTTGACGACTCCGCTAATTTTTTTCATCCCACCACACATTTTGTATCTTGTTATAAAAATATAAAAAAACAGACAAATTCAGATGTAAAATTCCTACAACAAAATCTTGCACTTGAGTCTCTTGAAGTTATTTTCATTTAATTCCTACTTTGCTTTTTCACAAGCTTGGAAAAGACAACTTGTTTGAAAGTCAACAATAAACCAACAATTCTTTATTTTACATGGGACCCCCGTCGGAACGTAGCAGCTATGAGTATTTTTCTCTTTGGGTCCAGGACTTTTTCTTTGGTCAATAACAGATTTTTGTTTATTTTTGTGTGTATTATGTGAACTATTGTCGTGAATATTGCACTGTAACAAAATCATTGACTTATTTATTTTACTTATTTAAGGCATTGCACAGCAGGCATGTCCAATGTCAATGTTGCAGTTAGATCATAACGCTGCCACGAAGAGTCGTAAACCCCACCAGAACGCCCTGCGAAACATCAAAGTTATGTTCCTTTCGTTTAAGGTGTTCTTACATTTACACTGTACAATTTTACTCACTGATTTATCAAAATTGTCAACAACATGTTAATAAAAAAAACTTGTGTTTTAACTGATTTTTAGTTTTAATTGCTTTTCTAAGTCTTTGTACCAAATAACTTACTTACTTGGTACCGCAGAAGATAATTTATTAACTTATTATTTTTCTATCAATTCTATTTATTGTAACTGATTTTTTTTGGATATGTTTAATAAATGTATTATCTTTATTGAATGTTTATTGGATTTTTTTAATATGTCAGGGATTCCTATATGGTAATATGGAAGTTGTCATAATCAGCAGTGGCAAGAAATACAAGAATGGACAATAAATTGAACACAGTTGTTGAATGTAATTGATATATCGATAATGTTTCCATGTTTTTTTCAATATTTTTAAGAGTAAACGTATGTTAATGCTATAGTGTAATTAATTTTCTTTGGCTGTATTATTACATTGTAAAATTGTATAAATAAATAAGGATAATGTCAGGAATCACAGTTGAGAGTAAAGTAAGATTTGCTTCTAACTTAGATAAATATATAAATTAAATAAATAAGCCATATCAGTCCTGCCTGTACGGAGAGTCCTGAGAGTTGCAATATCCCCCGGCAGGCTGCAGCACCAGTCGCCTACCATATGCTCGGTCGATATCAGTAAAGCATGCTGTGCCTGCCAGGTGGCAGCACGTTGCTACTTTTTAAAGTGTTAAAGTAATAGTACGTGTGGTTAGCGTAAAAATCTGGCGAAATTTAGTGATTGGGAGATTTATTATTTTTATATTTTTTTTTTGTTTCATGATTAATTCAAATGTTTGGTTATTTGAAGGTAATTTACCATTTATTATATCGAAAGGGGGATGTTTGCAGCCTGAAAAAACGTAGCATTTTCCTTAGCATCCATTTATTCACCTGTTTCTAAAAATTCTATTATTTTAAGAATAGTTGCAGTGGTAAGCCGAGTGTGGGGAGGGCGGTCCTTGCTTCGGGATCGGTAAAATATTGTTTTATATAGGTTTTTTATGTTTATATTGAAAAACACGTATGAATGGTTTTTATTTTGTAAGTATGAAAGGTTTCGATGTGGGCGAATGTTAGATTTAGTGTCGGTTGCTATACAATGTTTTTATTGTCACAGCAATAAACGGAACTGAATCTTGAATTTTAATAATTTTTTCTTGAATTTCTTAATAATTATGATTGTGGCGAAGTAAAAGTTTGGTAAAGCTTGCCTTCATTGATGGCTTTTTAATCCTTTAATCCTTAATATTTTCGCGGAATCGGGACATAAAAGATCGCCCTGTCGAACCAATGTAGACTTCGGCAGTTAATAATTCTAAACTGTATTCCGTTCTGCTTGATTGTATTCATTCTTTTCTATATTTTTTTAGGTTATCATGGTCTCGGGTTTAGGTCTTATTATGAAATCTAAACAGTTTTTTCCTTATAGAAATAATTTACCAACCACTTAGCCAAGAGAAATATCTCACTGACTTTATCGAAGAATACAGCACGTGTTTCCTGACTATGTCAGGAAACACGTGCTGTATTCTTCGTGAAATATTCTCCAGTTCCTTTAAATGTGAAATTTATGGAATTTAACAAAACGAAGTTTCCACTCTTCTCTTCGTATTAGTCCTACGTCTTGTCAGTGCTGCACACATACGGAAAGCTAAAGAAACACTGTAGACTTTGTTACGGACAGTACCGTCGCTTGCAAAAACTCTACGTCTTGTAGATTATTTGTTAGAGGTTTCCAGCGATATTTTCGTAAAATTATAAACTATTTATTATGAGAACACTCTACTTATGCCTGAGACATTTTATAATTCTAAATTATTCTACTATGTTTACTAAAATAACTCGCAGATCACAACTTTCATTATTTTTTCGGTTAGATTCTTAGACACAAAAAAATCAACTTTCAAGATTTCATAAATATTTATCTTATCAAGCTATTCTGCAGAAATAGTTTGTACCGATTGAAAAAATACCCCCTTCGCTGCAGACCTGCGTACTCAGCGAATTTCCATAGGATTTTCTTTGTATATGTGAGCATTCAACCTATTTGAAGGAATGTATTGGTTGAATGATACGTTAAGTAAATAATATATTAAAAACGTATGTTTAATCATTCACGAGCTTTGAACATGAAGAACATTATCAAAGAGACCACATTTGTTTTCATTAGTAATACATACACTTTTGTATTTTATATTATTCTTAGTCTTTTAATTTTTAATAACTGTAATCTTGTTATAGTACCTATATAAATGTCAGCAGACATATAATCAATTAATTCAAAACACTCAAACAAACAAATAACTTAAACTCATGAAAAAATTAAATCATATGGTCAGTTTTACAGTAATTAAAACATCCCTGTTGCAACAGACCTACATATCCAGCCAATTTCAATAAAACATATTATCAATCCTAATCATTGTAAACATACCATCTATTATGCTACATTTTCAGGCAGTTTAGACCAAGACATCCCCCCCCTCCAAATGCTCATACTTTCTTTATTAAATTTAAAAATAGTTTAAATTTTTTGATATAGTATATATTTTCTGCAAAATCTTGATCAATGAACTATTCAAAATAAGCACAAATAAAATATTCATCATCTGAAAATTTAATCATATGTTCAGAATTGTATTTTTTTTAAATATCTTAAATCAGGGTGACTATACTTTTTGGAGGGAAAAATTAAAAATAATATTGGACAACGTACTGTGTTTACCACATCCAATACCATCCAATATCTAAGCAACAGATTGACGTAGAATAATAATTCAAAATGCCAAATCGATTGTTTTTTTAAGCTGAATTCAATTTTGACAATGAAATTTAAAAATAATTATTAAAAAAGGTGCTAAATCTCGAAAATAAATTTTATTTTGTCAAAAAAACCTTCTTAGGGTAAACAAATCTTGCTGGTTTTTGAACTCGATCTTGATGAAATTTGGAACAAACGTGTAAAGCTTTACACGTTTGTTCCAAATTTCATCAAGATCGGACCTTTTTTACAAAAGTTATCGCGCCTACGGACTGATATACATCCCTATATATATATATATATATATATATATATATATATATATATATATATATATATATATATATATATATATGAAAATGAACGAACGGTGTTTTTGGGGTCTAGGGACCTCAAAATAAAAAGTTACGGTGGTCCCGCGCTTAAGTCTCACCATGCCGCCTACGGTAATAGCTACTTCCCTATAGGGGGAAATTCGCTAAAACATCGTTCAAAAACATGTCGCTAGCAATAAAAACTAAATAAAACTAAAATGCCAAAGGACAGCAAAATACAAACAACAATAAATAATAAAATAAAATATTAAATAAATGTAGGAAGAACGATGGAGCTTTGTTGAAGCGGCAACAGGCGCGTCTGACGATGAGCGAAGTAACCAGACTTCAACTTCCTTGATCGTTAATATATCATAAAGTAACCTATATCAGGGTACTTTCCAAAACGCATTCATGTCCCGCCCACTGTGTAGTAGCGGTTCCGGTTGATTTCTGATAATTTCTGTTCGATCACATTCAGGGGACGAATCTTGATGAACTGTTCGATCACATTCAGGGGACAAATCTTGGTGAACTGTTCGATCACATTCAGGGGACGAGTCTTGATGAACTGTTCGATCACATTCAGGGGACAAATCTTGGTGAACTGTTCGATCACATTCAGGGGACGAGTCTTGATGAACTGTTCGATCACATTCAGGGGACAAATCTTGGTGAACTGTTCGATCACATTCAGGGGACTAGTCTTGATGAACTGTTCGATCACATTCAGGGGACAAATCTTGGCGAACTGTTCGATCACATTCAGGGGACAAATCTTTGCGAACTGTTCGATCACATTCAGGGGACGAGTATGGACGAACCACACTTTCACCTAGCTCCAAGTAAGCTGTTCACCACACTGCGACCAGACTCTTCAAGAATAAGGGGGCTTTGATTGAAATATTTATGTATGTGAAAGAATCGTTTAGTCAGAATATTGTGTAAAGGTCTTATTTAAAACCAAAGCTACATTTTCACTTATTCTGTACATATGTTTCAACTATATTTGCCTTCCTACCATATACAGGTGGTTGACTTCTGAAATGTTGGAAAAATAGTAATTATTATGAATTCTAAATCCAAATTTAGGTGCAGAGGCAAGGAAAGGGAGTTGAAAGTGTCTATTGGTCAATTATCTGCGGTACTATTAAGTACTCGATTATAGATAAATGATCAATTCCAAGATAACTTTGACATTTTCCACAAAGATCTTCTGTTTTTTGCAACTTGTGATTTTCTGTACCTCAATCTGCTGTTGGTTAGTCCCGGGACGGCATGCGATAAAATGTTTCTAGTCTTGTTGAGGACATCAATTCTCTTAACCTTTTTGGCAATTTCTCAGGACGTTGCTGGTTAAAAGCGAGGAAGAAAAAGGGTAAGAGGAATGTTTTATCATTTTACGTAATTTTTGCATTTGTTATTAATTACGTTTTCTCATTTCCAGTTGTTGGTTCAATGTAACAAGCAGACATCTCTAGCAATGGTCTTGACAATCGAGATGGCGAAAGTAAATGTAGCCGATTGACGAAATATTTCACCAGTCATCACCTGAAGTTCTTATCCACATGTTGGTCCATACTGGCTTTTTATGTGTCCTCGATATGTTGAGTCTGAGGTGTGGTCTCCTCGCTGTTATACGCATGTTTTCCATCTCTTCGAGTGATTCAAAGTTTCTGATGGAAAGTTTATTTTGGTTATTTGTTTAAAATTCTAGTGTATTGCATTATCTCTTTGAAACAGCCCAGGTCACGAATTTCTACCACAAATATTACATCGTATAGAATCTCTATCTATTGGTGTAAGTTTTGTGGGGTCTTGCTGGTTAGCGAATGGTACCGGCCTTCCTAACCTGTTTAAACTTTACACTCAGAAATTCTTACGATGGTTCCGTAATGAGGGATTCCATCTTGAAAACAAAATTATTTTGCATATAGATAGTCAAATTGTTGATCGTTTTGCGGTTCAATAGCACTTCGCGGTAATTAACAGAGTTTACTATCGTATTGTACAAAAATAAGGTAAAAATTAGACGACCGCTGAAAATCCGATGCCCATTCAAATACGACAGGAGTGTAATGTGCCTTACATTATGAAATTACGATTATTATATTTGAAAAAATCAGGACTGCATGCATGGACACGCGCTACTTAGCAGCTTCAAGTTTTGAATAACGAATAATAATCTATTTCCAACTTTTATAAATAAATTTACAAAAACGTTATAAAATACTTTGGATAACTGGTCACATTGTCCAGTAATCGTGACCAGGATAAAAAAACACTAAAAAATATTTTCGTTTAGTCCGCTGATAAAATGATATCTATCTTCTATAAAACTAATTTCATTACGCACCCTCAATATTAAAATAATTTCTGGGATTTTGTTCGCAGCATATCGACTCCTATAAATGTATCTTTCTACACATATTTGGTATCAATAGTTATTACCCTTTGGATGTATCTGTGTATACTCTTTATGTATATATGTGTTTTTGTAGGTTTGGAAAATATCCCTTTAATGACTTTGTACTAGAGGTTGTCTTGAAAATCCAGAGAATGTGCTCCTATCTGTTGTAAAACCTGTAAACCGTTTCCATTTCACATTTGTTTATAACAACGAAACCGTTAAATAAGATTTAAAATTGTATCATAGTTATAACACAGAACTGAGGACTAGAAAAAATCAGTTTATGTTCATCCATATTACAATTTTGATTTCTTAAAACATAGACTTTTTCATTCTCATCATACTTATTCTCGTCACAAGTAAGAGTATCTACCCCATTGAAAGCCGTAATCATCTTAATATACTGCATTTCTTTTCTAGAAAAAGAACACTTAAAAGGTGCAAAATAAGTAACTCAAAGGTGCTCTGGAGGGGGGATTTCGCTATTTTCACATATTTTAACGTTGTGAATTTTAAAATATCAATATTTGTTGGAGACTTATTTATAACAAATTTAAGGTTTTAAATGCATTATTTTGTGAAACCTGGATTTTGTCGACATAGTTGGAATGAGAAGAATTTACATGTTTACGATTGTGCCTGCCTATTTTACTCAATTATAAAATTCACCTAATTAATGTAGGTACAGTAGAACCCCTCATGTCCGGCCTCGGTTTATCCGGCCGCTTCTCAGAAGCCTACATCAAAACATATTTCCTACGCCTACTTACGCATATTCCTTCTGATTATCTCTTGGATATCACTCTGTTTACGTTTTATTATCTCTATATTTATTTATGGCTCCAGTTTACTACCAAAAAACAGAAAAATCTAGGCTAATGAGAACGTGAACTGTTACGTTCAGCAAGACTCGTCCACATCACTCTCTCCACACGCGGCGAAGTGCTCGCCGAATGTTTTGGCAAGTAGGATCCACTCTGATTCGTCGATAGTGAACTTGAGCCATTAATTTGTACTGCTATGAGTGCTAAGTGTACAGTACTAAGTCGAGCTAGTAACTTTTAAAATGTTGTTTAATATGTATCCAGTGCGGTTATTAATTGTTTTGTTCGGTCAAGTTTCATTGTAGGCCTATGGCAGGCATTCAGATGAAAGCAATGACGATAACAAATACCAGAACAGGGAAATGATTTCATTAATTCAAAACCATGGGTAAAACGAGATCAATTAGTCTTCCAAGTGATGTGTGGTGTTGGTTTTACTAATATGTCTTTTTGAAATCATCCAAAAAGGCGACTTAAAGCTCTACTTTGGACTTAATTCACTAGCTATATTATTCCTTAGGTATAAATTATCGTTTTCATAATAGGTCGGATTATCCGGCCTGGGCTCGGTCCCATGGAGGCCGGATATTAGGGGTTCTACTGTATTTCGTACAAAGTTATAATATTTGATTAGATACTAATTCGCCGAAAATGTTCTTAAGATATGAAAAAATGAGTCTATTTGAAACCGAATGAACTGAGAAATCGATGAACCCATCCAGTAAAACATGCCGCGGATGAAGGAGATAATAATAACTTTTTTATGGCTGAAAGCGGCGGTTTATTTTATGATTTGGGTTTACTTATGTAAAGTTTCTTTCTTTATGTCTTTAGTCCTCTTCATTTACTTGTTTAGTCTTTTTTTCTCTAGTAAGAATTTCGTTTTTGGCATACAAATGAATTGAACGTTCTTAGATGAAGAGATACTCCACGAACCAGAGATGAAATAAACAATCTACAAAATCCATGCTCACATACAGAGTTTTAAAAATACATATTTTATGTTTACTTATTTAATACGCTAGGGGCTGTTAGTGATCAAGATTCCCCCTATGGTTCTGAACAGATTTTAATAATTTAGGAGTCGTTGAAAACAGCAAGGCATGAAGTTTTGGAAGACGCAAAATTTACGAAGGACAGGACTAAGGGCCACGGGAACTCATTAAGACTTGTATTTATGCAAAAGTTTTATACGGCTTAGGAATTTCATATAAACAGCTGATTAAAGGAAACACGGTTTTCAACAAAGCTTTTTTCCTGAACTGGTTGATATTCCTTGATTTGTGAATGTACAATTTTCTTGACATAACTTAAGAGCATATAAAAAATATTACATTTAAAAAATACAAAATACTAGGGTCTATTGATGATAAAAAAATTTAAACAGCTAAAGCAATAGACTGAGTCATAGGTTCAAACGTCATAGGTTCAAACGACATAGGTTCCAACGTCATAGGTTCAAACGACATAGGTTCCAACGTAATAGGTTCAAACGTCATAGGTCCTAAAACGGTACATTTATCGTTTGAAGGCATTTAATCGTCGATCGGTTGTAATTCAAGAATAAGAATAAGAATCTCTTAAATTTCATAGACCATGTACAAAAGCATCGACAAATTGTCACCAAACTACGTAACATATTAATACCCCCGTTACAGCACACCTGCATACTCAGCGAATTTCAAATGCAAAACAACATATTTCAATCCAACATGGCGAGATTTGACATGTTTTGGTAAGCTCCATAAGAATAACATGGGGAATGAGTATGCAGGTTTGCTGCTACAGGTATATTAAAACTGAGTGGTTTTAATTTAATATTTAGTACATCTGAACTAGAAGATGCTATTTACCAAGTTTTATTAAGATTTGTTGAGAAATAACCGAGATATGGAAATTTACTTATTTCCCATAAGGTTAACATTGGGACAACGTACTGTGTTTACCACTTTCAATATCTCGGTAACCAATGGACATAGAGGGGTGATTCAAGATACTAAATTGTTTGTTTTTTTTAGCTGAATTCAATGGTGCCAATAAAAATTCGATAAATTTTATTTTTTCTATGTAAAAAACTCGTAAAGCATATTTTTGGGGGGGTTTATCCCCCTTTACCCCCCTCCCAGTGGTCCGATCGGGCTGGTTTACGAACTCGTCCGAGGGATTACCACTTTACATGTCTGTACCAAATTTCATTAAGATTGGACCACATTTACGGCCGCTATCGTGCTGACAGACACACACACACACACACACACACACACACACACACACACACACACACACATATATATATATAGATAGAAATATAGATAGATATATAGATATATATATATATTAATTCGAACGAATGGTATTTTTTGCTTCTGGTGGCCCCAAAACGGAAAGTTATCATGGTCTTGGGGTTAGGTCTTACCATGAGACCTACGGTAATAGCTTCTTCCCTATAGGGGAAATTCGCTAAAACAAATGTAAATTAATACAATAGTAACAAAAAAATTAATCCCTGTACTAAGGAGTAAGACCAGACTTGTACTCTCTGATACTGTAATATTCAGATCAATATGGGACTTTTAAAATTAAAAGTCTTAGCTTTTTCCACAAAATGGTAACTTATAGCTCTGACTTAATGTGAATGAGTAATATGTTGAAAAGTTCAACAGCAGAAAAAAGGTATACTTTTCCAAAAAAAATTAAGGTGCAACTAATTTAGAGTTTTGTTTAAATGTGTCAATTTTTACTAATATTCATCCGTTTTCACCTGAGCTTTAAATTAAGGTCGAACTGTTTAAATTTACATAGTCATGTGCTACGCTTAATACTCTTTACTATACTCTTTTCCGTTAATTGTTTAGAATTAAATCCTCAATAATATTCAAACGGTTTCCCCCGAGCTTCAATCACTTAATACAACTTTGCATTTGAATCTCCCTATAGCGTACTACTATCAGGTTGCAGGCACAAAATCCTTTGAAGAGAAAAGAATCTCGAGTAAAAAGTCTCGAGAAGGAAAACTTCCCACAACCCTAAACCCAAATCACAAAATAAACCGTCGGTTTTCGCCGTAACAAAGTTATTATTATCTCGGGTGTCCGCGAGTTGTCGGAAGTTGGCCAAGGTCATGGTGGGGGAGGGGAGGGTGGTATGGGGGTTGTGGGGGTGGTTTGGGGGGGTTGTGGGGGTGGTTTGGGGGGGGGGGTTGTGGGGTGCTCTGTAACTACGTTCCAATACCGACTTCGATCCGATATTGAAAGCCAAGTATCGATACTCCAATATTATCGGATCCAAAGTATAGATACCGTATCAGTGGTATCGGATCAGAAGATGCCAGGAAAAAAGTAAAAGATTAATAAGTAAATATTAAATTATGTTGTTTTACCTGTTGGGTTGGAATGTTAAAAGATATTAAAGTTTATTCTGATTTGGATTTTTGCGGACATTTGCCATCACTGATTAGAAAAAAACAAGTTAATTTTAACTAATCAGTGATGGCAAATGTCCGCAAAAATCCAAATCAAAATATAAAATCACCATTACCAGCAATGTATTTCAAACAAAGAAATTAAAGTTTATTTAAATAACTTATACAGTAAACATTTTAATTGTTAAATGTTATTAGAAAAATTGTACTTTTAAACTTGAATTTACTCATTTATTTTACATACCGTAACAATCTTTATGAAAATTCTTCGTGTGTGCATGTTTAATTCCGATCTTATAACTTTTTCGGGATAATTGAAGATTGTCTATTGTCTATTTAATTTGTTAAGAATTACGTAGGGTATTAAAAATTATATAAAAATCAATTGTAAAACAGTAAAACTTTACATTAAAAACATGATTGTAATAAAGTATAAATAATAAAGTAATAAATAAACAATGAATTACAGGGTCAAAAAAACACGACGTGGAATATTACTTAAATTTATAAACTTTTGGCCAGATTATCATATAAAATTTTCCTTACCTGACGCGTTTAATTTTATATACGATTCGATACTTTTGATCCGATTCTCCAAACTTTTTACGTTACCACCGTAACATCGAATGATCCGATGCGATACCGATACCGTGAATATTTGTTTTATTTTATTCTTGCGATCACGCAAACAAAAAATGTATTTGGTTTACTATAGTTAATATATTTTTATCATGTAATTTAAATATTAAAAGTAATTTTTGGGTTCTGTTTAGCATTGGTAATTTGAATTAGTTAATTAAGAATATCCTGTTTTACAGGAAAAATATTTATATTTCAAGACGCCACAAAGAGCGTCATGGTTTATTTTGTTTAATTCTTCAAAGGACTGGACTCAAATTCACCAATAGATTATAGTAGTTTTCATTACTAGGAGCGAAGGTGGCTATTTTTGGTACGAGATGGTAATTTATAGGCGAGGCGCAGCCGAGCTTGGAAATGCGATCGAGTACCAAGGAGACACTTTTGCTCCGTGTGATGAATAACTATGTTCATCATTATGTATAAATAACCATTTAATCTTTAAAATATTAGACTACATAATTTTGAGGTTATCCAAAATAGTCATCGATATTTACACATCTGTTAATTGTTTACAAACACAAGTTAAGAAATCGTTCAACCTTTCAAACGTAACGTAAACAAATTTTGAAATTAGAATACGGAAACATTTACCACATGTTTTTTCAGTACTCTTATTCGAAGTGATCCAAAATTGATCATTTTGCGTACGATTTAGAGAACTAAAAACGGCTGTTTTCGGGACAGTATGATGAAAAAGTGTTTTTATTTTTATAATTCAAACGTTGTCACAAGTACTTTAGACAGTGACGACATAGTTCCTAGGTGATTTAAAAATGTTATTGCATGTATTAATTGGGGGAATAAAGTCATGATTTCATATCGAAAGAAAAGTATCGATACGTACAAGTATCGGAATGTTGCTAGTGCTCTGGGTGGTATGTGGGTCGTGGGGTGCTGGGGGCGGTAGGGTGGTCTGCCCCGCCGCGCGCGGTGTATAAGGCAGTGCGGCGGGTCGGCGCGGCAGTGATGGCGCGGGTGTACGCGGCCGTGGCCGCCGCCGCAGTGGCGAGCTACGCCAACACGCTGTGGGGCGAGTTCGTGCACGACGACGTGGTGGCCGTGGTCAGGAACCCCGACGTGCTGGGGACCCAGCCGCTCTCCGCGCTGCTGCTCGACGACTTCTGGGGCACCCCGCTCCAGGACCCCCGCAGCCACAAGAGCTACCGGCCCCTCACCACGCTCTCCTTCAGGTAACATAACCTGAGGGTCGCTAGATACGATATAATACACGGTATTTTTTTACGCAACCCAAAACTTTATTTTATCATGAAGGATTATTTCCCCTCAAGATCCCCGGATTTGAACCCACTACGTTATTTCCTTTGGGGTACAAAAAAAGTAAGGCCTACGAAAACGATTCTTAGGATATTCAGCCCCTCAAAACAAAATAACAAATTCGATGCAAGAAATTTAAAGAGGTACCTTGCAACACATGTTAGGGAATTTGATGGAGAGAGCATAACTTTATACAATTGCCAGTGGCGGATTGTTTGAGCACATAATGTAAACTACATGTGATCAAACTTAAATAATAGGTTGTATAAAATTTAAAGATCCATAAAACAATACTCATTTAATATTTATAGGTGCATTATTTAATCTTAAAAATGGGTTGCGTTAAAAAAACAGTATTTCGGAATAGCAAGGTGTCCTCGTTTTTATCATACGATACGTACATAATTACCTGCGCTATTAACTACATATACAAGTGTTAGTGGGATTAGAGCCCCCATTTTGTAGCCCCAAGACTTAATCGTTCTAGGTTCTGGTCTGATACAGATCTATAGTCAATGCAGTCTTTTCACCTCATAACCTGAGGGTCGCCGGTTTGATTGCTGACAAGATCGCCATTTGTCATTTGGTTATGAGTTAATGATGCTATCTGACATAAGGTCGCCGTTAGATAGTAATACGACCCGGGTTTTGACCGTTCCCGAACAAAACGTACAAAATTCCAATGGCGTTGAAATAAACAAAATACACAAAACAAATTTTCATCATTCTACTGCTCAGTTAATAGTGCCGGTGTTGTTGTTTAGTAGTAGAGTACCCTCTAAATCACTTTATTACCAAGGAAAATTAATATAATTGGCTAAAATTAATATATTTCGGCAGATTTATCGATAGTTTTGACCTCTAGGTTAAGTGTCGCTCTTCTTCGATTAACAAATTGTCATCATTTTACTGAATAGATAATAGTACCGGCATTGTTGTTTCATAGTTGAGTAGCCTCAAAATCTCTACATTATTTAGGAAAATGAGTGAAATTGCGGTTGATCCTGGTTTGGTTGGAACTAGAGTAGTTTGGGACATTTAGGGTTAGTTTAGCTCTCCTTTGGATAACACATTTCCGTTCTTGTGCTGACAGTTTATACCATCCGTATTGTTGTTTCATAGTCGAACAGCCTCTAAATCACTTCATTTTGAAGGAAATGTATGTGTTGATCCTGTTTTTGGACCTACAAATAGTTTTAAACCTCTTGAATTTCGGTAGCCACATCTAATTTACTCAGTTGAAGAGCAAAATGTGTAAAATTGCCTGTTACTTATCTTTTCGACGAAATAGTTATGAACCTCCAGGTTAGGATAGCCCTCCATCAGGTATCACACGGTCATTTTTGTACTCATAAGATAATATTATCGGTATTGTTGTTTCATAGTTAACCTTTAAATCACTACAATATTAAGGAAAAGTTGAGTCAGTGTGTTTGTTGTTATGACCTATTTGTTGTTCTCCTATAAAATTTGATACTCCAAACACGATACTTGTACATTTTGTACATTTAAAAACGAAAAAACACAAACTGGCCAGCATAGAAACACACACGTGTGTTACTGTCGGAACGCATGGTAGTGTTGTAAGTGTGGCTATGTAACTAAAGCTGTCATGGATTTGTGATCATGGAATTGAGGCTTCGAGTTATACTGAGTTTCTGATTTTTTTATGACCTGAGAGTAGTCATTATTTATCAAAGCCGCGACAAATATTATGCTACCTCTGAATATACTTAGCCAAGATTTCTCGTGCTAACAAAGTCGACTGGTGTCACCACTGAATTATTACACTCTTAAAACTAAACACAGCACAAATTACCTTAACAAACAAACTTTACAAAAATATATCAAGCTAGAGCTTTTTTCTGTTTAAACATTTTTTTTTAATTGTGTGAGAAAAACTTAAAATGTAAGTTTTTGTGAGTTGTTTTAATTGTCAAATTCACAGATAATAGATTTTTAAGGATATCGTAAAAATTTACAGTGCGGATTTTCAGTCTCGTTCCGATTCCATAAAAGTTTTGTTCAGACAAGATTATTGGTCTGTCTCTCTATAAAGACCTTAAGTTATTAAACCTTACTAGATAACACGTAGCTCGAAATCGAGCAAAAATCATGTGGTAAAATAATGAAGAATAATCAGCCTACTTATATACTTTTAAAGTTTAATCAAAGGGCTGACTTCATTAAAAGTATGATGGCTTAACTACTGAAACTATTTAAGTTACTATAATTTGATCTACTGCAGGAGTTTCTAGTAAACGTAAACGATTTTTAGAGAACACCTTCATTTCTCCATGTTCTCTTTTTTCTGAAACGTATATTTTAACACCGACAAAAGATCACGCTCTGCTTACAGCAACATGTAGCTGACCGAGAGAAACACTGGCGCTGTGAGCAATGACCTCCTTTGTTTAGGGACTGCCCCTGCATCTAATTGATAATTATCGACAAAAGATAAATTATAGGGAACGGCTGTCTTTATAGGGAGCCTTTCTTTTAGCCTCCTCTTAAAAACTTAACATAACCTAAGTTACATAAAAAATCGTTTAAAAAAGAAAACTGTTGAAAACAAAGCAAAACGTGTAAATAATATAAAACTGCTCTTTTCAAAAAATTAATTATAGTTGCTGCAGTCTGTGGTTTATTTCAGAGCTTGGCCATATGTTCAGTTTGTAAACAAAGTAAGCTGAGCTTGCTTCAATGTCCATGAATAGCGCTACTGTTCCGAAACTTCAGTCCTTTACTGTACTTTAGTGACGCCCTTTTTTAAAATTCTGAGACTTGATGACAAATCTACATAACACCTTTAATTTGACACCTCAAACGTTAAAATCCATCCAGCCGTTATTGCGGTTGGACTGTGAAAAGAAAACCGCTTGCGTATTAATAAATAGATTCTTGACCTGTTATAATGGTTTTGGTTAGGAGCCTAGCAATAATAACAACATAACATCTCCTTGTATGTACGCTGCCAAGTCAGATTACGCTTGGTTACACGTGTACGAATGCAACCACGTGCTGTGACGCTTTGAGGTTCATCTCAAGTTCTTTTGTAACCCTTTTAATAATCATGTGTACACTTTTAACGACGAGATGATTTATTTTCTTGCCCAGATATCGTATTCATTATAGTGGTGTATAACTTCATCTTTGTGACCTTCTTCCAAACAAAACTCATTCAAACTACGCACCCTTTACACCGAACAGATGTCCGAAATAGAACTGAAGATGTCCGAAATAGAACTGATAAAGCAAATAATTCTATCTTGTAAGGCTTAGTTCCCAACGAGTTAACCAACGCAATTTTGAATAGCGTAAAATCGAACTGAAAGTGTCATTCAATTGGAAGTGATCAGTGAATTTGGTGTTTACTAGCCATTAAATCAACTAACATCTTTCATTGTACAGTCATTTCCAACGATAGGATGAAATAGGTTTATTACTACCAATAGAGAGGTCTGTAATGGCCATTCCATTAAAAAGTCTCCTGGATTTGAAAAATATCCTCGGCGCAGCAAATTTGCCTTCTAAGCGAATTTCTTAATGATTATTTTTTATATTTAAACATATTCAACATATGTTTTTGATTTTATCGAAATAATACACCAGAAACCTATGTTTATTCACGAGCTTTTAACATGACAATTCTTTGGACTTAGACCCTTTAGTCGATCAACGATGTAATTTAAACTTTCCTCTATTCTCGAAATTGTTGAAGTTAGTCCCGATTGTTTGAGTTAATCATTTTTATGTAGTAAGAATGCCGGAACTAAAATGGGAATATCAAACTAATCAAAAGAAACAATTTCATTCAATCATATGATTTTGTGTTATGATAAAAACGTCACATATTTAGGTAATCTTGCAAAAGTTCCACACGATATGAAAAGTTTGGGGTTTATACCAGAATTTGGGCAATTCAAATCCCTTGGTAAAAATAAAACAAAAGTAATATTAGATAATGTACCGCATTTAGCACACTTAATATCTCAATAACCGATTGCCAAAGAGTAATGTTTAAAATTTTAATTGTTTGCTTTTTGATCTGAACTCAATTTATACATTGTAAAAATTACATAAAAACTAATAATATGTTAAAACATTCAAACACATTTCATTACGTCAATACTTTATTCTTTACTGGTATTACTGGATTTCGAACTCAAAGAAATAAATATCCTTTTTCAGTTTTCGGAATGTTTTATAAAAATGAAAATAATGTTTCGAAGCGTCCAAGTAGCTCAAAACCAACAAAAACATGTTCCCGAGCTTAATTGTCACCGTGTCGCCTACGTTGATATCTTTTTTCCCAATTTATTTTATTTTTTTATTCATTTGATTTATTTTCTCGTCATATTTTTCCACTGACAATACTCAGATGTTTGCTAAGGTATACTGTAATAATTATTAATCAACGAGACAGTGCATTCCATAAAAGTTTGTGTTAGAAGTTAGTCGTCGTTAGAAGTAACAATATCATCCTCGATCAATACGTTAAAAATGCCGACCCAACTGGTGACAAATTTTATGTCACAAGCTGGACAATTCTAATATACTGTACAAATATTTTACCATATGATAATATTTCACATGTGTTAATTTTAATTCAATATTGTAAACAGAAACAAACAAATACAGAGTTTCTTTCATAAATTCTCAAAAACGCATTTCATTTTTATTCTTTCTAAAATAATTATATTTATTCTTAACTATACAATCCTTCACGAAACACAAGCAAACCTCGAGACAAAACCGAGTTACATTTTATGTACACTCCCTCTCGGAAATAAAGCAAACCACGAGATAAAATTTAAAAACAAGCTACGTAACAAAAGCAACATTATTTTTATTACACAACCACGTGTTTCGCCCCTCTCCCTTTGACTAACTAGTGGCCTTCGGCCGCTTCTGTTTCCACAGCAGCCGCCTAATTGGTTATTACACCCGGTTTTCAGTGCTTGTTATCAGTTTGTACGCGGCTGCCACTTCACGCTTCATCTGACATGTGCGAGGTGCAAGGCGTGATTTTCCCGTGAAAGCCGATGAATTCAGTAACTCACCAGTTGAAATATGGAATAATCAGATATCTTAACGTGGAGGAATCATGAGGACGTTTTGCATGGGTGCCACAAACCGATTCAATATAGAAACCCAGGCCGAAGGTAAGACCGATGCTAAAACTAACAAAAGTCTTATAAGGGAGACTAGGCCAAGATATTTGATGTGGACTGTACCACGTTATGATAAAAGCAGTAATATGTTTTCGCGGGCATCGGATTTCTTTTTACTACTCGGGTCGAAAATAAATTTTAGCTCTATAGTATTCAGTAGTTGACTTCACGATTACACAGAGTTCTTGCGAATATCTTCCACTTTTGTCGATGTTTCATCCAAACCAGAGATTGACATGTGTATTTTTACTGTTATATACTTGGCCTTACAACATCAGCTATTTCTTACAAAATACTACTCTTTATTATTTATTTTCGGAAAAAAATATAAATGTTTATCACTCGTCATATGAATGGATTTAATGTTGGGTTTGTTGGCTTACCAGGAATTGCTGTAATAATGTATAGACTCACCGTCTTAAGCAATCCTTTGTTCAATTTAAACTATTGGACAGCTGTTTCGCCCTTTTGTCCTAAGGGCATCATCAGCAAAATCTTGAGGTTGAAACATTGCAAACCGATGGTTTTTGTCGATATAACTAATAAAATACGAAGTCGAAGACACAACTGACATTTTCACAAACACTAAAGAAGGAGTGAGGTTAGGCTCGAGCCCAACAAATATATGTTCTTTAGTGTTTGTGAAAATGTCAGTTGTGTCTTCGACTTCGTATTTTATTAGTTATATCGACAAAAACCATCGGTTTGCAATGTCTTAACCTCAAGACTTTGCTGATGATGGCCTTAGGACAAAAGGGCGAAACAGCTGTCCAATAGTTTAAATTGAAAAAAGGATTGCTTAAGACGGTGAGTCTATACGGATTTAATGAATTTTATTTGATAACGCTTGGTATTGTTTTATTTAGTGTAATAAGTATAGTTTTAGATATAATAAGTATATAGAGTAAGTTTTACAGGATGTATAAAAAATATTGTGAAAATGTAACGCTTTGATAACTACATGACTAAACATAACATCTAACACTTGGCGTAACTTGAATTTATAATTACCATTTGAACAAGAAACTAGTGGCTTGTAGGGGCATAAGCCCCTAATAAGAGATAATTTAATTTAATATAGTAATAATTACCTTTATAATCAGGCTTTTAGATCTTCCATATGTTAATATCTAGAACATGGTTTAGAATAAAATAACAATACCAAATGTTTTATGTAAACAAAGCAGATTTAATTAGCTCACAATGCTTTTTAAATGGCAGATATTTTACGTTATTTCTCATTTTATAGTAAACTTCAAGCAATTTCAGTATTTTTCCCGCCATCACTGAATAGAGACCTTTAATTTAAGCCCTCTCCCATCTTTCTACGACTTGCCAGGCGCCCACAATTTTGACGCAAAGAATCGCCTTTCGAAATTAAATATATGACTAGAGGCTTGAAGGGGCTAATAGCCCCTAAGCAAAATCCTTCTTTACTATAGTACAAAATACCTTTTTAGAAAATAGGCTTTTAGGTCCACAAAATTATGATTATATCTAGCATTTGGTTTTAAGTAAACAAAGCAGACCTTTTAAAATCCCAATGTTTTTAAATGGCAGCTATTTTACGTTATTTATCATTTTATAGCAAGCTTAAAGCAATTTCAGTATTTTCCCCGAGTCCCTGGGATGGAGACCTTCAATTTCAGCCCCCTCCCATCATCCTGCGACCTTCCAAACGCCCACAATTTCGGCGCAAAAATTTTCCTTACGTAATTATATATTATATAAATCACTTGGTATTAAATCTGCATCGTTATAACATGAACTAATCAAACGTACTTAACTTTTTATAATTTTAATTTATGGAAAAACTCAAACCCTTAGTCAATATAAAATCGTAAAATCTTAAATTTAAAATACTTTTTGTTATAGTACATTGGACGTGCATAGTTAGCTGCATTTTGAAAAAAATCCCACTTGTCAACATCTAGCATATGGCTTTGAAGCATTAGCACCACATGTTTAATGTAAACAAAGCAGGCGTTTTTCAATCCCAATGCATTTTAAATGGAAAATATTTTTCGTTATTTCTCATTTTCTGGTAGATTTGGACATAATATATGATATTTTTCCCGACCCCCTGGGACCAAGACCTTTAATTTGAGCCCTCTCCCATCATCCTGCGAGCTGTCAAACTCTCACAATTTTGATTTAAAAAAATCGCTTACAGAATTAGTAATATAGATACTAAACTGTGTAATTTAAATTGAATTGCAATAAATTCAAAAGTGATCGAAGCAAATCAGGAAAATATTAGAATAAAGAACACTATGGATAGAACGTTTGGATTTTCTCAGCCAGAAAACTATTCCCAAATGTTTACGGTAATTGATTATTCATACAGTGTGGGATGTGGGCGAAAAGTCCCTTCCCGATGCTGCAAAGTTTCACAAGCACGCGAGAGTTCGACGCTGTTCTAGTTTATTCATCCTCTTCTACGAATGAACGCACGAGCTGCGGCAGTTGAAAACCAAGAAAACGTTGTCAAGTAGAAAAGTTACTAAACAGTTGATTTAACTCTTAAGAGAATTTTCGCCTGTGTCCTCTACCTCTAGCGTTCATAGCCAAGACCCGTCGCCCGCCTGGAATTATACCCACATGAACATCATAATCATTCTAAATATTAAATAGACTAAAAACGTTACACTAAAAAATACCAGAAAATCCATACTATAACGGGCATGAAATTTATTAATAAAATACCACTTTACCTATTGCAGTAAGGCGTGCCTTAAAATAGCTTCAGAAAGGAAATTTACTGGTAGCTTGCCAAAATCCTTCTTTGTAGCTCAGAAGACAGTTATTATTCATCAATTCCCCTCCTCAGGTATGAATAATACTTTTACTTTATAATTAGATCATTTAATTTAATTTATAATTACTACTAATCAGTGTTACCCTTAGCTATCTTTATATTAGACTAGCAGTTGCCCGTGGCTTCGCTCACGATAAAAATTGTAACTCCCTGCTGACTAAATGAATATAGGGCCACATACTGAGTTTATGATTACACAAATAAGGTACAAAAACGAATGATAACTTTAAGTTAACTAACTAAACTAAATCTAACTTTTATATAGTTCATATAATCAAAATAATCCATTAACAAAACAACCATAAAACCATTATGAAAGTAACAAAATTGTAAATCAGCTGTATCCGTATGTGAAGCTTGAACCATCTGCTTGTTGAATGAACATTGAAAACTAAACAAAAGATCATCCATTCCATTTACTAAGGAGAACTTATAAACTTCGACCTCGCCAAGACCCCTTAAAAGTTTGAATTAAAAAAAAAACGTTCTTAGCGGATGCTTACACCATAAAGAACGTCCATGCAAAGGTCCAAGCTTGTAAGACAAGTGGTTTGGGCTGTGCAGTGATAGGTCAGTGGTATTGGACAAATGTAAAGAAGGTAAACTTTCATTTATCAGAAAGATGTTTTCAGGAATCTGCAAAGACCGCACGTCTGCTGCGAGTTATTCTATTACTACCCCCCGCAGAAGGTATTTTTATTTGGCCTCCCTGTACTATACATGCGGGCAGATTCAGCGCCCCACCGACAAAGCCCTCAAGTGTGTCACTGCCCTAGGAAAGCTTACGCCCAATATCGTCAGATATGCTCGCATGTATGGTATTGAGTGGCACTTAGGCAGGATATAAATACCCCCGTCGCAGCAGACCAAGTATACAGTTTTCTGTTTCATGAAAGTATATGTACGTAAAACCTAGAATTTTCTTTTGATTTAATGTCAAAAAAAGTTCTAATGTTTTTGGGGTCTATCTTGAACAAAAAAATACCCTCGTTGCAGCAGACCTCCAGACTATGCATGACCTTATTTTATTTCTTCCATAAGAATAACATAGGGAATGAGTATGCAGGTCTGCTGCAACAGACATACAGACATTTTGTGGTTTTAAAACAATATCATGTAAATCTGAACCATAAAAGCCACATATACCAAGTTTTATTAAGGTTTGTTGAGTAGTAACCGAGATATAGAATTTTTCTTATTTTCCATGAGGATGAAATAGGGACAATGTGCTGTGTTTTCCGCTTTAAATATCGTTCAAATGGTGTTTTTTGCTTCTGGGAGCCCCAAAGTGAAAAGTTATCATGGCCTCGGGCTTAGGTCTTGCCATGAGACCTATGGTAATAGTTTATTCCTTTAAGGAAATTCGTTAATTCCGTCAATGAAATTCGCTAAAAGACAAAAGCAAAGTCTTTTTCTAATGATGTACATAAAATAAATGGTTTAAATTAGCTCTTTCAATAACAGCTGTTACAGGGAAGAAAGGTCTTTAAATTATCTCTAGTCAGTGATTTATTTTATGTTCTATTCCTGACAGCTGATTTGACATACTACTTTTTTTTTGCTTTTTACATCTGTTTAGATATAAACAGTTCATCAATTATTTTGTATTCTGCCACAACTTAAACTTGGTCGAGATAAAATAAAATTGTGTTTTAGGATTTTGCAGTTTGATTTCAAAAGTACTTGTGATTTAATTAATTGCCTAAAAATATCAAACATTTTATACTTGATGAGTAGATTCCATGAGCAAATGGATTATGTACGAAAACTAACGATGGATTAAATGCTACTTTTATATAGTACATAAAAAATAAATATTATAAACCAAAACATAAAACTGAATGAAATCACTAAACATCTGTAACGACGAATCCATCAGTGAAGGTAACTACCATCTGCTTGGAACTCTGAAAATGTAAACAAAACACCATCCCCTTTAATTATTATGGGGAAACTTGGTTGAAATCAAATAAAACTCGGTTTTTAGATGCTTCCTATTTAATTTAAAAAAGACGTACGCTAGTTTTAAGTCGTCTAAAGCCTTCTCATATGTGGATACTACACAGGAAAAAAGTTTCAGCCATAACAGTACTCTAGTTTTTGCGTGAAAAGCGGTCTAAAGTGTGACGTTGAGCGTTACCAACACACATCGTGACATAAATTGAGAAAAGGCTTGATTCAGATTCTCTGACCTTCAAAACGCAAAAATAACCGAAAATTTCATAATTCTAAGCAATGTACAGACAAAACTCTAATTTTATTTATATAGATTAGTGGGTTTCCGATCAGTTTATTATTTTTATTTACATTTATATACCTATTCAGAATTAGTCATATTGACTTTCTATGATAAATTTTACTTTTCTTTCATAGTTATATCACAATTATGAATTATGTAAATTAATTTTTGACAAAAACAATACACTGCACTAGAGGCGCTTCCATTCCAGAAGGAGTTAAGTATGATTTTACATAACGCCTAAGCTAAGTATTTTTTCTTAGGAATATGTACACATGGTTTATTTTCCAAAACAGCGCTAAAAACATCAGTATGATAAAAGTTAAATTTTAGGTTTTCGATAATTATAAAAAGAACAATTTTTACTACAGTCACTCTGAATGTACGTGTTAACTAACAATTAAACTTTAGTGATAAAATTTCAATGCAAAATTAAATTTTCACCAACAAAATTAAATTTTGTTGGTAATTTGTGCTATCCATCCAAAAATAAATTTTGCATGCGCTCTCGGCAGTAGGGCAGCAGTCTGATTTGTACTAGTATAATGGTCACGTTGTGAATAGAGCATTGTAACGACAGAAAACGTCGAATTAAAAAAATAGAAGAAGGTTCAATCGCAATTTTAAAAAATTGAAATCTTAGAAAGTTAAATTTCGTTGTATTCATTTTTTTATATGTAACATCAAGTTTACTTAAATTAGAACTAACGACTTACTTCAAACCTGGATTTCAAACACGTGTCATTTACGAAGTGAATAGGGCATTGAAATCCGGAAAGTAAAGCTGATGCAAGTAGTCAGGAGGACAGAGAGATCAAATCATTTTTACATTTTAGTAGCAGCCAATTCAACCGAAACATTTTAATTAATTTTTCCGTCAATAAATATGAAAATAATTTTAAAAACCTCTCCTTCAATACAGGGATCTAAGAATTTATTATCTTCATTTTTTTTACTGTATTTTGACTACGAATAAGAAGTTTTAACGCGAAGGGGTTAAAAAGTGATGAAAGAATAACAAATTTTATTTGTCTGAGAAAAATCTTCATCTAGTATTGTGTGTTAACATGAGTGACGCTTTTATTTTATTCAATAAAAAATAAGTTATATTCGCCTTTCTCTTTCCTGCTTAAAAAGTGAAAAGTCTTAACCCCTACAGACGTTTCCCTTCATTTTTACTCCAAGAGACGGCTACTGTTTACTTTCAGTTTTGCCAGTACTTTCAACTGAAAACAAACGCTAATCGAAACTTTGTTTTTAACTAATTCAATTTTTAACATGTCAGTTTCAATATTCTCCAAAAATATTTTATTTGGACGTACTTCACTAACATAATTAAAACTGTTAGGGGTAAGAATAAATGTGTATTTATTTATAACTTTAAATGTTAAAGCATAATATTCCCTTTTAATTGAAATTATAATATTCACAACACTTCTAAATTTTAATTTTCGATTTAAATATTACTAATGAATGCTTTTGATAGTTTTCTTCATGACAAAATATACGGCGGGTATTTCAGCTGTATTGGCTATGACAGAGGAACAGTAATGGAATTTTTCCCGCAAACTTTACAACCCTTAATTTGATAAAAAAAAGCTGCATAAAGCGGTAGAGATTAAAGATTGTGGTCATGGTGACATCTGTCAATAAATCTGATGACAGATTTTGATATTGTTTCTCTCAGTTATATGGTTTCTTCAAAATTAAAAAAAGATACAGAACAATTAAATTTCGAATACAAATACTGACACCAGCCGTTGAAGCTTAGCGTGCAAAGTGACCCGCTTGCTGAAGCTTTAGCTTGCTAAGTGACCCGCTTGCTGAAGCTTTAGCTTGTAAAGTGACCAGCTTGCTGAAGCTTTAGCTTGTAAAGTGACCCACTTGCTGAAGCTTTAGCTTGAAAAGTGACCCGCTTAATGAAGCTTCAGCTTGCAAAATGACCCACTTGCTGAAGCGTTAGCTTGAAAAGTGACCCGCTTGCTGAAGCTTTAGCTTGCAAAGTGACCCGCTTGCTGAAGCTTAACGTGCAAAGTGACCCGATCGCTCGCATCTTCAACAGTGCACTTCTCGCCCCCTTCTTTCATAAATAATTGTTAAACATATTGAGTTAACTGACGAACTTTTTCACCTTATGTTACCAGCCTTACTCATAAAATATCCCTCACAACTAACATTAATGTATAAATACAATGCAACAATAATAAATAATTGTTTTAACTTTCCATGTTCAAATTAAAAAAATTAGATTAAACCAAGGTCAATAACATAATGACCATAAAATTACATTATATCTTTTAATTGTAAGCTCTTGCCCATCAGGGTTAGAGGGTTCGAGAAATAAATTTATAAAAATTCGTCACTTTATTATATATTATGTAATCAGATGACAGTAAATAAATTACAAATATTATATATGTTGTCTCGTTAAAAGTCGATGAATAGCTTACAAGAATATCATAAATCAACACTGTATATTGTAATTGTGTGACCTGAAAACAAAATTAATTTTTACTCATGCAAAAATATTAACAGTGAAGTATATATTTACTTTTGCCTTCATTCAACCGAAAAGTACTTAATGTGTATTGTTTCGATCAATAAACTAAGGATTGTATTTTAAAATTCATAATAGCGAAGGATTTGTAATTATTATTTAATTTGTTGGACTTTTCCTACGCATTTAAACACTAGAAGCGATAGGAAAAGTCCAACAAATTAAATAATAAACTAAGATGTTCTTGATTGCGTATGTTAAGTGACTTTGCCAACAACGGATAGACGAGTAATAGAGAATATATTTAATCGAAAAGCACTTTCAGGCTACAAACAGCTTTGATGCACGTTAATCAAAGAGTTAAATTACGCTTCAAACAGAATGGCTGATACAAAACTCTCCAAGCAGCGCGTGATTGCTAAGATTTATTGTACAAACTAAGTCGTAATTTTTTTTTTACTAGTAAAATATTACCCGTATAAGATCTTTTATAAGTTTTATTTACAGGTTCATCAACTAGCGTATTTTAAATATCCTTGTTAACAACTACTACTATTTTTATAAAAACCATTTCAATACTCTTTAGTCAAAACTGTCGACTCTTTTAATTAAAATTGCGAAATTTGTGATAGGAAAGCTTAAAAAACTCGGTGTAGTTTGAAAAAGTGTGTCAAGCAAGTCTGAATTGGTCGGCCTCTCCAATTAGAGGGAGGTAATTAAATGAAAACAAGAAGAGCGGCGGGTGATCCGCGAGAGCTCTCGGCCGCTGTTTGGGCCGGCAAATTGGCGGGATACTGACACTGTGAGAAAAAATACAAAAATTAAAAGTTTAAATTGTTTTGTTTTTTGTGTATTTAAAAATAGGATTGTTTGAGTAAGATTTAATTTTTACTTAAGTTCCACAAAATAAAAATGTCAATACCTTCTATAAATAATTTACGAATGAAATAGTTAAATAGGTATAATTTTTGTATGCTGTGATAAATGTCGCGAATTTTATATTTTATTATTTGTTCTTGCAGTATATTCAATTTCATTTAATTGAATTATAATAGTTATAATTTTAGCATTTATTAACTGTGTGGTTTTAATTATTACATATTTGCATTTAAGTTTGTTCAGCTTAAGTTTTTCTTTCATTAATAAATAAACAGCTGCATGTCGGGAATTATATTCTTTATTACGTTTTCATGCTATATTCATAGTTTTGTTTAGTGTAAATCAGTTTTAGTTATAATAGCATACTGCATTGCCTCTTATTATTACACATTTAAATATTTATTTTCGTTTTTGAACTCCATTTTTTCTTGTTTTCATGAATAAACAGTTGCCTGTTCTTCAATTGCAAAAGAAAACTAAAAAAAAAATAATAAAAATAAGGCTTGAACAAAAAATTGTTGCCCTTTTTACATGACCCTTACTAATAAATATAACGTAATGTGTAAATGCATTTGTAGTTAATGAGAAATAAAACGCTAAGTACAATGATAAATCAGTAAAGGTTTCAAATGAAAATTTGCATCTATAAAAATTGGATAAGACAGGTTATTCAGGTTAATTGGACATAGGTTATTCAGGTCTCTAATGGTCTGAGAAAAACTCGATAATTTCTTATATGTAAATAATAATAATAATTACTTCTCATCTGCTTTCGCTTCAGCAAAACCTAATACACAGAAACGCTTTCGCGATCTGAATTTTGTATGATGCTCCAAAAATCCCATGAAGGTCCTAGATTAGTTCGGAAAAGCGACGTGTATTAAACGCTTTCATACAATGCCTCACCAAATTTGGACAAATTTTACAAGGACATTCAAATTTAAAGTGCCGAACAATTAAATTATTAAATGAGATATTAACAAGTTTTTTACACCGATTAATGTATTTTAGGTACCCAATTATGTATTTTCTATGGAATGGGAGGATTATTGAAATTAAATTAATAAACATAATTTACAGCGGATTAATTAACGAAGTAAATATATATTTTAAAGTTTGTTCTCTAAATTGTGCGCGAGAAGTTTCTTTACCGGAACCTTTCACTTCTATTTTTTCTCCACACGATCGCTGAACTTTGACCAAACTTCTCTTTCGCTTTATTAAATAATTCAGTACAAGCAAAACATTAGCCTTTGTTGTTTAACAGTACACAAGGTAAAACAGTTGGTTCCTTAAGTAAATTTTTATAATCGCTCACTCGAGTATTTTTAAGTTCCGCGTTTAAAGCTTAACGCCATGAAAACGAGACAATTCGATTTTTTTCGAAAAGGGAATATCAATTGTTACTTTTAATTAGAACTGGACGTCTTTATACTATCTGGACATTCATTATGATATGTCTAATCTTCATATTTGAAGTGGTGATATAATAAATATGTTAAAATACATAAAATAAAATACAAAAAAAGTTAAAGTTTTTATATATATTTAGACGAAATATTATACAAGGGATACCAGTTTAATTAAATACGATGGAGGAAATATTGAGGGAAAGAAATAAATTCGAGGGAAGGTATTTTGAAAAATTATATTGGCTATGAATAAAACTAAAACATTTTTTACTTGCTAAGATTATAACCCCCAATTTCATGTTCAATGCACACCTTTTAAGCTTCAATGTTTGGATAAATCAATCGCCTATTAATTATTAGTTTATAGATTTTTTACCATAAATATATAAGGTGTTTAAACTGTATACCATAATCATGCCAAAACATTATTTGATGAATTAAATTAATTACTAAATAAACAAAAGTCGATTACTTGTGCTGTTTAAGGGACAAGCGTAAAACTTGTTATCCGTTTATTTTCAAATTTGCATATTATTGTTTAGAAATCGGTAAACCCACCATTTGTCATACAAATTCCAAAAGTAAAATGTGTGTTGATCAAACTACAATAAAACGTCACAAACGATCCAGACACGGCTGGCGGCGCGGCGCGAGCTTTCACTCCAACTACAAACACATTTCGCCTCACTGTTGGCAGTTTAATGTTTAGTCTATTCATTACATAAATATTTTGTGCCCCCTTAGCGTTCCGTTCAGTTTAATACTGAATTAAATTCTTCTTTTAGATTTCATCGTTAGTTTAAGTGGATTAAACGTTTTTGTAATTAATACTTCAATTATTGGCAAAATGTTTTTTAATTTAAATTATGGTAGCTCGATTTTTTAATGTCTGAGAATGTACACTCGAATCTTGTAAGGACATATGAATGATTTGATGTTAGACCTACTGTTGTGTCCTTCCAGTCTGTTAATTTATTATGACAGTTAATCCTAATATAATCAGATGATATATTTGTTATGATTGTATGTTTACATTCAATTACTTTACAAAATACAAATGTAAAAATAAAATTAATTAACATATTTTCATTAGTTTTACATAATTCCTCGTTAAATAATATTATATATTCAAGGACTCTTCACCTACCGATGTTAAAATTGGCTAAATTATTTTACCCGTTTTAGTTGTTTTATGTTACAAGCTTCTCATTGCCGGTAACTTTTCCTGAAATTCGAATTAAATTCAAATGAATCCGATATTTATAAAGTAGTGTTTCAGATAGTGCATATTTTTATAATTAAAAACACTAAAAAATCTATCTGCAAAGGATTATTGCAAACAAATTGCAATAATAGTCTTGATTCAAGAAAAATATAACGAAAGCAATCAATACCTTTGGCTTTCAGATTTCGAGAATAGAATAATCAATTTTTGAACAGTCAGTGTTAAATTAATTAAGACCTAAACACTCAGTGGGCGATAACTACACTTTTGTGACGTTTGCACATGAAACAAAACTTTAATTTATTTCACAGAGAACTGATAAGTATTTTATAAATACTAGTGGCTTGGAGGGGCTTAAAGCTCCTAATGAGGGAAAATTCAAACGATCCTTTATTATAGTACAAAATACCTTCATAGCAAACTAAATCTACCTTATATTGATATCTAGCATACCACATGGTTTTCAATCAAGTATATCAGCATCACATGTTTTATGTAAACAAAGCAGACGTTTTTAGATCGCAATGGTTTTTAAATGGCAGATATTTTACGTTATTTCTCGTTTCCTGGTGAATTTCCAGCGATTTCATTATTTTTTCCACCATCACGGAATAGAGCCCTTTAATTTGAGCCCTTTCCCATCTTCCGACTTGCCAGGCGCCCACAAGTTTGACGCAAAGAATCGCCTTACGAAATTAAATATATGATTATCTCATTATAGTATAAAAAAATTCATTTAAATTTACCTCGTTGTTAAAAAAGTAAAGCTTATTTAAAAAGTAATCATATGTTTTTATAATCAACAACTACATTACAAAACTACTAGTAAACCTGTTGCTCGAAATCGAGCAATTAATTGTTATGTATTGATTTCAAAATAAAAATAATTATGGTTCAGTATTCTAGAACTATTATTTTATTAATTGTATGGTTGAACTTCCTGTTATACAAAATTTCTTTCACAAAAGGTTTTTAAAACTAAATCTTTTGTGAATACTCAGTCATCTTAAAGGAGATGTCCATGTTTCACGGCCCTATAAGTAGCGTATGACCCGTCTTAATCTCAAACCGAACTAAAATGGTTCAATAAATCGACTTATAATCAATGTTAAGTCTGTTTCTTTTTTCTTTTATTTATATTTATATTTATAGAATTTATACATAAGAATTTATTTCTCCTTTTAGTATTTTTCTTTGGGATATAAACATATGTAAATATTAAAATCTTCATACATGTGATTCCAAATAAATGTTTTTAAAATTGAATTCTGACCTTAAGTATGTATTAGGATAATAGTTTATTTATTTACATGTTCCATAAACTGAAATGCCTCCAGCTTTACATGCAATGATTTCAACTCCATTAACAATATATGCTTTGCTGAAAAACTTTGTTTGCTCCAATCAGCTGCCTTATTTGAAATTTCTATTCCCATGTTAAATCTTATGGACTAATACGAAACCTAAAGGGCGTCTAGGGCTCTTCCCTTTAGTCAAACCTTTTTTAATTTTATTTCCTGCAAAACTTCACGCCAAGCTCTTTCCAATGACACCAAAAACATGAAAATTGGCTCAGTAGTTTAGGAGGAGTCTTTGTAACAAAAAAACTGCTCGTGTATTAAATAAGTAATAGATTAGAACAATCATTAAGAATTGCAATCATTAAGAACACGTAAAAAAGATTAACTCATTAACTGTTTATCTTTATAAGCCCTTTACCATTCATGTGTGTTGTCTATTACTCGGCGAGGTCGGTCTCCGCTGGGGACATTTACACATCGTACTGGGATCAGTCCCTACACGGCATTGCAGTAGTCACAGCAAACGTTCAGGCTTACTTCCACTGTTGATACTGCATCCACTAGCACACTGTTACATGTGATTTGGCTTAAATGAAGCATTGAAAGGGCTTAATCTCATGAGGTTTTTTGATTTTTATTCTCTTTTTAGTTATTTTCATCACTAGTTTTTGTTAAAAATTTAAATAAAATTCTGTATGAAGATATTTTAAATTGAAATGTGTTAAAAAAGTTCATGAAACTTGACAATAGACGATCTCTTAACGACATTTTTTTTAACAGTAAGACTACCTTTATACTTCATTCAGTAAGTGTGTAAAGTAAAGCCCCTCCCCTTAAATAACATTTGTATAAAATAGAACCAATCAGAGAAGAGGCAGTCCATATGTTCCAAGGGATGGTTCACAGCTATTCCCCTTAGTGATTCCAATTGAATGAATACTATATGATATGAATAATAAATAAAGCATGTGTGGATGCATTAATTTGTCTAATGAACAATTAATTTACTTATTGTAAAGCTCACGTGCATTTTACGTTCACTGCAAACAAACATAACCATAAATGGTTTTGTCAACAGGCATCCAGTTCCAGCTCCAGGTTTTAATAAAGCTCTTTGGAGATTTGTAGCTATAACATCAGGTGCTCATGTGACACAGCCTGCCAACATTACAGCTGATGCAAGAGGTGTGGCTTTACTTTACACTCTCGCTGAATTCTCAGTGTCCTTGCGGAATATAAAAACCGAACGATATTGAAGAAAACCATATAAACACACGGTACGTAATCTAGAGAATCAGAGGCGTCTGAGGAAATTTTTGAAAACTGCAAAACTTACACAATGCTATAAAAACAACGTAGGCCCTTCAATTTTTTCCAGCCGAAAACATTACGGCAAAAAACTTCTTTGATGTCAAAGAAGAGCAAAAATATATAAATAAAAGAGAAGTGATGGGAACGAATCAGCTGTAACACCACGCCTCAAGCAGCGGCAACCGCTGTCGCTCACTTACAGCCAATACAGCTAACGGTTGATCATTGGTGTGGAGACTGTTACACTCTGACTTAAAGATATTACGTTAAAAAAAGGTTTCTATTAATTATTTCTAAATAGTTGATATTTTGACGTAACTGTAAATTTATTACGTAGTTTTTGTGAATTTATTGCCAAATCTCAGAGATCAAGGGTATTTTAAGCCATTTTTATCTGCCAAACGCTTGTAATTTTTCTAAGTTGCTGAATTTATGCCTCGGTTGGAAAATATTAATGATATTGTAAAATTATTGCCTAATGCCAACTATAATACTTAGATGACAAATCCGACACTGACTGTAGGTGCTGTTTGAACCAACCTCTTCATAAATTTCAGCGTACCAAAAAGTTTATCTGGGCTTGATCATGAAGTTTAAAAAACCTTGTCTAACAAAGGAGGTGGCATCACTGCCAAAAATTGTTCACCTAATTCATCAACTCGAGACCTGAATTTAAATCTCTGGGAATTTTCAACTTCTCTAGGGTTAGCTGATTCGGTCAAAACGGGTCGAAAACGGGTCGAAAACACTGGTTTTCAATGCGTGCGTTCCTGCTATATTCTTCATCGGCTCGTACGGGCTCTTCTTCATTAAGGTGTTGCTCTTGCATTTCGTCGGGAACGCAGTAAAGTTTTTGTTGGGAAGATATGTTGTTTGGCCCGTTATGGAATTCAGGTTGCAAAAAACAAAAACAATAGGAGAAACGCCCGCTGTGAAAACCACGGTGTTTGAGACAGGCTTGAACGAAGGCGACTTGTCCTAATAACCATCAGAAATTCAAGGAATTTTTAATTGAAGATTCTAGTTGGATATTACAAAAAAAGATCACTGGTGATCATTTCGCTGCAGGGATGCCGCTGCCACTGACAGCTAAAGTTTTTAAATGTGATAAAGACCAAAGAAATTTAATGCTGGGCCTAGGCTAAATCCTTTTAAGGATCGGTTCACTCAGTACCCTATTGTCAGAATGTCAGACTGTCTGTAGATTAAAAGAGGGGTTAGGCAATCATTTCATATGGTCATAAATATTTCCAACCAATTGTCATAGTGAATACTAAATTTAACCAATTAATTGATTGCCAATTGATTAATTAATTAATTAATCAATTAGTTAAGTATTGATTGAATTATCCAACTGTAAAAAATTACAAGCGTTTGGCAAATCGTCAGGTGATTAAAAAATGTTTTAAAATAGTCCAAGGTGTTTAGGGAATTTTTTTTAAGTTACCTGAGATATGTAAAGTTACGGTGAAATATAAAGTTAAAACAAATAATCATTGGAAACCTCTTTGAGCGTGATTTTTAAGTCGAGTGTAATATTTTCCTCGCCAACGATCAGCCAATGGCTGGATTGACTGCAAGTGTACACGGTGGAGTTGCGCCTCAAGGCGTGGTGCAGCTGCTTCGTTCTCATCATTCCTCTTTTATTTATTTACTTGCGCTTTTCTTTGATATCAAAGACGTTTTTTGCGAAATACATTTTCTGTTTTCATTCCATATTGTAGCTTTTTCTTGATGTTTTCAGAAGGCTAAAGAAGGGAAGGCCCAATGTTGTTTTTGCGGAGTACATATTATTTATGTTATAAACGATTTTTGTAGTCTCCTTTTGTCTAAAACATGTTTAATTGTATTAGACGCTTCTCTTCAATATTGGTTTGATTTTCAGATTTCTAATTTATTACAGTAAATTACTTAAGGCTAAGTTGACATAATTGAATGAAATTGTTTACAATGCAAAACACAAGCATACAAGCACAAACAAGGGATCACAATCAGACCTGCAATGAAAATCAACAATGTAAACAACAGTTGGTCTTATTTACTGAAACAAATCATATAATGTTAAAAAATTGTGAACGTAGCCAATTTTTAAATTATTGGTAGCACACTTTATAAACGTGCTCTATAATATACTATTCCGTTGTTCCAAATTATTTTGATATGGCTCCGATGTATTTGTGAATATAATTAAATTATAAAACTACTTTACCCTGAATGAACTTTTTTAGGTTTTGCAGCACAAATTCGGAAAAAGCAATCCTGATTTGTTGACACAATGTTTTGCTATATGTTATTTTGATATTTGCATGTAAGGTTTAAAGGGTTCACGCCGTTATTAGAGCCCTTAGTTATGAATAAATAAATGTTGTATTCAAACACTCTTTTCTATTATTTAAAAGATGTCGGGTATACTAATTAAACTCTAACCAGTATAATTTAACCAAGAACTTATTTTTTAAACTTATTTTTCGCAGGGTAGTGTAATGCTATTCTTCATTATCATTGTGAATAGATTACACAATCCAATCGAATAAATAATCAAGGGTAATTTTTTTTGTATTAGATGAAATAAGTACAATCACTAAAAAACCTTGAAACGGGATAACTTTTAAAGTTTCATCTTTAGATGTAACTTTACACATCACCTAAATAGAAGGGGCAGCCAATTTCTTAAGGTTTATCCCTTACTTCACGAAAAGATTTCCTCGCCAGCAACTTTTCATTCTCCTATCTTGTTACTATAGTAGTTTTGCTGAACTTTCCTTTATCTAACCATTTAGAATAGAATAGAATAAATCTTTATTTTGCCATTTTTTACAATCGTTAAAAAGTTTTTACAATAAAAAATACTTACAATTTGTATCTACAGGCACAATGACATATATATAATATATATAAATAAATCTGTATTAGATATGACAATAAAACTCATTATATAAACAAAAACTTCATAGAAACTTAAAGATTGAGTTTATAACTTAATAAATAGGCTGCATCTTTTTGTGGCAAAATAAATAGGGATCCCCTAGTAAAAAAACCTATTATTATTTACTACTAATAAAGCATCAACCTCCCTTGTTTGATGGTTTGTAAGTTTACTACAATGAGTTTAGTAAGTGAGAAATCATTCTCTATCTTTCGGCCATGAGTCAATTTCAATTTCTTGTTTAAGATTTTAAGATTCTATCATAATCACCAATGGCAATTTGCTATTGTGGTAACACCGGTGAAAAATAACCTGAATATAAAACTACAGGGCATTCCATTAATTACTACAAAACATGGACCTGATCAGGAATTATCAAGATAAAAGAATACCTCACGATGCATGATGCATTTTGATGGAAATTTGTTTTTTAATCTGTTTCTATTTGGTTTCAACATAATTTATTAAAAAAGATACTATTTTATTCCTTATATTTAAGAAAGAATCTAAACTGCATGGCAGAAATTTAAATTTCCCTTTAACAAAGGTTCACGGTTAGGTCAAAAATTTGGGAATAAAACCTGTTTATACACTGCCGATAGCATTAAAATCCACTAAATTAAAATAAATGAATAAAACAATTTAAACGGGATATTTTTTAACATTCGAAAGCCCAAATGTCATACCAATATAAACATTATTATGTATAAATATTTCCGACATCTAAAAGTCCAATTGTCACAGGAATATTTAAAATTACTACGTTTGTTAATTAAACTGAAAAAAAACGTTACGTGGGTCCAAAAACGGCCTCGAGTCGGAGCTTTCATTCTAACTACAAACACATTTCGCCAATTCATTAGCCGATACCTCGTATTTCCTCTCGGCGCTTCATTCAGTTTTATATTAAATTGCATTCCTCGTGTTTATAAACATTGTCAGCTTTTTGTAGTTGGTTAAACGTTTTTATTATATCATAACAAGTGATAAATGATAAAGTTTGCTTGTTGTAACGGCAACACAAGTGCTAATGTAACCGAAATCATACAGAAGAATTGTGTTGTCCAATCGCTTCTTAATATTAAGTGAATAACAATCAAAACTTAATACAGGGTGTTTTTTTTAAAACGCAACCCATTTTTAAGATTGAATAATGCACATATGAATGAGTAATTAGTATTGTTTGATTGATCTTTTCATTTTATACAACCTATTACTTAAGTTTGATCACATTTAGTTTACATTATGTGCTCAAACAGTGCGCCATTGGCATTTGTATAAAGTTATGCTCGGTCAATCAAATTCCCGAACACGTTTTGCAAGGTACCTCTTTAAATTTCTTGCATTGAATTTGTTATGATTGTTTTGAGGTGCTTAATAGCTTTTGAATTGTTTTCGTAGAATAATTACTAATTTACATGTCTGTGGCAAATTTCATTCCGATCGGACCATTTTTACGCGAGTTATCGTGCTTAAAGACACACACATTAAAACGCAACCCAAAACTTGATTTTACCGGTGGAGGATTATTTCCCTCCAAGGTCGCTGGTTTTGACCCCACTATATTATTATGTTCTTTGGGGATACATACAAAGCAAGGCCTCAAAAACAAGTCAAAACATATTCAGTACCTCAAACCAAACAAAACAAATGTAATACAAGAAATTTTAAGAGGTACCTAGCAACACGTGTTCGGGAATTTGATGGAAAGAACATAACTTCATACAAATGCCACTGGCGGATTTTTTGAGCACATAAAGTGAACTAAATGTGATCAAACTTAAATAATAGATTGTATAAAACGTAAATTACCATAAAACAAAACTTATTTCATATTTATATGTGAATTATTCAATCCTAAAAATGGGTTGCGTTTAAAAAAAAACACCCTGTATTATAAGTAATGTTTGTATTAACGATTTCATGTTCATAAATTTACTATGCCAGCCAAGTTTTCTAAAGAACGAATGACACTTTGGTAAATTCAATAAAAACAACTACAAACAATGTATTATTTATTTCTTTATTTCTTTTTTATTTCGAGCAGTACTGAAGAATATTTATTAGTAAAAATACCAAGACGATAAGAAAACGTAAAATGAATAGGGTTTATTGCTTATAGTTTGTAATTGTACGATAAAACAGTTTAGATGTTGTAGTACGAACTCATTAAGTCAATCGCTGTGTGCCCAGACGCCAAAGAGTTAGCAATTTGTTATTTACCGGAATTGCATTAACTAACGTGAAAACTTCACCCCAACACTCAACTACGTTTTGTCGTAATTTTATTTAAACTATTTCACAGTTTAATATTTGAATTTTAGGAAAAAGGTATAAATATATAAATCCGCGCAGGTACTGAAACTTGATCACTTAAAATTCTAATGTAATAATCGTTTGATTTTATGAACAATTTTTACTTTTTACAACTTTCTCTGTGTACAAATATCAATAATATACGATTAGTATTGAATTGAAGTTCATATAAATGCGACTGGGAACTATACATGGAAAAAGCCGTCACCACCGCCAAACATCCACAGTATGGCAGCAATCACCGCAAATGTAAAGGCTTATTTCCACTGTTGATACTGTATCCATTTGCGAACCGTCAACATGTGATTTGGCTTGAATAACCATTGGATAGGCTACATGACCACGTCCGACATGGATCAAATAATATAAGCAAAGAAATTGAGTCATAAAATGTTACAAAATAACAGGAAAAGTAAAACACAGTATACTGCTGACATGGAATATGACAAAATATATTATTGAACGAAAATTCAACTAATGAAAATAACTAATGCTTTGAGGTAGCGTGAACAAATATAAATTTAATAACTGACAATAAAATTCCTGAAAATCGTATTCAAAGGGAATCGCTAACACAAATCTCGCTGGGCGTGACTGTTTCAGAGTAACATGGAGGATTATACTCATTCTACTGATGAAAGATCATAAGAGTTATGAATTCTAAGTAATTTTCTGAAAAGAATAAATATCTCTGTTGGTTTTGAAATTAATCTTGACGTTGACTCTCTGTTTTAACTTACCTCTCTTATACTCTGATATTTTATAATTTACAAACAAATTACCCAATGTTTTATAAACTTTTTTAAATTAGGTAAATGCTTCAAACCTAAGAATTTAAACGAATGAATCCATAAATATTTGACGGCAAAGGAAGATAAGCATATACAGTGGTGTTATTGATATTTTGGGATCGTCATTAACTCTACCATAATTATAGCTTACAAATAAAATGTTACAAACATAAAAACATCTAGCTATTGAATTATATGTCTAACAATAGAGAGTTAAAAATAATAATAATCAACAAATACGGCCAAGATGGACCGGGAGCATCCATGAACATGATGAGTCACTAGATGAGTGACGGCAGACTATCTCTTGCAGTTGGCAACAGATAATGTCCTACATAACTGCACAGCCTTTGTTGTCATGTACAGTGTCACTAGATGAGAAACGGCAGACCATCCCTTGTAGTCGGCAACAGATAATGTCCTACATAACTGCCCAGCCTTTGTTGTCATGTACAGTGTCACTAGATGAGAAACGGCAGACCATCCCTTGTAGTCGGCAACAGATAATGTCCTACATAACTGCCCAGCCTTTGTTGTCATTTACAGTATCAATAGACAAATAACGGCAGGCTATCCCTTGTAGTCGACCACTGATAATGTCCTACATAACTGCCCAGCCTTTGTTGTCATTTACAGTTTCAATAGACAAATAACGGCAGGCTATCCCTTGTAGTCGGCCACTGATAATGTCCTACATAACTGCCCAGCCTTTGTTGTCATTTACAGTGTCAATAGACAAATAACGGCAGGCTATCCATTGTAGTCGGCCACTGATAATGTCCTACATAACTGCCCAGCCTTTGTTGTCATTTACAGCGTCAATAGACAAATAACGGCAGGCTATCCCTTGTAGTCGGCCACTGATAATGTCCTACATAACTGCCCAGCCTTTGTTGTCATTTACAGTGTCAATAGACAAATAACGGCAGGCTATCCCTTGTAGTCGGCCACTGATAATGTCCTACATAACTGCCCAGCCTTTGTTGTCATTTACAGTGTCAATAGACAAATAACGGCAGGCTATCCATTGTAGTCGGCCACTGATAATGTCCTACATAACTGCCCAGCCTTTGTTGTCATTTACAGCGTCAATAGACAAATAACGGCAGGCTAACCCTTGTAGTCGGCCACTGATAATGTCCTACATAACTGCCCAGCCTTTGTTGTCATTTACAGTGTCAATAGACAAATAACGGCAGGCTAACCCTTGTAGTCGGCCACTGATAATGTCCTACATAACTGCCCAGCCTTTGTTGTCATTTACAGTGTCAATAGACAAATAACGGCAGGCTAACCCTTGTAGTCGGCCACTGATAATGTCCTACATAACTGCCCAGCCTTTGTTGTCATTTACAGTGTCAATAGACAAATAACGGCAGGCTATCCCTTGTAGTCGGCCACTGATAATGTCCTCCATAACTGCCCAGCCTTTGTTGTCATTTACAGCGTCAATAGACAAATAACGGCAGGCTAACCCTTGTAGTCGGCAACTGATAATGTCCTACATAACTGCCCAGCCTTTGTTGTCATTTACAGTGTCAATAGACAAATAACGGCAGGCTATCCCTTGTAGTCGGCAACTGATAATGTCCTACATAACTGCCCAGCCTTTGTTGTCATTTACAGTGTCAATAGACAAATAACGGCAGGCTATCCCTTGTAGTCGGCCACTGATAATGTCCTACATAACTGCCCAGCCTTTGTTGTCATTTACAGTGTCAATAGACAAATAACGGCAGGCTAACCCTTGTAGTCGGCCACTGATAATGTCCTACATAACTGCCCAGCCTTTGTTGTCATTTACAGCGTCAATAGACAAATAACGGCAGGCTAACCCTTGTAGTCGGCAACTGATAATGTCCTACATAACTGCCCAGCCTTTGTTGTCATTTACAGTGTCAATAGACAAATAACGGCAGGCTAACCCTTGTAGTCGGCAACTGATAATGTCCTACATAACTGCCCAGCCTTTGTTGTCATTTACAGCGTCAATAGACAAATAACGGCAGGCTATCCCTTGTAGTCGGCAACTGATAATGTCCTACATAACTGCCCAGCCTTTGTTGTCATTTACAGTGTCAATAGACAAATAACGGCAGGCTATCCCTTGTAGTCGGCCACTGATAATGTCCTACATAACTGCCCAGCCTTTGTTGTCATTTACAGTGTCAATAGACAAATAACGGCAGGCTAACCCTTGTAGTCGGCCACTGATAATGTCCTACATAACTGCCCAGCCTTTGTTGTCATTTACAGTGTCAATAGACAAATAACGGCAGGCTATCCCTTGTAGTCGGCAACAGATAATGTTCTACATAACTGCTCAGCCTTTGTTGTCATTTACAGTGTCAATAGACAAATAACGGCAGGCTATCCATTGTAGTCGGCGACAGATAATGTCCTACATAACTGCTCAGCCTTTGTTGTCATGTATAGAGCCACTAGATGAGTAACGCTAGACCATCCCTTGTAGTCGGTAACTGATAATGTCCTACATAACTGCCCAGCCTTTGTTGTCATTTACAGTGTCAATAGACAAATAACGGCAGGCTATCCATTGTAGTCGGCGACAGATAATGTCCTACATAACTGCTCAGCCTTTGTTGTCATGTATAGAGCCACTAGATGAGTAACGCTAGACCATCCCTTGTAGTCGGCAACTGATAATGTCCTACATAACTGCCCAGCCTTTGTTGTCATTTACAGTGTCAATAGACAAATAACGGCAGGCTATCCCTTGTAGTCGGCCACTGATAATGTCCTCCATAACTGCCCAGCCTTTGTTGTCATTTACAGTGTCAATAGACAAATAACGGCAGGCTATCCATTGTAGTCGGCCACTGATAATGTCCTACATAACTGCCCAGCCTTTGTTGTCATTTACAGTGTCAATAGACAAATAACGGCAGGCTATCCCTTGTAGTCGGCCACTGATAATGTCCTCCATAACTGCCCAGCCTTTGTTGTCATTTACAGTGTCAATAGACAAATAACGGCAGGCTATCCCTTGTAGTCGGCCACTGATAATGTCCTACATAACTGCCCAGCCTTTGTTGTCATTTACAGTGTCAATAGACAAATAACGGCAGGCTATCCATTGTAGTCGGCCACTGATAATGTCCTCCATAACTGCCCAGCCTTTGTTGTCATTTACAGCGTCAATAGACAAATAACGGCAGGCTAACCCTTGTAGTCGGCCACTGATAATGTCCTACATAACTGCCCAGCCTTTGTTGTCATTTACAGTGTCAATAGACAAATAACGGCAGGCTAACCCTTGTAGTCGGCCACTGATAATGTCCTACATAACTGCCCAGCCTTTGTTGTCATTTACAGCGTCAATAGACAAATAACGGCAGGCTAACCCTTGTAGTCGGCAACAGATAATGTCCTCCATAACTGCCCAGCCTTTGTTGTCATTTACAGCATCAATAGACAAATAACGGCAGGCTAACCCTTGTAGTCGGCCACTGATAATGTCCTACATAACTGCCCAGCCTTTGTTGTCATTTACAGCGTCAATAGACAAATAACGGCAGGCTAACCCTTGTAGTCGGCCACTGATAATGTCCTACATAACTGCCCAGCCTTTGTTGTCATTTACAGTGTCAATAGACAAATAACGGCAGGCTATCCCTTGTAGTCGGCCACTGATAATGTCCTCCATAACTGCCCAGCCTTTGTTGTCATTTACAGCGTCAATAGACAAATAACGGCAGGCTAACCCTTGTAGTCGGCAACAGATAATGTCCTCCATAACTGCCCAGCCTTTGTTGTCATTTACAGTGTCAATAGACAAATAACGGCAGGCTATCCATTGTAGTCGGCCACTGATAATGTCCTCCATAACTGCCCAGCCTTTGTTGTCATTTACAGCGTCAATAGACAAATAACGGCAGGCTAACCCTTGTAGTCGGCCACTGATAATGTCCTACATAACTGCCCAGCCTTTGTTGTCATTTACAGTGTCAATAGACAAATAACGGCAGGCTATCCATTGTAGTCGGCCACTGATAATGTCCTACATAACTGCCCAGCCTTTGTTGTCATTTACAGCGTCAATAGACAAATAACGGCAGGCTAACCCTTGTAGTCGGCCACTGATAATGTCCTACATAACTGCCCAGCCTTTGTTGTCATTTACAGTGTCAATAGACAAATAACGGCAGGCTAACCCTTGTAGTCGGCCACTGATAATGTCCTACATAACTGCCCAGCCTTTGTTGTCATTTACAGTGTCAATAGACAAATAACGGCAGGCTAACCCTTGTAGTCGGCCACTGATAATGTCCTACATAACTGCCCAGCCTTTGTTGTCATTTACAGTGTCAATAGACAAATAACGGCAGGCTATCCCTTGTAGTCGGCCACTGATAATGTCCTCCATAACTGCCCAGCCTTTGTTGTCATTTACAGCGTCAATAGACAAATAACGGCAGGCTAACCCTTGTAGTCGGCAACAGATAATGTCCTCCATAACTGCCCAGCCTTTGTTGTCATTTACAGTGTCAATAGACAAATAACGGCAGGCTATCCCTTGTAGTCGGCAACTGATAATGTCCTACATAACTGCCCAGCCTTTGTTGTCATTTACAGTGTCAATAGACAAATAACGGCAGGCTATCCCTTGTAGTCGGCCACTGATAATGTCCTACATAACTGCCCAGCCTTTGTTGTCATTTACAGTGTCAATAGACAAATAACGGCAGGCTAACCCTTGTAGTCGGCCACTGATAATGTCCTACATAACTGCCCAGCCTTTGTTGTCATTTACAGCGTCAATAGACAAATAACGGCAGGCTAACCCTTGTAGTCGGCAACTGATAATGTCCTACATAACTGCCCAGCCTTTGTTGTCATTTACAGTGTCAATAGACAAATAACGGCAGGCTAACCCTTGTAGTCGGCAACTGATAATGTCCTACATAACTGCCCAGCCTTTGTTGTCATTTACAGCGTCAATAGACAAATAACGGCAGGCTATCCCTTGTAGTCGGCAACTGATAATGTCCTACATAACTGCCCAGCCTTTGTTGTCATTTACAGTGTCAATAGACAAATAACGGCAGGCTATCCCTTGTAGTCGGCCACTGATAATGTCCTACATAACTGCCCAGCCTTTGTTGTCATTTACAGTGTCAATAGACAAATAACGGCAGGCTAACCCTTGTAGTCGGCCACTGATAATGTCCTACATAACTGCCCAGCCTTTGTTGTCATTTACAGTGTCAATAGACAAATAACGGCAGGCTATCCCTTGTAGTCGGCAACAGATAATGTTCTACATAACTGCTCAGCCTTTGTTGTCATTTACAGTGTCAATAGACAAATAACGGCAGGCTATCCATTGTAGTCGGCGACAGATAATGTCCTACATAACTGCTCAGCCTTTGTTGTCATGTATAGAGCCACTAGATGAGTAACGCTAGACCATCCCTTGTAGTCGGTAACTGATAATGTCCTACATAACTGCCCAGCCTTTGTTGTCATTTACAGTGTCAATAGACAAATAACGGCAGGCTATCCATTGTAGTCGGCGACAGATAATGTCCTACATAACTGCTCAGCCTTTGTTGTCATGTATAGAGCCACTAGATGAGTAACGCTAGACCATCCCTTGTAGTCGGCAACTGATAATGTCCTACATAACTGCCCAGCCTTTGTTGTCATTTACAGTGTCAATAGACAAATAACGGCAGGCTATCCCTTGTAGTCGGCCACTGATAATGTCCTCCATAACTGCCCAGCCTTTGTTGTCATTTACAGTGTCAATAGACAAATAACGGCAGGCTATCCCTTGTAGTCGGCAACTGATAATGTCCTACATAACTGCCCAGCCTTTGTTGTCATTTACAGTGTCAATAGACAAATAACGGCAGGCTATCCCTTGTAGTCGGCCACTGATAATGTCCTACATAACTGCCCAGCCTTTGTTGTCATTTACAGCGTCAATAGACAAATAACGGCAGGCTAACCCTTGTAGTCGGCCACTGATAATGTCCTACATAACTGCCCAGCCTTTGTTGTCATTTACAGTGTCAATAGACAAATAACGGCAGGCTAACCCTTGTAGTCGGCCACTGATAATGTCCTACATAACTGCCCAGCCTTTGTTGTCATTTACAGCGTCAATAGACAAATAACGGCAGGCTAACCCTTGTAGTCGGCAACAGATAATGTCCTCCATAACTGCCCAGCCTTTGTTGTCATTTACAGCATCAATAGACAAATAACGGCAGGCTAACCCTTGTAGTCGGCCACTGATAATGTCCTACATAACTGCCCAGCCTTTGTTGTCATTTACAGCGTCAATAGACAAATAACGGCAGGCTAACCCTTGTAGTCGGCCACTGATAATGTCCTACATAACTGCCCAGCCTTTGTTGTCATTTACAGTGTCAATAGACAAATAACGGCAGGCTAACCCTTGTAGTCGGCCACTGATAATGTCCTACATAACTGCCCAGCCTTTGTTGTCATGTATAGAGCCACTAGATGAGTAACGCTAGACCATCCCTTGTAGTCGGCAACTGATAATGTCCTACATAACTGCCCAGCCTTTGTTGTCATTTACAGTGTCAATAGACAAATAACGGCAGGCTATCCCTTGTAGTCGGCCACTGATAATGTCCTCCATAACTGCCCAGCCTTTGTTGTCATTTACAGCGTCAATAGACAAATAACGGCAGGCTAACCCTTGTAGTCGGCAACAGATAATGTCCTCCATAACTGCCCAGCCTTTGTTGTCATTTACAGTGTCAATAGACAAATAACGGCAGGCTATCCATTGTAGTCGGCCACTGATAATGTCCTCCATAACTGCCCAGCCTTTGTTGTCATTTACAGCGTCAATAGACAAATAACGGCAGGCTAACCCTTGTAGTCGGCAACAGATAATGTCCTCCATAACTGCCCAGCCTTTGTTGTCATTTACAGCATCAATAGACAAATAACGGCAGGCTAACCCTTGTAGTCGGCCACTGATAATGTCCTACATAACTGCCCAGCCTTTGTTGTCATTTACAGTGTCAATAGACAAATAACGGCAGGCTAACCCTTGTAGTCGGCCACTGATAATGTCCTACATAACTGCCCAGCCTTTGTTGTCATGTATAGAGCCACTAGATGAGTAACGCTAGACCATCCCTTGTAGTCGGCAACTGATAATGTCCTACATAACTGCCCAGCCTTTGTTGTCATTTACAGTGTCAATAGACAAATAACGGCAGGCTATCCCTTGTAGTCGGCCACTGATAATGTCCTCCATAACTGCCCAGCCTTTGTTGTCATTTACAGTGTCAATAGACAAATAACGGCAGGCTATCCCTTGTAGTCGGCCACTGATAATGTCCTACATAACTGCCCAGCCTTTGTTGTCATTTACAGTGTCAATAGACAAATAACGGCAGGCTAACCCTTGTAGTCGGCCACTGATAATGTCCTACATAACTGCCCAGCCTTTGTTGTCATTTACAGTGTCAATAGACAAATAACGGCAGGCTATCCCTTGTAGTCGGCAACAGATAATGTTCTACATAACTGCCCAGCCTTTATTGTCATTTACAGTGTCAATAGACAAATAACGCCACGCTATCCCTTGTAGTCGGCCACTGATAATGTCCTACATAACTGCCCAGCCTTTGTTGTCATTTACAGTGTCAATAGACAAATAACGGCAGGCTATCCCTTGTAGTCGGCAACAGATAATGTTCTACATAACTGCCCAGCCTTTATTGTCATTTACAGTGTCAATAGACAAATAACGCCAGGCTATCCCTTGTAGTCGGCCACTGATAATGTCCTACATAACTGCACAGCCTTTGTTGTCATGTAAAGAGCCACTAGATGAGTAACGCTAGACCATCCCTTGTAGTCGGCAACAGATAATGTCCTACATAACTGCCCAGCCTTTGTTGTTGTCATTTACAGTATCAATAGAAAAATAACGGCAGGCTATCCCTTGTAGTCGGCAACTGATAATGTCCTACATAACTGCTCAGCCTTTGTTGTCATGTATAGAGCCACTAGATGAGTAACGCTAGACCATCCCTTGTGGTCGGCAACTGATAATGTCCTACATAACTGCTCAGCCTTTGTTGTCATGTAAAGAGCCACTAGATGAGTAACGCTAGACCATCCCTTGTAGTCGGCGACAGATAATGTCCTACATAACTGCTCAGCCTTTGTTGTCATGTATAGAGCCACTAGATGAGTAACGCTAGACCATCCCTTGTAGTCGGCAACTGATAATGTCCTACATAACTGCACAGCCTTTGTTGTCATGTACAGTGTCACTAGATGAGTAACGCTAGACCATCTCTTGTAGTCGGCGACAGATAATGTCCTACATAACTGCACAGCCTCTGGTGTCATGTACCAGATGAGTTACTAGATGAGTAACGCTAGACCGTCTCTTGTAGTCGCCAACTGTTAATGTCCTACATAACTGCACAGCCTTTGGTGTCATGTACCGGATGAGTTACTAGATGAGTAACGCTAGACCATCTCTTGTAGTCGCCAACTGTTAATGTCCTACATAACTGCACAGCCTTTGGTGTTATGTACCAGATGAGTTACTAGATGAGTAACGCTAGACCGTCTCTTGTAGTCGCCAACTGTTAATGTCCTACATAACTGCACAGCCTTTGGTGTCATGTACCGGATGAGTTACTAGATGAGTAACGCTAGACTATCCCTTGTAGTCGGCGACAGATAATGTCCTACATAACTGCTCAGCCTTTGTTGTCATGTATAGTGCCACTAGATGAGTAACGCTAGACCATCTCTTGTAGTGGGCAACTGATAATGTCCTATATAACTGCATAGCCTTTGTTGTCATCTACAGTGTCAATAGATAAATAACCGCAGGCTATCCATTTTTCGTCGGCCACTGATTATGTCCTACATAACTGCACAACCTTTGTCGCCATTAATGCACTCCCTCTCCTGTAGCCGATCAGAAAATTACTTTGTGAAATTTTACAACCTACTGTACCTATAGTAGTAAAAGGTTTTTCTTAAAATAGATAATTGGTATTATATCACATTACATTAAATTTATTACGCAATGTATTTTCTAACGGAAAATTACTTCTTAGACAAAAATAATTTATAAAAACTATCAAAGTGGTATTTTCTTTTCAAGAAGTGAAATTACTTATACTTAACTAGAGTCTTACGGGTTCACACTTTGCTTATACTTCCACCCTATGTTAATGAATGTTCCTTATAATAGAAAAGTACATTTCACATGAGCAGTTCAAATATCATTATTGTTAAGAGATATAAACTACGCCTCTGAGATGTCGGGACCCTCAATGAAAGGCGGGCAGCGCGTGAATAAATCGCGTGGGTGAGACTCCCTCCCTGGCTGCGCTTTTCTGGAGACCCTCATTAGCGAATGACTTAACTTTACAGACTCAGTTGTTCTCGGGTCCTTCAGTGGTTCTGATTCGTTTTAGCAATTGACATCTCCTTTAACGGCCTCGTTTCAAATGTAATTAAACGATATTCTGAATTATCTCTCTAAAAAATCTTTTCAGTTATATTTTCAGAAGCTAAAAAGATTTCAAACTTTTTTTAGAAGTGGGTGAAATTCATCCTCTACGAACCTGCAGTTTTTCATTTCTTTATATGGTTCAACGTGTCAATTGCATGCAAGGCTTTACAAAACTGATGAAAAGATTGAAACATTAAACTTCTCCTTAATTTTACTAAGTAATTAATCTTTCTTATTCTACTTAGTAATTGTAGAAAAAACAAATTTTGTCAAGCTGTAAGAGACTGATAATTATATTTTTCGATTTTTGTGTAGCTTTAAAAGGATTAGTTTAAGTTTTCGTTTGGTCTGCTGATAAAGAGTTTATTATAGTCATCTGTTACTTCAACATTCTATCCCCATGTTAAATCTTAGGAACAAATACGAAAATTTAGGGGCTTAAACTTCATTAATTTTGTTCCTTGAAAAACTTCACGGCGCCGAGCTCTTTAAAACGACTCCTAAATTATTTAAATCGGTTTAGAACTGTAGGAGGATTCCACGAAAAACCCTCAGTGTATTAAATAAACATATAGTACTATATATTTTCATTTTAACACCAAAAAGGTTTTTGTTGTAGTTCACGATGTTTTTTACCTACCCCCAGTGTAGCTGATGACATTAGTCATTCACGAACAAAAAGAGAGACAACTACGAATCTATAACGGTTAGTGTCAAGTCTGTCCGAGTTGGAAACCGAACTGATTACCGGCCTTTCTCCCGACACTCGATCTGTTGCTAAATTGTATCGTGTTAGCAAAAGCGAATCATTGTGTTAACCATCACAATAGTTTTGTTTAATATAGGTTATTCTCCATATGACTAGTTACCAGTCTACGCGTAAGTTTATGTCGCATACATGTTTGTCGAAATGTGACATGTCATAAAAATGAAATAAAATAAAATGAATCATAATTTTATTTCTTGAAGTTAATTTTGTTTCGACTTTTCAGACAATTTTTCTTTTAATGTAGAAATGTAGTTGCCTGAGTAAGGAATAGTCGGGACAGGTAATAATGGTAATATCAATGGGTTCATTAAATTTGACTGATAATCAAATATAAAAAATACAGAATTTTTATTTTATTAAAACCCTGTGTTGTTAAGACTTGACTTAAACTAGAAACAAACACAAAAGGGAAACGTTTTCAGAGATTGTGAAATTCAATTTAATCCTCACGTGTAAAGCAAACCCGATTCAATATTAATGAATATTTTCAATTTACAAGAACAACAAACGGCTTTAATAACCGGCAATCAAAGTAGTCGTTTTAAATTCTATTCAAACGGAATGGAACAGAGCTTCGCTGGAGATGATTGCTAAGCTCCATACAGACACATAACATGTGGATTAGGCTCATTCGACCTGGCAGATGAAAAGGTAAATCACGTGTTTTTCGTTTTTATAAAGAATTAAAACGCTTGAAACATGTGTTCCTGGAATGTTAGCCAAACTCTTTGTATTATAGAATTGTTATCCAGGAATATTTTTTTTAGATGTCTTTACAAATTAAATCGAAAATATTAGAGGTAAGTTTATTGACAAATGGGCAATAACACTGCTAGATGGAAATATTACTGAAAATGGTCTTTTGATTTCAATCAGTAAGGAAAGGAGCCAGTTCATTACATGCACAAAAAAATATCAAAAAAAGGCTTCATTTTCAATGGTTCATATAAAAGTTTTACTTAGATCAAAACAAGTAGAAATTATTTGAAAGCATTTCTAAGTAAATAATAATTAACTTCAAAAGTGGATTTTGCAAAGGAAAATATATCAAGTTGGAAAGTTTGATGCCTTCCATTTGTGAAGTAGACATTGAAATCTCATCTATAGGCATTTTGCATTTTTGTACTAAAAGGTTTGGGCTATTAAGTCAATGAGGCAGGCACAAGTTTCCTTCATTGAGGCGTACTTAAAACATTTCAACTTTTAATATTATGAGGATTATATTCAACTGAAATATGTTTCGATCCCTTTGTGTATCCTTTTAACCTAATTTTCCGTAATTTTTTTTTGTTTGCCAAAAATTTCGTAACAGTAGGAGTTTGATTTTTTCACATTTCAATAATACTCTTACTAAATTTTCTAGGCCTTAAAAAAAAACTCTTACAATTAATAGTGTTGGTCTCGTTGGAAAGAACTCAAGGGGGAGTTTGATAGGGAACAAAATTTATAGTTGTATTCAAGGGAAGAGCCCGAAACGCCCATAAAGATTGGTACATATCCATAATATTTGTGGAATTGGGTCGAAATAGAAATGTTCAAGTGTTGTAAGACGTCTTTTAATTATATCCACTATAGAGAAAAACACGTATAATGCTAATCAACAAGTTATTTTGGAAATTGCAAGTAAACAGCTGAATAGAGTAAAAACAGTCCATTTAGCATAGACAAGTAATATTACTGAGATCATGAATGTCATTGCAAGCGAAGCTGCAGCAACACTCAAGCCATTCAAAAACATTAGACAAGAATATAGGTTACGAAAAACTAAAAAAGTTTCCTAATCCTAAGTCAATCCCTTTTTATTGTCTCCTCTACAAAAAATATAGTGTTGATTGAATTTATACGACATAACTTTACTAGCTTAACTTTACATAGAAAAGTACAAAATCACAGATAGATTGAAGAAGTTTTACAGTTAAGCCTATTGAAGAGTTGACGATGCCAAAACAACAGGGTTGTTAAGTCAGTTACATTCATCTTCAAACAGTTGAGAGAACGGCAATTTGTCCGGATTGGGATGGGATTGGATTGATTTTGGCGCTAGTCTCAGAGCCGCTACTATCGATACGTGATGTTCTAATACAGAACAAATATTTCTAACACATATCTGTAAACAAATATCTCTAAAATAAATAGGTCTATGAACAACACGTTATGCGTGATGTTCTAATACAGACAAATATCTCTAACACATATCTGTAAACAAATATCTCTATAATAAATAGGTCTATGAGTTGTGCTTCAAATCTATTTTACTTTCCTATGTTGCGCCAATTAATGATCGCATCTTAATACTTAGTCAAATTCCAATAAGTGACTTAAAGTAAATTTATAAGTTTAAAAATATTGGAACCACGAGATCTACAGGGTTGGGCAAAAGTCTGGAATTATAAATAACTTTTACATACTAGTTAATAAAATAATATAAAATAACTTTTATATTGTTTTGCAGAAGGTGATGAAACTTAACAGTTGTGTAGCTAGTATAAATAGGAATATTTTGGCATATTTTCTCAGTTTTTCGCACGATGAAGGGACGGCCCATGCTGGAAGTCTTGAAATTCTTAAATGTAATCATACCTCAAGTTATAACTCATTTTAAAGGTCTTATATTTTAGATCACGAAAGCGCAAACCGCGCCTCAAAAAGTTGATCCGATCAGATGTTACAGCTCCTCAAATATTTTAATGTTGGCCATTAAACTCAAGGCTAAAATCTTGGGGGAGCTGTAACTTTTGATTGGTTAAAAAAAACACAATCCGCTTGTTTGTACAATTTGTTTGTTTCTATTTAATTTTGAATTAAATAGAAACAGTAGCGCCCCAAGAGTCATAATTTTCAAATTTCGTTTGATCCAGTTTTGCAGGTGTTTTGGTTACAATTTCCATAATAACAACATAGACACTTCAAAGGGGTTGTAGGACGGAAACCGGATTGTCCCAAGTTTCGCACCGGCTTCGGTCGATTCCTTGTGTCCCAAACCCCCATTTCTTTATTAAGAAAATAATCAAATATCCTTAGACGGGAAAAAGTTTGCCCGAACAAATGAGTGCTGTTTTATATTTGACTTTCAAAAAACTTAAATACCTCAATAAAAAGTTTCATTCAACCCATAATTGCATTAGCGAGATTTAAGCCTTCATTGAAAGGCCCCCCCCTTGTCAGTTAAGTTGATCAAATCGGTAATATCTGAACTAAGACGTAACGTTGTAATAAACAAGACACCTACAATCACAAAAAAATTGACATAAAAATAATTTACATCACCATTAACATAAAAATATTACCAATAGATTTCCAGACTGTTTTATCACTTGCATTGCGAGAATGGGAACCTCAGTTTTGTTATTTATCCGAAGATTCTTCTTAAGTGTATTAAGTTTTATGTAAAATCTGGGTGAATCTAAAAGAACCATCAGGGGTCCGTAATGAGCCACTGGCGCCCTCCAGTGTTGTTATGTATGAGTTACGCCGCCGACCACCCCTTATAATCGGCAACCGCTTACAGGTAATTCATTGTCCACTACACCAACGCCCCTCCATTATCGTGCAGCTATTGTCTTCCTTACAAATCCAAACACGCCAATATACTAACTGCTTGATCGTTTATTTATAACAATACTTGTTTTTTTTTTCACAGAAAAACCTCCAAACTAATTAATTATTGCGTTGCAATTTCGATATTTTTTAAATTGGGTAATTTTGACTTTCGAAATATTTAAACCGAGGATAATTTGATTCTTTGTAATCTGTCTAATGCTCTGGAAAGAAATAGTTTCTGTTTCTCATGCTTATGTTAACTTTTTATTATTATTTTTTTTTAATACAAACGAATCTAATAAAAATATAAATCCATGTCAATGGTATCAACAAGAACAGAAGTTCTAAAGTCAAACCAGCTGGTCCAAAATCTCTTTTATTTTTATATTGCGAACTGCTAACTTCTTGGCCCTTGGTTTTATCCGTCCAGCAACTAGAGCTCTGTATGTTGTAACAACGTGGATATTTTAGAATGTTTAGCACGAATGGGTGGCTTTACTTAAATTAATCATGACCGTCACTAAACCTGAAGTAGCTCCTTAATATTAAATCTATTTAAAATTAGTACACAATTACTTGTCCATAGAAGATTTCACTTCTTGAACCATTTCGCCTTTCCAACTGGTATATACCTGAGACCTAAACTACTTTAATTTTAGTAACTAAGTTTAGGGTGCAATAACGTTTCATGTTGTAGTGCATTTATCTTAAAACCAACTGGTTTTTTCAAAGTTTCAATAAAAGAATAGAAAATATCAGTTTTGATGGTAAACTTTTCGTAAAATTAACAAATATAACTTTTATTAAAATTCATTTTGAAGCTCCTGAACTGCGGATTTAATGAAAACATAACCTGTGACCTGTGATTGATTGAACTGCTGACGGAAAAGGTAATCATCCTACATTTTCATCAAATATAACTTTAAAACAGTAGTTTTTTTTTTTAATTATATAATAAAATATTTCCATACACAAAAATACAAGAGGAATATTCCCTAAATTTTAAAACCGTAAAGTTTTCTTTGGAGATAGACGACACCATAAGGAGCCTGAGCGCTTACTGACGACGCTGTGAACTCAGCAGCATTTGTCGGCGGGGCATTTGTCTGGGGTTGAAATTGATTGGGAGAGATTCTGCGAGCGGCGGGCTGTATTGCCATTGCCGCGGTTGTTTAGCAGACCCCGACCTCGCACTTTACCTTGTTCTTTGTGCATTTTATAAGTACAGATTTTTAAAATTTCTTTTATCAATGTACTCACTTCTAAGTAAGCAAACTTCAAGTATAAATGTAAAATTAATAATATGCCCTACTTTGTGATTTTGTTAAAATACAATCCACAGTAAGTGAGATAATTCTTAATCTTTTTCTTTCAGAATACCCATAAAACAAATGAAAACAATTAAAAGAATACAATTTTTGGGGTTTGGATTTATTATTTTCCTAATCACGTCACGCTCAACTGGAAAGTTAGTCAGGTTTTGTCTAACGCTACATGCCTGTAGGGAGGAGCTTTAATATGATGTGGGGCTCGTTATTGCATGACGTAAAATGTTATAACTTAATTTTAAGTTTATCATTTCAAAGTAGACTTCTTCAATTTGTAAAGAGGTTTATTTACATACTAATTTTCCTACAGTGCCTGATTAAAAAAGAAGGGAGGAATCGTTTACCAGAAAAACGTTTATGGAAGGTTATACGGCTTGTTTTGCTTAAAAATTCATGTTGTAAATAAAATCCTGAATGTACATATAACCTTAAAAACTTGGATTCATAAAGGACATAGGTAATCCCGAGAATTAAATGGATACGTGGCAGTTTCGAGTTGGACTGAACTGTTCTATTTTAAATATAAAAAACATATTTTATAACATGAAGTTTTACCCAATATGACCTAGTTTAGGAATGAAAATTACACTACAACATTCGGTTGGGAAAACATTTCTCTGAATATTGAATTCTATTTTTAAACTATCCAATTCGTCTGTACGTTTGGATTTACCTATGTCGCCACATTTTTGTGAGTCTTTCAATGCGGTTGATTCTTGAAGGAAAATAATCCTCAATGGGTGGCATAAAAGATGGTCTGTGTTGTATGACTGCTCCCATGTCCATGGGCGAAGTCGTCGCCTGCAAACAAGTATCGCCAACGAGAGACAAATTTTAATTCGATCACTGCAAGGATGCTTTTACTTACATTTTGGAAACGTTTCTCATTAACATTATTTACAAAATATATAATATCATAAAACATATTCTTATTGTTACTATATTTAATAAAACTCTTTAAAATTACAACTTCCGTAACTGTAGCGCGATAACTACAGGAACTATCGAGCAGAGCAAGAGTTTCCACATCTGAGCTGGAGTTGCATTCTGCTTAGTAATTAGTGCTTAGTAACTCCCTTGCTACTGATTAAACATAACTTGCAGAGTGCTAATGCAAGCCTTAATCGACTCCTTTTACAACACTATTGCTTTATGATAGTCAGAAAAAATCCTATACTCTTATCTGAGTAACGTTATCGTGCTTGTATGCTTGTATGCTTGCTTGCTTGCGTGCTTGCACAATTATCTCTAAAACGGCTCCGAGGATTTCCTTCGAATTTTGAAAATAAGTTATTTTTGGCTCAAAAACGTCTTTTATGCAGATTACTTGGCCAGAGAAAATCTGTTAACGTAATAAATGGAGTTTAAAAGCTGTAAAATTTTAACATTGGCCTTATGGGTTGCCGTAATGGCAACGAAAATAAGCAAGGGAAGAGTAAACAAATAAATTAATCATAACAGCTGTTTGGAATCTACAGCCATCAAGGAAAAATACAGCAAGTGGGATGAAGAGAACATAGAGCAATAAAATATTATCAATTTTATGTCATTGAAATATAGTAATATAGTAACTGGATGAACTCGTTAACATGAAATAACACCGAGCAAGGCTCGGTCCACCAGGTACTCTCAACTAAAGGTGCAAAATGAAATTTCCGCTGTGTCTATTTTGATAAGTATATCTGAAATGCATATTGGTAAAAAAATACTTCCAACGAAAGTACAACATTTATCAGTTCTTGGATTGGAGGAAGAAAGCCATTTGGCTCGAAACGTCTTCGTGGATTGTGATAAAAATTCCTAGAACTTACCTGAGCCATAGAAACGATGATAATATAAATTACTAAATTATTTACATTATTATTTGCTTTAAAACAAAATATTTTCAAGAAATTTCGAATAAACTAAAATCCTCTCCTACAAAGTGGCTTGAAACGCGTGGTTTTCATCCAACAATAAACATATTCGACTCTGGTTGTTTGATGCCCACTCCATTCATTACATCAGCTGTAATATGTTTTGATCCCCTTTGGCATCAAAGCTCTGTTTTGTTCCATTACAGAATTAGATTTCTGAGCTAGTTTCGGTTTAATAACGAGATGAGTTTGGGATGCGATTTAACGTCGTTTCCTGTAACTCATCATCTGTGACTGTCATGATGGAAAAACAGTAAAAAATAATAAAAGGATGTCTACAGAAATCGGAACAATGTTTTAAAACACATGTCGCAAAGTGATGTTGATTCAAAAAACTCTTTTTACTGACTAAATTTCTGTTTTAACATCTAGTATTTTGTTTGTTAGATGTTTTTTAATTTTAATTTGATAAGGAACAGAAATAAAGGAAATAAAATGAATCAACTCTTTAAAGACAATATTGATTGACAAGAACATTATACATCAATTAATGATATGTATTAATTGATAAATAATATTATCTCTAATACCATGATTAAGAGCTTCCGAGAGTTATAATTTTCAAAATTGGGGTAAAACAATACTACAATGTGTTTTTGAAGTACATGAACATGAATATGTCGTAGCCACTTGCTGTAATTGGGCACTTCATGAAGAGCCCAACGCAGCCCGGGCACTTCATGAAGTGCCCAGCCCGCCTGGGCACATAGTGTAACTCGATTATTTCGATCAAAATTACAGCATCTGCCCAACGAAACTGGACACTTCATGAAGTGCCCAACGCTCATTGGACACATGGTGTAACTATTGAGGCATGTTGGGCGGTGATTTTAAATCTTTGTCAAAACCAATCCTAATGTTTACATTAAATCCCAACGTCCGTGTTAAAGTAGCCAATGTTACTGTTTGCTATTAAACCTTTTAATATTTATTATTTATTTATATTTATTTATTCAAATCAAAATATTTTGACATCGGGTTTAGTTCCATAAGCCTTTTGAAAATATAATTAGTCTACGTTATATTTGGACAACGAATTTGTTGGAGTATGAGTTGAGTTCAGACTAAAATAAACAGTTAACAATCTTAATTTAAGATAAAACAAACACTTATAATTGGTTTAAAGATTGTCGGTTTCTAATAGTTATAAAATTAAACAGTAGTATAAAATATTATATTATTGTATATTATATTATAGTATTATATTATTGCATATAAAAGTAATCTATTTGTTCATACGATGTCCATTACACAATGTACTTGTGAATAAAGACAAATAATGTTATTATATTCTAAATTATAAGTAATGCGCTATCAAAAAAATTAATAATGATTAAAAACCGAACCCTAGAATTTTCTAGTAACCACTTACTTTTGAATAACGTTTAACATTCATAGGTTATCCCTTTAGACAATGCTTCAAATGAATTTCCAAATTTTTGAGTTAATAATATAAACTTAGATTTTTAGCTACTGATGTCAGTACGAATATAATAAAAGGCATATTTTTTAAAAGCTGTCAAGTAAACAGGACACACGTTTTTCAATATTCTATAAACAAATAAAAATAATTACATAGAAAAAGCTTGAAGTAATGATGTTATGTTAATTCATTCATACTGACATAAAAGAAAAACTTAAACCTAAATTATCGTCAATGTTAATAAAATTACAAAAAAGAAAAAGTAAATTTTTATACAAATTAAGTGTTTTCAATTTCTACAACAATAAGAAAATAAAGAATTGTTTTATTATTTTTTCAAAGACTTATGACTCTATTTAAAAATTTGTTTTACTATGCTATATTTTAATCTATTACAAGTTTATAAAGGGTGACTCAGTAAGAAGTTAAAAAATTAAAACATGATAAAATAGGTTAATGTTAATATTTTATGTGTTTTGTTACATATAAATGTAATAGGTAAAGTGTTTCATGTATTTTATTTTATTAAAGCATACAACATTGAAATCGACTGAATTGTTTGGTTTGTGTTTTCTGAGTTATTTTGGCTACGCATCTCTATTAATATTATTATTTAAACAACCGTTTGTTGTTTAAATGATAAAAATTTTTATAGTTATGTGTAGCCAGAATATTTTAGAAAACATAGAAGAAACCACGATAAAACATACAGGCAAGAATTATTGTCTGGTAGTGTGGAAGACAATCTTATTCTTAATGTTTTACAAAATTATTTTAAAATAATTGTATTTTGTATTAATGAAAATAATACATCGGATACTACCAACAGCAACGTAAACAGCAGTTTTACGTGCTTACATCAAGTGTCCAGCATCTGAACTGGACACATAGTGTAAAAGAAATAATTACAGCATGTGCCCAACGAGCGTTGGGCACTTCATGAAGTGCCCAGTTTTGTTGGTCACATACTGTAATGTTTAATGAAACCATTCAATTACACTATGTGCCCAGGCGAGCTGGGCACTTCATGAAGTGCCCGGTTAGCGCTGGGCTCTTCATGAAGTGCCCAATTACAGCATGTGGCTACGACAAATACATGAAAAAAATATTTTTCTAAGTTTTTCACACATAGAAATAAATGGGTTCAAAGAATGTAACAACAAAAACAATTTGCCCGATTTCAATGCATAAAAGGAGATGAGAACATCCCAGTTCTCTCGTATTCTACAATTAAGAACATTCATTAAAATGATTCTGAGCATACATTGATAAGTAACGAAAGATCCTCTGACACCTTTTATGAATATTAAAAGAGCGCAGCGAGACTAAAAACTCTAAGAAATAAATACGTCTCTTGTACTCTCTCATGTAATGAATACCTCTGAAGATGTCACATTCTACCTTTTTCATCTGTTTAATGTCACTTCGTACGAATTTTATTTTTAATCTGGACTGCCAGAATTATTTATTTGTAATACTATAATAGTAGGATATAGTGTCCGGTAAATCAATTTACTCTAAATGCGAAATATTAATTTATCTTTGTCTATTTGTTCTGAGTACAATTTAAAGTTTTTAATTTACTTTTTGTATAAGAGTCTTAAAATATAACTTGTATCATCTTTCTTAATCTCTTCTTCTCAGAACCAAATAACACACCTTGAAGCGCTTATTGTCGACCTGCTTAGGAACAATCAGAATATTAAGGGGCTGTGGAGGTATAATGAGCCTGTTGAGTTATGTATTTGTAAAGAGACAGTTAATAAGCTCTGTAGTTGTAATGCCACTGTTATTGAGCTGTGCAGTTTTAATGAAACAGTTTGAGAGCTGTGTACTTTTAACGAAAATGTTATTGAGTTCTGTAGTTTCTGTAGTTTCAATGAGACAATGAGATCTGTAGTTGTAATGACACTGTCAATGAGCTATGTAGTTGTAATGAAACCGTCCATGAGCTATGTAGTTGTAATGACACTGTCAATCAGATATGTAGTTGTAATGACAATGTCAATGAGCTCTGTAGTTACAATGACACTGTCCATGAGCTCTGTAGTTGTAATGACAATGTCAATGAGCTCTGTAGTTACAATGACACTGTCAATGAACTCTGTAGTTGTAATGACACTGTCAATGAGCTCTGTAGTTGCAATGGCACTGTCAATGAGCTCTATAGTTGTAATGACACTGTCAATGAACTCTGTAGTTGTAATGATACTGTTAATGAGCTCTTTAGTTGCATTAAAAAGGCTAATGAGTTCTGTAGTTGTAATGACACTGTTATCGAGCTGTACAGTTTTAATGGGACAGTTGTAATGTAAGTTGTAACATACATTGTAATGTAAGTTGTAATGATTCTGTCATTGAGTTGTGTGGCTTTAATGAGACAGTAATGAGCTCTGTAGTTGAAATGAGACAGTTAATGAGCTATGCCTTTAATTAGAGTGTTAAACTATTATTATGGTAATGGTACAAATCTTATTATATTATGGGCTTGTTATTTTAATCTAACGATTACAATTTATTGTTGACAAATATCCTCTACTTGAACCAAGCACACCTTGAATAAAAAAGTCTGTTGTTTTAATCTTATATTGTGGTATTTTCATACACAGTAAATAAATAATCAACAAAACTAAGCAAAAAGTAAAAATTCAACAAAACCAAACAAAGTGGTTTATTCTGGTGGTAGATGCTTCAACGGGAAGTCCCTGATATTTGTCTGCGCGAGAAACGTTACCGTGTACAGACAGTAACGCGGTAAAGATTTCCCCAGTGCCCCAGTGCCAGGGCCTCAATCAATTGGCTCGGAGTTGTGTGTGTGTGTGTGTGTGTGTGTGTGTGTGTGTGTGTGTGTGTGTGTGTGTGTGTTCACCATTCACAACATGAGTCGACCAAAACATTGTCATACAACCGAATTCATCTGTCTTTTATGATCTTGATAATCACTTACACATATTTCAGAGCAGTAAATGACTATTCTTTCTTTAGGTTACAACTTAAATTGAGGCATTTAATGTGCCAACTCCAAAGCATTAAAATACTGGTCACATTGACTTGTTCTGTCAATGTGAACAAGTGTACATAAAAACTAAGTTGTAGACCCTCAAAACCGACGGTTGTGTTGTGCTTGAGCAAAGTTATTAGAAGTTGTGGTCATGTACAGAGCTTAGGAGCACTCAGTTTTTTGTTTTTACCACCGATTAAATTATTCATACTACGTCCCAATGGTTGTTAAAATTAGTTCCTTCAACCGAAAGAAGTAAATGTAATATTTTCCAAGTTGTATTAGATGGCTACTACAAGCTTCCGCTGTATTAATTATAATTATAATCAATAAAATACGGTAATAATTTACTGAGTATGTGAAACTGTGCGATTATATTTCGGATAAAGGCCAATTAAGAAGCCTGAGAAATATTGGACCAGAGTGTAAGAACTAAACGCCAGAAAAAGCCGCAATTTATCACTGGTCGGGATCGCCTTGGATTGATTCTGGCGCCTCGCCACTGAGACGGCAGTGACCCGCGCTCCGGCCACTGCCACTGTCTCCACTGTCTACTGCCACTGTCTCCTCCACTGTCTACTGCCACTGTCTCCTCCACTGTCTACTGCCACTGTCTCCTCTACTGTCTACTGCCACTGTCTCCTCTACTGTCTACTGCCACTGTCTACTGTGGCGCCTCGCCACTGAGACGAGCAGTGACCCGCGCACCGGCCACTACCACTGTCTCCTCAGTCTTCTCCTGTATATTTGTTCAGCATGACGGAACGTTACATGAGTAGATTAATTATCTAATATATCTTTATTATATCCAATGGAATTATTGCTCACTTTTTCACATAAAGAAGGTACGGACATCAAACTTTGAAGATCGACTGGCGAAATTTTTCAAATCAATAATACTTTTTCAAATTGTACCCTCAATTCAAGAAACAATTTTTAATATTTTAACAAATATTAATCATGTTATTAGTATTTTTCCCCGATAATTATTGCTTTAGAGTGCACTGTAAACAATGGAGTTTTAATCACTTTATTTTGCTGATAAATGTTTGTAGACATTAGGTATTTTAGTTCATTAGTGTCAGATGTCATTAATTTTTAACGCTTACTACAATAAAACAGTCGGAAACATTAACTTTTAGTATTTTTTGTTCAAGTCGATAAGTTGATTTTGCATTTTATTTAAATAACAATTCAGTTCAATGCTTGCCAGATAGTTCTTCCAAATAATTATCGTTAACATTTTTTCGGTCAGTACCAATATCAGGTGTTTGTGTCTACAATTCACCCAGGGGGGGAAATGTAGCTTTAGTATTATAGAATACACAAAAACACATAAAATACGTACCTTTCAAATTTCTTTCTCTTAACAAGTTTTATTATAGCTTATTCGGGCTAAAGATAAAAATAACCTTCATGTTTCCTTTTATTTTTGATCCCTCGTTTACAGAAACAACCAAACTGAAAGCCGACTATTTCCTCCAGAAACACTAGTGTTTACACTAATTTTACGCAATGTTTAACCTATCGCCGCAGAGGAGGGAAGTTTATAACCAACAGTTTGCATCGCTGGGATACAAGGGTAGTTAATTATCCCAAACGGAGGGTAAGTGAATAAACGTTTAGAGAAAACGGGTCAGTTGAGTTTCATAATGTGTAGTCAACTATTTAAGATAAGTTTATGTTACTTTGTACTCAACTATGTACCCTTGACATCAACGTAATAACCTTTCATTCCCCCATGGCTCCCATTAGATAATCGGATCATGTTACTACTTTTAACACCAGAATCAGAAATTTATATTTGTTGACATTTTTCGGCTCGCTTACGAACGCTTCCACTCTAAATTATTTACTCAGGAATGAAACACTTTCCGCAATAACATTGTAAAACATTCAACTACATTTAGTTTTGCAAAAAAATCTCAGGTTGAATCGGTCGTTCGGTCTCAGAATAGAACTTAGTATACAACTGTCCTGGACGCCCTGTGTTCCTGTAGTATAACCGGGCTGTCTAGGAGTGTTTAGGGTGTCGCAAATGACGGAAGTGTATGTTCAACACTGCACACCGCCGGGACTGCAGGCTTGTTAACCATCCCCAGTGGAGGATGGCGGCGGTGGAGTAGGCGGCGTGTTAAGACTCCCTGTGAGCCGAGATCATCTCATTAGGAATGGTGTTCACATCACAGCTTTCACACTTTCGTTGCACCCTTGTTTACTTGCAGATTCAGTTTGTTCGAGTTGTTTGTAACTTGGTTGTTTATTGTATTAGAGATCGGTTACTGGTCGAAATTCAACACAGACGTTGAAATCAAATTTTGTGCCCTACCCGTGCCCCAGACCCACGTTACATATAGTAAATACTCACATATATGATTTAATTCGGCCAAATCAGCAGAGATTTCCCGCCACTGTAAATATTCCGACCGTCTGCCTCCATGTTTATCGACCGCTAAAAATACAGTGGAAGGGAAATTTGTATTTTCTCATCACCCTTCACACACGCGGCGAAGAATTTGAATAACGGTTCCCAAAGCGCGAATATTAAAATGTGACGGATGTTTAATTTTTTCTGTATCAGTACAAAAATAATATAATACGTACCTGGTGGACCGAGCCTTGCTCGGTGTTATTTAATGTTTGTCAGTTCATCCAGTTACTATGAAATATTTCAATGTCATTAAATTGATAAATAGAAACCATTCTTATTGCTCCATGGACTCTTCATCCTACTTGCTGTATTTTCCCTTGATGGCTGTAGATTCCAAACAACTGTTATGATTACTTCATTTGTTTACACTTTCCTTGTTTATTTTCATTGATATCACGGCAACCCATAAGGCCAATAATAAAATTTTACAACTTTAAAATTCAATTTATTACGTTATTAGAATTTCTCTGGCCAAGTAATCTGCATAAAAAGACGTTTTTGAGATAAGTGTGCAAACAAGCACAATAACATTACTCATATAAAAGTATAGGATAGACTTTTCTTGTTTATTTCCGTTGCTATCACGGCAACCCATAAGGCCAATGTTAAAATTTTACAACTTTAAAATTCAATTCATTACGTTATTAGATTTTATCTGGCCAAGTAATCTGCATAAAATAAGTTTTTTAGTCATAAATTACTTATTACAGACTTTGAAGGAAATCCTCGGAGCCGTTTTAGAGATAATTGTGCAACCAAGCAAGCAAGCACGATAACATTTCTCATATAAGAGTATAGGATACAAATTGCTCAACTAACTTAGTGTGAGTAATATCGTAGGGATAAAGTAGGCTTTTAACAGTATACTGTATTTTATACTATAAAAACCGTCGTAGAGGCCCTGTTTTCCTGTAGTGTTACCGGGGATGTCCGAGGGTGTTTAGGGGTGTCGCAGCTGACGGAAGTGTATGTTCAACACTGCACACCGCCGGGACTGCAGGCTTGTTAACCATCCCCAGTGGAGGATGAGGGAGTAGGCGGCGTGTTAAGACTCCCTGTGAGCCGAGATCATCTCATTAGGAATGGTGTTCATCACAGCTTTCACACTTTCATTGCACCCTTGTTTACTGCCAGATCCAGTTTGTTTGAGTTGTTTATTATCCCGATATTAACTACGATATTAGAGATCGCCTAAACCAGTGGTTCCCAACCTTTTGGTGGTCGCGTACCACCTACCACATTTTCAATATTTTGGTGTACCACTGCAAGGACCCCCCACCTGCCTCCGAGGGATCCGCTCCAACATGCTCATTTTTACCCTTTGGAGGATTTGTTATTGCCAGCAAATTTATTTTATTTGACTTATCAATATAATTTTTAGATCCTATTTTACTTTGTAAGGATATTTTTGACAAATTATTTAATAACCTCATGTCATTCTTTTAGTCACTCTTATAGATATTTCCTAGTGTAAAATGGTGTTTTTCCTTTACTATACCCTTTTCTTTTTTAGACTCGATCATAAGGTTATGCCCTCTATTAGATTTTGGAGGTAAGAAGATGAGATAAAAAAATGTCAACAGGGCGTTTTTACTACTAAATATATATTGTTAATAATTTAAAATCGACAAATCAATTTTTACATGCGAATCGAACGGAAGGGTCTCATGCTTACATATTACCCCGCACTAATATCTGATATGCTGCCCTGAAAACAGATTTTGTTATGAATAATTTCGTCCTAAAAAGATTGTATGAAATTGGCATATTATGACCAAAACAGATGCTGCAAAAGCTCTGTTTTGGCTTTAATGTTAAGCCTCTCAACATTAAATGAGTCTTTAATGTTCGACGGATCAGCATTCGCTCGTAACCCTAGTATTTTATTATTTACTACTTCTTCAATCTTGTGCGTATCACCTGAAAAGCCTTCGCGTACCACTAGTGGTACGCGTACCACCGGTTGAGAAACACTGGCCTAAACCAATGCTATCACCCTAAGTAAATGTTATGTTGACTCGCGCCTATTTTCCAACATATTTCATATCAGACCGACCGCTCCAATCGATCCCTATATTGATCGAAATTCAAACAGAAACTATCGGTTATGATTACACCACTTGCTGCAATTAAACATGTGGATTGATTTATATTTTTGTTTTACATTTCAAAACCACTTTTTTCTGCAAGGATTTTGTGCACCTACAGAAAAAATATAATTCTATAAGTGTCTTTAAATGTTTCCTAAGACACCTACAGGCTGAGAAAAGAAGTATTAAATAAATCATGCTTGCCTAATCTATGCTTATTATATACGCTAGGGTTTTTTTGTGATCATTACTCCTCCTAAAGTTTTCGACCGATTTTAATAATTTAGGTGTCATTGGTAAGAGCTTGGCGTGAAATTTTGCAGGAAATAAAATTCATGAAGGTCAGACTAAAGGGAAGAGCCCTATAAGCCCTTAAAGTTTCATATTTGTCCATAAGAGCTCTGTAGTTGCAATGGCACTGTCAATGAGCTCTGTAGCTGTAATGACACTGTCAATGAACTCGTTAGTTGTAATGATACTGCTAATGAGCTCTTTAGTTGCATTAAAAAGGCTAATGAGTTCTGTAGTTGTAATGATTCTGTCATTGAGTTGTGTGGCTTTAATGAGACAGTAATGAGCTCTGTAGTTGAAATGAGACTAATGAGCTATGACTTTAATTAGAGTGTTAAACTATTATTATGGTAATGGTACAAATCTTAATATATTATGGGCTTGTTATTTTAATCTAACGATTACAATTTATTGTTGACAAATATCCTCTACTTGAACCAAGCACACTTTGAATAAAGAAGTCTGTTGTTTTAATCTTATATTGTGGTATTTTCATACACAGTAAATAAATAATCAACAAAACCAAGCAAAAAGTAAAAAATCATCAAAACAGAACAAAGTGGTTTATTCTGGTGGTAGATGCTTCAACGGGAAGTCCCTGATATTTGTCTGCGCGAGGAACTTTACCGTGTACAGACAGTAACGCGGTAAAGATTTCCCCAGTGCCCCAGTGCCAGGGCCTCAATCAATTGGCTCGGAGTTGTGTGTGTGTGTGTGTGTGTGTGTGTGTGTGTGTGTGTGTGTGTGTGTGTGTGTGTGTGTGTGTGTGTGTGTGTGTGTGTGTGTGTGTGTGTGTGTGTGTGTGTGTGTGTGTGTGTTCACAATTCACAACATGAGTCGACCAAAACATTGTCATTCAACCGAATTCATCTGTCTTTTATGATCTTGAAAATCACTTACACATTTTTCGGAGCAGTAAATGCCTATTCTTTCTTTAGGTTACGAGGCATTTAATGTGCCATCTCCAAAGCATTAAAATACTGGTCACATTGACCTGTTCTGTAAATCAAAACTAAGTGTAGTTATAGACCCTCAAACAGACGCTTGTGCTGTGCTTGAGCTAAGTTATTAGAAAGTTGGGTCATCTATAGCGCTTAGGAGCACTCAGTTTTTTGTTTTTATCACCAATTAAATTATGCATACTACGTCCCAATAGTTGTTAAAATTAGTTCCTTCAACCGAAAGAAATAAATGTAGTATTTACAACGCGTATTAGATAGCTACTACTAGCTTCCGCTGTATTAATTATAATTATAATCAATAAAATACGGTAATATTTTACTGAGTATGTGAAACTGTGCGATTATATTTCGGATAAAGGCCAATTAAGAAGCCTGAGAAATATTGGACCAGAGCGTAAGAACTAAACGCCAGAAAAAGCCGCAATTTATCACTGGTCGGGATCGCCTTGGATTGATTCTGGCGCCTCGCCACTGAGACGGCAGTGACCCGCGCTCCGGCCACTGCCACTGTCTCCACTGTCTACTGCCACTGTCTCCTCCACTGTCTACTGCCACTGTCTCCTCTACTGTCTACTGCCACTGTCTCCTCTACTGTCTACTGCCACTGTCTACTGTGGCGCCTCGCCACTGAGACGAGCAGTGACCCGCGCACCGGCCACTACCACTGTCTCCTCAGTCTTCTCCTGTATATTTGTTCAGCATGACGGAACGTTACATGAGTAGATTAATTATCTAATATATCTTTATTATATCCAATGGAATTATTGCTCACTTTTTCACATAAAGAAGGTACGGACATCAAACTTTGAAGATCGACTGGCGAAATTTTTCAAATCAATAATACTTTTTCAAATTGTACCCTCAATTCAAGAAACAATTTTTAATATTTTAACAAATATTAATCATGTTATTAGTATTTTTCCCCGATAATTATTTCTTTAGAGTGCACTGAAAACAATGGGGTTTTAATCACTTTATTTTGCTGATAAATTTTTGTAGACATTAGGTATTTTAGTTCATTAGTGTCAGATGTCATTAATTTTTAACGCTTACTACAATAAAACAGTCGGAAACATTAACTTTTAGTATTTTTTGTTCAAGTCGATAAGTTGATTTTGCATTTTATTTAAATAACAATTCAGTTCAATGCTTGCCAGATAGTTCTTCCAAATAATTATCGTTAACATTTTTTCGGTCAGTACCAATATCAGGTGTTTGTGTCTACAATTCACCCAGGGGGGAAATGTAGCTTTAGTATTATAGAATACACAAAAACACATAAAATACGTACCTTTCAAATTTATTTCTCTTAACAAGTTTTATTATAGCTTATTCGGGCTAAAGATAAAAATAACATTCATATTTCCTTTTATTTTTGACCCCTCGTTTACAGAAACAACCAAACTGAAAGCCAACTATTTCCTCCAGAAACACTCATGTTTACACCAATTTTACGCAATGTTTAACCTATCGCCGCAGAGGAGGAAAGTTTATAATTGACAGTTTGCATCGCTGGGATACAAGAGTAGTTAATTATACCAAACGGAGGGTAAGTGAATAAACGTTTAGAGAAAACGGGTCAGTTGAGTTTCATAATGTGTAGTCATCTATTTAAGATAAGTTTATGTTACTTCGTACTCAACTATGTACCCTTGACATCAACGTAACAACCTTTCATTCGTCGCATAGCTCCCATTAGATAATATAAACATGTTACTACTTTTAACACCATTATATATTTTAAACCAACCCCTAATCAGAAAATATTTTTTTTGACATTTTTGGCTCTTTTACGAACGCTTCCACTCTAAATTATTTACTCAGGAATGAAACACTTTCCGCTATAACAATTTAAATCATACAACTCCCTTTAATTTTGCAAAGAAACAGGGTGAATCGGTTATTCGGTCTCAGAATAGAACTTCTTAGTATACTATTGGAACAATTAGTCTGTGCGCGTGGCTGGCTATGGCGAGGGAGGAGAGAGGGGGGTGGATATTACCAAAGAACTATAATATAGTTCTTTGAATATTACTGGTTATCGCTCATTTCCAAAAACATTCGGTCCCGCGCGGCGCTCCGGACGTAGATTATTCACCTGATTCCCATATGAAGCCCAGGTGGCCGGAAGTGAACAGGACGGCTAGTAGAGTAAGAGCCGCGCGCACAGACTAAAGGCTCCTTTTCCAACACGGCGCGGCGTCAGCGCGCTCGACGTCGACGTCGGCGTCATTGCGCCAGCGCGATAGTCAAAAGCGGGCAATGGTGATTGCTGCCGCGTCAACAATCAGCGCGCGCAGCGTCTAGGAAAGTGTCCCCATTGCCCGCTCCACATTTAACTCTAGCGAAATGACGCTGACGCCGGCGTTGAGCGCACTGACGCTGTGTTGGAAAAGGAGCCTTAATGGTTTCATCAGTACAACTGTCCTGGACGCCCTGTTTTCCTGTAGTGTTACCGGGCTGTCGAGGAGTGTTTAGGGTGTCGCAAATGACGGAAGTGTATGTTCAACACTTCCCACCGCCGCGCGCCGGGACTGCAGGCTTGTTAACCATCCCCAGTGGAGGATGAGGGAGTAGGCGCGAGTTAAGGCTCCCTGTGAGCCGAGATCATCTCATTCGGCATGGTGTTCACATTAACGCTTTCATACTTTCGTTGCACCCTTGTTTACTTGCAGATTCAGTTTGTTCGAGTTGTTTGTAACTTGGTTGTTTATTGTATTAGAGATCGGTTACTGGTCGAAATTCAACACAGACGTTGAAATCAAATTTTGTGCCCTACCCGTGCCCCAGACCCACGTTACATATAGTAAATACTCACATATATGATTTAATTCGGCCAAGTCAGCAGAGATTTCCCGCCACTGTAAATATTCCGACCGTCTGCCTCCATGTTTATCGACCGCTAAAAATACAGTGGAAGGGAAATTTGTATTTTCTCATCACCCTTCACACACGCGGCGAAGAATTTGAATAACGGTTCCCAAAGCGCGAATATTAAAATGTGACGGATGTTAAATTTTTTCTGTATCAGTACAAAAATAATATAATACGTACCTGGTGGACCGAGCCTTGCTCGGTGTTATTTAATGTTTGCCAGTTCATCCAGTTACTATGAAATATTTCAATGTCATTAAATTGATAAATAGAAACCTTTCTTATTGCTCCATGGGCTCTTCATCGTACTTGCTGTATTTTCCCTTGATGGCTGTAAATTCCAAACAACTGTTATGATTACTTCATTTGTTTACACTTTCCTTGTTTATTTTCATTGATATCACGGCAACCCATAAGGCCAATAATAAAATTTTACAACTTTAAAATTCAATTTATTACGTTATTAGATTTTCTTTGGCCAAGTAATCTGCATAAAAAGACGTTTTTGAGTCATAAATTACTTATTTATAGACTTTGAAGGAAATCCTCGGAGCCGTTTTTGAGATAAGTGTGCAAACAAGCGAGTAAGCACGATAACATAACTCATATAAGAGTATAGGATACAAACAATTGCTCAACTAACTTAGTGTGAGTAATATCGTAGGGATAAAATAGGCTTTTAACAGTATACTGTATTTTATACTATAAAAACCGTCGTAGAGGCCCTGTTTTCCTGTAGTGTTACCGGGGATGTCCGAGGGTGTTTAGGGGTGTCGCAGCTGACGGGTGTATGTTCAACACTACACACCGCCGGGACTGCAGGCTTGTTAACCATCCCCAGTGGAGGATGAGGGAGTAGGCGGCGTGTTAAGACTCCCTGTGAGCCGAGATCATCTCATTAGGAATGGTGTTCACATCACAGCTTTTACACTTTCATTGCACCCTTGTTTACTGCCAGATCCAGTTTGTTTGAGTTGTTTATTATCCCGATATTAACTAAGATATTAGAGATCACCTAGCCTAAACCAATGCTATTATCCTATGTATATGTCATGTGACTCGCGCTCGTTTTTCGTAGATATCAAATTTGAGCCGATGGCTCAAATCGGCCGATGACTACTTCATCGCCCAAATTCCTCAAAAGTTTTGGCGGTAAGCTGAGTGGTGAAATGATAAAGTACTAGTCCTGTTCTATTAATGTATATGTTATGTTGACTCGCGCCTATTATCCAAGATATTTCATATCAGACCGACCGCTCCAATCGATCCCTATATTGATCGAAAACCAGAAACTATCGGTTATGATTACACTACTTGCTGCAATTAAACATGTGGATTGATTTATATTTTTGTTTTACATTTAAAATTCACTTTTTTCTGCAAGGATTTTGTGCACCTACGGAAAAATATAATTCTAAAGGTGTCCTTAAATGTTTCCTACGACACCCACGGGCGGAGAAAAAACGTATTACATAAATCATGCTTGCCTATAGCCCTGGACAGCCTTACTGGCGGGTGGCGAAAATTGTAATCTCCCAAAAAGTCTGCTAAATAAACACATGTTTTGGTAGAACTGTCAAAACCTTGTTTACATTTCACCTAATTTACACTACAAAAAAAAAAGGCCCTGTAATATTTCACCGAGAGATTTCTTACGCAATTAAAACTTCTTGAAAATATTTGCGCTGCATCAGCTGGTCTTTTAGTTTGGCAACCTTTAATCTTAAATGATTTTTTTTACATTTAAGAATGTGTTTCCACACTTTTGTCGTCGTACTTCATGAATTGTGTTGAGCTTGCAAGCATATTACATTAGTTGCACTTGCGGTTGCAGCAAAATATTTTCTTGAGCAAAGTACCTCGACATAAACAAATTACCATGTGATTTATTACCAAAACATTGCAGATAATAAACACTAAGACAACAGCGCACTCACTCACCCGCCAGTAAGGCTGTCCAGAGCTATAGTGTTTTATTTTTGTCTAACGTTCGATCCCACGGACGTTGAACTGAATAACGTGATAAAAGTGTACAAACAAATTGTCTTCTTGTAATTTCTTGATTAGCTATTTTGACAGAGTTTTCAAATCGCACTAATTGCTCCAACAAGAAAATGTGGTTACGGAATTACCAAGAATTTTTTCCTCCCCCAACGTTCACAGTCTGAGATTTAAATGTTGTCACCAGAAATTTCACCACGAAATTTTCGGTGGCGGTTAAGAACTCGAACCAATCAGCCATGGCTGTCATTAGGGTACATAAAAAACTAAGAATTATTAAAACGTGAAAAAATCAAAGGTTCCAAAAGTCTTTAAATAAAGAAAGAGGGCAGATTAATTTTCAAAAGTGCAGTCCTCTGCGTGCTTTAGCTGGGGAACTAAAGCTCGACTCTGCTCGACTTCGCCTTGTTTTATTTTAATCTGTGAGAGTTTTCGTTATTGGATCTAAAACTGATCGACACAAACGAATGATAAAGTATTGCAGTGCTCAATTGTCTAGATTTACTCAATTAACAATAAGTACATATTTAATGAACGTAGCCTTAAGATACTCGCCATATACCTTACACATTCGTTTGTTTTGCAAGTATATAGTCGATGCTCAAGAAATTAAAAACTGCAAATCTGGTTTAATTTTATGTTGCTTCTAGACTGCTTATATTTATAATTTTTTACATAAAATACTTAAATATTCAAATCTCTATAGAAATATAATTAATTAAACCTGTTTATTATATGGCAAAATTCAGCTTAAAATAATTTTAATGAGTTTTTAAGTTACTGACTCAAACTAGCTGAACTCTTAAATCATGAAAAGAATTTTTTACTTTCAAAAATTGAAAATAAATTCAATTTAGATATCTTCAAACAGTTTCTCTTTAATAAGTCTGATTACAAAAAGTTAAGTAGAAACTATAAAAACACTATTAAAGAAACAAAATTAAAAACTTTAAATTCAATTAGAATTTCTATTAAATGAATAGATCGAGTGACGTGTACACTATGTGTAAGGGGTTTTAATAATGTGGCTCTAACAAATATATTTAATTATTTGAATTAATCAACATTTGAACACTAATATTGTATTTACTCTGCTTCCGTCGTGAATAATTAAAATGAGTTCGCAGCTCCTTTTCCACTATTTTTGTGTATTTTGATATCCTAAAATTAAAGTTTAGTTTATAGAATCCTAAAGCCTTTTGTTAAATTATGACAGCGGTTCTCAAACTACTTTACCTTGCGAACCCCTAAGCCAATGTATTTTCATGAATTGTACCCCTAGGCCCCTAGGTCATATTTAATACTCAATACTTGAGTATTAGCATATCTATAGCGTTTATTATAGCTCAAGGTAAATGAACTAATACTTAAGTACTTTGTGAACAATTAAGTTCATTAGTAAGTTATAACTGTATTTTTAATACATTTGTAATGAAATAAAAAAATGGCAATGGAAATTTTTACAAAAAGCTTAAAAAATTTATGAATCAGAAAAATACTAGTTTTGCTAAAACTATATTTAAAAACTAAACACTTTTATTGATTATAAGAACTGGAATTTACAAAGTTAAGAGTCTTAGTGTGAGCCATGGAGCTTGCTTTGATGAAGTTATAGCTTTTTTTTAAGTTGGGCTCAAAAGAAGATAAATAATTCCTCAAATCTGGGGCTGCATCGAGTTAGTTCCTATATTTATTTTTAATATACGCATATGAGGAAAATGCTCGCTCTACGAGCTCCGTAGTTGAAAAAGGGAGCAGAACTTTGATTGCTAAATTGGACAAAAATTTACATAAGGGGTGCCATCTTAGAGGAGAGATAGGAGCGATATTGCCAAATTTCCAAAGTTGTTGCCAGTGAGTTGAGTGGCTGAGTCTCTGGACAGACTAATTGTTATGAAATAGGCCTAATGTTGATCTTATAAACGTCTTTGACTTTTAAAATATTTTAAACTGTTAACAGTTGGAAATATTTTGACTGTTATGGTAAATTTGTTATAGTTATTTCAAAGTAATTTTATAAAATTAGGCCACAATTTTCGTGTCCGCCATTATTGATTTATCTCTCGCGAACCCCCGTACACCCTTCCACGAACCCCTTGGGGTTCGGGAACCCCAGTTTGAGAACCGCTGAATTATGATATATAACTTATATTTCTAGTTGGCTATTGCCATGTTAACACCTTAAGCATATAAATAAAATCAGCAAAGGATAGTAATGCTGTTCGAACCATAATATCTGCACTGATATTATTATTCCCAAATTTTTCAACGATTCCTACATTTTATTAACCAAATTACTACACATTAAATAAAAATTCTAATACTCTTATCAAAGTTTACCTATCCAAAATATTTCAACGTTCAACGAACTGATAAAAATACACTATAGCTATTGTACTGTAAAACAAATAATAAAACCAAATTGAAGCTGTAATAAAAAAAAGCTGTTTGATAAAAAAATAGCGACTACTGTGCAGTACTTTTTAGAGGCCGAGACAGCTTTCAACCCGATGTTTTATACGATTCCATCTTTGATGACATTGGCTAAAAGCTTTTTTGGTGTACCTTTCAGTAGCTAAATTATTAACAATCACGCCCTAAGTGCGGAATACGTCTGGTTAAAAGCGTTCTAATGTACATTAATACATTTATTTTTAGAAAAGAGAAGAAAACTTTCGGTCATGATAACATTAATATTACTCAAATGCCAACGAGAGGTTTAAAATGTTTAGTTTTTCCGGTCCAATAATGTTTCCCTCATGGACCCACCGAGACGTGAAATTCAGGAACTGCGGAGGCTAAACGGGGCAAGATTTCCCCAATGTCGAGGCCACAATCAATCGCTCTGTGGGGGGGAGGGGGTGCTGGTGGGGTATTGGGGTGGGGGTGGGAAGGGGGGCCAAACTTTGACCCGCTCATAGCGAGGAGGGATTGGTTATTGACACCTCCAGGGTCGGTGTCAAGTGTATGTGGGACGTAATTGAGACCTCAGTAGCAATTCACGTTGACGAAATGCCGCTTGTGTATCAATTAAACTAATTAAATAAAATTTAACCTGGGTAGAATTATCAACAATCTGAGATAACTTTGTAAACAAGTCTTTAAAATCTTCGTTACTAATGAAGATGTTGAAATAATTGATTAAATGCTTAGCATAAGGTTTTGATTTTATTAACTATTTATGGACGTGGATGGCCAAAATTCTTTATCAGTTTTTGAGAAAACCGTTTGGGTAAACAAATAAATAAAACATGCAATATACGCAAAAAGTAACTGAAAAAACGTATTACTACAGGCTTTGTGAATGGGAATGAATAAGAAATGCATATTGTTAGTCTTGATTTTATTTTTCACTCACAAAAGGTAATAAAAATTGAATTTGACAACAAAACATTCCAAGCTTTTTTTACTTTCTGGACGAAATTTTCTTCAATTTGTTTCGTTACGACATTCGATAGTATAAAATTAACTCGCCTTACGGCTCGCTGGGGGCTCCGCCCCCAGGCCCCCAGTGTTGTGTCCCTTTTTGGGAGGGGTTGGGTACTGATAAGTCACAAAATAAATTAATTTAATTGTTGGGAAAAAATCTTCGTAGAAGGTATCTTTGATCGTGTTCCAAGGTGGGGTAGTTGGTGGAGAGTGAGTTGTTAGTTTGGGGGTTTGATTAATTGAAGGGAAAAAGGAATTGGTGGGGCTAGGGGGTAAGGAAAAAGTAGGAAAATAACATTGCCACACAACTGAAAAGTGCTGAATTTGATTCATGTATTGGCCGAAGTTAGGGGATGAAAGAGGGTAAAATCGGAAAATTACTTTGGGTAAAGATGGAGGGTGACACTAATTAATCCCTTATCCCCCTATGATGTATCTCGGCTTAGAAAGTGTTTTTTTTTCAAATATTATTATAAGACACAATTATACTCAAAATAATTCACCACAAGTTACGTTGGGTTGGTGTGGGGAGGAGGGTTTGTGCATAAGTCAAGGGGAAGGGGTTACATTCTTGGATGGGGTCGGATGGGATAGGGTGGGAGAGAAGATAAGGCAGGGTAGGGGGTAGGTTCAATTATTTTTATATAAATTCAATGAGATATAAAAATATATTAATAGCATCAATTTTTTAAATTTAGGGATTAAAAGCAGTTGAATTTGGCAAAAAGTGTTGATTATCGCAAATGGATGTAACTAAGTTGATTATCGCAAATGGATGTAACTAATGTTGATTATCGCAAATTTCCAAGAAGATAACTAAGTATTTAAATCTAACATAATTATTTAAAAATGAAAATAAAAACCACAAACAATTGAAAATTGTTTAAAAGCCCAACTTTAGAGCACTCTTTTAGGGGTTGAAACGGGATGAAAATGATTGATGACCTTTTTGATAAATGTGGGAGTTCACACTGACAATCTCTATCAAAACTTAGGTCCCCCCAATAAATATATAAAGTAACATGAGAATGAAACATTAAATAAAATTGAAAGTTCTATGAGATTTCAACTTACCTTTGTGGTTTTAAACGAGTTCAAAATTGGCAAATAACCTCTGGTAAACCTGGAAAATGAGACAGACTATCTCTGTGTCAAAAAAGGTTTAACAGTCAAAAAAATAAAATTATCTAATAATAAAACCCCAAGGAAAATACAAAATTCAATGGAAGTTCAACTTTGGGAAATTTCTTTTAAGAATTGAAACAGGGTGTAAATGGCAAATGAACTTTGGATTAATCTGAAGGGTACAACTGGCTATCTCCATTTTGAAAATTACGTATTTGAGTAAAAAAAGGTTTGCCGTTAAATGAAAAATCACGAGGACAATTTAAAATTCACTTAAACGTCAACTTTACTGGACATTTTTAGGGGTTGGAACTAGGAAAAGTTTGCAAATCACTTCTGATAAACCTTAAGGGTCAAATAATACTCTCCATGTCATAAATTAGGTCTCCCAGGCAACAAATAATAAAAAAATTAAGAAGAGGCCATTTTGAGGACGAAGGAGTTGTGATAGGGAAAATAACATATATACCGAAGTTGTAGGAAATTGAATTTAAAAATAATCTTGGATTCGCTATTCCTACGTGGAGGTTAAGAAAAAATGAAGGAGGTTTGTATTGAAAAGTCAGAGAACGAATTAACTTTTTACAAATCCTAGGAAAATTTGTTGTTCGGGGGGGCAGTTGGTGGATGTTATGATGGCGGGGGTGAGGCCATTTTTTGGGGAGAGGGTTGATGGATTTCGGGTTGAAGTGAAAATTAATTTATTCACTAATTCTCAGCACAAGTTATTTTGGGTTTGTTTAAGGGGAGGGGGTTATTGGTAGTAGGGTTTTTTTCGGTTATAGTGGGTTAATAATTTGAAAGAAGACAGGGTTGGTGGGCTAAGAGCGAGAGGCCAAAGTATTTATTTAAAAATAACATTGCTAAACATTTAAAAAATGCTTAATTTGTTTAATTTATTGGTCGGTTTCGGGGTTGAAAGGTATTGGAGCTATCTCAGGGTGAAGGAGGTGAGATAGGGCAAAAGATCAATCGACCAAAGTTGAAGATCGCGAGGAATCCTCGGCACATGGTGCAGCCCATTTTTTGATAGGACCATCCGTTCAGCCACTACAGCTCACAATAAACTTTTATAGACATTTTTATCGAATTTTTAAATATCTTTTTGAGAAAGGTAAAAATTAAAATTCGAAGTTTTTATAATTTTACTCTTGGTTTTAAGCAATGAGAAAAGTGCATGCCAAATTTCAGGTTCCTAGCTCAACCGAAGGTCATACATAAGCTGTTTGCAAATTTTCAGAGTTCTATGTGATATTTGGACAACTGCGAAGATTTTTTTACCTTTATATGCATTTTAATAATAAGAACTAGTTATATTATTAATTGTAATATATATGCTGTAGAGATTACGTGTACAAAATTTCAGCCCTCTGCGTATGATATTAAATCTACTAAAGCTGAAAAACGTCGGGGAAATCATAGAAAATTATAAGTTCTAGAGCTACCTCTAGCTTCTAGAGGGTGAAGGAAGCGAGATAGGGCAAAATACCATAGGACCAAAGTTTTAGATCGTGAAAAATCCGTAGCACATGGTGCAATCCATTCCTTGATAGAACCATCCCTTCGGTCACTAGAGCTCAAAATAACTGTTTTTTGAAAAGCATTTTTAAAGACCTTTTAATTACATTTTTAAGGGTGTTGCACTTCAAAATTTCGATTTTCGATAAATGTATCCTCGGTTTTAAGCAATGAGGAAAGTACATAAACCATCCCAAAAATTTTCAGGGGTCTAGACAGTACATCAGGGTGACACGGGATGAAATACCTCTAGAAAATCGCTGACATTTAGAAAATTGTGAAGATTTTTGAACTTGATATGCATTTTAATATAACGAACTAGTTATTTTATTATTGATTTATAAAATATATGCTGTAACGATGATATATTCCAATTTTCAGCCCTGTTCGTATAATATTAAGTGAATTGGAACTGGAAAACCTAAGGAAGATCTTCGAAAATTGAAATTTCTAGAGCAATCTAAGGGTGAAGGAGACCAGATACGGCAAAAACCAGATACGGCATTCTGTCCTTGTATATAGAACTTCGTTCCTTGTAACTAATAATATAGTGGAAACAAGATAGTTGAAGTGTGATTGTAATAACATAGCCCAGACATAGCTAGACATAACTAAAGACATAGCTAAAGACATAGCTAGTCTTTATACAATAAACTCAAACCCCCTCTTTCCCAACATATCGGGACCAACATCCGTCCGGATATCGGCTTTACGGTTGACGAAATGCCCTGAAACTCGACTGAATATTATGTTAAAGTTATAACTTGTTACTTTATGTACTGTAAACTTGAGCAAGATTTTACTTAATGCAATTCTTAGTGATGGACCCCAAGAGACTTGTTATGTCAACAACACCCTTTTATTATTATTATTATGATTAGCTGAAATGGCGACCTACCCAGGTAGGTATTTTAAGCCAAGTATGAATGACAGATGGGTGAAGGATGATTGTGGCGCGATCTTGTAGTCTTGTTACTGACTAGGATGATTGTGGCGCGATCTTGTAGTCTTGTTACTGACTAAGGCCGACATATTCCTTCCCCACCCCTCACAATCCCGTTATTTGTTTGTTATTACTAAGACATATTGTTATTACTAAGACTTGTTGTTATTATTTTTTTTATTACTAAGAAAAACGGATTAAAATACTAGACTATAGAATATTGTTTTAGACAGGTGATTGTTAGTATTAAATCTTTCCCACGAGGTTCGTCAATACATTGCCATCAATTTCCTTCCGATCACGACCGGTTCATCCGACGTTTTGACATTTCTACGGAGTGTAGTCAGGTTAAAGGTGGCCTGATAAGGAGTCGACTGCATTCATTATCAGTGCCAGTTGCCAACCGCAGGCGCTCTGGGGGAGTCTCACACAACCACCTTTTGTCAGACCCAGCGAGGGGCTCGACAGTTGGTGCATTCACAGGGCTTATAACAGTTCTTGAGGTAAAAAAATAACTCAAAAAAATAACCAAAAAATAACCTTTTTTACACAAAAAATGCTGCTAAAAATTAGAAAACCGGCGTTATATTGAGGATAATACATTCTTAACCTTAGTAAAAAAGAAAATCTCGACAGACCAATCACAAATCTGCCTAGATTTGTCGGCGAGACTTGGTTTTCACGCAACGAAACTTAGTTTTCACGCATTTTAGGATGATAAGATTCGTCTGACGCGGTGCTGCTATCGTCTGACAGATGAATACTGTAAACAGGGCTTGTAGCAGTTCTTGAGGTTGAAAAAATAAAAAAATAACCAAAATTCCAAAAAAATAACAAAAATAACCGAATTCCGAAAAAAATAACAAAAAATAAAAAAAACAACTGGTTACAAGCCCTGATTCATAGACACGCGCCCAAAGTCATCCCAGACTCATTACAACGATTTGATTACGACTCCTTTCAACACTCTTTAAAAGACTTATTTTTCTTGTTAAAATGAAGGACTTTCTTAAGCTTAATTTAATAAGTCAATTTAATAACGGCTTTAATATTAATTAAAAATGTATGCTAATGTAAGGTAGTGAATAAAAATCTTTTTCCTGCGTTAAATATTTGATTTACGATTCATTTACTAAAAGGAAACATCGCTATTTCAAAAGATGCCTTTTTTAATATTGAAAGAGCGCTTTTAAATCTAAGGAACTGCTCTCTCATTCGTTCTGGACCAATAACCCTGCCCCCCCCCCCCCCCGACCTGCCTCTTAGCCAGGTACATGTTTAATGTCTTTGGTACATGCAGATTTTAATATATAATGATGATTCGTAAAAGACAACATATTATTAGTAAATCATTCGTATTGTAAGCTGTTTCATGAGAATAAATTACAATTCATAACAGCGAAGTGTTAACATTGGATATTATTAAATTAAATATCCCCGTTGCAGCAGACCTGCATATTCAGCGAATTTCAAGTGCAAAAGAACATAGTTCAAGCCAACATAGCGAGATTTGACATGTTTTAATAAGCTCCATAAGAATAACATGGGGACTGAGTATGCAGGTTTGCTGCCACGAAAATGGAAATATCGGGGATTTTAGACTGTCAAACATTAGATCTCATCTAAATGAAGCCACAAACCAAGTTTTACCCAGATATGTTGAGAAATAAGCGAGATATAGAATTTTACTTATTTCCCATAGGGTTAACATTGGGACAATGAACTGTGTTTACCACTTTCATTATCTCGGTAACCAATGGACATAGAGCAATGATTCAAAATACTAAATTGTTTGTTTTTTTGAGCTGAATTCAATGGTGCCAACAAAAATTGGTTTATTTATCTATGTAAAAAACTAAAAAACCCCATTTTTGGGTAGTTTACCCCCCTTTACCCCCCTACCGGTGGTCCGATTGGGCTGGTTCACGAACTCGTCCGAGTGATTACCACTTGACACGTCTGTACCAAATTTCATTAAGATCGGACCATTTTTACGGCCGCTATCGTGCTAACAGACACGCACACACACACACACACACACACACACACACACACACACACACACACACACACACACACACACACACACACACACACATACACATATATATATATATATATATATATATATATATATATATATATATATATTCGAACGAATAGTGTTTTTTGCTTCTGGGAACCGCAAAAAGAAAAGTTATCATGGTCTGGGGCTTAGGTCTTACCATGAGACCTACAATAATAGCTTCTTCCCTATAGGGGAAATTCGCTAAAATAATAAAACAAATCTGTACTTTTACAATTTATTTCTGTGACGCCTTTTGCCAACAAAGTTTGACAATCATAAAATGTGGGATACCATAACCACTTCAGTTTGTGATAGTCTGACTTGCCAACTTTGTTGGCTAAAGGCCTCACCGGAATAAATTTAAAAAATATTAGTTCGGTTATAAATTTCAAATTCAACCCATTATGATATTAATTTCGTTTAAATTTTTACTAGGTAAAGGTTATGCTATTTAAAAACGGCTAATTTAGATTTTTAAATTATATCTTGACAAAACATGAGTTTTCCTTCTCTTTGGTATTAACTAAGAAACGTTGGATTCAAGAATTGTTTTTTAATAAAATTAGGAACATTATTTGTATTGGTTAAAAAATTATGTAAAGTGTATTTTGAAATTAAATTTTAATTTCTAATCGGAACTAATTATTTTTAAATTGTAATTTGTAATTCGTAAAATAGTGAATTGTGTGCTCTGTTTTATACGTGATACGGCTGTATGCACTACATTATCTACGCCCCTCACACTAGAGGCAGTGTATGTGACGTCGAGCTCGGGTTGGGTCCGGTCATCCCTTGTAATCGGTTATCGTTTACTGATAATGCCCACATTGTACGGCACATTACCTAGGCCCCCACACTAGAGGCAGTGTATGTGACGTCGAGCTCGAGTTGGGCCCGGTCATCCCTTGTAATCGGTTATCGTTTACTGATAATGCCCCACATTGTACGGCACATTACCTAGGTCCCCACACTAGAGGCAGTGTATGTGACGTCGAGCTCGGGTTGGGTCCGGTCATCCCTTGTAATCGGTTATCGTTTACTGATAATGCCCCACATTGTACGGCACATTACCTAGGTCCCCACACTAGAGGCAGTGTATGTGACGTCGAGCTCGGGTTGGGCCCGGTCATCCCTTGTAATCGGTTATCGTTTACTGATAATGCCCCACATTGTACGGCACATTACCTAGGTCCCCACACTAGAGGCAGTGTATGTGACGTCGAGCTCGGGTTGGGTCCGGTCATCCCTTGTAATCGGTTATCGTTTACTGATAATGCCCCACATTGTGCGGCACATTACCTAGGTCCCCACACTAGAGGCAGTGTATGTGACGTCGAGCTCGGGTTGGGTCAGGTCATCCCTTGTAATCGGTTATCGTTTACTGATATTGCCCCACATTGTACGGCACATTACCTAGGTCCCCACACTAGAGGCAGTGTATGTGACGTCGAGCTCGGGTTGGGTCCGGTCATCCCTTGTAATCGGTTATCGTTTACTGATAATGCCCCACATTGTACGGCACATTACATAGGTCCCCACACTAGAGGCAGTGTATGTGACGTCGAGCTCGGGTTGAGCCCGGTCATCCCTTGTAATCGGTTATCGTTTACTGATAATGCCCCACATTGTACGGCACATTACCTAGGTCCCCACACTAGAGGCAGTGTATGTGACGTCGAGCTCGGGTTGGGCCCGGTCATCCCTTGTAATCGGTTATCGTTTACTGATAATGCCCCACATTGTGCGGCACATTACCTAGGTCCCCACACTAGAGGCAGTGTATGTGACGTCGAGCTCGGGTTGGGCCCGGTCATCCCTTGTAATCGGTCATCGTTTACTGATAATGCCCCACATTGTACGGCACATTACCTAGGTCCCCACACTAGAGGCAGTGTATGTGACGTCGAGCTCGGGTTGGGCCCGGTCATCCCTTGTAATCGGTTATCGTTTACTGATAATGCCCACATTGTACGGCTCATTACCTAGGTCCCCACACTAGAGGCAGTGTATGTGACGTCGAGCTCGGGTTGGGCCCGGTCATCCCTTGTAATCGGTTATCGTTTACTGATAATGCCCCACATTGTACGGCACATTACCTAGGTCCCCCACACTAGAGGCAGTGTATGTGACGTCGAGCTCGGGTTGGGCCCGGTCATCCCTTGTAATCGGTTATCGTTTACTGATAATGCCCCACATTGTGCGGCACATTACCTAGGTCCCCACACTAGAGGCAGTGTACTGTGACGTCGAGCTCGGGTTGGGCCCGGTCATCCCTTGTAATCGGTTATCGTTTACTGATAATGCCCCACATTGTGCGGCACATTACCTAGGTCCCCACACTAGAGGCAGTGTATGTGACGTCGAGCTCGGGTTGGGCCCGGTCATCCCTTGTAATCGGTTATCGTTTACTGATAATGCCCACATTGTACGGCTCATTACCTAGGTCCCCACACTAGAGGCAGTGTATGTGACGTCGAGCTCGGGTTGGGCCCGGTCATCCCTTGTAATCGGTTATCGTTTACTGATAATGCCCCACATTGTACGGCACATTACCTAGGCCCCCACACTAGAGGCAGTGTATGTGACGTCGAGCTCGGGTTGGGTCAGGTCATCCCTTGTAATCGGTTATCGTTTACTGATATTGCCCCACATTGTACGGCACATTACCTAGGTCCCCACACTAGAGGCAGTGTATGTGACGTCGAGCTCGGGTTGGGTCCGGTCATCCCTTGTAATCGGTTATCGTTTACTGATAATGCCCCACATTGTACGGCACATTACATAGGTCCCCACACTAGAGGCAGTGTATGTGACGTCGAGCTCGGGTTGAGCCCGGTCATCCCTTGTAATCGGTTATCGTTTACTGATAATGCCCCACATTGTACGGCACATTACCTAGGTCCCCACACTAGAGGCAGTGTATGTGACGTCGAGCTCGGGTTGGGCCCGGTCATCCCTTGTAATCGGTTATCGTTTACTGATAATGCCCCACATTGTGCGGCACATTACCTAGGTCCCCACACTAGAGGCAGTGTATGTGACGTCGAGCTCGGGTTGGGCCCGGTCATCCCTTGTAATCGGTCATCGTTTACTGATAATGCCCCACATTGTACGGCACATTACCTAGGTCCCCACACTAGAGGCAGTGTATGTGACGTCGAGCTCGGGTTGGGCCCGGTCATCCCTTGTAATCGGTTATCGTTTACTGATAATGCCCACATTGTACGGCTCATTACCTAGGTCCCCACACTAGAGGCAGTGTATGTGACGTCGAGCTCGGGTTGGGCCCGGTCATCCCTTGTAATCGGTTATCGTTTACTGATAATGCCCCACATTGTACGGCACATTACCTAGGTTCCCCACACTAGAGGCAGTGTATGTGACGTCGAGCTCGGGTTGGGCCCGGTCATCCCTTGTAATCGGTTATCGTTTACTGATAATGCCCCACATTGTGCGGCACATTACCTAGGTCCCCACACTAGAGGCAGTGTACTGTGACGTCGAGCTCGGGTTGGGCCCGGTCATCCCTTGTAATCGGTTATCGTTTACTGATAATGCCCCACATTGTACGGCACATTACCTAGGTCCCCACACTAGAGGCAGTGTATGTGACGTCGAGCTCGGGTTGGGCCCGGTCATCCCTTGTAATCGGTTATCGTTTACTGATATTGCCCCACATTGTACGGCACATTACCTAGGTCCCCACACTAGAGGCAGTGTATGTGACGTCGAGCTCGGGTTGGGCCCGGTCATCCCTTGTAATCGGTTATCGTTTACTGATAATGCCCCACATTGTACGGCACATTACCTAGGTCCCCACACTAGAGGCAGTGTATGTGACGTCGAGCTCGGGTTGGGCCCGGTCATCCCTTGTAATCGGTTATCGTTTACTGATAATGCCCCACATTGTACGGCACATTACCTAGGTCCCCACACTAGAGGCAGTGTATGTGACGTCGAGCTCGGGTTGGGCCCGGTCATCCCTTGTAATCGGTTATCGTTTACTGATAATGCCCCACATTGTACGGCACATTACCTAGGTCCTCACACTAGAGGCAGTGTATGTGACGTCGTGCTCGGGTTGGGTCCGGTCATCCCTTGTAATCGGTTATCGTTTACTGATAATGCCCCACATTGTACGGCACATTACCTAGGTCCCCCACACTAAAGGCAGTGTATGTGACGTCGAGCTCGGGTTGGGCCCGGTCATCCCTTGTAATCGGTTATCGTTTACTGATAATGCCCCACATTGTGCGGCACATTACATAGGTCCCCACACTAGAGGCAGTGTATGTGACGTCGAGCTCGGGTTGGGCCCGGTCATCCCTTGTAATCGGTTATCGTTTACTGATAATGCCCCACATTGTGCGGCACATTACATAGGTCCCCACACTAGAGGCAGTGTATGTGACGTCGAGCTCGGGTTGGGCCCGGTCATCCCTTGTAATCGGTTATCGTTTACTGATAATGCCCACATTGTACGGCACATTACCTAGGTCCCCACACTAGAGGCAGTGTATGTGACGTCGAGCTCGGGTTGGGTCCGGTCATCCCTTGTAATCGGTTATCGTTTACTGATAATGCCCCACATTGTACGGCACATTACCTAGGTCCCCACACTAGAGGCAGTGTATGTGACGTCGAGCTCGGGTTGGGCCCGGTCATCCCTTGTAATCGGTTATCGTTTACTGATAATGCCCCACATTGTGCGGCACATTACCTAGGTCCCCACACTAGAGGCAGTGTATGTGACGTCGAGCTCGGGTTGGGCCCGGTCATCCCTTGTAATCGGTTATCGTTTACTGATAATGCCCCACATTGTGCGGCACATTACGTATTGGCTGATTGCTGCCCTTTGTTTGGTAATATTATATGTTGTTGTTGTTGTTGTTGCATGTTAACTTTCACTCATGTTTTGTTTTGAACTTGTAAAGAGTCTTCATCTACCCAGTTACTTCTAATAATGTACGAGTAAAATGGACTGCTGCCAACTGACAGTGATATAAGAAGTTAAGTGTAAAAGATATTTAAATTGTAAAATTTTTCCGCACGTGCTATGCTTAGCACATGGAAATTGTATTTGCTTGTATTTTTTTCAGTAAATAAAGATTTTGTGAACTGTGAACTGTGAACTGTGAACTGTGAACTGAACATAGGTCCCCACACTAGAGGCAGTGTATGTGACGTCGAGCTCGGGTTGGGCCCGGTCATCCCTTGTAATCGGTTATCGTTTACTGATAATGCCCCACATTGTACGGCACATTACCTAGGTCCCCCACACTAGAGGCAGTGTATGTGACGTCGAGCTCGGGTTGGGCCCGGTCATCCCTTGTAATCGGTTATCGTTTACTGATAATGCCCCACATTGTACGGCACATTACCTAGGTCCCCACACTAGAGGCAGTGTATGTGACGTCGAGCTCGGGTTGGGCCCGGTCATCCCTTGTAATCGGTTATCGTTTACTGATAATGCCCCTCATTGTGCGGCACATTACCTAGGTCCCCACACTAGAGGCAGTGTATGTGACGTCGAGCTCGGGTTGGGCCCGGTCATCCCTTGTAATCGGTTATCGTTTACTGATATTGCCCCACATTGTACGGCACATTACCTAGGTCCCCACACTAGAGGCAGTGTATGTGACGTCGAGCTCGGGTTGGGCCCGGTCATCCCTTGTAATCGGTTATCGTTTACTGATAATGCCCCACATTGTGCGGCACATTACCTAGGTCCCCACACTAGAGGCAGTGTATGTGACGTCGAGCTCGGGTTGGGCCCGGTCATCCCTTGTAATCGGTTATCGTTTACTGATAATGCCCCTCATTGTGCGGCACATAACCGCCGCCATTGTCGTTATTATGAGTTATTTTAACGTTCTTGCCGGCGAGCCAACTCCAATAAATAACAAACATTTTAAGAACCCATCCTTTACTCCTTTGTTCGGCTGTCATGTTGTAATAGCTCCTGTAAAATTGTAAAAGAAACTTAGTGAATACATGAATAACGACCGTGGGGAAATGGTTCAATTATATAAGTTTATTTCAGAAGCAATTTAGTAATGTAGACTGAGTGGGGGTAGTATTACAAACATTATCGATAGAATATTATTGCAAATTCATCTCTTTGTGTGTAAAATATACTTAGTTGTTAAAAGCGTATTTTATCCCAACGCAATTACTTAAGCTAACTTAGCTAAGAAACTTTTGGTATAAAATATATAATATTTTTACCAAAACATCAAACATCAGTCATATTTAGTAAGCAAGCGATTTAGTAATTTGAACTGAAAGGGGTTGCGTTACAAGTTTTCGATAGGACATTTCAAATTGATCTCTTTGTGTATGCAATATAATATCATAAACGTAAAATCTCTTTGTATGTAAAATATTCTTAATTGTTAAAAACATGTCTATGCAAGCGCTATTACTTACGCTAATTTAACTAAGATCTTTTTGTTATTAATCATATTATTTCTGTACTGATAAAAACACATTAAACATCCGTCACATTTGAATATTTTCGCTTTGGAAATTCTTATTCAAACCCTTCGCCGCGTGTGTGAAGGGTGATGAGAAAATACAAATTTCCCTTCCACTGTATTTTTAGCGCTCTATAAACATGGGGGCAGCGAGGCAGACGGTCGGAATATTTACAGTGGCGGAAATCTCTGCGGATTTGCCCGAATTGAATTATATGTGAGTATTTGCTATATGTAACGCGGGTCTGGGGTGCAGGGAGGGCACAATTCGGTCTTAACGTACAAGTTTACGAATTCAACAGATTAATTCAATCATATATTTGTATTTAAGATTTCGATGAAAAAAACAGATGCTTTGAAAATCTCAATTCCTGAAGTCCAAGAGATTTTTTACATCATACATTATTATAAAATTAGTCTGTTTTCTTTAATAATCCTAATTCCTTACACTTTTTCATCTTCCATTGCTATAAATTTCTTTGGTTTGAGTGGAAAAGTATTCAATAAATTTTCACAAATAAATGACTTAATAATCGTCAGAATCTTATATTCCCCTATCTCCACTCCCTTCTTAAATCTTACTATCTTATTTTTTATAAGTGTAATATCAATACTTCTTTCCATTGTTCTTAGCTGAAGCTCTACCACGTCCTTACTGTAAGTACTGCGGACCTTAATTACTGATAAAATTGCATTTTATTTTGTAGCCCTGAAACTAGATACTTGAAGCACTCTAGGAGGATCGGTTGTAGTCGATCATTGTCATTCGATTCGATATGATCACGGGGAGTAGAGTCAAGAAGTTCTAGTCCAAAACGGAACACTCGATATCTTCAAGCGACAGTAAACCGTTTCTGTATGTCTTGACGCCTTGTCAAGGACAATCTTGCAAACCACTAAGTCAGAGAACAGTTATCTAGATCTGGTAATTGCAGCCCTCGTTAATTTGTGGCTTTTAAAGAAATATAATCAAACTAGAGGCTTGAAGGGTCTAATAGCCCCTAAGCAAAATCCTTCTTTACTATAGTTCAAAATACCTTTATAGAAAATAGGCTTTTAGGTCCACAAAATTATGATTACTAGCATTTGGTTTTAAGTAAACAAAGCAGACCATTTTAAATCCCACTGTTTTTAAATTACAGCTATTTTACGTTATTTCTCATTTTATAGCAAGCTTAAAGCAATTTCAGTATTTTCCCCGAGTCCCTGGGATGGAGACCTTCAATTTCAGCCCCCTCCCATCATCCTGCGACCTTCCAAACGCCCACAATTTCGGCGCAAAAATTTTCCTTACATAATTATATATATATGTATAGAATATAATTTGTTATTAAATCGGCATCTTTATAACATAAAATAAGCAAACATACTTATCTTTGTATAATTTTAAATTATGAAAAAACTCAATCCCGTAAATATTATAAACTCAGAAAATCTTAAATTTAAAATATTTTTTGTTATAGTAAATTGAACGTCCATAGTTAGCTGCATTTAGAAAAAAATCCCACATGTCAACATCTACCATATGGCTTTGAATCAAGCACTAGCACCACATGTTAAATGTAAACAAAGCAGACGTTTTTCAATCCCAATGCATTTTAAATGGAAGATATTTTTCGTTATTTCTCATTTTCTGGGATATTTGGACATAATCTGATATTTTTCCCGACCCCCTGGGACCAAAACCTTTAATTTGAGCCCTCTCCCATCATCCTGCGAGCTGTCAAACTCTCACAATTTTGATTTTAAAAAATCGTTTACAGAATTAGTACTATAGATAGATAAGCTACTTAACTAAGCTTTTGTAAAACTCTTAACGTTGAAATATGTATCAACAGTGTGCTAGAAAATTCCTCCTCAAAAGCACCTCTTGAGTTACATGTGTTCCTTTTTTATATAAAAAAAACAAAGGAAATAAAGTTGATTATAAACTGTTGGTATTGGTTTCAATAGGGTAGATACTTTCTTCCTTGTAGTGAGGTAATTTTCTTACGAAACGTCTATAGAGGCTTCTATGTATCAATAAATCCAAATCACAGTGTAGATGAATATTAACTGTTTTTTCTAGCCCTGCATTCAGTGGTATAACTATGTAACTATTTCAAATATTGGCAGTCTGTTCAGTTATAGACAAATGTGATTTGGAAAAAAATCATAGGTTCTAAAACATTTAGTAGCACTTTTTTGAATTTCAAAAGCCTCCTGTGCGACGGCTTTTCATGGAATATTTTCCAAACCCGCAAAAGTCACATCTAGAGAGTAATAACTTTAATTTGGTACCAGATGTATATAGAAAATTAATATGTAAAGGTCGATACTCTGTGGACAAAATCCCAGAAGTTCTTTTAATAATATAGAGTACCTGGTGAACCGGGCCTTGCTCGGTATTTTCTTTCATGATTACCAGTTCATCCAATTACTATAAAATATTTCAGTGTCATAAAATTTATAAATAAAAACCTTTTTATTACTCCATGCAATTTTTATTTTAAAGCTGTAGTACCTAGTGGACCGAGCCTTGCTCGGTGTTTACCAGTTCATCCAGTTACTATAAAATATTTCAATGTCATCAAATTAATAAATGGAAACCTTTTTTATTGCTCCATGGACTCTTCATCCTACTTGCTGTATTTTCCCTTGATGGCTGTAGATTCCAAACGGCTGTTATGATAACTTCATTTGTTTACACATTCCTTGTTTATTTTCGTTGTTATCACGGCAACCCATAAGGCCAATGGTAAAGTTTTACACCTTTAAAATTCGATATATTACGTTATTAGATTTTCTCTGGCCAAGAAATCTGCATAAAAGAAGTTTTTGAGTCATAAATTACTTATTTACAGACTTTGAAAAAAATCCTCGGAGCCGTTTTTGCGATCGTTGTGCAAGCAAGCATACAAGCAAGCAAGATAAAATTACTCATATAAAAGTATAGGATTTCTCCTAATTGGCTGAAGTTTCCAAACAGCTTTTATGATTACTTCATTTGTTTAAACTTTCCTTGTTTCTTTCGATGCTGTCATGACAACTCAAAATGCCATTGTTAACATTTTACAACTTTGAATTCATTTTATAGCTTTATTAGATTTTCTCTGGCCAAGTAGTCTGCATAGAAAACGTTCTAAATCATAAACTACCTATTTCAAGACTTTGAAGGAAATCCTCGGAGTTTTTTAGAGATAATTGTGCAAACAACCAAGCAAGCAAGCAAACAAACACGCACGGACGAGAACATTGCTCATATAAAAGTATAGGATTCTTTTGTTATTGACTAACAAATACAATATTTAATACAATTGATAGTATTTATTTGAAGTAATCTACCCCCAGCTGACGTGTTGCAGGGTGAACCACTGGCTGGGAGGGCTGCAGCCGCTGTGGTACCACGTCGCCAACGTGCTGCTCCACGTCGTGTCGTGTGTGCTGCTGACGAGGGTGGCGCTGGCGGTGGCTAGACTGGACACTAGGTTCGCCACCGTGGCCGGCCTGCTCTTCGCGGCGCACCCTGTACACACCGAGGCTGTGAGTACAGTCCGAGTCATATATTGTGGCCTAGCTCTTCTGCAAGCCCAATGCTAGAATTGACTTAAAAGTTAGTGTCTTAGGGCGGACTGGGTTATGTCGTTTGATTCCATCTGTTGTGATCATTGTTCAAATAGGTTTTTGGTCTACTGAAAAATAAATAAATGTAGTTGGTCTTATTTAGTATAATACATTAAAGTTATTCGTTCTCTTGTGCAAATATAGGGACATAAAAATATTTATTCAAAAATATACCTTAATAATGAGATGTATGTAAATATATTCGTTAATTAGATTAGGCGTTTGAGTTGAGCACGAGACCCTGAAAATGTTCCACCAGCCACTAATTACAGAGGTATGAAAAAACATGTAAACAAGGAGCCAATTACTAAAACCAAACACAATGCGATAAGATAACACGAGTCCTGTAAATTAGTCAGTCATCACAACCGGTTAAAATTGCACGTTCCAAAACTATAGGTTAATTACTGATTTTCAACTAGCTTCATAATAAGGCACAACATTCATAAGGCATCTGTTTAGTGGTCAGTTAGTTGGCGAAACAGTACTTTCTCTCAGAAGGTAATTGTTTAAACATTCCCGCAGCCGTGCAGTCTTGCCACGACATTCAAAATTGTCTTAAAACAATTGTGTAGTGATATGAAACAGTCTGAAAAATCATGTTTTAAATTTACTCTCCCTAGGTCGTCCAGACAGTCTTTTGACCATGACAAATAACGCTGTACCTTTTACCTTATGTTATTATAAACAAATATGGTGGCTTCAACAATGTACCAAAGTAACAATGTTATTTAAATTTCAATAAAATATACTGACGGAAAATTTAATGAGTTTTAAATAAAGTATGAAAACATACAAAATCACAGAGATTATAATGCTTTTTATAGAATGTTGAAACTTTGAGAAATTTAATAATGTTAAGCCTGTAAATAAAAATTGTATTTAGGCCCTCAATACACCATCAAATATTTTATAAAAGATCTTTTATAAAAGATTTATTTGACCAATCAAAATTCAAGTTTTTGTTTTGAAAATCAGCTGACTTTAATTTTTATTGGTCAAATCAAATGTTTTATAAAAAGATTTTTTATAAAATATTTGATAGCGTAATGCAGGCCTTAGTCTAAGCTGTGTACTGGTTTAAAATTTATTTGTAATTAGTATAAAAGTTTAAATCGAAGCAAGTGTGTCGTACAGTGATTCCACAATAGAGAATCGGCTACCTCGGAGTCCACGAAGTTTGGTACCAACTTTTCCCTCGACCCCAAAGTGAAAAGCAAAGCAAACCGAACAAGTTTTTCTTTCACTAGCCCTCGAAATCACAAAGTAAGCAAATAAAAGTTCTCGACAAAAACTTCAACTGAAACTAACACTTAGGAAACTCCCGTGTACCTAAAAAGCAATTTTAATTAACTTTTAAGTAAAAAACGTACATTGAGAATACGCTACATTTATTATGGAAATAGTCGTTTTAAGTGCATGCAATTAACTGAAATATTAAACTTCGTTTCATTTGTAATGTTTTGCATCACGCTTTGAGTAAACATTGTTTTAATTTTCTCAGTTAATTACTGTCCACTTAATACATTAGCATTTATTTATATCTTTATTAATACATATTTATAAAGTAATAATGAATAAATTACTTCTGTAATTAAAATTTATACCTGAAGGGGAATCGTGCTGTTTAGCACATCAATGAAATTCATAATTATATATTCTTGTCCGTAACACGATAATTTAATTTTTTAATTATTTACGCTGACACGTTGAAAAAACTCACCGATTATACAATATTCAATGTTATTGGAATGATTCATAATTCGAAACATTCATATTTTTGTGGTCCGAATCGATTTTCCTTGATTTAATTCCTCTTTATTTAAAATAAAATATAAATACATCTGAATTAATCAATATCAAATATATACAATGTAAAAACACGCAATCCAAATATACTTTTCAGTATTATGAGTAAGAATCTTAAGACACGTTACATCTCATTTCTATTTAGCTTTGTATCTCACGTATGAAAAGCTGTATTGGATGTCTGTTGTTGCGGCAGGTCGCTGGTATTGTGGGGCGGGCCGACGTCTTGGCGTGCTTCCTGTTCCTCCTGTCCTTCATCATATACCACGAGTAAGTGTCAAATGTTATCAAGCTATCAATTTCACAGTGGTTAATCATATTATATTTACTACGTAAAAACTCATCAGTTAAAAATAATGCTTGGTTACATCACTGCTAAAATAATTTTAATTAAAAAATATATTTTTTAATTAAAAATATATTTTAATCTTTTAAGTCTACGAGAAAAAAATATTTTACGAAATAGATTTTTTCTTCGGTGTGAAAGAATTAAATACGAAACATTCCAAACAAATTACCCAAATCTTGACGCGGGCACGAGCTAAGCCTGGAGTCAACTTCGGAATCGCGTTTTCACACTGTGAACGTGACTTCAGGTCCGGCCTCCTACTCTGGCTTATTGACAATATTTGCAGTAAAAGTACAGGGTGTTTTTTAACGCAACCCAAAATTTTATTTTATGTATCAGTATTAAGATTAAACCCTCTAAGATCCCCCGATTTGACCACACGAGATTATTTTCTTTTGGAACACATAAAAAGTAAGCCCTACGAAAACAACCTGGCGGATTGTTTGGTCACTTAATGCAAGCTAAATGCGATCAAACTGAAATAATAGGATGTATAAGATGTAAAAATTAACAAAACAACATTTTTTTCATCTGTATATGTGCATTATTCAATCTTAAACATGGGTTGCGTAAAAAAACACCCTGTATATTACAGCAAAAGTGTAACTTTTGTACACTGCTTAAGATTTTAGAATGGTGGCACGTTTGCTGAATGGTGAACTATATTGTTTGACACGCTGAATAAATTGAGTTTAAAACTTTATTGAAATAAATTTATTTGCTTTTATAACTCCCAACTTCTCGCATTCTCCCAACTCGATCTTATGTTAAACAGGCGCTCACCTCAATCTTACAATCTTGATAAACAGGCGCCCACCTCAATCTTACAATTTGATGAACAGGCGCCCACCTCAATCTTACAATCTTGATAAACAGGCGCCCACCTCAATCTTACAATCTGATAAACAGGCGCCCACCTCAATCTTACAATCTTGATAAACAGGCGCCTACCTCAATCTTACAATCTGATAAACAGGCACACACCTCAATCTTACAATCTGATAAACAGGCGCCCACCTCAATCTTACGATCTTACAATCTGATAAACAGGCGCCCACCTCTATCTTACAATCTTGATAAACAGGCGCCCACCTCAATCTTACAGTCTGATAAACAGGCGCCCACCTCAATCTTACAATCTTGATAAACAGGCGCCCACCTCAATCTTACAATCTTGATAAACAGGCGCCCACCTCAATCTTACAATCTGATAAACAGGCGCCCACCTCAATCTTACAATCTTGATAAACAGGCGCCCACCTCGATCTTACAATCTGATAAACAGGCGCCCACCTCAATCTTACAATCTTGATAAACAGGCGCCCACCTCGATCTTACAATCTGATAAACAGGCGCCCACCTCAATCTTACAATCTGATAAACAGGCGCCCACCTCAATCTTACAACCTTGATAAAAATGCGCCCGCTTCAATGTTACCATCTTGATAAATAGGAGACAGGAGTCACTGTGCTGATGTTGCAGTGAGGGGTGGCGGTGGCGTGGCGGTGTGTTGTGGAGCTGTGTGGTGGCGGGCCTCTCGATGTTGGCCAAGGAGACAGGAGTCACTGTGCTGATGTTGCAGTGAGGGGTGGCGGTGGCGCGGCGGTGTGTTGTGGAGCTGTGTGGTGGCGGGCCTCTCGATGTTGGCCAAGGAGACAGGAGTCACCGTGCTGATGTTGCAGTGAGGGGTGGCGGTGGCGTGGCGGTGTGTTGTGGAGCTGTGTGGTGGCGGGCCTCTCGATGTTGGCCAAGGAGACAGGAGTCACCGTGCTGATGTTGCAGTGAGGGGTGGCGGTGGCGTGGCGGTGTGTTGTGGAGCTGTGTGGTGGCGGGCCTCTCGATGTTGGCCAAGGAGACAGGAGTCACTGTGCTGATGTTGCAGTGAGGGGTGGCGGTGGCGCGGCGGTGTGTTGTGGAGCTGTGTGGTGGCGGGCCTCTCGATTTTGGCCAAGGAGACAGGAGTCACCGTGCTGATGTTGCAGTGAGGGGTGGCGGTGGCGCGGCGGTGTGTTGTGGAGCTGTGTGGTGGCGGGCCTCTCGATGTTGGCCAAGGAGACAGGAGTCACTGTGCTGATGTTGCAGTGAGGGGTGGCGGTGGCGCGGCGGTGTGTTGTGGAGCTGTGTGGTGGCCGGCCTCTCGATGTTGGCCAAGGAGACAGGAGTCACCGTGCTGATGTTGCAGTGAGGGGTGGCGGTGGCGAGGCGGTGTGTTGTGGAGCTGTGTGGTGGCCGGCCTCTCGATTTTGGCCAAGGAGACAGGAGTCACCGTGCTGATGTTGCAGTGAGGGGTGGCGGTGGCGCGGCGGTGTGTTGTGGAGCTGTGTGGTGGCGGGCCTCTCGATGTTGGCCAAGGAGACAGGAGTCACTGTGCTGATGTTGCAGTGAGGGGTGGCGGTGGCGCGGCGGTGTGTTGTGGAGCTGTGTGGTGGCGGGCCTCTCGATGTTGGCCAAGGAGACAGGAGTCACTGTGCTGATGTTGCAGTGAGGGGTGGCGGTGGCGAGGCGGTGTGTTGTGGAGCTGTGTGGTGGCGGGCCTCTCGATGTTGGCCAAGGAGACAGGAGTCACTGTGCTGATGTTGCAGTGAGGGGTGGCGGTGGCGCGGCGGTGTGTTGTGGAGCTGTGTGGTGGCCGGCCTCTCGATGTTGGCCAAGGAGACAGGAGTCACAGTGCTGATGGTTAACCTCGGCTACGACTTCTACCAGTCCTGGCGCCACGTCAAGAGGTAACTACTAACTATAGTCCAAGTCAAATAACTTGGCCCCGGTCGTCTTTAAGCCAGTAATAAAATTGACGTTAGTCTAATTGTCGGATTAAGGCATGTGATTCGGCTCAGCTCTTACCTTAATTTTCTGAAAACCTTTTTACATAAATTTTTTTAAGTTCCTTTTAAACTTACTAATCGGCAAGAGATGGAAACTGATTCGTAGTTTTTCCTTCATGGTTTATGGACCTATTGCTAGCGGTTCTTTTGTTGCAGAGCGATTAATCATAATTTCAACTATAGTTATTTATTTTCCAAAAGTCGACAGTACAATAAATAATAGCAAATTCTTCATGAGAATATTTTCCTTTCTTCAGTAGGAACACTTCATAATTACTATGAAAAATTGTATATTATTGCTTGACGTCAAATGTAAGGTTTTTGTTGAGAGTAACATTTAGTGTGTATATTTTATTTTCTTCATCTAAAATTCCTTGATCATTTTTAAACTTTCACATATAGTTAATAAATAAATTCATTGGTAAATAAACACCAACTGGGCCAGTTTTGGATTGATTTTTGTGTTCCAATATGTTCCAGAGCCCTCGCGGAGGCGCAGTGGAACAAGGAGACCGTGCTGTTCGCTCGCAGGGCCGTCAAAGTACTGCTTACGGTAAGAAAAGTTCGGATAGCGTTGGGTTCACAACGTAAGTTAGGCATTCGATTAAATATCGACCTCATTTTCTATCGAATTACTGATATCCACTTTTTAGTTTCGGCTGGCTTTCTACTCCCTGTCGTCCCTCTATTTTCGTTTTCATTCCAAACTTCAATGCCTGTCGTTTTTAACTCGCGTCATTATTGTGAATGGGTTCAAATAAATTAGTAAAATCTGTGCCACAGATTCTTCCTACTTAGGACTTTTCCAAGTTTCATGATGATACAAATAAATAAATGTCCTTTAATAGTCGATGGTATCAGATTATTAAAATGCAGTAGCCAAGGTACTATTTTGCGAAGACTATACTGTAATGTGCTATAATGTCAATGAAGACTTAGACAATAAGTAATATTTTGCTTTGACCACTGACAAATTAAATTTGCCCTATGTTAAAAATTGTTAATGTTGATTCCTCTTACAGTACGGCTGATAACCAGTATGATGACTGTAATAACTTAAATTACGAGAAATGAAAAAAAAAATCTTCTAGTATCTTGCGCGATTGCAGGATAGATTAGCCTAACATTCCTAATTCTAAAATAGGTCCTAATCCTACTCCTATTAATTGGGATAACACTTTACTCAAAAAGCCCGTTTATTAGAGCCCAGATATTGCAAGCATACACACTGGCAAAGAAATATTTGCATTTGTAAACATCCGAGCAGAGGGCTTATTTCATTAGTTCAACACTAAATGGCTTGAAATTTGACGTCAGTTGGAACGTCAAACGGTGTTTGTTGCAGGGTGTAAGTTCAAGTAGAAGTTTATTCTTCTCTCCTGCTTCAAAGGAACTCTTTTCTGAGTTCGCTGTAGTACAGTGACAGCTGGAATCTGCTGTCTATCTGTACCTAGATAGACAGATAGGGTAAGAGCCTATCGATTTGCGATACTCAATACTAGTTCATACTTCGTCGATCGATATGTGACCGAACGTCTACCTTGTCGTTGTGAACCCAACGCTAACCGAAAAGTTCAAGCGTGAACGCGGTGAATAACCACAAAGCTGGAGTTAAAGAAAACTTCGTAGACTTTTTCAATTTCGCAGCTAAAATGCTTTTTAACCTTTGAACAAGGGGAAGCCTTAGCGTTGCATTTTATACGTCATTGCTTTTAAGATAAAGTCGAGTTGGCTTTTTGTCAAAGGTCGAAGGCGCCCGGCGGCGAAGCCAAGATATTCTACTTGCTTGGTTTCCTTTATTCGCGATCCAGGGTAGTGTAAATTGTGCTATCAGAACCTAAAAGTCATCTTCCCTTGGATGTCAGGCTTGTCTTTATACCCGGGTTGTGAAATTAACACGGTTTTTAGTGATTTAATTTTAACTATAATAGGTATAATTTCGACAACAAAAAAGATTATACGGATAAAACCATTTATCACAATAATCACAATTAGCATGCAGGTACTAAATGCAAAACATGTTGCATTTATTGGAATACTTGGAATCGACGTATGCAATGAAATTGGTAATAACTGATTTGATTGCCACGTGCTTGTTTATTTGTTTAGTTACAAGTTGTTATAGCAATAATTAATTAACGATCCATCCCAGAGTAAACTGTAATGTTAATTAACTGTATTACATGGATTACCATATCTAAATAACTCAAAGGTACGACAAGATTGATATGGTAAACCCGCATAATGTGTTCTATAATATTTCATTGTAATTTAAACATATTTTTCTACAATAAACTCTGATCAATTTTTCAATCTATCACTTTAAAATGTTGATCGGAATTGCAAATTTAGCAAAGAACATTTTAAGGCTTGTTTCTTTTCATTCATTTTTTTATATAAAAGTCTGGTCGTTTTGTTACTATTCCTGAATTACTTGTCCACTCGGTCGGTGAGACTTTTTGCCTGTTATGTTCTAACTTAAGCAATGCTGATATAAACAACATTTATGGCCACAGCATTTTGTAGGTGGCAAGAAGAAACGGAAACTCCAACTATGTATATGAGTTGATGTTAGAGACAGCTCCGTTCCTCTTCTCATTTCAGTATCTGGACGTATTTCCAAGAGACAGAGGCACAGTTACTTGGGTATGAATTAACCGAGTTCAGTTAAAGGAATCAACGAGAATTAACTTAATAACAATAAAGGATGTAAAACGAATCTTATGATTAAAAGAATTACTAAATAAGACGTTTAAACGTTTAAAACTACTAAGGTTAAGTCCTATGTAAATGTCAAAAATAAATAGTAAATAGAAAACAAAATTTACCATCACATATTTCAATGATCAGCTGATTTTGGAGAACATAATCAAAGAGCATAACTGTCTATAATGGCAGATGGGTAAATGATTAGCCAAACAACATATTATTTTAAACGCCAGCAGCGCACTCACTCACCCGCCTAAAGCTGTAGTCAGCACTGTAGTCAGGACTAGAGTCGAAATTGAGGATGTCGTTCAAGGCTCCATTGTGGCCTTAAGACGGGGCTCCAGTCACGAAAGATTTCGCGTTTCTACCAGCTTCTCCCATAAGGCTAATGTGAACTTTCAAGTTCCGTCCCGCCTCAACCGCTCATCCAAAATTTTTTATCTATGGCTCAATTTAAAGAGAAAAAAATTATCTAGCGACATGAATGCACAAAATTTTGATTTCGGTCTTCTAAAAATAAAATAAAATCATGAATATCGCAAATTTTGTGATTTTTTTTTACAATCAAGATAACGTTAATATCAAAATTCTGCTCACTCATGTCGCTAGATATTTTTTTCTCTTTCAAATACGCCATAGATCAACGATTTTGGATGAACAGTAGAGGCTGGACAGAACTTGAAAGTTACATAGGTCTTATGTGAGAAGCTCGTAGTCGGGCGTAACTTGAGGCCTCTCTTAAGTAATACTATTATTTAAAATAAAACTATTTATCAACTAAACAACATGGCAAAGAAAATTAAAAAATGTACAAAAGATTAATTTACAATAATTAATTAAATATGTAACTCGATGTAAGAGCCTGTAGCGAATAATCTCAAAACTGATTCGAAGTGTTTTTTTCCCCAAAACGCCTACAAATGTTTTTGCAAGTAAAACCAACCCAGACAAATACTTAGCGGGAATTATTTTAAGCGTCAAATTTTTTATTGTAAATGAGAAAAACTAACTGACGCCAAATCTTAAGGTCCAATGCGGTAGATGCGCGGCAGCAAAGACGGCTAGTGCGCATGCGCGACAACGCATCGCCAGAGCGCAGCACTGTCATTCTGCTCTCAGCTGTCAAAACGCGTGTCACTACATGTCGTCCTAAAACCATTATCAACAAAGAGAATATTTTAAAGTAAAATACAGCATAAGATTTAAAAATAATATTTCATTAGTATTTATTAAAGCGTCTTGTTACTCTGAACAACGATTGACAGATAAGCAGTAACTACATGCGAGCTGCCGGATGTATGCGGCCAGGCTAGTACACCGTCTACTGTCGCTCCCACTCCTACTCCCCTCTCCTCCCAGCCTACCCACTTCCCGCCCCATGTGCGGACTGGGCCTTAAGATTTGGCGTCAGTTTTTTTAGTGTTATATTTTAATTAATTACTTTGGAAACAGCATTTTTTGTTTCTGTGCGGCAGACGGCGGCGTTGCTGGCGCTGCGGGTGGCGCTACTGCGAGGCTCGCTGCCCAGGTTCTCCAGCCAGGACAACCCCGCCGCCGCCCACCCCTGCCTGCACGTCAGGTCAGTCCTCAGTCCGCTCGTGCCTATCAAACCGATTACAACAACAAATTATTTTTTTATCATCAATTTTGCTTCATACATGATACCTCCGTACAAATTCAAATCCAAAAAAGGTTTTATTCAAAAATAAATACTTTTTACAGCAGAATATAAATGAATATATAGATGGAATCGCCCCCTCAAAGACTTACAACTGTGACTGGGTGCGGGTCTGATCAGTCCATCTTCTGCGGAAATAAAAACAATCACTTTGTACTTTAATGTACTTTAAATAAATAAAATCTACACTCATAAGATTAACATCCTCCTGAGACCTACTTGACATAAGTTATTAATAATATATATATATATATATATATATATATATATATATATATATATATATATATATAAAACAAAACCTATGAATCTTGGTTAAGAGAAAGAAACAAATCTAATACAATAAAGTTTATCAAAATAATAATAAAGAAGATGCTGATGAAAATTGTATATTCAAACTGGTATAAAAATTGTATAGTATCTATTTATCTGGTCGCGGTCTTAGAAATTTATCAATGGGCATAATTAGAACGTATCAGTGCCTCCACGTTATCAGCGCCGAGGCTGAGCAACCACCCACTTACCCTCCGCTTGTACACGGACAGGCTGCCCCCCTCCACCTATAAAATATTGTGCAGGATGTCGATCCCGAGAAAAGATAGTAGCTTTTTGAAGGGTTGTTTCTGGAGCCAGCTGCCATTGGTTGTTGGGCTATTAATTAACAATCCTGTCTAAGGAACATGCCAACCTTAGTCAGTAACAAGGCTACAAGATCGCCCCACTATCATCACGATCATCACACTCATCCTTCACTCATATTCAGGGTAACGTCTTCAATGAGGTACCTGTCTTATTAAAGTGATTAAGTGATTGAGTTTCGGTATAATGAATGGGCAATGTAAATTGAACAAAACCTTTCAGCAATATGTTGAAGTCTGGGACAAAAAACCAAAGTTAAAATTAAATCTGGTTCCGGAACTGTGGTTATTGCTGGAAAAACTTTTGTTTTTATTGTTTTAATTTATATTAAGAGTTTTTACATAGATTTGCCTGACATTAAGTAAAAGAACTTTACAATTGGCAAACTTTTGGTAAATAGGTTTTTAAATGGTTCCTTCTACATTACTGTATAAAAGAGTTGTAGGAGCTTTAGGTGGACTATGATGTACAATAACTTCCCGGTCAACTAGGCTCATGTGCAAGCCAATGTGGCTTATGTGGGGACTAATTTCGGTTATGATGTGCGATGTAACTATTGTAATGAATATTTTAGAAAAACAAACTACCAATTACTTTGACAATGTACTTAAAAGAAATGTTCAAGGACGAGATTATCCAAGGCTGTTAGCTGTCTATCTACAAATTGGCCACAAACTTCAAGATGTTACGTTTTTAAATGATTTATAGTCACCTAGGTTCGATAACTTGGTAAAACGCATTTATTGCCTTATTGGTACATTATAGTTCTTGATGAAAATTTGTATCCCAATGTACATTTTTACCACGGTGTGTGGACCCTCAGGGGAAATAAAGATTCCACATAGACTAACACAAAATACACTAAGTTCAGTTTTCAAAGTCAAAGTTTGGTGTTTACGTGATGTTCTCTGTGTGCAATGACTTCCGTGTTCAAGCCGCCGGTGTAAGGTATGAGCGGCGGCAGCCATCTCTACAATAAGGCCACGACGCTAGTTAAATGGCAACATCGCGACCAAGGGTTCAGCTGATTTGTTTAACCATACTCTGTTATGGGACTATTTTTTCTTTACTTGAAACCAGCTGGCTCTGTAAGAGAGTTTACTGTGAAAAAAACCTTGAGAAGCGTCGTTGCCAGTCGAAGGCCGCGGCCTGGTTACTAGAGATGTCCATGCCGGGGGTGTTGATATGGAGCTGTCAATTGAAATTTTTTCACTTTTATTACTGCTGTGTAATATGCTGTATGCAATTTAGTCCAGGGTTGTCACATTTTATTATATTTCGTTAGGCTGTTGACGTTCTGGTACCTGGCGGCCTTCAACTGGTGGTTGCTGCTGTGTCCCTCCACCCTCAGCCACGACTGGCAGATGGGCTCCATCCCCCTGGTGACGTCACTGGCCGACAGTCCGACCTCACTGTACAAGTTATGTGTTGTAGGTTGTTGACGTTCTGGTACCTGGCGGCCTTCAACTGGTGGTTGCTGCTGTGTCCCTCCACCCTCAGCCACGACTGGCAGATGGGCTCCATCCCCCTGGTGACGTCACTGGCCGACAGTCCGCCCTCACTGTACAAGTTATGTGTTGTAGGTTGTTGACGTTCTGGTACCTGGCGGCCTTCAACTGGTGGTTGCTGCTGTGTCCCTCCACCCTCAGCCACGACTGGCAGATGGGCTCCATCCCCCTGGTGACGTCACTGGCCGACAGTCCGCCCTCACTGTACAAGTTATGTGTTGTAGGTTGTTGACGTTCTGGTACCTGGCGGCCTTCAACTGGTGGTTGCTGCTGTGTCCCTCCACCCTCAGCCACGACTGGCAGATGGGCTCCATCCCCCTGGTGACGTCACTGGCCGACAGTCCGCCCTCACTGTACAAGTTATGTGTTGTAGGTTGTTGACGTTCTGGTACCTGGCGGCCTTCAACTGGTGGTTGCTGCTGTGTCCCTCCACCCTCAGCCACGACTGGCAGATGGGCTCCACCCCCCTGGTGACGTCACTGGCCGACAGTCCGACCTCACTGTACAAGTTATGTGTTGTAGGCTGTTGACGTTCTGGTACCTGGCGGCCTTCAACTGGTGGTTGCTGCTGTGTCCCTCCACCCTCAGCCACGACTGGCAGATGGGCTCCATCCCCCTGGTGACGTCACTGGCCGACAGTCCGACCTCACTGTACAAGTTATGTGTTGTAGGTTGTTGACGTTCTGGTACCTGGCGGCCTTCAACTGGTGGTTGCTGCTGTGTCCCTCCACCCTCAGCCACGACTGGCAGATGGGCTCCATCCCCCTGGTGACGTCACTGGCCGACAGTCCGACCTCACTGTACAAGTTATGTGTTGTAGGCTGTTGACGTTCTGGTACCTGGCGGCCTTCAACTGGTGGTTGCTGCTGTGTCCCTCCACCCTCAGCCACGACTGGCAGATGGGCTCCATCCCCTGGTGACGTCACTGGCCGACTGTCCGACCTCACTGTACAAGTTATGTGTTGTAGGTTGTTGACGTTCTGGTACCTGGCGGCCTTCAACTGGTGGTTGCTGCTGTGTCCCTCCACCCTCAGCCACGACTGGCAGATGGGCTCCATCCCCCTGGTGACGTAACTGGCCGACAGTCCGACCTCACTGTACAAGTTATGTGTTGTAGGCTGTTGACGTTCTGGTACCTGGCGGCCTTCAACTGGTGGTTGCTGCTGTGTCCCTCCACCCTCAGCCACGACTGGCAGATGGGCTCCATCCCCCTGGTGACGTAACTGGCCGACTGTCCGACCTCACTGTACAAGTTATGTGTTGTAGGCTGTTGACGTTCTGGTACCTGGCGGCCTTCAACTGGTGGTTGCTGCTGTGTCCCTCCACCCTCAGCCACGACTGGCAGATGGGCTCCATCCCCCTGGTGACGTCACTGGCCGACTGTCCGACCTCACTGTACAAGTTATGTGTTGTAGGTTGTTGACGTTCTGGTACCTGGCGGCCTTCAACTGGTGGTTGCTGCTGTGTCCCTCCACCCTCAGCCACGACTGGCAGATGGGCTCCATCCCCCTGGTGACGTCACTGGCCGACTGTCCGACCTCACTGTACAAGTTATGTGTTGTAGGTTGTTGACGTTCTGGTACCTGGCGGCCTTCAACTGGTGGTTGCTGCTGTGTCCCTCCACCCTCAGCCACGACTGGCAGATGGGCTCCATCCCCCTGGTGACGTCACTGGCCGACAGTCCGACCTCACTGTACAAGTTATGTGTTGTAGGCTGTTGACGTTCTGGTACCTGGCGGCCTTCAACTGGTGGTTGCTGCTGTGTCCCTCCACCCTCAGCCACGACTAGCAGATGGGCTCCATCCCCCTGGTGACGTCACTGGCCGATACCCGCGACCTCACTGTACAAGTTATGTGTTGTAGGCTGTTGACGTTCTGGTACCTGGCGGCCTTCAACTGGTGGTTGCTGCTGTGTCCCTCCACCCTCAGCCACGACTGGCAGATGGGCTCCATCCCCTGGTGACGTCACTGGCCGACAGTCCGACCTCACTGTACAAGTTATGTGTTGTAGGTTGTTGACGTTCTGGTACCTGGCGGCCTTCAACTGGTGGTTGCTGCTGTGTCCCTCCACCCTCAGCCACGACTGGCAGATGGGCTCCATCCCCCTGGTGACGTCACTGGCCGACTGTCCGACCTCACTGTACAAGTTATGTGTTGTAGGCTGTTGACGTTCTGGTACCTGGCGGCCTTCAACTGGTGGTTGCTGCTGTGTCCCTCCACCCTCAGCCACGACTGGCAGATGGGCTCCATCCCCCTGGTGACGTCACTGGCCGACAGTCCGACCTCACTGTACAAGTTATGTGTTGTAGGTTGTTGACGTTCTGGTACCTGGCGGCCTTCAACTGGTGGTTGCTGCTGTGTCCCTCCACCCTCAGCCACGACTGGCAGATGGGCTCCACCCCCCTGGTGACGTCACTGGCCGACAGTCCGACCTCACTGTACAAGTTATGTGTTGTAGGTTGTTGACGTTCTGGTACCTGGCGGCCTTCAACTGGTGGTTGCTGCTGTGTCCCTCCACCCTCAGCCACGACTGGCAGATGGGCTCCATCCCCCTGGTGACGTCACTGGCCGACAGTCCGACCTCACTGTACAAGCTATGTGTTGTAGGTTGTTGACGTTCTGGTACCTGGCGGCCTTCAACTGGTGGTTGCTGCTGTGTCCCTCCACCCTCAGCCACGACTGGCAGATGGGCTCCATCCCCCTGGTGACGTCACTGGCCGACTGTCCGACCTCACTGTACAAGTTATGTGTTGTAGGCTGTTGACGTTCTGGTACCTGGCGGCCTTCAACTGGTGGTTGCTGCTGTGTCCCTCCACCCTCAGCTACGACTGGCAGATGGGCTCCATCCCCCTGGTGACGTCACTGGCCGACTGTCGCAACCTCACCACGGGGCTGCTGCTCGCCTGCTGCCTGCTGCTGGCCTGCCGACTGGTCAGCGAGTTCGAGGTGATATGATAGTGTAGAAGCCGTTGGTTGATGTAGAGTAAATACTAGATTACTCACCGAGTTCGAAGTGATAAGTTAATGTAGGAACTGATGGTTGATGGAGAATTAATACTAGAATTTTCACAGAGTCTGAGGTGATAAGTTAATGTAGAATCCGATTGTGTAGATCAGATTCTACACCGAGTTTGAGGTGTAGAATCTGATGGTTGATGGAGAATTATAACTAGATTACTCACCGAGTTCAAAGTGATAAGTTAATGTAAAATCCGATGGTTGATGGAGAATTAATCATACATTACTCACCGAATTGGAGGTGATAAGTTAATATAGAATCCGATAATTGTAGGAGAATTAAAACTAGATTACTCACCGAGTTAACACGTTAAGTGCCACGCCGTTTTTTAGCCACATTACCGCAGTGCCAAACAGAAATGTAGTTCTTTTTTTTACCATATGATGTTTTTTACACTTGTTTATCGTAGTAATAAGGTTTTCATGAAAAAAATTACGATTTTGACCAAAAATAAAATTTGGACCGATCGGGGCGGCAGTGAAATTTCTTAGCAAAATATTGCTAGAAAAAATCAGTGCCGCCCCGATCGGACCCCGGGTAATCTTTCGGTATTTCAGGGTATTTTGCCCCGCGAAGTTGGCAGTAACTTAGTTTCCCGCCAAACCTGGTTACAACATATGGTTTTGTACACATCCCCGGGCTTTACACGTCTTCCCCCTCCCCTACCACCCCTCATCCCCCGCCTTGACTTCGTGACCTTCACTCAGTTCTAGCATTCCATGACATGCGTTTGTTTACTTGTGAGTGTCACAGTGGGTTTATAGTTTAGTTTATAGTTGTCACTATGAGTGATCTATCCGAAAGTGAGATAGACAGAGCACTAGACATCCCAATGTCCAGTGAAATGGATATAAGTGAAGGTTGGTCCATTGGTGGAGGAAGCGGGGACGGCCTAACTGACGACAACGAGGACGACCCGGACGCCGACTCGGACTTTGCGCACAGTGATTCTTTGGGCAGTGAGGGCCCTGTTTACGAGCAGGTAATGGATTTAGAAGATTTAGATGAAAATTTGAATGACAGTGAACATGTCCAGGTAGAAAATGAGAGTGTGAATGACAGTGTACATGTCCAGGTAGAAAATGAAAGTGTGAATGATATTAACAATGTTAGTGTGAATGAAGAAGAGGATGCAAATGCAGAAAATAATTTTGTCTATGTAACGTTAAGCGAGAGATATAAAAAGTTAAAAAAAAAGGAGGACAAAGCTAAGATGAAAAAGGAGGAGGATGATAAATGGCAGTTGCCAAAGGGAAACCAGCAGAATTTCATTTTTGATGGGAGCTCAAAATTTAATTTTGATTTGCCAAATAATGCTGAACCAATCGATTACTTTTCTCAATACCTGACGGACGATATTCTCCAGCAAATGGTTATCGAGACCAACAGAAACGCGGCCCAAGTTCTGCAAAGAGTAAGACTTAGACGTAGCAGTAGGCTGAGGAAGTGGCAACCGACAAATGTCGAGGAAATGAAGAAATTCCTGGGTCTCTTGCTGTACATGGGCTTAGTCCCAATGCCTAGGTTTAGTGATTATTGGTCGAAAAAGATAATATATAGAAACCAAGTCGCAAGTCGAGTCATGGCTAGGAATAGGTTTCAACTTTTAATGCGTTTTTGGCATTTTAATGACAATGACAACCTGGAGAGGGATGGGCGCTTGGGTAAGATTTTACCCCTAGTATCTCATTTGAACAAATGTTTCAAGCGCAAAAAAGGACCTGGCGAAGATCTAGTCGTTGACGAGTCTATGATTCCTTTTAGAGGCCGTCTGCTGTTTAGGCAGTACCTGCCCAACAAAACCCATAAATATGGGATAAAAGTCTTCAAAATCTGCGACACATCTGGTTACACTTTGAAGTTAAAAGTGTATATGGGGAAAGGAACTGCTGTAGATGAGGGTTCAACCTTAGCCACGTCTGTTGTGATGGACCTAATGAAGGATTATTTAGACCAGGGACATACGTTGTATGTAGACAACTTTTACACTTCCCTTGATCTGGCCAACATTTTGTTAGTAAGGAATACCCACCTTGTTGGAACAGTCCTTCCAAACCGTGCTTGGTTCCCTCAAAAAAAAAACAATCCCTGCAAATCAATCCTTAGAACCTGGGGAAATGAGCTGTTTGGAATACCCAAACGGTGTGGTGTTCACAAGATGGGTAGACAAGAGGGAGGTTCGAGTCATGTCAACGAAACACCCTGCAGGATTTTCTGATACTGGCAAGAGAACCAGAAACAATGAGCCTATTCTGAAGCCCACTTGTGTTGTGGAATACAATAAGGCGAAAATGGGCATTGATTTGTCGGACCAGATGGCTTCGTACAGCACAGCAGTGCGTAAATCGATGCGCTGGTACCACAAAGTCGCCGAAGAAATCCTTTTGGGAACAGCTGTGGTAAATGCTTGGCTGGCATATAAGGAAAACGAAGCTGCTAACGGACAAAACAGGCGAAAACCCGGAACATCTATTACCACATTCAGGGAAAAGTTTGTGTATTCTCTCCTTGATATTCAAGAAGTAGCTGTAGACCCCGTTAATGCACCCAATGGTCACCATTACCTCTCTGAAACAGCCACATTCACTGGAGAAGGAAAAAACCGGAGAAGAATCAGGAGGTACTGCAAAGTATGTTATCAACGAGTCGTGACTGGACGTGGACGCTTAGTAGCAAAGAAAATGAAGAAAGTTACAACTTTATGTGAAATGTGCCCAGAAAAGCCATTTTTGTGCAAAGACTGCTTCAAAAACCTTCATGTATAAATGACAAAGGACAGCAGAAATGTATGTTATTATTTACTAATACATTCTCTATAATGCGTTTCTAAATGACATTGCTTTTATGAATTTTAAAAAGCAGTATTTTTCAAAAGAATTCTTTTTTAGTTTTACTTACAAATTTTTAAGACATTTACAAACATAAACTTTTATAAAAATACATCTTTATACATTTTTGTATTTTTTCGGCACTGCTTATGGATTTAAATCCTGTATTTTCAATATAATAAAGTTTAACATGTTTTGTAAATAAATTTGTCTAAAATAAAAATAAAACGTTTTTCTCAATCACACCCTAAAATAACAATTACGATGGGATTTAGGTTTTTTTAGAAAATATTTATGAATTAATTTTCAGGTAAAATAACACTTAATGACGTAGTTTTAGTGAATTATTAATATTAGTTGTGCATTCGCAGTCTATTACAGCAAATAAGTTACAGCAAATGAAATGTACAACACTTACGTGAAGTGAAACCACGCCGCTCCAATCGGGGCGGCGTTTTTAGAGCAAATTTGTAAGTATATTAGGAAGGCTGTGGGAGCAATAGGAGGCTACGGCAACGCCATCTGTGAGGCACGGGATCTAATTTGCCGATTTAGTTCGTAAGATTGCCGCTAGAGGTCCACCAGTGAACTCTAGCGGCAATTTGGTGAAAGACTGCACAACCCAGGGCGCCGCCCCGATTGGAGCGGCGCGTCACTCCGCCCGACCTACCTATGCCGCTCCGATCGGGGCGGCGTGGCACTTAACGTGTTAAAAGTGATATGTTAATGTAAAATCCGATGGTTGATGGAGAATTAATCATACGGTACTCACCGGATCAGAGGTGATAAGTTAATATAGAATCCGATAATTGTAGGAGAATTAATACTAGATTACTCACCGAGTTCAAAGTGATATGTTAATGTAAAATCCGATGGTTGATGGAGAATTAATCATACGGTACTCACCGGATCAGAGGTGATAAGTTAATATAGAATCCGATAATTGTAGGAGAATTAATACTAGATTACTCACCGAGTTCGAGGTGACAAGTTAGTGTAGAATCCGATGGTTTATGGAGAATTAATACTAAATTACTCACCGAGTTTGAGGTGATAAGTTAATCAATGTAAAATCCAATGGTTTGAAGAATTAATACTAGATTACTCACCGAGTTCGAGGTGATAAGTGTAGAATCCGATGGTTGATGGAGAAATAATACTAGATTACTTACCGAGTTCGAGATGTTAAGTTGATATAGAATCCGACAGTTGATGAGGAATTAATACTGCATTACTTTAGTTGCAGCTTCGCTTACAAACACTACTATCTGTGGTTGTCCTTAAGACCTATTTTCAAACTATGTTCATATGTTTTATTTTAAACAATGTGAATCGAGTTTGGTATGGTGTCGACGGACAACGCCACTGTTCCAACACTTCAGTCCTTTACTGTAGTCAACAGAAACCCTTGCTTGGAATTCTGAGGCACACTGACAAATCAACATAAAAATAATTTTAATTTTACACAATGTCTAAATTCGTCCTGCCTTTATCGAGTTATAACCATCGATGTATTTATAAATCGACGGTTATAACTGTGGAAAAAAACTTCGCGTTTTAATATACCGGGTGTCCGAAAAAGAACTCCGTAATTTTGATGACCTCTAATTTTCAATTTATAAATCAAATCGACTCAAATTATATATTGAATGATTTTGTTCAATTTTCTCCAAGTTTTTGTTACAAGTCACAAATGTTTGGTGAATTTCACTTTGGGCTCATGGCAAACATAAAACAAAAAATCAAATTGTCCCTGTGTACTAGTAGTAAATAAAAATCACGTTTTAAGTTTTTTTTTAGATTTAACAGTTATCTTGAAAACTATGAATCCTATAGAAACCTCTCAGTTTATAACATTAAAGAAAATGAATTTTTCCCTACAGTTTGGGTGGTTATGCAGGTTTGTAGCTTTTTTGGGTCCTGAGAAATGAGTTTTGGAAACGAACAAATTGTCATTTTGTGTTTCGTGTGCCATACTGCTAAAGTTAGAAAACCCCAAAATTTTTATTTTTACCAAATTAAAGGGAAATAACCAAGTTTTGGTAAAAGTAAGAGGTTTTAAACATAAACTGAGAGGTTTCTGTTAAGAACTACTGGTGCGCAGGGAAAATATGATTTTTTTGTGTTTTGTTTTCCATGAGCCCAAAGTAAAATCCACCAAAAAATTTGTGACTTGTATCAAAAACTTGGCGAGTTTTCCTATCATTTAATACATAATCTGAGTCGATGTGATTTACAAATTACAAATTAAAGTTCTTCAAAATTAGGGAGTTCTTTTTCGGACACCCTATAATCAAGCTACGCAAGAAGCTACTTTGTATAGATATGACTACACGACAAGAACGTTATCGATTTATGCCCATGTAACCTATTTTCTGCTAACTTCAGACAACTGACAAGTGTTGCCTTCAAACGAAAACTATGCCTGTAAGATCAAAAATCCCGTCTAAACATTTGAGGAGTTCTTTGGCTTAATTTATTTCGAAATGTTATGAAAAAATTAATAATAATATTCATAACTATTTTCTAAGTAATACCAAAACAGTTAACTCATTTCATTGGCTTGTAATTTTGATGATTACTGTGAATTCATATTTTATCACAGCAACCCCGTGGTTCAGCTTTTGTTAATCGTCCGACCGGCTCAAATTCGATTCTTGTCAGATCTCTGAGCTTAAAAATCTAGTTACTTTTGTGCGTCTTCTTTAACTCAGGTGCTTCTTATGATTATATTTAAAGAAAAAGGTTTCCCCAGTTCTTAATTAGACGTAGACTTAGTTTATTTCTGAATATTCATATATCTTCAATATTTGTCTGTCATCAATATTTACAAAATAAAAATATGCTAAAAATGCAAATGTTTTATAACAACTATCAAAATAGTCTGCAAATGTCAGCCAGAAAGGTATTCCTGCAGACTATAACAATCTTTTCAACTAAGTAGATAAATCTGTCATTTAGGAGGGTTTCTCCCCTCTTGTAACCTTGAATTCGAAGCTAAACAATAAAAATAGCTAATTTTGTAATTTAATAATCCACTTAAAAGCAGCACTCAATTTATAATAATTACTCATAACCAAATACGAAAAAAATAATATAATCAAAAACTCAGTTTATTTACCAGCTAAGTCCCATTGTGGGGCGGTTAATTGTCGTTGGGCAGAACAAAGGTCTCCACCCTTTGTTGGAGATGTCACAACAAGAGGCGGCGCGTGGCCGGCGGGGCTCGTTGCTCGTTAGCGTTGACTCCCCAAGTCACGTTCCTGCAGTGGCTCAGCAACCGGGGTGGCAATTGTTTTGAAAATATTGATACAAAATATCGATATAAAATATCGCTATATCGTGTTTTCGATGTGTTGGAATCATTGATATCGATAAACACAATCGATATTTCGGATGTTTGAAAAAAAAACGTTATTTCTTGAGAAAAGGACACGTTTTTACAGATTCAAAGAGGGACTGAATTATTTTCAGTAGCAGGTTTTGCCACCATTGAACTTAAGATTTTTCTAAATCTTACTAGGGGAGATTTATTTTCTGTCAAAACGGAAATTATTATGCTGTACACATTTTTATATTTCTGGAGAACACGTTTTGTCACCATGGGACTCAAGATTTTTCAAAATCTTACTAAAGGAGATTTATTTCTTTTAAAACGCAAAATATTATGTTGTACATATTTTTACCGTCTGCAGACAGCCTAAAAAAAACCTATATTTCTGAAAAAAACCACAATTTTGCAATTTCATAGAGAGATTGAACTAGCAGGTTTTGCCACCATTGAAATCGAGATTTTTCTAAATCTTACTAGGGGAGACTTATTTTATTTCAAAACGCAAAATAATATGCTTAACACATTTTACCGTCTGAAAACAGTCTCAATAATACTAACCTCGTTAAAATTTATTCTCAAAAACCTTTTTTTCTTAAGTCGATGTGTATCGGAAGAGGAATATCGATACACCGATAACAACCATTCACAATCAATACACAATTATAAAACATATTTATGTCAGAGGCAATAGTTTATGGTATTGTCTAACCTAATCAACCAAAATAGATTGCTGAAATACAAATCTTCTCTTAAAGAAGTAATCAGAGGTATTCCACAAGGACCGATTTTGGGCCCTCTTTTGTTTGCTATCTATCTTAAGGACATACCAGAAGAGAATTATAACCATAATTATAACAATAAATACAGAAACAAAATTGCTACAGACACACAATCTTCATTTTTTCTGTAAACATCCAAAATATATAGGTTCCAAATTTTACAATATCTTGCCAATCGAAATTAAATGCCAACAAAAGATTGATCGCTTTAAAACTAAACTAAAGCGATACCTGATAAATTTATCACTATACTCCTTCTCAGAGTTTCATAGCTAGAGTAAATGTTCATCTGTGTATTGTTCTCAGTGGTTGCTGAATGGTTGTGCTCATTTCCTTAATATTCTTAGACTCTTGTTTTCTTTTGGATTTAATTTAACAGTGACGCCATTCTTCGTACAGTGTACAAAAATCGAATAAAGTTTATTTGAATTTGAACATCGAAACAAAAATATCGATACACCGATAACATCGAAATAAAAAATCGATATGCTTACTGCGATACATCGAAACCAAAATATCGATATTTCTTTCCCATCCCTACGACAGACAGCAGACAGCAGACAGCAGACAGTTGTGAAGAGACAGTGACAGTGGAGTCTGATCACGCAATAAGCCCGAGGTGAAATACTATAGATAGTACTATCGATAGTTTGTTCCTATCGATAGTTTTCCGATAGTGAGACTATCGGTATTAAACTATCGATAGTTTAGCGAGCTAAATTATTGTTCAAAATAATACAATTTTATCCATAACAACAACATAAATTGTAAAGAATATGTCCATAATACAACTTTACGATGTTTATAACATTTATTATCTCAGTTTGAATAAACTAACATAACCTACCTTAGATTTTACCGGTCACGTTGGAACACTGCTGTCTTTTAAATAATTCTAAAGGTAGTTAAATATGTTTTTATATTAATAGTTAATATGTCTTTAACACTTAATGATTATTCATTTATTCTTTTTATTTTTCTTAAGAAATAAAAAAACAAAGAATAATAAAAAGAAGACAAAAGAAAGAAGAAGATGTTTCTTTATTTCTTTATTTTTTTATTTCTTTTCATTATTCGATTATTTCTTATTATTTTAGCGTTGAGGTACGTTTAAGTGTTTTAGTTCAACCATACCTTAGTATTTACACATTAATATTGTATTAAATTTTTCATACATACTTAACCTAAGGTTTTTATTTTTACCCAACTATTATATTTTCATGTTATTAAAATATATTTGGTATGATTCGAATTTGAGATTGCAGTTTTTTAATCACCTTAAACTGAAAAAAACGCAAATAAATAATCACAAAAACTATCGATAGTATTTCAGCGCTAGCAGACAGTTGTGAAGAGACAGTGACAGTGGAGTTGATCACGCAAGCAGCCCGAGGGGTTCATTAGTGTTACTTAACCGACTGGCGCTCGTTTGACGCCTAACCTTTATCAGCCACCCACAAAGTGCTTGTTTCAGTTTATCTTGGATAACAAATGCAATTATTCACCCTCGTAAAGTTTCTTCTTGATTGCTTCCTTGTTGGCAAGTCTTTTGTTGTTGCATAAATTTAAGAGGTATGAGATGCGTTTACATAAGTCTTTACACAAGGAACACAAACAACTTTATAATTAAATTTCTAAAATTTGAATGGGAGGGTTAATTAATTATTAACTAAATTAATTTATTAATAGGCTATCGACTTTTTCGTCATCAATCGAATGTTGCTTATAATGCATAACTAATTTCGGGCCTCAATGATCCATTTTCAAATCCTCTTTCCAAACAATAATAATTTTGGAACACTCATCGTCGTCTTTCTTTTTAAACTGGTTTTTCACACATAAAAAACGGAGAGATGGACACATAAAAATAAAATAAATTTACTCATAAAACTCGCGAGGTCGGCCAAGGAAAAAAGCCGAACTCCTAAATATCCCACATGCGCATACCGTGCATTTAAAGAGGGCCAAATTGAGCACCTGAAAATAATTTGTAAAACACTTTATGAGCTACTTTTTAATATGAAAGTAACCTTATATTTATATGATCACTACTTTGGAAAACAATTTTTATTTTATTTATTATTTCCACGAACAAGTCCAGGCAATGAATGCTCAAAAAGAGGTATAGAGGGAATTGCATGGATCACAATTTTTGACTTTGTAACTTTGTTTGGACTAGTTAGGAGTAAAACATATCAAAAGTCCCCCCCCCCCCTTAGCCCTTGAGCCGGCCGTGCTGGAAGGGCCTAAAGGTACAATTTTTTGGGTTTTCCTAAATATCTTAAAAACTATCAACTTTTAGTATTCCCTATTAAATATGAAAATTAAAGAAAATTAAATTTCCTATTTTGATTAGGATTTTTGCGGACATTTGCCATCACTGATTAGTAAAAAACAACTGTTTTTTACTAATCAGTGATGGCAAATGTCCGCAAAAATCCTAATCAAAATATAAAATCACCATCACCAACAATGAATTTCAAACAAAGAATTAAATTTCCTGTAAGAAAAATACATAATATGTCTACTTTGGTCCAACCGTTTACAAGGTAAGCACTAATTTTGTTAATATTTGAAAAAATATCTCTTCCATAAGAAATACATGTAAATTTGTGGGTAACATAGATGCCCAATTGGGCAACGCTTTTTTCACCTAAAGGAAAATGAACAGCATTAAGGAAATATTGACAACATTTCCAGTAATTTGACATTTCAATCATAAAAATTGATCTAAAATTAAGGCGTTGGCGAGCTCACAAAATACGTTATTTTTCAAGGAACTATCACAAATTGTAAATAACTTGAAAAATAACGTTTTTTGTGAGCTCGCCAACGCCTTAATTTTAGACCAATTTTTATGATTGAGGTGTCAAATTACTGGAACTTTTGTCAATATTTCCTGAATGCTGTTCATTTTCCTTTAGGTGAAAAAAGCGTTTCCCAATTGGGCATCTAAGTTACCCACAAATTTACATGTATTTCTTATGGAAGGGATATTTTAAAAAATATTAATAAAATTAGTGGTTACCTTGTAAACGGTTGGACCAAAGTAGACATATTATGTATTTTTCTTACAGGAAATTTAATTTTCTTTAATTTTCAAATTTAATAGGGAATACTAAAAGTTATTTAGGAAAATAACTTTTAAATTTAGGAAGTTATTTAGGAAGATATTTAGGAAGAATCAAAAAATTGTACCTTTAGGCCCTTCCAGCACAGCCGGCTCAAGGGCTAAGGGCGGGGACTTTTGATATGTTTTACTCCTAACTAGTCCAAACAAAGTTAAAAAGTCAAAAGTTGTGATCCATGCAATTCCCTCTATAACCTTTCGTTGCCTGGACTAATTTTAGACATACACATTTATAATTATTATTTGATTTTTGGACTTTTCCTTTCGTTTCTAGTGTTTAAACTACACCACGAGTTTCGAAAGGTATTGAAACTCCTCTCGTTTTCAAGTGACCCTACTTAAAATTACATTACCTACTTATTTCTATCTAACCTACATTTTTTGGGTTTTTTGTTTTTGATTTTTGACACACAATTTGCATTCATCCAACATTCAACAACACAGAAATCTCACTCACACAAAAACTCATACAAAACACATTGAGCATAATACAGATTATACAAATAAGAAAAAAACATATACCTTGCTCACGGCACTCTAAGCTGGCAGCACCACACGCACACACACTCGCACCCACGCACGCTACTCGAGTTTACGTAGTTTAGTTCAAACACTAGAAGCGACAGGAAAAGTCCAAAAAATAAATAATAATTACAAATCCCTCGCTAATATGAATTTTAAAAATACATATAAATTTGTATGATTGTTTGTGAAACACACTGTTCAATTCAATTCTCAATAGTTTATTCTCAAAATAATATACATTTTTAAAAACATAATTAATGTAGAGAAGGTCCCCACATAGGTAAGCCTGTGCGTGGGGGCCGAAACCTTAAAAGTCTCTCAAACTAAATCAAAAAACTATATACGTGGAGGAATATTGGCGCAGTTTACACTAAGAACAAAATTAAATAAATGACAATGACAATTATAACAAACTTTTTTCTTTCATTCAATCCAAAAAATAATTTAACTATATGGAAAAAGGTATGAAATATAATTACTGAATATGTATATTTTAAATTTAGAAGGACTATAACATTCATATACACAATCACTCACACATGCATGATTGAGCAAGCTCACACACAGACACCTATCACATAATCACACATGCATGCAGCCTATAGCACAAGCACAAGCACGCTCACACACGCACATACCACATCACCTACACGTACATGCATGTACCCCATTCCACAAACATCACACACGAACATACTACCACATAGACATGCATGTACCCCATAGCACAAGCATAATCACACACGAACATACTACCACATAGACATGCATCTACCCCATACCACAAGCATAATCACACACGAACATACTACCACGTAGACATGCATGTACCCCATAGCACAAGCACAAGCAGCTCACGGTACTTACGCTGTCATGGTTGTCCCAGAGCCCGCGCGCCGCGCCGCTGGTGCTGGGGGTTCTGCTGCTGGTGGTGCCGTTCCTGCCAGCCGCCAACATCTTCTTCACCGTCGGCTTCGTCGTCGCCGAGCGAGTCCTTTACATCCCCAGGTAATTTTACATCCCTAGGGGATTAAATTTCGAAGGGAAATTTCAATTACCCTTCCAGGGGGTCGAGTGAATTAGTATGTTCGCGGCATTTTCCTTCGGTCGAATGGAAAGGCTGATGTGAAATACTTCAGTTTCATACTTAAACGTGTTAACATTCATGTTGTTGTTATTGAGAGCACGAAATAGGGCAGTCGTCAATAATGTAAACTCATCAAATTGTCTGCTAATCCTTAGTTGGAATGACTAAATCAAATGTTTTTGTTGAACTGTGAAAACGTTGTTTACTTTTTTTGGCCTTTTACGTGTAAATTTTTGTTTAATTTAGCCTAACATATTTTCAGTTGCTTAACTAGCCAAACAATAATTTTGTCAGCAGCGCATTCCATTCTCTCACTCGCCCTAATCGGTGCTTGCGATAGCAGCCCCTGAACTGCAAATTCGTCTAAGAAAAGGCTCAGTAGAATTGTAGTGTACGGAATTTTTATGCAGGAAAATGATTATATTTAATACGGGGGATGGTTAAGTTGAATCGATAGAGATTTTGAGTTTGAAAAACGCATTGATTTTTTTTATTTTGCTGAAATGACCTACAAAGAATATGTTTTACGTTCGTCTGGGAAATGTATTTTGTTATGTTGATGGATAAATGTATACACTTCTTACTTTCCTTGAAAACAGGAATCATAGCTATGTATTTAAAAAATTGATTTCAGAAATAATTTATTCCAAAAAGGTAAATTCATAAAAAAATTCAATTTGAACTTTCTACATAAGTTCGTGCTCTTGAATTTTTTATGCAAGTCACGAATAAGAAATAAATCTCAATACTTATCATTCGTGAGATTTATTCCTTATTAATAGGAATAAGGAATACATATTCTTATTCCTTATTATTAGATTCTAAAAATATCTAAAATTTCTAAATAAGATCGAATTATCTTTTCATATATTATAGTTAAAAGTATAACTAGGTTTCCACTTGATATTCTCAGTACAGCTTCAGTTCTTTTTTACAAACAATTCATGAATATCTGGAAACGAGATTCTGATGCTGGAGTTTTTGCAAGCAAATGTAGGAAAGTAGAGCAGACGTGACGTAACACTGTCGTATAATGAGTTCAGCTGTGGAATATTCGTTGACGTTAACAACTGAGGAATACAATATCAGTACAGAAAACAAGGGGTGTAGGACCACATTTAAAGTGGATTTAAAATGGAACGACATTTAATGTGGTCTTATTTTTGTTTTACTGTAATAGATTTGCTTTGACTTTGACGATTTATTTAGTTGGAGTGTTTACTTCAAATGCCTTTGCCATTGTAGCCAATTATGGACATTTCTTGTGTAATCCGTCTCTGACTTGGTAAGTTCACCGGTGGGCCCTCCGGTTTGCTGAAAGAGGGGTCTTTTACGGATATATTAATAAAATAATCATATAACTTCCACATTGCAGTTGCTTCCACATCCCGTCCCACCTTGTTTTGCCCTCGCAAGTTCTTCCTTTAAGGATCAATATCCTGATGGAATACTGATAAATTTGAAAAACTCAAATTTAGCACCAAAAATGTTTTAAATTGTACTTATACAGGGTGTTTTTGTTAAACGCAACCCATTTTTAAGACTGAATAACGCACGTATAAATATGAAAATGGGTATTGTTTGGTTAATCTTTTCATTTTATAGAACCTATTATTAAAGTTTGTTCACGTTTAGTATACATTATGTGTTCAAACAATCCGCCATTGACATTTGTATAAAGTTATGCTCTCTCCACCAAATTCCCGAACACGTGTTGCGAGGTACCTCTTTGAATTTCTGGCATTAAATTTGTTACGTTGGTTTTGAGGTGCTGAATATCCTGTGAATTGTTTTCGTAGGCATTACTGTTTTTCTATCCCCAAAGAAAATAATATAGTGGCGTCAAATCCGGGATCTTGGGGGGCAATAAGCCTTTACTAATAAAATGAAGTTTTGGGTTGCGTTAAAAAACAACCTGTATATTTTTTCAATGTTTCATTTTAATTTATGGTAAGAAACAATCATCCACAAAAGGATATATAGTACTCTAAGGTTTTCTAAAAAAATAGCTTCGGATAAACGGGGATTACAATCCCGTTTTACAAAATCCCCGTACGATCCATTCCGTTTTACGAAGTTCCCTCATGTTCAAAGCGACTGCTAGGGAAAAAGAATTTGTGAAAACGAGAAGACAAATTCAATAATGCGCTGTTTGGTGGATAAGTTCCAATGCGGAACACGACCACCGCGGAGGCGCTGCGATAGGCAATCCGAACGCAGCACTCGAATTGCATCTTCGGCCGCAGGCGCTGAACGCTGACATTGGCGATCCCGGTTCATCCATTCGACATGATTTTGAAGACAAGCTTATGAGTCTAGTCTTTTACTCCCTATTCGTTTCGTTTGAATTGCTGTAATTTAATGCTTCTGTATCAGGGTTACTTGGGCGCCTTAAAATGTTAAATTTTGTTAAACCGTTTCCTAGTGACCATCCTCGAGCCAAACTTCAGGTTCGGATATCTAATTGTTTTAGAATTATGTGTGGAGTCCGTGTCATTACGATTTAAATTATTCCATTTATAGATTAAAACTACTTAGTTTGAGAATTTCGCTTCTTTCATTAAAAGAACGGACGAATTTTTCAATTTAAGTTATGGAACATCACGAGCCATTGCAGTTGTGGTTGATCTAATTGACACTCATTTCAAATACGTGAGATAGAACCCCTATACTTGTACGGAATAGAGGATTGGTATTTTTTCTCCTTCGTATTTTTATGGGATAAGGTAGCGGAAATGTTTCATGAAACAGGAAATATTTCTTAAAATCCTATTTGTATGGAGTATAGTGTCGTGACTGTGCTTCCTATTTTAATAATTGTATTGTTATGTACGATTAATGAAATCTATGTATTTTATAAAACAACATCAGGTACTTGATTTTGAAAAATTAAAAGCTACAGTTCGCTTAATCTACCAATTACTACCAATAATCTATTGAACATTTCTTTTCAATACTGTTTACAATGATTTACTATTCACATGATTTACTAATGTGAAAGTTTCCTGGATTAGGTGGTTATAAAAATAAACAGCTATTTTAGTGGTATTTAGACGAACGACTTTGTGTTTAAAACCCACTAGTTTATCGTTTCGGTAAAAAACCAAATAATTTCCACTAAACAAACATTCGTCACACGTGTAAAAACAACCGAAGACCGATTGTAAACAGCGAAGTTGTCGGAATTTGCTGCCGACAAATGTTACTGAACCAAACAACAGCTGGCGGCGCTCTGCCAATAATTCGGCAACACTTTGAGCCTCCAACTTGGGTAATCAGGGATCAAAGGGCTCGCAGCTGCATCCGTAAACAAACAGACGCAGCGAGCGGCGGCGGCGGCGTGTACAGCGGGTGTATCCCTTGATCGGGTTACCTCTCGCATACGGGTGGCGATCATTTTATATATCGATATATTCAAATCTCGAATAATAAAATATCGATCGATTAAAATATCGATGTATCGAGTTTTCGATGCATCGGAACTGTTAATATCGATACGATATATCGGGAAATAAATATCGATGTATCGAAAAAAAATGAGAAAATTACACATTTTTACAAGTTCAAAGGGGGATTGAACTATGTTCATAAACAGGTTTTACCATTCTGGAATTCAAGATTTTAAAATCTTACTTGGGGAGATTTATTTTCTTTCAAAACGCAATATATCATACTGTAAATATTTTTACCGTCTGCAACTAGTCTCAATTTTGAAAAAAATATATTTTTGGAGAAAAAGAACACGGTTTTACAGGTTCAGAGAGGGATTGAACTATTTTCATAAACAGGTTTTGCCATTTTGGAATTCAGGATTTATTTGGTTTCAAAACGCAAAATATCATACTGTACACATTTTTACCGTCTCATTTTCGAAACAACTATATTTTTGGAGGAAAAGAACACAATTTTACAAGTTCAGAAAGGGACTGAACTATTTTCATAATCAGGTTTTGCCATTTTGGTACTCAAGATTTTGAAATCTTACTTGGGGAGATTTATTTGCTTTCAAAACGCAATATATCATACTGTAAATATTTTTACCGTCTGAAACTAGTCTCAATTTCGAAAAAAAACTATATTTTTGGAGAAAAAGAACACGATTTTACAAGTTCAGAGAGGGATTGAACTATTTTCTTGGACGTTCCTGCCACCATGGAACCCAAGATTTTTTTTAAAATATTACTAAACTCAATTCTAAATTCACCTTTCAGTAAGGAATTTTCATAAGCCATGTGTTTGAAATGGCAATTTAGGTTGTACTACCGATATGAAATAATAATCAGCTGATAATTTTACAATCACATGATACGAATATTAGTATCAAATGCACTCAGCAAAGGTAATAGAATAGCTATCTCCCTTAAGTTCTGTACTGAAAGGTGAATGTGCAATTGAGTATATAGGAGATATCTTAAATTTCAAAACGCAAAATATTATGCTGAACAAACTTCTCCCGTCTGAAAACAGCCTCAACAAAACTTACCTCTTTAAAATTTGTCTATTCAGCCGAAATGTATCGCAAAAGGAATATCGAAACACCGATAATATCGGAATCAAAATATCGATATACTTTTTCCGATATATCGGAACTAATATATCGTTATTTACGATATATCGACGTTTGCTGATATCCCGACTCCCGCATCGCCGCGCCGGCGCCGTAGTACCTCGTGTAACAGAGTTAAGGCATTTAACTAGAGGATTATTCTCCAATTTCAAGAATTATCAGCCTTTGAGTGGGTTTCTGCTATCCCCTTAGAACAACTCGAATTCAAAAGGACTTACTTTTCATCACATAACATAGCCTACTAGCTATGAAGTTTCTTTCGTCGAATAATTTTGTTACTTGAAACTTTTCGATGATATTTTATCGTTATTTTTATAATCTAATTGTTATAAAAATACAATTTACAACCAAAAGTTTTACGTTTCTTTCAACCAACGGCAAGGTGTAAGTTTGTGCTAAAATGTCAATTGGTATTTTATCCACAGGGTGTTTACGAAAAACCCTTACAGACTTCGGGATATGGTTACTTACATCAAAAATAAGAAAAACGTTCCTGTAAACATGGGTCCTAAAATGCTCGGTTATCCGTCTGTCGGTCTGTATGTGTTTTTAACATGATTTTTCATAACTTTGGAACTACTAAAGATATCAACTTCAAACTTGGTACGTACATGCTGACTAATGGGACCAATTTTGGTGCAGAGTATCAAGTTTCTACTTTGAACCATTTCAAAATGGCAGCCATTTGTATATTATAAAACTTAATATCTTAAAAAGCGTAAATTGTACAGAAATCGTACAGGAAAAAAAACTTGCGTAATTTTATCTCCTACAAAACCATATAAAGATCATAAAGATCGAACCACAAATAACGGAGTTATTGCATTTTTTCTAACAAAAGAATGCGAATATTTGCTATAACTGTCATAAATAAGCATGTATTCTGTTAGAAAAATTGCAATAACTCCGTTATTTGTAGTTAGATCTATATGATCTTTATATAGATTTGTAGAAAATAAAATTACGCAATTTTTGTGTCTCTTGTACAACTTTTGTAAAATTTACGGTTTTTAAGATATTAAGTTTTAAAATGTAAAAATGGCTGCCATTTTGAAATGATACAAAGTAGAAACTTGATACTCTGCACAAAAATAGGTCCCATTAGTCAAAATGTACGTACCAATTTTGAAGTTGATATTTTTAGTAGTTCCAAAGTTATACAAAATTATGTTAGAAACACATACAGACCGACAGACGGATAACCGAGCATTTTAGGACCCATGTTTATAGGAACTTTTTTTATGTAAGTAACCATATCCCAAAGTATGTAAGGGTTTTTCGTGAACACCCTCTATACAAATTTTAAGTTTCGTCTGACATGCACTTTAACACACTCAGTAAAAAAAAATTACAACCGTAATCGTAGTCTCGTAGTTCGGACGGTGTGTTGCTGCGGTCACCAATGTGGGGTATCTTGATACAAATTTGCGAGTAGCATTGTTGCGATGATGGATTTTTGCTCGCTACAGCCGAGTTACATAGTCGGGTTCCCTGATTTTAAAAACGTAAATAAAAGTTGGGTCCAGATTACTGGTGTCTGAAAAAGAACTCCCTAATTTGATAATAATTTTAATATTGTCATCAGCGATGGTAATAGACATCATACTAAAAATAATATATCAAAATAAAGGGAAGTTCACCAAGTCTTTTGGTAAAAGTCACCGTTTTTGAGTACGTAAAAAAATAAATAGAAATATGACTTTAGAAATATGACATTCTAATCACAAAAATTCAATTTCTTGCCTTCAAAATCTCATATTTCCGGATCCATAAAGTTACAAACCTGCCAAAACACTCAAACTACTAGAAATTTCATTTTCTAAAATTTTGAAATTTTAAAATTTTGTGTTTGTTGTAAAACGCAAGGTTTTAAAAATTTCAGTTAAAAACTATATAAAAATCTCATTAAATTTTGTTTTTCGCTCGCCACCAATGCAGAGAGAAATTGGATTTTTTATTTTACGTCTTCTATGTGTCTATGTTTCATACATTGAAAATTCATTACTTGTATATAAAATCTTGGTGAGTTTGCCTTTCTTTTCATATTATATTTTATGATATAAACAATAAGCTATAATTTTGAGTTTATCAAAACTAAGGAGTTCTTTCCAGACACCCGTTAGAATGAGACGTTTACAAAAGTCTAGATTTTATTAAGATCAATCTGAATGAAAGCATAACAAAACAAATAAAGAGGTGATTCTGTCTTGTGCCGCAGCCTGGGAGCGGCGCTGCTGGTGGCGTACGGCGCCCAGAGGCTGCATCACTCGTCTTCGACCAGAGGACGAACTGCGGTGCTGATCAGCCTGCTGCTGCTGGGCGCCGCCTTCACCTGCAAGACCCTGGACAGGAACAGGGCCTGGGCCTCCAGGGAGGCTCTCGTCAGGTGAGTCATGTTCCATTGTCTTAGTCTCGATGGAGATTTAATGTGAATGTGCATTTTTATTTATAATATAAGGTCTCACCTTAACAATCCTAATGTTGTGAATCCAATATCGATTTCAGACCCGAAGGTCCATCTCAGTTTCGATCTAGGTTGACCAAGCTTCAAAATATGTATCTGTCGTAGCCACATGCTGTAATTGGGCACTTCATGAAGTGCCCAGCTCACCTGGGCACATAGTGTAATTGAATGGTTTCATGAAAAATTACAGTATGTGACCGACAAAACTGGGCACTTCATGAAGTGCCCGACGCTCGTTGGGCACATGCTGTAATTATTTCTTTTACACTATGTATCCAGTTCAGATGCTGGACACTTGATGTAAACACGTAAAACTGCTGTTTACGTTGCTGTTGGTAGTATCCGATGTATTATTTTCAATAATACAAAGTACAATAATTTTAAAATAATGCTGTAAAACATTAAGAATAAGATTGTCCAATATGGCGGATCCAATTCGGCGGCCGAAAATTATCATGTCAAAATGTAGGATTAGCCACCCAACGATGATAGGCGTTGGTCAATATCTCAAAAAATGCACGTAAAAATGCGGTGAGGAAACCTTTTTAAAAATTATACGGTTTTAAGCCATCTTGGATATTTGAATTTGCTCAAGGGTGACAAAGTGGCACCCGGCAGATCTGAATTATGCAAGTCTTGAAGAAACAGAAATCAACAAATAACTTCGGGTGGACCTCACTTCCAGGTTTTTTCAACTGCAACCAGACTAAAAGTTTAAACACCAAAAATTATAAGCCGAGTGGATAAAGCGCTCACCTCATAACGTGAGGGTCGCCGGTTCGATTCCTGACAGGATCGAAATTGGGTCCAATTGCCATTTATCGTTGGGCTATGAATTAATGATGCTATCTAACATAAGGTCGCCGTTAGATAGTAACAAGACCCGGGTTTGGACCGTTCCCGACCAAAACGTTAAAAAATGCCACTGGCGTTGAAATTCACAGAATAAATAAAATGTATATTTTATGAACTATGATTTAGTCTTCATGTGCGAAATAGTCTTCAATGTTATAATAACATTTTTCTTCAAGTACCTTTTTTTAAACTTCTTTTGAATTTGAAATGTCATTAATTTTCTTTATGTTTTCTGGAAAATGATTATTGATTTTTATTGACATGTATTCTGAACCTTTTTGATAAAACAATATTTTGCATGTTGGTATGTTGATTTGGTTTTTATTTCTTGTTATGTAGTTGTGGGTGTTCATTTGTAATTGTGATTTATTCTTCTGGACTAAACAGGCACTTTGCAGTATGTACATTGGTGCAAGAGTTAACATTTTATGTTTTTTAAGAGAGAACGACATGAATTTATTTTAGGAATATTAAAAAGTGTCCGTAAGGTTTTTTTCTGAAGAATAAATACTTTTTTCGATTTATTACTGAGACCCCAAAACATAAGACCATATGAAATTTGAGATCCGATATAGGCATGGTAAACTAATTTAGTAACGTTAATGGAGCAACATTTTAATGAAGTCTTAACCATAAATATTCCACTGCTTATCTTCTTACAAAGGTGTTCTATTTGCCCAGGTCGGGCATCAAGGCGGTGCCGCAGAACGCCAAGATGCACTACAACCTGGCGAACTACCTGCGAGACAGCCAGGACCTGGACCGCGCCGTCCACCACTACAGGGAGGCCATCAGGTAAATAATGGGTGAAACAGTAACAATTAACATATTAATAATTGTCTAATTAATCTATGGTCATGACTACACGTTCAGCGGTGCCGCGTCGCGTGAACTAGTTCACCGGGTACATGATCATTATTTATCGTCCGTCCGTTAGTTTTATGTTTTTGTGTTAATTAAATGTACTGTGTGTGTTTTAATCCTCCAACGATCTCAAGAGAGTGAAACATGTTCTTTGGAAGCCTGATGATGAGGTTTATAATGTAGCCTCGACACCGGTAGCGCAATAGTTACTTTATAGGATCATTGACAGAATCAAAGTAACTTTATACAATTTTAAGAAAACTATATTGCCTTTTATGTGTATGACAAAATCGTCTGATGATACCAGGCCAGCCTAAAAGGCGAAGAAAGATCTACAATCTTCACTGGAAAAACAAATAAGTAGTAGACTTATGAGTCCGGGAACGAACGTAGCTGCCAAATCGAAATCTGCAGACAAAAAATTATAAACAACTAAAAATTTCACATTTTGTACAGAAGAATATAGAATAGTAGTTTATGCAACGATTGTATAATGCATGTCTTTAAGCCACGAGTGAGATGTAAGTTAGAACACGAGCGAAGCGAGTGTTCTAAATATCTCACGAGTGGCTTAAAGGCATAATACAATCGTTGCATACACTATTTTATCTACGACCAACAATATACGACAAAATTTCCCCCGAAGTTAAACAAAACTCATGACTTACTAATGATGGAAAAGGTCAACTAACATTTGAGGTTAGGCAAATAAGCAGACTGAGCCATGAATCGTTGTGGAACAATCAGCTGATGGGATAAGTAAACTCAAACATGAATCGTAATGCAACAATCAGCTGATGTGCGAATTGCGTAATTGTTATTATGACACTACTTCCGTCAAATGCCGAGCTCTCATTGGTCTAGAACCAGTACTCTAAAGTGACTCCAGTACTCTAAAGTCGTCATTAGAGTACTGCTTGGTTTTTGGTGTTTTAATGTATATCATTATAATGTTTATTGTAATACCATAATTGGTGCTTATTGCAATGGTCGTAGATAAATAAATTTTGTAGATCAGTCAGAAACCTTGACCACCTGACCAAAGTGTCTTAAGCCTACTGTAAGTGGATTAGTGCCACAATCTACTCTGAAGTACAAAGTTTAATATTTGCATAAAGAAAACAACTTCTAAAGAAATGGTGCTTTGTTGCAAAAATTAGAAAATGTGAATGTCAGTCAGTTGCATAATTTAGCAAACAAATCACGAGTCAGCGCTTCAGATATCATTAGTTTTGCGCGGATAACATCAGTTTTGACAAACGATAAAATACAAAACCTAGTACATGACAAGGTAAGCTTACGCCACTTACATAACAGCACTTAACACCATGAAATACTTTTCCGACGTAATTGTGTTTTATAAGCTAGATTTTACGTTTGTAACATCAGTTTTCAGACGCTCGTAGTATGAAAACATGTCCTTTTGAAATATTAACTCCGTTTCCATATATTTAGGAACTAGCCAGTAACCCCGGCTCGGAAGATTCTTTTCCTCTCTTTGGTTTAGGAAGTGCTGAATTCTATTAGTAACCATTGCAGGTATTTCAAAATAAACCATATGTTTTGATAAAAAAAAATGAAATCTAAAGCATTCCCAAAATCCTTGCATGAAGCCCTTTTGAACGATCCTATGCCTAAGCCCTAAAGAAGTGCATATGATGAGATTCCAAACCTTTTTTACACCAAGATCAAGGGTCTACACAAGTAGTTTTGGATGTAGCTCCTGTCATATCAATACACTACTATTTTCCTTAAGAGTATCGGTTTTCAACCCAAAGTGAACTAAGACAAAAAAGAAATGGTGCTGCTGGCTTTGATTAATGTGCTTAGGAATGGCCATCAGGGTCTCGGTTGCAACGGACTTTGGTCAGATGTTTACTCGAGCTTTATTGTCTTCGGCTCTGGGGCTATTAATTAACAGTCTTTTCAATGTGTCAGTATACATTCGTCTTGTGTGAGAATAATGTCGGTCTTGGTCAGTAACAAGGATCTTTTCCGTTATACGTATACCACCATTCCAAATTTACCCATCAAGCTTGATTTTTGACCGAGAACCATAAACTAGGTCAAATAATTGTTATTAATCGTTTTAAAGTGGAAATTCCTTGTAAGAATATTTTACCTGCGGTTTCGTTATCTTATCTCCCGTATCTCTGTCTAGACGCGAGAAGCCAGCGTATGGCCGTCTAGCGGTCCCACTTCCAGTTGGTTAGGTTAGGTTAGGTTAGGTTACGTTACGTTAGGTTAAGTTTACCTAACCTAGGTTTTTTAGATTAGGATTTTTTAGGTTAGGGGTTTTAGGGTTTTTTCTGTTAATTTTAGGCGGTTAGGTTACCTAACCTAACCAAACCAACCTAATCTAACCAAACCAACCTAACCTAACCTGGTCTAACCCTAACCAAACTTACCAAAATCAAGCTTGAAATACAAACCCGAAACAGTGATATACGTATAACGGAAAAGATCCCGTGAGAAGACTACAAGATCGCTCCACACTCATCCTTCACTCATCTGTCATTCATACTTGGCTTCAAATACCTACCTGGGTAGGTCGCCATTTCAAGAAAAGTATAAGTATATAAAAAAATTATACTTTGCAGACTGTGGCCGGGCTACGCCAGCGCCCACAACAACCTGGGGACGCTGATGAGTTCGCCGAGCGAAGCCGAGAGTCACTTCCGCTCCGCCATCTCCATCGCGCCGTCCCACGTCAACGCCCACTACAACCTGGGCCAGGTCTACAGGTACCGCACCTTCTCAAACTAAACTATTTATAATGACCAATTGAAAACGATCGTTTAGATTTTTCAGTTAAGTTATTTCTTCAATAGGCCTATTCATTTTCTTTTCTAGATTAGTATTTCTTCAGATAGTTCTGAAAACAGGACCTTTTAATCTCTGTGTATGAAGCGTGGGTGGTTTTTAAGTGCGCTATTATAAATTCTATATTCACCAAACTAATACTTTATGCTTTATAGTAGATATTTGGCTTATTCAAAAACTTAAATTAGCCTAACATATTAGGTCTACGATACACTTTTTGTAAAAAAAGATACAAGCAAGTACTGTACTTAAAAAAGTAAAAGTATGATATTTACAAACCAGGTTATATACTGAAAAGGTGAAAAACTATGACATCTAATTAAAAATTAAAATTCAATGACATCTAAGAAATGAACGACACATTGAATGTATACTACACTTAATCATATATTTTAACAGATATTTTATATCTTAATTTTAGAAATGGATATATTAAGAAATCTTGAAGTAATCTAAATCCAACCGCTAGCGTACTAGTTAAAAAAACTACAGCCCAAATATTCTAGAGTAACTTTAAAAGCTGATCAAGAGCACAGAGTAACATTTCATAATTGTCACTGCTTAATTAAAACAAGTGCTCTTGTACCGGCAGCGGACGCACATTGCGATGGCGTTCACGAGTTCGACATATGCAACTCTCTCACTATACACTGCAGATGCCGAACTGAGCGTGCGACTCTATAATGAACTACTTTGGTATTCAAGTCAGAGGCACGATCTCCAGAGCTACGAAATTACTCCATCACATTTTGACACATTATTATTACACTTGATTGTACCGCGTTGTGCTTGACTTCTCTTGTCTGAGTTGTAATATTACTGTACAATATTTTCTACAGGATTTTTAAAATTTTTAATTCACAATTATAAGGCTCTTACATGCATCGAATGTGAAGGATGTTTAAATTGTACTCTTGAGGGGCTTGAAAATGTTTTCCCCCTTATTATTTGAAAAGGAAATTTCTTGAAGAGGTTCATTGTTTGGCATATGATTTTAGCGCTACAGAATATTAGTTATGTCATAACTTGATCACATCCATTAGACCTAAAAATCCTGTTCCTGAATTATGAAGGCAAATGATTTCACTATACACAGTTTTCAATTATCATACGCTGATCATCAGTCAGGGATTAAAGAAATATGAGTTGTAGTATTGACTATATGGAAATTTTGATCCTGGCAAAAATCACCTGATTCATTCACAAATATCTTTAGTTTAATGACTGATGATCAATGGCACCTGGATCCAGGAACTTCTCTTCAATAAGGTAAACCTTCCTAAGGATCGATCTGGCGACCACCGAGTTAGTACTGAAGGACTTTGTTCGTAAAAAAGTTTATATTTATTCATTGTCATTTATAATATTGATACAGAATTAGTGCACGGTGGAGTACATGGTGAAACCTCATACCGTTCCACCTACTCGATGTCGATAACGTAGTCTGTATCAGCGTACGCTAAAATAAATTAATTACACAGTGATTCTGTTGGATGCTGGAAGCGTGTTTTTGTTTTTTGACACATCCTAATATGACTCCTATGTATGGAAAAACGAAAATAACACAGTGAATGCTGTCTAGATGTTGTCTTTTCATCTTAACAGGCACTGCTTTGGCCTTCTTGGTGTCCATAACTTAGGCATAGTGAAAGCTGAATAGATGCTGCGGTCGTAATTTCATCCAAGCACGTCCTACATGGCTCTCTTAGTTTCTATAATAGTTTATATTATAGTGTCGGTAAACAGTCAAGATTGTCTTCTCTAGGCACACCCTGCAACTGCTCTATTGGTGTTGATAACGTAGTCTACATTGCAGTGTCAGTAACGCAAGATACCCTGAAGGAAGATGAACCACTCGGTAGAAGCAGTCGAGATGCTGGAGGCGTGCCTCCGCCTGGGCACGTCCTACAATGGCTCTCTTGGTGTCGATAAAGTAGTCTACATTGCAGCGTCGGTAAAGTAGTCTGTAACTGTGCAGGAAGATGAACCGCACGCTGGAAGCAGTCAAGATTGTCTTCTCTAGACACACCCTACAATAGCTCTGTTGGTGTCGATAACGTAGTCTACATTTCAGTGTCGGTGATGTAGTCTGTACCTGTGCAGGAAGAAACACGGTGGAATCAGTAAAGATTGGCTTCTCTAGACAAAAAATCCTACAATGGCTCTCTTGGTGACGACAACGTAGTCTACATTGCGGTGTCGGTAACATAGTCTGCACCTGTGCAGGAAGATGAACCGCACGGTAGAAGCAGTCGAGATGCTGGAGGCGTGTCTCCGCCTGGACACGTCTTACAATGGTTCTCTTGGTGTCGATAGCGTCGTCTACATTGCAGTGTCGGTAACGTAATCTGTACCTGTGTAGGAAGATGAACCGCACGGTGGAGGCAGTCAAGATGCTGGAGGCGTGTCTCCGCCTGGACACGTCCTACAGCCCCGCCTACCTGGTGCTGGCCAAGCTCTACCCTCCACCAATAGCGGCTAGGCTCCTCCAACACGTGACCCGCCTGCTGCCCAACTCGCCCGACTACCAAGTCTACTTCGCCGACTGGCTCTACCACCGCGGTATGATCTGGTGATGCGATAGCCAAGTTAAAGTTTACCAATTCTAATGATTAAAATCGTTTTTTTCAAATAGTCTGCAGTCTGCTACATACTACCTCTTCTCTCGATTCTTTAGCGATTTTAAATGACTTCTTCCTTTTGTAAAATAATCGTAATTTTGTTTCCTCATAAAAATTACTGCCTTACAGAATTTGTTGTGTGATTGTTTTTGCATTTTATTACATTTTCTTTAATTTCAATAAATATCAAACCTCATTTTCCAATAATATTTATTTTTTGAATAGAATGATTTTTGTTGACAACCTGTTCACTAACGAATACTGATTTATGACGAGAGAAGATCCGATTCATAGATTTGTATTCCGAGGAACCGATTCATGTTTACGAGAACAAAAACAGTTTCAGCTAATATTTCTATTAAAGATCCGATTCCGGAGTATGTATTCACAAATGAAGTGTGATATTACAACTAGATTAAATAAATGTGGTTGGACGGAAGAAACAGCTCATAAAATAGTATTTTAAAGACATCTGAGCCTGATTTTGCAACTGCAGGCGCGGTGCTGCGGGCCGAGGGGTACTACCTGCGAGCGCTACGGCTGCAGCAGAGCCACGTGGCCGCTCTGCTGGGCGCGGCGCGTTGTCTGCGGGCGCGGGGCCAGACCGCCAGGCTGCACCGACTGCTCCTCAGGCGAGTCGACAGCTCAGTTCCTCGTGTGAATGCAGCGTGCATCAGGAAATAAAGGGCCTATGTACCAATTTTTCAGAGAAGAGTTTTAATAAGCAAGAGTTTGTTGCTTTCACCGAGAACTGGCAACGTCTAAAGTTCAATTGCCAGATAGTGACGAAACGAATCTCTAATTCCACCTTACTTAAGCTTTAATCCCACCTTACTTACAATCACAAAGTTAATGGAAGTGTATTAAGCACCAAAAAAAAAAATTGTAAATTTCCGTCCGATGATCACTTGCTTGAGTTGGCAGTTCTAACTAGTACCATTACTTTACTGCGCAGTCTATACCTCTTAGAATATAAATATAAAATATAAGTAATCTTCATATAATTCCAATTATTACTATTGTAGATTTACACGATAGTAGTTTAATTAAGATATTTACAATAGTAGTGAAACTTAAATATACAAATAATGGACCAATTTCCAAACTTCAAGCTCAATGTTTATTTTTTAAATTGCTAGGTATTGAATCAGTCTTATTTAGGTAGTGCCAATGCAACTCAAACAAAATCAAACGAATGTGGTTGTAATTGTGATAGCCAAATACGGTGAGTCTTTCCTAAAACAGCTGTTGACTCCTTGTTCAACAATCTTTTCAAAATTTACAGCTGTTGACATTATACCCTGCCTCTACATTTTAGAAACGGCGACGCTGAGTATGTCAAAATGCGTCTTGACCTAACGCCGTGACATATACAATCACAACACCAGGGGCATGGACAGCTACCGGATCGTTCAACATAGAACGGTAGTTCATGAGCACCTGCCGTCACAGGCAGGTGTACTGATGATCAATATCCTTCCGATTCCCTTAAAAGACGAAACCAAACCCAAGGTTTTCAAGGTTCCTCTCAAAAAGTTTTTGACGAGAAGAGCCTTTTACAGTGTCGGAGAGTTTCAAAATTATCGTAGGGCACTAGATAACAGGGTACCGGGTCTGGGAGGCATGGGTAATCAGGAGTGAATGGGAAGCGGGTGAATCAAGAAATTGTATGTATGTATGTATGTTTGTATGAATGTATTGTATGATGAATGAAATTGTATGATGAATGAAATTGTATGATGAATGTAGCATGAATGGCCAAATTTTAGCGTTAGTTTAATTTTAATTAATGACGAATGCAACACAATTGGAAAACTGTCACATGCAAACAAAGATTATTATTACAATTACTGTCCGTGTGCAGGTGGCAGGTGGCGCGGCGCGGCGGCGGGCGGGGCCGCCTGGTGGACGCCGCGGAGTTGTACATGAGAGGCTGGGACCTCCACCGCCCGGGCCAGTCCACCTCCACCGCCACCGCCCCGCAGGTGATCATCGGTGCTTACTGCATCCATACTTCTAATCCCACCGTCCATCCATCCTTCACATCCATCCATCCATCCCATTCCCTTATGCAACAACCCATCCTTTCATCACAGTCATTCATCCATCCATGCAACAACCCATCCATCCATCACAGTCATTCATCCATACATCCGTCCGTCCGTCCGTTCATTCATCCATCCATCCATTCATCCATGCAACAACCCATCCATCCATCACAGTCATTCATCCATACATCCGTCCGTCTGTCCGTTCATTCATCCATCCCATTCATTCATACAACAACCCATCCATCCATCACAGTCATTCATCCATACATCCGTCCGTCCGTCCGTTCATTCATCCATCCCATTCATTCATCCGTCCATCCATCCCATTCATCCATGCAACAACCCATCCATCCATCACAGTCATTCATCTATACATCCGTCCATCCATCCATACGTCCGTCCGTCCGTCCATCCACCCATCCATCCATCCCATTCTCCCATGCAACAATGCATCCTTTCATCACAGTCATTCATCCATACATCCGTCCATCCGTCCGTCCATCCATCCATCTATCCACCGACCCATGAATTCTTCCACCTATTCATCACTCTTATCTATTGACTAGGGATTATATGTCTGTCGTGTTTAAGGCCAAGGAATTTAACGTCTATCCTCAAACGGCGAGCATCTTTAAAGATATTGTCTAAATTATTACAGTAATAAAAATAAGAACCTGTTATTTTATAAGCGTTAAGCATAGAAGTAGCATTACTTTTGATAGAAGCAGTATCTTTTGATATTGCTGAAATTTATGCTTTTTTACTGATTCAATAAAGAACTATTTCGTTAACTTGTCGTGGTGTGCAAAACAATCTTTTATTAATAGAGTTGAATGGATGTCCCATTAATTGAACCATGATCAATAATATCCTGTTAGAGGCTTAAAGTCTTTCCCAGTCAGGTGTTTTAGATATTCGAATCGCAATTTTTCACTCTTTTCTGAACGATTTCTTAAATTATAAAGAATCAGACTGACTCATAGCTAGATCATTAAAAACCCTGTAGGAATATGTTTTACGTGAAAAAAATCCGAATGAACAGTTAAGGTAAACGAAGAGCTGTACGCGAGGTTAAAGCAGAGCCAATTTGGGTAATGTTGATAAAAGCCGAGCCATCCCCGGTAATTTACTAATTGAACAAGGAGCAGTTTTGTTATTTGCCTTCTTCCTTCCCACCGTATTTACAGTCTGATCCCTTGTTACAAGCTATGCCTGTTAAATATATATTTGCTTATAAAAAGGAAGAGGTCTACGGTGCAGTTGTGAGTGATGACACACAAAATAAATTGAAGTGGCTGTTCATTTTAATCGCTATAAATTTAAAGTAGCGCATCAATATTTTGATTACCACTTTATAGGAGGGAGTTAAATGTTTAAATTCACTCTCATACCACTCACTGGGCCTAAGACGTTATCATTACAAACTAAGTTTTTGGTTGAATGTGATAAATCGTCGGTGAAAAATATTCATTTCAGCAACATATTCATTTCATTCCTACTACTGCTGCTTAAATAGTTCACCGATTTTCATGATCTCATGTCTGAGGTAGCGATGCTGTAATCGAGTTCAAAAGATTCGATGGATCGATACTTGTTCCAGAAACGATCAATCGTCTGAATTTCTACTTTACTTCATCTCTTCAGCCGTGGCACCTGTTATTCATGGACTGGACTAACAGAGTAACGAGTAATAAACTGCAAAGTATCGCTGGACTCGAGTTCGGGAAGGAGTAAAATTATCGATTTATTTTAACGATTATATAATCGATTATATAATTTATCTAATTGAAAAGAATCGATTATTTTCACCTCAATTATCGCATGGTGACAGTCAGTGTCGTGTCCCCAGGAGGAGTGTGCGGGGAAGGCGACCGAGGGCCGGTGGTGGCGGGAGGGCCCGCTCAACCACACGCCTCCAGTCGGCGCCAAGTCTCTCTCCGCGGCCATCCCCGAGGTACGCCTACACAGGCCTTGTGCAATATGTTCAGCGAAAGTCAGAAGTACAACGGCTTAAATGTTTTCATTGGTTCTTGCTTCGATCATTGATTTTGTTGAGGGACTCGTAATAAGATTTTGAGCCCCACTCGTGGCAAGGATTCCTAGTTTTAAATAAGTCGTTTAACCTATGAAATTTTATTAGAAATTTGTTCTTTTTTACGTTACCACGACATTTGTTGTTAGAAATTTTAATAACATGTTTTGGAATGCAGAAAATACGACTGTTGTAAAAAAATATTAATATTAAAGTGTGAGGAAGTTGCAGCAGACCTACGTACTGAGGGAATTTCAAATGCTCAAATAAATAATTTACTAGAAGCCTCGTATTAAGTATAATCGTCGTACGTCCGTAAAGAAGCATCCAAAAATATACTCGATAAGAATAACTTTTGGAAGTGAGTGAGTATGCGGGTTTTGCTTTCACAGAATTGCTAATATGAGGGTTTTTTTAGCTATAATCCAGTATACCTAAATTAAATAAAGCCACACACAAAGTTTCATGAAAATATGATAAAAAATAAGCAAGCTTTGTACATTTATTAATTTTTTGTAGAAGGTTAATGTTGGGTAGATGAGTATGTAGGCTTGCTGCGTCAGGAATTTTAAAAAATTGGGTATTTTGGACTATAACTAGTCTCTCAACTAGATGAAGCCACTTATCAATCCTTACCAATATTAAGGATATAACGTCGTGGTTACGAATTAATTCCAATAATAGTCAATAATAGGGTAATAAGTCCAATAATAGGGTACTAGCCTGTTAATTTTTAACTGAGAGTTACTGTTTTAGGAGACCAGTCCACCGCTTGAAGCAGCAGCGAGACTGTGCGTGGACCAGACTGACCAACCGGACAGGTAGTGGGCTGAGCCGGACAGGAAGTGAGCTGAGCCGGACAGGAAGTGAGCTGAACCGGACAGGAAGTGAGCTGAGCCGGGCGGGAAGTGAGCTGAACCGGACAGAAAGTGAGCTGAGCCGGACAGGAAGTGAGCTGAACCGGACAGGAAGTGAGCTGAGCCGGACAGGAAGTGAGCTGAACCGGACAGGAAGTGAGCTGAGCCGGGTGGGAAGTGAGCTGAACCGGACAGAAAGTGAGCTGAGCCGGGCGGGAAGTGAGCTGAACCGGACAGAAAGTGAGCTGAGCCGGACAGGAAGTGAGCTGAGACGGACAGGAAGTGAGCTGAGTCAAACGGGAAGTGAGCTGAACCGTTCAGGAAGTGAGCTGAACCGGGCGGAAATGAGCTGAGCCGGACAGGAAGTTAGCTAGGCCAGACACGAATTAGCTGAGTCGGAAAGAGTGGCTCAGCGGACAAACAACTACAGGGTACATCAACAGAAGCAATTAAAACAAAACAATAACTTACCAATCGTAATTAAATGATAAAAATTAACTGTTTCAGATTTCGTTGTAATGTCTTTTAGACTATCTCGACAGAATTAAGAAATCAGAATATAATGTAATACGATGCAAATATTCTTTCATGTTTGTACGAATATTCTTTCAACAATAATGTTTTGCAAGAATAAGAAAAATGCAATCCATTGTGCCAATTCACATTATTGTTTTCCTACACATTTTTAATTAAAAAAACTATCCGTTGAAAGGTATGATTTTTATTGCTACTCAATCAGAGATAAAACCAATAATATTGTTATTAATTAAATGGCGACAGGACATCTTAATTCATAAAACAATCTATTATTGTAATGAGCAGTGTCAAAGCTTTGATTGTCCATTTTCTACAATTGGTTTAATTTCAATGAGTTATCTTGTTCCTCTTTTTACCCTAACATTCAACCAGTTGTTTACAAATATTGTATAACATTATACACCCATCACAAGCATTATTTAGCTTTGTTAGATAATTTTTATATCGTTTTATAATAAGTGCTTAACTATAAGCAAATGTTATTAATCAGTATTAACGATAGCTTTCACAGTAGTTTCTAGACATCCATTTTATACTATTGTATTTTTGCAGAGGAAATAATGTTTAATAAAGTAAGATTGACAATAATTTCGCCTTTCAATCCCCAGCCATGCTCGTTGTGTAATCCGCGCAAACAGGAGGTTTGTTAATTTAAAAGAGACCCGCGTGGTTGTAATTTCGCCTTTTTGTGTTTTGCAAATTAAGTCATTATTCATACACTCGCTCGGACTGGTAATGAAAACATGTGATTCCGAGTTTATCTCCTATATTTAGTTAGCTTTTGTTTCAAAATACCAGTTCAGTTTTATTTACAAATGTGGATGAATGGTATACACTTATCAATTTATAATTGGTTTTTCTAAATACTAACTCACATGAGATATGATACCGAGACAATGTTTTTGGTTTTTTTTAGTATTTGAGTTTACATCTTCAATGAACTGATAAAATTTATTTTTCTACGACATGACCCAGATCAATTACCAATCATTATTATATTACTTTGATATTAAAGTAGTCAAAACCAGTCTTCATCATAAAATTCCACTTCCGCTGATTTTGGGTTTCCTAAATTAACATTTTATCTGAAGTTTGTTTAGTAATCTCATTCTTGTAAATTTTATTTTGGAATTTAAATTATAAAATAAAAAGTACACTTGAAAATGTAACTGGATGTCTTTTTAATATGTAAACATAAAACTGGTAAACTAACAAGTAGTAATATAAAACTTTTTGAAACAGATATATTACTTGATAAATATTAATTTGAAAAAATATAACACTCATTTTCAATCACAAGGTTATAATTCAAAATAGCAGTCCTTTTTAGATATTACTCTTACTATTTTGGTTTCAGTAATTATTATTGTTTAGAAACAATTCTTCTTGTACATACTGTTCTTTTAAAACAGTTTTAATAGTTGTAAATAAATATTACATATTAACTTCATTTGTCTCTGGAGTTATATAATTGAGATTAATTAAAAAGTACAAAAAGGATTAATTAAAATTAGGAAGAAGTCGAAAGAAATTAGTAGCTTTTTTCTAGGGTAAGTGAGTGGAAATAAACAATCTGAAATTACCTTGAGTGCCATTAGCAGATTGGCGCCTTCAGGGCGGCGAGGCCGGCAACACCGCGGGGAGGGGACATTCCGACCGAGGTCGTTCACTTCCAAGTTATATCAACTTCAAAAAAAAAAAAAAATAATAATCATATATTTAAATTCGTAAGGCGATTCTTTGCGTAAAAATTGTGGGCGTCTGGCAAGTCGTAGAAAGATGAGGGAGGGTTCAAATTAAAGGTCTCTATTCCACGTTGGCGGGAAAAATAATGAAATTGCTTTAAATTCACCAGAAAACGAGAAATAAAGTAAAATATCTGCCATTTAAAAAGCATTGGGATCTAAAAACGTCTGCTTTGTTTACATAAAACATGTGATGCTGATACTTGAACCATGGGGTAGGCTAGATATCAATATAAGGTAGATTCAGTTTGCTATGAAGGTATATTGTACTATAATAAATAAGGATTGTTTGAATTTCACCTCATTAGGGGCTTTCAGCCCCTTCAAGCCACTAGTAAGCTTTATTGCTGTAAACAATTATTTCAAATTGTATAGCAAAAGTCACAATACAAGCAAATGTTCATACTGGAAGCAATTCGATTAACTGGAAAAGAAACACTGAATTAAAAAAAACTGTAAAACCGAGAAAAAAAATTTGGAACTGTGTCCACCCCCGAACAGCCCCAAACTCCCCCCGAGATCTAACCCCGCCCAACCACCATACCCCCCCCCCCCCCCCCCCCGAGTAAAACTCGCCACCGATGAGGAACCTCTTTAGGTTTAGCTTGAAAATAAGAGCATCTCTTACCTGACTTATGTCTTCAGGGAATCTAACGCCTGCTTGCGAAGGAAAGTTCATTGCAGCTCTGGACCTGTTCTGAGCCAGTCTGAATTGTCCTCTGCCTCTCGTCGGATATGGATGAATATCCTGACCTTGTGTGAGAGCATATTTGGACTTGCAGAACACAGCAGTCTCGTAGATGTAATACAGGTCAGAGTCATTAGTCCCAACTCCCTAAAAACACCCCTACTGCAATTTGGCCACGATGCGGACTGATTTCCTTTGAAGACGGAACAGCCTGAGGATGTTCGCTTCATTACAACCACCCCAGACTGCAATGCCATAGGCCAGGTGGGGATAAATAAGGATAAAATAGGCCATTTTCAAATCATTATCAGGGTAATACCTCGACAATACTCTTAAGCCATATACGCCAGATGAAACTTTAGCTAGATGAAAATATGCACGTTATGAAATCTGAAGTTTCAAAATCCGCCATCAAGGGGACTAGGGGCCATCATAGGGGACAGGCTCTCACACGATTGTCCCACAAGGGTGGCTCACCGAATATCCAGTGGTTCTTGTTTTCTTGTTAGACCAAGTGCAAAAAACTGTATAATATAAACTCCACTACCCACCCCTTTCAACAAAAATTTTTGAAATTTATACAAGGGTGTCCATAGAAACGTAGATATGAAGGTATATCCTAAAATGCATATTTACTCATAAAACCGCCATTTTATATTTTCCACTAAAATATTTTTTATATCCGAAGTTTTTTAACCGAATTTTCATAAACTCTTCGTTAGTTGGAAAATAAAAAAAGGTTAGGTTATCAAAAAATAATCAACATGATCAAATAGTAAATTTCAAAATGGCCGTTTAAAATCATTAAATTAAATTACCGGAAAAACTGTAAGTTTTACATAAGCTATATAAGCTAAAACTTTTTTATACATTTAATTTCCAATTTAATGAAACCAAAATTATGAAAATCAGTAAAAAAACAACTGAGTTAGGCTTGGCTTTTGCTAACGAGGCAGCACAATTTGGGGCGAAATAGCCCATTATCGCACTGGACCATGAGCTGATAAGGATCAATCGCGCTGCCAAGCTAGCTAAATAAACCATAACTCAGTGATTTATTAATGTGTCCTGCCGTCAAGGCATTGACCTTGTAATTAAATTTGAGCACTGCGCATTGCACAAGTGCTTTAAAAGGGTAATTAGAGATTTTTGTGAAACCACCAATGATAGGAGTAGGTATAAATTGAAAAGTTGTTTTTATTCGACTTTTAAAATAATATTCTTTTTTTATGCTATTTAAAGTTTTTTATTTTCAGGCCTACCAACATAAAAAATATAGTCAAAGATTTTAATTTCTCAAATTTAGGGATGTCATGTATCAAATTAATAATTTTTAACTAGAACTAAAAAACGTTCAGCGGTTCCCGAGATAAAGACAATTCCGTAAATAACGATATTTTTCATAAAAAAACAGCCGTCATTTTTTAATTAATAAATATAAGTTAATTTTGTTTCCACCAAATTGTTTGTCTCGATTAGAACTTTAAATGTATGTATAGCATGATGTATGTTTATTATTGACAATTCTGAGATATGAACTCCCGGTTTTTTGAACACCAGTATTTTACAATTAAAAAAATATTTTCACGTTGTTCCTTGGGGTCGATTTAGTGGGGAATGATTTTGTTTCATCTACGTAGCTCTACTAGTTTGCCCACAATCCGTTTGAGACGCCAAAGGTGAGGCACCCTGTACACAGGGGTTTCACACAAAAATTACTAATTATCATTTCAAATACTTACCAAATAACAATTTCATTAAGAGGAACTATCATTTCTCTTTGGAAAGAGGTCTGGAAGGAAGATTTTAATCACAAGAGAAACTTATTTTCAGGGTTACGGAAAGGAATAAACAGATCTGAAATTAGCTTAATTGCCATTAGGGGATTGGCGCCTTGAAGACTGCGAGAGGACGGTAAACAGCTGTGGCAGCCGCTTCGTTACATCAGAGGTGTATGTACTGATTGAGTAATAAAATATACAGTCTGTCCACGATGTAATATCAAACTTCTAGCGGTCGATGCTACTTTATTACTGAATGCAGAGCTTTAAAGGCACACACATGCCTTCTGAGAGATATTTATTATGTCTTCTTTCCAACTATTTGAGTTATCTGCTGATCATTGTCATTCTTAAATTTGCAGTCAACCATTTAATGATAACCGTAATTACGGTCACTTTGCGAAGACAAAACTTAGTATGTGATTGCGATGTATCGTGAACAAAGGCAGATTCATACATCAGTGGAGGAGTAGTCTTTGCAAGACACAACTTACTATTACTATATATTTAAGAATGACTGATTTCACATTGACTTGACATTCGTATTGGGTGTGTCGTTTCAAACTTGAAAAAGTAAGGGTAACAAATTTATAACGTGTTATGTAGATCTTTGATCATCGATATACTAGCCATGATCAGAAAAATTTCAATATTTGTGACCCGCCAAAGGAAAAAGGACCTTAACTTCCATATTTTCGAAATTGGGCTATTACTATATCCTTAATCTATATTTAAAACCAAACTAACTGGTGAAAGAATTTTCAAAATATCTTTAAAAATGGCTGAGTTATAATTTTTTGTAATATCATATCCTATCCTATCTTATCCTATCCTATCCTATCTTATACTATAAAACAAGCAATGTTTGTACAGGCAGAATTGTTATTTCACCCTAGGAGTTTTTATATTTTTGTTTAATTTGGAGTTTAAGGCCACCAGAAATCGATTAAAACTGGTCTCGAATCTAGGAAAAATCCGGTTTACGTCCTACAGCCTCTCAAAGTGCCCATCGTCATGGGCATTTTTTTGTTCTTGATTTTAACTAAAACAGCTGATTCAGGTTGTTCTAATATTAAATTGTTTAAAGGTCATTTCGAATGAATTGATTGAAGGAATATTTGTTCTATATATAGTTTGGTTTGATTTTGTGCGGATTAGTATTAAATGTTTTCAAGAGTAATTTTTAAGAATAAAAATGATTGGTGTCTACACGGGAAATACGAAATACGAATACAAACCGTCAAATTTCCCAAGAACTTGCGCTGCTAATCACCCACCAACGACGCTGAAAGTCGCCGCTCAGCCGACGCAAGATGCACAAGGAGAGTACGAACGACCGTGCAACGGGGCCCCACTGATGCCGTCTACAAACGAAATTCTACTCACGCCGACATGAACCTAGAATTGATACAGTTACTCGAGGGAGTCCTGCGGGAAAATAACCAATCTACCCGAGCGTTCATGATGGTGTGCGGAATCATATAGGAAGAAAAAGCTCGAGCCGCCGGGTGACGCTACAGGAATTCAGCCACCGAAAGTCAATGTGGTTCTCGCACCACCGGCCTCGACCCAAACCACTACAACGTTACAACGTCGAATGAAATATCAGCCGTTATCACTCTCAACGCCGGCCAGGCCTACCGGATTTTAACCGTGTCTTGAAAGGACTAGGAAAACAACTGCTCCCCATGAGCAGTACAGACATCCGTATCGAGCCATTCTCGTATCCTCTCTTTAACCCACAAAGGAGACTTGGAGTTACCGACCAACATAGTGCCAACTGCTTCAAACCGTCGCTCTAAGACATCAAAATTTGAACTCGTGAAGAGTCACTTAGCGTTCCGACCAGCAATCGCAAGACCGCTGCACTCCAACGAAGCGACAGAAAATATAACGACCAATTTCAACGGCCCTTCCCTTCTGTGGCCGTTTATTACAACAGTACGTCGTCGTTATGTTTATCAGTGTTGAAGAAGACCGAATCAACTCCTTTTTTCTAGAACAGAAAAATCTGAAGGCACGGCTGTATAAAGGCGTTGATACCATGCTCAAACAGTGTTATACTTACAAGTGCTCATGTTATAGTTACGGAAAATTTTATTTAAAATAGCTGAATCAACCGGCTGTTTTTTGTTTAATCCGAGCAAAGCTCAGTCCCCGTTACTAAAAGATTAAAAATAGCAATTTCAGGGAATCGCGGTTTTAGGTGTTACAAATTTCTAACTTTTAATTTTTTGTTACAACTAATATTATTGGCTATGTTTCACATATCATTTTGTCAGAAATTTAAAGTTGAATATCATATAAGAAATATATTACCATTGAATTTGTGTCAATTGTTTTCATTTTTGAAGAACGTTGTTGAATTACATATAAATAATAAAGAACGCAAAATTTTATATGATAAAAATTAAAGTAAATTTTAATTTTAAACCATAAGAAAAATGAATTACTATTAATATTAACAAAATATGACCTTATAATATGTGCCTGAGTTTTTACTTTCTTACTTGTTGACCTCCTAGTAAAACTTTGTTTTTCTTTTGAAACTTCACTTGGACCAGGAGCTATGTCGTCAACTACTTCTTCTGGATGATCCTGTACATTTTAATGTCCTCGATCCTGGATCAGGGCTTAGCAAGTCCTGCATTTATTCCTCACTGAACACTCGGATTTTCTTAACTTCAAAGCGTTAAAATAGCATTGGGGAAGTCAAGGACCCCTTTCTCCAGATTGCAACGGTTTAGAAAAAATGAATTTAACTATGTTAAAAATTAAGTGTAAGATGAACAAAATATTCTTCGGAAACATAAATTCAGTAATAAAAATCTGAAAATTTGTTTTACCCAAACCTTTTAAAACATTCTGTCCTGCAAAATTTCGTCTGGGAAGATGAAGTCCTTTTCGCTTGGCGGGTCACTGTAAGAGCTGATTAAAACAAGGTTGTTTTGTTAAATAATGTGGTTTGTTCCTAAACAAGGCGTTGAAAGTGTTATTCGTGGTTCGACACAGGCCCTCTGCCTTTGACTAATGACCCTGGCTAATGCATCAGCTGGTCTCGCCCACAGACAAGCAACGTAGTGTGTTCCTCCCTTCATCAATCAGTCATTCACCTTGTCTCAAATCGCACAAGGGGTTGTAGGGATGAATAAATTTAAGTTGAATAAGAGAGATGAATAAGTTGCAGTTTTGTAAGTGCTACAGAGTCAAACGGTTCATACATTATCCACGTTGATTTGCTATCAGACACGTCATCTGCATACTAGGTGAATTTCAAATGCAAAAAACATATTTCAATCCAACATAGCAATATATGACTTTGTAAGCTCAATCCAACATAGCAATAAGGTTTTTGTAAGCTCCATTAGAATAACATAAGTGATGAGTATGCAGGTTTGCTGCAACAGGTACGTTAAAACTGGGTGGTTTTAATTCAATATTTAGTATATCTGAACTAGAAGAAGCCATGTACCAAGGTTTTTTAAGATATGTTAAGAATTAAGGAAGTTATAGAATTTTACTTATATCTCATAAGGTTAACATTGGGACAACGTACTGTGTTTACCCACTCTCAGTATCTGGGTAACCCATGGACATAGAGTTATGATTCAAGACACCAAATTATTTGTTTTTTTCGAGCTGAATTCAACGGTGTAATCCAAAATTAGATTATATTATTTCCTATGTAAAACAACACTTTAGGGTTTAAATGTAAGCATGGTGTGCTATATTCCCTAACTATGTTTTTATCTATAAAAGGTATAAAATTACCTGAGCACTACCAAAGTGATCCTTAGTAATCCTTTATGGATAACGCGTTTCGAGGATTAAATCCTCATCATCACAGGATTTTATACATATACAGACGCCTAACGAAACACGGGCACCTAACGGACGAACGTGTTCTGTATGTTTAAACATTTGAAGACCTTGTTAAAGTGACAGTTTTATGGTTCTTGTACAGCATTTGTAATAAGGATTTAATCCTCGAAACGCGTCTTCTATAAAGGATTACTAAGGATCACTTTGGTAGTACTCAGGTAATTCTATACCTTTTATAGTTAATATCAGTTATTCGGAGACAGAATACAACAAATGTGTTTTTATGATTTACATAAACAATGCAATTACTTTCAGAGACTAATAAAAACTTAATTTAAGAGAAAATAACAGCAGTAATAATTGCTAGGTTGTTCGAAGGACGTAATTTCAGTTAGAAACAGATTTGAAAGTAGCCCAAGAACGATTAGGAGCCGGCGCCTACGCGTCGCGAACATTGTCTTCGACTCATTTCCCGCCGTTGGAGGAACCACTTAATGTCCGCGTGCTTCATCAACATTACTTCTCCGAGGGAAAAGTGAGAGGATGATAGTAAGTGCAAAATGAAAGTCTACCACTAAATTATATTTATAAAAATTCATAAGATATTTTGAATTTGAAATTTGAAGTTATCCATGAGCGTATAACATTCGTTATAAATATACATAAAATGACAGCAAGGTCTAATGTCTGTTGTTGTTCAGGAAACCAACATTTTAGTCTGGATTTTGTGTAAGAGCTATAAGATTAGATATAAATCATTTAAAATAACAACTGAACACTTACATTTTATTGCAAAAACTAAAAAACATAAACATATTTATAAACAATATTATTTCTCAATCACATGGTTAAAACCATATGATTATCACAGATATAATTTAAAGTCACTATCTTACACTTCTCTCCCCTTAAATGGTGTCCATCTATTTTGTAGTCGATACAGGGTTTTCGTCTATAGCTCCCTCACGTTTCCTTATTTGGTCAGAGTGTTTCCTTTTTAAAAGACCTCCACAAAGAACTTCATATGAGTACAGACCATTTTGCTTTTTAATTGTTCCAGCTGACCATCCACTACCATTTTCATTTCTGATCCACACCTCTTCCCCCTCTTCAAAGATTCTAGTTCGCTTTCCTTCTTCTCTTGTTTGATCTTTCCAAACTTTCATTTCCATTCTCTTTCGGAGGTTAGGTTTTATATTGTCAAATATCGTTGGCATCCTTCGACCCAAGAACAATTCAGCTGGAGCTTTCCCTGTTGTTCTCTGTGGTGAGTTCCTATAGCTGAAAAGCACATTTTGGAGTGCTAATGAACCATCCCCCAATTCCTTTTTAATGGTATAATACCGTCTTTTCAATGTTCTTATCAGCCTTTCGACAAGTCCATTAGTTTTTGGATGGTAAGAGGTTGTCTTAATGTGGTTTATCGAATTTCTCTTGAAGAACTCCTCAATTTCTTTTGACACAAACTGTGGTCCATTATCAGTTACAATTTCTGTTGGAAGTCCATATCTACTAAACCATGATCTTAAACGCTGTATTATGACAGCAGAACTTGTTGTTTTTAGACATTCAACTTCTGCCCACTTCGATAGAGCGTCAATACCTACGAGCCACATCCACCCATTCACTGGTCCTGCTAGGTCAATATGTACCCGTTCCCAAACTTTATCAGGTACATTCCATGGGTATAATGGTACGTCTTCTATGTTATCTCGATTTTCTTGACAAGGTGTGCATTTTTTCACAAAGGATTCAATCTCCTGATCAAGGTTGGGCCACCACACGTAATATCGCGCTACAGATCTCATAGATGCAATTCCAGGATGTCCCGAGTGTAAAACTTTCAAAACATCATTTCTCATACACTTAGGCACGATAACTCTTCCAAACCACAATAGTAAATCATTTTCCACCACTAGTTCTTCTTTTCTTTGTGAATATGGTTTTAAATTCTCAGGAACAGAAGTCGGCCAGGAGTCTGTCAAAACGTAGTTTTTGACTACTTTGATTTCAGAATCTATAGATGTTCTTTGTTTTAGTTGTTCATAAGACATAATGGTGTTTACTTTATCCACATTCAAAAACTTAATGCAGGTTTCCTTCATTTGTTCTTCTTTAATCGGAAGTCTGGATAAAACATCTGCGCACATATTATCCTCTCCTTTTCTGTACTCAATTTCATATTTATATTGGTTCAACTCAAGAGCCCATCTCACCAAACGATTATTCACTATCTTGTGGAAGATCTTGTGAGTTTCCAAAAATTCTCTGAAGGGGTTTGTGGTCTGTTACCAATATGAATTCCCGTCCATAAACGTACTGGTGAAACTTTCTCAGGCCATATATAATGGCTAAGGCCTCTCTGTCAATATTCGAATACTGTTTTTCCGCTGGCATCAACGTGCGACTTGCAAAAGCTATCGGTTTCTCAAGTCCATCTTTATACCTATGCATTAGAACAACGCCTAGGCCATTTTCTGATGCATCGGAGATCAATACTAACGGTTTCGTTTCATCGTAAGGAACTACCGTATCTTCACTTGACAAAATTCTTTTTACTTTTTTGAAAATATTCTCTTCTTTTGCCGTCCACTTCCACCTTGAGTTCGTACCCGTCAGCTTGTGGAGATCACTACAAATAGCATGTAAACTTGGAATAAACTTTTCATAATAATTTATTGAACCCAAAAATGACCGTAATTGTTTGACGTTAGTTGGCGAAGGAGCATCTCGAATTGCTTTGATCTTCTCTTCTGTTGGGTGAATTCCATTCTGGTCAATTTTATGTCCAAGGTATGTCACTGACTCTTCAAAGAACCTACACTTACTTGATTTTGCTTTCAACCCAGCATCTTTCATTCTTATCAAAACTTCTCTCAGGTTCCTGATGTGTTCACTTTTGCTTCTTCCTGTTACTATAATATCATCCAATAAAACTCCTACTTGTGGCAATCCATGCAAAAGCTTTTCCATATATCTCTGAAAAATTCCTGGACTTGATGATACTCCGAAAGGTAATCTCGTGTACCTGTAATAGCCATTATGTGTTGATATTACTAAATACTTCCTATGTTCCTCTACCACTTCAAGTTGTAGGTATGCATCACGTAAGTCTATGATAGAAAACTCTTTCCCTCCTGCAATTTTGCTTGTCAGTTCCTCGAAGGTTGGAAGAAGAACTCTGTCTAAAATCAAATTCGGGTTTAAAGTTACTCGAAAATCTCCACAAATTATTACCGAGCCATCACTTTTCTCTACGTTGACTGTTGGAGTTGCCCACGGAATTGGTGTTTCAGTAGGATCTACTGCTTCTAGAACGCCATCCTTTACAAGTCTTGATAACTCATTTTCAATCCTTTTCTTCATTGGAAACGGAACTCTACGAGCTGGAAAATGTTTTGGTGCTGCATCTTCTGTTACATGCAGTTTTGCTTGATAATCCTTAATTTTCCCTAAACCCTCTGAAAACACTTGCTGAAAATCTTGTATAATTTCTTTAACATTAGGCTTGATAACATTTTGTTCTTTTACAGGACCTTCACTTTCCAATTTATTAATTGTTACATATGGGGGTAATTTCATGTCGAATGCTAACATCCAGGGTAACCCAAACAGCGGTTTTTGGTTTCCATTGACTACTGCAACTTTAAGTTTACGTGTCTTGTTGCCTACTTTAACATTAACATGACATTCCCAGAAGTTGCCTGAAGAAAAAGCGTCCCATTTTTGAAAATGTTGGCGTTGATTTCGCATAACAAAATTTGTCCCCATAAAAGAAGAGGTGGCAGTTGGGACAATAAACAAAACAAAAAGCGAATAAATTAATAAAACAAATTGCTTGCTTACTCATGTGACTTTTAAATTTATACTGATGATATTAATTCAAAAGGGCTTAGACTATTAATGTTTAATACAGATAACTAGCTGATCAACATGGTTTCACCCGTGAAAAAACAAAAAACTTCATTGGATTCATGATTTAATCCAGTAAGGTGGTTTTTAAGGTTGCCATGACAACTTGATAAACTTCCGAATAGGGTCGAAATCAAATAAAATTTGCTTTTTAGAAGCTTGCTGTTTAATTTCAAAAATACTTACGCTAGTTTCAATTCGTCTAAAACCTTCACATATGTGCATACAATACAGAAAATAAGTTTCAGCCAAACCAGTACTATAGTTTTTGCGTGAAAAGCGGTCTAATGTGTGATGTTGAGCGTTACCAACATACAGAGTGACAGAAACTGAGATAGGGCTTGATTCGGATTCTTTGACCTTCAAAACGCAAAAATAACCAATAATTTCATAATTCTAATAGACAAAACTCTAATTTTATTTAAATAGAAGATAGAAGAAGATAGATTACTTGTTTATTTACGCGTCAGAATTAACAGGAGACTGACATGGCTCTGCTTTCCAATCACCTAATCACACGCTGGAGGCAGTAAGCGCTGTACCCTGTGTGCAAGTGCAGGTGAGCGGCGTCATTACCTCGCCTGTGTTAGGTGTCGCCTGTTATCAGTGCCTCGCTCGGCTTCACGCCGCTCGTGGGTTGGAAACTGGAAACATCGCTCGGCCAAGCGGCAAATGTCCCCACAATCTCGCCTTGTTGGCCTGCAGTTTCGAACACCGTCAATGACCCTCCAGCGACTGCTGTTGGACTTTATGGCGAATCTTTAGAATCCGTCCTCACCGTTAAGATAGAAACTTTTCGATATATACAGTCGCGATTACGTTATCCAAAATAACATTTCGTTATTACCATCGAAGCAATAGTTTAAAGCGTAGATTTTTATCTGCATGATATTTTAGTAAATAAACAATGATTCTAACAAGTTTTAATCGAAATAACACATTAAATATCTCATGGCTACAATTACTGTGTTGGTACACAACTTAAACTGCACCTTCTAAACATGAAGGAAATACACTTTCACGTCACTCTTGTACTACCGACGCATAATATTGCCTGAGTACGAGGCAAACACGTCCTTCCGTCCGTATCGTATAGTCCGTGGAATTAGTTCCCAGTATCAGTAAAATATATCACTTTTTAATACCGCTTTGAATTTTTTGTTGGGGAATTACAGATGTAATAAGAATCAAGAAAAAGAAAGGACGATTAAGCGTTTCTTTGATATATCAAGTGGTGAAAATTGAATAAAATGAAGTTTGAGTCGCTTTATCTCGTAAACGGCTAGTCTGATATAAACAAACGACATGACACTTTTTGTTTAAAATTTAATTATCTTTCTGAAAATATAAACATTTATGGGGTTTATACACTTGATCAAGGAGATATATGAGTTTAAACAGACCCATAAAATTTTTTATGGTGGCCATTTCGATGACGATATAGCAGGGATTTCCTGACCTGTGATTGAGTGTCTCCCGGTGATTTCTTGGTTCTTATTACATGTATAGTCACCAAAAAATTTCAAAGTGGTATCAAAAAGTGAAATATTTTTGAGCCAATTCTCCGGACTAATAGTAAAAATGAAAAACTGAAATTGTTCAACCAGGTAGCGCATGTTGCTGATGAAATGCTAGGTTCGTGGTTTATCTACAATTGAGTAAGCGTATGGCTCCAGATATAAGTTAACTTCAATGTTACTAAACGTCATATTGGAATTTTCGAACCATTTACCTATTTGGTTCCGTCCACGCTATGTAATGCTATGCTTAATGTACATAATTACTTGTTTATTTACGCGTCAGAATTAACAGGAGCCTGACATGGCTCTGCTTCCAATCACCTAATCACACGCTGGAGGCAGTAAGCGCTGTACCCTGTGTGCAAGTGCAGGTGAGCGGCGTCATTACGTCATTACTGTCGCCTGTTATCAGTGCCTCGCTCGGCTTCACGCCGCTCGTGGGTTGGAAACTGGAAACATCGCTCGGCCAAGCGGCAAATGTCCCCACAATCTCGCCTTGTCGGCCTGCAGTTTCGGACACCGTCAATGACCCTCCAGCCAATGCGTGTTTGACTTTATGGTGCGTGTTGAGACCGCGGCCTTCAGATTGACTTGATATAAAATGAAAATGAAATGCTCCAAAGCTATTCAGCAAACTACCAGATAGCATTAAAATAATTGTAAATAATAAAATAAATTTTTAAATAAAGTTATAAAAAGTTGTTTAATTAGGAAGATACTGTATTGATCAGTTATTTAGAATACATCGATAACTTTTAGGTGGGTCTTTAATTAATTACTCTTTTAATTTTTTTTCTGTTTTGTGTCTAAGCCTTAGTTGCATGATATTGTAACAAGCCAAAAATGAGATCAATTAAAAAAATTGGCATTTTGTCATATTACCTTGATAATGTTTATCCTTAGTTGTAAAATTGAATTAGCAAGAGACATTTTGTTTTGTTTTGTTTTAGAGGTGAAGTCATTTGTTTTATCTTTTCGCTAGTTGATAACTAAACCCCGTTATTCAGAAAGGCCATGGTCCTGAGGGGTCCGGAGTTAGGGAGCCTACCGTAGTTTGACATATGACTACCCTCCATCACTAGCCATTTCCCCCAAGGATTGTTAAGGACGATTTAAAGATGACTCGCCGTCTCCTTTGCACTGTTTAGCGCCCGTTTTCCACCGTTATAACATTTAACATTTTCCGTAAAAAACTGAAAGCAGTACATTCAGTAAAAACCCCTCTAGTAAAAATTGTATAAACAGGAGCAAACTGAAGATTGGATCTAAGGGAAAGGTTTCCTTAGTAATTTGATGCTGAATGTTGACAGGCAATGCTAATCGCAGTCTTAAATTGCAGATGAATTGTAAATGCTAGAGGAGTTTGATTCAACTTTCTGAGAAATGAAAGACTAACTCCAACATAAAAAATTTCAGGTAAACCCGAAATTTATTATATTTTATAAACTTTAAATGCTAATTAAATTGTGAGGAAGGCTTAAGTAAATCTGAGGAAAACTGAGTGTAAATCACAAACACGGAAATTAAATTATTCCTACAAGAGGCAGGAAATGAGCCAATGACAACCCACGACACCAGCGCCGCGCGGAGCCGAGTGCAATTACTCTTGAGAGAATCTCAGATCTCTTGATGAATCCAATCTTCTTTTTAAACCGCACTGAACACCTTGACAAACAATGGGTTCACAGATTTTTAAAAAGCCCAACGTGTTTTGAAGATTGGGTTAAGTAAAAATCAACATTTAATTATATAAGTGTCCCCATTAATAATTAATTTTGCGACCGTAAAAAAAGTAAATTTGTATTTTTGGCTAAATGTTTGTAAAGCATGTTAACAAAATTACGAAATTCAAAAGAGGTAAGCTTTCTACCTATATGCCAAATTTCATGTAAATCGGACCACTGGTGTCGTCTCTAGCTTAGTTTACTCTCTCTCTCTCTCTCACACCAGAAAGGCCATACACACACACACACACACACACACACACACACACACACACACACACCACTCCGAAAACAACTTTTTTGGATTCTAGGAGCACTAAAACGAATATATCACTAACAACTCATATCTTAAAATTTGGACGAATTCAATACTTTCTCCAAACACTTTGTATAGGGGGAAGAAAGTAAAAAGTAAAACCTACCTTACATTTCCCATGTACAATTTTAAGCCGGGTGCTTACGTGTATAATGCCATGGAATTAACAAACAACTACATACAGTTCAGTAGGCGTTCAGTTAATGTAATCCTCTTATTTGAAATACCTTCCGAATGTAAACTTTGCATTCCCATCTAGAGTCGTACAGAGGGCATTTTGCTTCGAACTGCTGTGACCCCGGGCAAAATAACTCAACCAGGGTTCCGTAAACAAGGGCTGAAATAAATACATTAGTATTGAGTGTGAACTGAGCCAAATTGTTTAACTCACACTATATACAAGGTGGCGGTAAAAGCCCATTTCAATAGAGTAAAGGAAATAAAGTACTGCAGATATTACACCTTTATAACTCCTTTATTCGTTCAGATAGTTTTCTTTCATACCTCAATATGTATTTGGATTTACTTAAAACTGACTACAAAGTGCAAAAAATTGGGTCTACTACTCAAAAATCTGTATAAAAAGTTGTTAAATGAACTTAAAATTATTGCCGTTGAACACATTAATAGGATGTGTCTATTCTCTTAACCTAAATTTTTAATTTAAATTACTTAAAACTGACTACAAAGTGCAAAAAATTGGGTCTACTACTCAAAAATCTGTATAAAAAGTTGTTAAATGAACTTAAAATTATTGCCGTTGAACACATTAATAGGATGTGTCTATTCTCTTAACCTAAATTTTTAATTTAAATTACTTAAAACTGACTACAAAGTGCAAAAAATTGGGTCTACTACTCAAAAATCTGTATAAAAAGTTGTTAAATGAACTTAAAATTATTGCCGTTGAACACATTAATAGGATGTGTCTATTCTCTTAACCTAAATTTTTAATTTAAATTCTTAGTTGTAGCCTAGACATCTGTAAAGTATTCAATGGTATTTACCTTTTACAGTAGCCAAAGGTGTCCAATATCGTGAATACTGCTGCGAGACGCGTTTCGTCTTAATTACAACACATCACCAGTCGCGTATCAGCACAAGTTAAAACTGCCCATTTGAATGGTTGTCAGAGTTAATAAAACACAAACACGCACATAATTTACGCCAGTTTTTGCACAAAACACGTTCGTACTGTAGAATCCTTTCTTTGGTGAACAAATACGTCACTAGATCAGCTGTTAACAGTCGTAATGCCCTCCTCCTCCAGACTATTGTACAAACGATAGGTGATTTTCTCAGAAAAGTCCTCTTTGACGTTTAATAACTTTTTATTCCCCAATAATGTGACATTTTTGAAAATAAAGTATTTTTGATTAGTGTGCATTGTTGCAGGCTTTTAACACCTCTAGCGATTCCTCAAAGTTTATATTATGAGAAGGTTTTTCTATCAAATGCTGTGATTTTAATTTTAATTCGATTAAGAAGATTTTTCTATTTATGTTAAGAAAATATTATTATCTATTCTTATTTTTCTCAATTAATTGTTATTTATTATTACCTTATTACAAGGCAGCAATCCTTGGCCTCTCTTGAGGATAGATCTTGTCACAATAGAATACTTCATACTGATACAAACATATATTTACATTACTTCATAGTTCATGTCACAAATATAAGAAAAGACATTAAAACTTGACATCATGGCGCGTTCAGAGGTCCTTCATAATTCCACTTCTATAAGAAATAAAGAAATAATTGAATTAAAATTAGATGGCTAGGCCTTGTTTGTGATAAAAGTCGTCGGCTAGGTCTGAATGCCGTAAAGTCCTCATGCAAATCTGGGTAGAGTCGTGAGTTAGACATAGACATGGTTTAGACAACGTGAGTTGAGGTTCATTACTAAAACTTCCTATTGAAAGTTATCACCGAAAACTGTATTCACCCAATTTAAAAAATAACACTACAAGTAACTGTGTAAGCAACAAATAAAAACTTCTATGAAGAGTTTATTCGTAATGGAACGGATAGTAGCGGTATGGCCATCTGCGAATGCTGCTGTCATGAAGATAAACTTGTTGTTGGCGCGATATTCAGTAATTTGCTGATTTACTTGTTTGCACCAGGACTTTATGACTTCAAAACACTGTTTATCTCGATTAAAACGGGGAGACTGCATTTTAATTCAACGCGGTACAGAATTTTTAATTTACACTTACTTTAAGAGCACGAAACGATAAATCGAGTCTTCCGCTGAATATACAGGGTGTCCCGTAACTCTCTGGACAAACGCTTATAGCGTCATTGCTTAGGTCAAGACAAACACATTTCACTCAAGGAACATAGGTCCCTGGCGCCTTGTTTTTCGTTTGTCTATGTGTATTTTATAAAACAATTCATAAATCCTAGACGGTTTGAGGTAAAGCGTTGGGATTTTGTACGAAGGTTATTCTAACTTAGACCTATTTTCATTAAAATTTATACCAAAATATCATTAACCTTTCAAAATGACTATCATTTAAAATATTTGGTGTTAAATTCCACAAAAACCGTTATTTTGGGAAAAAATTGCGAAATACATAAAAGTTACTTAATTTTATGTAGTATTCAAAGATACCTTATTTGTTAAGTTTGGATAAAGAATTAGAGAGAAATTAGTTATTTTCCTGATGCATGAACACTTTTCTCCATTTAAACAATGCTAACACTCCTTTTTACATTTTTTTTTGCATGCCTTAAATGGAGAAAAGTGGTCATGCAGAGAAAATGCATGACCACTTTAATTCTTTATCCAATCTTAACAAAAAAGGTATAATTGAAAACTACATACAATTGAGTAAATTTTAAGAGTTTTGCAATGTTTGGTTAAAGTTAACGGTTTTGTGGAATTTGGCATTAAATAATTTAAAAGGCCGCCATTTTGAAACGGTTAATGATATTTTGGTATGATTACAAAATAATTCTTAATAAGATAAACATTTGGGCAAAATCTCAACGCTGAACCTCAAACAGTTTGGGAATTGCGATTTGTTTTGTACAAAACACACACAGACAGGCAGACGGAAAACTAGGCACCAGAGACCCATGTTCCTATGGTGAAATCTGTTTGTCATGACCTAAGCAATAACGCTATATATTTGTAAAAAGAGTTACGGGACACCCTGTATCTCTTGCAGGTATCTTTGTTGCAACGTTAAATTCCTGGTGAACCGAACTTTGTTCGCTAGTTAATTATTTTTTTCGCATTTTAACTTTATTATTCAATTCTGAAAATATTGCCATTATATAATATAGTCCTGGACGTCTGTAATTATCAACAAATGTTGATGAATTGTTAAAATGTTAACTCCCCTTGTTAAAATGTTACAGCTTAAAAATTCATTTTTTACATACTTATATTTTTTTGCATATAAACTGCTCATAAAACGTTTTTGAGCCAAAAATAGGTAATTCAGACTTTAATAGGAGTCCTCGGATCCGTTTTTGAAATAAATGTGCAAACAAAAACGAGCAAGCTAGCTAGTAAGCATTACTCATATAAGAGTTTAAGAATAGAGGATTGATTTATTTGGTTTGCATTCAATATTTATTTTCAACTAAATATCAACCTGTGCTTATGAATAACAAATACGATACCTTTTTGAGGGAATGTTTTTTGTTTCTTGAGCATTAACTATTCCATCTTTTACTTATTAGGACCATTTTGTATCCTGTACAGAATTTTATAGATCCCTTGATCTTTAGATTTGTTTAAGTCGATGATACGCATGAAATGTTAAGTACCTCATTTCAGCATTGTTAAATTGCAACATACCACTACATCAGCATCGAGTGATTCAAATTAAGCAAATCCGAATGAGCGCGAAAAAAGTGAAGGTGAAAGGTGTTGCATATGCAAAGCACAACTTGTACAATGTTAAAAAAAAGATTTTTTACTATAAAATAAAATGAGAATCCTTTTTTCCCAGAGTTCAATATGGGCCCTGAAGTGTCCCGAAATGAGTGCTTAATTTCCCTAGAGAAATCCTTCCTTCGCGTTTAACTGATGTAAAGAAGATAATCCTTTTATCCCTCTCTTAGTTTATTCACACACCCATAGGACTATTTTAACTTTCACACTTTTCGTGCGAGTCAGAAAGGGATCACTCTTGAGCTCGATTTTCATACAAAACGTCTTTAGTTCACTTTACAAAATGTATATACAATAATGTTAAATAAAAACATACGTGCTTACTACAATTTTATGAAGCAACCATAAACCTTTCCAACACTCGTCTTGGAACTAACATTGTTAAGATCATTAAAAAACATTGCCGGATATTCGGTTTTATCTGTATTTAATTACAAAACAAAACTTTATTTCCTTTCAGGAAGGTGGTGTAAGACGAGTTGGCTTTCGATCGAATAGATATTGAAAACTCTTATATAAGCAATATTATGGTAATACGGGCAGACAATATCCTCACATATGACTCTCGGTTCTGCTGTTAAGAGAGGAGTGACGCAAAAGACTAAACTTTTAGGGGCTCACATACCAATGTGACTACTGCAGATATAGAAATAGTTTATTATAGGTCGAATTCATGTTAAAGAAATTGCAACAGCTAGCGAAAATTTGTTACAACTTTGTACATGTAGGATAACCAATGCGTTATAAATATTTTGCGATATACCGCTTTGAAAACGGCAGTTTTCGTTACATGTATTACGGGTCTAAAGAAGCTCTTTTTCACCCGAGGGAGAAGAAGAATCAGCTGATGTCGAGGGCATCAGCTGTTTGTTAATAATGTACTAGAAATGCAAACGTGTGTACGTGAGCGACAATGGTGAACTATCGATTGCATCGAGGGGGTTATCGGTTATTATTATCAAATTGTAATTCATTGTTGCTTAATTACGGGTTAATCGATTCGTGAACCTCGCTTATTTCACCAATCGACAGTTCGATACTTCGATAGTTGTTCATTTTGTCAGTCTAGCCTAATGGAAATTGTTTCAAATAGCAAGAACGAGATGAAAGCCTATTTGGGAGATATCTTTAAAGGTAAACAAGTTGTAACATTTTGGTTTTATTATTAAGTAGTTACCTTTTTGTATTGAGCGGTATAACGAAAAATATAGTTCATCACACGGGCTTAAAGCCGCTTTTCGTTACTTGGTTATTTCTCGACCTCGGGTTACAGCCTCAGTCTTAAAAACTTGACCTTGTAGAAAAAGTGTCACTTAAGGCTCTAGTATTTTTGGTAAAATATTTTTGAATTGACGCTAATCCAAATGGCTTTCCTAACGTAATTGTTTAATCTATCGAATTAACTTTAACGTTAAAAGGAGGTGAATTGTTTTATTGACCTCGAAAAACAAGCAAAAACAACTTAAATTAAACCTCAATACTATAGACTGTATAACTTTACAAAATTAAAAATTTGAATTCCATGAATTCCATGAATTTCCATGTCTTTACATTTACGAAACTATCTTTTTTAACTAAATCCATTGACCATTTCAAAATTATTCGTAACCATCAGTATAATTTAAGAATCTCTAATAATCTTCAAGTCCCAGCCCATCACACATCTTTCTTCCAAAAAAATCTCCGTTTCAATGCAATTAATCTGTTTAACAATCTTCTTATGCACCTCAGAGCAGTGTCAAACCATTTCAAATTTAGAAAGAGGCTTAAGTTATTCCTCCTTGATAAATGCTTTTACAGCGTCCGTGAATTCCTGACTGACGGATAATTAGAGACCTGGCGTTTTATTTTTATTTTTATATCATATTAAGAATTTACGTTATTTTAGTTATTTTATTGACAGTATGTTATTCCTTGTAAGAAACATTCTTATCTGACATGACCAATGCATGTAATCTTGTTACTTTGATTGAATAAATGAGTTATTGAGTTAATTAAAGAAAACAACTCTCAAGAATACTACATTCACCTCGTTTCAACCTATAGGAGTAAGAGATCATGTATTAATTCTATACTGGATAGTCGCTGAAATTCTATGGCCTACTCAAGTACTCATCCAGAGTAGGATTTATCCATATTAAAATTTTACATCGCAGACCAATTCAAAGTAGAATTTCAAAACAAACTTGAAAAACTACTTAACATAAATCAGCCTGCTGCCCTGTTTTGCCGGCTGAAGGCGTCGACATCAGATCGTGTTTATTTACCTCGCAGACAGCAATGTCCCGGAGCCGAGGCAGGTGTACAGGTGGCGCTGTGCCTCTTGGCTAATTACAACAGGATTTACACACTGTGCACGACTAATCTGCTGCCTTGCGGCGACGCGGCGTCGCTACACCGGAGTTGGCTATGTAGTCGATAACTAAACACTGCATTAGAAACATGTACTCACATTGTGCAGCCTTAAGTGAAAAACCAAAGGTTCACTGGGATCATCACAGTGTATAAACGAATTTTCGCAACACTATACTAGTAAGTAGCCGATTTCCGCTTCCGTTTCAGTGTGGGAAGTCGCCGTTTACAAAAGAGTACGGCAAATATCAGCTGTAGTGAGGTAACAAATCAGCTGGAGTGCGGTAAAGAGTTTGCATTGAGCATTTACCGCACGAGTGCGGTAAATGCTCAATGTTGCCAACTTAAGAAAAAAATAGTATATCACACAATTTACATACATTATACATAAACACAACATACACATTTTAACTATGACGACCATATCTCAATTGTAAATAAACTGGTTTCCCAGGTTGCGACTAGTTACAGTTAATTGCGATAAGTTAATAAAGAGCAGTATTATTTAATCAATTGTTGTCGTATGTGTGACGATAAGACGTATTCCTAGAAAGGCTTACTCGGTCGCTGAACAGCAGAGATAACGCTTTTTGTTAACTCCCCCGCACAGATAAATATAGTTTTGTTCATATTTTCTCTCTACAGTTTAATTAATATTTTTTAAATCTTTTAACTTTCATAGAAGTGTTGTTTTTTTACTTACCCAGTATATTTGTTTCTGGTAGTGTTGCGAAAACTATCGTACGCAACTCATCCGGGAAGTGCGGAGCGCGGGAATTTCATGCGAGCACTACTTCCCGCACTATATGCGTAATATACTATAACGTAATTTTCTAAATCAAAGTCTTTAGCTAAACGGCTGAGAACAAGGTGATTCGAGCACGCATAAACAATTCTTCATTCCCCCCGCAGCTTTGATCATGGAGGGTAAAGTTGCGGCGTCGCGGCTGCCGCTCGGCCGCGCGATGTTTCCAACTTCCACACGAGCGACGCGGGGCTGATAACAGGGGACGACGCAGCAATAACCAACAATTACCAGCTCCGAGTGTTGAACCCTCGGTTTGGAATTAGTAACTTACAACAGTACGGAAATGTTGTAGTTATTCCATTTGAGATTCCGGAAAAATGTGGGTAAAGTGTGAGAAAATATTTGATTGAGATTTATAACTTTAAGATCAGCTAGATTTCACTTTTATCTTACGTCTGTTTCAAAAAATGTTTTAAAAGTTTTATTTTGATCTTGTACAAATACATGTTGTAAATTTTTTCGTGTCAATAATGATTTCCAACTATTTTATTGAAGGTGGTTAGATTCTAAGGAAATGATTCTTCTTATATAGAAGAGATATGTATTGTTTTTTTTCTTCAAATTACACAAATTCATGGTTTAGTGATGGACGAGTTTTGAGTTCATATAACATGATAATGTTTCCATCACGATTGTTTCAGTGGTTAGTAAGTCCATGATTTGAGATGCAAACACAAAGTGTAATTTATACGATCCATAGTAATTACACTTGTATTATCAATGGTAGCCCTACTAATTGGAGCTGTTACATAATGCGTCTGTAATGTTTAATGCAATGACATGTTGTGTTCGCACCGGGTAGGTGATTCTAATCGGCGTGCCTGGTCATAACTTCAACAGATTTTATGAGTTAAGCTGCATGACAATAGTGAGAAAATGGCGCAAATTTAAGTTTTCATCCGCTTAAAGTAAGGCAGTGGTAATAAATTGAACAAGATTTGTTTATAATTTTACTTTATTCGATAAAGTGGGTACACGTATTTAAAAAGTTTATGTACTTGCGATTTTTATTTTCAATTTTATTTTTAGAATCGCCTTAATTGTAAGGTTTTGAAAGAAATTAAACCCTGTGCAAGTGATCTTTATTTTTAAACTAGCTGGTAACCGCAGCTTTGTTCGGGAGTTTATTTTCTTCTTGTTGTATTAGTAAGTTCTAACACTTATTATTGTAGCGATTTCAAACTAAACCTTATGTTTTCATTCAAACAAATAATACCTGAAGCATTTCCAAAATACTTGATATTGGTCCCTTTTGGACGATCCAATCAATAGATCCAACAGCCATGGTGCACATTTGACACAAAAAGACAAAGGAAAAATTGTTTCCCTGATTTTCGGCTTAACGCCCCCAATTAAAATTTCGGTGTTTTCAATACTCCCAATAAACTCCTTTGCATTAAAAAAAGATAAGGATACGGTAAAAACAAACTCATTATGTCAGTCAACACTAACTACATAGATAAAAGAAAGGTAAAGATCATTCTAGAAAACAACACGGAGGTACTTGGAGAATGGACTACTTGTAATGATAAATCTGTGTAAAAATGGACTAAACGCTAGTCTTCTTGGTATATAATTTCAGATGATACCAGACGAATTTATTCATGGATTTATTTTAAACACTATTACGCATTAGGAAAGCATTCTCCTGTTGGGAAATAGTAACCGAAGTGAGCAAGGTAAGAGCAGGAGACTTCCTTTGGGGTAATTCTTTTGTAAACAAATACATAAATTAAGACATAAATAACATTAGCTGACCTATTATGCTGATGCTGCCAAGACGTGTAGCGCCTTGCAACTGCTTAGTAGCTTTCTTTAACAACTTGTGTTATTACGAGCCAGACCAGACCAATGAACCAGTAAGCTCATTCACTACTGACAAAGCACTTTTACACCATGGTTTATTTGTTTAAAAAAATCAATTGTTGGATAAAAAAGAAATAAAAAATACAAGATTACTTCAAAGTATACATTTTTATAAAATAATACTGAGACTATTCAAATAAAAAAATAATTGAGTGTTAAAATTATAGAACTCTAGGAAGCCACATGTCGTTGATAAATGTTAAAAAATAAGCGAGGTACATAATTTTTTGTATATTTTAAGGTCAATATTGGACAACGTACTGTTGGACGTACCTTACCAGTTTCAACATCTCGGTGACCAATGGATATAGAGTATGAAATACCAAATTGTATGATTTTTTGATCTGAATTCAAAAAATAAAACAAAAATTGAATAGTATTGATTGTTGGATACCAAGAATGTGAAAACCCCATTTTTGAGGTACAAAATCCCCCCTTTCGTCCTCTTAGGATATACCGAACAAATTTATCTTTTATGTAGATAAAACGTAGTATTAAAACGTTATGTAGTATTAAAACGTAGAGTTTTAATTGCCCACACCAAATTATATTTGAATCGGACCTTTTTCAACAGAGTTACTGCGTTTACAAAAAAAATACAACCATTCCCCCCTACCACCCTCAAAAAAGGGCCTTCCACATCGTTAGATTTGGATACAGTTTCTATTTCAACATCTTCTCCCAATTTTTTATGTTTGTAATCCACCACAAACGCGTTGCTGATACTTGGGACTTTGGCCGTAGCAAAGTTCAGTGATTGACTGGACAAAGTTCAGAGAAGACCGGCAGTTTACTTTCTGAGTGTTACCACGTGTTACTTACTGAGCAAAGCAAAGAAAGTTTCAGCTAATTAAACAGTGTGGCCCAGAAGACCAATGGTTTCACCACCAGTCAATTTTTTTTTTTACTGGAAGCAACAAAAAAAGATGATGATTCTCTTACTGATAATGATGTGCAGGTTCTCAGAAACAAATAAGATAATTTTACTCTAAAGTATAACAATTCATTAATTAGGGAGCTAACCTAATTAATGACCGGTCTTATTTGTTTTATTACTATGATGTTTGTATGTAAGTTTCATGTGTCATTCAGTGTTTTTCTTTTAATTCTATGACAAGTCCTTAAAGACGCTGCCTGAAGATGTGGTTATCACCACAAAACATGTTGCAGTAATAGACAACGAAAAACCGAAAATTGTAAGGTATTTATTTATATCACTGATACATTTTATCATTAACAATACACTTAAGAGAATAATCGATGATTTTATTTTGTTTATATGTTGGTAGCCCTGAAAATCCAAAACATAATTTTAAAGGTCTTGCGAAGACTAAGCAACTTTTCAATTTACAGTTACCTCCTATCTCAGGTGGTTTTGGAATTAAAAGCATAAAACTCCATTCTACCATATAAATCCCATGTTAAATGTGCAGTCTTCTGAACATTTAAATTAGCATCCATTTAAGTACTGCACATTTAACATGGGCTTTATATCGTAAAATGCAGTTTTATGCTTATAACTACAAAACCATCAATGATAAGAAGGTAGATAAAATTGAAAAGATGTTGGTCTTTGCAAGACCTGTAAAGTGATGTACTATTTGACATATGCTGCTATTTCAATAAAGAGTGGCTTTAAATTTGGCTCCAAGTTTCTTTAACGTATAAAACCGGAAGAAAGTTTGTCAAAACTAATACTTTCATCGATTACCTTCTAAAACCAATTAATTTTGACACCTGAATGCTCCCCACCATACACGATGCACTAGCAGTAGTAATATATGTTATCACGGTAAAGCAGTTCATCCGTCTTAAGCATAGTTAAATCTGTTCTTATTGATCTCCGTTACCATCTTTTAGAGTTATTTTTTTGTTTCAAACCACGAAAATAACGTTATTGACCAATTATTTGCTTTTGTAATGTTTTTAAAATTCATGAAAATGAATAAAAAGGGTAGTCTCGGTTTATTGTGACAATATTTCAAGAAAAACGTAAATTTTGTAACATTTTATTTTAGGTTCTCGGTATTGATATAATGAAATTATTTCTAAGCCGCCGTTACATCCTCTTAAGTGATATGAATTAGAGCTCTCGCGATCATGCAGTACTCCACGTTGATATATGAGAGTTTAAGAGCTGTAAGCTCAAGATGCTTATCAATGTTAAAGTAATGGTAGATTTCCTGTCAAGATAACAGTAGGAATTCTATCAAATACAAAGGGTATAATTACAACTCAGCCTTTTTGGTTTGTAAATATAAATAAATAAATAAATATCTTTAATTATAAGTACAGGTAGGTGACTCTTATATTTTCTTCTTAATTCTAATTAATTATTATTGTTCAAGATGGCGTCATTATAATTAGTGTGATACTAGCCTATTTAATATTTAAATTTGAAATAAAAGAATGGTAATCTGTTACAAAACTATTATTTATTCAACAATAACAATAAATATGAATATCAAAATTGAACTCTAGGGGGACGTACAAGGATTATTACAGTGGATGGGGTTAGATAAAATTACTTATGCTAATTGGATTAATATGGTACAATTTAAGGGCATTAGCTCAGTTCTTGAGAAGCATGATCTCTTCACATAGGGTTCTGGGAATCGTGCGGGCATGACATTGAAAAATTAATTTGTTTGAATATCACAATCATAAATACTTTTAAATAGAATGAATAATTTTGATAATAATATAAATTGCCAGTTCTGATCTCTTTTTATATTTAATTAAATCAAGTCTTTGTTTGAAAGTCTGTTCCTCTTCAACAATGGTTGGTGAAGTAAATTTTGGATTGGTCTTACCAAGAGTTTATCTCTTCACCCTGATCTTTTCTTCAGATAGATAAATTTGGCCACTTAAAGGGGAATCAACTAAGATCAGGTTTACCGCTGGCTAACCAAAAAAAAAAAAATCTACTAATTAAGGGGGATGAAATTTAAAATTGGAACGAGGTCCAGGTACAATGAAGTTAACACTTGGCCATCTCTCTCTGGAATAGAAGCTGGAGTCCTTTACAATGGTTCCACTTTTCACTTTAACAATGTAACACATGGTTCACTAACTTGGTCTTTGGTAAACACTTCACTGAATTATTAGAGATCAAATTTTGAAAAACATGCTATATAAAATAGATAATTTGAGATAGCGTTCCCTGACCCATAAATATAAATTATATTAAATTATGAATACAGCTGATCTAACTTAACTTATCTAAAATTTTTATGGTAGATGGTAATAAATTAATGAATGATTTTAGGAAAATAACATTATCAAATAATTTATATTAACTGAGTGATATACTAGGTTGACATATTATATACAAATAATTATTAAGCTGTGTGTTTGTTTATTTATATGGGTGTTCATTTATGAAATTTAAATGTAAATGTTTGTGAACTATTACAATATCCCCTCAGAGTTGAATTAATTTAAAGAATTGAAATTAATGAAAACTCGATAATAATAGGAACAAATATTTACAAAACTATACTAAATGATAAAATATTTATTTATAATTTAAAATGATGATTTCTTAAAACTAAATGGATTATATGACCTAATATTTACAATCATAACTTCAGGTCCTAATACTGTCCACGCGCACTTCACTTATTTCAAATTTTGTTTCACTGTTCAACATTTATTACACTATTGTTTATATTTATTGGAGTCTTTTATCCCCTCAATCCATAAATAAACAAATTAATCTACAACTTTTAATTAGTTGTCCGTGTATTGTCCAAATGTTTATATAACTGTTAATAACACTATTTACACTGTATTTATTGTTGATCTCGGTTTGGCGTTATATATTTTCTAAGAGCAGTTACATGGTAGGGTCCAAACTCTTGTTCTTCATTTAACTTTTGTACAAAATAAGTCGAATGTCCCAGGATACTTGAGATGCGGTACGGTCCTTCGTATATGGCGAATAGTTTGGCTGTTTCTCCAAATGCTGCATTTGATAGTTGATGATTTTTGACCAATACCAAATCGTTTAAATTGAATAATGTTGGTAATACACCGCGGTTAGCTCTTCTTGCTCGTGTTCCCTTCTTTTCTCGGATCCGTTGGGAGGCGAGGAATATCTTCTGTTCTAGTGGGACATCTTCTGAAAATGGGTTTTCCACATATCGTTCCCAGAACCTGAAATCTTTTCTTCCTAACTGTAGTTCATTCGGACTGAATCCTGTAGTTTCGTGAGGAATTTCGTTCAAGTATTCATTAATTTCTGTTATACACTGAGCCCATTTTCTGTGTTGTCTTGAGCAGTATGTTCTTAAGCAGCGCTTCACTTCTTTAATAGGTCTTTCGGCCATATTAAATTGGGGATGGTACACAGGGTTAAATATTGGAATAATATTGTTTTCTTCTAACTTTCTTATCCATTTGTGGTTCTTAAATTGCGTACCGTTATCACTTTGGATCCTCTGGGGTATTCCATGTTCTATAAAGTGTTGGTTAAACAATTTATTTAGTATGGTTTGTGTGGTGGCACGGTGCATTGGGTATAATTTGATAAATTTAGTGAAAATGTCCAGGACAATTAACATGAATTTCACATTTCCTCGGCCAGGCGGCAAAGGACCTATAATGTCGATAGCTAACTGTTCGTTCTTCTGATTACAACTGATACCTTGAGCGAAACCTCTTGGTGGATGAGTATCATTTTTGCACCGTTGGCACGAGTCACAGGATGCCAGGTATTGCCGGATTCTTCGATTCATGTTCTTGAAAATGAAACATTCTCTGAGTAAATCAAAACATTTCTTAGACCCGCAATGGAGGTAGTAGCAATGACACTCCCAAATAAGGCGATTTATGATGGTTTCTGGTACTACTATGAGCCATTTATTAAGGTGTTTTTGGTATAGTATTTCCTGGTGTAATTTATATGATTGTTTGATTTTTGTGTGTTCAGGTGTATCTTGGGGTATTAATAATATTTGACGAATCTCTTGAAGGCGGGGATCTTGTGACTGTAATTTCCCAATGTTTCGGAGATCTTCTTGTAGTCTAGGGTCTGGAATTCTTCTAATATAATTGATAATTAATTCTCTCTGAGATGTTTCCTGGTTCTCTTCAACTGGGTAACTTATTCTGCTCAGGGCGTCGGCTGTCGAATTATCGGCTCCTTTACAGTGATGGATCGTGAAATTGTACTCTTGAATCGCCAATGCCCACCTTGTTAATCTATTATTCAAGAGTTTACAGGTTTTTAGAAATGTTAATGCATGATGGTCAGTTATGATGTTTAATTTTGAGCCCAATATTATATACCATGTTTTCTGTAAACAATAGATGATGGCGAGTAATTCTTTTTCAGTGGTCGTATATCTTTGCTCTGCTGGCTGCAGTGTCCGTGATAAAAACATAATTGCTGCTTTGTCTCCATTATCTCGGTATTGAAATAAATGTCCGCCTATCGAAAAATCTGATGCATCCGTTTGTAGGTAGAAGGGCTTCGTATGGTCTGGATGGTGAAGAACATTCATTTTTAGAAATAGGTTCTTAACTCCTTGAAAAGTTTTATCATCTTCTTCGGTCCAGATAAATTTTTGTTTCTTTGAGGTGAGGCGTAGTAAGGGTTGGATTGTTTCTGAATACTTGTCAATAAATTTATTATAATAGTTAATGCATCCCAAAAATGATTTTAACTGTGTCCTATTTTTAGGTGTGGGGAAATCGAGGATTGGTTTGACCCGCTCCTGGTCCATTTCCAAACCGGTTTCTGTTAATGTGTACCCCAAGAACGGAACTGAACTTTGACAAAATTTTGATTTTAAAAACTTTATCGTCATATTTGCTTCAGCTAATTTATTGAAAATATACCTCAAATGTTTTAAGTGTGTTTGGAAGTCGGGTGAAACTATACAAATGTCGTCTACATAAATTAAGGTGAATTTTTCTACTTCCTCATCGAAAACTTTGTCCAATGCCCTTACTAATGCTGCCTGAGATGTGTTGATTCCAAATGGTGTAACTTTGTAGTGGTAGGTCTTTCCTCGGAACTGGAATGCTGTGTATTTTCTCGATTCTTCAGATAGTGGAACTTGCCAATATGATGAAGTTAGATCGATACTACTGATAAATTTTGCACCTTGACATTTTGCTAATAATTCATTGACACTTCTATTACATTCGTAATCTGGAATAATAATTTCGTTCGCTTTTCTAGCATCCAAACAAAGTCTTATTTCACCAGTTTTCTTGACGACCGGGATAATTGGGTTTATAAAAGTGCTGTTGCTTCGCTCTATGATCCCTAGGCGTTCCATTTCCCTTATTTCTCGCATGACTGCGTCTTGGTGTGCTAATGGTACTGGGTAAGTATGACATTTAAAATTTTGAGGATTTTCGACTCTTAATACATGCTGGTATTTGTTACATAACCCAGGTTGGTCGGAGAATACATCTTGAAAGTCCAATAACAAATCAGTTAATTGTTGTTTTTGAATACTATTTAGATTTAAATTATTTTTGAGGGATTCTGTAATTATTTCAGGGGATAATTCACATGATGTTCTGGGGTTTGTTTCTTCAATATAATAACACTCTTCGTATGGATCTTCATTGCAGCAGTAATCTTCTAAATTATCCACATTTTTATCATTAGTGATTATATGGCATAAAATTCCAGCTCGATTTGTGTTATTGAATTGAATTACTAAATCTGTATCATTAATATTCATATGCATTTCACCCTTTTCAAAATTTATCTTCATCTTCCAGGCACTAAGTGTATCTATCCCGATAATTACTGATTGTATTAGTTTTGGTACTACGAGCATTTGTGTTAATATAGTTTGTTGACCAATGGTAATAGGAATCATTACGATTTTTGAAATTTTCCGGGATTTTTCATTGGTTGCTGTTCTAATGTGCATATTATTTACTGGTAATTCTTCTATTTTTCCTAATTCACTCCGATTTGATATGTACCAATCTTCTGCTAGACATGTAATGTTAGAACCTGTATCAATGAGAGCTGTAACTTCTTTGCTTTTGATCTTTATTCTTATTTCGGGGCATTTTTGCGATATAGTCGTATGAGTATTTTGTTCTGTTTCTTCTTCAAATAAAAACTCCCGATCACAATAAATATTGCTCAAAGTTAAACTATTGGTATCTGATTCATTATGCATGTTATTTACATTATTTACAATTTCAATTGACCTCTTATGTCCGACTTCTTTCTTATTTTGCACTGAAGATGTGTTCTTCTGATTTGAGCTATTTACATGGAGAATGAGGTCACCACCATCATCAGTGCCTCTCAGTTTAAATCCTGATTATTTTCCTCTGGCACTAGGTTTGCGTTCTCCTCAATAATGGCAGCGCACACCTGGTTTTGTTCTTGTGTCGGGTGGTATCTAGGCAGTGGTCTTCTCTCTTCAGACGGCGGTTGGTTTGATGGTAGATTGGGAAACTGTCTTAGGTCACGGTAATCGTTTCCAAATCGATGGCGTCGGTCGTCTCTTTGGTACCGATTATCGTGGTGGAGGTGATTCTCATGTCTCCGATTGTACGGGTGGTACTTAGGTGTGTACGCTCGATTGTCCGTGCTTCTTTCATTGTAGTGTTGGTTATGACCTTTTCTACCGTGTTGGTGGTGGTTTCTATTTACATGATTTTCCTCAGGTGTATTTTCCTTTTTATGTTTATGGTTTTCGTTCCTTTGATGGTTAGGTGACCTTGCTTGTTCTCGCAGATCTTCTCTCTGGAGTAGAGCTTCAAAATCGCAGACCGTCTGAATATTTTGAACTCTATAGGCATCTTGGATTATGTCTCCAAAGTGGTTTGATAGGCAATCGAGGATTTCTTTTTCGTCCAGGGGAGGGTTTAGCGATTTAAGGGTCAACACCCGCTCTATAAAATACTCTGATCGGTTCAGATAACCATTTGGCCGATATCGTTCATTTTCGATCCGTTGTTTGACGCCTCTTTGGATATCTCGGTTCCAATATTTCGATTCAAACATATGTTGAAAATCATCCCATGTGTGAATATCAGTTTTGATTAAATTGAACCACTTTGAGGCATGTCCTTCTAGGCACATTTCAATGAGATCAACTAGGCTTTCCGCACTATTATTTTCTGGATTTAACTGTAGGTTTTTCTCATAATATTTCTTAAGTTTGTTTAGAAATTCCTGGGAATTATGTGTCTTTCCATTAAATTTTGGGTGGGTCATTTCCGGTGTTAATGTCGATCTGCCGTTACACACAATATTAATAGGGACGGGCGCTTGTGTTGTTTGAATGTTGGGTGTAGTAGGTATTTCTAATATTTTCTTATGACACGCCTCCACGGACTCAGCCAATTTCGCAATTTGGTATTCATTGGATTTAATGTTTGGGTTCAGTTCTAATTTGACTTGGTTGATTTCAGCTGTTACTTGTTCTTTGATTTGTGTATAATTTTCCTTACAAATGTTTTCTACCTCCCTGTGTGTCTCTAATTGAATCTGTTTAATTTGTTCAGTGATTTTTAATTGGGTTTTACAATTTTCTGATACGATGATTTGACTAACCTCCTGTTTATGTTGAATGAGGTCTTGTATTAAATTTTCTCTGATTTTGTATTCCCCTTGTTCTAATTTAGTATCAATTTGATCGACTTCCTTAGCCAAATTTTCCTGAAGAATTTTAAGTTGATTTATGTCAGTTTTAAGATTTGACTGTTCATTGTGAATTTGCTGAATTTGATTTTCGACCCGGGCAGAGTGATTTTGAAATTCAGATCTTAAGTTTGCATGTTGTATTTTAATATCAGATTTGATTGCGTTCATATCGGCTTTAATTTCATTTCTTAACTCGGTTTTAAGCGCATTCATGTCAGTTTTAATCGCAGCATTGCTCGATTTAATTTCATTCATGTCGGTTCTAAGTGCATTGATCGCCGCTGCTATTTGTACGAGTGGGTCGACACTGTCGACAGCTGATTCAGTACGAGTATGGTCTGGAATCAGCACAGGAGGGACGGTACTTGTGTCGTTCGTCAAAGAAACTAGCGTTCTGATTGGTTGTTCCGTTCGGTATATTTCGCTCAATGACGATGTAGCGGGGGAAATCGCCGCGGAAGTAGTGGTAGCACTGATTGAGGTTGGCGTTGGTGTTGAAGTGGGAGACGCCGGCTGGGACAAAATGGCGGAACGTTCTGACATTTCACTCACGGCCGAAATTGTTGTCTCATTATTAGAATCACTCGCGTTGTCGGAATTATTTGAGTCGCCTACCGAAACAATGTTTTCTTTGTTCACTGACGGGTCACTGTCCGATTCGCGGTGTACATTTATTGGTTCCGTGTTATTGCCGAATAAAACAAAACTTGTCTGCTCGGACTGCGTCGTTGAAACTTTAGGTTTGTCGGTTGATCTTAAATGGTATTTATGTTCGTCGCCCATATTGAGGTAGTAAGCACGCAATTAGGATTATTATACAATAAATTGGATATTATACTTATATCTAAATGAGGTGAGATGAGTCTTAATCTAGGCTATCTCCTACAAAATTATCTTCTTGCTATCTCAAATAATGTCTGCGATCATTAACTTTTCATTGTCAATGCCCTTACGTTGCGGCGCCAATTACAACTCAGCCTTTTTGGTTTGTAAATATAAATAAATAAATAAATATCTTTAATTATAAGTACAGGTAGGTGACTCTTATATTTTCTTCTTAATTCTAATTAATTATTATTGTTCAAGATGGCGTCATTATAATTAGTGTGATACTAGCCTATTTAATATTTAAATTTGAAATAAAAGAATGGTAATCTGTTACAAAACTATTATTTATTCAACAATAACAATAAATATGAATATCAAAATTGAACTCTAGGGGGACGTACAAGGATTATTACAGTGGATGGGGTTAGATAAAATTACTTATGCTAATTGGATTAATATGGTACAATTTAAGGGCATTAGCTCAGTTCTTGAGAAGCATGATCTCTTCACATAGGGTTCTGGGAATCGTGCGGGCATGACATTGAAAAATTAATTTGTTTGAATATCACAATCATAAATACTTTTAAATAGAATGAATAATTTTGATAATAATATAAATTGCCAATTCTGATCTCTTTTTATATTTAATTAAATCAAGTCTTTGTTTGAAAGTCTGTTCCTCTTCAACAATGGTTGGTGAAGTAAATTTTGGATTGGTCTTACCAAGAGTTTATCTCTTCACCCTGATCTTTTCTTCAGATAGATAAATTTGGCCACTTAAAGGGGAATCAACTAAGATCAGGTTTACCGCTGGCTAACCAAAAAAAAAAAATCTACTAATTAAGGGGGATGAAATTTAAAATTGGAACGAGGTCCAGGTACAATGAAGTTAACACTTGGCCATCTCTCTCTGGAATAGAAGCTGGAGTCCTTTACAATGGTTCCACTTTTCACTTTAACAATGTAACACATGGTTCACTAACTTGGTCTTTGGTAAACACTTCACTGAATTATTAGAGATCAAATTTTGAAAAACATGCTATATAAAATAGATAATTTGAGATAGCGTTCCCTGACCCATAAATATAAATTATATTAAATTATGAATACAGCTGATCTAACTTAACTTATCTAAAATTTTTATGGTAGATGGTAATAAATTAATGAATGATTTTAGGAAAATAACATTATCAAATAATTTATATTAACTGAGTGATATACTAGGTTGACATATTATATACAAATAATTATTAAGCTGTGTGTTTGTTTATTTATATGGGTGTTCATTTATGAAATTTAAATGTAAATGTTTGTGAACTATTACATAATACCTGTTCCCATAGCTTGTTTAAACGATTGGACAAACTGGTCATTAAGCATCTTAACATATGTACTCTCAAGCGAATGGTTTTAACATGCTTCTTGTGACATACGGTATTTGAACGCTGTTTGATATTGATGAAATGTTTATCTTGTTGTTTTGGTTTATAAATGGTGTTAAGAAGGAATAAAGCTCTTTACCCAGTGTAAAGTTATGCAATTGTTCTAATTGAATTTCAACCTTATAATTGGTGGCAGTGGTGGAATGTTCGTCAGGTGCTAATTGAGAATTAGATAAAGTAGAAGGTTCTATTATTAATATTTATTGTTTTTTTCTACTTTCTTCCCTAGCCTTACAATATTCAACTACTATATCATGGTTCATATTAATTTCCATCAATAACTTCTTGCACACTTCATCTTAAGTCTCTATGATAAGAAAGTCCCTGACGAGACTCCCTTCCTGATCCCTAACCTGACATTATTTAGTAGTGTTCGGACATCGATAGTTCACCATCGATGTTGACATCGAACTAATACCATCGATGTTGCAAAAACATCGGTTCTAAAATTAAATCATATCTAATCATATCTTGATATAGCGTTATTCATTTTCCAAAAAATGTATGGCCGTATCTGAAATCAAGATGGAATTTTAACATTAAAATTTTGAGTTTAAAAATATATATATCTATTAATAACAGTGGTAGCCTTTGCTTGATGATAATCATCTATACATTTAACTACTACGTCTAAATCATTTTTTTCATTATCTTCTAGTTGAAATGTATTATAACTATCTACACTGCCATTAAGCAAAGCATCAAAGAAACTTTAATTTTCCCAGACTTTAGATTTTTCTGTGGTTTTCAGGTACAAAAAGAACTTTTGCTTGAACCTAATCCATTCATCTGGTGTGTCTAAAATGTTTCTGTTGGTTTGGTCTTTGAACTTGAATGAAAATGGAATAGTTTTTTATCTTGTATCTTAGTCTTAATCCTCCTTGATCCCTTGGACCTGGATTTTAAAATCTTCATGTAACTGTGAGAACTCTCTTTACACCAATATTTTACGTTTTAATTCAGTTTTTCTGAATTCGAATTTAAATAATAAATTTTTCTAAAGCATAAAAGAATTTTTGCGTGAGAGTCGGGGGAATTTACGGTAAAGCCTATGAAAACTGATCCTGGAACACTCTTTTATCTCAGCAATATCATGGTAATATGAGAAGACCATAAAATAACACGTGCAAGGCAGCTCTACTAAAGTGAAAAGTCGACGAGAACCGATGGAAGAACTGGATAGATTTATTGTTTGTGATACAGATACATTTTAAATCACCAACATTTTGACGCTTTGGCCTTGGGTTAAGCATTAAGGGCTTAAATATACAAAGAACAAGTGTTGCTTGTATCTTGGAGAAAGGTTAAAGGCTTGCCCAACGGTAACAGCAAGAAAAACTAAGCAAAGGCAGCAGCGAACTGGCTGCGGGGGGTTCATTCAAAGATTTGACTTCGGACAGTAAGGTATACCATTCAACCGAACGTCTCAATAATATATTTTTTTTAATGTTGAGGAGTTTCCTATTTTCTTAGAATTACATTGCCTAAGATGTATAGTAACAATTTTACATCTTAGTATAACGGTTACGGATCTTAGTATAACGGATACGGTGCATGCGCCTAACCAACACTCGACCGTTCTGCTAGGGACAACCTTGAAAACACCGCACGTTTATTAGCAACGTCTGTGCGGCGAAACTTCGGATTTAAGAGCGAACTGTCCGGTCAATTTATTTGTTTGTGTATGTTTCTTGTATGTGTGATAAAAATTGACAAGACCAATTAACTTAGGTGAGTGAAGCTAAAAATAAAATAAATAAATAAATAATATGCCGTTGAAGGCGAGAGTTCTACAAGACATCATGAATGAACTAGATTAGTCTTTGATTAAACATTGATTGCTGGGTGTCTCTAAGAGAGCGAGCCCCATAATGTTTCACTTTATATGGGTGCTATAAGTTCTATGTAGGTTACTTGTTTCGTATTGAACCAGAAAAGAAAAGAATAAAAAAATACAAACATTACACAATTGCTTCTTCAATTTGGAGTATTCCTGTTTCTCTGGAAACCTCAATGAAAGTTGGAAGTCGATTAGACATATGAAACTCTTTATTCAAACAATATCATGTAAATTCGACTCCTTCTCAGCCTTTTTTGATCTCAGTCAGTTCTTCCGACAAAGCAGTTGATTTGAACTTCCAACGATACATTAAATTTTCCTCACTCACATATCTTATAATTCAGCATATTTCCAACTATTTCATTTTATTGCAAAGTAATAATACTACGTAACTAAAATTCCTTTTAATTTACACTAGTAGCCCGCGTCATTTCGTATCTTAAAAACAGCATAGTAAAATAGGCTTTAGTTTCATGTTCATTATATATGGAGTTTCGCAGCGTAAACAACATTTCAATGTCAAAGTGAGCAAATTGTAACCTAGTCAAGTTTAGCAACTGATAAACGATCTACCAAATAACAGTGACGGGCAGATTGCTTGCTACGAAATCGACCTCCATGCTAACATCAATTTCATTAATATTAATGTAAGAAGTTATTATAAAAATCTGGATAATTTTTTGATTCTTTTTGAAAGTTCGAAGTAAAATTTCAAGTTATTATAACTTGAAATTTATTCGAAACTAAGCGAAGCTTGGCTCGAGAAAGATAAAACAGTTGATTTGTATACAAGTACAAAGTTAATATACAACCACTTGTGTTAAGGATACGAATTCTCTAAAACTTCCAGATGAGCTAGGAACTTGAAATTTGGCACGCATTTTCGTCTTTGATTGAAACCATGGGAAAAAATATCAAAACCCACAATTTTGAATTTCAAATCTTCAAAAAATATTTTTAAAAATCTTCAAAATGTGTCATGATTTTTCACGATCTACAACTTTGGTCCTATGACTTTTTGCCCTATCTCGTCTCCTTCATATGTTCTAATATGTTTAACTTCTAATATGTTTCTTATCGGTAGAAATAATAGTAAATATCTGATATTGATAAATATCTTTTTATAAGCTATGGTAATGTTTTAAGAGTGAAAATACTTCAATCGCACAATTCTTTCATGCGCTTATTGTATTTAAAATTATAATATTACATTTAGGTTCTCGCTGTTTACACATTATTCCCGTAATACTGTATGTGCCCATTTCAGATGTAATAATTGTTGCAAATAGTGGTGAGTCAAACGACTGATTTCAACATTCGATGGTTCATCCGAGATTGTATGTCGTCATTTAACATGAATACACTATTTTTCAAGGTGTAGGCCAGCAGTGACCTTTTTTAATTAGTTCAGTCGGGGTCAAATCTAGGAATCTGGTTAGCTTCCCTTAATTTATTGTACCCTTCTCAAATAGATCGCTTTCAAAGGTTAACATCTCTGTAAATGCACAAACATACTTTCCACAGTAAAATATAACAGATGTAATTCCTCAGCAGTCTGGCATATTATTAGGATCCATAGTATTGAAGAGAACCTGGATATTGAGGTAATGCTCATTCCTGAATAATTTCTCCATTGCGTACCATTCTAAATTGAGGTAGTGACGAGGATTCTCTCCTGCGTTATGTGTCATTGCAAGGTACTGCTGGCTAGCTTCGTTGATAACCTGGCTGTTCTTTGACCTATCAGCCGATAGCAGTTCTACTGCCATGTCACCATGAAGGTTGGCTCTCTCTCTTCCTAGAGCAGCTCCAAGTTGTCTAGCAGCCACACTGGCAGTAATATCTTTCTAGAAGGTAATATATCCAAAACCTTTATGTTGCATATTTAAAAATAGATTAAGAATTATTTTTGCTTTGCCAAATGTAGCGGTTCATCTGTTATCAACATGTTGTAGCTATTATCTGTCTGAACTTCAACAGAACTTGCATGCATTTGACTATCCTCCAATGAAATATCTGATTTACAGCAGCTGCTATCTGACAAATATTTCACTCTGAGAAGCTACTGAACTATTCAGGGATACGTTAGCTTCCTTGTTACATTTTTTTACTGCTGAAAAAATCCTTTACTTTTAAATGTAAACATTTTTCTTTTATGTACTTAGTAGGCTCAGTTTTTGACCTGAAAACGTTCCCATAAGATTTAATATAAATATCATTCTTCCGTTTAGTTGATCTATTTTTCCTAACATGCTCTTCTCTTAGCCATCAGGCGTGCAAGAGTTTTTTGAACCTACATCCATTTTAAATCTTAAATAATTCAATATATCTATTTATGATGTAGTTTGCTTTCAGTATCTACTTGGTGTAAATAAAGGAAGACAAAAATTAAGGCCACAGGGCATTGTTTGTAAACATATAAATCACTTCAACGCACAGGTGGCTGTTATCAATTAGATCAAAGGTCAGTAACTCTTATCTCTACTCAGACCCTTCTTATCTCAGACTCAATCTTCCGTCTGAAAAATTACCATAAATTTTCCAAAAACTATTTGGGTTTATATATTGTTTACAAACGTATAACTGCCTCTCCACTTCAGGTACTTACTCATTGATGAAGAGAAAAATTATCACTACAATCACATACCAAAAGCTCTATAAAAATACTATTTAACCACTGATTTTTACAATATTCAGAGGAGCACAAAATACATATTCACCTGACCAAGTCCTGAAACGTGGGGGTTGCCAGCTCCCACCTGAAACTCGTGCACCATCCCGAAAAATCAACGATAAAATCACTGTAACTTTCCCCTTTCACGGATCTCTTAGGTCTACTTATGTCTATCAACTTTCTTTTTAGTTGCTCCTCCGTCATAGTCATGCTTTGGTTCTTTACAAAAGGGAAGATGGCTTTCGCGATGTTGTCTTCCGATGACGTTTGGTAGAGACGCATCTCAGGTGTAAGTTTGGCATAAAAGCGAGCATTCCTGCTTGTAAATTCTCTTTCCTCTGCAACCCCCACAATTATCTTCTTCCAGTCGTCAGGTACCTCATTTCTTTGTGTCTATTATCTCTTGTACACTTACTTCATCACTCTTTAGGTATGCTATCACAGCACTCTTTGCTTCTGCCTGAGGTTTTGTAACTTTTCCATGAAGGGCCCTATAGGCTTTCGTATCATATTCGTTTATCCACTGTTGAAGTGAATGTATTATAGATTTGTCAGATCGGTAGGGTATATGAACATATCGTACTCAAACGTCTTCAGGAACCGCGCGTGCTCAAAGTCTTCAGGTTTCCAAGGTGCCAGCACATTTTCTGACCAACGATTACTCATCTTGGATTCTTTGATATAGTCTGGTACACTTGTTCCCATCTCGACTCTGGGCCATTGGTTCATCTCTTTGTAATAATTTCTACAAAACTCGAGACGGAACATCCGTGGAAGTTTTTGTTCCATAGGTTCAAGACCTTGTTTCGATATCATCCCCTTTGTCGACCAATCCTCAACACTTTCCCTTATATAAACTATCGGGTGGCCGAATATCTTGCACAAGCCAGAAAAAATAAGTCTCATACAAACTTCTGTGTCGTCCTGATAAGGTCTTGTTATGTGTTGTACAAATTCACTAGTTCTTAGATGACCCATGTCCTCAAGTAGAGTATATAAAAAAGTATGTTTGCCTTCTACATGCTTCAACTCCGGTCCTATGACTAGTGAAGGCCATGCCTTCATGAGTTTGTAGAAGCCTTCTGGATCTGTTGTCATGTGTGCACGGATGTAAGACTTCTCTGTTTCCAACGTATCTCACAAGTTCCTGGTGCTCAGTCTTTAGTACTTCTGGCTTGTCTTTATTTAGGAGAATATACTCTATTTCGGTTATTATTAAGGCAGAGGACAGGGGTTGATCCTGGCGAAATAAGAGGCTGCCTGTTGTTGTTTCCTCTTCTTCCGGCTCCTCGTTTGATGGGGAGTCGCTCGGGCCAGCGAGTTCTAACAGTTTTGGTTTCTTCCTCCTACCATCTTGTTTATACCGGTTGTCTCACTTAAAGTGAACCAAGAGCTAACTTTTTTGTTATAAATCTGATAAAGAACTTCTTATGAGGGACTTCCCTTTATTTTTAATTCTGCTTTTTGAGTCACTTTGAAATTTAAAAATATGGCCACCATTTTCCAATATGGTGGACAACTTTGATTTTTCTTATGAAATACCCTATATTTTATGGCGTTTCTGTATTTTACACTTAATTTTAGGAACTTTTTATGCTTTCAAATGTTTTCCTAAACCCAATGGTAAAAGAGGTATAAGCAGTTAAAGTTTGATTTTCTCCCCTTTAAAATGCATGGCGAAATTGTTGGTAGTCAGTATATTGAAAACGGTTGGGTTATAAAGAGATACCAAAGAATAACAGTGCCTAAAAATGTGAGTTTAGATGAGATTTAATAATAAAATAATTTGTAATCGAGATTCACTCGTTGAAATCTATTATTTTGTATACGATTTTACTCCATAAGAAATGCCTGGGATGGCATAGTTAAATGGGCACAATGCATTTTATGGAGTAAAATAAAATTTTAACTCCTCATACCTCCTGAACCATTGAGTTTATTAAAAATGAGAAAGTATAAAAAGTTTCTAAAATTAAGCGTAGAATCCTAAACGCCATGTTATAAGAAAGAATCTAAGTTGTCCGCCATATTGGAAAATGGCGACCATATTTACTATATACTAAATAAATGAATGTACTGTATGCCTTTAAATGTACTTTGTATTGTTTATCGTTGCTCATTTTTTATCATAATTATTTTTTTAGTAATTAATTGCAAACAAAATCTGTCTTCGATTTGCAAATAACATGCCTAAAATTCAGCAATTTTATAACTATTTGTCCTAACTATTGAGCCTGTTTTGTGTTTATATTGTTGCATCTAGATAAACAACTTTAAATGATAGGTTTAAGGACAACTTTAAAATTCGATTTATTACGTTATTAGATTTTCTCTGGCCAAGTAAGACGTTTTTCAGTCATAAATTACTTATTTACAGACTTTGAAGTAAATCCTCGGAGCAGTTTTTGAGATCGTTGTGCAAACGTACATACAAGCAAGATAACATTGCTCATATAAGAGTATAATAGGATTACCGGCTGAATTTAAGCCTGTCCTTGGACGGTCGGGTTGCTTGAGAGTGCAGCTACAAGTAGGTGGTTAACTCCATCTGAGGCTAAACATGACCACGAGACCGATAGAAAACAAGTACTATGAGGGAACTTTGTAAAGAACATTGAAGAGACGTTCAGGGATAAACGGAAAAGACCTTGAACACAGTAAGCAGAACAGGCGCTGCTGGAAAACCAGCAGGAAGAACCCAGCGCTCACGGGAAACTAAGAAAGGCGTTGGTTGCTAAAGACAGCAGGACGGCGGCCATGGCAGTCGGAATCCGCAAATATTTCTATGCAGTAGGGTAATGGCATGTTTCACCTCTTTCCAAACAAAAGGCCTCTGCTTTTGCCCAAGACACCCCGAAACCAACGAACCCATCTTGGTCCACATCGGAAACTCAGATTGAGAGCAGAGAACGAGGGGACCCGCCGCTGATTGATGTTCGTGAAAAATTAAAAGAGAACGGTAAGAATTCGCAGGTGCTGGTGATCAGCTGTTTATGTACTTCCTTTTCCTGCTATTTCCTTAAACTTTTATTACCTTATTAAAATTGTAGCCTATAAAATTCTAAAAATGATTTCAATATTCAGTAAATTTAATAAACTAATAGTTTTAAGAAGTAAATACAACAGCTGACTGCCGAATTAAATAAATTTATAATTAATCCTTAAGTGTAAGTAAGCTTAGTGAACAGTAATTTTCCTTATATGGGATAAAAGTAGGATTTGTTGTTGAAGATAATATTTATATTTCTATGGAGAAGTGCATTTATTCGATACATTACTGTTTAACTCATATAAATAGCTAAACTCTACACTTGGTAAAAAAATTATCCAATTAATTATTTCATGAAGAGCATTCACGTTGTTCAGGCAGAACCCAATAAAAGTTGAAAGCCGACCAGACATATGAAACTCTTTATTCAAACAATATCATGTAAATTCGACTCCTTCGTAGAGTCTTTTGATCTCAGTCAATTTTTCCGACAAAGCAGTTGATTTGAACTTCCGACGATACATTAAATTCTTCTCATTCACATTTCTTATATGTCAAGCATATTTATTACAAATTGTTTTGCTTATTCTTCAGTGATATTCAACTGCACTATTTATAACATTTGTTAAACTGAATTACTTATCAATATATACTGTGTGTCCAAAAAGTCCCGGAACGGTTTAATATCTTTTAAAGTAAGCCAGTTATCAAAACAATATTTTGCATATATTTTAGTACTAAAAAAAAACTACTTTTTGATGTATGTGTCATTTCTGCCCCTGCCCCCAAAATTGGACTTTGGGGGGGTAGCCCCAAAAACTGGAGGTCGATATCATGCTTCAGTCCAAAATGGCAGCTATTCAATAATTAAAAATGCTAAATATAAAATGCTAAATGTTAAATATATTTATCGTGCTAACAGACACACTGAAAATTAAACTATAAACCCATGTTAATTCTTGTCTCGTTCAGAAAGAAATACGTAAAATATTTTTTTATATCTTGAAAGAAACCACATAAGCTATAAAATACTATAAACATTATTATGATCGATGAGACAAATCGTTGAAACTTCGGGAACAGCTTGCTCCAAAAGAGATTCGCTAATATTGACGCAAACACGTGATTACCTCGCGACAACCTGATTGGGTTAATTGTCACTAATTGGCCACACTGGAGAGGCGGAGGGTCAATTAGCCGCATCATGTACACAATGGCGATGGTGGCGGGGGACTACAGTCGGCTGGAGTGAGGCGTAAGTGACAACAGTGGCTACTGCTGTACGTCAAGGCAGTTGATAGAAAAGGCTGCATAGAACTAAGTATTAGTTAACTATCATTAATTGGAACATTATTTTCAGTTCCAATCAGCCTTATTTTTTAATGTAATTTTAACGCACTGTCGCTGTAAGTTAACTTTATGGACCTGACTGATCAATTGATCATACCTCACAAAAAAACTTAGACAAACCTCTTAGGAATTTGAATTTTTTTTTCTGAGTTTTAATAGTCTCTTTTTACCTTGCCTTTGCCCCGCCCACATTAACTATTGATCTGTGAATGGACGTTAACAAGCAAAGCAAGGAGTGAGCCGGTACAGTACAAGAATGAACAGTAATTATAAAAGATTGGGATAAACTATATCTAAATTGTTTTCAATAAAAAAAAGTGTAATGGTAATATCGCAACTTCCAGAAATTAACAAATATAAAGCTGCTGAATCCATGGAAAAAAAATTCAACGAGAAAAACTTAATCTACCAAGTGCTATAGCAACAAAAAACCAGTCACAGTCAATACAGTCGTATTTATAACCCAGATAACCTACATGGAACTGGATAACTAACTTAGCTGTGGAAGTTACTAACATATCAGGCAGTGGCCCCCTTTGCATAAAATTATTAGCATGGGGAAGTTGTACATTTCCTACGGTAAAATAAGGACGAATTTCATAGTTTCCAACTAGATAGTGTGCCATATAGTTTTTCGGAAATCATTTATACTACTATACAGATTAAATAACAATCTTGACGATACCTGTTAACTTTAGCCTGCGCATTGAAGTGTGGCGAAAACTGCAACTCTTTAAAGCGCCTCCTAAAAAATTCACCAACATTAGTTAAATAATTTTTTTTGCCGTTAAAACATTGTGTACGTTTGTAACGGCCACTTAAACCAAGAATGGCCGTTGTATATATTGCGCCGTAAATGTTGATTAAGTTTTATTGTCCATAAATTTATTTAAGTTTTATAATGTTTTTTAATTGTTTTTACAACAAAGAAGATACTGTCACTAGTTTCTGTAAATCATGGAAATGTTTAGTCGAAGAATTCTAGTATAGGCGCCGAATTAAGGGAGAGGATTTTATTATTCAGTGGGGAGAACAGAGCAATGTAAGGTTTCAGCCTAGGCGCAAGAATGATGAAAGTGCATATGAAAAGTCAGTAAGGAGAATTCTGAGCAATGAAAGAGTTAAGTAAGGCGCGAGAAAGACGGAATATAATCTGACATGTCAACGAGCATGGGATGGGTAATTGAGCAAGGGCCAAACTCCTGAATTTAAATTTCAAACCGTGGTTGCCGGATAATAATTATGTTTGTTCACTTTGTAATTTAAATGAAGTAGAAAATGTCTATCATGTTATAGCGAAATACCCTAGTCTCGTGAATATTAGAATGTTCTGGTTCAAATCAATTAATTAAGCCCAAAAATATTTTTATGATTACCTCAACTACTAAGGATTGAGATTAGTAGACAGGGATTGGCGCAAACTAAGTGGTTTTACGAGGGACGCGTAGAAGTTTAGAAAGCACCTTATAGACGAATTTAATTTTTAGACAAGCTCCAGAGGATCTCAATGTAAGATTTAACATAAAAGTCTGCCAAGGTTAATTTACAACACAATTCCGTTTTTTAAAGGTTTCTATTACAACTTAATCATACTCAGTTTTATTTATTTATATGTTTTACAGCAATTCAAATTTAAAAAAATGGCGGATGACTTAATTAAATCACGCCCTTAATGTTCCGTCCTAAGTCTTGTCATGTTTTCCCAAGGTAGGATTTCAATAATTTGAATATTTTTTCATTTAAATAGTTGTATGTTCAGTAATTTAAAATATCACAATACTGATAACGTTTATTATAATTTTGACCAGTTCGTTTTGTAAGTTTAATTTTCAAGGTATTTTGAGAAGAAGGAGCTTTGATTGATAAGTTGAACAATGAAAGATTTTGGTATTAAAAACATGAAATTTCCAGAATATATATAGATGAAATAGTTAAAATATTATGATTTCTAAAATAGTCCTTGCAAGATTGATCTCTATGGCTTTATGTGCAAAGACAGTGGACTGCAAGTGACGCATGAACTTTTCTAAATATTATTCCTTTGTTGATACAATGTTCAAATAATTATTGTGGTTGTAAAGCACTCTTCTTTCTTTCTTTCTAGTCAGTGAGGAGAATTCTGAGCAGTGTCACGTTCCAATAAAGGCGCCCGAACTCAGCGGCCAGATCGACCGACGCCGGCCTGAGCGATGTCCTCGTCGCCGACCCTTTTCAGCAGTGAGGAGCTTATCTCTGAATGACCTTGTTCGTAGGCGATCATTTTTCCATTGTCAGGACACAGGAAGAAACGGTTACAACGTTTAAGGTCGCTCAAATATTAGCATTAATCGCGTTAACATTAAATATTAGCGTTTAGTGACTAAACAATTCATTACACTTTCTCTATTCCAGATCGAAACTTTATTTTTGTAGTCGATGATGATTTGTAATAAAGTAGAGCACCGATTATCCGAACTAATTGGGGACAAGGGGTGTTCGGATAACTGAATATTCGGATAATCGATCATGAAAAGACAGAATTTTAAAATTATATATGTAACGTAATTCTTAGTAGTAAAAAGGCTAAAAAATGATCAAACAAAAATTATTCACGTAATTTTATTATGAAATCTATCGGTATACATGGATATCCTGGAGCGACGGGAGTTTCGGTTGGCGCGCGAATCTGAATTGCTTAAGAATCATGTTCAAAATATGAATCATTACGGCGTTCGGTTAAACGACGGTTCGGATGACCGACGTTCGGATGATCGGCGCTCTACTGTATTTAACATTTAAGACCTCCTTGAAACATTTCACTAAATTCTTATAGTCACAGAATATAGATGTGATTTTTGACATGCTCATATTTATTAGTAACAAGCTGATCAACACGGTTTCACTCGTGGAAAAACAGAGAAACATCCTTGTATTCAAGATTTAATGTTTAGGTTGCCAAGGCAACTTCATAAGCTTCCGTATAGGGTCGTAATAAAAAAAATCGCCTTTTAGAAGTTTGCTATTTAATTTCAAAAGACTTACGCTGATTTTAATTCGACTTAAACCTTCTCATATGTTCATACGATACAAAAAATAATAGTACCAGCCATACCAGTACTCTAGTTTTTGCGTGAAAAGCGATCTAATAAGTGATGTTGAGCGTTACCAACAAAGTGACAGAAATTGATTTAAGGTTCGATTCGGATTCTCTGACCTTCAAAACGCAAAAATAACCAAAAATATCATAATTCTAAGCAATGTACAGACAAAACTCTAATGTTATTAATATAGATGGATCCGTAAAATACTACACTTGTGAGAGCCCGCGGGTTAGGTGGGTGCATGGAGTTTGCCGCCGCTCAGGACAGGCGAGTGTGTCCGAGGAGTCTGAGGAAGTCCCGCCAGTGGCTGCCCAGGAGTCGACCTCCACGATGGAAGTGTCTCTACATCATTCTAAAATTTCATAGATGAAGAGTTTGTTAAAGAAAATATACAAACTTTTATCATTAACAATTTATTGTGATTTTTTAGTTTTCAATTTGTTTTTACTAAATGTAAAAATCGTCACTAAATGAATTACCGTCCTTTGGTTGTTTCACCCTGACATAGTACTATACAAATTGGATATACATTCTGCAAGTTGAAATGTATTGTAGTACGTTACAAAAACCACAACAAAGATATTACATTTTTATGTACAAGTACAATCCCTTTATGTAAAGAAAATCAATTATAACCCTTTTATCTTTTGTTATCGAATTAATGACGAGTTATTTTTAATGTCTTCCACAATTATTTACAAGTGATTAAGCTAATATTATATTTACAATTGTCCTTTAAGGACACCTCCTTCCCAAGAGCAGAAAGGTTCTATTTCTTAGGGATTCATTTCGATAATAGAACTTATGTTGTAGAATAGAACTCACGGACAAGGAATTTAGTATCCAACCCAAAAGGGTGGTACAAATAATAAACATACATTTTGTATTCAGTTGTTTTAATAACGCCCTCTAAAGACAATAATAATAAAACAAAATAAACTGTTTATAATAAAAACAACATAAGTTCTATTAACGAAATGACTCCCTATTAAATAGAACCTTTCTGCTCTTGGGAAGGAGGTGTCCTCAAAGGACAATTGTAAATATTATATTAGCTTAACCACTTGTAAATAATTGTGGAAGACATTATAATTAACTTGTCATTAATTCAATAACAAAAAAATAAAAGGCTTATAATTGATTTTTTTTATACAAAGGGTTTTTACTTGTATATAAAAATGTAATATCTTTGTTAAGGTTTTTGTAATGTAATTACATATAGTCACTACAAGACATTTCAACTTGCAGAATGTATATCCAATTTGTATAATACTATGTCGGGTGACAATAATTCGTCAGTATAAATATGAAGAGAATCTACAATACAGTAGTGCACCTTGTATATTTAATATTTCATGTACATTAAAGGTAATTTTTGCTCGATATTATGTTCACTTAATCCACGTTCCTTGAGTCATGTTACACTTGCCCTGCGAGTTACACAGCCAAGATTCAGAGCCAGTCTGTTTTAAGGTTCCCTCCGAACCCCCAAGCTTTACAAAACATTAAGAATAATTGGTCACATGGTTTAGTTGAATTAAGTAAAGTTTAAAAATACAGATTTAAATAAGAATCTATTGGCCACCTGTTTTGAACAAAGACAAAAATTGATGACTATAAAAAAAGTAGTCAGAAAATCGCTTAGTGTAGAAAAACTGAAAACTAAGAAACCATTTTAAATTGACAACGATAAATTGTTGTCTACTTTTTAACCAAACTCTAACTTTATGAACTTTTAACCAATTGATATTAAAATAGTGACAAAACAAAGTTGTTCTGCCAGAGAGGAGCGACGGAGGCGTCTCGGGTCGCGACAGCAGCCTGTCATCAGCGCCGATTGTGTCGAGCGACGTCCCTGTAATCCGACGTGTTGTGTTACACAGGGGTTAAGTGCCTTCTAATAACGCCGATGAGCGACGTTTCACTTAGCACCACCTCTTTGTCCTGGCTGATCGTAACAACAGTGAAAACTTCTCTTGATACAAAGCCCAAATTACCCCGAACTTTTGAGAAATCTACGAATCTGATAGCCATCAATCCTGTATTTTAATTAAAGGTTTTGTTAAGAATAATGTAGTAAAAATACAAGTTATTTTTATAACGTTTTCTCGTAGGCCACTTATTTAGAAGGGCTTACTTCCAACTATTCATTTACTTAATGGCTGCAGGGCAGCGCAAGTCTACTAGTAAAACCTAAAACAACTGTATATTTTATTCATGTTGTTAGCCCCCTGAATCGTATCTAGATTATTATAAAAATACTAGCTCTTTTTATAACGTTTTCTCGTAGGCCACACATTTAGAAGGGCTTACTTTCAACTATTCATTTACTTAATGGCTGCAGTGCAGCGCAAGTCCACTAGTAAAACCTAAAACTACTGTATATTTTATTCATGTTGTTAGCCTCCTGAATCGTGTCTAGATTATTATAATAGGTGACTAACCTTGTTCCGTCAACGATTCTAAAAAAGTAATCCTTTTCGGTTACTCAGAGTTTCGACCTCAAAGGGCCATTTTCAAACCTGTTTATTCTGGGTTCGTTAGTACGCGGCCGGCCGGAAGGATTAAATTAAATTCGATGTTACGTGTTTGTGTCTTTTTTTAAATGTGAACTTTATTGAAAGAGTATGACGACCTTCATTAGAATGAAGAGAGAATAACACGTTTGACTAGGTTTGAAAATGGCCCTTTGAGGTCGAAACTCTGAGTAACCAAAAAGGATTACGTTTTTAGAATCGTTGACGGAACGAGGTTAGTAACCTATTGTAATACTGTATATTGTCTAGCTGTATTTTGTATTCCGACATTCGTTTACTGAAAACTATCATGTTGTGAAGATTGGGTACGGATATTAGTATTCTAATCGATAAAAAACGTTCTAGATCGCTTTAAAACGAAGTGGTTACTGAGAACACATCCTCGCATACTGACCACTCTGTACTTTCGTGAATTACCTCTGGAGACAAAATCGAGTGTCAACACCCCAACTGTATCTGTAAGATCAAAAATATTTCCAATAAATAAAACCAGTAATCTTGTTTCATTAGCCAATCTGAACACGTATAATGAATGCAAACACGCTTCATGCATTAATTTATTCATTGAAATCAGGACGTTGAACAGTCGTTGCAATGCACTTCACTTGATCACATTAGCATTGATTAATTGGGACATAAGCGTTACACACGTGGCTCTGTCGCTTTGTTTGACACGTTCTCGACTGCAATGACACTGTGATGCGGAGAGGCGACAACTGACATGAATCACAAGCCTGTGGCAGTACAACTGAACAATCTAGTAAACAGAGAAAGGCTCTTAAAAAGTTATCTATCTTTTTATGCGATGATAATTAACTATTCCGCAACCCGCTATGTTTAGACAGGCTTTAAACCTAGTATTGAGTGAGTAGATAATATTTTTCTCATAGAGGGAATAAAGTGATTACTTTGACTCCCGGCGAGAGACAAAGTAAACCGTTAAGAATAACATTGAAATCAATAATTGAAATATGTTGTGCCTTCAAATTGTCATGCAGATGTGCAAATATGTGGAATATCAATGGATTACTGGCGCTGACAGCTGATTGTAGGGGCAAGAATAACAGCTGATACAGAGGCAGCTGATTATAGGGGCGTTAGAATAACAGTGACGACTACCAGCTGATCATTATACGTATAAAAATGCTGCAACAATTAACTGATCGCCGGAGTATGAATTGTTGCAGCTACCCCAACCGGAGGTGCTAATCTCAGAACAAAACAAACTGAAATTTGGTTTGTTAACATTAATGATAAATTGTCTCCCTCGGCAAGATTCGAACGCCAACAATTTTTATTCATAATTTTTAAAAATCTACTTAATAAAATGATTTTTTTTCCGAAATATACCATTAAAACCACGACCACATAGGAGTCTCGGGCTGGTATGTTGCCTTTTAATACAACGGAGATTTATGTTTCAGTTTACTACCTTTATATTTCCATATGAATGCCACAACTATTTCCCCACTGCAGTAAAAGTGTCGTAATAGCATGAATTTAGGTGCTTTTCGAAGTACATTTTCATGGAATGTTGCATTAATATTTACATAGACTTTGATTTAAAAAATGTTGAATTTATTCCTTTAGAATTTAATTTTTCGTTTGTTGAAAATTAGTATTTTGCGATAAATATGTTATTAGGTTTCTTAAGCCTTTATCGGAATGCTTGGTTATCCTGAAGCCAATAATAAATTCTAAAAATGCAGTTTACGAGAGATATTTTTAACATCGCAATTGTATTATGCTACCTTTTTACATGGTGAAAAAGCTCATTTACCATACACAATCTCTATTTCTGAGGATTCCGTTGAAATGGCTGGGTTTGTGTTGTTTCTGTAATGTTTTGATCGTAAATATGAATAAAATTACGAATAACAGGCATAGGCTGGACAAATAAACTGATAGGGCCGATAAAAAGTAGCTCAACCTCTACTGAGATATGCAACAGCAATAACGCTTTTCTTACCTCGTCATCTTGGCCAGTGTTTCAGTTTGAAATTAATTATGAACCACGTAAAAGCAATAATTATATCAAATCGTTCAATGTTTTTTAACCAGGACCAACCAAACCTGTCAAATAGGGAAGTGATTATTAAGTTGTTAATGTTATGGTGTAAAAATTTAGTCTCTATTTCAATTCACATCTGCAATAACATACGTAATTTCATCAATAACAAATTTAATTAATTCAACCTGAAAATTAAATTAGAATGATGTAAACTAGAGGAGCGACTGTTCAGAATTTAAAATGGAGTTGAACGTGTGCTAAAGTAGTCTGGTGCCGGCTACTTTGGCACACACGGGGCCGACACCACCGCTGGTGTAGTCCAGCGGCCACATAGTAGAAGTAGACGGAGCATAGCTATCTTAATTGCATTACGAAGCCTGGGCCGCCGTATTGTCTAGGTATACAGGGTGTTCAAAAAATGTGGGGCAATAATTTACGTAGTGATTCATTGGGTCAAAATAAGCAAAAAAGTTCATATAAACATATGTCTTAAAGTGCTTCGTTTTCCGTCTGTGTGTCTGTTTATGATTTTTACATATTTAATCATATCTCACGAAGCACTTAACATATAAACTCCAAACTTGGTATATGGGTAACCACTATTAAGAACTATTTTTGTAAGAAATATCAAATTTCTACTTTGTACCATTTCAAAATGGCGACTGTTTTTTGTTTTCAAAGCTAAATATCTTAAAAACCATAAATTTTAGAAAAATTATACAAGTGACAAAAAAGTTGCAGAATTTAATCTAATTAATAACTGATATTAAAATTATGATAATCGGACCACTAATGTCGGAGAAATTTTTACTTTTCTGCATACAAACATGGTTCCTTAGAACATTATGTCTGATATTTGCATGTTTTTATTCGGAAAATTTTAAATTTCTCCATTATTACCGGTCCGATTGTTATAATATGAATATCATAGTTAATTAGATTAAATTTCGCAACTTTTTTGTCACTTGTATAGTTTTTCTAAAATTTACGGTTTTTAAGTTATTTAGCTTTGAAAACAAAAAATAGTCCCCATTTTGAAACGGTACAAAGTAGAAATTTGATACTTCTTACAAAAATAGTTCTTATTAGTGGTTACCCATATACCAAGTTTGGAGTTTATATATTAAGTGCTTCGTGAGATATGATTAAATATGTAAAAATCATAAACAGACACACAGACAGAAAACGAAGCACTTTAGGACCAATGTTTATATGAACTTTTTTGCTTATTTTGACCCAATGAATTACTACGTAAATTATTGCCCCACATTTTTTGAACACCCTGTAAAAACATAAAACGACGCCTAAAACCGCACCATCTGACAGTGCTCATGTTTCAAATAACCCGTAGTTAATACCATTGAGCATTGAGGCTTAAAGTTGAAATTTTGCATGTGAAGAATCCTTTAGATTGAACGGTAATAGGGTCAATCATATTTCCAAAATAATTTTGTTTCTATTTTAAAAAATTATAAAAATTCACAAGTTTTTATTCAATTTTCAAACATGTCGGCTGCTACTTTTTTTTTGTCAGGTAAAAAAACGGTGGAAATTGTCGATAAAGTGTTTAATTTTTTGAATCATATTTGTTGGAAACATAGCTGCCAAAGTTTGGTCGATAACTTAGTTATTGCGGGAGAGTTTATCCGCGCGGCGTCTGCATAAAAACAAAGTCAATTCTAAACTGCTGTTTTATAGTCAACTACAAAAATACAAATGTGGTATCAAATTATAGGCCTGAATCTCAAAATTAGTATGATATCAATTAGAAATGGTTTAGAAGCAGTTTACATATCATGGGAACGTTACAGGTACATTCCGTGGCGGCAACCTCTCTCAAAAAATGTCAGGGCAAGCTTCTAGGTTATCAGTGTTAACTACCTGTAAACCATTTATATTTGGTACTATAGTGCTTGTGAGAACCAGAACTTTAATTTGATATCATATTAGTAATTTTTTAAGTACTTTGTTTTTTTCCATGCATAGGAACTAGAAGCAAAGTTAGGCTTCAAATCGCGATTCGTGCGCTCCGTCTATTTGTACTACGTGGTCGCTGATGTAGTCAGAGTCAGAGACTCTCATTACAGACGAGTGTCTCCGTGTGGAGAGGTGCTTGGGGCGACTGCGGCACCGCGTGCCCGAGTGCCAAAGGTGCCCAAAGTAACTAAGTGCCCAGTGTGACTAGGTGCTCATCTACCTACACACGACTGTACTGCTAGTTATAACTGTTTCCGACAAGAACATTCACAATATTCCTTATTTAATTCAAAGGTCTGAGATAAAATTTGGAATAATCGTACATGACTATTTTAAGACGCTGACAGTCATAATTTAAGGAAGTTTTTAAGAAGATACTATTGAAGATTGAGAGGATGATGTAAGATTGTTGGATGTACAAAGTATACCTAAAAACCATACATTTAAATTAATAGACTACAATTGTGAAATGGGGATCATTCATCCCAGTTTTATTCAATATAGATGAAATGTTCCCCAATTTTTTTTAGATTGAGAAAGTTCCAACGCTTAACTACATTAAAAGTCATCCTAGAAAATACTTATTATCAACTTGTACTGTGTAACCATTTTGAGCATAGCCAACTGACGCGAATAAACCAAACCTTTACATATTTTTGAATATTCCTAACAAATAAAAGACGTATTTTTAACTTGTTACAAGGTGTAAAAACAAAGGCCGAAGAGCGGGCGGGATGTTTGTGGGGCTCATTACCAAGTCGCTATATAAACACGCCGCGAAATGGAGCTCAGGATTCACCGACACCGGCCGCATCTCGGCCAGAGACTGAACTCCTGCACAACCACGTTTTTATTGTAATGATTTCGTCATTAATCTTCTTTTCAAAAGGGGGCCAAAGTCGACCATGGGATTGCATCGCAGCTAATGAAATGCTCACCCCTACCATGGGTATGAATGCAACTAATCATTTAATATAACATTTTATAGCGTGGTAATAAGTTAGTAGTATGATGAGTTCGATGTTCGATGTGTTACTGTTAGAATTGGGCTGACTAATTTTATTTTGACATCAGTTTCACATTTCCATTTACATGATTATTTACTCCAAGATTTATTCTCTGTGCGTTATTGAAGTATGGGTACTGATATTAATTAAGGTGAACTGAATCAATTCATTTACTTACAGTGCGGCTAGGAGTAGTTTTTTTTCATAGGAAACATAATTGCTTTTCTGTTGGAATAATTCGCCAATAGTGAGAAGTGGTATCTTCAAAGGAGGTCCATCGTCATCGTCTGACTTTCTTGTTCACCCCTGGGTGGCCATTCACTGCCGGTTAGCAGTGTCCCATGGTGGCCCATTACCGTAGGTCGTCTCATTCACCGCTGAGTAATGGTAGCAGTTTTTTTAGCAGTTTCCCATGAGCAGAAACAATGTTTTTCATTTTACTTCTACGTAAATCTTTCTGAGTTTTTAAAAAATAAATCTTAAATCATTGAGAGTTTTGGGAAATATGCCAGTCCTGCACATTTATTCGTCGAATTAGACGTCATCGGAGTCACTGAAACACGTATCCACCGGTAAAATTGATAATAATCAATGAATTACATACATAACCTAGATCTAATCTATACTGTATAGTAGCGAGGCCCCTCACGACCAAGCTACATTTAATGATGTTTTCATCACTCTGTATACAAAAATTGCCCGTTACCGTACAGCTGAGATCTACGAAAACTCTCGATTTTCCTTACTTAAAAACGAATGATGAGTGACTGCTTTTTCGATACCCAAACATTTCATTCTTGTACCCAAACAAACCATTTCCGTACCAAAACAAAATTTTGCGTAGCCAAACAAACGGTTTTCCTATTTTGACAGTTCAACCAGCTGACTCTAAACAAAAATAGTCAGTTCAGCCGTATTGTGTTTGGTTATAGAAAAATGATGGAATTATGAAATGTTCGATGATTTTTTATAAGTTTGGTTGCTTATTTGCATCGTGATATGAAAAGTATTCTTCACAAGTCGTCAGAAAAGTCCCATTCCGGGGCTCGATAATGTTTTAAAATGCTCGGCTTACGCCTCGCAAATAAAACACTATCTTACTCCGAAATATGCTACTTTCGTGACTGGTAGTGAAATATAATATTTTACTGTTTTCCTCGAATACCCCCCCCCCCATGGTCCCTTTTTTATGGTTCCTCGAATGAAATTTACACTCGACAAGGGCATGGCCATTTCTAAGCATATATTAATGCGTATATATGCAATATATTATTTAGTTGTTTCGTTACAAACAGACCTTTGATAAATTTCTTAAAGTTACAGTTCCTTTTCAACAAAATTTTGTCATTTCAATTTAATAATGGTAATGTGCCCTGCATAGAACAGATATTTGAGATTCATAAATACAGTATATTGTTTCCAGCGTTTCAAAATAAATCCTCCAAGCCGTTTTTGAGGCAATAGAGCAATCAAGAAAGATACATTCCTAAATAGAAACTAACTTTTATACTGTAAAACCTTCCATAGTTGATTAAAAAGATAAACTTGCATATGGTGTTGGTTGTTATATTACCGAGCAATAACATCAGTTTGTGTCGCGTTGGTCGCCGGACCGACGCAGCACACGCGCCGCTATGTGGGCCCTTTACACGTGATTTATGTCGCAGTTTACTGCTTAGCCATTTCCATATCATCGCCACAACTATTTCATATCCGCATTGTTACAGTGTGCCCTCCGGGTTTTACAAAATAGAAATAATAAACTACTTTGTAATGCTGAAAATTGATTCAATTAATTTGTTAGGGCCATTTATAATAGTCTGTAGTCATTAACTGATAATTGTTTGAGCAAAACAGTTACCACACGACGAGTTTAAAAATCTACAGCATTAGTTAAGTATGAGTGGCATCGCTTTGAAATTTTCTGTGCCAACTTGTATGTACATTGAAATGTGTGTATGTATTTTGCGTGGCTGGAAATAATAAATAATATGTAAACACACAAAAAATAAATATCAATAAGATCCAAGTCAAATAACCTGTAATTTTCAATAAATAAGGTTAAAATTACCTTTCCGTTTGCAGTTCAAATCCTTGATCTTCACAGGTTAAATCAAGCTGACATGTTTCGGTATAAGAATACCATTATCAAAGCACAGTACACCGATCTTACAAAAACACATTGTTCCTGTGGTCGTCATGAAGTTAAAATAAATTAAACAACAAAAACACAACACGTACATACGACAGATTAATAAAAACGAAATTTGATAGGCCTATCACACGAGGGGGACAAGTCATCGCGGCCACGGTGCAGGTTGCAGACTGAGGGTTGTCCTGATAGCGAACTAAAAAGGTCCACTGCCACTGTTAACATGAATTTTAACTGTAATTTTCTATAAAATTCAAACTTCAACAAAGTTATTATTACAAAAACACGTCTAAAAATACTTTTTATCAGGTTCCACATGCTCACAATGAATTTCGGTTTCTTGAGGAAAACCCGCGCTATGATGTCAGTATTGGCTCCCGAGAAGAAGGAAACATGTCGCACTGACCGCCTTCAACTAATAGTCGAAAGGTTATAGAGGGAATTGCATGGATCACAATTTTTGACTTTTTAACTTTGTTTGGACTAGTTAGGAGTAAAACATATCAAAGGTCCCCGCCCTTAGCCCTTGAGCCGGCTGGGCTGGAAGGGCCTAAAGGTACAATTATTTGGTTTTTCCTAAATAACTTGAAAACTATCAACTTTTAGTAATCCCTATCAAATTTGAAAATTAAAGAAAATTAAATTTCCTGTAAGACAAATACATAATATGTCTACTTTGGTCCAACCGTTTACAAGGTAAGCATTAATTTTATTGATATTTTCTTTAAATATCCCTTCCATAAGAAATACATGTAAATTTGTGGGTAATTTAGATGCCCAATTGGGCAACGCTTTTTTCACCTTAAGGAAAATGAACAGCATTCGGGACATATTTACAAAATTTCCAGCAATTTGACACCTCAATCATAAAGATTGGTCTAGAATTAAGGCGTTAGTGAGCTCACAAAAAACGTTATTTTTCAAGGAATTATTACAATTTGTTATAATTATTATGTTAAGTTATAAACATACACTCTTGTTATTTTGTTTCTCTGTTCTGCAATATTATGTCCTACAACGACTTAATCATTGTAAATCATTTGGTGTTCTTTTTTCATTATAATTCAGTTTCTTTTCTATTCCGTTTTATTTGTAGTTATTGAAAACAACTGAGTAATTACAAGTACTTCACATTCAAAATTATGTTTTCTGTCCAGATAACAACGTAAATAGCTACTTTGGAGAGAGTAATTCAAGCCGTCTCGTTCCCTGAGGGTAGGAAAATTAGGTTACAAGTGGGATTGCTGCTAAATTGTCCGGAGCCTCCGGTGTCTCTCGAAATGAAAAATCTCAACATAATTCTTTGCTAAAACAGTCGAGTTTTTTTTTTATATACTTATGTACACGAATATCACCCTAAAACCTAAATTGATCTCCTAAATTTTCTGTTTTTTGGGATGCAATTTTTTAGAATAATCTTTTTAAGTAATAATTCATTACGTCACATTTACCTGAAAATGATGAAATCATATATGTATTTGCGATCTGGCCCGATTTTATTTCACTTAGCTAATTGTAATAATGGCTGGGTAAATATTGATGATGAGTATTGAACGAAAGCCCAACAATCTAGAAGTGTCTTTCCAGAGTCACAAGTTTGAAATGAAATGAATTTTCATTCGTCTTAATAGTCTTGTGTTAATTGTCTTATTTTAAGACAAAAAATACAAGTGTAAAAATTAAACATGAAAAAGTTCCCCACATGAGCCTTAGCATTTAGGTGTAGAACGAGTTCCTTCACTCCAAAGAAAAATAAATGTCTTAATTCATTACTCTTTCACTGCTGAGCTACACGAAATACAGAAAAATACAATGATTTACAAACGGTTAGCAGATCCAAACCAAAACTGTTAGGGAATCCGTTTTTATTTAACATCAATCTTAATCTTGTCTTTTGGAATTTTTGTAATATCTTCTATATTCTACCCAATAAGGACCTCTGTACATTAATAGACATAACAGAAACAGCCATAAAGGCCTTTGTAATGATTTTGAAGTAATTATTTTTGTCTTAACTGTTTCATTACAACTTTTGTTTAGTTCCAAATTAAAAACTTATTTTTTTAACAAAAGTAAGAAGGAAACAACATTGAGCGCGTGAACTCCCAGCCGCGACGCATGCAGATATAGCGAGAGGCGCTGAGTTCAATAGCGAATATGCCATTAGTCCAGCCACATTGTCCGCGCATCGAGAACCCATCTAGTTAATTAAACTCATTGTTTTCAATTCAGTTTCAAATGGATGGGATTACTGCGGTACAATTTCAGGAAAGCTGTTTAATAACTTCAGATGATTTATTGGGTTTGGATTGGTGAACAATAACGGATTTCGAATATGGTGCCAATTTCTACAGGATAACTTCCATTCTCAGAAGGGTGGTCAGCTGTTAGGCCTGGTTTTGATGTCCGCTTTCATACTGGGGTTTTTCATTTCCGCCGTCATTTCAAAAATCAATCTTAAGTCGCAGAATGTATGATGTTGAAAATAATTTAATTAATAAGAACAAGGTCAGACACGGTGCGGATCGCGCAAAGGACCACAGGGTGTACAACAACTTACCAAAGAAATAAGAAATCAAAGGGAATGTACCTTAATTCTTTGCGAATTTGGTCAAGTCTCCAGAAAAATAGAAAGAATGTCAACCTCGTTTTAAGTAATATCATTAACTGCTTAAGCATGCGGTGTGTCCGAGAAAATTGTTTAGCGGGTGAGATGATGTCTAGAAACAGCAGGAAATGGCGACATAGAAGTGCTTGAGGTTTCAGGAAACAAAATAAAAAGATAGTAAAAAATTACGTTGGATTATTTTGACAAGGAGGTAGTGCGAAAAACTGTACTGGATTATTATCATTTTCTTGTGTGTTCCTACGCAAATAGCATTTTATTACGTTTTGATCGGGAACGGTAAAACCCTTGTCTTGTCACCATCTAACGGTGACCTTTTCTTAGATAGCACCATTAATGGCAACTGGACCCAGTTTCAATCTTGGTCAGGATTCGAACCGGCGATCCTCAGGCTATGAGGTGAGCACTTTACCCACTCAACTACCCAGTGAATTTTACGATAAGGGTTAATCACCCACTGCGAACAAAATAAAATCAGAACTCGAACAGACAAAAATTACGTAGGTTCTACTGATTCTGTCATCAAAATCTTAAAAGTCGCTCGGCTTCAAGTTCCGAAAAGACAATGACGGTCGAAAATAGTTACTAGACCGCAATAGCGTGGCCGCAAGCAGAGCTACAATTCTAAGGGAAATTCACGAACTAAGATTAAGTGACACCCTAAGGTTATAGACACCTATTATTACAGGTTTTTTGCCCTTAACACAACAAAGAGGTGGGCAGCTTTGACAAATGGAAACCTCTTCATTCGTCAGAATGAGGAGCTAAGGGGCAAAACAGTAAAAGAGTTAAAGGAATAGTAGCAGCAAATCCTGCCCTTATCAAGAAAATCATGTGCTATGGCACTAAATTTAGAGGCAAGTGTTTTTTTTTTTTACGTGATAAGGTTTCAATAACTATATATGATTTATATAATAATATATTAGAAATAATAATAATATATCTGTTCTTCACATGAGGAGCTGATAAATAAACAATGATTGCCATAGTAATGTGACCAGTTTATAAACTGATAACCCCTGTACATTTATACAGTTATAGGAGCTTGAATTGGAAAACCACAAAGCATATCTCATTTTTCAATAGCGGCTCTAACGATTTTGAAAAAAATATTATAGTTTTTAGTGCTTAAGATTGCAAACAATATGCCAACACTCGCATGTCTTAAAATTCAGGTTCAGAATTTATGGGATTTAAGTGTAAAAAATTCGTATTTTTCAAATTAAAAAAAAAATCTGTTGATTCAAAAGAAAATATACCTATAACCATTAAATTTGGCTTGAAAAAACTAAATAATCTAATATTTTAAATTATTAGTTTATGTCAACTGGTTGCGGAAATAATTGATATTTTGATTTAACGGTAAACGCAGTACGTTGTCCAAAGTTACTCTTAAGGGAAATATTTAAAAACCTATATATCCTTTCATTACTAACAAATATTGATGAAATTTGGTATGAATTTGTGAGATAATCAATTGTTAGTTTGTTTTATTTTATTACAAACTCAAACCGTTATGGATTTATGAATTATTTTGTAAAAAACACAAACAGACAGACAGACGCGAAACTGAACGAAATAGGGCATATATCTATTTAAACCTTTTTCTTATTTTGTCCCATGGAATCACTGCGTATTATTGCCCCACATTTTTTTTGTCCATAAGTTTTCTGGTTTTAATTTGACCATAAGTTTTCTGGATTTAATTAAATGACTTAAGGGAGAAAGTATTCAGTTTCCTGATACCGTTTATTTTACTTATAATATTAACTAGAGTTTTAAGGAAGAATTAGGTCCATGGTTTTTATTTTAAGTGACTAATAATATTTATTAATAAAACATTTTTATTTGTTTTTTTTATTTTTAGGTATTAATAATGACTATGTTTAAGTAAAGTGATCATGAAGAAAATATTTTCCTGTGGGCCTACATTGCATGTTTAAAGTAGTTAAATGAGTAACTAACCAAACTATATCTCAATGTCAATTTCAATATAAAAAGTTAACTTTGCATTAACATACAGGGTGTTCTTTTTAAAACTTTCTTCTTAATTTATTCAGAAATAAAAAACAATTTTAGTATTCTGTTTTCTGGAAACGTCTACCAACTCAGGGGGAAGTCAATTTCACAGGAAAACTTTATCCCCCAACAACCCCCTTCTCACCCCAACCCCTAACATAAAATTTTTAAATGGCAACATACCCTTTGTGATATATCAAAGAGCACAAAAGAAGGAAAATTTTGGTGGAAGAAAAATTAAAATTGCCTCATGCGTTCTCGAGTTATTTGATTTTTAAGGGTGTTTTTCGTTTAACTTCAAATTTTTATTATTTAAAAATTAACACAGACATAAATATGATGTTAGCGGGAAACATCTAATTATTGACAGGGGAATGTGTGATGAACTCAAAATCAACCCTTATTTCACCCCCTTCCCCCAACCCGTTTATTGAAGATAGAGAATAACCCCAAGTGATATATCGAATGAAAGGGTATGAAAAAACTAGATTTATTGCAATAACTAAATTGAGATCCCATACAGAATTTTTGATATTCTCATATTTTACAATCTGACAATTAATTTAAGTGCAAATTATTTTAAATTCATCCACCCTGCAAAAAAATATTTTTGGCTAGATAAATCTCTTCGATACCGGATAGCTACAGAGGGCATTATTTATTTACATAACATGACATGACAGCATAACATGATAAAAAAATATTAATCAACATAGGGGTTTGGGGAAGGGGGTGAAATAATAATTTTTTTGCAGGATGGATGAATTTAAAATAATTTGCACTTAAATGAATTGTCAGATTGTAAAATATCAGGATATCAAAAATTCTGTATTGCATCTCAATTTAGTTATTGCAATAAATCTAGTTTTTTCAAACCCTTTAATTAGATATATCACCTGGGGTAAGTCTATCTTCAATAAACGGGTTGGGGGAAGGGGGTGAAATAAGGGTTGATTTTGAGTTCACTACACATTCCCCTGTCATTAATTAGATGTTTCCCGCTAACATCATATTTATGTCTGTGTTAATTTTTAATTAGTAAAAATTTAAGTTAAACGAAAAACACCCTTAAAAACCAAATAACTCGAGAACGCATGAGGCAATTTTAATTTTTCATCCACCAAAATTTTCCTTTTTTGTGCTCTTTAATTTGATATGTCACAAAGGGTATGTTGCCATTTGAAAATTTTAAGTTAGGGGTTGGGGTGAGAAGGGGGTAGTTGGGGGGATAAAGTTTTCCTGTGAAATTGACTTCCCCCTGCGTTGGTAGATGTTTCCAGAAAACAGAATACTAAAATTTATTTTTGTTTCTGAATAAATTAAGAAGCAAGTTAAAAAAACACCCTGTATAATTAATTTTTGATTATTTTTACAATAAATTTATTCATGAAATAAACTTGACATATTTTTTCCTGGTATGAAAATTAGAATATTATAGGTATCTGTGTATTGATCTATATTGATATCTGTTAAATATTTTTAATTAACAGAGACCAGAGCATATTGGCGGGCTCGCCTCTCAGAGTTGCTGGACATGGAGAGCCAGCTTGGGTTGCCCACCGTGGTCATGACCCTGAGTGCGGTGACCTCCACTGGCCAGGCCTCCACTGGCTAGGCCTCCACTGGCCAGGCCTCCACTGGCCAGACCTCCACTGGCCAGACCTCCACTGGCCAGGCCTCCACTGGCCAGACCTCCACTGGCCAGGCCTCCACTGGCCAGACCTCCACTGGCCAGACCTCCACTGGCCAGGCCTCCACTGGCCAGACCTCCACTGGCCAGGCCTCCACTGGCCAGGCCTCCACTGGCCAGGCCTACACTGGCCAGGCCTCCACTGGCCAGGCCTCCACTGGCCAGGCCTCCACTGGCCAGACCTCCACTGGCCAGGCCTCCACTGGCCAGGCCTCCACTGGCCAGACCTCCACTGGCCAGATCTCATCCGCCTCACAGACCCAACTCTCTGTGAGAAAGAAATTCAAGCTTTGTGAGAAAAAGATCGACGGAAAATGTTGGCAGAAACTCATCTTGTACCATTTTAATTTTGGTTTAAAGGTCAGAATTTTTCCTCAATAAAATCTTGAAACTGAAGTTTGATGTAGTGGGCCATTGGAGAAGGTATGAGTGGAAACACGAGTTTGAAAATGCAAGAGGATAGACTGCAACTTGAAACACGGGAAAAAAAGAAAGTATGAGGAAAAAGAGGATGAGAAAAACAATCCGATGATCCTAGTGCTTAGGTACTAGGGGAGGGGAGAGGTGTTGGGTGGGCACTAGAAGAGTGCCCGGTTAGGATAAGAAGACAGAAGAGGAGAGAAGAAAGAAGTTTATTTCAGGAAAGCGGCCTGGCGAATAAGTCTCCGACTTAAGCCAGGGGTGAGGGAGACACCGCGGGCTTCGGCCAACCAGCTCTCTCTCTCTCTATCTCTCTCTCAATTTCATCTAAATTAGGTACAGCGGCATACCAAGTGCTCAGAAAGCCATTGCCTTCGGAAACAGAAGACAACTGGGCAGTTGGAATGCCGCAACCACTTCCCAATCGAGTTGTGCGAGGAAAGCCAATTGGCCCAGGACGAAAAGGACAAGTCCACCTTGTCACTAAACGTCACAACCCGTTGGTGAACAAATACAATCCCTGGCCCTACAACTGTGGCGAGCCAACATTGATGTGACACCAATTCTGACGAAAGATGCCTTCCTTAGCTGCATTGCAAAATATGCAAGCAAGCTGAGGTATTAAAATAAATATAAATATAAAATATTTTTACCTTATGTACATTTTATGTATATAATTGAATTATAAATTGCTCAAGTTAACGTGTAAGTGATATAGAGATATATAGGGATTTATTTTTTCTTACAAGTGTTTAATTTCATTACTTTTTAAAATTATCATCATAATAATAGTTGCCTACTTATTTTTTTTAATTTTTACCCTAAATAATCACATACAAATTTGGTTGAATGTTCTATTTTAAAAATTATAACATTTAATTAACATACTTTTGGTAATTCTCATTAAATATCAGCTGGGGCAAGACCAAATTTATCAAAACTTTTATGTAAATGTATACTTGTTATGTTATTGTATTTGTAGTTGTAATTAATTGAATTTTTTATTCTAGGTGAAATCAAAAACAATGTCCGATGTTTTTGAAAGCACTCTGAAAACCCTGGAGGATCAGGACCCTGCCAGGAAAGCCATTCAGAGACTCCTCGACCAAACCTGCGCAGAGGGAGATTTTTCTTCACAGAAAGTCATTCCTTTGACCACTGGAAAGAAACTTTTCTCATCGTCTAGACCTTTGTAAAGGTCATTTTCAAGATGAACAATGATTGGATCCCTGTTGGAGTAGAGCATGACACAGATGTAAGTTATTGTTGTTAAGTAAGGGCATACATAAAACTTGACGTCTGGAAGTTTGTAATTTTTTATGTTTGTTCATTTCTTAAACTTAGTGGAAATTTTGCACCAAATTAGAACTTTGTTACTAGGTCATGCACTCGAATAATAATGCTAACATTTATGAATTTGTTTTTTTTAATAACAAAACCAATTTATATGAAAAACTCCCAAGACTATAAATAATTGAATAAGATTAGGCATTATATTAGTGTTTACATATATTAAATATGTTGATTTTTAATATTTTCTTCTACCTTTAGCTGTGTTCAAATCTAAATATCATCTTATTTATTCATTTCGAATTACAGTCATTGTATAACTAGGTTTTAATGATTTTAACAGTTAAAACTAACCTGCACAATATGTGGTTAAGGCTGAAGAAGAGACTGAAAGTTTCAATAGACTTTCATTTATTGAAAAGTATAGAATGAGGCCATCTGCAATAGAATAAGTTAGCCTGGGGAGGCAGCAAGCCTCTTTACTCCAAAATGAAAGGGGCCTTGGACAAGACGAAGGGTCCCTGCTGTGGTTTGTGTACATCCTAAGCGTCGCCTGACAACCGATGTGTCCTAATAACGATAGTTACTATCGACAGCATGTTCTCCTCCATATTCCCTGGCGCAATGAACTTGATGCCAACAGTAATAATTATATTACTACTAATTGTATTGAAATCGGAGTTATGATTTTGTTCTTTTCCACTGTCCAATTTTTAAATTCAAGATTTACTTTAGAGATATATTTTTACAATCATGAAGATAGGATGATTTGATTAGGGGCATAAAGATATGAACTCCCAATTATTTAACTAATCCGTATTAGAATCATTCATGATTTTTTTTATTTTTGAGTTCAATTACTCATCCAAGGAAAAGCTGGCTGTGGGAAAAGCACCCTGATAAGGACTATGACAACCCGACTAACAGAAGCCCTGGGAAAAAGTTTCAAACTGTTGGCACCAACAGGATCTGCAGCCCCCAACATCAACGGGAGCGCCATCCACTCTGTCCTGCTCATCCCAGTCAGGGCATCAGGTTCCATCCCTTGGAGGGAGGTGTGTACAGGAATTTCCTGGAAGACATGGCCCCTGTCCGTTTCCTGATCATCGATGAGTATTCGATGATTGGCCTCTCCCTTCTTGGGATGATGGAGCAGCGATGTTCACAGGCGAAACCACACAACTGGGAGGTATGGTGCCATTACTTACAATTTTAATAATTCATATGTAGAATGCATTTTTTCCTCAAAGTAACCATGTCAAAACCATGCATCCATGTACTGACCTTCCAAGGACAACTACTTTACGGTAATCTATTTATGGACGATCATGTCGAGTCAAGAACGCAAGTGAACTCTATCATACTTTGTGATTTGTTTGACAATTTCAATTCATAATTATACATTATGAAGTATACATAATTATACATTATTAAAATTATCACTGGTCAAGTTAAATTATAATTTATATTGAATTTTCAATCAATAAATCAATCGATCTATATATATATTTTTATCATGATTTTTATTATCAAAATATTTTATCATAATTTGTCGAATATCAATGTTAACGCATCCACATTTTCCATTCTGACAGTTTGTCACTGGTCCTCAATATCTCCTTTCTAATATTATCGCATAACAGATAAATTTCACTGAAATTCTTTAGGGGGTGCCGCAGAGTGCTGTTTCGTACTGCAATCAAATAACAATTATACATATTGGACCGCAAGCGAACATTCAGCGAAAATGGTCCTCATGCCATGGATCATAAAAGTTGAATCATTATTAATAGGCGCATCGATTGGAATTAAAATTTCGTCCATAAGGTACTTTCCATTACACGAGGAAAGTTGGCCATCTCCTTAAACTTGTTTGCAGCATCTGAGGTGCTGTTAGGCCAGCGAATTTCTTCATCAAACGAGTTTCTGTTTACACTGTGGATCACTCCTCACACAACGGTATTCAGTGGCTTTACTGACGCCACGCATGTCGGCGTCAGAGCGGTATTAGCACCACTGCTAAGCCAATGCAGATCAATACACATTTGCTGTTGTGATGCTGAGTAATCCTCTATTATGTAAGAATGGGTTGTCCTCTATCATGGACTTGGACGATTGCCGTGCACAGATTTTCTAGCTTATGAGGTGACATTCTGAGTCGTTCGTTGATTTCTGCATCGCTTAAAAAGTCTAAGTTGATTCTTTCTTTGAAGAAATTTCTTCTCCTCGCAATAACCCTTTCGTGGTCTTCTTCATATGAGACAAATAATAGGTCTGTAGTAAGTTTAGCTGCAAATTCAATATTAAATAGGCTCCTGGTGTGCCTTCATTCGTAAAAATACGTATTTAATAAACGTCATTATTGATTGGTATAATTTAAAACTTTATATTAAAGAATGAAGTTTTGTACGAGTAAGTAAATGACAGATTGAACAGATTCAACTATGTGCCTATATACTCTAAAAAATATTAGTTAAGCAAAATGAGTCAGAGTACGGCACGATACAACGGAACGGCGCAAGTTTAACCGTGGATTGCCGGATAGCGTTGTCGTTGCGGAATATTCAACTACTGGTCACATTATCGGCATTGCATTAGAAACCTTTTAGTGAATTGAAATTGTAGAGACGCTATCCTGTCAAGTAACATTTACTAACTCCCCCCACTAGTCGCTCTACCCCCATTTTACATTCAAGATCAGAATTATAGAACACAACTGTAACGGTATAGAATTTAAAAGGAAATTAAAGTAGAAGTTCATTCTTTGCTTTATATATCGTGTGTCCATGGCAGTAGTGTGTAATGGGTTTTGATGGGTGAGTAGGTATTGTTGGTTATCCGTAATTGATGAAGACATTTTCAGGAAACGATTACGAATGGCGATGAATTATACAGAATACTTTGAATACGAGGATAACAAAGTTCCAAAATTTGTTAAAAATAAATTAAAATTTTCTTACAATAACATTTAAAACTAATAAGTGCATATTTCTTTTTATAAACCTGCCTCTTACCAATTTCACAAGATGTTTCAAATTAAAACCTAAAAACGAGGAGATATTTAGCGATGTAACTGCGGATTTGTTTTGTCACATCGTTTGCCAACAAGATCACAGGAGACAAAACCAATGACAAACTGACGCTGTCGACCATTAGTGTCGGGTGCAATCCTCTCATCTCTCCTTACATTACATGAGCTGCTCGTGTAGAGCCTAACCAATAACTGGTGGTTCTTAATACGTAAACTATTCGCACAAATTATGAGAAACAAGTTGTATTTTGTGATACGTCAATATGATTTATTGTTGTCAAAAAGTTATCCAACTTAACTCTTATCATTTGGGCATGGAAGTAATCCTGTAGTTTTCTCTTAACATTTTTCTAATATGTTACCGATGATTTTAAAGCTTACTATAAAATGAGTAATATAAAGCATGTTCTTTAAGTATGCTTTAATTTTTTTATCGAGCAAATTTGTGTATTTTTGATTAAATTTCCTCTGTGTATTTGCGTACCAAACGTCTGGAAAATCGTTGGTATGCGTGGGTACATATAAACTAGCAGTTCTCTGGGAATACCTCTTGTTTGATGTATAAGTACTAACATTTGGATTAAATGTCATGTCCAGATAAAATCAATTTACGAATCTCGGTCTTTTTTGTCCTTTATAACAATAAGAGAATTTATCAACACTTAAAAAGAAACTGACTTCAAAACTATTCTCTCCATTCATCAAACAAAAATATACTTGAGGTCCCGGATGTTACGTCTCAGTAAATTCTTCGTTTAGTACGTAACAGCTATTAATGAGTTTTATGCCATGGACAGTAAGTAAAACTGCACGAATGAAAATAGCTTATTCCCTGTAGGGAAAATTCTATGAACGCTACAATTGGAATAAGAAATTTAAGTTCGACGCTAAGCCTGATTTAATTAACATTATAGTGAATGAATGAATTTGTTGTGTTGAAAGTTCTGTTAAAGACTACGGGAAGTACTTTACAGCCTGAAAACAAGGAAGATGTGAAAACGCCTGTAAGCGAAAAAAGAGAGGTGTCTAAAAAACTGTTTAGCCCAATAAAACTACCTCCACTGCAGTACTACATTCCGCAAACACAACTGAACAAGATACCGTGGGAACTTTTGATATTAATGATATTTTTGAGGAAAGTAGCCATGAACTCATGAAATCAAGAGCTAAGTTACAAAATTCCTATCAAAAAAATTTCTGGTACTAATAACAAAACTGCATTTCTGCAACAAAACTGCAGAACTGTGCATTTAATGAATTTGAATTTAAAATATAATGTATGACTTTATAAAGGGTTAAAATGTTTAACTTTAGAATTTATAAACAAACAAGGAGTCTTTGTAGTGTAGCGATGAGGCTCGTTCAAAACACAAATGACCGTGTTTTGCTTATTCTTGACCATAAATCTCACACTTTCAAAATGTGGTCTCAAATATGCAATGACTCACTTTCCACTTTTTTTGGAATTTTGAATTAAATACATTAGGTTTTCAACCCTAAAGCTAATTTCTCAGCAAAATAATAATTATATCGATCAAAGACCTATACTCACATAAAGTATTTTTTGGACAAATTTTAAATTATTTCACATCAAAACTAAGTTACTGATGCAATATCAATGGCCAAATTGAGCCCACTGCCAGACTAACTTACATGAATCTTCTTATCAGTTTAGCGGCCAATAGTTATCGCTGCAAGTGTTGGAATTTCCTGTTCCGTGCTGAATTCTGTTAAGGACTTTATCTAGTTTATTGTCTCATCCTCCACTGTATATTCTGTTTCCGAGATAATCCACTGCCAGGCCACCAAGGAATAGATTTGTGGCTGAGGCTGACTTGTAGTTCAAAAAACTAGGAATATTGCTGCTAATAACGATAACGTAGGTCCCATTGTAGAACTCAAATTTTTATGAATATTAAATGGTATTTAAAATTTTAAAAAAATATCATAAAACTATAACAATTTATCTTTCTTAAATCAGATTGAAAAAGCAAATATGTACTTTTTTATTTTGATCGTTGTGTTCATTTGCCCCGTTAGTGATTAGTAAAAAAGAAGTTTTATAACTATACCAATGAGTACTGGCAAAAATATAAACTCATAATCACCAACAAAGAATATCAAACAATGAATTTATTTTTTATAAATTAAATATTCTTGGTAACACTAAACATGTTATTGAAATTTAATAATTACACATGCAATGATTATCGAACTAAACTATAAAAACCGACAGTAGCTACCCTGCAATTCAAACCCTTATATTATCACCATACATGTACTACCCAAATGATAGTTTAACTGTAGTCAAGCTAAACAAAAACATCAAAATAAAGAGATGCTTTTAAAATGGTGCTTGGATATCAATAAATCAGGAGGCAATCAATCTCCAGCTTTTTCCATTTTCGTCATCAAGCCTTTTTATCCTCTGAAGTTACTACAGTGGTTAAAAAGTACATCTCCATACATATCCAAATTACTATTTAATTGTATTCACGCGAAACAAAATATGAAAAAAAATTGCTTATAAAATGTTGTTTGGGTATCAGTAAAGCAGCAGTCAATCAAAATCCAACTTTTTTCCCATTATCATTACCAAGCGCTTTCTATCCCCTGAAGTTACTGGTTTAAAAACTACATCTCTCTTTGCCAATTAAAAAGCTATTGAAAGCCGCTTAAGCGACTAACGGCCACTTGTGAGTTTATGTTTCATAGACTTAATAGGAAGTACGGATGGAAACTGCTTTTTTTTTCTTTATCTATAAGTATAAAAGAGGATGTTGGTATATATATATATATATATATATATATATATATATATATATATATATATATATATTTATTTATTTATTTATTTGGCACGGATAAACTCAGAAACCGCTGGACCGATGGCCACGAAACTTGGTACATACATGTAGAATTTCATGGAGTAGGTTTATACACCTTCAATTTCGTGATAACTTTCAGGGCTTAGCCCTGGGACCGTCTTAAAGGTACCCATGTCAGGGATTTTGAAAGAATTTGAGTTAGATTTGTTTACTAACAAAACATATGAAAGTAAAATGTAAAACAGGTGATGTAAATTAATGGTATTTCTTTCTGCTATTTAACTGTATTTGTTAAAATGAAGATTTGTTACTTGGTGCCAGGTGGTCAATGAATTAGACTTTTGCATTTTTTCAAAGTGCAATACACTATATAAAATGCTGATATGTAGTATAACATAAAATAAATAACTGATTACTGAAGGACTCCAGTGATCACTGATCACTTATACTTGAAGGACTTTTTTTATGACAACTAACTGCTATTTATAGAGGAAGAGTGTGCTACTGTAGAGAATTAATATTATCTACAGGACTTTAAACAAATTGCCGGGACGACTCATTCAAACGTTTTGCTCAATATAGAGTCTAAAAACGTAAGACAGCACTTTTTAATAATTTCTGGAGTGGCATTGTAATTTTTTGTTCAAGGTAGACCCTAAAACCTTACGAAAATGATCTTTTACAGTGAATAAAATTTCAAGCTATCTTCTTTGGTTCCTCTAACACGTATGCCTTCATGAAGGAAAAAAATAGGATTTCTAATACGCAGGTCTGCTGCGACGGGGGGCATAATAAAGTTTTAATTAAGGGTAACATATGTGAGCAGATTCAAAGTGCCGTCGAAAAAGCCAAGGATGCCGTTCCTTATATTGTGCCCCATTATCATCATCAGGGCAAGCTCAGGTACCGTGGAAACGACCATAAATGCTTCTCGGCGTTCGTCTCTGTAAATTGGCCTCTTGAGTGTGTGAGCGCAATCCTCTTCACCTGATAGCACGATCGACTGGACAGCTGACACAAGCAAAACGCACTTGCAAGAGGAAGAACCGCCGATATTGGGCATGAGCCTACCCAGGGCAGCAACACCATTTGGGGCTTTGTCGGTGGGGCGTTGGTTATGGTCACATTTTTTATGTACAGGCACTTTATGCAGGAATAGAATACCCCCGTCGTAGCAGACCTGCGTACTAAGAGCGAATTTCTAAAAACTTGCTTTATGGAAGTACATTATGTTCAAAGAAGTAGATACATTAGATACATTAGATTTTACAAGAAAAATAAATGGGAAAGCAAAACTATATAATTCATGGGTCATAGTGTATGTTTAATTTTAATCGTGAGCGAAGCCACGGGTTCTTCTAGTTATACTCTATAAACTAAGCATGAATCAAAGTTACATGAAATCTGTTTAGGTTTAATTTGTGCCTTCCTATAAGGATTAGTGAAATTTAAGTTTTCCGCTTGGAGGAATGATTTTTTTCATTAGAAGATATAAAATACGATTAATAAATAAAAAAACAACATAGAATCACTACAGGAAAAATAATTGTTTGCAAGAAGTCTTTGGAAATGTAACTAGATTTCATCCTTTGAACTTTAATTTATTATTACTCTTCGTAATGTCACATCAGGGCTTTTATGTGATTATTCATTAGGTGGCAAAGCTGTTGGCTGTACATTTCAAATCTGATTTATATGCCACAATGACAAGAGCTGATTTCTATAATGTACTTTACCGTAATAAATAATGTACTGCGAGATTTTCGTATCGGGAAATGTGACCTTTAAACTTAGGTCTGCTTATAATTTCACTATTAAAATGCGCAAGAGTCTATTGAAATTACACACAACGCTTCGACGCCTTTCAATGAAAAGCGTTGGTGGGAGCTGTTTGGTTTTAACTCTTTAACACGGTATTTGAATGTCCGATTTAATGAGTTAAATACACAGTGTTTAGGATTTACATTCATCTTTAGACTCTTCGGTAAGTTTTTCAAAACTGTTTTCCAACTGATAAAACATGCTCCCATTCAAACCCCCTACCTCCATTTTGGGTTATTTTGCTGAGATCGCCTTTGATTGTTCAAGAAACATTTTTGGTTATCGCACAACTTTTATTATAGTTTTTGCCCTATTGCCTTTCATATGTTTTTCAATATATCGATTGATTATTATTCGGTTATAACCGAAACGTTTTCAGAAACAAAAATAAACGGTAAATCGCGATCCGAACGTAGAACCTTGGCTGAACGCAGTCAAATTCGTCAAAATGTTGGTTTTCCCACTCTAACAAACTGCCGAACAAACCTGTGAGAGCAGAGTGATGCGAAAACAAACAATAATTGAAAACGAAAACCTCGCTCTCGCAACTCAGTTAAAATATCATTAAATGTGCTTCATATATTTATCTGCGGAACAAATAGTTTAACAAAATTTATACCTTAAAGTTATTAAGTCGTTTAAGGTATTTTGCATTATTGATACTTATTAAAATTCAACAAAATAAGACACTTTTAAAATAAAACCATCACACATTTGTGTAGATAACTGACGATAAAACTAACCAAGTGCTTATAACCATCTTGAGTCTAAGTAATATTTATCGAGGATCGGTATGAAGGTGGGTGTTTCCTGTTCCGGCCGCCCTGACCGACTTCCGGATCCTGTCGAGTGCTGAGCTTATTCATGGCTTCCTGCTATAATAGTATTACGATGTAATTTGCCTTCCCTAATACTTCTTAATGTAACAAATAAGAGCAGACCATGTGTCATATATTTTGTTTCAAAAACTTTTTCACAGATAGGTCTCTGATTGTCTGAATGCTTCTACTGGTGTGTGCCTTTGTTTTGTTTTGCTGCCCGATGTTATTGAAATTACCCCATATTGTATACGTTTTCTGTTTTACAATATGTCTTCTCTGAAGAACAGTTCATTTGTGATGATTTTTCTGGTTGGATTCCACTTAATGATATTTATGGTGGCACCATCAGCAGCACGAGTAGACGTGGGATGAGAGTGGCAGTCTCCACAAGCTGCTTGGGCCTAAAGGTAATCAACTAGCTTAACTTTGAGAAGTTGGTTAATGGTTTAATGAAAAAAGCTGTCATCGTCACTACGACAGTACTACTCCATTACACACAACATTACTCCATATTTAGTAAATTTACTTCCCACTAAACAGTACCATCGTAGACTGCGAGATTGTTGAGAGTGGTATCTTGGGACGCATCGACTCTTTGTCTCTCTCAATTAAAATGAATAATTCTTGTAGATTTGCTTGAGCGATCTCCTCCTGCACCACTCTCCAGAATGTTATCTCTTTCTAAACTTTCCACTTCTTCAGGATCTTCTGTCAACGATGTTGCCGATTCCTCGCACCTATCCAAGAACTTCACCACCCGTTGTAAGTTGCCAATGTGGGCCCAAAATGAGAGATATTTCACTGATGATCTCTTAGTTTCGTGATACGTACCCACTGTGGCTTTGACTGGGTTAAAGCCGTAGGTTGGCGTGGAGGCACCACGGGCGGTGAACGTGATTCCGGTAGAACATGTCATGGTGGCCCATTCCTCTCCCACTGGTACAGCTTGACTTTTATCCTCCGACGAGCTTTACAGCTTCATCGAACACGGAATCAGAATGATTCTGAACGCAGGCTGCTCGAAACCGTGTATTTTCCCAATGGATTTGTCGCTGACGTAGACTTGGAGTGAGGATTTATCCAGTTGGACGTCCGATGCCATCCCGAGTTCTTCCAAGTGCTACATTATATTTTGGGACACGAGATTGGTTTTCATAGTCTAAGTTTTTAATTTTAATGTGTGCTGTGAAGGATGGTTCGTTTATGATTATGCTTGTTGGATTGCTCCTCGTAACATTTTTTGCTGACATTCCCAGCAGCAGAAGTAGACATGGGATGAGAGTGGTAGCTGTAAGCACGTAATGGTAATCAACCAGCTTAACTTTGAGAAAGTTGATGGTTCACTGTGAAAGCTGACACCGTCACTACAGCAACACTTATCAACTGTTGGGCATCCAAAAGTTACACGGAAAACAAGTTGTTTCTCTTTCATTAAAAACTGCTGGGCATCACTGGCAGTGGGCCTTTTTTGTGATCATTTCAAATTGACTTTCTGTAAAGTAGTCACCTACAACTTGTTTTTATTTTGGGTTGTCCATAGCAAGTAGAGTTTTTATTACTTGTTGATTCACGTTTTTATTCATGATATCTACAGATTTACATTTTGCTAATTAGAATTTCTGTGTAACAATATCTAATGTTATTTTAACTTTGCACTTATATTATAACACCAAGCTACACACACGCGAATCCCAAGCCACAATTATCGACCTTGAGAGTCTTCCTCCGATTCTCGGCAAGCTCCTTGCAGAGGCGGTTCAGACACAACCAACCCTGACTCCAGTCTGTAGGAAACAACTGTCTGGTGAATTATTCGATTTATTTATTTCTCCTGCAGTGAAAAAGGCGGTTGTCAAGTCGATCGAATTACAAGCGAACCCACCCAAAGTGAAGATTGCCACGAAGAAAATACACGCCATTGGCGAAGGTGAACCGGTTCTACAGGGGAGTGAAGAAATACCCCCGTTGCAGCAGACCTGCATACTCAGCGAATTTTAAGTGCAAAAGAACATATTTCAATCCAACATAGCGAGATTTGACATGTTTTTGTAAACTCCATAAGAATAACATGGGGAATGAGTATGCAGGTTTGCTGCTACAGGTATGTTTAAACTGTTTGGTTTTAATTCAATAATTAGTAGATCTGAACTAGAAGAAGCCATTTACCAAGTTTTATCAATATATGTTGAGAAATAAGCGAAATATAGAATTTTACTTATTTCCCATAAGCTTAACATTGAGACAACGTACTGTGTTTACCACTTTCAATATCTCGGTAACCAGTGGACATAGAGCAGTGATTCAAATTACAAAATTGTTTGTTTTTCTGAGCTGAATTCAATGGTGCCAACAAAAATTTGATAAATTTTATTTTTCTATGTGAAAAACTCAAAAAACCCATTTTTGGGGGGATTTATCCCCCTTTACCCCCCCTTCCGGTGGTCCGATCGGTCTGGTTCACGAACTCGTCCGAATAATTACTACTTTACACGCCTATGCCAAATTTCATTCCGATCGGACCATTTTTGCGAGCGCTATCGTGCTTACAGACACATATATATATATATATAAATTTGAACGAATGGTGTTTTTGGTAGCTGGTGGCACGAAAACGAAAAGTTATGATGGTCCCGCGCTTAGGTCTTACCATGAGACCTACGGTAATAGCTTCTTCCCTATAGGGGAAATTCGCTAAAACATCGGCGCTTCCTTCTACGGATGAAAATATCATTACCAAGGATGACTTTGCTGGACCTCAAGTAATGAGAGAAGCAGGACTTCCACAGCCGGGTTCGGTTCCTGGAGACGTTGCCGGGAGTGGTGTGAGAATCAGAGGCAGGAGCCGCTGTGCTGGGCGGGCAAGACCCGGTCTGAGTCCGCGGATGGAGCAAGCCAAGATCAACACAATGCCAAAGAGTTCTGTAAATATCAAAGTCTTAGGAAGAGAAATATTTCAACAAATTAGTAAAAAACTAGTTTCACGACGTTTAGGGATCTGGAACCTGATCCCGTCTTGAGGTGGAAAAAGAACCTAGAAAATAACAAGATTAGTAACACCCAGCCAGGATAACCTAGATAAAAACACGGCTAAATCAGATAACTGTAATTGCAGTCACAAAAACACTTATGCTGAGAAATAAAACAAGAACACAATATAACACAAAAATGATACAGAATTTGCATATCTCATGTCTTTGTTTCATATTGTGTGGCGTGCTGTGATTTATTAAAATCAAAAGAAGAAAAATCAAATTCACATGTTATTATTGGAAAGGGATTTCAAAATAAATTTCTCAAAGGTAGAAAAAAACTGCATTTCAAAACTTAACCAGGTATTTTGGACTTAGCATTGCAATTTCTTCACCAACCAGAGTAACAGCTACACCAGAGACTAGTATCGACACTTTAATTTCAAATTAAAAAAACAAATCTCCCTCGAACCACTCATTTCAGACCACCATGCAGTAACCATTGAATTACCTTAAAAACCAAATATCAAATATGAAATTCTAGAAAAAAACTATCTCCATTACAGAGAACAATCTCAGTGAACTTATGTTTAAGTCGAAGAATGAAATGTAGAATTATCTCTATCAAGCCATGGACGTAAATGAAAAAATGACATCTTTGTCGACAAATCTTGCGGTACTGTAACATTGCCTGACATTTGAAAGAAATCAAACTTAAGAAAGACAGATAGATGAAATGGATTAATGCCAACATTCATAAAAAGAAAGAAATCATGCTGAAGAGTTATGAGCACTGGAAAAAGAAAGAAATAAGCTAAGATACGATCAAGTCCTCGTTGAGTATAGAGATAGTATACAGACAGCCAAAGCAGAATGGTATAGTCACAGAATCGCTAAATCAAAAACAAAGCTAAAGAAGCATGGAATATCATAAATGATTGGAGAGGAGTGGGTAAAACACAGCCCAAAAATATAATCTTAAATAATGGCAACCTCGAAATAACAAATCCAAACCAGATCTGTGTCATTTAATATCTATTTTGCCAATGTAACTGAGGATGTTTATAGCAGTATCAGGCAGGACTCCCAGCTCAGAGAGCCAGAGAAAGAGATCCAATCAATCAATTTAATTATTTGGACAAACAAATAAAGAAACATTGAAACAAATATTTAGAAAAACAAAGCGTAAAACCTCATTAGGATTAGATGGTCTAAGTATGAAAGTATTTGACTTGTAGAGACCAAGTGTTAAATTTCCCTCACACACTTACTAAACGTTTTGATCACCTCAGGCATTTTCCCAGATGGCTGCAAGGTCGCCGAAGTCCTGCCTCTGTTCAAAAATGGGGATGAGGGGGATGTGTAACTAACGGCCAATCTCACTTCTTCTGGTGGTTTCTAAATTGAACAAAAATGTGGTCTGTGACCAATTAATTGCCTACTTAGAGGGAAATAACCTTCTAAGTGAGAGACAATGGTTTCAGAAAATAAAAATCCACTAATTGATTTCGTCTATAGCTATGTCGTGGGATGAGATGCTGGAAAGGCGGTATTAGGTTTCTTCGCCGATCTTCCCATCATCCCCCTTTTTGAACAGAGGCAGGACTTTGGCGACCTTGCAGCCATCCGGATAAATTCCAGAGGTTATCGAAACGTTTATTAAGTATGTGAGGGGTTTTAACACTCCATCACTACAAGTCTTTAATACTTTCATACTTAGACCATTTAATCCTGATGAGGTTTTAGGCTTCGTTTTTCTAAAGATTGTTTCCATGTTTCTTTAATTGTTTGTCCAAATAATTTAACTGAGTGATTGGGTTCTCTTTCTCTGGCTCTCTGTGCTGGGGGTCCTGTCTGATACTACTATAAATATCCTCACCTACATTGGCAAAATAGGTAGAACTACATCGGCTGTTTTTTTTTTTTTTTTTTTTTGGGTAGGGTACATTGGCAAAAAGTTATTGAGAACTTGAGTAAAACTGTTTCAAAAGTCCATTTGTTGTTCCCTGCTTATAGAAACCATCTTCTGTGACTGATACACAGATCTGGTTTGGGTTGGTTATGTCAAAGTTGCCATTTCTTAAGATTATACTTTTGGGCTGTTTCTTACCTCTCCATTCATTTTCGTTATTCCATGCTTCTTTAGCTTTTTTGTTGACTTGTCGATTCTGTGATTATACCATTCTCCTTTGGCTGTCTGTATACTACCTCTATACTCAATGTTGTAGTAATGCAAGAATGTGTTGAGAAAGATGTCATATTTTTTTTACTTCCCTTGATAAAGAACCTTCCACGTTTAATTCTTTAACCTAAACTTAAGTTCACTTGGATTGATCTCTGTAATAGATCCAACAGTTTATTTCTTGAATTTCGTATTCGATATTTGGTATGAAAATAATTCAATGTTTATTGCATGGTGCTCTGAAATGAGTGGTTCGATGATTGAGCTATTTCATCTTTACCATTTGAAATTAAATTCTCCATATGATACCGGCAAAGCATGAAATGCAGGCATTTTATAGAGTGACTAGGCAATCTATACATTGCCTAATGCTTTTAGGCAAAGTTGGAAGTGGAGTAATATTATTATTAATTTAAACACTTTGACTAGGAATTCTATAGAATGCCTAGGCATTTTATAGAATGCCTACCAGCTAAGCGGGGAAAGTATTAAATGAATGAATTTTGTGAAAATTGTTTATTGTACAATAAAGAAGTGCTAAATGTTGAAAATTCCGTTTATAAGAACTTAATTAATTAGTGTACAATATAAAAGTTCTGAAAGTTGAAAATGACCGTTTATAAAAAAAGTCTAACTTAATTAATTTTCAGACATACATTTTCAATTTTACTTGTTGCAAAAGGGGAAGAGAGCTATGACAGTTTGAATTACACTGTTTGTAATTCAAGCACATTTTCTGTTTGGCGTTTTGTTTTGCAGGTGCATTTTAGAAATCCTTGACCACTCCCACAACTGGGCTGTTGCAGCATTGCGAAGTCCGGTTCTCTTGCTCTGGCACATCTTCAACTCCAATCCAATGAAGTTCTTCTTGCAAACAGTGAATTGCGATCTTGAGTATAACTGTTTCAAAAGTCCATTTGTTGTTCCCTGCTTATAGAAACCATCTTCTGTGACTTCCATCACTACAGCTAATATTCCTAAAATCCCCTTTCCCTTGTCGACATCTGGGATTGGAACACGAACAGTGGATTCTTTAGCAACTGGTGGAAACTTTCGGTCAGAGAGAGCTTTCATTTTTTTGCTTGTTTTTCAAGAGGATCTTTTTACCTTTTCCCTTCATTGGTGATATTTTCTTTGCTGTAAAACAATAGGCATAATAGTGTTTCTTCTTGGTTTTCAGTATCTTGCCGTTGCCGGACTAAATAACCACAAGAAATACGTACAATGCTTGAACATTTGGCACAGTTATGATGCCAAACCGGTCATTTACACTCAGGGAACATGAGTTACAAGTGCTTTCAGTATCGCAGGGAGTTTGGATGATTTATGTGAAGTTAACCTGAAGGGTCGTGGACTCACTTTTATCTTTGTCATTACTCTTTTCTGACGCTGTGTTGGTTTTCTCGGGAAATGATACGATGGAGGTATTCGAGTTATGATGAAGTGTGTGTGTCATTTGTCACTCTCTCCAAGTCTTCTTTACTCTGTACGGTGCCTAAAATATCTTGCGGAAGAGAAGCTGTTGTGAGACCTACCTTTAGCTTGCAACCAAATAGAGCCTCATAGGGTGTTCTTTTAATTCCAGACTGAAAGGCCCTATCTTTTATGAGCTGAACAAACATTAATTCTTCGCTCCATTGGTTTCTTTTTTCATCCTGCATCCATGTTGATAACGTATTTTCAATATCTTGATTTGTAACACTATCCTGACTTCGAGGATGACGTGGTTTACCATGGAGAATTTTTAAAGTAGGCCAATACTCCTTTCAATTACAAACTATTTTGTTTGAAGATTTTCTTCCGGTTTCTGATTGAAAAATAGAGATTGACAAGTTTCCGATTTCATTTTTGGTAGCCTCTAAATCACTTTTTTCTTCTATTTTCAAACACAATTAACTTGACAGAACAAAGCCCACAGAAGAATAAAACATTTACATCAAAGGTAAGAAATCATTCAAAATCCCTTTAGGCCTACTTAGAGTTCGCCCGCAGCCGCAGTTATGTCAGATTCGTCACAACCTCGGAACCGCCCAAAAATGGCTAGGGAGGAATAAATTGATTTGATCGGGCTTGTACGGGGTGGACCAAAAAAAACAGGGACATTTTAAAAATGGAATTACTCAATAACTAAACATGGTTTAATGTTACAAATCACACCAAAATATTCACACTGTATTGCCATTTTTACTTATGGAAGATGATGTCCCTCAGGTATCGTCCCTCCATATCCACACAGGCCTCCCATCTTTTCTGCATACTTACTGTAATCTTTCACAACATTGTCTGAGGAATCGCAGCGATCTCGCTTCTTATGCTCTGCTTCAGTTCGACTATGTTCTGGGGCTTAGAAACAAAGACTTTACTCTTAAGATAGCACCACAGCCAACAGTCACAAGAGGTCAAGTTCAAGGATCGCAAAGCCATTGACTGTCTTCGAGCTGACCGCTTAGGACTACGCAGCACACTCGCACGTACGCATTCAACGTTTTACGGCGTTCGAACAGTCCGAAGTCTCCCACTAGGTTTGACTTTGAGTGCAGAAGCCTTGTTCCGGAGATTAATTACCCATCTATGAATAGTTTTTCGGTTTGGGGTTACACCATGACGGCCGACGTTGAAGTGAACACGAAACTGACGTTGAGTAGAAATGAAAGACTCATTACTCTTGAAAAAGTCTCTATGACAAAGGCACGATGATGCGGTAACCATTCATGATCCACGGTAACTATACACCAAATGGCATCAAATAAACATTCATTTGCCGCAACAATGAACTCCCCAGCCATTATAACAGCTGAGTAATAAACATTTTAAAATTGTCCCTGTTTTTTTGGGACACCCGGTATTTAGGCTTAGGCCCACAAAGATAATGACCTGGTCAATTAAATTTACTTTATAGCTACTAACATCTCTCTAAGTCAGAAGGTGCTTTAATGACCCGAATTGAATGGTTTATTTCAGAAACAACAGAAGTCACATTTTTTGCCATTTTCACTTTTAAACAGTTTCTTATTCTATTCATGTAAATACATCGTTTTATGCAAAAAGAACACAAGTCCACATTGCCCTTATGTGCTATTCCAATACCCATGAATTCGTATTTGTTGCAGAAACAACACTAGTCCAGGACTAGTGGGGTTTCTGCACTTAACAGCTGAGAGCGAGCTACAGCGCTACAGCTGAGTGGGCATGTGTTTGATGTTTTGTTTGGTTTGATGATTCTTAAAAATGGATCACGAAGATGCTGATGATATTTTAGAAGATGCTGTACAAGATGTTCCAACAGGAAATATAAAACCTATCAGAAAGAAAGGCGTGTGTAACACTCCTGCTTACAAAAGAAATGTAATAAAAAAGGCAAGAGTAAAGGGTTCAGCTTATGTTGGTTGGAAAGGGAGAGAACGGCCGAGTGTATCACAAGGAGAAGATTGCAAGTAAGTTAAAGTTTCCTCTTAAAATTTTAATTAAGTTTTATTAATGTAAATATGTATATATGCCTTAAAATATGTAAACCTACTTTATTAAACTTATTATTGAATTCACCAAGTCAAGTTAAAAAATCCAAGACCAGGTTATGTTCATACATAGGCTAGGCCTACAGTGAACCAATAGCACAGGTCTGCGATGGAAAAATTGTGTGAAACATTTTGAGTGATTCTTATAGTACTTTTTGCACTGAATTCAGGAAAAATAGTGAAAAAATTCTGAGGAGGAGCTTCATCCTCCCCCGCCCTTGCCCACGCCGTGCCTGGGCCATCGAACTTAGCGGGGGAGATTGTGGCCCAGAGATGGAGACTCTTCGAAGCAAGACAACAGCTTCTTCCTCCCCCGGATGAGGAACAGGCTCCTCCCTCAGACCAGGACCAAATGGATATTGATGGCCGTTCAACCTCCATATCGACATGGGCGGTAAAGTCCATTTCCAGTATAAAACAGTGGTTAACTGGGAAAAAAGACCATGAAGAAGAAGATAAGAACTACCCGATAAGTTGAACCCGAGGCCCTGGTGACAGAAATCCCGAGCCCTGCACGCCGCTCCACCAAAGTAATACCCTCAATCACTTCAATTTACAATTTTTACTGCAGTCTGGAGCCGGCCGGCCACGCGTGTCCTATGTGTTGTATTTTGTTTTTAACGTCCGTGTAGTTTGTGTTTTGTGTAATGTCTTTTTTAATTGTGACGAAAATGAAGATATGTGTAAGGTGATTCATTTGACAGAAAGGACTTGATAATGAGACAAATGTCTCGAAACTAGTAGTTCATAAAAACAAATTGGATTGACGACGGTGAAGGTTAGTAACCTAGTATATTTTATTACTCAAGATAGTCCAGCACAATGTCACAACTGTAATAGGGCTCGAAGGATTAATTTGTTGCGTAAATGAATGTATAGTTAATAAATATATAATAAATTTAAAGAGAATAAAAAATGAAATGCATTTTGAGACGTTGAAAGAAACTCTGTATTTGTTTGTTTTTGTTTACAATGTGGAATTAAATGAATTGAATTATTGACAAATGATAAAATATTGAGTACAGCATAATAGAATTGTCCAATAGCCGACTCGATTCTCAACTCGAGTCAGGACCCGAACTCGTCCGATGGTTGCCGACTCATCCCACATATGATTTAGCATTGATGCCTGATTCAAGGCCACACTACACTACAGGCAAGGCCACACTACACTACAGGCCGGAGTCCTTTTGTGGTGACGTCACATTATCAGACGAAATCGCAGACGCTTTTATAATGTACTCTTATGGCGATTCACTGCCGCACTCTTAAAACTATCGTGCCCTAAGTAATTCGTTTAAGTTTTCGTTTAGAAACCATTATTTTTTCGAATCTGCATTAATTAATGAACAACCAAATGCGATCGAAAATAATTTTAAAGAAAACAAGACTTTATTTCATAAACTAAAAAACCGGTAAACATTAAAGGCAAGTAATTTGTTTACTTTTCATCAGGTGATTTATTGGAAATTTGACAGTTTTGTTTCTTATTGTTTTCATTTCGATGTTCTAATGTCATAATTTTGTGGTAAATGTTTACGATTTTCATATGATTTTAGTTCTTATTTCCAACACAGCGCTAGGAGTTCGGCCGGTGTTGTGACGTGGCATCAGGGAGGGGGGGAGACTCCGGCCTGTAGTGTAGTGTGGCCTTGCTACAGGCCGGAGTCTCCCCCCCTCCTCCCTGATGCCACGTCACAACACCGGCCGAACTCCTAGCGCTGTGTTGGAAATAGCAACTAAAATCATATGAAAATCGTAAACATTTACCAAAAAATTATGACATTAGAACATCAAAATGAAAACAATTAGAAACAAAACTGTCAAATTTCCAATAAATCACCTGATGAAAAGTAAACAAATTACTTGCCTGTAATGTTTACCGGTTTTCAAGTTTATGAAATAAAGTCTTGTTTTCTTTAAAATTATTTTCAACCGCATTTAGTTGTTCATTGATTAATGCAGATTCGAAAAAATAATGGTTTCTAAACGAAAACTTAAACGAATTACTTGGGGCACGATAGTTTTAAGAGTGCGACAGTGAATCGCCATAAGAGTACATTATAAAATCGTCTGCGATTCCGTCTGATAAGGTGACGTCACCACAAAAGGACTCCGGCCTGTAGTGTAGTGTGGCCTTGCCTGATTGCGAGTCGATTGACACATACATGGTTAATGTTGCAAACGCTGCAATACTTGGAATGAATAATTAAATTGAAAGACGGTTTAAATATGGTCAACTAATACGAATATATTTTATTCCTACGGGTTTTCAGATATTGAAATTCCTCAAAGAATAAACTGGCGAAATTCTTAATCGACAAAATGTACTGTATTTCGATGATAACGTAGATTAGAAAAATCAATAGTTGGCATCTGATGTGGGCATGTAATATATTACCGTTATAAAGTGTAAACAGCGAGAATCTAAATGTAATATTATTTTTTAAATACAATAAACGCATAAAAGAATCGTACCATTGAAGTATTTTCACTCTTAAAACATTGCCTTTGTTTCCAAAAAATATTTATTTATAAAAGGTATATATTTTTTTTTACCGATAAGAAACGTATTAGCGGTTACGAAAACTGGAGGAATAGCAACATAGAAGAACATGTACTGTATAAAGCGGGTTTAACAAGGCAGATGTCAAAGCTTTTTCTAACTTTATATGCATTTTCATAATAAGAACAAGGTATATTATTGGTGATCTATAACATATATGCAGTAGAGATGACGTGTACCAAATTTCAGTCCTCTATGGTTAATATCAAGCCAACTGGAGCTGAAAAACCTAGGGGAAATCTTTGAAAATTGAAATTTCTAGAACTACCTAATTGTGAAGGTGACGAGGAGGCAAAAAGTCATAGGACCAAAGTTGTAGATCGTAAAAAATCGTGACATATGGCAGTCTGTTTTTCGATAGGACCATCCGCGTTCTGCCACTAGAGCTCAACATAAAAGTTGTTTTAAAAAGGTTATTTTAACGACTTCAAAAATATCTTTTTACGGATATAAAATTTTGGAGTTTGATATTTTTTCTCGTAGTTTCAAGCAAAGACGAAAATGAGTGCCAACTCATCTGGAAGTTGAAGAGAATTCGTATCCTTAATCAGTTACACAAATGGTTGTATGTTATATTGTTTATTGATGATAATTATTTAATATAATATGACAAAAATGCAAAGTTCCAAATAATAGACAGAGATTTTTTCCCCGAGTTTTTAATCTTTTTTAATTCATACGGTTTTTCGCCAAATTGACTATAACAGTATTCATGAACAAATAATTTTTCAAAATGTCCTTTAAACCAAAATCCGATCTAAAATTGTACACTGATGAGTAATTAAATAAATAGTATAGCTAATAAAAACGAAACCACCAAAGGTAACTACAAGCTATGTTGATGAGGATCCCTCAGTGGGGGGAAGGGGGTCGTTGCGATGGTAGCCAAAATATTGAAAATATGGTGGGTGGTACGCGAGCACCAAAAGGTTGGAAAACACTGCCAGGAAATGACACGGTTTCAACCAGCCAGTGTTCAAAATCATTCTGATTCCGTGTTGGAAAAAGCTGTGATCTCAATAGATACCAGTCAAATTGTACAAGTTGGAGAGGAAAAGTTACCATGTCATATTCTACCGGAATCACTGTTCAACGGCCGAACTGATCAATTTGACTGGATGCGTCAACGCCAAACTCACGGTTTTCACCCAGCCTAAGCAGATACGAGAACGTCTCATGGAGCTACAGAAATATCTGTAACTCTGGGCCCGCCACGGGAACTTCCAACTGGTAATGGAGTTCTTGGGCAGGTTCGATGAATCAACAAAACGTCGACAGAAGATCCTGAAGAAGTGGAAATTTTAGAAAGCGAGAACAATCTGGAAGACTACCACTCTCATTTTATGTCTACTTCTGCTGCTGGTAATGTCATCAAAAATATCACGAGGAGGAATCCAATAAGCATAATCATACACGAACCATCCTTCAGAGAACATACATTAAAAACTAAAAACGTAGGCTACGGAAACCAATCTCGTGTTCCAAACTATAATGTACCACTTGGAAGAGCTCGGGATGGCATCGGACTTCCAGCTGGATTAATCCTCACCCCAAGTCCACGTAAGCGACAAATCCATTGGGGAAACACACGGGTTCGAGCGGCCAGCGTTCAGAATCATTCTGATTCCGTGTTCGATGAAGCTGTCATCTCAAGAGACACAAGTCAAACCGTACATGTTGGAGAGAAAAAGCTACCATCTCATATTCTACCGGAATCACTGTTAACGCCCGATCTGATAAATTTGACTGGATGCATCAACGCCAAAGATTTCATCCAGCATAAGCAGAAACGGGCAAGTCCCATAGAGTGACAGAAAGATCTCTTATTCTGGGTCCGCCCCGGGAACTTCAAACTGGTAATGGAGTTCTTGGGCAGGTTCGATGAATCAACAAAACGTCGACAGAATACCCTGAAGAAGTGAATTTTAGTAAGCGAGAACATCTGGCGAGTGGTGCAGGAGGAGATGCTGAAGCGAATCTTTAAGAATTATTTATTTTAATCGGGAGCGTCGTAGAGTCGATACATCCCTAGACACCTCTCACCAATCCCGCAGTCTACGATGGTTCTGTTTAGCGGTAGGTAAATTATATTTTAATATTGATTAAATTATCTATGCACTATGGAGTGCAGGTCATTGTGGATTGAGAAATAGGTTATTAATTTGGTTTGTATTCCGCATTTGGTAAATTGTAAAATATTTATTATTACATGCTTGTATTTGACAGCTACAGAACAAAGTTCCAATACAGCTACCTTAACTAAATTAATATTCAATATACCGGTAGCATAAATATTACTCCTAAATGAAAAACATATGCTGACAGAAATATGAAAATAATATGAGATTTAATTGCAGTTATGATGACTACCGAGTCAATTTTCTTTGCTAAATTAGTTGCCTTCGAGCCGGTCGGGGGTTTGAAAAGTCCTAAGTGGTCCAAAAAGTTTTTGTGCTTAGCCAAGCCAATAGAAAAATCTCTTCAATCCAAGTTGTCTCTTCCAAGTGAACATTCGTATCTGTAACATATCTTTATTATTAATGCTTGACGAATCAAACTTATCATGTGACCAGTCATATCTGAAACACAAATTTATCATGTGACCAGTCATATCTGAAACACAAATTTATCATTAATAGCTCAATGGATTGACCCTACAAAATGTAATAATATTCTAGAAAACAGTTAAATTTAAACCCAAAATTATAAATACTCACTTTACGAAATATACGTTCTCTAAAACCGAAGCAAACTATGAAAACGACGTTTTATTATAAAAGAATAAAACGTTTTTTGTGCACAATGTTCCTGGTGGATTAATACTGGTAATTCATGCGTTGTTTAAAACTATAAAGTTGTAGATGAGCTTTTTTGTGTCTCAAAACCGAAGGTGAACCAAAATACCCTTAGCGGTCCTCTTAGTACGGTTTATCTCATTTAAAAAACATCGGACAGCAAAAAAGAAACAAAAGACACATACCAGCAACAGCATATAAAACAAACTGACAACTATCTGTCAAAATACAACTTTTGAGACTAAATGTAAACGCAAGGTCTGCTCTTATTTATTATTATTATACTAATATGTATTTGGGAAGGCGAATTACTTAATAATACTATTATAGCAGGAAGCCATGAACAAGCTCAGCACTCGACAGGATCCGGAAGTCGGTCAGGGCGGCCGGAACCGGAAACGCCCACTTTCCTATCGCACCTTGTATATAAGCACTTGTTTTGTCATTGATTATCTACACCAAAGTGTAAAAGATTTATTTTAAAATCGTATAATTTTGCTAGATTTTCATAATAGCCACCATTAAAAATAAATTAAACTACTTGATACATTTTTTATACATTTCGTTCAATTATTTTTTGTGTCGACAAAGTTCTAAAGCACGTTCAGCGATTATAACCGAGTTGCGAGTATGAGGTTTCGTTTTCAATTCTTGTTTGTTTCCAGCACTACTCTGCTCTCACAGGATTGTTTGGCAGTTTTGTAAAGCGGGAAAACAAACATTTTGACGAATTCGACTGCGTCCTATGCATGGATTGCGATTTCCTGGTTATTTGCATCACTGAAAAGGTTTCGGTTATAACATATCAATCAATCGATTGATATTAAAAAATCTATGCAAGACGATTGGGCAAAAACTATAATAAGGGTTGCTCGATAACCAAAAATGTTTCTTGAGTAGTGAAAGCTGATCGCAACCCAAAAAAGGCAAAATGGAGATTGGAGCGTTCCAATCCAGCGCTCCCTTTTGCCTTTTTTGGGTTTCGATCAGCTTTTACTACTCAAGAAACATTGTTGGTTATCGAACAACCCTTATTATAGTTTTTGTCCAATCGTCTTGCATATTTTTTAAAAATAAATCGATTGATTAATGTGTTATAACCGATGCAAGGATGTTGCAAAACAGCTAAAGATGGATGTAAATCCTAAACACTGTGCTTTCCAACTCATTAAACCGGACAATCAAATACCGTGATAAAGAGTTAAAACCAAAAAATATCCCGCGTCAACGTGTTTTTATTGAAAGGCATAGCAGCATTTCATTCATTATCTCTTACCCACTTTAATAGTGAAAATACAAGCAAGCTCAAGTGTAAGTCACATTTTCCTTTAAGAAATACTCTTAGTACATTATTTATTACGACGTAATACATCATAGAAATTATTGGCTTTCGGTATTATATCATTCAGATTTAAATAATCTAGAATTATATTTGATATACTGTATAGCCTTCAGTTTTCAATTAATGAATCATCACACAAAGGCCTTGATGTGACACTATGGAGATTAACTAATTAAACTTAAAAGGATGATACATAGTTACATTTTCTTAGCCTTCTTGCAATAGTTTTTTCATTAAATGATTGTATTTTGTCTATGTTTTTATTGAACAATCATATTTTACATCTTCTAGTAAATAAACTTTATTCTTCGAAGCAGAAAAACTTCAATCTCATTGAATTTACTCAAAAACACAAATTAAACCTAAATTGATTTCATAAAACTTGAAATCATGCTGAGTTTATTGAGTACAATAAACAAAAAGCTCTTTCAGAATAAGCAGTGTCCATCAGCACATTCTATTAAGTCTACAAAACATAAACGCATAAATGGCCGTTAGTCTGAAAACGACGCATCAGCGGCTTTCAATAGCTTTTTGATTGGCAAAGAGAGATGTATTTTTTAAGCCAGCGACTTTAGGGGACAGAAATCGCTTAGTAATAATAATGAGATAAGCTGGATTTTGATTGACCAGACTTTTTGTCATACCCAAACACCATTTTAAAGGCAGTGTTTTATTTTCACATTTTTGTTTCTCGTTTTCTCAAACTTAAGAAAACTGTCTTTAAGTTTACAGTGATTTGAAGACATTGTGACAAAAAAATAAATGAGTTATGACTGTTTAGAATCGGTCAGTTTTTTTTACAAAAAAAACCGTATATTACTGAATCTCTAATTTAGGATATAATTAAAATTGCAGCATTAATGTGAGACTTAAACCCATTGTTTATCATTATTTGTGATTTTAGAAACGTCTAGTTACTAAGATTTCACCCTTAACATCTCAGAAATGTTCATTAATATTAAGACATGAGGTAAGAAGACGACGCTATCACGTCTACTGTACATGACAATGTCACTTGTTTGGTCTGACTTTGTCAGAATATTGTGAAAAACGTTATGTAACAATAAAAATGTCTTACGTCTGAAGTTTCTCTGAAATGCTAATAAACCCTGACATTTCCTTATGTAAAATTATTAACATAATAATAATACAGTAAAAAATCTACCTTTTTCGTTTCTTTCCAATATAATCTGTGTGAAATTCTCATTGAAGTGAACAACTATCTTTGAGCTATACAATTTTTTAGTTTATTAACATTTATATTAAAAAGCATAATTCAGTTGTCTCGCCATCTATAGTTAAAATTTGGCATTGATGTATAAAAAAATGCTTTCAATATCTGGACATTTTCTCCGTGTTTAATGGGTAATTTTAGTTAAAATAAAAGTTGAGTGGTGAAATTGTAGAAGACTCTTCTCTCTGAATAGCGTCATTGGCTGATAATGTGTCATATTACTGACTGCCTCTTTCGCTCTTTGGTGTACTGACATTCACAGGAGTGGAAAAACGCTGGAATTACATGTGAATTATCTGCGATGCTATCAACAAACGTAACAAGCTTTGCTTTCTGGTTATGATCTCAACGAACACGTGAATCTAATGTTTAACGAAAACAGTTGTAATGTAAACGAAAGATTATTGGTTTGAAGCTCTTTATTGAATTTATGCCTTTATTAAAAAAACGGTTGCTCGATATTGCATTTATCATCACTTAAAAAAACATTCATTTGAAAAAGTAAAAGTACCATTTACACTAACAGAAATATCGTAAATACACATTGATAATAAAGAATAAATTTGTGAATTTAAGGTAATTACTTTGTCAGCGTTTTTTACAGATGACTACTTTTGCATGAGCTGCAAAATGTTTGTGTTTTTATATGCTCCTTTTGTAGGTTTTTGATAACTTGAAATACTAAACCATCATGTTTGCCTCTAGTGAATTAAAGTTAAAATCTTGAATGAATAATACCTAATTCTAAAGCTAAAGAATCAGATATTTCTGTCACAAATGAAGACTCAAAATAAACAGTGAAAATTGTTTTAATTTCATTATTGTTGGACTTACTTGCTTTCACTAAGATTCTTCTTCTTTTACCATCTTTAATGGACCATTGTCGAAAATATGACGCTGAAGATGGTTTGTATCCGGCTCGAAGGACCATAAATAATGTGAGGTTTTAAATATATAAAAGAGATAATCGAAGGACCGAGTTTACTTTACATAACAAGACATATTGCAAGTTTAAAAATATATTGAAATCAGAGAATACAACGTATAGAGAGAAAATTATAGACTAGCCTGCATTGCACTGTGAAAACTGGGGGTAACAATAATAAAGTAAACAATAACAAGAGTCATGTGGTAAATTGAGTTTGACATGTATGAAACAAATCTCATGTCATGGAAAGAGTTTAAAAGAGATAAGAGAAAGAACTAAACACTCCTTATCTTAGTATTACAAATGCTTTACGAGGGCTTAGAGAACACTCGCTAGGTACGACTTGTTCTTCAATTATTATTTATTTAGGTCGCCCACTTGAGGGTCTTCATTCAACCCTGTTCAAGGCTCGGGGAAGTTTACGTATTGTTTGGCAAATTTCTGTCGTTCTTCTTGCAGCTACACAATCTAGTCCATTGTCTTAATATCCATAAACAATTATTTCGATCCATCGTACAAATGGCCATTACTTTTTGTCCACTTTTCTAACGTCCACTTGAATTTATGTCCAAGGATTGTCTGTAACGTCCACAATGTTTGCACAGAAAATATAGTTATTTGGAGAAATTAATAAAATGTAGGAGTATTTAAAATGTTTTAATAATTTATTAATCACAGTAGGTTTTGAAATGTTTATGATTTTGTTCATGGACAAATAATATTACATAATTTAAAAAATAATAATATTAAAATTAACTTAACGTTTAAGCGTTTAAGCACGTGACTTAACATAAGCACGTAACTTAACGTTTAAGCACGTGACAGACGGACGTGATAAGTAGCGGATGTATATAAATATGGATATTTTAGATGTGAACCTAAGAGCCGTCAATGTTCTAATAATAAACTAATTTGATATACAAATTCATTATTTCATAGTAAACTAAAGCCAGGAAGAAATGCCCCGTTTGTTTATATGAATATTTGAAAGAAAAACTACACTAATCTTTGTGACATTTAAATTCACTTGGGAGTTTTGGAAAATAAATTCTAACAATGCAAGTTAAACTGAGTTTTTATGCAACATTGTTTAATATGATAACCCAGTTTTTTAAGTGTTACATGTGTTTTAATTAAAATCAGCTGGCTGTAAATGTGTCATTTTAAACTTTTGTTATGTAAACAATGAAATATAAAAATACATGGTTTTTCAGTACACAGTGTAAATGAATTAATTTATAGGTAATTTAATTCATTCAAACGGTGTACTTAAAACCATGTATTTTTATATTCCTTGTTTACATAACAAAAGTCTAGAATGACAATATTTACAGCCAGCTGATTTTAATTATAATATATGTAACATTATGTGCATAGAATTTAGCAGCATTTTCCTAGACGACGTAAGGTGGCTAGTGAGAAATTGAAACGCAATTGCATATGATTTATTCTTCAATTTCATTATAACTATAGTCACCTCATAGGGAAACCTTTACTGCGTCCTAATGCAATTACTTTTAGTTTGTTTTTTACTTGCCTTTTTACTCTTATTATTTTATTTATATACTTTTTTAAGGTTTGACTTAAATGAATATGCGGTTTTACGTTCAAACAAAAGATAGTTTTAGTAAAACTAAACAAAAGATGGTTGTTAGTTTTAGCTAAAAGCAGGCTAAATAAAAAATAATTAAAAGGGTTTCTTATACATAGGTTCATTTAATTTGCTTCATTTATTTGAAAACAAAAATAGATTTAGTATTCCTTTAGTTGGAAACGTGAATCACTGATGAGGGAAGTATTTTTCCCATGACAATTTCACACCCGCATTCTACCCCTTACTCAGGCCCATCCTTTACTTAAATTTGTAACTGGCAAAGTAACCTTTGTGACACATAAAATTTAAGACCATAAGAAAAGAACAATTTTGGTGATCAATAAAATTGTTTAAACTCCCCCACTGAAAATAAAAAATTTCAAATGAGAAAGTTACACTTAAGGCATATCAAGTTAAGAGCGATAAAAAGGATACATTTTTCTGGAAAAAAATTTCGAAATTACAGAACAGATTATGTTGATATCGCTAATTTATTAACGACTCTATCTAAAAGTTATTTACCAAGCAATATCTTGAGGAAGCGTGATGCGAATTTTAATTTGTAAATAACGTTTCCTTTTTCATCCCTTTTAATTTCTACGTCCGGGGGGAGGTTCGCATTTTAAATTTTTGAGTTAGTGTTGGGGTGAGAAAGGACTTGAAGACTTTGTAAAATTGTCATATGAAAAATACCTCATCCCACTGGCTTTTCCAATAAACTGACCACTAAAATCTACTTCAGTTTTTAAACAAATAGAGAACTAAAAGAAAATTATGCATTACGCTGTTTACATATTATTGTTAATATTTTGTTACGCTAATAAATTATTTTGTTTACGATTTCTTAAGTACCTAAATACTTGTTGAAATATACTAAAATGTATTTATCTAGCTTTATAATAGGAATTATTACAACCAACTAGACAACTTAAGGAAAGTAAATTTTAAAATGTATTCCTAATAATTTCGAAGGATTACCGTATGCATTAGGATCCTACATTACCACTATATGACTATCATGTACCGGGGCGTTTTCCAACAAAATGGATTTGATTTTGGCTTATTGTGTTTTGTCCACAATAGATGGATGTTTTGTAAGCATTTTCACCTCTAGATCGTCCGTGTTGTTGGAAAGGAGGAGCGGCCACTAAATCATTAATCCTCCATCTCCTTTGCAAGTCTCGAGTAATACATTCACCTGCACTCTGCTCCTCCGGGAAATACTCTCCGTCTCCTTGTCGGCTACAATTCACACCATCCTCCATTCACACCTTCTGGTGCAATTGTTAATTGCTGTGATGAGTGGACTGATCAACTGTGGTTAATAATACAATTATGCAGATTTTATTGTAAAACCGTAGAGGTTACAAAACGAAGATATGTTAAAAGTTAATACTTAAGATCTAGAATTTCCCGATATAATTATTAAATACTTATTACAGCAGTTTAGTACAAATATACATGGAATAGTTAAAATAGTACTTACAATTCAATTAAATGTACGTTTGACCAAAGAAACAATACTGAGAAAAGAAATACAGGGTGTTTTTATTTTAAACGCAACCCATTTTTAAGATTGAATAATGCGTATATAAATAAGAAATTATGGATATTTGCATTTTATACAACCTATTATTTAAGTCTGATCACATTTTGTTTACATTATGTGCTAAAAACAATCCGCCACTGGCATTTTTATGAAGTAGCGCTCTTCCCATCAAATTCCCGAACACGTGTTGCTCGGTACCTCTTTGAATTTCTTGCATTAAATTTGTTTTGAGGTGCTGAACATCCTGTGAATTGTTTCCGTTAGCCATACTTTTTATGTATCCCCAAAGAAAATAATATGGTGGGGTCAAATCCGGGGATCTTGGGGGGAAATAATCCTTCACTGATAAAATAAAGTTTTGGGTTGCGTTAAAATACCCTGTATAAACGCGTGTTAGAAGAATTGGCTTCTAAAACGGGCTTGAGTACGATGGGAAATGTCCAACAGATAACTCTTGTAGAGATGCTGTTAAATAAACTTAATAAGGTAAGCTTGTACTAGATATGTATAAAGGGCTTGTTAAAGACTAATGTTTTCTCACTCATCAAATTGGATCGTAGTGTAGGGCTGAAAGGCAGAAAATGAATAAAAAAAACATCTCCAGTTTAACTGACAGGTTCACTTCCTCCAAACAAACTCTCCGATTGAACTTAGCTTAATTTATCCTTCAATAAGAAGAATGGTTAAACTGAAGAATATAAAGAAAGATCCCTTGACTCAGACGAGTAGAACTGCCGTTTGTCAAAGTAAACAATTCTTATTTTCATAGAAAATAAGATTTTTGAATGAGCAAAATAATTTTGTCTTCGTTACGACGTCCGTAAAAATAGCTCCGTTATTCAGTGACATTTTCAGTAGCATTCAATAGAGAAGGGAGAAGGACCCCTTAACACAGAGGAGCTGCTTTCCTGTTTGACAATGTAAACGATTCTTGTTTACATAGCAAATAAGAATTTCATTAATGGGCAAAACTGTAATAAATAACAAATTAAAAGTTTTAATTATGTTAAGCTTAATAAGAATGTAATTTTTTACTTAAATCGGATCGCATAAATGACCCATAGCTAAGGTGAGCTTTCCTGGATATGTATTAAAGGGATTGTTATGGAATAATGTTTACTTACTCATAAAATGGGATCGTAGTATAGGGCCGAAGAGCAGAAAGTGAATTTAAAAGATTATTCATTCTTCAGAATAAAGACTTAGAGGCGCTTTCCCTAAATCTGGATTGAATGTGAAACTATTTATACTTAGTTTAATTTATCCCACAATGAGAAGAATGGTCAAAGAAGAACATAGCGAAAGACCCCTTCACACAGAGGAGTAGGACTGCTGTTTGACAATGTTAACGATTCTTGTTTACATAGCAAATACGACTTTCATGAATGGGCAAAATAATTTGGGCTTCGTTACGTCGTTCGGAAAAATAGCTCCGTTATTCAGAAACATTTTCAGTAGCATTCTGTAGAGAAGAATCCAATAACACAGAGGAGCAGATCTGCTGCTCGACAATGTACACGATTCTTGTTAACATAGAAGATAAGAATTTGATGAAAAGGCAAAACTATAATCAATAACAAATTAAAAGTTTTAATTAGTTTAAGATTTATAATAATGTATTTTTGACTTAAATCGGATCGCACAAATGACCCACATCTAAGGTAAGCTTTACTAGCTATGTAGTAAAAGACTAGTTAAGGACTAATGTTTTCTCTCTCATCAAATGGGATCGTAGTATAGGGCCGAAAGGTAGAAAAAGAATCAAAAAATGATTCATTCTGCGTAAAAAAGTCTAGGGGCGCTTCCCCCGAACCTGGTTTAGCTGTGAATCTAGTTTAAACTCCAGTTTAACCAACAGTTTCACTTCCTCCAAACAAAATCTCCGTTTAAACTTAATGCGTTTTAATTTGTCCCTCAATGAGAAGAATGGTTAAACTGAAGGACATAGAGAAGGATCCCTTTACTCAGAGGAGTAGGACTGCTGTTTGTCAAAGTAAACGAATCATGTTTACATAGCAAATAAGATTTTTGAATGTTCAAAATAATTTGGGCTTCGTTACGACGTCCGCAAAAATAGCTCCGTTATACAGAAACGTTTTCAGTAGCATTCTGTAGAGAAGAATCCAATAACCCAGAGGAGCAGAGCTGTTGTTTGACAAAGTAAACGATTCTTGTTTACAAAGCAAATACGATTTTCATTAATGGGCAAAATAATGTTGGCTTCCTTGCGACGTCCGTAAAAATAGCTCCGTTTTTCAGTAAAATTTTCAGTACAATTCAAGGTAATCCATCAATAGTAAGGTTCCAAGGGGTTTAAAAACTTTCATCGCCGTAATAAATACATGGAAGGAATTGTGTATAGTGATTTTACTTGACTGAAGGGATTGTTGATGGAACAGGAGAGTCCAGGAACAAGTAGTCTGCAAATAATTTTGGATTGACGACGTAGAGTTTATTAACCTAGAATTTTTACAAGTCGATATTCAATCTAGGCGACTAACCGTGAATAAAAAAGGGACAAATTACAACAGATATGATGTTAAACTGATGTAACAGATATGATGTGATAATGATGTAACTTCAAATATTACCCATTTTAACACCTAGTAGAAAGTAATTTTTCTTTGATCAAATGTGGTTTTCGTCGAATTAAAAAACCTGACATGATACGGAATTGATGCCGGATAGAGGATGCTGGTTAGAAATCACATCTAGTATTTTCACAATGAAAAACGTAATTTATTCTTGAATAGGGACTTCCTATCCCAATAGTTATGGTAATTTTACTCCCTGGAACATACAAAATCAACATTATTACATTTACAAGAAAATATTATTTTTTTCATCAACACAGAAAACAAAACACGTGAGAGTAAAATAGTGAATAACTAACATAATCACGTGATTACAGGAGTAAGTAGAAAAACTATATCATCCACTAACTTCTAGTTGTCTCATTACATTTTTTCAAGTGATCACTTGGACTTAAAACAAAATACGCAAGGTAAGGTTGTGTATGCAGCCAGTTTGTTGCAGAGGCTGGCGGAGGTGGTCGAGGTCCATTTGCAGATTGGACAATAATAATCCTCTACGAACCGCACACAAGCAGCAGTGCAATGGCTTAGAATATTCTAAGCACTTATTCACCTGTTTCTTGCTCGGCAATGTCCCGTTCGGCTGTGTCATGATTGGAAGTGTCCTACTTGTCAGTGTTACGTTTAATAGTCTCCTGGGTACTTTGGTATTATACGGAGGCCACTATTTTAGAGAGATCTTTTTTACTGGATACCAAAAATTACTTCATAATTGGAAATAACATCCTTTAATTGACTTGCTTTCCAAATTGGACATAATTATGTTGAGCTGCCTTGTTTTCTGCTTCCTAGAAGGCAACGATGTTGGCGAGGATTGAGTTGACTCATCACCGCCGTCGCTAGCGACTTTACCCGATCACCACCCTCATACCCCGCGCTGCGGCGGTTATGTTAGGTTAGGTTATCATAAATATGTTAGTAGGACATATTCCTAGTTTCGTTATGAATCGAACGATACCAGATGAGTCATACTTTCGCCCGCCAAATACCCTTCGTAGGCCAAAGTCAGGTCGGGCTGTATTTGTTTTAGACAAGTTATTGCACGAAAAATAACGTAGTAAAGCTTTAAAAAAATTGCAAGGAGACGTATTTTGACGGAATTCTACTATAAAAAATGTGTATTTTAACATATTTAAAGTTTACCAAAATCTGACAACGGGAACCCCTAAAAATCATGTTTAAATGGCGACTTTTCCCTCCGAACGTAAATGTTTGAAACAAGTCACTCAACTGTATATTTATCAATATTTTTTCGAGATGTTGACTATGGAACGCCACTATTTATTGTAAGGTAAACTCCCGGTCAATTACCAATTTTCATTTATCTACGACCATTACAATAAGCACCAATTATAGTATTACAATAAACATTATAATGATATACATTAAAACAACAAAAACCAAGCAGTACTCTAATGACGACTTTAGAGTACTGGAGTCACTTTAGGGTACTGGTTCTAGACCAATGAGAGCTCGGCATTTGACGGAAGTAGTGTCATAATAACAATTACGTAATTCGCACATCAGCTGATTGTTGCATTAACGATTCATGTTTGAGTTTACTTATCCCACAACGATTCATGGTTCACTGTGCTTATTTGCCTAACCTCAAATTTGAGTTGACCTATTCCATCATTAGTAAAAGTCATGAGTTTTGTTTAACTTCGGGGGAAATTTTGCCTTATATTGTTGGTCGTAGATAAAATAGTGTATGCAACGATTGCATTATGCCTTTAAGCGACTCGTGAGATATTTACATCTCACTCGTGGCTTAAAGACGTTCATAATACAATCGTTGCATAAACTACTATTGAGCTATTTATCATTAAAAGTGAATCAAATTAGCTTGGGTTTTAAGTATTTTAAAGGAAAAACCGCCTAGGAAAAGAATTTCTTTAGCCTTATAGCTCGTTCAACACTCGTCCGATTTTAATGATTAATAGCTCACATAAAAGGCGTTAAATCGCTGACTATTTTAAGTCCAATGTGCAGAATATCATATTTAGAACCCAAAAAATATTCCAAATAACCCAAAAAATATTTAAATTACTGAGAGCCTATAAAAAAAGTAAAGGGCTGAATTTTTCTCTGAGCATATCCTTTTAACGAAACAAAAAATTTTTAATGAATTCCAGCATTGTGTTCATAAAAAAATCTAGTCTATAATGATGTGTCTCAAGACCATCTTTACATTTCAAAGATATTATTTATATCTAATGTGGCGAATCCAACATGGCGGCAATAAATGAGTCCCCTGTCAAAATTAAGAATTCGATCTTAGTCAAAGACGTGAAACCCAAGCTAATTTGATCCACTTTTAATGATAAGGAGCTCCAATGAAAGCTGGTAGTTTATCGGGAGTTTACCCAACAATAATTTGTGGCAGTCCATAGTCATTATCCCGAAAAAAACCCTTGATAAAAATGCAGTGGTTGGTGATATTTTCAAAACTTTTCGAATTGTGGGAAAAACCGACATTTTAAAAAGTGAATTTAGGGGGTTTTCCGTGGTCCGATTTTGGTAAAATTTGGATATGTTAAAATACACACTTTTTAAAGTAGAACTCATCAAAAAACGTCTTCTTGCAATTGTTTAACGTCGTCGAGAATATTGACTGGACTATATTAGATTTTGGATGTTTTATTGTTGAAGAGGAACTAGCCTGACCACTGTTCTAGCAGGCTTAAGTGGAAATGTACCAGAATCCAGTGACATAAGAAGTTCAGTTAATCTTGAAAAATTGGCAAATGACTGTTAAATAGTTCACAATAACAATCACTTAATCACTTTAATAAGGACATGGAGGACGTTACCCTGAATATGAGTGAAGGATGAGTGTGATGATCGTGATGATAGTGGCGCGATCTTGTAGCCTTGTTACTGACTAAGGTTGGCATGTTCCTTAGCCAGGATTGTTAATTAATAGCCCAACAACCAATGACAGCTGGCTCCAGAAACAACTCTTCAAAAAGCTACTAACTTTTCTCGGGATCGATCCGGCTACCTACAAGTTTGGTTTTGGCGGGCACTATAACCTCTACACCAACCAGCCAATTTATTTAAGGTCGTCGAGTAAATTGATTGGACTACTTTATATTTTGGATATATTATTGTCCAACTACTTTTATTGGATATTTATTTAAGAGGAACCAGGCTTACCACTGTTCTAGCAGGCTTAAGTGGAAATATACCAGAGAATACAGTGACATAAGAAGTTCAGGTAATCTTGAAAAATTGGCAAATGACTGTTAAATAGTTCACAATAACAATCGTTTTATCAAGAGATCGTCAATAAAAGAATTTCATAAAATAATACAGATTTTTTTAACAATACCTTGACCAAACTAATACTTTGGTCAACTAAATACATTAACCCAAGTAAACGAGAGTTAAATTCACGAATCTAGTCCCAAAGTAAGACCAAAAAGAGTTTCGAATCACTTTCATCAACTTGACGCATTTAATTTCTTCATTGATAAGAAGTGAGAGGAGAGAGAAAAGGCGCATGAAGTTGGCGCAGTTTCAGCACTTTATCGTACAAGGGTTCGCTACAATTTGAGGTATATCGACATTTAAGATCATTGAAGAATTATTGCTTCAATAATTGTAATGACACTTACAATAACCAACAGCAGCGATGGCTTGAGACCATCGAAAAAGGAAAAGTTCGAGACAAGGAACGTTTGAACATCGAGTTAAAATAAATATTTTTTACCAAGTAGGTCCCGTTCTAACTCAACTAAATATAATAAGTTTACAAATAATAGACCGTGAATCAGAGAAACGTTCTCTGGTGATTGCTAAACTACGTATTTCGCTAAGACGGAACAATCACTGGTAAGACCACTAAGTAAGAATGCTTTTAAGGGGGTAATGAAAGGGCAGTCCCTTTTACAAAGGACTCACTAATCAAAGGCAAGTCCTTGACGCAAGTCTGTAAAAAATATAAGAATAATCCCTTTTACCACCTAAGACTCAGTTGTCTCACAAAGCTTCTGAAAAGATTACATTGCTTCAAAGACCTTGCAACATTTAAGAATTTTTTTTTTCACTTTTAGCCTAAAGCTTGGGTAAACCAAAGTAAGTAAATACAGGAGAATGGGGCGAAAATTTAATAACGATTAAATAACACATATGTAGAGAACCGTCAATCGCTATTAAACGTACAATTTCCGTCAACTTCCACCCAAGCCGGTCACCGTTTATTTTTGGTGGGCCCTATTTCATGGGCGTCTTATTTAATAACGATTAAATAGCACATATGTAGAGAACCGTCAATCTGCATGAAATTACAGGAAGGCCGAGTCGGAGTCTGAATTGCAGCCGACACGGGAAGGGAGTGTATTTCCCCGGGGGCGGGTGAGGTAAATGTATTGCTCCGGACTGGCAGAGGAATGGAGGATTAATGATTTAGTGACCAATCCTCCTTTCTTCCTCTTCTCCTCGCAGTTGAAGAAAACATGACTTTTTTTTTTTTTGGGTAGGAGGTGGAATGCGTTTACGCACACTGAGGGGCTCGTTGTCCCCTCAGTAGTGTCGGACTCCCACGAGCTCGATGTCCCGTGAACTACCGACTAAACCACCTCCCTCGGCACCGAGGACACTAGCCTGGAACTGTTTCACACATTACTTCGGGCTAGGCCTTTGATATTACGCCGCTAGGGCAACCTCCGTGGGGAAATGCTGAGGATTAAGGCCGATCGAGGTCGACCTTTTTCGCCCGAAGAATGGCCTGGACGTAGTGCTTGACACAGTTCCAGTTGCCCTCTCCCTGGAGCATAGCTCCAACGATGTTGTTTGGGCTGACGATCACGCCGATCTCAGATGAAAGCGAGGCTCGGCGGACGTGCCAACGGTCGCACTGAAAGAAGGTGTGCTCGGACGTATCTGGGATGCCGGGGCAATACAGACAGTCCGGGCTGGCGACTTTGCCCATCCGGTGCAGATAGGCTCGGAAGTACCCGTGTCCAGAAAGAAACTGGGTCACGTAGTAATCGACCTCGCCGTGCTGCCGCTCCACCCATGGTCGGACGGATGGTATGAGCTGGAAGGTCCAACGTCCCCTCGGCTCGGCTTCCCAGTCGCGCTGCCAGGAGTCGAAGCTGCGATCGCGCTCTTCCCTGGCAGCTGTTTCCCGGCCCACTTCAGGCCTCCTCCGGTAAATCGCCTGCCTCTCCCTCGCGAGGAAGAGGACGGGGATGACTCCGGCGATCACCGTCACAGCAGGCTCGGAGACTGTGCGGTAGGCCGAAGCGACCCGCAGAGCTCCTCGACGCTGGACTCGGGCAAGCTCGTCTCGGAAGACTCGCTTCTCGAGTGCGTGAGCCCATACCTCCGCCCCGTACAGCAAGACTGACTGGACGGCAGTCATGAGCAGACGGCGCTTGCAGGAACGAGGACCGCCGACATTGGGCATAAGCCTACCAAGGGCAGCGACACCCTTAGCGGCTTTGTCGGCGGCGCGCTGGATCTGCTCGCCGAAAGACAGTCTGCTGTCGACCATGACTCCCAGGTACTTTGCAGCAGGCTTAGTCTCGAGCGTGACGTCACCTATCTGCACCGGGAACACGGTGTTTATCCTCTTTTTGGTGAGGACGACGATCTCCGTCTTACTGATAGCCAGGGACAGGCCGTGATCTCGCATCCACCCGTTGACCTTGGCCATTACAACGCTGAGCCTCAGTTTTGCCTGCTCGACGTTCCTCGCAGCGATCAAGGCAGCGACGTCGGCGTCGTCAGCATAGCCAACGAGGCGGGTCTCATCGGGCATGTCTAGCCTCAGCAAGCTGTCGTAGGACACGTTCCAGAGATCTGGTCCGAGAATGGACCCCTGCGCAGCCCCGGAAGTGATGGGAATGCGCCGCTGACCTTCGGTCGTGTCGTACAACAGAACGCGGTCTGACAAATACGCTTCTATCATACGCAGGAGGTAGGAGGGAACTTGGAACGTATGCTCAAGCGCCCACAGCATATCGCTCCACCTGGCGGAGTTAAAAGCGTTCTTCACGTCGAGCGTGACGAGAAGGACCACGCGGCGCGACCAATGGTTGTGGTCCTCCGCCCTCCGCACTGCCTCAACTACCTCCTGAATAGCGTCGATGGTAGAGCGACCGGATCTGAAGCCGTACTGCTGCGGGGACAAGTCCCACGCAGAGACGATGGCCTCGGTCAGCCTGACGCGCAGGAGCTTCTCAAGAACTTTCCCGGCCGTGTCGAGCATACACAGGGGTCGGAAAGAAGAAGGGGTCCCCGGTGTGCTCTTCGCCTTCGGGATAAGAACAAGGCGGGCAACCTTCCACGAAGAAAAGAAAACGCCTTCCGCCAGACACGCGTTGAACATATCGAGCAGAAGCCTTGGATTCACCTCCGCAGCGAGCTTGAGCACCTCCGCCGGAATGCCATCGGGACCGGGCGCTCTTCTGGGTCGTAGGGATCGGACGGCAGCGGTGAGAAAAAAGAAAACATGACTAAAACTGTCCGGTAATTTAATTATGAAATTTAAAATGTCGATAGGAAATTTCTACATTATATGATGGCCATCATAAAGAAGCCTTTACACATTATTGTCTTTTGGGTGGATTTCACATGAGCAACACATGTTTTTAATTGTTCACGTTTACTTGATTAATTTTTGGCGCAAGACATGATATACTCCACGGGTACTACCCTCTCCCCTTGAAGTACTAGTCGCCTTAAGAGTATGGAATCGTGCACTTCTCGTCGCGTGAGTCCATTTTCACGAAAACTGTAAAAATTTACTTTTTTATTTTTCGTTGTAGCTCCATTTGACGACGTTTCCGCGACAAAAAAACTAACAGTCCTAGTATAAAGACGTTATTTTCTTAAATTTTAGCTAACAAAATTGTTCATTTACAACTGTCTTGTACTCTAAATATTTCACAACTAAATATAATAAGTTTACAAATAATAAAACCGTGAATCAGAGAAAAGTTCTCTGGTTATTGCTGAACTATGTATTTCGTTAAGACAGAACAATCACTGTTAAGACCAGTAAGACTATTATAAGGAATAAAGAACAGTCCCTTTTATAAAGGACTAACTAATCAAATGTAAGTCCTTGACGCAAGTCTGTGAAAAATATAAGAATAATCCCTTTTACCACATAAGACTCAGTTGTCTCGCAAAGCTTCTGAAAAGATTATATTACTTCAAAGACCTTGCAACGTTTTAGAAAACATTTTTTTCACTTTTAGCCTAAAGCTTGGGTAAATCAAAGTAAGTAAATACAGGAGAATGGGCCGAAAATTTAATAACGATTAAATAACACATATGTAGAGAACCGTCAATCGCTATTAAACGTACAATTTCCGTCAACTTCCAACCAAGCCGGTCACCGTTTATTTTAGGTGGGCCCTATTTAATGGGGCGTCTCATTTAATAACGATTAAATAGCACATATGTAGAGAACCGTCAATCTGCATGAAATTACAGGAAGGCCGAGTCGGAGTCTGAATTGCAGCCGACACGGGAAGGCAGTGTATTTCCCCGGGGGGCGGGTGCAGGTAAATGTATTACTCCGGACTGGCAGAGCAGATGGAGGATTAATGATTTAGTCACCCAGTGGCCGCTCCACCTATCTTCCTCTTCTAGCAGCTGAAGAAAATATTACTAAAACTGTCCGGTAATTTAATTATGAAGGTTGTTAATTATAGTATTGTCACTAAAAAATCGCCCTACGTAAATTTAAAATAACAACAGAAAATTTATACATTGTATTGTGGCCAACATAAATGTCATACCACTGTGGTTAAAATAAATGCAATTTTATGTCAATACAGGATGTTTTTGAATGTTTTATTACTTTTTAAAAATCGCACCAGTGAAAAAAATCACACTTTACTTTGGTCAAATAACTATAATAATCCAAATAATCGAGAATTAAATTTACGAATGTAGTCCCAAATTAAGACCATAAAGAGTTTTGAATTAATAATTTGATCAAACTTTGACGCATTTAATTTCTTCATCGATAAGAAGTGAGAGGAGAGAGGGAAGGCGCCTGGTTTCTTGTTGTCGACTCTACAGTGGACTTGGCGCAGTTTTAGCACTTTATTGTACAAGGGTTTGGCTACAATTCGAGGTACATCGACATTTAAGATCATTGAAGAATTATTGCTAACACTTACAATAACCAACAGCAGCGATGGTTTGAGCCTATCGAAAAAGGAAAAGTTCGAGACAAGGAACGTTTGAACATCGAGTTAAAATAAATAATTTTACCAAGTAGGTCCCGTTCTAACTCAACTAAATATAATAAGTTTACAAATAATAGACCGTGAATCAGAGAAACGTTCTCTGGTGATTGCTAAACTACGTATTTCGCTAAGACGGAACAATCACTGGTAAGACCACTAAGTAAGAATGCTTTTAAGGGGGTAATGAAAGGGCAGTCCCTTTTACAAAGGACTCACTAATCAAGGGCAAGTCCTTGACGCAAGTCTGTAAAAAATATAAGAATAATTCCTTTTGCCACATAAGACTCAGTTGTCTCACAAAGCGTCTGAAAAGACTATTGCTTCAAAGTCCTTGCAACGTTTTAGAAAACTTTTTTTCACTTTTAGCCTAAAGCTTGGGTAAATCAAAGTAAGTAAATACAGGAGAATGGGGCGAAAATTTAATAACGATTAAATAACACATATGTAGAGAACCGTCAATCGCTATTAGACCTACAATTGCCGTCAACTTCCACCCAAGCCGGTCACCGTTTATTTTAGGTGGGCCCTATTTAATGGGCGTCTTATTTAATAACGATTAAATAGCACATATGTAGAGAACCGTCAATCTGCATGAAATTACAGGAAGGCCGAGTCGGAGTCTGAATTGCAGCCGACACGGGAAGGCAGTGTATTTCCCCGGGGGGCGGGTGCAGGTAAATGTATTGCTCCAGACTAGCAGATAAGATGGAGGATTAATGATTTAGTGACCAATCCTCCTTTCTCCTCTTTTCCTCACAACTGAAGAAAACATGACTAAAACTCTCCAGTAATTATGAAATTTCAAATATCTACAGGAAATTTCTACATTTTATGATGGCCATCATAAAGAAGCCTTTACACAATATTGTCTTTTGGGTGGATTTCGCATGAGCAACACATGTCTTTAATTGTTCACGATTACTTGATTAATTTTCGTAAGACTTGATATACTCCACGGGTACTCCCCTTGAAGTACTAGTCGCCTTAAGAGTATGGAATCGTCCACTTCTCGTCGCAGTCCATGTTCACGAAAACTGTAAAAATTGACATTTTTATTTTTCGTTACAGCTCTATTCAACGACCTTTCCGACAAAAACCTAACAGTTCTAGTATAAAGACGTTATTTTATTTTATTTTAGGTAGCAAAAATTTTACATTTACAACTGTCATTTACTCTAAATATTTACCAACTAAGTTTAAAAACCGTACTATAAGTTTAACAAGTAAAAAACCGTGAATCTGAGAAAAGTTCTCTGGTTATTGCTAAACTATGTTAAGACAGAACAATCAGTGTTAAGAATAATCCCTTTTACCACACAAGACTCACTTGTCTCACAAAGCGTCTGAAAAGACTATTGCTTCAAAGTCCTTGCAACGTTTTAGAAAACTTTTTTTCACTTTTAGCCTAAAGCTTGGGTAATTCAAAGTAAGTAAATACAGGAGAATGGAGCGAACATTTAATAACGATTAAATAGCACATATGTAGAGAACCGTCAATCTGCATGAAATTACAGGAAGGCTGAGTCGGAGTCTGAATTGCAGCCGACACGGGAAGGCAGTGTATTTCCCCGGGGGGCGGGTGCAGGTAAATGTATTACTCCGGACTGGCAGAGGAATGGAGGATTAATGATTTAGTGACCCAGTGGTCGCTCCACCTTTCTTCCTCTTCTAGCAGCTGAAGAAAGCATGACCAAAATGTCCGGTCATTTAATTATGAAGGTTGTTAATTGTAGTATTGCCACAAAAAATCGCCATAAATAAATTTATAATATCTACAGAAAATGTCTACATTTTATTGTGGCCAACATAGAGCCACAATAATTATTATGCCTGATCACAATATTGTCTTTGGGACGGATTTCGCATGGGCAACACTTATCCCTTTTTCGTTGGGAATGATGTTTGCTATCGACCATGTCATATTCAAACATTTCAGTAGTCCTCTATCGTTTGCTATTTTGACTTTTGGAAAAGAGTCCTTATTGTATAAAATATCAATATTAGAAGTATTAGTCAAGTAATTTAATTAGATCAGATCGACAATAGCCGTTTCACTGGTCTGCTGATGTCTTAAGTCTTCTTTTGCGATTATTTGTTTAGAACCAACTGAATGTACCCAAGATTGTGGCAGTGTTTAAAATATAACGCGGCAGTATTTAACTCTTTGGCGCCCAAGTTTACTTTTTATTTTTTAAGTTTTAGTTGAAATAATTTTATTTGGTCTAATATTTTAATCATGTCCTTTTTGATTGTCCATATGTATTAACAATAAGCTTAGTTAATTAATAAAAAATAAAAAAACGTGTCCTCCTCCTCTATATTAAGAAAGAAGCGAAAAGAAGCAAAACAGGTGTCCACTGCAATCGCTATTAAACGTACAATTGCCGTCAACTGCATGAAATTACACACATATGTAGAGAACCTAATTTAATTAGGCTAGATCGAATCGACAACAGCCCTTTCGTTAGTCTACTGATGTCGTTGGTCTTCTTTTTCGATAACTTGTCTACAACCAACTGAAAGTACTCAAGATTGTACCATTGTTTAAAAACATAATGCGACAGTTTTTGACGTCTTCATAATTTAATTTGAATCAAACAGCTGGAGCATCAAACTTCAATGCATAGTTTGACTCAGGAATAAAACATAATGCCGACAAGTTGTTTCACAAAGATAGTCCACTAAAATGTTGTCACAGAATCTTCGTCACTAAGTTAGGCTCCTCATTAGTGCATATCTTAGTACTATGAATGAATTTCATCTCCACTTAATGTGACGTACATAATCTTCATCTCAAGATTAAAAATTCAATATTTATGCAAGTACTATGAGTCTTACAGCAAAGAAGTATTTCTGGACTTTATTCCTAATTTTTTTTGCAATGTTGGATAGTGATTTTAAATTTTTGAGATAGTCACTGTAGAACTCTTCGAAGTGGCTAGCACTCGGCACTGGGAAGGGGCGTGTTTCCCTCGGGGGAGCGGCGACTTCGTATTGTTAACGATTTAGATTCAAAAACAGTTGTAGCGACCGTATCCTTCAGGGTAACGTTGGAGTTACATGTGACAAAAGTCATCTGGCTGGAAAATATTGAATAATTTGGATCGTGAATGTATGTTTGAGGGTTAAACAGATTATGTGTATATGGTCGAACATATCAACTGTCCAGAAATATTAACAGTCAGCAATTTTCGTTGATTCTGTGTTTAAAACAGAATCAATTTTAATCTAATTAGAACAGTACTGAACTTTTTGTTACTGTATTGAAAAAAATTAAGGAATTAAATCATAATCAACATCTACGAGTATTATTAATTCTGTAAGCGATTTTTAAAAATCAAAATTTTGAGAGTTTGACAGCTCGCAGGATGATGGGTGATAGCTCAAATTAAAGGTCTTGGTCCCAGGGGGTCGGGAAAATTAGCAGTTTATGTTCAAATCTACCAGAATATGAGAAATAACGAATATCTTCCATTTAAAATGCATTGGGATTGAAAAGATTGAAAAACGTCTGCTTTGTTTACATTAAACATGTGGTGCTAATGCTTGATTCAAAGCCATATGCTAGAAGTTGACATATGGGGTTTTTTTCAAAATGCAGCTAACTATGCACGTTCAATGTACTATGACAAATAAATACTTTAAACTTAAGATTTTCGGATTTTAAAATAATTAAGGGTTTGAGTTTTTTCAAAATTTTAAATTATAAAAAGTTAAGTACGTTTGTTTATAGTAAACGTTTGGAAGGTCACAGGATGATGGGAGGGGCCTGAAATTGAAGGTCTTCATCCCAGGGACTCGGGGAAAATACTAAAATTGCTTTAAGCTTACTATAAAATGAGAAATGACTTAAAATACCTGTCATTTAAAACCATTAAAAAGGTCTGCTTTGTTTACATTAAACATGTGGTGCTAATGCTTGATTCAAAGCCATATGCTAGAAGTTGACATATGGGGTTTTTTTCAAAATGCAGCTAACTATGCACGTTCAATGTACTATGACAAATAAATACTTTAAACTTAAGATTTTCGGATTTTAAAATAATTAAGGGTTTGAGTTTTTTCAAAATTTTAAATTATAAAAAGTTAAGTACGTTTGTTTATAGTAAACGTTTGGAAGGTCACAGGATGATGGGAGGGGCCTGAAATTGAAGGTCTTCATCCCAGGGACTCGGGGAAAATACTAAAATTGCTTTAAGCTTACTATAAAATGAGAAATGACTTAAAATACCTGTCATTTAAAACCATTAAAAAGGTCTGCTTTGTTTACATTAAACATGTGGTGCTAATGCTTGATTCAAAGCCATATGCTAGAAGTTGACATATGGGGTTTTTTTCAAAATGCAGCTAACTATGCACGTTCAATGTACTATGACAAATAAATACTTTAAACTTAAGATTTTCGGATTTTAAAATAATTAAGGGTTTGAGTTTTTTCAAAATTTTAAATTATAAAAAGTTAAGTACGTTTGTTTATAGTAAACGTTTGGAAGGTCACAGGATGATGGGAGGGGCCTGAAATTGAAGGTCTTCATCCCAGGGACTCGGGGAAAATACTAAAATTGCTTTAAGCTTACTATAAAATGAGAAATGACTTAAAATACCTGTCATTTAAAACCATTAAAAAGGTCTGCTTTGTTTACTTAAAACATGTGTAGCTGATACTTTATTGAAAATCAATGCTAGATATAATCATAATTTTGTGGATCCAAAAGCCTATTTTCTATCAATGTATTTTGTACAATAGTAAAGAAGGATTATGCTTAGGGGCTATTAGCCCCTTCAAGCCTCTAGTCGTATATAAAGATCAATTTAGTAACGCAAAGTCAAGCTTATCAGTATTAAATAAAACAAACATCAACATTGGGGATGGTTACATTTGACTAAATGAAACAATTATCTGATATTGATTTCGAAATACTACAAGCATTATAATGGCAAAGAATTGCAAATATATCATACTGCATGAATTCCCCATTATTGGCTTGACTGAATTCATCAATAGTTTTTAAAATGTCCGATATTCGATCGTTGGAAATACATTTTTTACCTTAAAATTTAATGTTGCATTTTCAAATACTTTTCAAAAACCAGTGATCAGACCTTTTCTTTTGTACATATCATACTAGAAATACTGTGGATTGCTCTCCAGAACTAATACACAAAATAATTAACAATTAAACCGCTTAATATTGTCGAAATATTTCAATGTAGAACTACATAATTTGAACAACTAAGCGTTAATTCCCTAGAGTAAAATTAGGCTGTGACTGTTATCAGATCGGTGTTACCTTTATCTAAGAATTAAGTCTAAAACTCAAATCTCTGCAGTTTGAGTAACTTTGAATTTCGTGAATCTATTCGTTTATTCTATCATTTTTTGATTCTATAGCTGGCACCAATATAATAAGTCACATTATGAGTTCCTGTGTTATAATGTAGAAGTGAACAATACGAGTTCCTGTATTATAATGTAATGGTGTCCAGCTAAGCTCTCCCGAAACGATCTTCGTTGTTTCTTTTAGCCTTAATCTTTTAATGTCGAAATATTTGAATGTAGAACTACATAATTTAAATAACTGAACGTAAATTCCCTGGAGTAAAATTAGGGGTAAGATATGTTAAGAATAAGCGGGAAAAGTGCGCGCGGAGTGAGGGATGGATTACAAAGCCTTACTGAATACCGCGGAAGTCATTGTTTATTCCGCTGAAAGAGATTCATTATTTCAAGGTATTATCCTTCTGCCGTTAAAGTTTCACAGTTTCTTAAAACATTTTCACTACCCTTTACCACTAAGAACTGTTGTACATGAAATAATAATGGACAGAGTTTTCTTTTAGCATCTTACTGTTGGCGATATCTTTAGAAGTTTGGAACTTTTTTTTAAAGGTCTTAAACAATTAACAGAAACAAACTTTTAAATACATTTTCCCATCATGTTATGGACTTGTATGACAACTTAACCACTAAATTAAATAATTAAAACGATCAACCTATGAATAAACTACTATAGTATGTTAACTTTATAAGTAAAACATTCACACAAAGTATCCTATACCCTTATATGAGCAATATTATCTCGCGAGCGTGCGTACTTGCTTTTTTGTTTGTACAATTTTCTGATATTTGCTGGCCAGCATGCATGTTAAATCCAAGTTCTTGTGTGACCACTGTTTGAATGTATTAAGTGTTAAATGTTTTATTTATTTTTTAAAAAAAGTTCTTAAAAAAAGTTTAAAAACCCTTAAAGAAGCTAAGTTTTTGTTCATAAGGATTTGATGATGGCATTTATGCCGAACTTGCAATAATACATGAGTTTTTCAAAGAATTGAACTGGATTGACCAGGTATGTAACACATTTTTATACAGTTTTCTCATAAACGGCTCGGAGTATTTCCTTCAAAGTCTTGAAATTAGTAATTTATGACTCAAAAGCGTGTTCTATGCAGATATTTGGCCAGAGAAAATCTAATCATGTAATAAAATGAATATAAAAGTTGTAAAATTTTAACATTGGCCTTTATGAGTTGCCATGATATCACGAAACAAACGAAGAAAGTGTAAACAAATAAAGTAATCATAACAGCTGTTTGTAAACTACAGCCATCTAGAGGAAATGTAGGGTATGGAATAACACCATGGGGTATAGTGGAGTGATCAAAAAGTGTACTTATAATCGCAAACGTTTCTTCAATATTCGAAAAAGCTTAAGATTTTTTGAGAAGACATGGAAGCATAATTCTTCTTGTACTTGCATTAAGAGAACCAGAGAGAGTGCAAGTCAAAAGCAAATGACAATCCATCAAAGAAAATAATTACTACTCATAATTGCAAAAAGAAAAAATATGTATGTATAACTCACATTTACATAATAACTACAGGCTTAATTAACCCAAAATTCTCTCTATCATAAAATAATCAACTTTAAACGACAAGTACCTGGTTTACCTGGTAGCCTTGCTCGATATTATTTCATGTTTCCAGTCCATCGAATTGCTATAGAATACATGCCACACAGAGTTCTTTCCCTAAATGGCTGTAGTTTGCAAACATCTGTTATGATTACATTGTTTTACACTTACCTAGTTCAATTAGTTGCTATCATGGCAACTCATAAGGGCAATGTTAAACATTGCCCTTATGAGTATTGCCCTTATCTGCTAAAATTTTCAAATTCAATTTATAAAGTTATTATGTTTTCTCTGGCCAAGTAGTTTGTATAGAACACATTTGAGCAATTAATTACCTATTTCCAGACTTTGAATAAAATCCCAGGAGCCGATTTTTGTATAGTTGTGAAAAAAACAAGAAAGCAAGCGCATACAAGATAACACTGCTCAAATAAGAGTATGGGATAAACAGTACAGCAAATAATTAAAACAATCACAACTTACAAAAACAAAAATGTCAGTCTTCTTACGTACTTAGAAAATAATCAACAAATCGCTAACAACTACTGAACAATATAAAACTCAGCTCGATAAAATTTATATTTTCAATACATTAAAACTTTTTCTTTCTGACGAATTGAAATTCAATTAGCTAATTCAAGCAACTTTCCTCGAAAGTTAACTTTAACATTTGTTGTTTTTCTAGCCAGGCCAACGTAAGCAAATTATTCCTAAAACATGGCCCCAGTGGGAATAAAAGTGGAAACCCTCTAAACCATTTAAGATCATTACACTAAAACAATTTCGGCAATTCAAAAGTCAACATTGTAAAATTGATGGCCTTTATACCTGGGATTATCTACAGACGTGTTACCGCTGGGCCGCACCCACGGCTTCACACTCATAGCTGCGACTGCCGAACTGACCTCGGTGTGCGCTATATGTAGCGAGGATATCAGGCCCTTCCGCCACTTAACCCGGCGTTCCCAGATGTACGATCGCTGTCCTATTTATACTGTCAATTAACTGGTTTGTACGATGTACGGAATTACAAGGGGATTTTGCAGCTTAGATTTTCCGTTGTGTTTGTACAATAATATAATCTGCTGAAAAAAAACAAATTAATTTTTGGAATTAAAGTCTTTTTCGTTATACCGCTGCGAAAACGTCATTTTTTATTACATGTGTGGCGAGCCTAAAGAAGCTCTTTTTCGCCCTAGCGTGAAAGAGTCAGCTGATGTTAATGCTGGTAAAAGTGCGTAGTATTAATGACAATAATTCTGAAATCTAAGTGTTTCTCGAATATCTACATTCGTAGCTACGACAGCCGAACTGACCTCGGTGTGCGCTATATGTAGCAAGGATATCAGTCCCTTCCGCCACTTAACCCGGCGTTCCCAGATGTACGATCGCTGTCCTATTTATACTGTCACTTAACTGGTTTGTACGATGTACGAAATTACAAGGGGATTTTGCAGCTTAGATTTTCCGTTGTGTTTGTACAATAATATAATCTGCTGAAAAAAACAAATTAATTTTTCGAATTAAAGTCTTTTTCGTTATACCGCTGCGAAAACGTCATTTTTTATTACATGTGTGGCGAGCCTAAAGAAGCTCTTTTTCGCCCTAGCGTGAAATAGTCAGCTGATGTTAATGCTGGTAAAAGTGCGTAGTATTAATGACAATAATTCTGAAATCTAAGTGTTTCTCGAATATCTACATTCGTAGCTACGACAGCCGAACTGACCTCGGTGTGCGCTATATGTAGCGAGGATATCAGTCCCTTCCGCCACTTAACCCGGCGTTCCCAGATGTACGATCGCTGTCCTATTTATACTGTCACTTAACTGGTTTGTACGATGTACGAAATTACAAGGGGATTTTGCAGCTTAGATTTTCCGTTGTGTTTGTACAATAATATAATCTGCTGAAAAAAACAAATTAATTTTTCGAATTAAAGTCTTTTTCGTTATACCGCTGCGAAAACGTCATTTTTTATTACATGTGTGGCGAGCCTAAAGAAGCTCTTTTTCGCCCTAGCGTGAAATAGTCAGCTGATGTTAATGCTGGTAAAAGTGCGTAGTATTAATGACAATAATTCTGAAATCTAAGTGTTTCTCGAATATCTACATTCGTAGCTACGACAGCCGAACTGACCTCGGTGTGCGCTATATGTAGCGAGGATATCAGTCCCTTCCGCCACTTAACCCGGCGTTCCCAGATGTACGATCGCTGTCCTATTTATACTGTTATTTAACTGGTTTGTACGATGTACGAAATTACAAGGGGATTTTCCAGCTTACATTTTCCGTTGTGTTTGTACAATGATATAATCTGCTGAAAAAAAACAAATTAATTTTTCGAATTAAAGTCTTTTTCGTTATACCGCTGCGAAAACGTCATTTTTTATTACATGTGTGGCGAGCTTAAAGAAGCTCTTTTTCGCCCTAGCGTGAAAGAGTCAGCTGATGTTAATGCTGGTAAAAGTGCATAGTATTAATAACAATAATTCTGAAATCTAAGTGTTTCTCGAATATCTCGCCTTTAGGTAACTCCAGGAACTGATCATTAACTTATTTACCATGCAACAATCTAATGATCGAAGTGAGCGTTGGCGATGAGTTTCACTCTAGTTTAAGTCTGCGATCAAAAGACCCGTTTGTTGTCCTCGCCAAAAGAGGAGAAAATGTTGAATGGAGAAGAATAAAACGTCATTATTTCGTAGAGATATTTGTGAGTTCTTCACCACAAAAACCAGGCATAATTCACCTCAGTAATGCTTTCTTTCGTAAACTGCTTTGATGGACAAAAGAATGAAAGGCTGGGTGTATCACTAATTAAATGTTCAATTTTAATGGAAACTGGTTATGATATTTATGTTCTATTTTCATTAGCTATTAAGCTTTTATGGTGTTACTTGTTTAGTTTGCGTTTTAACAAGAAAAGAATTTCTCACAATGTCACTCTTTCATCACGGTTCTTTGTGGATTAAAAATGTGGAAAAATATTATTAATAATACTGCAATGAGAGACTATTATTATCATACTAGATACATTATTTCACGTGTAAACATTACATTACATCACATACTTGTGATGAAAAAAGTTTCAGTGGTCAAATAAAAATTTTAACTTGAAATTAAATATTGAAAATTAAAAATTAAATAACTTTTGATATAGTTTCAGGTCAAATTATTGTATTACATTTAACCTTTTATGACTTTTTTCTCAACCAGACAATAGTTTTGCACAAAATGCGTATGCGATGTCTTTCAAATCGCATATTCGATCTACTTTATCAAAATATCTCAACTTTCGTGAAAACGAATCTTTATCAAAATATCGTCCAAACTTTATAAAAATATCTCAGCTACTTTGAGATAGCTAATCTGCTAAGAGAATTGTCTAATTCTTAGGCTATACCACAGATGAAGAACTGTTTTTATTGGCAACCCAATGCGCTTTTTTGTGTTCTTTTTTTGGGCGGCGTCAAGTTTGTTTGCTCGCAAATATTGCATGAATATCGAGGATAATTTCGGCAAAATCAAATCATAAAGTCCCAAAGAACATATATTGCTAATAATAACTTTGATACCTGTGCAATTCGGTTGACATAACATCCCAACAAACTTGACGCCGCTAGAAAAACGGACACGAAAAAATTCATTAGGTTTCCAATCTGCTTCTTCATATGTGACTATACCAAAAAATAACGAAAAACAAATGTTCACCCGTAAATAGAAATGCAATGAATTTAGGACCTTTTTCTGTGTAATATTTGCTTCTATAGGCTCACAGACCTACTTATCATGGGTGTAAAGGCACGAAAATATTTTTAGTTGTATTGTTTCACAGTCTCCCCGTAGCAACACTCGGGTCGCCAGTTGAGTTATTGTATTGTTTCCTCCCAGCCTCCTAGACTGGAGGCTCTAGTGGAGTCAATGACGGCCCGGCTGTGTACCTCTCATCAGACCTCGTTCCGACACAGCCTCGGGCAGCGGAATTCACTCCCCTACACTACGGGGGAGACTAATTGGTTTGCTTCACGATTAAATTATGTACAGGCATTCTTATTCGTCTCGTTTGTTCGAAAAAACCAACGTTGTGATGTTATTACGAGATACATTTATGTTTATTCGGTGGATAACCTACCATGTTGTGTAAATTATCACTATAGGAAACTCCTCGATGTTTATTTTTTACACTTTTCTAACAAAATAAAACTCAACTATTTGCGGGGCTTCAACTATTGTGAGACTTCAACTATTTGAGAAAGTGAAAAGAGACCTGAAGTCTTTAAAGAAAATTGTGCACCACGGCATTTTACTAGAATCGTATCAATTGACGATCAGTTGTAGTTACAATCTCGACTTCGTCTCGCTAAACACGATTTAGCGTGTCCCTCAAAAAGTGCCCCTTTTGTGCTTTGAGTTGAAAGTTTCCTTGTAGGACGCTTTGCATATTGTTAATTTTACTTTTCGTATTAAATTTTATACTAAATTACTCGCTTACGCTTGCAAACACTGCTCTCCGCGGTTGACCTTACTACCTTCAAACCATGTTCAAATGTTTAGTTGTAAACAAAGTGAATTGAGTTTGGTCTGGTGTAAACGCAGCTGTTCTAAAACTCCAGCCACATACTGTGCCCAAGTGCCCGAGTGAAGCCCTTTCTTCAAACTCTGAGACGTATTGACAAATATACATAAATATATCTTTAGTTTGACCTCCGAAACGTTACACGTTATCGAGTTGCAACTCCAAAAGGAAACTCCTCTCTTATATATTGATGATATTTTGACATAAATATTTATTAAAATACTTTGATATAATAAATTTAGGGAGAGGGAACGAATCTGATTTATAAGCAACATTCAATGAAGAAATTGTTAATATTGATAAATACGATACAGGAAATCCCTTTGCTTATTGAACGTTTAAGAATTTCAGTTATATTGAATCAAATAAACATGAGATAAATCCTTTAAATCACGGCAAGACGATCAGTAAAGGATCTTTCCCGAGCCTTTCATCGGGGCTTTGCCTGAATAAACTCGCTGATTAGAGAACCTTCACTTTTAAATTAAATAAGTTTCAATGTTTTTGTAAGAATAATTTAACTACGCAGTCTTATATTTAATCTACTTTATTTGTGCACTTTGACATATATGTGTTATTTGTGTCTGTTAATCTTGCCAGTATGATTCCAAACAAGCTGTGATTACCGTTAAGAGAAACTTGGTTAATTTAATAAAAATCTCATTTGGACGTGTCTCTAAAATTAACTGACCCTTTCCAAATCCTCGTGGCATGTTACAAAATGCATAATAATAGTCATGTTATAGACATTTAATAATGTTTATTTTAATTTTTTTAATGTTTCTATGTATTTAGAGTATTTACTTCAATCGGTCTGTAAGCAGATGTATCTTTATATTCGATAGGCTTACTGTTATTTATTTATTTCAAGTTATTGGGAACTAAAATTACTCGAACCCTGAGTACAAAAAGAATTATTATATTGATCGTCGAATCAAGAGGGATTTATTCTCTAGACATCAATGAACTCTTAAGATTGTTATAAAAGTAATTACTGTAAATGAGACTTACTTTATGAGGAACAAGGCTACCAGGAAAAAGCTATAGAAAAAAATTTCTGCAAAAGGTATTTAATCGGCAAATTTTTCGAAAAAGGTAATTTGTTAATTTGTTAAAATTGTTAAAAATAAACCCTTCTTTGGCTGGCGAGTTGACAATTCTAAACTACGGGAATTAGATTAGTTTATAAATATGGGTACTGTCCTAACAACTCGTCCGAGTTAACTCGACCAATGTAAACCAACTTCTACGAAAAAATAGTTGAAATAATGGTCAATCCTGCTCTCTCAATTTGTTTAATGCATAACAGACATAAGGTGATGACCCATGAACCAGTACTTCATGTTTAACGTTTATTTTAGTCAGGGAAAGTTCGGATGAAACTAGTTGGAAAGTCAACACGCGTGATATGAAGACAAAGTTTTACTTCGGACCATCCAGGCCACCATAACCACGAACGTTAGAACAGCAATGATAAGACTCAAAGACAAAAACGTTGTAGTTTCAATGGTTTGTCTTCATTTCAACAGCCATTATTTTACTTTCACTATCGTTAAAAAGTATATATCATTTAGCTTGGCCGATGAGGGATCCGCTTAATGTTTTGATTTTAATATTAGTGGAAATTTGCCTACTCTAAGTAAACAAGTTTCACGACGTTCCGGGATCTGGAATACAGGGCTTGTAACAGTTCTTGAGGTTGAAAAAAATAAAAAATAACTCAAATAAGAAAAAAAAATAGCTAAAAAATAACCTTTTGTACACAAAAAATTCTGTTAAAAATTAGAAAACCACCGTTATATTGGGGATAATACATTCTTAACCTTGGTAAAAAAGAAAATCTCGACAGACTAATCAAAAATATGCCTAGATTTGATGGTGAGACTTGGTTTTCACGCAACGAGACTTAGTTTTCATGCATTTTAGGATTATGAGATTCGTCTGCCGCGATGCTGCTATGAGATCGTCTGACAGACGAATACTGTATACAGGGCTTGTTGCAGTTCTTGAGGTTGAAAAAATATAAAATAACGAAAATTCCAAAAAAAAATAACAAAAATAACCTATTACAAGCCCTGGGAATATGATCCAGTCTTCAAGTGGAAGGGAACCTAGAACATAACAAGAACAGTACGACATAACAATCACACACACACAGTACGACATAACAATCAGTTTCAAGGTAACTAGAAACAACAGTTTTCTGGCTACCGAGATCAGATTCCACATCCTGAAATGTCGTGAAACTGTTTTTATAATCAATGATTGAGAATATTCATCAAAATCGAAACATGGTCTTGCGATCACCAGCAATACATTTAGATAAAAAAATTGCTTCAAGTTTTTGCAACAAACCTGGCTTATAACAAGAACAGTACGACATAACAATCACACACACACAGTACGACATAACAATCAGTTTCAAGGTAACTAGAAACAACAGTTTTCTGGCTACCGAGATCAGATTCCACATCCTGAAATGTTGTGAAACTGTTTTTATAATCAATGATTGAGAATATTCATCAAAATCAAAACATGGTCTTGCGATCACCAGCAATACATTTAGATAAAAAATTGCTTCAGGTTTTTGCAACAAACCTGGCTTATACCCTGCTCATTAACCCAAAAGAGTGAAATTCACTTAGTGAAATGTTTTCTACAGTTTTGCTCTCTGATGGGGGTGGTTTTTGAAGAGACCGTACATGTTTTTTAAGTGTTGTATTAAGAAGATAATAAATGATAATACTTCAAGTACAAAATGAATGCATCTTTGTATTCGAAGACTGTTTAAGGACGTAGTGTTGTACTAGTAGTTAATTATCAAAATATTACATGCTTGAAAAGGTATTCCGCTGGAACTTGGAGAGCGTAAAGTTGGACTTAACTTGGCTAGACCGCGGGAAGAGTTAACAGAGTTGAGGTACCGGGTCGGGCTTGGTTCATTACTAAGTTAGGCCAAGTGACCGCCTACAAGCGATACACCCCGCTCAAAAACAGTTGTTACATAATAAATAAAAAATCGTTTATTTGAAAATTGAATATGAACATTTTATTTTACCATGCTTATATTAAGACATATCATGAAAATAATTTTGAAACAATACGTAACAAAGAGTTATAAAACTCAATCCTAAGACTTCACTTGACATATTAAAAATTAGAACAGATAAATTCTTCTGATAGATAAAAAGTGATTGCCGGGTTGTCTCCTTTGTTGGAAGTAAAATTACCCCACTTATCTTCAAAAGCTATAAACGTTAACAAATAATTAATATCTTTGAAATGTTTAACCTGAAAATATAAAATAGTATTGTTCCCAGGAATTGGCTCGAAAAATTACTGAAAACATACAAATCTTTTTATTGGAAGTTATTGAGAGACGACCATTACCCTAATAGAAAAGCAAAATATTCAGTTTTTTTTTACCAAACTGACAAAAAGTGATGGAAGAATCATTTTTAACATCAATGATGCTTTTCCAACTTGACCTATTTTAAGAATTCATATGAAAGCAAAGCACTAAAGCGACGTGGTATATGGAGCGATAGCTATACAATTCAAAACCAATAATAAAATGAAGTTCTTAAACTGCTTTCCAGGAACTGAGGACCACAGTAATCCTGGGCATTTGAATCTAAATCTGAAAACGACGAGTTTAATTACCTAGATGGGTTCTCGATGCGCGGAAAATGTGGCTGGACTAATGGAATATTCGCTATTGAACTCAACACTCGATATTCCGCCCACAGCCTCTCTGATACTCTGTGTGTTATTGAATGCAATTACTTCTTACACTCGACTAATTCTGCTAACAAAAATATTATTGATTGGTCTCAACAGAAGTTGTGGATTTGAGAGTGTCTAAAATAGTAGGGAATGTGCAAAGAAATACGATTAATTAAGAAATATTAAGATTTTGATTTTTGCGGAAATTTGCCATTCCTGATTATAAAAAAACAACAAACACTTTTTACTGATCAGTGATGGCAAATGTACGCAAAAGTCAAAATATAAAATCACAATCACCAACAATGAATTTCAAACGAGGAATGGAATAGATTACATTAGAATTAGCTCGGAAATCGGATTTAACTAATAATTAGTAATAAACTTGTACCAAATTATTGTATAAATATCTGATGATTTACCAAATTTAGCTGAATAACCCAACGAATCTCCGGCAAGAAACGAGGTGGGTTCAAATAAAGTTTCAGCTTTCCAGTTGCAGAGGGCCACAATCCGGGCTTTCAGTTTAATCACCAAAGAGGCTATTAGACTCCATCTTGACGCATCATCGGCTTTCAATATCCACTCTTTTGATACAACACCACTTTGTCTAACCGAACGCTTGTAAATAAAAAAAAATCCATCTTTCAAATAAATTTTTATTACGAATGTTAGTGTTAAATACGTAATTATTTAATCATGTTGATTCAAGGGTTATATTTTCAAAATAAAATAATCTTGAACCTGCAGTAAAAAGATCACTTTATAAAAAATTTGAATCAGGTTAACCAAATTAATCTCTCATATCTTAAGCAGGTTATTCCTGGTGTGGACTTTGGTTCAAACTGGTTTGGACAATGACAAATTATTACTTAAATTTTAATTGTTAAAATAATAAGATTAGCCATGTAAATGAAGAAATTTGTTCATTTTTGTCCCAAGTAAAGACACATTTCTGAATAAAAGAAAAATCAGAGAAGAAAAAAAGGACAGACCGAGGAAAGATCCTTGGGCAAGAAAACCTCACTGCTTAACTGGCAGTCGAATGGAGTGTCAAAGAGTATTTACAATCCCCTACGGATTAAGCCGGTAGGGGAATCCGGCAAGTCTACGGAAAGATCTTTGGTCTTAGCAGTTGGATGACACATGGACAAGAAGACCTCACTGCCAAACTGGAAGTCGATTGGAGGGTCAATGACACTTTAGATGATGGCAGTTTTGAATATTCCAAAGCTCTGATCAGCACGCCAGATGGAAGGAAATTGAAGGAAGTTATTGCAAAAGTTGTCATGAACCACCAGTATCTAAATAAAACTAGCCAAAGACGTTCACAAAATATCATCAACCCGCCAGATGGAGGGGAACAAGTTTTTGCAAATCCGCAACCCGCCATCTGGAATCAAGAGTATCTAGACAGAACCAGCTAAAGATGTTCTTCCTATTAATGGAAATTGACAGTGACAAGAACAAGTGATATTTGACTTTACATCAGTTAACCTATCTCTGATGATGTTATTTTTGTTTTACATAGAGCCTAAAAATAGAAGAGTCTATGGAACCAAGAAATGAAGAAAATTAGGTGAAATATAAAGAAACTAAAAAAGGAATTCGAACAAGAATAAAAAAGATACAATTTCAAGCTCTGAATATCTCCATGATTAATTTCAAAAATAATAAAATAATTCTTTCCGAAGCTACAGTTTACTCATGAAACTAATAGAATTTACGTAAATAAGATCAGTTATTTAATGAGAGCCCGTATGTTGTGGCCTACAAAGTACTTTAAGATCATAGTATGAAACTTTCTCTTTACGATAGAAAATTATCAATGAACAATTAAAACCCGTTTAAACAGTCCCAAAAATGATTCAAGGTTAATTTATTGGAGCAGTGTCTTTTGGAGCGTCTTAACAGTAATATGAATTTAGCTTCCGAAGATGATGAAATCTCAGAACTAAGCACTAAAACCGAATCAGTGTTTAGCAAAGCTGAACTTGGAATAAAAACACAACTCTGAACGACGAGCGCAACATAATAGAGGCTTTCTTTGAAGAACACGCTTTATTGATTTTAACCGACATTGGTTGGTGGGCTGAAATAATTTCAAAAGCTAGATGACGACGGCTTTTCATGGATATTTTTAAACCCCGCAAAGGCGCATCCAGAGACAACAAACTCACAAAGAAATGTTATCATTTGTCTGAAAAAGATAAAATGTGTTATTTTATACAAATAAATTGTTTTATTACTACTAAAAAAAAGATGGGGGGGTTTAATATTAAAGGACCACCCCTGGTGAAAACAGGGAATAATATAACGAAGTATACAAAGAAAGGAAAAGAAAATTATTCAGGATTCATTTAATTTAATTTATAAAAATAAAATTATGAAAAAAGGAAAATATTGAACATATTTTGTATTAAAGTCAATACATAGCACCAATAAATTTTCACTTTTATGACTGCTCACAACAGTCTTTGATCTTCAGATACCATTTTCTGTTGATATTTCCGTTGTAGTCCTTGTTAATTTCTGTTTTTGTTCACTTTTACATTATCTTGATGTAAAGTTTGTTGGCACATTTATATTTATAAGAAACAAATTGAATTTAAAAGGGAATAAAAAAATGAATCCCATTTATAGTAATTAAAAATTGTAATAAAAAATTTAAACAACAAAAAAAGTCATGTTGAAAAAATTGGAATTTCAAAAGCATGTGATGGTTAAAAATGAAAACAAGGAACAGTATATTTGGGAAAATGATAGGAAAAGTAAAAAAATAACTTATATAAATCATGTGATGGCCGCACACTCTATTTCTGATTATAATCACTGAACATCATTTAAAGACTGTGAAGATATTATTTTATGGTTCTGCTGGCAACAGTCATGGGTAAAGGTTGCTTAGATATGGAATAAACCTTTATACATTTTCAAAATGAAGGTAATAGAAAAGGGATGTGAACGTGCTAGTTTCAGTCATGAATTAGTTTTTCCGTATCCAAACCAACCCTCAAAATTATTAGGGATTTGTTAAACTTTTGAGTGTCCATGGGTGTAGTATTGTATTTTTAAAATTCATAATAGCGAAAGATTTGTAATTATTATTTAATTTGTTGGACTTTTCCTATCGCTTCTAGTGTTTAAACTACACTACGTTTCGAGAGGTAGTGAAACTCCTCTCGTTTTCAAGTGACCCTACTTAAAGTTACATTAACCTACTTATGTTTATTTAACCTACTTTTTTGGGTTTTTTTGTTTTTTTGACATACAATTACATTCATCCAACATTCAACAGAAATCTCACTCACACAAAATTTCATACAAAACACATTAAACATACTTAATACAGAAAGAAAATTAAAACAAAAACATATTACATGATAAAGGGCACAGAAAATTAAAACAAAAACATATACCTTACTGCCGGCAATGCCTCCAAGCTGGCAGTGGCACGACACGCACACACGTCCACTCACACTCACATACGCAACTCGAATGAAGAGCGTCTGTGAGAGCAAGTGGAGGGGGAGCGGCCCTACCCCCACCACGGGCACAAGTTGACGTCAGACGCTCTTCATTCGAGTTGCGTATGTGAGTGTGAGTGGACGTGTGTGCGTGTCGTGCCACTGCCAGCTTGGAGGCATTGCCGGCAGTAAGGTATATGTTTTTGTTTTAATTTTCTGTGCCCTTTATCATGTAATATGTTTTTGTTTTAATTTTCTGTGCCCTTTATCATCTAATATGTTTTTGTTTTAATTTTCTTTCTGTATTAAGTATGTTAATGTGTTTTGTATGAAATTTTGTGTGAGTGAGATTTCTGTTGAATGTTGGATGAATGTAATTGTATGTCAAAAAAACAAAAAACCCAAAAAAAGTAGGTTAAATAAACATAAGTAGGTTAATGTAACTTTAAGTAGGGTCACTTGAAAACGAGAGGAGTTTCAATACCTCTCGAAACGTAGTGTAGTTTAAACACTAGAAGCGATAGGAAAAGTCCAACAAATTAAATAATAATTAGGTGTAGTATTAATCGGAAATATTTTAAAACAGTACCACTTTTTTATGCTTCGATCTCGGCGGTTTGAGCTTTCAGTTAACAAACTAAAGAGATGGTTAGTCGACGATGTGGCTTGCATCGCCCTCCAATAACGCTTCCATTGAGAGACAGTTGAAAAATCACCATTTTTCATTTCATTTTCTGAATATTACCATGCCTAACATCGTAGGAAGTTATTTAAATTTATAACAAAGAATTAGCCCCCCTAAGTAAAGAATTGCCCCTAATAAGTAGGGGCAAGAACAAAATTCGTATTATCAATTCATTGGTTAATCTGTTACTATCGACGGTTCATTTGTTACAGTAATTCATTCATACTATACTGCTGTTGTGATTTGCATTAAAAGATTCATTTTGAAATTTTTAAACTTCTTAAAGTAAAAAAAGGGTAGATAAACATTGGGTTCTCAGGGAGTTAATTTCAAACCAGGGTTAAGAAACTAAAAACATTAAATGAAAATTTACAACTATAAATGCCATTAAGACGGCCTTTAGATCGGAATGTTGTCCTTTGACTATTACGTAAGTTTCTCCATTTTAATGTCATCTTCAGATTCTTACAACTTCTTGCCAAAAATTAGTGCTTACTAATTTTGAAAATGTACAATAAATGAGTCTTTGTACAGTTTTAAAACTTACAAATTTGCCTTTCCGATCTTTTTAAAACATCGATCTATGACGAGAACTTCTTAACAGTTTATGGATCTTAAGATGATGGCATTCAAATTCCAAAAACTTACGTAATCCTCAAAGGATAACATTTTGATCACAAGACAAATCAAAAGGTATTTTAACCTTTCATTTAGGTCTTTTATTAAACTGGAGCACATAAACACATATCAGTAAAAAAATTAATTTAATTATATTACATTCGTTCATAAATGAAGTCAATTTAAGAAAAGGTCAACAATCGAAAAAAGAAAATATCATTAAGATGACGATATCATTCAAAATTAAATCATAAAGCATCTAATAATCATTAAAGCATAAAGCATCATAATCATAAGTCATAACAAATACTAGTAAAATAACATTCATTAATTTTGGACCATTCTAATATACTGTACAAATATTTTACCATATGATAATATTTCACATGTGTTAATTTTAATTCAATATTGTAAACAGAAACAAACAAATACAGAGTTTCTTTCATAAATGATCAAAAACGCATTTAATTTTTATTCTTTCTAAAATAATTATATTTATTCTTAACTATACATTCCTGCACGAAACATAAATGGTCCTCACGATCCGGATTTAGTTTACCAACGATATGGAAACTACAATATTATTTATATTTCAAAAAATAAACTATAATCATTAAGTTCAACATAATACAGTCCACTCAGAAAAAGAAATGGCACCTACGCGGGGAGAATTCAAGATTGAAACATACAGAAGGTCAACAGATTTAATCAAAACAAGACTAAACAAAATAAAATCAGATGTAGAAGCTATACAATGTCAGGAAGAAGATCCAAGTCAACTCCAAAAGAAAAGATTGAAGACATACGTATCTGAGATTGAGAAGAAACGAGCGGACTTCGAGCAAATCTTCAACTGCGCAGTTTCTCATGAGGATCAGGAATCGCTACCAAACGAAACGCTTGCTTCCGATCAAACAGAAGTTGAAGAACTTTACGTGGACATCGCAACAGTAATCGATTTTCTTCTCCAGCCTTCAGTTGAGCCCCAACCTAACGTAAGCGAAAACTTGGAAGCTCCAGGTATGTCCTCCAATATTCAACACTCAGTAAGTTTGCCGAAATTTGAGTTAAACAAATTTTCTGGTGACTTATCAACCTGGATAACTTTCATTAACTTGTTTGACTCCTCAATACACTTCAACAACTCACTTTCAAACGTAATTAAATTTCAATATCTTTTAAGTGTGTTAAATGGCGAACCACTAAACTTGATTCGCAATCTAAGTTTGTCTGATGACAACTACACTATTGCATACAATCTACTTCGGGATCGGTATCAAAATGACCGATTACTGCAATTAATGCATCTTAATCGCATACTTGACCTCCCGGAAATATCCGTAAATCATGTTCCTGGAATCCGACAGTTTGTTAACACTTTCAATGAAAACACCCAGGCATTACAAGCAATTAAATGTGACATGCCAGATCCTAATCCGTTTTTGGTCGCAGTAATTTTGCGTAAAATGGATGCCGATCTTCGCAAACGGCTAGAGTCATTCCGGGACACATCATCAAATGGTAATCATTCCTTACCTACTATTAAAGAGATTTTCAATTTCCTTAATCGGGAATGCATTCATTATGAAGATGATACTTTTTCTTTAACTGCTCGTATGGATGAGGCCCCACGCATCAACACCAAACCCAAAACCTCATCTCGAGAAGTAAATGTTTCAAAGAATAGTGTAACAAAGAGGTCTTTTCCTAAGGACGTTATGTCTTTTTCATGTGCTGGGTGCAAACAAACTAGTCATAAAACTTACTCTTGCCCCATATTTCTCGCAAAAAGTCCACAAGAACGCTTTCAAATAATAAAAACTCGCAATCATTGCATTTCATGCCTCGGAATGCATAATGTAAAATCATGCAAGTCTCAATCTACTTGTAAAGTGTGTCACAAACGACACAACACTCTTTTACATTTTAATTCACCTAATTTAGATGATACAATTCAACAATCATCTTACAAGGTTGAAAATAGCACTAATGGTTCTCCAATTATAGACCCAAACAGTGCTGATCCATCAATAACATTGAGTGCCCAAAATCAGCTAACACATCCTAACAAAGACACCACAGTCTTACTAGGTACATTATTGATTAAAATACGAGCTTTGAATGGTACAGCTCATACATTTAGGGCTTTGCTTGATTCAGGTAGCATGTGTTCATTAATTACAGAACATGCAGTCAACTTGCTAAATGCTCGTCGTCAATATTGTGACGTTCAAATCTCGGGTATCAATCAACAAAATACTCGAAATAAAGGTAAAATATACGCAACGCTAGAAACTCTGTCGGGTCAACAAATCATCACTGATCATTCTATGATTATATTGAATAAACTTACAACCGACCTTCCACGCATGCCTGTTTCTCCCGATATTGTTCAGTTGGCACAACAGTACAATCTTGCTGATCCTACCTTTCACAAACCAAGTCGGGTAGACATTATATTAGGAGCTTCATTATTTCCTTATATTTTCACTGGAAAACAGATTTCCTTAGGCCCTGATAAGCCACACATCTTTGACACTACTTTTGGTTATGTAGTCATGGGAATCACTCCATGCCTAACCTCGTCGTCTTCACCATCTACTTCTAATCATACTAGTACTCTAAATGCATGTCTTCATTCGTCAGATGTTGACAGTCATAACTCCATTCAACGTTTCTGGACACAGGAAGAACTTCCTAAATGTTCGGTTCAATCCGAAGAGGATATTTACTGCGAAAATCATTTTGCAGAGACACATAGTCGTGACGATACAGGACGTTATACTGTCCGGTTGCCATTCAAAAATCCGATTCACACATTGGGCACCTCTCGCAATGCCGCTGAATTACGATTACGGGCTATGGAACGAAAATTCGCAAGCAATAAACGGTTTTCTGTACTGTATCACGATTTCATGGATGATTACTTATCTTTCGGGCACATGTCAAAATACGAAGAATCCGTCTTACCTGAAGATCATTATTTTTTACCACATCACGGTGTTCTGAAAGAATCCAGCAGTACAACCAAACTGCGTACCGTATTTGGTGCTAGTTCCAAAACCAGTTCCGGATTATCGTTAAATGACATACTTTTAACAGGGCAAAAGCTGCAAACTAACATAGCTGATATACTCATGCATTTTCGACGTCATAATGTAGTGTTTTGTTGTGATATCCGTCAAATGTATCGCCAAATTAACATTCATCCTGATGACCGTAATTATCAATTAATTCTTTGGAGAGAAAATACTTATGACCCAATTAGTATTTATAGGCTCAACACCGTAACTTACGGAATGAATAGTTCTCCTTTCTTAGCCATTCGCACACTACTCCAACTGGCCAATGATGACGGTCATGATTTTCCAAAAGCAGCCCATGCCATTCCGGGGCCATAGAAGACAGGGGCTGGCTCACGGGAGTGAGAGAAGTGTCCACGCTACCTCCCCTACTTCCCCTCTCCATGACGTCACCTTGCGTACACCATGGCCCCGCGGCAGGACGGCCCGCTGTTTCGTTACATCTCGCTCGTTTACACGCTCGTGGACTCTTATAAAATTTTTGTTTTCGTCGAACATTATATATTTGTATTCTGCATATTTTGACGCACCTAATGGTGTAAAAATCCATTAGGTAAGACTTGCAAATGATTAATAAAAACTTTAAGTATTTTAATCTTTATGACACGTAAAAGTTAGTCGGCTACTACTTTTTTTATTTTTAGGTCAGGAAAGTTTCGTCTGCACGAAAGTTGTAGGTAATCAAATGAACTTCCAACTTTGTATTTAACGTTTTTTTCTAATTGGTCTAGTTTTTTCAGAAAAACAGGATTAATAGTGCGGCAAAGTTCAAACTCGAGTGCGCGGCTCGTCGTTTCGCAAGTTAACGCTATACTTCAGGATAACTTGTCCACATAATAACAAAAAAGTGTAATTGTTGTCAATTACAAATACATTTTGTGTCTTATATATCAGAGAAATATAAATGATTATAATTTCAGTCGAGCCTAAAAGACCTAAGAATTAATAACTTACTTTGTCTATATTGTATTTATGTAGATCTGCTTTATTTTTTTCAATAACACTGATCTGTATAGAATTGCATGAGAAGTGCGTTTAATCATAGGTGTCTCAAACAATGGAAATAGCTAGGATTTATTAGGTATAATTAAAAGTATTATTCACTGGTGGGTGACAACACTGAAAGGCGCGAAATCAGCGCGGGAAGTTTTCCAATTCCACGGAAGTGGTGCTTTAAGTTCATCTTCACTTTTCTGTAAAGGTGCGTGTACATCCAAAGTTTTGCGCTGTTTTGTGTTTAATTTACTGGCTACAATGAGTGTTTGCTCTGTCGCGGTATGTAAGAATTATTCTCGAAAAACTCCTGGTGTTACTTACCACTCATTTCCGACGGATCCCGCGATTCGTGCAACGTGGGTTGTTAAGTGTAAGCGGGCGGATCCTTTAAATCCGAAAACTGCTAGAATCTGTAGTGATCACTTCACCCCTTCTGACTACGAAGATGATTTAAAGAACAGACTTCTTGGATTACCGCAGAGGAAGATTTTGAAGAAAGACGCTGTGCCATCGTTAATTTAACTCCCAAGGTCTGTGCGGAAAAACCTAATGTAGACGAGAGAAATGACAGGCATGCCAAAAGAGAAGTGAGAACTGCAGCTTTAGAACATTTAAACATTTTAAGCCCCAAAAAACCTTGACTGGAAATTAATTTAGAATCAACATCAAACAACATAAATGACGATGAAGCTGGAGACATTCCTACGAACTGTTCCGAAAAAGGGGGGGGGGGGTATGTAAAGAATGCATGGGTAAACAAAATAAAATATTAAACCTTGAAAGTGAACTGCGCGCTTTAAAATCTGAATTACAGTCAGCTAAAAAGAAAATCAGTGCAAATGCTAAAAAACTTAAGAGACATCTACGAAGTAAGGTTACACTGAAAACTTGTCTTACTAAGCAGAGAAAAGAATTATTAAAAATAAGTAAATCTAATACCATCTGTCACACTTTTTTTGAAAACGCCAAAACATTGCTTAATCCAAACCAAATCAAAGCGATCTCTAGCAAAAAGATTACAAAATGGAGTGCAGATGACATTTCTAGGGCAATAATATTAAGATCACTTAGCCAAAAGGCATACGAATTTATTAGGCAAAAAATGCACTTCCCTCTTCCTATATATTCCTATATATATATATATATATATTCCTATATAAATAAGATACCAGAGGTATACGTATTAGCCAAAACAGTGTATATTGAGTCGTCAAATTGTGATTAAGCAGTGCAACGGCGCGCCGCGCATTCGACTTTGACCATTGCCGCTCTGTTAAAGCTGCCGATATGAAAAAACTAGACCAGATAGCGAAAAAAGTTAAATACAATGTTTGTAGTTCATTTCATCTCCTACAAATTTCGTGCAGACGAAATTTGGCTGACCAAAAAATAAAAAAGTACTGGCCGACTAACTTTTTCATGTCACAAAAAATATTCTTATTAAAGTTTGTATTTCTTTTAATTATTCGGTGGTCATACCCGGATGAGTTTTGCACCATTAAATTTGCCAATTTATGTAGATTACAAATATATAAGGTTTTACCAAAAAATATTGTTGTAGAAGAGATAAGGGTGTGTAAACGAGCGAGATAAAACGTAGCAGCGGACCGCCCTACAGTGTCTGCACCGTGACGTCACAGAGAGGGGAAGTTGGGGGGGCAGCTCGGACGGCGGCGGTGTCGGATAGATCAAACGATGAGCCGGCCCCTGTCTTCTATGGCCCCGATGCCATTCGTTCTCACACATATGTTGATGACATCATCACAGGAGCTGACACAGTGGAAGACGCTATTGATTTGCAAAATCAACTTACTTCTTTACTAAAACGTGGTTGTTTCGAGTTACGTAAATGGGTCTCTAATTCACCTCAACTTCTAAATAATGTTCCACATTCCCATCTAGAGACTCCTACATTTCTATCTAACTCTCCAGATCCACAGTTTTCAGTTTTGGGTCTAAGATGGTCACCGACTACAGACGCATTTTCGTACGCTTTTCAATTGCCTGAAAAACCTGTAATTCATACCAAACGGACAGTTATAAGTACCATTGCAAAAATTTATGATCTTTGTGGTTTCCTGAGTCCTTTTATTATGCTTGCTTAATCTTTCATGCAACTAATCTGGACGAAAGGTTTATCATGGGATGCTCCTCTACCAAAAGACCTTCAATCTCAATGGACATTATTATTGAAAGATACTGAAAATCTATCTAAAATCACTATACCTCGTTCCTTGAATATCAGTCTATCGCATGAAACAGAGCTGCACGGTTTCTGTGATGCATCGGAAAACGGATATGCCGCTGTCGTTTATGTTAGATGCGAACAACCTAATGGTACCACAGTTGTTAACTTAGTCATATCCAAGACCCGAGTAGCACCTTTGAAGCGTGTCACCATACCTCGACTAGAATTATGCGCAGCTTATCTACTCGCACAATTAATAGCTCATTGCATTTCACTACTTCCCGAACATTTTTCTTCAAATAACATCCATCTTTGGAGCGACTCTACGATCACATTAACCTGGCTAAGAACCCCACCATACCGTTTGAAAACATATGTGGCAAATCGGGTATCTCAAACTCAGGAGCTTGTCCCAATTGAAGCATGGAATCATATTTCATCAGAAGAAAACCCAGCTGATTGTGCTTCACGAGGTTTGCTTTTGTCCCGTTTGACTAATCATTCCATTTGGTGGAAAGGTACTTCATGGCTTCCATTACCATCATACGAGTGGCCAACAACGTCGTTTACTCCCATACAACTTGACGCTTCGCATGAAGTTAAATCAAATCCTTTGCCAGTTCTGTCCACCACTCAAGCAGAAGAGTTGGCAATACTGTCCAAGTTTTCATCGTGGACTAAGGTAGAACGAGTAATGGCGTTCGTTTTAAGGTTTATACATAACTGTCAAAGTTCAGCATCGAGACTAGGTAACCTCACATCAGAGGAACTTCAAGAGTCAAAAGTAAAAATATTTTATTTAGTTCAACAGTCAACATTTAAGAATGAGTTTTTACCATTAACTCATAATGAATGTCCAAAACAATTGCGAAAATTAGATCCATTCATTGATGCAAATAGTTTGATTCGCATTGGTGGTCGTTTACGCAACACTTCACTACCACAAGATGCAAAATATCCAATCTTGTTACCAAAACGACATCATATAGTTGATATCCTTATCGACTATTATCATATTCAACATTTACATGCCGGTCCCCAACTTGTCCAGTCATTACTGTCGCAAAAGGTCTGGATTTTGAACGCGAGAAATGCTGTCAGGTTACGCATTCATAAATGTGTGATGTGTTTCAAAATTCGCCCGACTAACAAAAACCCATTTATGGCAGACTTACCACCATTTCGAGTCAATCCAACTAAACCATTTACATCAACTGGCATAGACTATGGTGGACCTTACACAGTCAAAGTAGTGAACATGCGGTCCACAAAAACGATCAAAGTTTATATTTGTGTTTTCATATGCATGGTCACAAAAGCTGTTCATCTTGAAGTTGACATGGACTTAACAACTGACGCTTTCATCGCAGCAATCAGCAGATTTATTTCAAGGCGTGGATTATGCACAGACATTTACTCTGATTGCGGAACCAATTTCGTGGGTGCCAACACAGTTCTCCGGAATATCATCAAATCCACAATACAATCTACTGACGCCAAACAACGTATTCAAAGGTTCTCGTCAAATCTGTCCATTCGCTTCCACTTCAACCCACCTGCATCTCCACATCATGGTGGACTTTGGGAGAATGCCATAAAGTCTGCGAAACATCATCTTCATAGAGTAATGGGAAACTTGATTTTGACGTTACCCGAATTCATTACTTTGGTGACAAGAATTGAAGCCATGCTTAATTCTAGGCCATTGACACCTATTTCCAGTGACCCTTCAGATCTAATGCCACTAACCCCAGGACATTTCTTAACTGGTGGTCCTCTCACATCATTACCAGAAAATGATCTAACACATATACCTGCGAACCGCCTCAAACACTGGCAACTAGTGCAACATCTCTTCCAACGGATTTGGGATCGCTGGAGCCTTGAATATCTGCACACGCTCCAACAACGTAACAAGTGGAATCTCAAAACATTAAATTTGAAAATTGGAGATTTGGTGCTGTTACAAACCCCGTCTACTTCGTTATCATGGCCATTGGGAAAAATTCAAGAAACATTTCCAGGATCAGATGGAATTGTGCGGGTAGTCAGAATCAAGACTAAAGATGGCAGTTATGTTCGACCGGTAACAAAAATATATCCACTACCAATAGACTAACAAGTGACATTACGTTGAAGTAGTTACTTCAAGGCGGCCGGTATATGGACAATTCTAATATGCTGTACAAATATTTTACCATATGATAATATTTCACATGTGTTAATTTTAATTCAATATTGTAAACAGAAACAAACAAATACAGAGTTTCTTTCATAAATGATCAAAAACGCATTTAATTTTTATTCTTTCTAAAATAATTATATTTATTCTTAACTATACATTCCTGCACGAAACAAATTTATTAATTCAAACGTGCACGTGATACGCCAACGAGAGGTATGTGGGAGGGTTATATTTTTCCTCACGTGTCTCTTATTTTATTGATTACCATAAAAAGTAGACAAACCCAAATTGTTGAAATTAAATTTCATGCATGTGACTGACTACATGTTAACGTAGAGAGCTCTAATAATTGTATCAACCTTGTCACACGTTGTCAGTACAAGTTGGAAGTGACTCTTATTAAACTCTCCCCACTGTTCTAACAAGCCGTAGGTGCAGACGTGTTTACTTTGTTTCCAACGTTCAGACAGCCGCGTCGTTTTAAAAATGTGCGTCCATGGTTTTTTTAACTTACATATTATACATACTACATACATTTACAATGATAACAGCTAAATATTTATGATAATTTCTTAAACTGCAATTTAAATTCAGTGGTCCGAAATCCAAACAATAATTGTGATTGAAGACAAAGAGTATGATTGAAGGCAACATTTGTTAGTCGAAGACTTGCGATAATATTAACCAATTCACTTAAGTTAAAAAAGCATATAGTAACAGATACTGCTTTGCATACCGCGCTAGTTTTGACTCGTCATTGGCGCTGAACTTCTTAATTGTAGTTTACATCATTATTAATGAAATAAGGTAAACTAAATTTAGAAAACAAAAGGTATAATTTTCTTTGAGTGTCTTTCGACACAATCTCTCACATACATAACACATCATTTGTTTTATGAAAAATAATGAAAACTGAGGATATGGAAGTTGGAAATGTTGAGAACATCTCCAATCTTATAAAAATTACAACATATAAAAAATGTTTAAATCTGATTAAGGATGTTTAGTAATTGGACTGAATTACTAGTGGTTTAATTTAGGTTTGCGAACTCACATTGCTATAAAGGTTTTGTCGAGCTTTTTATATCTTAATGCATTTGGCAGAACTATTTTTAACGGATTTCATCACTTGTATTTCAACAAAATTCCATTACCAATTTTGAAATTCCAGTGTTTCCAGTATCTAAATAAAATTCAAGTATTTCCAGTATCAATTGACACCCTGTATTAATTTATGAATAAAGAAGTGTTTGCTTGTAAATGTTAACATATTTCGATGGGCGTATATTTACTTTAATGAAAACGTAAGTTGGCAATAAACGTTTCCAGCCAATAAAGTTTGACAATCAGTTTTGTCATATCAGTTTTCCTCAATAAGTAGGAAACCTTGCCTGAAAGTAAGAACTGTTTTCAAAGCCTGATGGATCAAGAATCTTACAATCCAGAAAAATATATGATATCAAAGACTTGTTTATCCTCTTGAGTGGATAAACAAGGATGGATCATGGATCATTTTTGCTCATTGAAATATTTGGATGTTATAGACATTTTGGCCATCCAACTGATGATGAACTTGGAGGAATTGAGTCTCTTGAGAGAGAATAGTAACTTGAATATAGATATAAATCCAAGGGTGATGAAAAAGATAGTCGGGGCTCACAGTAGGATGTTCATTGTAGAATACGGTACATGTCTAGGAATAGAAGGTGGCCCAAATGCTTCATTAGAGAAGGAGAGAGGGTAAGTGAAAACTTTAGGGAACTGGTTTCTGAGAGACTACTTTCTCTATCTGAGTATGATCAGAATTTATCTCTCCATGATTGGAGTACATTAGATTTTGAACACATCTTCCAATTTGACGACTTCAAAGATTTCACAATACTTCTTTATGATACCGCAATATACATGTTCTACCATATAGGCGAAGCTACGGGTAACATCTAGTATTCTATATTTCTTTGAAAGGCTGATAAAACTTTTGGTCACACTGTATACAACTTGGGTCTAGTACAACGCTATAGAGTGAGTTACTGCCAGAAGGTAAGTTATACTAAGAAGACTGGTTTCAAGTCATACTTTAAGTTGATGACTAAATGACTAAATCTTGAAAATAATTATTGCCAGTGCTTCCTTTTGTAATTCGAATATAGTGTTAGTAGACGTTTTCTCACTTCCCAACAAACACTATCTTGGCATTTAGTAAACACATAAACGTAACACAGTGCCTTACTCAACATTAAAAAAATTTGAAAAAAATATATTCTTATAAATAAAAAATGGTTGCAGGATTGTCTCCTTTGTTGGAAGTAAAATTACCTCACTTATTTTCACAAGCTATAAATGTTTGAAAAATAATTAACATCTTTGAAATGTTTAACCCTGAAAATATATAACAATAATGTTCCCAGAAATTGGCTCTAAAAATTACTGAAAACATACAAATCTTATTGGAAGTTATTGAGAGACGACCATTACCCTAATGGAAAAGCAAAATATTCAGGTATTCTTTACCATACTGACAAAAAGTGACGGAAGAATCATTTTTAACATCAATGATGCTTTTATCAATTAGACCTATTCTATGAATCCAGAAGAAAGCACAGCGCTAAAGCGACATGGTATATGGAAGCGTTAATGAAACAATTCAAAACCAATAATAAACTGAAGTTCTTAATCAGCTTTCCAGGAACTGAGGACCACAGTAATCCTGGTTATTTGAATCTAAATTTGAAAACGACGAGTTTAATTAACTAGATGGGTTCTCGATGCGCGGACAATGTGGCTGGACTAATGGAATATTCTCTATCGAACTCAACACTCGTTATACCGCCCACAGCCTGTCTGATAATCTGTATGTTATTGAGTGGGATTACTTCTTACACTGGACTTGATCTGATTACAAAGTTATTATTTGTTGGTCTCAACAGTGTTGTGGATTTGCGAGTGTTTCAAACAGTAGGGGATAAACAAACAAATACAATTAATTAAGAAATATTTAGATTTTGATGTTTGCGGGCATTTGCCATAACTGACAGGCAAAATACCCCCGTTGCAGCAGTCCTGCATACTCAGCTAATTTCAAGTGCATAAACAAATCATTTAAATGAAGTCTTGCGTCAAGTAAAATAAATAAACGTTCAAAAGGAAGAGTGAAAAAATACTGATACAGTATTAACAGTGTTTAATAACATTAACAATTATTTATTTATTTTATTAACATTTATTAACGGTATTATTAACAGAATTACTGTTATTAGAGAGTTTTTACCCTGGAGTTTTTTTTCTGAAAACCATTCCTTCATCTCCCTAACCAGGGAGCAAAGGGAACAAACACTGGGACAAAGCGGCAGCAGGAGACATATGGAATCAGCCTGAAACAGCCAGCTCGCATGCTGAACTACAGCCACAAATAGGGAATCGCCACCTGGACGATCCTTTAGGGTTGAACTGGAAAGATTATATTTTAGATTAAAAATCACAATTCGAATATTTTAATATACTTAAGGTCTCTGCTGGAGCCACAGCAGAAACCATAAAAACCTACATAATGAAAACATAGAATACAATGAAATCTGACACGATGTGTGAGTTACCTAAAGATACCTCGCTAAAGTACCGTGATAGCGCTATTGACGGAGTTCTGATAAAGATGAATACTTACCGGAAACGCTATAACAGGGAAATATCAAAGGGGGCAATAGACAGAAAAGTCAGACGAGCAAACGATTGTTTAACGATAAGATTGTGAAGGAACATTTTCAATAGGCCGTGACAATTTACAAAGAGCCCGAAAAAGATATTGAAAGTTCATTGACATACTTGGAAGAAATAGTTGACAAGTATGGATCATTAAACACAAAGAAATCTACATACATAGACTCAAATAGATCCACCAAGATCAATCCAGAATGCATAGCTATTCGAAAAAGTCGGATAATATGTACACATTACCTAGTCACCTGCCTTCTATTAAAAAACATACACAGACCAGGAGTAGCTTTGAACATCTGAACAACGGAGTTTGACAAAGGTATCGAGGATTCAGGCTACCTCACTTTCCAAGTGCTGGAATACAAAACAGGACATTGTATGACAGCTGATTTTGCAATTCCAATGGAAGGGTATGGATTGTTCAAACGATACTCGGAGCTAAGAAAACGACTGGTAACCGATTACAGCGAAAGAGGAAAGTTTTTCCTCAACACAGAAGGAAAACCTCTTCAATTGGGGATAAAGCCCTCCCCCCCCTTGGGGATAATGACATTCCTCAGGTCAGTATATTCCACTATAGTAGGAAAGAATGGACATGCCCCTGATAGGAGGTAACTAATGGCTCGCCAATTATGTCATTCAGAAGAAACATCGAAAAGGCATTACAGATATGATCGGCACAGGCAGGCTGAGCTGATAAGATTGACTAAGTAACTAACTGGTCTGTGTATCTTTTTTAATAGAAGGCAGGTGACTAAGTAATTTGTACATGTTATCCAACTTATTCGAATAGCTATGCATTCTGGATTGATCTTGGTGGATATTGAGTCTATGTAGGTAGATTTCTTTGTGTTTAATGATCCATTCTTGTCAACTATTTCTTCCAAGTATGTCAATGAACGTTCAATATATTTTTCGCCCTCTTTGTAAAATGTCACGGCCTTTTGAAAATGTTACTTCACAATCTTATCGTTAAAAAATCGTTTGCTCGTCTGACTTTTCTGTCTATTGCCCCCTTTGATATTTCCCTGTTATAGCGTTTCCGGTAAGTACTCATCTTTATCAGAACCCCGTCAATAGCGCTACTATCACGGTACTTTAGCGAGGTATCTTTAGGTAACTCACACATCGTGTTAGATTTAATTATATTCAATGTTTTCATGATGGTCACCATGTAGGTTTTGACGGGTCCGGTTCAGAGGAGGTTGCGGGGCACATTGGATGACGTCATGATGTTGGCCCATTTCACATATTCCGCAGGTCAGGTCTATTACGTTGACGATGGCAGACGACAGTGTCATCTGTCATCATTCTGTCCGCTTATGTTCAACTTGCATTAAAATTGAAAGATTTAAGATTCAAGATCCTTTGTCATATAACACAAATAGGCTACAGTGCATGGACAATCGTCAAAATTTGTGTACAAATATTATAGCCTAATATTTACAAACATATTAAAAATACTAAAACTAATGATTCAAACTAATATTGAATTAGCAAAATTGAGTGCTAATTAATAATGGTGAGTGATTTATAATTAAATCTTGATGGAAGTTGTCAGTCATCAACAGAGGATTGATTAAATTCAAACTATAGAGCAAAATAGATAAATCTCCTTGCCCCCTTCTTATAGCCTCGTGTCGGCTGGAACCACCTCAAAAGGCTTATTTATTTATTTGAGAGAGGACCGACCCCCCAACATAAATTTAAGACATAGGCCTAGGCGGATTTCTGGGGGTGCCAGGGGTTCTCCGGCACCCCCTGATTATTTGGCGGCCAAAGGGGGAATCAATTTTTAATATAACTTTGGCTTTACATAAATTACATATAGGGCAAAATAAAATAGATATTTTACTGGAGTATGCATGCCTGCAATTAAGACCTAAATCCGCCCATGAACACAGACTAGTAAGTCATTCTACACTAGTCAGTTATACTTTATACAGGGTGTTTTTTTAAACGCAACCCAAAACTATTTCTTCACTTAACCCCCAAGGTCCCCCGGATTTGACGCCACCCACTACATTATTTTCTTTAGGGATACATAAAAAGTAGTAAGGCCTACAATCACAAGATTCAGCACCTCAAAAAACATAACAAAACTAATGCAAGCAATTCGGATTCATTTAAACAAAAATCACCCTGTACTTTATACTTTTCTTGGCGACCTACCCAGGGAGGTATTTTTAAGCCAAGCTAAACAACAGATGAGTGAAGAATGGTTGTGACGCGATCTTTTAGTCTTGTCACTAAGGCTGACATGTATGTTCCTTGGACAATACACCGCATCAAACATAGGCTTGCTCGTACATGGTATATATATATACTGGTAAAAAACAGGACCATAGTCTTTTATGTACGAGTGTGCGCCCAAGCGTTTTTGTGAGCATTTTTCTAGGGCCTAATGGCTCCTAGGCTTTTCTGAAAATGGATTGTGGTCTAAAAATTTATTTAGGCTACTAAATCTTTCCTTTCATAACAGTGCATAATATAAGTTGCTCATGTTTGTTGAATATAAACTCTGCATTTATTTCTTAAATTGTTTTGTAGCAGTCTCCTCTTAGGGGTTTTATGAGTTTGATTTCTCATAGGGTTAGACCTTTTTAGGAAATAAAAGGTTTGCAGTGATTGTGATCTGTGGCTGCAGCTGAAAAATTTAATCCGTAATAGCTTTCTTCTGAAGAATCGGAATTGTCTTCCGAATTCCCAATTTCAAAAATCTGTTACATTTGCCAAAACATTAAGATATTACCAACTAGTAAAAATCAGTTAATTTTACTTGATGACCAAGGTAAGAGAAAAAGAACACTAAGTCTTTACACCCAAAACAAAATATCTGGATGGTAAGCTGCCTGTAACTAACTCTTAACTAGGTTGTTTGTAGCTAAATGACTTATTTGCATAGCCTACTTGAGTGAGCTTTCAATGAGGTTTTGGTTTGATTTTTTACTTAACAGAAAATAAATATCTAAAATAGGCTAGGCCTATCTCAATTCGAAAGCAGCCCAAAGTTTTAACTACCAAACAATCAATCATTCCTAAAACCACCATTTCATTTCCAGCATGTTGTAAAGTATCTTCCAAGGTAAATTACTCTGAATCAAAGACAATTATTTAGGTTAAAGAGAGCATTGTAGGTTAAAATTAGGGATGGCATCAAAATATCTATACATTGTAAATACTGATGATTTTGGTTCCGATCTATCGGAAAAAGGATATTGAATTTGGTTCTGTCGAAATCGTATCGGTGTGTCGATATTACTTTTCCGATACACATCAAAAAGGCTTTTGAAGACAAATTTTAAGGAGTTTAGTATTATTAAGGCTGTTTCCAGGCAGTAAAAATGTGTACTCCATTGTTTTGCCCTTTAAGAGCCAATAAATCTCCCCTAGTAAGATTTTGAAAATCATTAGTTCCGTGGTGGCAATACCTGTTTCTGATTCATCTTTGAACTTACAAAAATTGTGTGTGTTCTTTTTCTCCAGAGATATCCTTTTTTTCGATATATTGGAAATATCAATATTTTGCTCCCGATACATCTTATGTCTCGGATATTAATGGTTCCGATACATCGAAAAAGCGATATATCGATCTTTTGAAAAACAATTGCCATCCCTATTTAAAACTGAGGACCACTGATTTCTAGCCTACCTAACTGCAGCCTGGAATCTTTCATCATGCACTAATATGTCATTGATAATATTTATGGTGAAATTATAAATAGACCCATGACATGGTTTTTTAAGCGCCAGCTTGAGTTTTTATCTACTAGCTGATGGTATCCTACTTTGCTAGGAAAAGTAAACAAATAATACAAAAGTGAACAAATATTACAAACAAATAATAGTGAATAAAAACAAATACATCAGCTTTTCAGCCCTTCTCTTGAATATTGTTGAATATTGTGCCTCAAGGGAAAATGTTATCAAAAAACTACATTATTTTCTCTGGGATATATCTGGGATGGGATTTTCTCACCAAGATATTTCATTCATGGACGGTATAGGGTTGATAGGGGTCAGACTTATGGTTTTCTCAAAAGTTACAGGTAGTTTGGGCTATCATATGGATTTTATGGATATGGACCAAATGGATATTATCAATATATTGATAGACATATATTAATAGGCAAGCATGATTTTTTGTACCGTAATCCTTTTTTTCTCAGCCTGTGGGTTGTCGTAGAATAATGTTAGCACACGGTTAGAAAAGTCTTTCCTGAATATGTACACAACAATCCCAATGTAATTTATATAATCGTAGAACAAAGAATTTGAAACTATACAAAAATTAACAAGAGCTTTATGAGTTGCAACGTTGGTTGCAGAATAAGAACAAAATGTGAAGAAAAGCATGTATTATTGGAGTAGTAAGTTAAAAACAAAACTGGTTGAATTTCGACCAGTAGGCTATATACTCCCCAAGATCACCGGATTTGTCCCCACTATATTATTTACTTTGGGGATGCATAAAAAGGAAGGGCTACCGTACAAAAACAATTCACAGGTTGAAATAATGTTTAAATTAAACATCAAATACACAATATAAATCCAACATATATTTATTAATAAGATTATTTTAAACAAAAAATTCAAATACGTACTGTAAAATTAAATATTTAATACAATTAAGAGTATGAAAAAATACAAAAATATGGTATCCAAGTTTCAGTAGATGTAGTTGAGAGAGAGACGAGGATAATCAGAGTTTGTAAACCCCAATTTTGGTGTTATTCAAGGGATTTTGCAGTCGTTGTGTTTTCTTTAGTTGTTCTTATTTCCAAGCTCCAACCGCAATCCTGAGAACAGATTTTAGAAAAAATAAATACATGGCGCTAACAACGCACGTAGCGCTGGAGACACAACCCTTACGATTACAATGGCACTAGCACACTCTTGACGTGGCAGGGGCAAAACTGAAATTGAACACGGCCTAAACATTACACAGAGGTCATAAGTGTTAAAAGGCTCCAAATTTATTTGCAATTTATAAAAATTTTCCGTGGGAGGGCCCCTGGACCCCCCCCTGTCCTGCAGGGGGGTTTTCAATACGTCCCAGGCCACCGATGTGACATAGCTCCAGTAATTTTTTCTTAAAAAAAACTATTATTATTTTTGGAAATTAAGCCCTGGCGATATCTAGCAAATGTCCGCGAAAATCAAAATCAAAATAAACCATCACCAAAATTAAAAAGACGAAGAAATTAATAATAGACAATAACCTTTTGCTCCTATTATTGGGTTTCACTCACCTTAGTAACATTTCCTTTGGGAAATGTTTGGACTTGTCAAATTAATGAAAAACACACACAACTCACATGCAACACCCACGACAAACACACAAACATTAAATATACGAACGTAATTAATGTTCGAGCATCTGTCGTGAGTGTTGCATGTGATTTGTGTGTTTTTCAACAACTTGACAAGCCCAAAAGGAAATTGGGCACTAAGGTGAGTGAAGCCCAAATAGGAACGAAATAATAATCCTCAAATAAGAAACATTTCATTCAAAAATAGACCTTGAAAAAGAATAAAATTTTAGTGAGACCTTACCTATTTTTCCTGTTTAGGACCATGTAACAATGATCATCCTTGTCAATTCCCGGGAGTGTTAGCAAAATTTTTCTCAGTGGTTGTTGGATTTCATTGTCCATTGCTTATGTTTCAATCGTGAATTCTGTTTGAAAACCTAAAAAATAATTTGCTTGTGTCGTTCATTAAGCATTACCCAGAGGACACATGCCAAGCAGTATACGGTGCAACTAATGCTTTAAAAAACTTAAATGAGCGAACGCAAAAACCAACATAAGTCTGGAGAAACAATCTTTTGACAAAATATAGGGTGGGTCGGGGTAATTTTGAGACAAAAATCAAACCTTCCCTATATCTCAAAAAGTTATGGTTGAATTTTATTGTAAATTTTATCATAGCACCTCATAGATGTTATAACTTTGTGGTAAGAGTTATATCCAGATTAATCAATTAGTTGGGAAATAAATCCAAAAAAACGTGTCTCATCATTAATTACCCCGGCCAATGGGGGAATTATAAGACAGCCCGGTGGAATTTTGAGACACCCACTCTACCATGACTTTAACACAAGCTAAATAACTCCTGACTGGGGCAATTTGTAGCCAGTACCCTAGACATCATTTTTGAGGCTTGGGGAAATTTTGAGACAGCTTATTGGACAGTAAAAAATTTTTATTTGCTACAGGTCAGCGTAAAATCTAAAGTAAAAGCCTTACAGCATTAATTAAATGATTTTAAAAGAAAAATACATATTCCTTGTATAGGTAGAGTTTATGTATATAATCTTAATACCTACTAATATTTGGTATAGTTGATCATTTTATAGCAAATAGGTAAACAAAGAAAAATAACAGTCTTCGATCTTGATAACAGTATATTAAAATGACGCACACTTGATCTTAGTTTCATGTTCACTTTAGTTAATTTTAGTTTGAATTTAACCAATCAGTATAATGGGAACTATTTAAATCAACCTATGTAGATGAAATACTTAGGCATAGCTTCTACGTAAAGAACAAAAACAGCCTTTGCCAATTAACTTGTCCTAATCTCACTAAAAAGAACGATACATCACTTTAGAACTACATTTCACTTTGTATCCTCTTTTTCAGGTTAAATTTCAGAGAAAATATCATTCCAGAATTTTTTTTTAGGCATATGCGAACATCTCAGATTGATCTTATTAAAAAAGGGTCGAAAGACAGAGTTTGGATAGGTCCATCGAAAATGAATGAAGGTTGTACAATTCCAACATATCTCCCTTTAAGGGCCACCAAAACCAAGGCCATCTCCAACCTATTTTAAGTACTTCATTTCTAAATCAGTAAGGTTTTCAGGGGTCGCCTTAAAAAAAATTTTTTTAACGTGTCTTTTGAGGCCAAGCCCATAGTAACAGCCACATGCGTGACCGGCAAGACCACTTCGTAAAATCAGCGTATCATGTACAGCAAACCACGTTGAAGGGTTAAATTTTAAACCACCGACACTACAATTCAAACTAATCTACTCTTCTACACAACTACTTAGAACCTAAAACAGAAAAAACCGTGAATTGTGTTAGTTTATTAATATTAGTCATGTATCAAAATTACCCCAGCGACCGTCTCGAATTACCCCCGTTCGGAAAATAATATATAGTTGGAGAAAAAAAATTTTAAATAAAAAAGTTCTAATGATATTAGTAGTGGCGATGTGGCGTTTCTGGCCCAATCAAACTTTGACAGGCAGCCAATTTTTTGACAGCTACTTCCGGTCACGTGACCGGAAGTGACGTCATCAGCTGTGACGTAGCTGTGACGTGTTGTAGGTGGGTATTTAAAGTTTAAATGCCCTGCTGTGCTGGGTATTTAAATTTTAAATGGCCGGAAGTGTGTCAAGGTCTTTTGGGGATGTTTTTAAAAAAGATCTTGCATTTTCGGAAAATCCGAAAATGCAAGATAATTTTTGTTTCTTTTTACAAACTGTTGTTTTGTTGATTTTCACGTCTGTTAAAATACCATGTAAAAAATGGAATTGACAAATTAACAAGAAAATATCCTGCTACAAAGTATCCAAATAAAGATGCAATTACATAAACATAAACTTTAAAATATAGCGAATGTTCTTCCTTTTTATCTGTTAGCATTTCCTGAACAAGGTAACCAAAATTGTAACCACATAAAAATGAAAGTAGGCAAATAATAAATTTCGACGGGTTCACAAAAATCAAGTTGTAAAGTAGCGAATTTCTTTCTTCTTCCATTGTTGAATTTTTAGTCGAAACCAATTAATGATAACATTATTGCTTGCGCATCAGAACTAACAGTTGATGAAATTTCATTTACTTGTAGACTTGTAGTAGTTTCATTTGTAGTAGGTAATTGTTCGGAAGTTGGTGTAGATGTAGAAGAAACAGTATTATATTGAAGCTCAGAGTCCATGTGTGCTCGGGTAAAGAGCTGAAGCTTTAATGACGTGTGGTAGCCGTGTCCTACTGTGCATCAGTAGTTGTTGGTGGTGGGGGGTCGTTTGTTTCTTGCACTGAAATGTAGATGGAATCATAACTTTCTGGAGGATGTACTAAAATTTGTTGTATAGGATCTGCATCAATAGAAAAACTTTGCGTTTCAATGCAAAGTCCATCTTTAATAAAAGAAACATATAAAACAGAACTCATGTTTATTTAGATGTTTACTCTGCCAGTTCTACTAGCAAACTGATGTGTCAGCAGCGGCGCTGCAACCTCCCTTGACATGTGCAGCTCGGAACATCTGCCCTCCCCCCACCACCATAAGAGACTCCTCGCAATTTTTGGATTTGTAGTGTTAGTTCTAATGTAGGTGTTGTAGGGTGAACATCTCAGTACTAAACAATTGTTTTTTTAACATTTGGCTTAAAATATTTATTTAACTTTGTACAAGTTACAATATTTTTAAAGATGCTACTTTATTATATTACCTTAATACTTAGTTATAATATTTAGTTAAAGAAATCGAAACTGTAGTTGCGATTCAAAATAGAAACATGGTTTCTTAACATTTGCCTTAAAAATATTTGTAACAAAATATCGTAAGAAAATTTTTACAACATATTTGAATTAATATGTTTGCAAACCCTATCATGCGAGTTTTAAAAGATAAACGAGACCGAGTGGGCCGGGTTTGACCTCGCATGCTTTCGCTTGTTGCCGACCAGTTAGCAATACAACTGGTTGACCTTGCGCCGCACTTTCGCTTGCGGCCGGCCGGCGAATACAGGTCGTCGTCCTTGCTGCATCACCCGGCACACCTGTCCTTGATTGTATAACACACTCTACACTCTACACTCGACAAGTTATTCTTTCCTTTGCCACCGTCCTAACAACACCTACTTCAATTTCACAATGAACCGCTCCGAGTATACCGAGATTTGGTATAACTGGTTTTCCTATCTTCAACTGCTTGGGGTACGAATTATTCAATCGAACAACAATCGTGATTGGTATGATGTTACAACCACTATTGCTCGAAAACCTTTTCAGCAAGTTTGGAAAAACATTCTTACCGGCACCAAAATTCGCACCGAACCACCCAAAATTCGCACCAAACCACCTCTATCACCTGTATCTTCAAACGTACCCCAGCAAAAATTTCATCTAAAAAAACTGAAACTTAACCGAAAATATGAAATCTTAAGACATTTATCTTCTTCTATTTTCATTTTTAATTCTGAAAAAACCAAAATTTATGTCATTGACATTCCCAAAAAAATTCCTATTCCCCTTAACCCTCGACACTTGATAATAAATAAAAAAGGTGCAAAGTTAAACATAAATATTACCGAGTAAAACCTTTTCCCACCTCCAAAGTCCACCCTGGTGGCAAAAAAAGGCCCTTCTAAGGGCCGACCTAAGACTTTCAAATTTAGGCTTAAGTTTAAGTATCAACCCTTGGTGACTAACAAGGGGTGGTTTGCGAAAGCCCCTATGGGACTTAGAGGTACACGGACCTTTTGTTAGTCACTAAAGGTTAAGGCTTTAGCAAAAGCTCCCCGCTATTGACTCAACCTTTGGGACTTAGAGGTATGTGAACCGCTTGTTAGTCACCAAGGGTTGAGGCTTTAGCGTCCAACCCTTTGTGACTTAGTGGTACACAGACCACTTGTTAGTCACCAAGGGTTGAGGCTTTAGCGAAAGCCCCCCGCTATTGACTCAACCTTTGGGACTTAGAGGTATATGAACCGCTTGTAGTCACCAAGGGTTGAGGCCCTAACTTAAGCCTAAATTTGAAAGTCTTAGGGTGGCCCTTAGAAGGGCCGATTTTGCCACCAGGGTGGACTTTGATTGAGAAGGGGAAGGAATATAAGGTTTAATTTAATATATTTATTCTCAATTTTCCACCCTCCGCTGTTACTAGTAAAAATTTTGGATCTGTCGGGACAAGTGGTGGTTTGGTTTTTGGAGTTGTGAGGATATAAATTTTCGTCCTCTCCTCGTTGTAGATATAAATTTTGTTTTCTTCAATTCTGTACAGATTATATTTTTTGTTTTTCTTTAATTCCTTTAGCCTGATGTTCTTTACTGGTGCGGGATGAATTGTTTGGGGGGTGGGGGTTTCTTTGATTGGTGCGGGTTGAATTTGTTGGGGGGTAGAAGAAGGGTGCAGTCCGCACAACTCCATCCAGTCTTCAGTTAAAATGTCGTCACAAATTGGAGCGATCGGAATCTCTTCAATTTGCGGCGTTGATGTTTCTGTAACTGGTGTGGGATTCTGAAATAATTGGGGTTGATCTTCATTAACAGCATCAGCTATTATTTCGTTAATGGAGGAGGAGAGGACGGGAGTAGAAGATTTTTGCGGAATAAAATCGTTGATTGCAGAAAGGCTGATCGATACCGGGATGGAATGTTGCTTCATCAGAGGTTTCTTGAGCAGACCCAGAAGAATAGGGCAGGATGAAGAGGCAGATGAGGAGTCCATAATTAGATAAAGGAAATAATAAAATGGATATAATGAAATAGAAAAAACGTGGGAATGGATAGTAACAGCGATGGTGGCGAGTGGCAGAATAACACAAGGCGGGCGAATGGGGTTCTTATAGGCAGCAGACACAACAACCTTGTAGTCAAGGTAGTGACCAGGTCCAAGTAGGCACACAACAACCTTGTAGTCAAGGTAGTGACCAGGTCCAAGTAGGCCAGACGAAGTTGTGAGAGCGGTGGCTAGCGACCCGGCCAAGGCTACCGGCCTCGGCAGAGCGACACGTTGACCTACTAGTCAAGGCTCGCTAGCGAGGTCGAGTCTCGAGCTCGCTGATATAAGCAAGCGCGCAACGTTTCTCTTTGGCATTACGGTGAAGGTGTAACTGGTCCGCTTACGTGGAGGGTTATGCTGTAACGTAATGTTCGCCATGGTGTGTGGGGTGGCTTATGTCAAGCACACACTGCGTTCGGCTATTGTGGGAGAGGCGCCCTCCTATAATAGTCGGTCGCAATGGCAATCCACCTACCTTTCCATTTCCTGCGTGGTTTAATTGTCAGGGTTAATATTACGGTGAGGTGTGTGAGTTCGCTTACGTGATGATCACACCGTAACTGTAATATTAAGTTAGGTGTAATATTATAGGGAGGTGTGTGAGTTCGCTTACGTGATGATCACACCGTAACTGTAATATTACATAGTATAAGATAGAATAGGGGGAACGTTAGGTAGGGGTTAAGATATGATAGGGCGGTGAGGTGTGTGAGTTCGCTTACGTGATGATCACACCGTAACCGCATGCATGATAGCATTTAAGGGGTAGCATAAGTTATAATAAAGTAGTATAGAAATAAAGTAGTAGAATAAGGTAGGGACCCCACGCTTCCCCACCCCCCTTTTTTTATAATTTTTAAATGACCTTGACCTAGTTTTGATTGTTCTACTTTCGGACTTAGAATTATTTTAAATGATCTATTTTTTAGACTTAGATATTTTAATTTCAAAAGACTTACTTGTTTGACTTATATATTGATTGATTTTAAAACTCTACTTTTGAGACTTAAATATTTTGTTAAAGTTTTAAATAACCTAAGATTTTAGTTTTGTGTTGTATCTTTTATTAAATAATTATTATTTTTAACATTTGGGTTTTTGTAAATGTTTTAATTTCTGTTGATGGTGAGTTTAGTTTTCGCGTTGGTTATTATTATTTTTGAGTTTTTGCGTCATAACTTTTATACCGTTGGTTTAATCAAAAAATGTTACTGGACCTTTTTTGTTTGTCTTTTAATTCCGCTTAATTTGAGTACCCGCACGATAGATTTGGAGCATTTTTTGTTATATCCCCCCCCCCTCCCCGCGAAACCCCCCCCTCCCCCCCCTCCCCCCCGGAACCCCCCGGAACCCCCCGCATCCCCCCGGCAAAACCGGTTACTTGATTTCGTCGCCGTTCAACTTTAGAACTGCGTCGCCGTACACGATGGCAGTGGATATAACAAAAATGCTCCAAATCCATCGTGCGGGTAGTCAAATTAAGCGGAATTAAAAGACAAACAAAAAAGGTCCAGTAACATTTTTTGATTAAACCAACGGTATAAAAGTTATGACGCAAAAACTCAAAAATCGAGGCTATAGGCAGTGGATATAACAAAAATGCTCCAAATATATCGTGCGGGTAGTCAAATTAAGCAGAATTAAAAGACAAACAAAAAAGGTCCAGTAACATTTTTTGATTAAACCAACGGTATAAAAGTTATGACGCAAAAACTCAAAAATCGAGGCTATAGGCAGTGGATATAACAAAAATGCTCCAAATCTATCGTGCGGGTAGTCAAATTAAGCGAAATTAAAAGACAAACAAAAAAGGTCCAGTAACATTTTTTGATAAAACCAACGGTATAAAAGTTATGACGCAAAAACTCAAAAATCGAGGCTATAGCCTTGGGCTCACAGTATATATAAGGTGTGCTGTAGTCTTGTGGTTACATTTGCCATGGAATCCCTCATGATCTTTAGTGCTGTGCACAACTTTGTCGAAGCCAAAAAAGTACTATGGTACATAAGAACGTATCATAGCAATCTGAAGTGTATTAGTGGAGTACTTGAAGCTGTTAAAGCAGACGGTACAAAAATCTGTTGCACTTCGGATTCTATGGATTACGAAGGACTCGAAACATGGGTCCTTTATTATGTACAATTTTGTACAAAAATTCACATCAAAGTTGACACGGACTAAAGGGGTTTTCTAGGAGGAAAGAAAAGAATAGATACCAACAATGCATGTTGGTAGCTATTCTTTTCATTCTTCCGCTAAGATTTAAATGACCTTGACCTACTTAGGACTTAGAAAATTTTCACTAAGTTACAATTGACCTTCAAAATAAGTAGGTCAAGGTCATTTAACTTTAAGCGGAAAAAAGAGAGGAACAGTGTTATTAATTAACACTGTTCCTCTCTTTTTTCCTAAAAGGCAGGGGGAGAAGTTCCGTTAATGTCTACTTTTATGTGGCAGAATCATATCCATCATCATCTGATTCATTTTGAAAGTTGATGTAATCTACATCAACCCAAAGATAATGGAATCCTTGTTCAAAAGCCATAGTATCAATGTATGTTTCAAGTGTTGAAAACCAATTCGGATCTACGAAAGGGTTGATGGTAACTAATAAACGTTGATATGTTAAATTTACCATTCTTTCCCCAGTAACATTAATCGTAAGAAAATTAATATTCTGGAGGACATGGATTAAATTTAACATAAATTGAATATGTTGTTGAGGAGTGCAAAAAACATTGTAAAACATACGGAAACTTTCCATGATTATCGGTGAGGGAAGTGATGCCTCTTCATATAATCCACGGTTTATATATACATTTTCCCCACCATAAAGTTTTAAAAGTGGGTCAAGGTCATCTGAAGATACCCTATGAACGGGGAACAGAGCAGTAAGTGGTTAGACCACAAACTGCTCTGTTCCCCGTCCCTATTTAATTTCTCATAATTATATGTGTTTATAAACACATACAATTAATTTCATATTTTGCCAGGGGGCAGAAATTGCAGAGATGACATTTTTCTTGAGGTGCCGGCATTTGTAGTTTATACCCAATTATTCCGCTTCTATAAGCAATAGTTCGATAAAGCTCGTCCCCCGGGCCGGCAAGAGGAAGCGCCTGAAAAAAAAAAATTATTAGTTTAAAGAAATTAAAAAAAATAATATATTGTTAACAAAATAAACAATGCAGTTAATGAAAAAACGTACCATGTGACATACGGCACATATTCTGCCAACATTTGGCCCTTCAAACCAAATTTTAGTTTTGTAGACGCATCGTCTTTTATGCTCATAAATGAGCTCTCCTTGCAAAATTGGCGGCAGCGGCTCTGACACCCTTCTGATATGCCGGAGCATAGGGTTATCGGTGCAGATACGCTGCAGACACAACTCGTACAAGGAGCTCATAGTTATGGTCTGGCTATGCAAACCTCAAAGCTTTAAATACGTACCAATCACCTTGATGGCGAAGGTGATTCCCCCTCCCCCCGGGTTTCCACTATATATTGAGCGGATAGAAGCTTTATAGAATTAATAGTTTGCTACATTTTGAATCAACAAAACGTTATGGAATCTTTCCTAAAATACCTGATTGATCAAAGATTAAGTAGAAACCGAAGGGAACAAAGAAGACAACACAGATTAAAAAAAGCTTTTGAAAAATTAAAATTAGTTGTACCGGAAAGTCAAAAACAAAAAAAAATTAACAGACAATCTATAGTTCAAAATGCAATAGATTACATTAAAAAATTGGAAGAAGACTTAAAATCACCAACATTTAACTTAGAACAACAAGAATTTGAACAATCCGAACAGACATTTTTACAGGATATAGAAGAATTCCAACAATTCGAACAGAAATTTGTACAGGAAATAGAAGAATATCTTCAAACTTCGCAAAATTTAAACCAAGACATTTATGAAATTTTGTATCAACCTTTTGAAACTGTTTCCTTGCCAGTGTTAGAAAGCTTGGATGAATATTTTTTTGACGTCGAAAAGTAGAGGGGGTAAATGGGTGGGGAGCTGTTATAAAGGCAGGGTAAACAGAGTAATCTTTACTTTCTTAGGATCCAGCGCTATGGCAGGCACTTCGTCTTCGTCCAGGTCTTCTTCCTCGTCATCAAGAACATCATCATCATCTGTTGTTTCTATTGTGAAACAAAAATCTCCTTCTCCAAAAAAATCTTCACCGAAAAAATCTCCTTCTCCAAAAAAATCTTCACCAAAAAAATCTCCTAAAAAAATTTCTGAAAAACTTCAAAAACTTCAAAAATTAAGAAAATCCTGTTTTAAGAAAGAACAATGTGCTCATATTTTAAAAAAAGGAGCGAACAAAGGTGAAAGGTGTGTGAAGTTGTGTAGTATAGGTGAAAAATTGTGTAATTTGCATAACAAACGTGAACCTTCCGAAAAAGTCAAAATTCAACCTTCTAAAAAAGTCAAAATTGAACCTTCCAAAAGTGAATTGCCAGAAAAAATTGAAAACTATAAAAGAATTAAAATCAACAGATTGAAATTAAACCACAAATATGTTTTTGTAAAAAAGATCAGTAACAGGGATGTTGTTCTTAGATGTTGTGATGAACTCTACTTGCTCAAATTACCAGTAAATCTTCAAATTCCAAATATCAGTAATGTTCATTATTATTTAGTAAGAAAATCTCCATCTGATAAAGTTAAATGGTCAAATTAAACACAAGACAAAAAAAAAAATGGAGCGGGGGAATAGACCACTTTGTAATTCCAAGAGAATTACTTAGCGGTCTATTCCCCCGCTCATAGGGTATTTTTGAATGACCTTGACCTATTTTCAAAATTTACAATGGAGGGTTAATTTCTTATAAAAGCGGGATAACAAAATGACTTTTTACTTTTTACAATCTAGTCCTAAAAAAGAACAATGTTCGTATATTATTAAAAAAGGGTAAAAGATGTGTTGTGTAAATCAAACATTATGCAGTGCGCACAACAAATACCTCCTTTTGTTAAAACTGAGAGGTTAGTGTAAAAATGAAATAAAAAAAAATAGGAGCGGGGGAATAGACCACTTTGTAATTCTAAAAGAATTACTTAGCGGTCTATTCCCCCGTTCATAGGGTTTTTTTTTTGGTGACCTTGACCTACTTCTTACACTTATAAATTTTCGCTAACTGCTATTGACCTTGAAAATAAATAGGTCAAGGTCATTCAATAATTAAAAAGAAAATGGAGGTGTACGGTTTTACAGAACCGTACACCTCAGAAACCTAACAGAAGAAAAGCTAAATCTACCTATATATAAATGACCTTGAGACTTAGAAATTTTCGCTAAGTCATTTTGTTGACCTTGAAAATAAGTAGGTCAAGGTCATTCGATAACTAAAAAGAAAATGGGGGTGTACGGTTTGACAGAACCGTACACCCCCGGAAACCTAAAAGAAGAAAAGCTAATTTACAATACAATCTGCCTAGAGTTTAAGAATTAATAAAAATAAAAAAATAAAGAAATAAAATTTAGTTTAAAAAAAATAGCTAGACAGCCCAGCGCTGCACATCATGATTACAGTGTGATCATCACGTAAGCGAACTCACACACCTCACCATAAGCGCACAACGCTAAGCTAAAACAAAAATGTTATTTTGAAATAGCAAGTTGTTTAATTAAATTTAGGAAAAAATGTTATACAAATATGTTTTTTATTTCCTAACACTAAAGGAGCCAGTGTCTCGCCATTAGCGACGCAGAACAACTGAGGTCTAGCGAAACTCCGGAGGTAGGCGAACTACCCATCCAGCACGTATAGAGGTTGTAAGTGACCCGCTTTGGTGAGCGTAATCACTACAAAAGCGGTTGCCGGTTTTACCATTATTGGTTTTACCATGCAAAAGATGGAAGGAAAAAAGGAAAGGAAATTGGAATTGAAAGGTGTCCCTAACTAAAAAGGAGTACAAGACAAGAGAGGGAATGCCCTCAACAAGCTTGTTGGAAAAAGGAAATTGGAATAGAAAGGTATTAAAAACATATCATATAACATTCCTAAAAACAAAAATTTTACTTTAAATTTAAACATTCCAGGCAGAAATATATTGTAAGTAAAAGAAAGATTTTAAAATAATACTAACTACCAAACCAGCAAATTAAAAACAAACTACAAACCCTAGGGTATCTACAAGCACAAACAACTACCATGCCTTAAAATTAATCAGTCCTACGTCAAGATGTTATTATACAAATAACACCAAGATATTTTCACCAAACAGCAAAAATGATAAAATGTTCAGGGCGCCTTCTGAACATGTTACCACCTCACTGTCTAGCGAGCAACTGATGCCGAACCACACGCGCAGATCCCGGACCCCAACTCGGCTTGAGGTCATCCCCCCTCCTCGCTTACCCCCTCCCAAACCACAGGACCCTTACTGCGGGTTTGGTTTCCATCATTCTTTTGCCATTGTTCCAACAGGCAACAACATTTCTTTCTTTACTTTACATTGGATTTGTAAATATTTTAAGTGTTAAAACTTCTCAATATTTAATATTTTAGGACTTTGAAAAATTTTCAAACCTATCATTCTTTTGCAAATGTTTAAACAGGCAACAACACTGCTTTCTTTATTTTTACTTTACATTGGACTTGTAAAACTTCCTAATAATTAATACTTTCGGACTTAGAAAAATTTTCAAACATTTGCTTCAACATTTATTTTACAATATCAAGTTTCTTTTATAATGCCTCCAACAGACAACAATTTTCCTTTTGGATGTACAATTTGTGAAAAAATATATAAAATAGTTGAACCAGAAGACTTAACGGATGACGAAAGTATTTTTGAAAATAGTTTGATTCCAGTAGAAGATACATCTGATGCTACATCCGATGCTACATCCGATGCTACGTCTGATGCTACAAGTGATGAAGAAAATATTTTGGAAGTACCAGTAGCAATAGGCGAAGAAACACCGTTAACACATGTTGTAACAATTAACTATGATCCAGTACAATATATACATGCTCTTGTTCGGCGACGTTTGTTTCCGGCATCGGACATGGAGGAAGATGAAAGCGATAACGATTTGGAAATAACATATTTAAACAACAGCAATGATGATCACACTTACGACGCATAATATATGTATTATTTTGAACTTAAATTATTTGACGTTGGCACTTAGATTTTTTTAAAACTTCCATTATTTGACCTTGAGACTTAGAATTTTTTTTAAAACTTCCATTATTTGACCTTGAGACTTAGATTTTTTCTAAAACTTTCATTATTTGACCTTGACACTTAGATTTTTTTAATACCTGCATTATTTGGCACTTAGATGTTTTTTTAAACTTGCATTATTTGACCTTGACACTTAGGAGTTTTGAAATATAAGAAATTTAACTGTTATTAACACTTTTTGTGTTTAATACAGAAAAAGTGGTGGGGGTAGTGCTATAAATAGGGGTAGTTTAAGAGTGGTTCTTATTATTACTGCAACTTTTGTGGAGAGCACACCTACGTCATGTATTACTGCATCAGTTGTGAAGAATCTTTTGAAAATGAAAACTTACTACAAATACACAAAGAAGTGTACCATAACAACGAAACAAGAAACAATGCAGAAGAAGAAGATTTGGAAGAATTAGATCAAATGCTGGCTACCCATCAACAACAACTAAATTCAAGACCAAGTGTTATTCAATACGCACCCGGACCATCTTTGGATGTGGAATTATACGCCCGAGCTTTACCAGGCAGTGTAGTAACTCATTTTAAGATTGACAATGCTCAATTGCAACTAGCACAATTTATATTGAAAGCAAAAACATTAGTAACAGAAACATTGAAGAATGAACTAAGAAGATTAAATTTTATAAAGTTTGGAATATTATTAGATACTGTATTTACAAATGTTCAGAATGAAACATCACCAAGAGGATTTTTAACTAAAAACAAAACCATCATGTTTGCATCGGATATAAGCTCAATTGTGGATGATTGTTTTGAAGAACTTTTAACAAAATTACAAGAACATGAAGGAAGAGGTTCTGGATGGAGTTTGTTAAGTATAACAAGCTTAGATGTGAGAGTTCATAAACATGGATATGGAATGAGAGGTAGTAGTTATATTGCTTTGCCAAGGAAGATTCGAGTAACCAAATCTTGTGTTAATGTACAAAATGAAAATGCTGAATGTTTCAAGTATGCAATGCTTGCAAAATATGTAGAAGATCATGTGGAACGACCGAGTAGAGCATACGATGAGGTTTCCTATATGTATAACTTTCAAGGCATGACTTATCCTGTTTCAATTCAAGACATATCAAAATTTGAAAAGAAAAATCCTTTTGCATCTGTAAACATCTTTGGCTTAGATTCATCCAACAATGTCTATCCCTTACGTATAACACCCACCGAACGCAGAGATCATACTGATTTATTATTTATAACTAAAGGTGATATCTCACATTATGTATATATTAAAGATTTTGAAGCTCTAGTTTGCAAACAGTTATCAAAACGTGAACAACCAAAAACAACTTGTAAAAGATGTTTCTGTTTTGTAAACAAACCTTTAAGAAGAGGAGGTTCAGAATGGTTAACAGAACATAAAAGATTATGCAATGGAAACTATGAAGTAAGAATTAAATTACCACACCCTAGCAGATCACAAGTAAAATTTGATAAAGTTATCCAACAATACAGAATCCCCGTTGTAGTGTATGCAGATTTTGAATCTTCATTGCTTCCACTTGAACAAGAAGAAGGAGAGGAAATTACAAGCAGAACAAAGTATCAACTTCACAAACCAAACAGCTACTGTTTAATAGTAAAATCCACTCTGCCTGAAGAACATCTTCAAGAATATGGTTTGACATCTACACCAAAGATCTATCGTGGAGAAGAAGCAGCTCGATACTTTGTTGATGATTTATACGACATCGCTGGGAAAGTGGAAGCAATGTATAGCAATGTGGTTCCTATGTCACCTATGACACCGGAAGAAATTTATCTTTATGATTCGACAACAACATGCTATTTGTGTAACAATCAATTTACAGAAACTAAAGTTAAAGTTCGCGACCATGACCATCTGACAGGAGCCTACAGAGGTGCAGCTTGCAACGGATGTAACATCAACTACAAACTACCATCTTTTATTCCCGTCGTTTTTCACAATCTTAGCGGATACGATGGACATTTTATCATTCCTGAATTAGCAAGAGACAACGGTGAAATAGACGTTATAGCACAAACTATGGAAAAATTTATAAGCTTTTCAAAAAAGGTGGGCAAAATTAAACTTAGATTTGTTGATTCTTTTCGATTTATGCCTTCCAGTCTTATGAAACTTTCTGAAAATTTAAGAAGACAAAATTTAATAGAAACAAGCAAAATTGTACCTGCAGAAAAAATGGATTTGGTTCTTCGGAAAGGAGTTTTCCCGTATGATTACATCGATGGACTACATAAATTTCAAGAAACGTCACTTCCTCCACCAGAAGCTTTCAAAAGTAAACTTACCGATTTGGACATTTCACCTGAAGACTATCAACACGCATGCAGAGTTTGGGACGAATTGGAAATGAACACTCTGGGAGATTATTCTGACTTTTATGTAAAACTTGATGTGACCCTTCTCTGCGATGTGATGGAAGAATTTAGAAACACCTGCTTTGAAGCTTACGGATTAGACCCTCTTCATTCTTATACTTCTCCAGGACTAGCTTGGCAAGCTATGCTAAAAGAAACAAAGTGCAACCTTCAATTATTAACAGATATTGACATGGTGTTGATGATCGAATCGGGCGTTAGAGGTGGATTGACCCAAAGTGTTACTAGACATGTTAAAGCTAACAACAAATATCTTCCAAACTACGATAAAGAAAAACCATCAGTGTTCTTAGGATATTTCGATGCCAACAATTTATACGGATGGGCCATGTCTAATCCACTTCCTTTTGGAAACTTTGAATGGGTTAATCCAGACTCTATTGGTGATATTTCGCAAATTTCAAAAGACGGAGACACCGGATACATATTGGACTGTGACTTTGAATATCCAGAACACTTGCATGATCTTCATTACGATCTTCCGCTCCTTGCAAAAACAGAAGTTTCACCAATTGGCAAACATCCAAAATTAATGATGACTCTTGAAAATAAACAAAGATACGTAGCTCACTTTTGGGTTGTTCAACAAGCACTCCAATTGGGTTTACGTATAACCAAAATTCATAGAGTTTTAAAATTTTCCCAATCTTGCTGGTTAAAACCGTACATTGATTCAAACACCAGAAGAAGAGCAGCTGCAACATCAACATTTCAAAAGGACTTTTTTAAATTAATGAATAACGCGATATTTGGGAAAACATTGGAAAACAAAAGAAAACACAAAAATGTTAAATTAATTACAGATCCTATAAAACTAGAAAAACTTGTACAAAAACCAAACTTTGAAACATCCGTTATCATCAATGAAAACCTTGTGGCAGTATCTATGAAGAAGACAAGTGTGAAAATGGATCGTCCGTTGTACGTTGGAATGTCAATCTTGGATATTTCCAAAACCCACATGTACGATTTCCACTACAACAAAATGGTCGCCTTCTACGGTAGAGATAACATCGGAATCGCCTACATGGACACGGACGCTTTCATCTACTGGATTCTTACTGAAGATATGTATTTGGATCTTCGAACATTTGTTCACAAAAATGAATTTGATTTTAGTGACTATCCAAAAGATCATTTAAATTATGACAATGATCGGAACAAAAAGAAACTTGGAAAATTTAAAGACGAAGCAAATGGAATTTTACTGAAAGAACTTATTGCACTAATGTCAAAATTGTATTCACTACAATTGCATAAAGAAGAAAACAATATTATTAAAAAAGCTAAGGGAGTAAAAAGTTTGTATCTTAAGAAGAATGTAAATTTTGAACACTACAAGCAATGCTTATTTGAAGAAACGACTATAACTGCAAAATTCAACACCATCAGAAGTTTCAACCATCAACTGTACAGCGTAACAGAAGTGAAAAAAGCACTCTGCTCCAATGATGACAAACGACACATTCTTCCAGACAAAATTCACACTCTACCATTCGGCCACTACTCTCTCAATCCTATCAATGAGTAAAAAGAAAAAGAAAAAAAGAAAAAAAAGAAAAAAAATAAAAAATAAAAAAAAGAAAAAAAGAAAAAAAGAAAAAAAAGGGGAAATCACAGCATGCTCGCTGTGATTTCCCCTTTTTTTTAAAATATGTTGAAATGACCTTGAACTATAAAAGCGGATGCAGAAAAAGAAACACTCAATACTAACTTGACTTTGTTAGTAAAATCATCATGACAGACTTAAAGGAAAAGATTGTTAATGAACTTCATAAACCTGCAAGAATAAAGTTTCCACGACGAAATACTGTTGTAAAAGGAATAAATGATTTATATCAAGCAGATTTAATTGAAATGCAACCGCATAGTAAAATAAATAAAGGATTTAAATACATACTTACGATTATTAATTGTTTTACTAAAGTTGCAGATGCTTTGCCATTAAAAGACAAAACTGGTAACAGCATAACAAAAGCTATGGAAGTAGCTATAAAAAGAGATAAAAATAAAATTAAACATTTACAAACTGATGATGGGAAAGAATTTTTTAATAAACATTTTGCCTTGTTAATGAAAAAATATAACATAAATCATTATTCCACAAATTCTGAGAAAAAGGCAGCTATAATTGAAAGATTTAATAGAACCTTAAAAGGTGCAATGTATAAAATGTTTTCGAAAAGAGGTTCTTACGTATGGGTTGATATCTTACCAAAATTAATAAGCGATTACAACAACAAGTTTCATAGAACTATCGGTATGGCACCTAACAAAGTGAATAAGAAAAACGCTAAACTAGTTTTACAACGAATTAAAAAAAATACACAGCCAAAAGCGGAACAAAGAAAACCAAGAAAATTTAATGTAAATGATAAAGTTCGAATTAGTAAATACAAAGGAGTGTTTACTAAAAAATACCTGCCCAATTGGACAAATGAAGTTTTTACAGTGTATAAAGTACAACCTACTGTACCGGAAACTTATATTTTAAAAGATAACAAAGGAAATTTGTTACAAGGCGGTTTTTACGGACATGAATTGTTAAAGTCAACAGTAGGCGATGTTTATCTTGTTGAAAAGGTGTTGCAAAGGAAAAAAGACCAAGTTAAAGTACGTTGGTTGGGGTTTGATAAAACTGAAGATTCGTGGATACCTATAAAAGATTTGATTTAGTTTTAAATAAACTTATTTACTCTTCTGCCTTTGAATAAGATGGAGATTGTTCACCATAAAGATAAATTTAATATTAATAACATTGATGATTTAACCGTAGATAACGTTAAAATCAACAATGGTAAACACGGCAGTTTATTTCCAAACACTGTACGATGTATAGTCAGCGGTCCTTCAAACTGTGGCAAAACTAACGTTGTGTTTAACTTAATTACAAACACAAAAGGATTGCGATTTAATAACCTATATATTTTTTCAAAGTCCTTACATCAACCAAAGTATCAATTGTTGGAAAAGATCCTGACTGATGTGCCCGATGTTAACTATTACAAATTTAATGCTAGTGACAGTGTTATGCAACCAGACCAGGCTAAGCCGTATTCTGTATTTGTATTTGATGATGTATCTAGTGAAAATCATGATACTATTAGAAACTATTTTGCCATGGGAAGACATAATAATATTGATAGCATATATATCGGACAAACATATAGCAAAATTCCAAAACAACTAATTAGAGACAATGCAAATATTTTAGTTTTATTCAAACAAGACGATACAAACCTAAAACATATATACAACGATCATGTAAATGCTGATATGTCATTTGATAAGTTCAAAGAGCTTTGTGGAAAAGCTTGGGCGGAAAAATATGGATTTTTGGTAATTATGAAAGATAAAGCTATAACAGATGGTCGTTACCGCATAGGTTTTGATAAATTTGTTTCAATACATTAATTAACAACATTATCGTACAAGTCTTCATGGTGTAAACATGGTTAATCAGGAAAAGCTATTAAAAGAAATAAAATCACTTAGTGATTCTATTAGACATAAAAACAGAGCGTTAAGATTAGGAATAAGTGAAAGAGAGAAATTTCTGGAATCAACATTTAAACCTATTACTGAGCCATTAAAACAATTAGGACAAAATGTTAAACATTCAACATTTAATTTTTCCGGAGATGCTATTTTACCCATTTCAAAATTTGAACAAAAAGAAGAATATGAAAGTGATACAAGTTTTACACAACAAGGAGAAACAACTGAAGAAGAAAGCGAACTAGGTGAAGAAACGGATGTTTTAACAGAAAAAGAAGGTCTTTCTACAAGCGAAGAACAACAAGAAGAAGAAGAGCCTATTAATCCATCCAACTTGAGCAAATTGGGCTCGGATATTGCGTATAAAGGGCCGCTTGCAAGACAATTTGTATTAAAAATGTTACATTCTGCACAACCAACTCGAAAATATCATACTTTTGGTGCTAGAATAGAAGAAAATGGGCTAATGATTGGAGATAGCAAACTTGATGTAGACGAACATGACAATATTATTATAAATAATAAACAATACAAGGGTACAAAAGGATTGTTTGAACTTATTTTTAAGCCGAAACCTAATAAATATACTAAAAAGGATTTAAACATTTTTAAACAAATATTGGAGGATACAAATGCGCATAAGAAAAATTATTCTAAAAATTTCAATGTTCATAGAAATGCATCAGAAAAATATAAAACTATTATTGCTAAACTTTTCCCACCAAAAAGAAGGGAACCCATAAAAAGAAAATCATTATCTTCTGCTGAAATAAATATTTTACATAAAAGAAGAAAAACAAATCAATCAAGTTTATCAGGAAAAGGATTATTAAAAAACTTGTATGATACTAATATAATATACTACAACGATATAAACAAATTGGTTGACAGAATGAAGTTGATATATGAAGCTAAACAAGCCGGACATAGTGGTTTAGAAAATGAATGGGTAGCTTTGGTCGGCGAACTGCGAAATCGAGGAGTAATTGCATAAAAAAATATGAGTATATATAATACAAGTATAACTGATTAAATATTCAGTATAACCATGAGTGTGGATAAGTTTGGACGGTATTCCGAAACTGGAAGCAAATCAGGATCTTATGGAAAAAGAGGTGGTTTACCACTAACATCCGATGGAGATTATGATATAAGTAACAAACGTTTAAAGTTTGTAAATGATCCAAAAGATGATAATGATGCAGTAAATTTCAAAACTTTAAAAAGTGAAACATTACCTAGCTTAAAGCTTCAAAATGAAGTGTATAACGCTAATTTTTATAGAATTGCAAATCTTCCAAAACCAATAGATAAGAATGATTCGGTAAATAAAGAATATTTAATGTGGTACATAAACCAAACCTTAAGATATGATCCTAAAAGTAATAATAAAGCATATGATGCAAAAGATCTTAGAATAGCCAATATAGCAGATCCTGTTAATGATCAAGATTCAGTTACCAAAAAGTATTTACATTCAGTCATACCTGAAAAAACAGATAAATTTTCCTTTTACAACTTTGTAATACACGATATTGGAGACCCTAAAGATATGAAAGATGCGGTAAACCTTCAATATGTTACAGATCATTGTATTACACATGATATTAAGTCAATTGATTGCAAAAATAAAGTGTTAACTAACGTTAAGGAGGGAACTGCAAAATCAGATGCAGCTACAATAAGTCAAATAATGAAATTAAACAATAACAAATGGGATGCGGATGCAAAAATAATTACTAATGTTAAAGAAGGGTTGAATGATGTTGATGTAGCAACAATTGGACAAGTTCCTGCATTAAAAGAAATTTCATCAAGACTTGGTCAACAAGGCTTTGATTGTAAAGAAAGACCACTATTTAATGTTGGAATGGGAGTAAATGACAGTGATGCAGTTAGAGTAAAAGAATGGCGTGAAAGATGCTTAAGAACAGAAAAACACAAAAAGTTTTTTCATTGTCAAAACTTGCGATTGACTAGCTTAGATGACCCTATTGATATTGTTGATGCTGTTAATGTAAATTACATTATAAGACTCTTAAGTGTAGTGTTATATGATGTTTATAATACGATAAAGCCCATAAAAGCTGATCAAAAACTACATTGGGTTAAGAAAAATGTTATAGAAAAATATTTTTTAAATATGAAAACTGGAAATTTAAGATTTGCTCAAGTTGATGTTGATAAAAAGGATACAATCCTACCAAAAGACTGGGTAAAAGTTTATTACCCATAAACAAAATACATGTTTATTATAAATAAACAATGTCAAAGAATAAGTGCATCATTCATTATAAGGAATTTATAAAATAAACAAGTATTGGCATTTCCTTTCACTATAAAAAACCATGTTGAAAGTTCAACGCATCAGTCATAATCGACACGTTATAAAGAGAGGAAGAGGAATAGCATCAACAGCACTTTCTCTTGTTACTAAGCCGGTTGGAGCTATAGTTAACAAAGCTATCGATTTATTACCTGTAGAACTACATTTACCAGGAGGTTATCAATATTGTGGTCCAGGAACAAAATTGAAAAAAAGACTTGCTAGAGGAGATCTTGGAATAAATAAACTTGATCAAGCCTGCAAACAACACGATATAGCATATTCAAAGTTTGCAGATACTAAAAATAGATCAATAGCGGATAGAGCACTTGCTGAAAAAGCTTGGCAAAGAGTAACATCCAGTGACGCTAGTATCGGTGAAAAAGCAGCAGCTTTAGCGGTATCAGCAGCAATGAAGGGTAAAACGATGTTTGGAGGTGGAAAGAAGAAAGGAGGTGGAAAAAGGAGAAGAAAACCTGCAAAGAAACGTGGAGGAAATATAAGAAGAAAACGACGATCCACCGCAGGTAAAAATAAAAAGAAACAAACAATATGGTCAATGATAAAAAAAGGAGGAGGATTATACCTAAGACCGTATCGTGTGTATTAAACAGAAAAAAACAATTACTAATTCCAAATAAAGAATTAACAGATAAAGAATTAATTACTTATGTTTCTTGTTTAAAAATTCCATTTTTTAGAGGAGTGTTTATGAAAGATGCATTACCTGTTAAAATATGGAAAAATGAAACCGGAATAGTAAATTTAGATAATAGTAAAGGATCAGGCACTCATTGGGTATGTTATAAGAAACTAGGATCAACTATTTACTACTTTGATAGTTTTGGTAATCTCCCACCACCAAAAGAACTACAATATTACTTTAAAACAGCTAAAAATGTACTATACAATTATAAAAGAGAGCAACCTGATGATACGGTAATCTGTGGACATTTATGTTTAGATTTTTTAACAAAAAGCGTTAGTCAACTTTAAGATGTCTTCCTATACAGTATCATTAACTGGAACTTCATCTACTTTGCGAAGTGTTCTTTTCCCTGCGTTACGTTTGGAAAAAGATAAATTATGGGAAGCCGCATTATTAGATATAACAACTTATAATTCTATTCCCAACGTTACTGAAAATGTTAATGACAAAATACATTATTACAAAACAAAAGATAAAAATACAAACAAATATTCAGATATACAAGTATTTAGTTTACCCACTGGAGCATATGAAATTGATGATATAAATGAAGCGATACAAAATCATATGGGAAAAGATAATATAACAATAAAAGGAAATAACAATACTATGAAAGCTGAAATTAAATCTAAATATTATATAGATTTTAGCAAAGAACATTCAATTGGTAGTTTATTAGGATTTCCTAAAACAACAAAAATTTTAGAACCTAATATTAACCATTCAGGTGCTAGAACTGTAACAATAATGAAAGTTAACAGTATAGATATTACATGTAATATTATACATGGTTCTTATAGAGATGGTGAAAATACTCATATATTGCACACATTCTATCCAACGGTCGCTCCGGGTTTTAAAATTGTGGAAAAGCCACAAAACTTGGTGTACCTTCCGTTAAACACCAGTTTTATTTCAGACATTGTGGTGAACATACTAGATCAAAACGGAAATCATATTGATTTTAGAGACGAACCTATAACTATACGAATACATATAAAATCAACCGTATAACAATGGGGTTATCATTTAAAAAGAAAGAGCTGACTGGTAAACAAGTCAGTAGCACTTTAGCTATAGAAGGATTAACAAGTGATAACATTCGTTTTCTAGAAGAAATTGGATTAAAACTTATTAATAATGGAAATATTGGATATAGCGCAGGGTCCGACATTCGACGAAACCTTATGGGAAAAGGAATATCATACGCACAACCCTTACGCTTCATCAAAATTAAATAATAATGATGAAATTAGAATTCCCATACAACAACAGGATATTTATACACTTCCATGTGAAAGTTATTTGTATATCGAAGGAAGAGTAACAAAAAGAGATGGAAGCACTGCAAGTACTGTTCCGTTCATAAATAACCCCATGGCATATTTGTTTGATGAAATAAGATATGAAATTTCCGGAGTTACAGTAGATTCAACAAAAAAGGTGGGAATTACAAGTACATTAAAAGGATTAGCATCTTTAACACCGAGTGAAAAAAATATGCTAGCCGCCGCAGGATGGGTAGCACCCGATTCCAGTACAATCACTCCAAACACTTCAGGCAATTTTGACTTTTACATTCCTTTAAGATTACTTTTAGGCTTTGCCGAAGATTACCGAAAAATAATAATAAACGTAAAACAAGAATTAGTTTTGTTAAGATCATCAAACGACAAAGATATTATTCAAGCAACTGATGGAACAACGGAAGCTACTTTAGAATGGAAAATGCAATTAGACAAAATTGTTTGGAGAGTACCGCATGTACGGTTAAACGATCAGAATAGAATTTCATTATTAAGAACTTTAAAATCAGATCGTGATATCGTAATACCATTTAGAAGTTGGGAGTTTCATGAATATCCGGTTTTACCGGAAACACAACGTCATACATGGACTGTAAAAACTTCTACTCATTTGGAAAAGGCAAGATATGTAATATTTGGATTACAAACAAAAAGAAGAAACGAAATAACTAAACATGCTGGTGAATTTGATCATTGCAAACTTACAAATTTTAAGGTGTTTCTAAACTCTCAATTCTTTCCATACGACAACTTCAACATAAACTTTACAAAAGACAGGTTTAGCGTTTTGTACGATATGTACGCAAGATTCCAAAATTCATATTATGGAAAAACAAACACACCTTTATTAACGCCAAACCAATTTAAATCTAACTATCCGATTGTTGTAGTTGATTGTTCAAAACAAAACGAATCTGTAAAATCTTCCAGTGTAGATATAAAAATAGAAATGGAATTTGAACAAAATGTACCCAAAGATACATCTGCTTATTGTTTAATTTTACATGATAAAATTGTTACATATACACCTTTAACAGGAATTGTAAAAGCAGTTTTGTAAAATGAAAAGGAAAAAAATACCCCCACCACTCGGTTATAAAAGCAGGAGCGGGAACGAAAATTGTTTAGTTTACTGTCTACAGTTGTATGGGTAACATCGTCTACAGCATTATAAACAAAATGAGTTCTTTATCAGTTGTACAAGACGTTTCCGAAACAGCACCTTTATTGGAAAATGATGATAAACATTTTGAAGAAAATATTGTAAAGGAAATTGATGACTTTTTAAAGTTTGGAAAACAAAATAAAAAGTTGGAAAATAATAAAACAAACGTAAGAAAGAAAAGAAAACTTGAAGAAAATATTCCACCAAACATTTTAACTGAAGTTTTCCTTCGCATCTTTTATCCTATTTCATCTTGCATGAGTAAAAGTGTGTCGATAGGATTGGTAAAATCATTAGACTACTCTCCCGCAGTAATACTAAGCCATGGAACAAAGATGGTTTTATTTTCAGAAAATGCTTGGGATTCCTTTTTAAAACATCTACATCTTATTGAATGTTATTTAGCCAACAGTTTCTTTGGAAGAAAAACTAACATTCGACTTTTGGATTGTGACAATGAAATTGACATTATTAAACATCGTGGTCAACAACAAGTAAGAATTAGAGACTCGACACAATTTGAAAATAAAATTCTTCTAACACGTGAAGAATTTTACATTTTAAACTATGCAACATCACCTATTACCAGGTATATGAAACAATTAGTATTTTCAAGCTCTGTTATTAAGGAATATCTGGTAGATGCATGCGAAAAACAACCAGAAAGCACTTTACAATACGGACCAATAGATACATCCATCTTTAATAGAATACCTCACGAAGTGGAAATGTGGAGGCAGTTAAGAAACTTTGAACCTTTTACCGAAGTTGCAACGGAGGCTACAGAAGAAGAAACCAACAACAACAACAGTACAGAAGAAGAAACCACCAACAACAATAATACAGAAGAAGAAACTTTGCTAGGTTAAAACTACAATGTAATTTAACAAAAGAATAAACCGTGGGGTAGGCCTACTGGGGATGGTGCCCACGTTAAACATACACCAACGCGCCTACAACTGTACGGCCTGGTTTATATATATATATATATATATCTAACCTACCGTGGTGTGGAAAACAGTTGATCAGCAGACACCATGATGAGCAGACAGGATGAAGAAATGGCAGCAAAACCTTGTGTAATTGAATTTCAAGCATTTCGCGGAAACGATGATAGATTTATCATAAAAGAATTGGTAATTTTGGATTTGCTTACACAAGTAGCATACCCGTTTTTATTTGAAGCACCGTGTTCTGTCCATGAACTAAAGTCAAAAGCTAAAATAACAAACAGATGGCTAACAAATAATTTTCATCATATCCATTGGTATGAAGGTTTCCTACCATACAACAATGTACACAAAATTATGTTTCATTTTTGCAAACAATTTACACACATATATACCAGAGGATTGGAAAAAAAGAATTGGATACAACAGTACACAAACAAAGAAGTTTTAAACATAAAAGTGGACAAAACATTTCACTTTGATGCTAGAAATATTTGTGTTTCTACAATAAATCCGAAACACAACCAATCTCAATGCGCATTACAAAACGCGTATCACTTGGCTGCTTACTTACAACAACAAACGGAAGAATGTAGTGGGGGTTCCGAAGGTTATATAAACGAAGAGGCAACACACCCCGAGTATCAGTCTAACTCCATACTCCGAACAGACAACATCTCCTGTGAAGGATGGCATCACAACAGTTTCTCCAATGTTTAGTTGAACAATTCAACTTGCATTCAAAATCAAATACTCTAATTATCAAGAAATGTTCAGAATTAAAAGAACAGAAACATTATATTGTTCATGAAATGAAGAAAATTGATACAACGCATGGAGACGCAGTCGTCGCATCTTTATCCGATGCACCATATACACCGGGTGATGAACCAAAGTTTCAAGTATATCTTCCAAAACGATTCGTCCAGTTGCTGCAAAATGAAGATCTGCGGGAAATTCAACCAGGATCATTATATTTGGTGTCACACGGAATGAGCGGAAACAACTCTACGGAACTAACTCTGCACATCGCACAAAAATAACATTGTAAAAAAAATGTTTTAAATAAAAAGATAAAAAACAACAACATATCAGTATATGTTTTTATATACTGATATGTTGTATTTTTTTAAAACCTCAAACGGATGACCTTGAACTTTTAATCGATAGTATTATTCGATTATTTTATTCGATAGTATTATTCGATTATTTTATTCGATAGTTTTATTCGAATACTTTACATAAATACGAAACTTTAACGTTGAGAGGCTCAGTTCTGTTTAAGACAAGCTACAACCAACATGTCATCCAAAAGAAATAATCTAACACTTATAACTTATTGTTGCAAAGAAAAATGTTTTAGAATACCTGAAGATCAAGTTGACGGACAAGCTTGTACAAAATGTAATTCTTTCTGCTATTGTAAATGTAGTTGCAAAACATATCAAAAGAACCGGTTGGATAAACTAGAAGAATTACAACATCGACTCGGTCTATTGTGGCAACGATTAAATTCAAAGTGATTAAACAAACACCTGCCATTATCCCCACCACTACCCCCACTACCATCGGAGGTACCTGCAGCACCGGCTTTGCAATAGTCATTCCTGCTACACCTCTCGTCGAGTAAACAACTCTAGTCATGTCTCTCAACATTCGCGGGATTCACTACAACACTATCAATCTTACAACCTACAAGGATTTGGAAATTTTTAGTGAAGAACTAAAACAACTTATAACCACTGGGTTTGGTTTATCTTTAGAACTTTATGCAACAAACAATCAAAACGAAAAAAATGTGTTTTTGCCAACTTACAACAAGAAGAATGAAAATAAACAAGAACTTTCAGCACCGACAACAACTTACTTTTCAAATTTGGGAGCAAACTTTACTAACTTGTAAAATAATACTTTTGTAAAAAAACAAATAAATAAAAAAAAGAAAATATCTTGCATTTTCGGATCTTCCGAAAATGCAAGATCTTTTTTAAAAACACCCCCAAAAGACCTTGACACACTTCCGGCCATTTAAAATTTAAATACCCAGCACAGCAGGGCATTTAAACTTTAAATACCCACCTACAACACGTCACAGCTGATGACGTCACTTCCGGTCACGTGACCGGAAGTAGCTGTCAAAAAATTGACTGCCTGTCAAAGTTTGATTGGGCCAGAAACGCCACATCGCCACTACTGATATTAATGTGAAACTTTGATAACTTGATCATGGGTTGTGTATTAATATTATAACATATTTTTTAACTCATTAAGTTGATTGGTTTTACATGGAAGTCGAAAGTTTTTTCAAAATTTTCGCAGACATTTGGCAGAAAATTTTTTTATCCCAGTAAATATTTTTGTTGGCTTCTCAAATTTTTGTGTCGTAATCTGAAAGTGTTAATTTAAAGTTTTTTAACTCATTACATTTTCTAAAAATTATTTTCATAACAATTATAAGGGTGTCTCAAAATTACCCCTAGAACCCGTGTCTCAAAATTACCCCAACCCACCCTTCGTAATTACATTACATAATGATTAAAATGATTTTGATAGGGCGCCAATAACGGGTATTGATAGGTCACACAAACCAAATTCGAAAATGTATGTGATTTTTCTGTTTAGCGGTCGAGAAAACCACTAATCCTCCATAAATAAAACTACAGCCATTGAACTTAAAACCATATTGATATAAAATTTGCAGGTAACTATGTAGGCCTATGCCTGTGTTTTAACTATAGGCTTAACATATATTGATGTAAAATTTGTAATTCTGATTGCAGCCGTTACAGGCGCAGCACAAATTTATGTACAACTAGCAGTTGCCCGTGGCTTCGCTCACGATAACAAATACAGCTGATCTTACTTCTGCTCTTTGAACTGTCAAATTGTAGTGCTCACAGCTCTTTACATTTCTGTATTTGAATGTTTACATCCTTATCAAATGTAAACATTGAAGCTAAGGACGTTCACGGGGCGTAGCCCGAGGGGATTTTAAGGAGTAAATAGGCCTATATGTTTACCAGGTTCAAGATCTACCTCTGTGTGAAACTTCAACCCAGTCGGTTCAGTATTTTTCGAGTTCACTTGTCCCATACATACATACAGAAACCACCTCTTCTTAATAATAGTATAGATTTGTAATTCTGATTGCAGCCATTATAGGCGCAGCACAAATTGATGTACAATTTGTAATTCTGATTGCAGCCATTTTAGGCGCAGCACTAAATTTTTTTTAATTTTTAAATTTAAATTTTGTTTTTTAAATTTGTTTTCTTGAATCCCCTTGATAAAGGGAGGTAAATTTTGAAAAAAACTTTAAACCAGCAAACAGAGGTTTTTTCTCAAAGAGAGACAGCCTGTGACTTTCAGCATACCTATCTCTATATGCCTAGTGTTGTAATGGTGAGATCTTAAACCATTACATATTAAGTTTCGATTCTTAATGTAAATGACAAGCTCTAAAAAGTATAGGCAAGGGACAGAGAGTATGCCGAGTTCCCTAAAAAGTCACTACACAGTGTTCCCATGGTGGAAGCTTAAAAATAGCTCGAATGGCTTTTTTTGCCAGAGATCTTATTTAAATGGGGCAACCCCATAACGCTAAGGAATACAAAATATGAGACTCAATTAATTAGGCTATGGTAAACTAGTTTTGACTAGTTTTAGTCAATGTTGTTAAAGCTGCTGGTTCTTCGCAACACGAAGAGCCCGGTGGATAGTCTCTTTTTGAGTTTATCGATCTGGTCAGACCAGGTAAGGAAGGCACTGGTCCAACCTCACTCCTAGGAAGTAGATTGATTCCAAAGAATCGAGTCTTTCCACGCCAATAAAGACATCGATTTCCAAGTCAGGATTTCAGATGTTCCTTTGCAAGGTTTGAATGCGGAGATATCTATCTTACCAGCGTTTAGGCTTAATTTACTGTTAGAAAAAAACTGGGCGAGTGGATTTATTTTTGGAAAAGTTTGGATTTCAAGATCATGAAGATCTGAAGCCTTGGTAAAGAGAGTTGTATCATCCGCAAACAGGAACAAATCCTCGACCGGCACTGCCCCTGACATACCATTTATATATATATCAGGAACAGTACCGGACCGAGAATTGAGCCCTGCGGAACTCTGCTGGTGATGATTTTTTCAGAGGATCTATGGGTTTTAATTTTAGATTTTCTTTGGCGTTGAATTTCAACACATTGTTTTCAATTTTCCATGAAAGAATTCAGCCACTTGAAAGCTGGGCCTTGAATTCAAAGAGCCTTTAATTTGGAAGAGAGAATTTGAGCATCGACACAATCGAACGCTTTTGAGAGGTCGGCGAAGCAGCCAATCACCGACTCTCCGTCGTCCAACGCATCTATTTATGCAATTGATTTACAAAGTCAATAAGAGCCAATTTTGTGGATTTATTTTTTGCGAAATCCATATAGCTTTTTGGAGATTGAAATGATAACTACTCACTTTAACTATGATGATAAAACTTACTTACAATTATAAAATACTCATAAAAATACACTTACATCATAGAAAAGGGAATTCCAACTTGCCTAGGCCCCGTCCAATTCACCCCAATTTCGCTTGAAAGCCAAATGCCGCGCTTTATATATTTAGATGTGCTATTATATAAATTCCGAAATATTATATTGGCACTGTGGCTGTAGCTATACGTATAATCACATAATTAATGAATTTACAGGAATTATCCTAATCCTAATTTATCACTAATTCAGTATTTTCTATCACAATAAAGTGCTAATGAGCTCAGATGGCCTAAAAACACTGAGCCTACAAAATGGATGATATTGGTTGGTTGGAAGACGTGAATCTGAAACTAAGAAACCGAACCGAAATCATTATCTCAGACATGGAATGGGCGAAATCGAATATGCCCCGCATCCGCCTCTGAACCGGACCCGGTTTTGACGGTTTCTGCTATGACTCCAGCAGTGACCTTAAGTGTATTAAAATATCCGAATTGTGATTAGTAACCTAAATATAATCTTACCACTTCAACCCTAAAGGATCGTCCAGGTGGCGATTCCCTATGAATGGTAACTAAGTAATTTGTACATGTTATCCAACTTATTCGAATAGCTATGCATTCTCGGTTGATCTTGGTGGATATATTTGAGTCTATGTAGGTAGATTTCTTTGTGTTTAATGATCCATTCTTGTCAACTATTTCTTCCAAGTATGTCAATGAACCTTCAATATATTTTTCGCCCTCTTTGTAAAATGTCACGGCCTTTTGAAAATGTTCCTTCACAATTTTATCGTTAAAAAAATTTGTTTGCTCGTCTGACTTTTCTTTCTATTGCCCCCTTTGATATTTCCCTGTTATTGCATTTCCGGTAAGTACTCATCTTTATCAGAACCCCGTCAATAGCGCTCCTATCACGGTACTTTAGCGAGGTATCTTTAGTAAGCTCAATTATCGTGTTAGATTTAATTATATTCAATGTTTTCATGATGGTCACCATGTAGGTTTTGACGGTTTCTACTATGGCTCCAGCAGTGACCTTAAGTGTATTAAAATATCCGAATTGTGATTTGTAACCTAAAATATAATCTTTCTACTTCAACCCTAAAGGATCGTCCATGTGGGGTTTCCTTTTTTTGTGGCTGTAGTTCAGCATGCGAGCTAGCTTTTTCAGGCTGATTCCATATGTCTCCTGCTGCCGCTTTGTCCCAGTGTTTGTTCCCTGGTTAGGGAGATGTAAGAATGATTTTCAGAAAAAAAACCAGTGTCGTCAAGACCGGTTGCCGTCAATGCCCGCCGATAATTAGCTTGGGGCTTATTGGACGTTGGCGGTGCCCGAGGCGGGTCAATTTCGTCTGTAGATGACGCGGTTGATAGACTCGTTTTGATTTTTGTCGACGGACAGTTCATTGCTATTTTATTTTCTGTTGATTCAGAAATCTTTATCAACGGACTAGAAATGTTCGCGACTAGCGAAGTTCCTAAGGTGACTAAGTAATTTGTACATGTTATCCAACGTTTTCGAATAGCTATGCATTCTGGATTGATCTTGGTGGATCTATTTGAGTCCATGTAGGTAGATTTCTTTGTGTTTAATGATCCATACTTGTCAACTATTTCTTCCAAGTATGTCAATGCCCGTTCAATATCTTTTTCGTCCTCTTTGTAAATTGTCACGTTCTCCAGCCCACGTGACTCTTATATCATTGTCTCCATCCAATATAACTCCAATGTCTAGTTCTTTCTCCAACGCAACTCCAATGCGTACCCCATACAACTCTCGTACCCAATACAACGTGACTCCAACACATACTAGTTCATCGAAAACTACTCCAACATTACGTTCTCTATCCAACGTAACTCCTTCGTTACGTTCGCCAGCCGCCGACCCTGCAGAAACCGCTAGTCGCGAAAATTTCTAGTCCGTTGATAAAGATTTCTGAATCAACAGGATATAAAATAGAAATGAACTGTCCATCAAAAACGAGTTTGATCAAACGAGTTTTGATCAAAAATCAAAACGAGTCTGTCAACCGCGTCATCTACAGACGAAATTGACCCGTCTCGGGCACCGCCCCAGCGTTCAATAAGACTCAAGCTAATTATCGGCGGGCAATGAAGGGAACCGGTCTTGACGACACTGGAGTTTTTTCTGAAAATCACTCTTTCATCTCCCTAATCGGGGAAAATGGGAACAAACACTGGGACAAAGCGGCAGCAGGTGACATATGGAATCAGCCTGAAAAAGCTAGCTCGCATGCTGAACTACAGCCACAAAAAAAAGAAACCCCACATGGACGATCCTTTAGGGTTGAAGTGGAAAGATTATATTTTAGATTACAAATCACAATTCGAATACTTTAATAAACTTAAGGTCTCTGCTGGAGCCACAGCAGAAACTGTCAAAACCTACATGGTGACCATCATGAAAACATTGAATATAATGAAATCTGATACGATGATTGAGCTAACTTAAGATACCTCGCTAAAGTACCGTGATAGTAGCGCTATTGACGGGGTTCTGATGAAGATGAGTACTTACCGGAAACGCTATGATAGGGAAATAACAAAGGGGGCAATGAGCAAACGAATTTTTTAAGAAAGATAAAATTGTGAAAGAACATTTACAAAAGGCCGTGACAATTTACAAAGAGAACGAAAAAGATATTGAACGTTCATTGACATACTTGGAAGAAATAGTTGACAAGTATGGATCATTGACAAAGAAATCTACCTACTAGACTCAAATAGATCCACCAAGATCAATCCAGAATTCGAAAATGTTGGATAACATGTACAAATTACTTAGTCACCTGCCTTCTAATAAAAAAGACACACAGACCAGGAGTAGCCTCGAACATGACAACAACAGAGTTTGACAAAGGTATCGAGGATTCAGGCTACTTCACTTTCCAAGTGCTGGAACACAAAACAGGAAATTGTATGACAGCTGATAGTGCAATTCCAATGGAAGAATGAATATGGATTGTTCAAACGATACTCGGAGCTAAGAAAAACCAACTTTGTGTGACAAATAATTTTTTTTAAGAATGGATTTTAACATAAATACACAGAGGCGCAATCCATTGACAATCCGCAGTTAACTAATTTCTTAATCACTGAACGCATTTGCCGCAAAAATACCTTCCTTTGAACATCTGAGAAATTACAAAAATATATTTCCCCAGTTAGTTTGTACACCCCGAATATGCAGTTAAAATATCGTCACATACTAATTTCTATTCTACGATACAACTTTTGATGATAAAATAAATAATTATCAGAATAAAAATACAAAAATAAATTTGTTCGTGTCTTAACTAATTCACCATCATAAGAAATTGAAAAGTCCATGTTAACAACGATGAATTGTTTGAAAATAAATAAGAAGTTAGTAAGATTAGAGGATTTTTGTAAATTCATCCCACTAAATAATATTATAAATGAGAGAGTTAGGATGTATGGATGAATGTTTGTAACTTGATCAGGCAAAAACTTATGAACCGACTTGGTTTAAATTTCACAAAAGGTATACATTTAGAACCCATACAACATGTAGGCCTGGTCACTTCCTTCAAACCCCTCGGACTATGCCCTGTGAACGTCCTCAGTTTCAATGTTTACATTTTAAAGGAATATAGAATGCAAATTACGAAATGTAAACAGTTGTGGGTACTACATTTTGACAGTTCAAAGAGCAGAAGAAAAATTAGCTGCGCTTTTTTTGCGAGGGAAGCCACGCACAACTGCTAGTATAATTTTGAATAAATTCTCAACATATTGTCTTATATTTCTTAATACCAATGCGACAGTAAAGTTATTATCAATAATTTATGAGGAAAAAAGTGTTTGCAAGTAAATGTTAACATATTTCTATGGGCGTATATTTAGTTTAATGAAAACGTCAGTTGTCAGGTAACGTTACCGGCCAATAAAGTTTCACAAGCTATCCCCCAGCTTATATAATGTAATACTTCCCAACACATCCACTGCATATTCTGAGAACCTCTCAACAGCTCTGTTTACAAACTAATCTTAAATCTTAATTGGGTTTAATTTTGGCAGGCAAAATACAAACTAATCTTAAATCTTAATTGGGTTTAATTTTGGCAGGCAAAATGTTCACCTCAGGCATAAATAACCTACTGCTGTTATAAAAAAGTAGGTTCTTCTGACCATGGTTGCAATTGCATTCATTTGTCTCCATGACATTTTTTTGGAAAAGTCAATATGCAGACTTTGTTCATTTAAATCAGTAATAAAATGTTATGATAAAACCAATACTGAAACAGTAGAAAGGTAGCCAACAATACATGTTTATCTATTACAAACTACAGCCTACGCATAATACAAACACATAAATACTGTGCGAATCGACACAAATCAAACTAGACTCTCTGATTAAACTGGCTTCGTTCCAAATATGTAAAACGTATATTTTTCTATTGCAAAGCCTAACAGTTATTTGTTATTTCAATAATTTTCCCTTTTACATGCTAGTTATTGAAGTTTTCACGCTAGTTTCAACGTGTGCTAAGTTTCCTTGCTCGCATATTATTATGACTGAATTGTCTATTAACACATTTATCATTATAATAATAAAAATCATTTCAGATGTACTGATATCATAAATAAAGATTTTTTAAATACTTATTTAATGTTTTAAATTTTAACGGAGCAAGCCTTCAAGTATGTAAGTGTAGTATGAATTGTCAATTGGAACTTTTTAACGCAAGTCTCAACTACCAAATAGTCTGCAGGACATATCCCGGCCAGAACATGCGATGTAAGGAGAGATGAGAGGATTGCACTTGACACTAACGGTCGACAGCGTCAGTTTGTCATTGGGTTTTGTCTCCTGTGATCTTGTTATCAGACGATGTGACAAAACATACGCGCAGTTACATCGCTAAATAACTCTTATCTGTTACCTGTCTTATAGCACTCGTTTAACCAATTTATCGATTTTAAAGAAATATTTTCGTTTCACAGTTACAGCTCAGTAATGCAATCATAATGTTTTATTCATATCCGATGTAATTCGCTTTCAGAAGGACTTATAGTACTCAAGTTTAATTTACACAAAGCATAATTATAATACTTTTTTTCTCTTAAGAATAGAAACTAGAGCTGAAGGACTTGGTAGTTAAATGTTATTTGATAGGGTCTCTACAATTTCAATTCACTAAAAGGTTTCCCATGCAATACCGATAATGTGACCAGTGTAGGTTGAATATTCCGCAACAACAATACCATTCAGCGACTCACAGACTTGCATACGATGTAAACGGTTCCCTATTGCGAATGATCACCCCCTTCAGTTGATTCATCGAAACCATACTAGAAAAAATTCAGTAATTCATAATATTTTAAAGGAATAAACAGTTCTAATTTTTCTTTTTCATAATTTAACATTATTTTGATGCTGTTTTGGGTAAAGCTAAAATAAGTTTAATGGGTAGTGAGAAGGGTTCTAAAAAAAGTCTATATGAGACATGAAAAATCTCATGTGAACGAATGCAAAACCTTCAATTCAAGAGCTTGACATTAAGAGCATAAACAAAATAATACATACATAATTTTTAACTACATTCGATTCGCTTGCGTTTGTTGATGTCCATCATTCTACCGTTAGTGACCGAGGGCAGTGTTCAACTAAATATTTTAAGGAGGCCTAATTTTCTTTCAGATTACTTATGGTAATTTATCGATTTCCTCACTGTATTAGCGATTTTCAATAAATCGCCAGCTGAACTAGCATATTAACGAGTTACAGAAGAATTCGTTTCAACCCTTCAGCATGATAAAATATTCAAACACACGATATATAGGAAATTAACCTTAAATGTACAGTGGGATCAGTAGTTCCCCCAATTAATAATGTTCGCAGCTATTAATAGAGCTTGTAAGAATTGAAGAACGTAGTAATCGCTTTCAAATGTGATTCGAAAACAATGAGTTTAGTTAACTAGATGTGTTCTCGATGCGCGGACAATGTGTCTTGACTAATGGCATATTCTGTATTGGACTCAACGCTCGATATACCGGCCATACAGCCTAGTCCCATACTCTGTGTATTATTGAATATGATTAGATCTTTTTCTGTTCTTATCATAGTCTAAATTTTTTTCATTTGTTCTTAGACTATGGTTCTTAATCTGTTAATAAGTTTTCATTATGTTGTCCACAGTGTTGTTGACTTAATATGCTATCGGTAAACTACAGTCCAGACTTTCACCCCAAGAATTTCAAGTTTATTTACGTTCTATTCGCAAAACTTATTTGACAAAATTTAATTTAACTTAAAAAAGTGACTTTGCTTTTAATCATGTAGATAAAGGGCCTATACTAACTTTTTTTGTTTAAAATAAGTAGACAATTTAAACTGATAAAATATTCGGTATTATATGCAGGGCAGGCATTGGATCCTATTGGCTATGTCCACGACACAGTTGTTTGGACTCTGCAGATTCACCGCTGAGAGCCTACGAAGGAACAAATTCCTCACGTTAGTGACAACCAAAAGACTGCCCCAGACGGGCGGCAGGCTGTAACTTGGGCCGATCCACAGCTAGGGACGTTCCGATACTTCCGATACGGTACGTATCGATACTTTTCTTTCGATATTCACGGAATCAGTATCGTATCGAATCATTCGATATTATTGTGGTATCAAAAGAAAGTTTGGAGTATCGGATCTAAAGTATGGAATGACATTACTTATATACATTACTAAACGCGGCAGGGGAGTAAAAATTCATATGATAATCAGGCCAAAAATTTTAGAATTGTAAGTAATTTTCCACGTCGTGTTTTTTTGCCCCTATACTTAATTGTTTATTTACTTTAATATTTATACTTCATTACGATTACGATTTTTAATGTAAAATTATGCCGTTTTATAATTGATTTGTATAAACCTCTTGTTATCTTACCTTTTTCTTTACAAACTAATAGACAACAGACAATCTTCAATAATCCGGAAAAAGTTGTAAGATCGTAATTAGATATGTCATCAAATCAAATCAAATCAAAAATATCTTTATTCATATCGCACATAATAGTACAGAATGGTGTCAATCAACATTACATTGAGTCTTATAACTAAGCATCTAAAAATAATTTTTCTTGACTTTACAATAACTTAACTTACTAAAGAATGGAAAAACTCGTCAATCGTATACAAAGGTCTACTGATTAGGAATATTTTTAAATGTTTTTTGAATAAATTAATGTCAGATATGGTTTTAATGTTATCAGGTAAGTTATTATAAAATTTTATACCATTATATGAAGGGGTTTTCTCGTACATCGATGAATTATGCCTATTGTATGCCAGTTGATTACCTTTTCTGGTTGAATAGTTATGAAAAGAATTTAGTTTTGGAAATGTTTCTAAATTTGATTTAATATGAAGGACTAATTGATAAATATATAAGCTGCACACTGTCATAATTCCTGTTTCTTTGAAATATTCTTTAACTGATTCTTTATATTTTAATTTTAACATGATACGTAAAGCTTTTTTCTGAAGTATTAGGATACTATTCAAGTTATTTACTGTTGTACAACCATAAAGGCATAGCCCAAAAGAAATGTGTGATTCAATCAATGCATGATATATAATTTTTAAGGTTTTAAAACAACTGAATTTTGTCATTTGTCTTAATGCGTAAAGACCGGAGGATACTTTTCTACACACATAATTAACGTGACAGTCCCAGTTAAATCTGTTGTCTATGTTCATTCCGAGAAATTTTATTGTTTCAACTTCAGTTAGTAAAATTGTGTTCATGAAAATATTAATATGGGCTGCACATTGGTTTGTAGATGAAAAATTTATATAACTGGTTTTTTCTGGATTAGGCAATAAATTAATGTCATGCAAATATTGAATACATTTGGAAAGGTCAACAAAAGAAGCAATTTCCACATCAGAATTAGAATATCCAGAGATTTTAAAATTTATCTCATCGGCAAATAGACAGATACTATTGGGACGTGTAACTATTGAGGGAAAGCCAGTTAGATAAATTAAAAACAATAGGGGTCCCAATATAGACCCTTGAGGGACACCGTACTTCACGATACTTGTTGAAGATGTGTAAGTAGTTAATTGGTTAAAACTATTGATATGGTCAACTGCAACATACTGTTGCCTGTCAGTCAGGTAAGATTCAAACCAATGCCAAGCTCTCCCTTTTACACCAATAGATTCTAATTTTTGAAGTAATAAATCATGAGAGACACTGTCAAAGGCTTTAGTCAGGTCTAAAAAAATGCCAACTACTTTTTCCTTTGCATCAGTTGAACCAATGACAGATTCACAGAAATCAATCCCTGCGTCAATTACAGATTTTCCTTCTCTAAAACCAAATTGCTTTTCATCTAATAAATTATTTTCTTTTAAGAATTTTGAAAGTTGTATATGCATGGCTCTCTCAAAAATTTTGGAAAAAGAACTTAATAAAGACAAAGGTCTGTAATTACATATCTCTCCAGGGTCACCTTTTTTATAACAGGGTTTAATTTTTGATTTCTTTAATATTGTGGGAAATATTCCAGAAATGAAAGAGGAATTAATGACATGCAGTAATGGCAATAACAAGTACATACGAGCTTGCTTTATTATAGGCATTGGTATTTCATCCCATCCAGTTGAAAATTTATTTTCAAATGATATTATTATTTTATCTAACTCTTCATAAGTAATTGGTGAAGGATTAAATTTTGAAAAAGATTTTTGATGGGGTGGTAAAACAGGTTTTGAACCAGTAGAAAATTTAAGCTTAGGCAAAATATCATTTCAACCATTGTCGAGTAGTAATCATTAAAAAGATGGCACACATTCCCTATATTTACACATTTATTTGCTTCAATATATGGTAAACTTGAAATTTCTCTTTTACAAAACTTATCATTAGTTCCAACTTCCTTATTTATAATATTCCATGTAGTTTTACTGACGTTTTGTGACTTTTCCAATAAGTTATTGTAGTAGTTACCTTTTGTTTCTTTAACTTCTTTTTTTAATTCTTTCTTTTTTTTGTTTAAAATACTTTTAATAGATTTGTCTTTTACATGCCAAGCAGTACTACTTAACTTTAAAACATCAGCTCTCATATTTATAATATTTTTTGTTACCCAATTTTTATCTCCCCTCAACCTACATTTAACCTTAGGAAAGCATACATCAAAATCATATTTAAAAATATTAAAGAACACATCAAATTTATTAGCAACAGGAGCATTAAAAACATTAAACCAGTTTTCATTACTTAATATTTTACAGAACTGAGCAATGCTATCTTTCGTAAATTTCCTACGGTGAGTTACAATTTGTTTTTCAGGGTTTTGAATGTCAATACTATTATCATTAATAACAAACAGTTGTGCATCATGGTCAGACAATGCTGTAATAATACCTGAGATTTTTGTTTTGCTCTTAGTTATATTAGTAAAAACATTATCAATAGCACTCTCTTTTGTTTCACAAATTCTAGTTGGGAAATCAACTACAGCTTTCATTTTATGAGAGTTTAAAATATTAACTAACAAACGTTTACTTTTTGTTTCCTCCAACACATCAACATTTACATCTCCCACAACCACTATGTTTTTAAAATTGTTATTTAGTGTTTCCAAAAGCTCGTCAAATTTCTCTAAAAATATTTTTTCATAACATTTTTTGGGAGTTCTGTAGACACCAGCTAAAACAAATGAAAATTTCCCTGATGTTACTTTGACCATACAACATTCAAATTCTTTTTCCTGTAATAAATTTGTAATGTTTGTTAAAATCAGAGGTTCAACTTTGAGCATTGACTTAGATAAAATTAATACACCACCTCCAATTGATAACTTTCGAGCATAAAAAGATTTAACCAAAAAATTTTTTAGATTCAAACGATTTATTTCATCCTCAGTCATTTTGTGCTCCGTCAATACCAGCAGCTCAACTGAAATTTCATCTAGCAAAAGTGATAAAATTTCTAATCTGGAAGACAAATGCTGAATGTTTTGATGCAAAATACTAATTTGTTTTACATTATTGTTTTGATTGTTGTATGTTTTGCCTATTTTATTTTGATGAATTGTTGATGAGTTAGTGGGATAATTTTGTTTTTTTAAGTTACAGTGACTTTTTGGGAGAGACAGCAGTTTAAACTATTGGGGGAGTTTAAAGTAAACTGTGTTACATTACAACTAACACTAACAGGCCCTCTTAAATCACTCGCACAAGACACTTTATTGCCCTTTTTATTCACATCACAACCACCTTCATTCACTGGGAAACAACTGGTGGAACAGGGCAAAGACACATCATCATCACTGGGACAGGGCACAGGCATAACATCGCTGGGCTGGGGTGCTCTCTGTTGCTGCCACTCTTTTTGTGTTGACACTGCCATCTCCGCATGATGATGGGGCTGGTGTTTAGTTAAAGGCAGAGGTGGGAAAGAAGTCATGTCATGAATAGATGGAGTTGCCGGTTCTTGATCCAAATTTGCATTCAATAAGCATTTTGAAATATTGGCATGAAGCGTTTTCAAAAACTCTGTGAGACAATCCTTTTTTGATTGGCCATTTGGTTTTGTAAACCACCACATGTACAGAAGCTTCTGTTTCAATCTGAAATTTCACCAGATTCTCAGCAAACTTAGCTAATGGAACCTTGTCCCGAACACACCCTATGGGCGAACAAATGAGTGTGTTGAGCTTTTTCTTTTTAAAATGGTCGGTTAATTCTTGAAAATTCTTGAAAAGATGTATCATAATCTGCTAGGGTAGGTTTCCCATTAAATTTAGCTTTAGTCACTAGACCAAAAATTGTAGGCTCTCCTTTAGTTGTCTGACAGGTTAAATGCTTATTAAGAAAATCTGATGACTGAGGTTTGCCAAATTCATGCCTAAAAACCACTGCAACGCCTTTACTCATCTGCTTGTCATCATTTATGTCGGCCGAAATCGCATGTGCAAAAGCAACTTTCTCATTGCCTTTAAATTTCACTATCATTGATTTCATATGAGTCTCAACGATTTTAATCTTTCCTTTCATTGAGTTACTTTGTTTGCTATACTCGTATTTCCAGGTCAAGGCGTTAATTATAAGTCGAGCAAGTTGACTTTTGCCTTCATTATCCAGATGCAGTCCTTGGTTGGTAAAATGGGATCTGTTTAGTTTATCCAGGTTTATGAGATATATATTTTTATTTCTGGCAATCAATTCTCGAATGTAATTATTAAGGAGACATATATCTTGATTAATTTTATGCATATCTGCTTTGTCATAGCGTTTAGGTACTGTCGTAATGAATACTGTTCTTTGCTTACTTAATTCAATTAATTTATGTTCTAGGTTACTGTAGATATTTTGTAGATTGTTGTCTAAGCTGTCATTTGTCCCTCCCAATATAATAACTGGATTCTTAGGTTCCAAGTTGGATGATTCTATTACTTGAATCATACCAGCATTAGCCCTTACATATCCGAAAGCTTTGATCTTGTGTTTGCTCAGCTGTTCAATTTTTGATTGGACATTTTTTCCTTGGCTTTCAGCACAAAAAGTGACATTCAGCTCATGTACAATGGGATAATTTTTTTAAAGATTGTTACGTAAAATAAATGAACAGATACAAGTTTTTAAAGTACAATTTTTCCAGCACAATGTCGATTCACAATTCAAATGTTTAGAACATAAGTTATTTAAACAACATTAATTTGTTTCAACATCCGTACTAACAGTTAAAACAACCTAAATAAATTCGAAGTTATTAATTTTTTTCAGGTATCTTCTGATCCGATACCGATACTCATGGTATCGGTACTTTGGATCCGCTAATATCGGGGTATCGATACTTTTCTCTCAAGCTTGATTCGATACCAATATCGGGTCGAAGTCGGTACCGGAACGTCCCTAACCACAGCCACTCCGGGCCCGCCGCTCCACCGACCAGCGGCTAATGTAACCGGCAAAGCCAAACACCGTGCGCGTCAACCATTGAAATATGGTGTTCATTACAAGGGGTTGATTAGAAACTTGTGGCGTTATAGGACGCACTGTCAGACTGTTGGGACCGCAGACCTACACTGGACCTCCCGCGCCGCCGCCAGACTCGCACAATGTAGCCCAGGGGAAGAAGAATTAAAATATTCCTACAGCGCCTACAGATTCCTACAGTCGCGAGGGTCCCCCCGCGACTCACTCAGTGTAGGAAAGGGGAAGAAAAAGTAGCAGGTTCCATGACATGGGCATGACAGTCGCCAGGGAGCAGCAATTCGCCGACATCCACGGGGCAATGAAGAAACCCGATTCGGCCATAAAACACCGCGACCGGACCTTCATTGCAGACATCACCGTGAACTTCGAGCTACAAAACTCCCTGGGCGAGGCGGCCCTGCGGAAGCCGACCGCCTATATTCTGCTTCCCGTCGTCCAGCGGGCCAAGGAAGCAACGAGGGGAGAAGTCATCCCCGTCGGCTTCGGAGCCCGCGGCGCTTGCCCCCGCGCTCAAGATGTTGGGACTCGGCCGGACCAGCTCTCTCAAGGACCTGAGCCTGATCGCTCTAAGACCTCGACATCGAGAGGGCGCACCTAGACTATGGGCGACGGCGGCGACAGCAGGAGAGAAATTGGCCACCTGAGGATCCCGGCGACTCATTCAATGTAGCCTGGGGGAAGATGATGAAGATTACGTTGTTGAGCCCCGCCCCTGTTGAGGAGCAGGAAGCAGCCCAGCTGTTTCGAGCCTCCTCCCCCAGCCCGGATCCAATAGTGTGGGGAATTTCGTGAAGAAATTACAAAAATCTTCCTTAATAGTTCCTGTTTCCTTTTTCAATTTTTAAGATTTTGACTGGAATCATGGAAACACTGTTAAGCCTGCAGTTGTGCCTAGCATGACTTACAGGCCGCGGGGGTGTGGTCCCCCCTGTAGATGGACTCGACCCACAGGCAACTCCAAACTTGCTGTTCCAACTACCAGCAGTTTATGAAAGTAACCATTCCAATACGTTCAATTCAAGACACTCTGACTACGACTGTTGGGTTTCCCGACTGCAGACCTAAGTTGGTGGTTCACCCAGTTTTGGAAGCCCGAAGACAGTTCTGTGGCATGGCGAGGAAGTGCCGCCATCAAACAACCACTGCCCCTAAAGTTATTTATTCGACAGTTAATTAGATTAGTTACTTAATATTCCCCAGATCCTCTTAGCGGACGGGTCGTCACTTGAGCTCTCGACACTTGACGGGCCCTCTGATGTTCCAGGCCTTGTAGGGTTTGGGTTTTCAAAGGCTGGGAGAAGGTCACTCTGATGTGACACCGAGGTCAGGAGCTGCAGAGAAAGCCACTGACCCAGGGGAAGGCCACTCCGACAACAAACCCCTGGCCCTCCAGATGTGGCGTCGGGCCGACAACCCGCCCCGTGAAATATATACATAGTTAAGCATCACCAACTGGACGGATCAAAAGGACAGTGGCCTGGAATGCCCAAGAAAACTACGTTCTGGAACATGGAACGTAAAAAGCCTGAAATATCTGGAGCTGGTGACATTCTAGCACAGGAGTTAGAAAACTACAACATGGATGTAGTAGCTTTACAAGAAACGAGGTGGCTTCTAGCACGAAGGATCAACAGAGATACATTAATTATTAAATTGGCTGTGAAGATAATAGGGTGAGGTTTTTGCTGTGAATAAGAAAATTGCTGAATCTGTGATACATTTTGAGGCCAGAGATAATAGAATGTGCAATATAAAGATTAAGGATAAAGATTAAATATACATGTCTAGTAAGCTTTAATGCGCCCACAGAAGAAGTGGAAGATGACTAAAAGGACAATTTTAATGAACGTCTAGAATAGCAGGTGGAAAGGTTACCAAGCTATGATATGAAAATAATTTTAGGGGATGCTAATGCTTAAGTAGGTAGATAGGATATTAGCAAATCAGCAATAGGAAAGGAAAGCCAACACCAGGACTCAAACGACAACGGCATTCGACTTGCAAGCTTTGCAGTAGTAAACAACTTGAAAATATCCAGCACGATGTTCTCAAGAAAAGACAATCATAAATAAAGGTGGACAGCTCCAAATGAACTAAAAGAAATCAAGTCCAACGACTTGACTAAAAGAGATCATATTTTACTAGACCAACGGCACAGAAGCAGTGTAACAGATGTAAGAAGCGTTAGGGAAACAGAATGTGGGACTGACCTCTCACCAGCTGTGGTCAAAGTAGCCTTTCCGAAAGACAAGAAAGGTGTAATGGAGATGTATCGTGATGGTGTCTATCTATTGGGAAACCCAAAGCTAAACAAATAACGAGGAAATTCAAGCTGAAACTGAAATACAGGTTTCAAGTTTCACAAGTATATATCACTAGTCATAGTTAACTATTTTTCTTTTATAAGCTTACGACGATGAATCTGGACGGTGTACTTGTTTAATTCTACATTTGTGATGCAAAAAGTGAAAAGGACCTCAAGTCGCTGGAGTAAATTTTACAGTACGGGCATTTCAGTCGAACCGGGTCAAAAATATTTTGCCTCAATATAATTTAAGTTGAATCGTGGATAAACAGGTACGTATTGATCCCAATATTTACCGATGACGATATTCGATAACCGAAAGAGTTAAAGCATTAAATCATTTAAAGACTCATCTATAAAATATGGGATTATATATTTATGCCTTTTCTAATTCGTCTGACATTGATATCATATACTATATAGACTGTTAAACAATTTGAAAAATAATTATCACGATACAAAAATTTGTTTATAAAATTGTGCTGATATTTAAATAACTCGGTCAGATGATCATTTTTTTCACTTATTAAATCGAGATAATTACAAATACATTTTTAATCCTGGCCATATTTTTCCTTTTACAACAAGAGTGAAACAAAACAACACATTATTTACCAGCGAACAAACTTGTAACAATCAAACGTAATAATTAATTCTTAGAAGATTTACATGAAGAACTAATTTATTTATGTACCGGATAGGTAGTAAACCACAATAATTTGGACCTCGAATTAAAATATATTTGGAATCGAAATGTAATCAGACCAATACCATCAAACTAAGCGGTGTGTGAAAAGAGACAACTAGTCACAGTTTACTGTTTTAGAGTTTTAATATTCTCAAATTTGGCTTTAATAGTGCCCAAATTTGGCTTTAAATAGTGAAAAATTTCACGCATGATTCTTTGACTTTTTCGTTTGAGTCACTGACATTTGAATGTTACGTTTGTTTTAGGGCCAAGAGATAGAGACGTAATTCCGAGCAAGAGAACTGTCTTCCTCGTCGGAGGAGGAGGTAGTTCCTTCCTCCCCAAAATGATGATTCTCCTCCCCAAGACCACAAGGACCAAATGGATGTCGATGGCAGCTCCACTTCATTATGGACCTGGGCTGTGAAGTCAATCTCAATCATTAAAAAGTGATTTAGAACACTTCGTCCTCTTCAAAGGAGGAAGTGGTTTCTCCTCCCATGGATCAGGAAGAAGCTGTTCCCACAGGAGAAGGACAAGAGCAAAATTCTTAATTCAAATTCAGTAACTAATATTAGGTTTACAAGAATATTTATTCAGTTGGATTTGGTTCAGACAGAAAGCTTCGTTATTCGGCCACATTAACGATGTAACATATATTTTGAGTCGCTGGCCTGGTGTGGTTTGTAGGCCCCTGTCACATTATGCGAATTTCGTCATTCCGGCAAAATGTCGTACAGAAAATTTTATATGAATGAAGTGGTTTGAGTCTTTCAAATCATGCGAAAATGTTTTCAATGTTTCAATCCGACGCCAGATTGCACTTCAGTGTCAAATTGTTAACATTCATTTTCGGGTTTAATAATGAAAGAGTTCTAGCTATCACGATTTAGCCGTGAGTGAAATGCTTTAAAATGCAGCAAGTGCGATATTTAAAGTCACTAACACATCGAAATAAGGAAAAAATATAAAATTACAGAAGAGCATAAAAGAGGACAGTACATTTAATAGTGAGTTTGTGGTTTAAATATACTGCTAAACCCTGAAAGATGGTAAAGTAGCTCTACGAGACAGTTGAAGGATAGCCTATGTAGCACAAGCGATCGTATTCATCACAGGGCACTTGAAATTAACTTCACTAAACTTAGGTATTATCAACAAACACATTTATGCTGATCACTAATGAAAGGAATCCCTTCGATCAATATGTATGTATGTTAAACAGAAAAGATTACTTCGACCTTAGGATTTACTATTAGTATTAAAAAAGAATTGAGAAAGTGATAGAAATGTCGCTGCAAAATTAAGAAGTAACGAGTAGTCAATGATGTGAAATCGAATATGGAACGAGTAATCAAACGATACAACCACATCATGTAGGTGAAGATTATTTATTGGGTGTAATTAATTGAAAAAGTCAGTGGATTTCAGGGGTCCAGTTAAAATGAAGTCATTATATACACACTGAGAACCTACTACGAAATATCAGTAATTCAAGTCTCTCTTTATAAAATTTGAAAAGTAAGTCGACTCTACTCATTCCACTTAGTTTTAGCGAATTTCCCCTATAGGGAAGAAGCTGTTACCGTAGTACTCATGGTAAGACCTAAGCCCGAGATCATGATAACGTTTCGTTTTGGGGCCCCCAGAAGCAAAAAACACTATTCGTTCATTTTCATAAATATATATATCTATATATATATATATCTATCTATATATATATATATATCTATATATATATATATATGTGTCTTTAAGCACGATAACTCGCGTAAAAATGGTCCAATCTTAATGAAATTTGGCATGGATGTGTAAAGTAGTAATTATTCGGACGAGTTCGTAATCCAGCCCAATCCGACTACCGGAAGGGGGGGTAAAGGGGGGTAAACCCCCCCAAAAATGGGTTTTTTGAGTTTTTTACATAGAAAAATAAAAATAATCCGATTTTTGTTGAAACCATTGAATTCAGCTCAAAAAAACAAACAATTTAGTATTTTGAATCACTGCTCTATGTCCATTGGTTACCGAGATATTGAAAGTGGTAAACACAGTACGTTGTCCCAATGTTAACCTTATGGGAAATAAGTAAAATTCTACATCTCGCTTATTTCTCAACACATCTTGATAAAACTTGGTAAGTGGCTTCTTCTAGTTCAGATCTACTAAATATTGAATTAAAACCACCCAGTTTTAATATACCCGTAGCAGCAAACCTGCATACTCATTCCCCATGTTATTCTTATGGAGCTTTCAAAAACCTGTAAAATCTCGCTATGTTGGATTGAAATATGTTGTTTTGTACTGGAAATTCGCTGAGTATGCAGGTCTGCTGCAACGGGGGTATTGTGTATTTCAAAAACTCAACAATAGCATAAATTTGGCCACTAAAGTATTTTCGTGTATTAAAACAAACTGCAGAATTCTCAAAGATGGTAACGTAGACCAAAACTGATTAACGTTTGAAGACTAAGTAAGTTTGAGGTACTGCTCTCTCATGATAACGTAGATTACATCTATCATCATATCGTGTATGGCGGGTAGAATTCAAGTGTCACAATTAAATGTTGTTTTTTTTTGTAGTGGTAATAGATGAAAGTATTAAGACAAATTATCTTACAGTAACATATAAGAATTTCAAGCCACAAGTCATACAGAAATTAAAATAATCCGTATCTCTTAATCAGTGAGTTACACAAGCTGCTGTATATAGAAAGCTATGAATAGAAATAGTGAACGTTTGACGACTGCAGAATCATGAGGGAGGGTTCAATGTTTTTATTTTAGCAAAGTTTTGTTTGAATAAAGTTAGTTATTATGGTAACAAATCTTAAAATATTGCATCAAAACTAAAGAGAATATCATATCAATATAAATTTCAAACTGATAGTAATACGTCAACGTAGTATTAACTAGAGATTTAGATAATGTGTAGCTACTAATCTTTTGGGATATCGTCTAAACTAAAATTTTACGTAATTATTCCCAATGTATAAACATACGTGGTTTTATAGTAGGATTTTGCCAAACTGAAGATACAAATTATTGTGAAAGTCACAATTAAGTTATTGCAATTAAATTAATTTTATAAACATTGCATTACAATCATTAAAACTTAAACTTACTTTCTAAGCAGACAAAAATTTAATGAACGACAGTTAAAGACAAATACAGTATTAGCTTGCAATAATCTAACGTATTATCAGTATTACGACCTCATCAAAACACACAGTTTTTCATTTGATTTGTTTACATTTAACTGCAAGACGAGCTATTTTAAATAAATTAATGATTGCCAGTCGTCAAACCACGGGCTTCGAATATGATCCGACAAAATCGAAGCCCTTATTGAAAGCTGACGATGCGTCGTATTTCAGTCGAACGTTCTCTTTTATGTATTTACAGAAATGAAAAGCGGAACCCCAAAACAGATTTACAGCTCATATTTCCCGGAACCTATTCCCGGTGAAAAGGCGTTAACTGGGCATCGCGCTGACACTCTACCACGTAAAATTGATTGTTTTACTTTTAACCTAATCCACTACGTAAAAAGACAACTTTTTATTCCTCTTAAAATAAAATTTAATCTATTTTATTTAAATTAGAGATAGTCGCTTTCAACGTTTTGTCACTATTACTGGGTGTTTTTTTTAAACGCAACCCAAAACTTTATTTTATCAATTGAGGATTATTTCACCCCAATTTCCAGGAATTGACCCCACTATATTAATTTCTCTGGGGATTCATAAAACGTAAGGCCTACGAAAAGAACTTACTGGATATTCATCATCCCAAAACAAACATAACAAATTTAATGCAAGAAATTCAAAGAGGTACCTTTCAACACGTGTTCGGGAATTTGATGGAGAGAGCACAACTTTATACGAATGCCAATGGCGGATTCTTTGAACACATAATGTGAACTAAATTGTTACAGGAGGGTTTCTGACACTGAAGAATCCAACTGAAAATTGATATCATTGACAAAACACCTGTAGATAATAATCAATGGTGATATTATCATAATTAGTGGTATAAATTTGAAGGCGACACTCCATGACTACGCTGAGAAACACCAAGTGAAGGAAAAAGAAAACATTTTCTAAAAGAAGTGCCAATAAAAAAATAAAAAAGCGAATGAAACAGAACGGTTATTTACAAGAACAAGCCTAAAATTACTTAGGGATACAATAAACTATCACTAAAAGCTGACATTAGTATACACGTTCAACTTTAATATCCTTCAATGTGAATATCCCTAATATTAATGTTCAAGCAGTCATTTGTTTGTTAGCATTTCCTGCGTAATCCTTTGACAGCAACAATCCGGCGACTTAGATTATAAGGTCAACCTTCGATTCGAAGGCTTAGGTCTCTTCGATCCAACATTCCAATAGTACGCTAAAAACTACTTTTTCCTTTTCATTTTGTTTTTCTTGACGTGGACGAGGGACATCACCTTAAAATTTCAACCACAAAATCAGCTGCACCATTGGAAATCTGATACCTCTAGCACGGACACTTTGTATTAAATAAATTAATAAATAACGTCTTTATTTTGGAGCGACTTTCAACGTATACAGTTGTTTTTTAAAATAACTCAAGTCATAAAAGTCAAGCTTGGAATAATAACAAAAATTGATAAAACTATTTAAAATTTAAAAAATTATCTTCTAAAAATGCCTTACAACTATTTTTAAAGAGGAGTAGCCTAAGGACTTAATTTTTTTAGGGACACTGTTGTAGGTATGAGGAGCGAAATAGGAGAAAGCATTTCTGCCAACCTCAAGCGTAACCCTTGGCACCTCAAGCAGCTGTCTTGTCGTGTGTGCCGGTCCCTGATCTCCGAGCGAACCTTCTACAAACTTCTGAGGTACGGAGGGGTGCCTGATTGCAAGATTTTATGCACTAAGCATGCCACCTCGAACCTGAAGGTATAAAACCTGAAGTATAATAGAACATATTATAGCTTTCGAATACATCCACATTTAATTCACCCTCCAGGATCCAGCGACAGTCGCTGGCGTCATCAATATCGCAGGCGATGAAAGCTGCCCCTGCACAGAGACTCAGCAGTTGATGTATGGCCCGCTGCGTCTGCTGAATACAGCCACGTCTGACCCGCTGCGTCTGCTGAATACAGCCACGTCTGACCCGCCGCGTCTGCTGAATACAGCCACGTGCTGAGCCGCTGGGTCTGCTGAATACAGCCACGTCTGACCCGCTGCGTCTGCTGAATACAGCCACGTCTGACCCGCTGCGTCTGCTGAATACAGCCACGTCTGACCCGCCGCGTCTGCTGAATACAGCCACGTGCTGAGCCGCTGGGTCTGCTGAATACAGCCACGTCTGACCCGCTGCGTCTGCCGAATTCAGCCACGTCTGACCCGCTGAGTTTGCCGAATACAGCCACGTGCTGAGCCGCTGAGTCTGCTAAATACAGCCACATCTGACCCGCTGAGTCTGCTGAATACAGCCACGTCTGACCCGCCGCGTCTGCAGAATACAGCCACGTCTGACCCGCCGCGTCTGCTTAATACAGCCACGTCTGACCCGCTGCGTCTGCTGAATACAGCCACGTCTGACCCGCCGCGTCTGCTGAATACAGCCACGTCTGACCCGCCGCGTCTGCTTAATACAGCCACGTCTGCTGAATACAGCCACGTCTGACCCGCTGCGTCTGCTGAATACAGCCACGTCTGACCCGCCGCGTCTGCTGAATACAGCCACGTCTGCTAAATACAGCCACGTCTGCTGAATACAGCCACGTCTGACCCGCTGCGTCTGCCGAATTCAGCCACGTCTGACCCGCTGAGTTTGCCGAATACAGCCACGTGCTGAGCCGCTGAGTCTGCTAAATACAGCCACATCTGACCCGCTGAGTCTGCTGAATACAGCCACGTCTGACCCGCCGCGTCTGCAGAATACAGCCACGTCTGACCCGCCGCGTCTGCTTAATACAGCCACGTCTGACCCGCTGCGTCTGCTGAATACAGCCACGTCTGACCCGCCGCGTCTGCTGAATACAGCCACGTCTGACCCGCCGCGTCTGCTTAATACAGCCACGTCTGCTGAATACAGCCACGTCTGACCCGCTGCGTCTGCTGAATACAGCCACGTCTGACCCGCCGCGTCTGCTGAATACAGCCACGTCTGCTAAATACAGCCACGTCTGCTGAATACAGCCACGTCTGACCCGCTGCGTCTGCTGAATACAGCCACGTCTGACCCGCCGCGTCTGCTGAATACAGCCACGTCTGACCCGCCGCGTCTGCTGAATACAGCCACGTCTGACCCGCCGCGTCTGCTGAATACAGCCACGTCTGACCCGCCGCGTCTGCTTAATACAGCCACGTCAGCTGAATACAGCCACGTCTGACCCGCTGCGTCTGCTGAATACAGCCACGTCTGACCCGCCGCGTCTGCTGAATACAGCCACGTCTGACCCGCCGCGTCTGCTTAATACAGCCACGTCTGACCCGCCGCGTCTGCTGAATACAGCCACGTCTGACCCGCCGCGTCTGCTGAATACAGCCACGTCTGACCCGCCGCGTCTGCTTAATACAGCCGCGTCTGCTTAATACAGCCACGTCTGCTGAATACAGCCACGTCTGACCCGCCGCGTCTGCTGAATACAGCCACGTCTGACCCGCTGAGTCTGCTGAATACAGCCACGTCTGCTGAATACAGCCACGTCTGCTGAATACAGCCACGTCTGCTGAATACAGCCACGTCTGACCCGCTGCGTCTGCTGGATACAGCCACGTCTGACCCGCTGCGTCTGCTGAATACAGCCACGTCTGACCCGCTGACTATCGTCCTCTTCAACAATCATTCGTGAAAGTATTTATTACCCTTTGAATTTCATTCGGTTAAAAATAAAGCTGTAAGACTTACTGTTTTTTACTTGTGAACGATAAAATTTTGAGTTTGATGAATCCCGTGATAGAACTTTATAACATGTCCACGAGGGTTTATTATTACCAAGTATTTCCTTACTCAACTCATTTCAAACGCTTGAAAAGTTTAATGATTTCGAAAGTCCGGAAAATAAGCATGATAAAGTATTCTCAATAATATTTTGTGAAATGTATATTAAGGATTGGTGCTACGAATGTATGATAGAATTAAAGCATGTTATAGTATAATAAATAGTGAAATGGGTATGTAGGATTGCTGCAACTAAAATATAATATAATTAAAATAGTGAGATGATTTTTTTTTTTTAATTTGACTTAAAGGGCATTTTACCCTCTGCCACTGTATTGGTGTCTAGATAATTGTATTAGCACTATCGATGAATCTGTATTTTCATTCATTTGTGACCATACTTATTAAGGTGCAGAGAGTATTGCAAGGAGACGCACTGAGATTAGGGGATTGCACCCGACAATAATGGTCGACAACGGACTTGAGGACTTTTCTCTTCTCTTATCAGACACGCCAATATCTCCTTATCTTGAACACTGGTATGCAGTTTATTGCAAAGATCTGCTGAATGTGCAGCATCCCTTGAAGATGCAAGAAACCAGGAGGGTTCTTTCAGAAATTTTAAGAAGAAACGATCTAGATTGTAGGAAGATAAGGGAAACTATCATATCTAGAAATGTCCCCAAGGGCTGGTTAGTAGTTGGCCTCCACTACAAAGAAAGAGAATTACAAATTAAAACGATACTGTTTGCCATGATGTGCATCGAGATGCGGCTCTATTTTGCTATGACGGAAAAGAATCTTGCGGAAAAGGTGTTTCCATATATACATACATTACATTAGATACATTACCTTACCAAACGATGACCTGGAGCGACGCAGAACTCAAAAAGGTCTTATTAGATCTAACTGGTCTTCAAAAGAAGACTCCCAGCAAATCTCTCAAGCACCAGACTCAATATTTATATGCCATTATTTCATTAGACTTCAAAAAATTTAATCAGCACTGGCGTTACAAGTCTACTGAACCAATTTTCAGATTATACGATCAGATGTTTGGTACACCGAATCTGTACTCATACTCACACGTCTTTTTCCAAGAAGCATTCTTCTATCTCTCATCATATAATCGACCTCCTGAATATTTGAGAAGAAAGGTTGTAAAGAACGAAATTATTCAGTCAAAGCCTATGTATCCGTTGTTTACATCTGAAATTTCTTGGCTAGGGCAAAAAGGAGGATGCGAGGGATTGAGACGGAAGGGATGGACAGCTATCATAGTCTCTGCGCTTGCAGCCAACCAATATGAAACTGGGTTACAAAGCCACATCATCGGCCAGGGTGATAATCAAGTAATATTAGGATGCGAGGGATTGAGACAGAAGGGATGGACAGCTATCATAGTCTCTGCGCTTGCAGCCAACCAATATGAAACTGGGTTATAAAGCCATATCATCGGCCAGGGTAATAATCAAGTACTATTAGGATGCGAGGGATTGAGACAGAAGGGATGGACAGCTATCATAGTCTCTGCGCTTGCAGCCAACCAATATGAAACTGGGTTACAAAGCCATATCATCGGCCAGGGTAATAATCAAGTAATATTAGGATGCGAGGGATTGAGACAGAAGGGATGGACAGCTATCATAGTCTCTGCGCTTGCAGCCAACCGATATGAAACTGGGTTACAAAGCCATATCATCGGCCAGGGTGATAATCAAGTAATATTAGGATGCGAGGGATTGAGACAGAAGGGATGAACAGCTATCATAGTTTCTGCGCTTGCAGCCAACCAATATGAAACTGGGTTACAAAGCCATATCATCGGCCAGGGTAATAATCAAGTAATATTAGGATGCGAGGGATTGAGACAGAAGGGATGGACAGCTATCATAGTTTCTGCGCTTGCAGCCAACCAATATGAAACTGGGTTACAAAGCCATATCATCGGCCAGGGTAATAATCAAGTAATATTAGGATGCGAGGGATTGAGACAGAAGGGATGGACAGCTATCATAGTTTCTGCGCTTGCAGCCAACCAATATGAAACTGGGTTACAAAGCCATATCATCGGCCAGGGTAGTAATCAAGTAATATTAGGATGCGAGGGATTGAGACAGAAGGGATGGACAGCTATCATAGTTTCTGCGTTTGCAGCCAACCAATATGAAACTGGGTTACAAAGCCATATCATCGGCCAGGGTAATAATCAAGTACTATTAGGATGCGAGGGATTGAGACAGAAGGGATGGACAGCTATCATAGTCTCTGCACTTGCAGCCAACCAATATGAAACTGGGTTACAAAGCCATATCATCGGCCAGGGTAATAATCAAGTAATATTAGGATGCGAGGGATTGAGACAGAAGGGATGGACAGCTATCATAGTTTCTGCGTTTGCAGCCAACCAATATGAAACTGGGTTACAAAGCCATATCATCGGCCAGGGTAATAATCAAGTACTATTAGGATGCGAGGGATTGAGACAGAAGGGATGGACAGCTATCATAGTCTCTGCACTTGCAGCCAACCAATATGAAACTGGGTTACAAAGCCACATCATCGGCCAGGGTGATAATCAAGTAACAGTGGTATCCATCCCAGTCCCAATAATTGGAATGACCCCGGAAGAGTACCTGGAAAATTAACCGATGGACGTGTCTAAGATACTCAAAACTTATATAACAAATTTAGAAGAACTCACATAGGGGTTGGTATCCATCCCAGTCCCAATAATTGGAATGACCCCGGAAGAGTACCTGGAAAATTATCCGATGGACGTGTCTAAGATACTCAAAACTTATATGACAAATTTAGAAGAACTCACAAAGGGGTGCGGAATGGATCTCAAATTAGAGGAATCATGGATTTCTACTAAGCTAACGAACTATAGTAAGGAGATTATCGTAGACGGTAGTTATGCTGGATCTACCATAAAGAAGTTGGGGAGAGCCTATCAAGAAAAAAGCGATCTTTACCCAACACTCCAAACGAGAGTTGCTTCCATTGGAACGACCGCACAATCCACAAGTATGAAAGGATTTGACGGATTGATTCCATATACCATAGCTCTACTAGAGACCTTAAGAAGGATTAAGAAGAGACCTTAAGCATGATTAAGAAGGAAAGTAAATATAGCACAACTTTGGAAGGTCGAATTAACAAGAAACTGTTAGAACATGGAGTCAAACTCGATGATGATCTTAAGACATTCTTCCTAACGGTTCCTCCCATGTGTGGCGGATTACCAGTTATTTCGTACACATCCAATGATATTTAGAGGACATCCAGACCCAGTTACTGCCCAGTTATGGTGGTTAAAACTCTTGCTAAAGTATATGTACAAGCTCAAAGGCTCTTCAATTTGATCACATCAGGATTCTCCTTGAGTGATAGAATCGATCCGGTCCAGTTGATCCAAGACCCTTACAGCTTGAACCTCATAAAGCCTCATCAATCGTACAAGAGAGTAAAACAACTTCTGACAAGGAATCTTCAAAGCAAAACTACAAATGTCATGATAAAGGAGATGATGACTGCATGCGATAAGAAGACCCTTCAAAGCACTTCATCTTACCTTTTCAACACTGATCCTCTAAACCCTCGGGTTTTATATGAAGTTCTTAGATTGTCTCCGGATGGAGCAATGCTCTCATTCTTAAACACATTTACAGATATGAGAACAATGAAGCAAGTAATGGCGGCGAGAGACTCTAACAAGATGTTGCTTGCTTTGAAAGATGGAGATATTAGTATTGTAGACAACCTATGTATTTTATATAAGAAAACCTTGAATGATAGATTCCTGGAGAATATTCACAAGAGCTGGGATCTTAAGAAGAAAAAAATATGCTGTGGTTAAAAGAAAAACAAGAATGCACCACCCTCTGGTGCATTCTTGTTTTTCTCATTCTTGTTTTGTCTCCCCCTTTGGGGACCAAATTAAAAGCGCAGCAAGGGAGTATAAACTATTCGGAAATCGACTATTAATCCGATCAGTTACCTCCGCCCATAATTAATATTTAATAACAGATTCATGGGTTTTCTTCCGAGAATGGGCGACACGCCTTATTCTCGGAACAATAGCTCAGGACTTCAGTCGTTCTCCTAGTGGCTCCGTAGGTATCGGATTCATCATCGCCGATTGGCAGGAGGGCGTGACAATAGCACTACGGGGGAAAAGTCCGATGGAAGGGAGAGTGATGTAAAATTGAAAGGGAGAGTTAGGAAATCAGTCTTCGAGGAGGAGTAGAAGCAATAAGTTGGGGAACTCAGGGGCCACTCTGAATTGAGTAGGTGTTGGTAAACCGTCGCGGAAAGTATTAAGCACTTCGAGACTCGCACCACCGAGGGACATCCAGCAGCAGACATCCGACCGGAACGAGACCCAGGCCACCGGAGACCAACACCGAGGCGACGCACACCATCATGAGGCAACGCATACCACCGAGGGGACGCCAAATACCACCGAGGGGGAGACACCGACTCGGGGATCCACGCGGGCCTTCGACTGGTTGGCGACGCGGGCGTAACACGGGTCCACCAGGAAAGATGCAGCGGGTATGTCCCCAATAAAATCAGATAATTTGGTGGACTACTGTATAAACTCATTTAAACCCTCAGAGAAAGATATTGAAATAAACCCAAAAGTTATGAAGAAAATAGTAGGAGCACACAACCGTATGTTTATCATTAATTATATGTCAAAACAGGAGGTGGCCGAACTGCTATATTAGAGAAGGAGAGAAGGTAAGCGATTATTTAAGAAAATCTATCTCTGAAAAGCCTTTATCCTTATCTGAATATCACGAAGTAATCTGAAGAATCAACTACAGTATCTTTATAAGATAATATCGTTAGATTTCAATAAATTCAACCAACTCTGAATACAAGAATTTGAAAATAACATGTTCATTCTTGACGGAATTCAAAATGAACACAAAATAAATATTAACTATAAAAAAGATAAAGAAAATATTCTAAACACAACACTGATAAAAGAAAAAACTCCATATTCGACAAGATTATAAATATAAAAAGACCAATAATTATGTGTTCATACCGCGTGACAAGCCTTCGTTTTACTTAAGCGGTTTGAGTAGCGGTTTCCACGAAGTGATATTGATGGACAATTTGTTTATAAGACGGATGAAGAACATTGTAGCCAACTCAAAAAATTGCTCTCTATGGTATGCTCTAATTGGTATGCAGTCTATTGTAAAGAGATCTTAAATGTGCCGCATCCCCCTCAAATGCAGGAGACTAGAAGAGTCTTGTTAGAAATATTGAGAAGGAACGATCTTGATTGTAAAAATAGAAGGAAAACAATCCAGTCAGAAGATGTACCAATAAGCTGGCTAGTGGTCGGACTTCATGCAAAGGAGAGGGAACTGAAGATAAAAGCCCGACTTTTCGCAATGATGTGCATAGAGATGAGGTTGTACTTTGCGATGACAGAGAAGAATCTCGCAGAAAAGGTATTTCCTTGTAACCCATATCAGACGATGACCTGGAGCGATGCTGATCTCACAAAAGTCTAACTAGATATAACTGGATTACAGAAGAAAAATGCAAGTAGGAATTTGAAGAATCAGCTACAGTATCTTTCTGAGATAATTTCATTAGATTTCAATAAATTCAACCAACGCTGGAGATTCTAGTCGACAGAACCGATATTTGGACTATACGATCAATTGTTTGGAACTTCAAAACTTCTATTCTCACTCACATAAGTTTTTCCAGAATGCATTCTTTTACTTATCATCTTATCATGGACCACCACACTACCTCAGACATAAGGACACTAGGAATACAGCAATCCAACCAACACCTTTATTTACATTATTTGAATCTGAAATAACATGGAGGGGCCAAAAAGGTGGCTGTGAGAGCTTGCGACAGAAAGGTTGGACAGCTGTAATTGTGTCAGCATTAGCTGCGAATCAGTATAAAACCGGTGTCTAAAGCCGCATAATGGGATAAGGGGATAACCAGGTCATCGTAGTCTCCCTTCCGATACCTATAAATGGTATAATACCCGAGAAGTATCTGGTGAATTATCCTCTAGATGTGTCTAAAACATTGAAAACCTATATGACAAACCTTGAAGAGCTGACTAAGGGTTGTGGAATGGACTTGAAGCTAGAAGAGTCTTGGATCTCTACCAAGCTTATGAATTATGGCAAAGAGATCATCATAGATGGGAGTTATACTGGGTCTACAATTAAAAAACTGGGAAGAGCTTACCAAGAAATAACCGACCTATATCCAACTCTTCAAACTAGGGTAGAATCGATTGGAACTGCTGCTCAATCGGCTAGTATGAAAGGTTTTGATGAGTTAATTCCATACATTATCGCTCTTCTAGAGACTCTTAGTATGATCAAGAAAGCGAGCAAAATTCGGACAACGTCAGAGGGAAGGATAGGAAAAAACTATATGAACACAAATTTAAACTTGATGATAAGTTGAAGAGATTCTTTTTGAAAGTTCCTCTTACGTGTGGGGGGTTACCCGTTATACCTTATACATCTATGATCTTTCGAGGACATCCCGATCCAGTGACAGCACAATTATGGTGGCTAAAAGAACTCACCAAAGTACATGTTCAAGCAAAAAGGATATTAAACCTGATAACAACTGGGTATTTTTTTCAGTGAGCGAATCTATTCTGTTCAACTCATTCAAGATCCCTATAGCCTAAACTTCACTAAACCTCATCAATCCTATAACATACTAAAGGATTTGCTCACTAGAAATTTGCATTAAAAAACTGGGAAGAGCTTACCAAGAAATAACCGACCTATATCCAACTCTTCAAACTAGGGTAGAATCGATTGGAACTGCTGCTCAATCGGCTAGTATGAAAGGTTTTGATGAGTTAATTCCATACATTATCGCTCTTCTAGAGACTCTTAGTATGATCAAGAAAGCGAGCAAAATTCGGACAACGTCAGAGGGAAGGATAGGAAAAAACTATATGAACACAAATTTAAACTTGATGATAAGTTGAAGAGATTCTTTTTGAAAGTTCCTCTTACGTGTGGGGGGTTACCCGTTATACCTTATACATCTATGATCTTTCGAGGACATCCCGATCCAGTGACAGCACAATTATGGTGGCTAAAAGAACTCACCAAAGTACATGTTCAAGCAAAAAGGATATTAAACCTGATAACAACTGGGTATTTTTTCAGTGAGCGAATCTATTCTGTTCAACTCATTCAAGATCCCTATAGCCTAAACTTCACTAAACCTCATCAATCCTATAACATACTAAAGGATTTGCTCACTAGAAATTTGCAGAGCAGATGTCACGCATCAAATGCCGCAGCTAGGGATATTTTCATGGTTCTGATCAATCGAAATAATTTCTCCTCTCTAATTGAGCTGATAACACTACAATTCTCGCCCACACTTGAGTATCCAACGATAGACCGATTGAGACCCACTGATCTTTTTTGTGATCTTTCCCAAGACCGCAAAGTATGTAGCATACGAGTTATGTTATAGAATTCGTCATATCTTAAAGAATTTAGACAGAGAAAATTGGAACATAAACATTCAGAGGAAGGGCTACGCCATCCACGAAGCTGGCAGAGATGTTGAGATAAAGCGAGACGAATACATCCAGAACAGAAGAAGGCCAACCTTGTTTTATGGTAGAGATGCGAACACAGAGTGGGAAGTAATGGCTAGGATAGCTGCTTATATAGAGTCAATAGGCCAGCTGGTGAGAAGGGAGAGAGCGGAGACGGCTGGATTTCCATCGGTTGATGTTAGCGTGTACTTGCCATGGGATGATCCAGGTGACGATATTACGCTTGAAACACAAACCGCTTCAAGAATTAAAGGATATCCTGGCTTTTCTGAGAAGAACGATAGTAGAGCTATTCAGAGTCTAGCTTCGCCTTCAGAATACGATGCTAAACGCGATGACCGCCGTGTTGGAAACATAATTTCTCGAGTCGATGCGTAGGGGCGGCTAGGAGTAGTGGTGAGGAGAGGGTGTAGACCAATGATAGATTTCGGAGTTAATGTGATTCAAGGCTATGATGGAACACTTCACAGCGATCTTCCTGCCTCTCTTGCGATTATTGATTTAGACCCTGGTGAGTCAATTCCTATGTATGTTCAGGGTATCAGGGAGGACTACACAGATAACGCAGTAACGTCCTGTGTGGACGTTACTCTATCATGTGGACTTTCCTTTCAACTCTAAGGCCTACCAAACTACTGCAAACCGTGAGTATGTTGTAATTAACATGCCATCTTCAGTTTCTGTGATATATGTTGTAATTAACATGCCATCTCCAGTTTCTGTGATGCATCAGAATCTTAACTTTTGTGGATGTTGTGAGGAGATCTCGATGGCCGCCGGGTCATACAACTAATTAAGACAGACATGCTCAACGCCAAAGTTGAGAAAAATAAGAGAGTATTTGATTGAATCCAAGACTAGTGCGAGTTACTTTTCTAGCGGCTCATATATACGGCTAGAGAGGTTGATAATGGACGTAATAGGAAGGAAAGCTGCTAATGAATGCTTTGGAGGTGGGTTGCCAACGAATGCACACACCCCCGGAGACGCAAGGATGAATCAGCCAGCAATCAGGCGTGTTGGAGTTGCGGTTCAGCCTCTTCCCCCGAATCCAGATGATCCAGGAGCGCTAGCAGGGAGGCTCCATGTCTTATCGGAATTGTCGTGAGATTTATTCATTTATGGAGTTGAGTTTTTAGGTGACGATGATTCCGCGATAACAAGAGTAAGGAAAGGATTTGCGATCAAGAAGAGAAAATAAATATTGACAAAAATGGAGTATAAGTAATAATTGATTAAATTTTGTATTAATAAAAATATGTTTAAAAAATTCACCAAAACACCACTATTGTGTGTTTTCTAGCCGTTATAATAATAAGGTGACAAGATATATATTTGGTTCAACAGAGATACAATTTGACTTACCTATGAACATATGTGATCGGCCTTAAAAATAAAAATACCTTTCGTATGACTGTTCGGTACGTAACTGACCTATCAAAAATACTCATTAGAGCCAGCTAACTTCAGTGTAACTGTATATTATACAAAGTCAATGTTTGCATTTTGCTATTGTTACCCTTTGTTATACCTTCCCTTCCGTCATCCCTTCCACAACATAGAAAAATAGAGGGATCAGCGATAATGATAAAGGGAGACGTATTCAGACATCGACGAAGATGATGGTTTTGTTGGTACTTGAGTGGCCAAGATTGGCAGTCAAAGAATACTTGAAGGGGAAATGGCAAAAATTCAGAACGAGGTATACAATGTGACCTATTCAAGTGATAAACTAAATCCTAATTTAGAGATTCGACCACCTGTTGAAATAATAGCAGATGTTTTGGAGAAGGAGTTCAACGTCCTCCAGCTTTTAAGGAAACTCCAAAGTTTCCATTGGCAGAGTTAAAGGCGATCCGTAACTCAGGGAGATATAGATCGTTCAACAGTAAAGGAGAAGCTGTGTGACACAGAACATCTTAAGTTAACGACACAAAATCAAACAGCTAATCGATCAATATTAGTGGAGTTCAACGATGTTCTACGAATCCCAAACGAACCAGATATGAGAAGTTGGAGCGTAGGAGACGATATATTGGTGGTGGGCTATTGGATGAACATGGATGTGACAATCCCAGAATGTTGGCACGTACCTTTAATTTATTATGTTAAACCCATGATTCAGGTTATCACAGCTGACGCAGCTTGTGTGAATGACAGCGTAGCTTTAAAGAATAATATCGAGGAAACGATAAGGAAATGCCTGATCAATCCAAATATAGAAAAGTTCCATCGAGGCATGGGCTTATCATGGATATAGTTGAATCCTGAAGTATTCTTGTGTAAAGGAGATGTAGTAGTAGGAGGAGCAGTGAGTGGAGAAACGTTCATTTCGACATTTTTGCTATCAGGTGGCTTTAAAAAGATCCAACAAGAGCTAGTTAATTTAATATCTGGGCAAATTCAAGGTGGGTTATGTGTATTGATCAATTATCGCGGTATTCCAGTTTTGGACAAGGCGTCGATGAAACAAGTAATAGGCACAAATCAGGACGGAGTTGTGCCCGGATTATCAAGTAGATACTTCACCCCTTGTGGAATAAATCCCGCTGTGGTTTACAAAATAGTGGGACTAAGATATGTAGAAGATGAAATGGAGCCGAGAATACACAATTGACAGGCTAGGCTATGTAGATGACGTTGTGCTTGCTCCTGATAGAACACCTACTATAACGAGATGGGCCACAAACATAGGCAACATGGCGGTAGAAGCTTTGGGAATATCAGTGAAATATTATGAGGTAAAATAAAAATATTTTACCTTGAGACCCACATAAAGGAAGTAAAAATGAGTAACCGATGGAATGATTCACCCTTAGCCCCTTGGAAGCCAGAGGACTTTGCACACGTCCTCTTGTGTGTGCTGATCCTCTTGGCTGTAATAGTTGGCCTATTCTCGGAGCTCACAGACAAGGCAGTGGGGGTGGAGAGGCCGCCCAGATCCTGAGATAATAGAATGTGCTGCATTGGATTAAGGGGAAAGTTAAAAATTACATTTCTAGTCAGCTTTTATGCACCCACAGAAGAAGTGTAAGATGAGCAAAAGGACAATATCTATGAACGTCTAGAAGAGCAGGTGGAAAAGTTACCAAGTTATGGTATGAAAATAGTTTTAGTGGATGCTAATGCTAAAGTAGGTAGAGAGGACATTTGTGAATCGGCAATAGGAAAGGAAAGTCTACACCAGGACTCAAACGACAACGGCATTCGACTTGCAAGCTTTGCAGTAGCAAACAACTTCCCAAGAAAAAAACTTTCATAAATAAACATGGACAGCTTCAAATGAACTACAAGAAATTAAATAGATCATGTTTTACTAGACCAACGCAACGGCACAGAAGCAATGTAACGGATATAAGAAGTGTTATATGGAAGTAGAATGTGGGACTGACCGCTCACCAGCTGTGGTCTAAACAGCCTTTCCAGAAAAACACAAAACCAGGCGGCTTTGGCAGAGGACCACACTACCGGAATACAAAAGACGTTTAAATTACCCCTCACTAATAAAATAAAATTTGAACTTGATGAACATCGTTACAATTCGTACCAAAAGCATGTCGTAAATTAACCCTGGAGTCCCGTCCTTATGGACGACCACAAAAAGAATTCTTCAAAAACCTACTCTAATACCTCCCCTGAAACAAAATAACATTATTTTCTGTTCAGATGAAGAAAAATCATACGTCATAGCGTATCACTTTGAAAAACAATTTACCCTTGAAGATAATGAATCCAATGAACATGACGATTAGATTGATAACTTTAATTTTAGTGAAATTCAATCTGTTGAAAAACCAATAAGATTGACTACTCCAAACTTTCATAATAGGGGGCTAATCAATTAAGAATTCCCAAATCTGGACAGCGAAGATAAAGTGACCCAAGATGTAATTCAGCTGTTCCAGACGAAATATATCCCTGAAGCGGTACCTGTGATTTCAGTGGCTGCATACATACAATCTGTGTACGTACACAGCTCGCTTCGCTGAATTGGGTCATAGAGCAATCGAAGAATGCTGGGTGTACCCATGCCATTGCCTTTGCTAGAGCTCTCGGAATGTATAGAGCACTTCCACTTCGGCTGCTGTCCAAAGTTGAAGACAGCGTGTAAAAAGACTTCATTCGCATGTGTGTCTGTATAATAATAGATCCTTGGGGAAGTATTTTTGAAGTCAGGTATCCGGCATCAGCCTACCCTGACCTGTCTAATTTTGGACAGGCGGCATTGAAGGAGGAAAATGTAGCATTCCGCCGGTATGTGGGGAAACATATCGATGGTGGGCATTACACTCGGCGGGAGATTGAAGGCTTTGTGACTACTTGCAGAGCCATAGAAGAAATTATACAAGATGAGGGAGCCAGCCCATCTGTCATTCTCTCATCCATTCTACCTGAGTTGACTGTGAGAGAAATAAATGGGGTGTTTTATGCATTCACACCACAAAACCGGCAACTCAACCTCTCATCTGACGTAGTTGCAGCATCAGCAGAGTTGGCAGCTGCTAGGGCTGCTAACCCTAGCAAAAAGACAAGAAAGGTGTAGACAAGAATTAATTGAAAGGTCCAGTCCCAGAGACCCACTCAATGTAGCCAAATGGAAGAAGAATTTAAACGTTGTAAGAGAGCCCGCCCCAACACTTCTCGTCGGGTGAGCTTATATACCCATGAAAACTTTAAGTATAGGGTGTCCGAAAAAGAACTCCCTAATTTTGATGACCTCTAATTTTAAATTTATAAATCAAATCGACTCAAATTATATATTGAATGATAGGTAAACTCACCAAGTTTTTGTTACAAGTCACAAATGCTTGGTGTATTTCACTTTGGGCTCATGGCAAACATAAAACAAAAAATCTAATTGTCCCTGTGTACTAGTAGTGAATAAAAATCACGTTTTAAGTTTTTTTTTTAGATTTAACAGTTATCTTGAAAATTATGAATCCTAGAGAAACCTCTCAGTTTATAACATTAAAGAAAATGAATTTTTCCCTACAGTTTGGGTGTTTTTGCAGGTTTGTAGCTTTTTTTGGTCCTGAGAAATGAGTTTTGGAAACGAACAAATTGTTTGTTTGTGTTTCGTGTGCCATACTGCTAAAGTTGGAAAACCCCAAAATTTTTATTTTTACCAAATTAAAGGGAAATAACCAAGTTTTGGTGAAAGTAAGAGGTTTTAAACATAAACTGAGAGGTTTCTGTAGGATGCTTGGTTTTCAAGTTAACTGTTAAATCTTGTAAAAAAACTCATTACAACGTGATTTTCAAGAACTACTGGTGCGCAGGGAAAAAGTGATTTTTTGTTTTTTGTTTTCCATGAGCCCAAAGTAAAATCCACCAAAAAATTTGTTACTTGTATCAAAAACTTGGCGAGTTTTCCTATCATTTAATACATAATTTGAGTCGATATGATTTACAAATTACAAATTAAAGTTCTTCAAAATTAGGGAGTTCTTTTTCGGACACCCGGTATATCTGACTAATTATTTTATTGTATTATTGTATTCATTCTTGGTATGTTAAACATAATATGTGAAGTCAATTCTATTTCTGTCATTTTTTTATGGACCTTGCCCCCACCTCCACCACCGCCCTGCTGGAAGAGCGGAAACCCCAGCAACCCCGCCCCTGGGCCATTAAACTTAGTGGGTGGGGACTGAGGTACATTTTCTATCAAGATAACAGTAATAATTCTATTAAATATCGTGTATTTCACACTAAGTTTTACGATAAACATGAAACTCTCAGAAAAGGTGTTTATTATGCCTCAGCATAATTTAAGCTAAATCGTGGATAAACAGGTACTTATTGATCTCAATATTTACCGATAACGATATTCGATAAGCGATTGTATTAAAGTATTAAATCATTTAAATACTCACCTATAAATATACAATATGGACTGGTACACGATTTGAAAAATAACTATCACGATACAAAAATGTGTTTGTGGAACGGCACTGATACTTGAATGATTCGGTCAGATGATAATTGTTCACTTATCAAATCGAGATAAATTCACATAAAATTTTTAATCCTGTACATATTTTCCCTTTTGCAACAAAAGTGAAACAAAACATTACATATTAGCGAACAAACTTGTAACATGCAAACCTAATAATTAATTCATAGAAGATTTACATGAAGAATATTCATTTATGTACCGGATAAGTGTTAGCCCACATTTGTATTGTTGTATTCATTCTTGGTATGTTAAACATAATATATGAAGTCAATTCTATTTCTGTCATTTGTTTATTTTTAGACCAAAGAACCGAGTAGGTAATAAACCACAATAATTTGGACCTCGAATTAAAAATATTTTGAATCGAAATGTAATCAGACCAGTACCATCAGACTATGCGGTGGCTGAAAAGAGAAAATAGTCATAGTTTACTGTTTTTAAGTTTTTAGCATTCTCAAATTCGGCTTTAATAGTGAACAATTACACCATGATTCTTTAACTTTTTTGTTTGAGTCACTGACATTTGAATGTTATGTTTGTTGTAAACTTGTAGAATGAGGTATACAAGTTTATTTATTCAATTGGATTTGGTTCAGAGAGAAAGCTTCGTTATTCGGCCACAATAACGATGTAACATGTTTTGAGTCGCTGGCCTAGTGTCGTGCTTGATGTAATGAATGACTAAATTATTAGAATTTATTTTTAATTTTTAAGTTTTTTTTTATAGTTTAGAAAACTATTGTTATCATCCAGTCTCATGTGTGGGCTTGATTGTGTTTCATTACTTTGGTGTTTGCCTTGTAAGTGTATCACGATATTGACTCGTAATGGGCCAGAATTGTGTGTAAGTTTGGTTATTTGTTTGTTACGTGTTATTGCACTTCATTAAAGCATTTTAATTGTCAGTGCCGCGACGGCTTGCTTCCCCTGATGGCGAAACTCTGACCCGGGCCAATGGTGACCTGGTTGTTCATTCCAAAGTGACGGCTCAAGTGAGTTTTGTCTACTTTAATTAATCTGGTTAATTAAATATTTGTTACTATAAAATAAATATGTTTTATTTACTATTTTATCAATTAATTCAATGATTTGCTATATGTTTATTAGTATTTACTATTTAATTAAATATTCATGTTATCTTTAACAGTTCTTTGCATATTATTAATAATTTTCAAAGAATTGCGTGTAATGTATATTATATTCACGTGTAATAAGGTAGGGCGGTGTCAGTCAGTTCCGTTTTTATCAGAGCACCCACATTTTTGCAGCATTTAAATGAACTTTTGTGTTAAGTTAGTGGGTTAATGCTCCGTGCTTCTATTGAAGAGCAAACCCCTCAGTCTCTTGTCGAAGGGAGTGCTCGTTCTGAACGAACCAAGTCCAAAACTTCTGTTGAAGGAAGGCCTGAATCCCCTTTGCCAGTCCTTGTTGTTGATCAGCCAGACGTCCCCCCTAAAGTCGCACTTTCGCATTTGAGAAGTCCTTGGATTTGGCAGTGGAATTCTAACGTGCCGTACAAGAGTTTCGTAGTGTCGAATCGGAAAGCGGATGCTCCATTAGTAGATGTGGTGGACAGCTGCGAATAAGGGAAACGCGAATAAGCAGGCCCGGACCGAGGTGGGACCTGGAGGGCGTGGGAGGGTGATCCGTGGCGGGGTCACCCTCAAATTGAGCATAGGAGTAGAAGAAAATACAACATGGATGTAGTAGCTTTACAAGAGACAAAGGTGGCTTCTAACACGAAGGATCTACAGAGATATAACAATTATTAAACTGGCAGTGAAGGTAATAAGGTGGGTTAGGTTTTTGCTGTGAATAAGAAAATTGTTGAATCTGCGATACACTTTGAGGCCAAAGATAATAGAATGTACAATATTGGATCAATCCCTCTATAAATTGTAGAGAATATTGGGAATTACAAGAATTCGAATAGATCATGTTCTAGTAGACAAAAGGCACAAAAGTAGTGCTGACAGATGTAAGAAATGTAAGGGAGGCAGAATGTGGGACTGTCCACTCACCAGATGTGGTCAAAACAGCCTTTCCGAAAAGACAAGAAAGGTGTAATGGAGATGTAGACATTGGAAAACTCAAAGATAAACCAGACAAGTAACGAGGGAATTAAAGCTGAAACTGAAATACAGGTTTCAAGATCTTCAGGACCTCCAAATAGAAGAGGCAGATAGGAATAGAAATTGGACTAACTTTAGGTAACCTGCAAAAGAAGTGTGTGGGAAAAAGAAAAGAACTAACAAATAACCCTGGTTTGATGAGGAATGTGAACTGAAGGTAACAAAAACAGAACCAAAGGAGAAGAAGAGATATCGTTTCTTATTCACTGTGGAATTAAAAAGGGAATTAAGAAGAACACAAATAAAATAGAGAAACAAGATGGTATTAAGAAAGAAGAGGAGAATGTACACAAATGGTCAATTGAAATAGCGGAACAGGATCGGAACTAAAATAATATAAACATGAAATATTCAGAAGAGTGATTGTAAGGGATTTATATAATGATAATAAATTGCTAAATGAAGGATAATGATAAATTAGGGACGTTTGACAACCCTGAGCGGGGGGGAGGGGGAGAGGCGCAGAGCCCGACCCGGGGTCTCAACGCATACAAACCGCTGATGCACTTTATTTATTTCACATTATTTGAAAATGAATCAAAGCAAAGTTGTTGCATTTTAAAAACTTTTCTGACTGAATTGTTGGGGAAAAATTAATAAATAACTTTAAATTTGAATGTGAATCGGACCGATCTCCTTTCTGACAAATCTATAGTCAATTCACCAGGGCTTCGACACCAAAGCGTATAGCACAATCCGTCGACGGGTTACAAACTCCCTCCTTGGCAAAAAGTGCAGTGATTGCGTATTTAAGGAATGAAGAAGTTATGCAAAAGATCATCATCATTTATACATTCAAGAGTGTGCCGTGCCTGAATCCTAAAAGAACATTTTATGGTTTGCCGAAGTAAGTGTTTAAAAATTAGAAATGCAAGATTCTACGCTAAACTAACGTCAGAAATCTGCTTTATATCAAAAACAATACTCCCCTTTATTAAAAATCAAAGTATGACCATGACTGAGAAACAGCTTAAGAGGAAACTAATCGACATAAGCAGACCAAAATGGTCCAAAAAAGGAGAATCACCACAGCGCAATCATAGAAGACTTCACAGGATGGTGCTAGCTTTGGATGGGAACTGGCGACCTCAACATTGAGGGATCTAGACGACCTTTGCGGATTGGTAGAGGTGTATGCATACACTCACCGTTTCCTATTCAATCCTGCTTGACCTTATAAGACAGGTTCGATCCCCTCCCATTGGGCCCGTTGTCACCAGCAGTATGCCTATATAAATGGTGAACCCAAAGGAGTATGGTAAAATATTGATAGGTCGTATGTAAAGGTTGATAAAAAGACAAAGGTTTAACGAAAGGGCATGGTCCGAGTCTGTGACGGAAACCCGACTGAAGGACTCACATTACGTATAGGACTAGAGGACTGGATGGAGGGGCTAAGGCCTAAAGAGTAGAGCCTCGTTACAATATCGATGCTGCTGATGGTTGCAAGAGAGAAGGATACACAGGTGTCCCTGTCGTGACAGGGGGACAACAAGATGGTAATAATAAGATGTCACCCCCAGAAGACCTGGAAAGAACGAATCCTACAAAGGACCGATACATATTCTAATTTAAGGACGCTATGTCTGATATGGCAAGAAGGCCTGTTAATAAAAGCGGGTGAGTCGTGGCATTCTGACAATCTGATTGAATATTCGAGAGCTTACCACTACAAAGGTGTTCAAGTGTCTTCACGTTGAAGTAGGTTTCCAGAATTCACAGTGAAGCCAACCAAACAATACAAACCTTCAACAGTAGTCTGTCTGGAATGTCGGCTGGATCCGCTGCACCAGGGGAGGATCACCTGCCATATTACTCTTATGTCGCAACGATCATACAGACAGCACACCTAGTGAGAAGACTTCCAAACAGAGGGAGCAGGCTTGTGTAATGTATGCGCTAGGAAGGATACTAGGAGGAAGTATATCATCATGTACCCTGAAGTATTTAAGTATATAATCAATCGTAGTTGTTATAGAAAAGCAATAGAAACCAAATTTTTTATTCTTATGGTTTAGAGTATTTTGTGTGTCTGTGTATTTTTGTAATAATTTATGTATTATGTATTGAGAAAATAAAGATAAAAACTGAAACAGTGGTCAACGACCCTCAACAAAGTCTCCCCCTTAATCTTGCCAATCAACAAGAGAAGATTCCAAAGTAAAAGGTTGGGGATTATAAACAAATTTGTGAAGCCACTGTTTGCTGAAGAAGCAAAAAAGCAATAGGTGAACTTGTTAGCCGACTTGGCGAGGAAACAACCAACAAATCCACGCCTTCTGAACCAAATATAATTGTCCATCACTAGGTGTGCAGGGAAAGATAATATCTACGTTTAGTAGTACTAGGTCAACGTAAAGGGTGGTAATGGAGACCCTGAAGTCTACCAGCAGGTTGAAAACGTAGAGAGAGTAATTGAAGGGGTCCCCCGTAAACGTTTTAAGCGACAAAAACCTTATTTCGAGTAATCAAGCGTTGAAAGTTGAATTCTAAAATTTGCTGTTTTTTCAGGGTTAGAACGTATAATCATGTATAGTTTTAATACCCTATTTATAACATCATAATGTAGTCTTATATTAAATTATTACTTGCCATTACGCATTTTATAAGATTTTACGTGTTTTTTTTTTTTAGTTACAACGTTCTAAATGACTGGCGTTTATACGATCTCTGACGGACTGCTCTCCTGCTTGTTGAAAGAAAACATCAGGGAGTGTAGGAATACCAACATAAACGGAAATAAAACTGAAAACAAAACAATTTTATTCATATGAAAGTAGAAAAACGTAATGTTATTACATAACACAATACGTCATTTTGCTAAAAGTTATCCAAAAATAACGCAACCACCAAGAAGGCCAAAAAAGGAGAATCACACAGCGCAATCATAGAAGACTTCACAGGATGGTGCACAAACAGAGCGAAGGAACAGCTCTGAACAGCTCGTGTATGATCGATGGGGCACGTCGCTTGGCTGTGCTTAAAACGTTATTCTCCTCGCTTATTTTTGGGACAGTTTTCCAGGCCTTTGCTTCTAAATTTCGAAATATAGGGTAATCCAGATTTTCTATATTCCTTCCTAGTCTTCTTAACCTTCCACTTTCCAATGTGTTTTATTGTTATTTACGCGATTTGGTCGCTGGGCGACAGCGCGACGACCGGCGGGGAGTCAATCTTTCGCGAATAGAACGTTATTCCCCAAAACGTCCGTGCAGTCCCGTGAAGCGAAAACAGACGAAATCAGGGCTGCCAACTTAAAATATCTTAAATACAAAATATAGCTCGTGTCTTAGAAAACCCTTTTCACTGAATATCTCCGATTTAGAAATTTTGTGGCTTAAAACGTTTTATGGGGGACCCCTTCGATTGTGTCCTTCTATAGGGAAAGGTTAGAGACAATGTCTCTGTTAAAGGATCCTCTACTGAGCTTTTTAAAAGTATATCTCCCCGGAAGTAACTGGACAACACGCATGCACTACACTAATTGCTCAAAAACTACAAAAATATATGTGGGACTAACATATAGAGGGCATGACTAAAAATTTGTGTTAGTCTAGCGTATTCATGTCATTAATTGTTGGCATCCTCGAAACTTTAACGGTGTTTTCTCTAGTCATTTGAAGTTCTCGATTATTAAATATATTTAAAATGAAAAGGACCAGGACCCATCAAGTGCCAGCTCAAGTAGTGACGAGACGCCTCCTCCTAAAAGAACTAGCAGAACATTAAGTAAGTAATCTAATTAACTGTTGAAAAAATAACAGTTGCCTGCTCTCTAGAAGAGCAGGTGGAAAAGTTACCAAGTTATGATATGAAAATAGTTTTAGGGGATGCTAATGCTAAAGTAGGTAGAGAGGACATTTGTAAATCGGCAATAGGAAAGGAAAGCCTCCATCAGGACTCAAACGACAACGGCATTCGACTTGCAAGCTTTGCAGTAGCAAACAACTTCCCAAGAAAAAAAACTTTCATAAATAAACATGGACAGCTTCAAATGAACTACAAGAAATTAAATAGATCATGTTTTACTAGACCAACGAAACGGCACAGAAGCAATGTAACAGATATAAGAAGTGTTATGTGGAAGTAGAATGTGGGACTGACCGCTCACCAGCTGTGGTCTAAACAGCCTTTCCAGAAAAACACAAAACCAGGCGGCTTTGGCAGAGGACCACACTACCAGAATACAAAAGACGTTTTAATTACCCCTCACTAATAAAATAAAATTTGTATTTGATGAACATCGTTACAATTCGTACCAAAAGCATTTGTCGTAAATTAACCCAGGAGTCCCGTCCTTATGGACGACGACAAAAAGAATTCTTCAAAAACCTACTCTAATACCTCCCCTGAAACAAAATAACATTATTTTCTGTTCAGATGAAGAAAAATCATACGTCAGCGGATCACTTTGAAAAACAATTTACCCTTGAATATAATGAATCCAATGAACATGACGATTAGATTGATAACTTTAATTTTAGTGAAATTCAATCTGTTGAAAAACCAATAAGATTGACTACTCCAAACTTTCATGATAGGGGGCTAATCAATCAAGAATTCCCAAATCTGGACAGCGAAGATAAAGTGACCCAAGATGTAATTCAGCTGTTCCAGACGAAATGTATCACTGAAGCGGTACCTGTGATTTCAGTGGCTGCATACATACAATCTGTGTACGTACACAGCTCGCTTCGCTGAATTGGGTCATAGAGCAATCGAAGAATGCTGGGTGTACCCATGCCCAACACTTCTCGTCGGGTGAGCTTATATACCCATGAAAACTTTAAGTATATATCTGACTAATTATTTTATTGTATTCATTCTTGGTATGTTAAACATAATATGTGAAGTCAATTCTATTTCTGTCATTTTTTTATGGACCTTGCCCCCACCTCTACCACCGCCCTCCTGGAAGAGCGGAAACCCCAGCAACCCCGCCCCTGGGCCATTAAACTTAGCGGGTGGGGACTGTGGTACATTTTCTATCAAGATAACAGTAATAATTCTATTAAATATTGTGTATTTCACACTAAGTTTTACGATAAACATGAAACTCTCAGAAAAGGTGTTTATTATGCCTCAGCATAATTTAAGCTAAATCGTGGATAAACAGGTACTTATTGATCTCAATATTTACCGATAACGATATTCGATAAGCGATTGTATTAAAGTATTAAATCATTTAAATACTCACCTATAAATATACAATATGGACTGGTACACGATTTGAAAAATAACTATCACGATACAAAAATTTATTTGTGAAACGGCACTGATACTTGAATAATTCGGTCAGATGATATTCACTTATCAAATCGAGATAAATTCACATACAATTTTTAATCCTGTACATATTTTCCTGTACATATTTTTCTCAAATTCGGCTTTAATAGTGAACAATTACACCATGATTCTTTAACTTTTTTGTTTGAGTCACTGACATTTGAATGTTATGTTTGTTGTAAACTTGTAGAATGAGGTATACAAGTTTATTTATTCAATTGGATTTGGTTCAGAGAGAAAGCTTCGTTATTCGGCCACAATAACGATGTAACATGTTTTGAGTCGCTGGCCTAGTGTCGTGCTTGATGTAATGAATGACTAAATTATTAGAATTTATTTTTAATTTTTAAGTTTTTTTTTATAGTTTAGAAAACTATTGTTATCATCCAGTCTCATGTGTGGGCTTGATTGTGTTTCATTACTTTGGTGTTTGCCTTGTAAGTGTATCACGATATTGACTCGTAATGGGCCAGAATTGTGTGTAAGTTTGGTTATTTGTTTGTTACGTGTTATTGCACTTCATTAAAGCATTTTAATTGTCAGTGCCGCGACGGCTTGCTTCCCCTGATGGCGAAACTCTGACCCGGGCCAATGGTGACCTGGTTGTTCATTCCAAAGTGACGGCTCAAGTGAGTTTTGTCTACTTTAATTAATCTGGTTAATTAAATATTTGTTACTATAAAATAAATATGTTTTATTTACTATTTTATCAATTAATTCAATGATTTGCTATATGTTTATTAGTATTTACTATTTAATTAAATATTCATGTTATCTTTAACAGTTCTTTGCATATTATTAATAATTTTCAAAGAATTGCGTGTAATGTATATTATATTCACGTGTAATAAGGTAGGGCGGTGTCAGTCAGTTCCGTTTTTATCAGAGCACCCACATTTTTGCAGCATTTAAATGAACTTTTGTGTTAAGTTAGTGGGTTAATGCTCCGTGCTTCTATTGAAGAGCAAACCCCTCAGTCTCTTGTCGAAGGGAGTGCTCGTTCTGAACGAACCAAGTCCAAAACTTCTGTTGAAGGAAGGCCTGAATCCCCTTTGCCAGTCCTTGTTGTTGATCAGCCAGACGTCCCCCCTAAAGTCGCACTTTCGCATTTGAGAAGTCCTTGGATTTGGCAGTGGAATTCTAACGTGCCGTACAAGAGTTTCGTAGTGTCGAATCGGAAAGCGGATGCTCCATTAGTAGATGTGGTGGACAGCTGCGAATAAGGGAAACGCGAATAAGCAGGCCCGGACCGAGGTGGGACCTGGAGGGCGTGGGAGGGTGATCCGTGGCGGGGTCACCCTCAAATTGAGCATAGGAGTAGAAGAAAATACAACATGGATGTAGTAGCTTTACAAGAGACAAAGGTGGCTTCTAACACGAAGGATCTACAGAGATATAACAATTATTAAACTGGCAGTGAAGGTAATAAGGTGGGTTAGGTTTTTGCTGTGAATAAGAAAATTGTTGAATCTGCGATACACTTTGAGGCCAAAGATAATAGAATGTACAATATTGGATCAATCCCTCTATAAATTGTAGAGAATATTGGGAATTACAAGAATTCGAATAGATCATGTTCTAGTAGACAAAAGGCACAAAAGTAGTGCTGACAGATGTAAGAAATGTAAGGGAGGCAGAATGTGGGACTGTCCACTCACCAGATGTGGTCAAAACAGCCTTTCCGAAAAGACAAGAAAGGTGTAATGGAGATGTAGACATTGGAAAACTCAAAGATAAACCAGACAAGTAACGAGGGAATTAAAGCTGAAACTGAAATACAGGTTTCAAGATCTTCAGGACCTCCAAATAGAAGAGGCAGATAGGAATAGAAATTGGACTAACTTTAGGTAACCTGCAAAAGAAGTGTGTGGGAAAAAGAAAAGAACTAACAAATAACCCTGGTTTGATGAGGAATGTGAACTGAAGGTAACAAAAACAGAACCAAAGGAGAAGAAGAGATATCGTTTCTTATTCACTGTGGAATTAAAAAGGGAATTAAGAAGAACACAAATAAAATAGAGAAACAAGATGGTATTAAGAAAGAAGAGGAGAATGTACACAAATGGTCAATTGAAATAGCGGAACAGGATCGGAACTAAAATAATATAAACATGAAATATTCAGAAGAGTGATTGTAAGGGATTTATATAATGATAATAAATTGCTAAATGAAGGATAATGATAAATTAGGGACGTTTGACAACCCTGAGCGGGGGGGAGGGGGAGAGGCGCAGAGCCCGACCCGGGGTCTCAACGCATACAAACCGCTGATGCACTTTATTTATTTCACATTATTTGAAAATGAATCAAAGCAAAGTTGTTGCATTTTAAAAACTTTTCTGACTGAATTGTTGGGGAAAAATTAATAAATAACTTTAAATTTGAATGTGAATCGGACCGATCTCCTTTCTGACAAATCTATAGTCAATTCACCAGGGCTTCGACACCAAAGCGTATAGCACAATCCGTCGACGGGTTACAAACTCCCTCCTTGGCAAAAAGTGCAGTGATTGCGTATTTAAGGAATGAAGAAGTTATGCAAAAGATCATCATCATTTATACATTCAAGAGTGTGCCGTGCCTGAATCCTAAAAGAACATTTTATGGTTTGCCGAAGTAAGTGTTTAAAAATTAGAAATGCAAGATTCTACGCTAAACTAACGTCAGAAATCTGCTTTATATCAAAAACAATACTCCCCTTTATTAAAAATCAAAGTATGACCATGACTGAGAAACAGCTTAAGAGGAAACTAATCGACATAAGCAGACCAAAATGGTCCAAAAAAGGAGAATCACCACAGCGCAATCATAGAAGACTTCACAGGATGGTGCTAGCTTTGGATGGGAACTGGCGACCTCAACATTGAGGGATCTAGACGACCTTTGCGGATTGGTAGAGGTGTATGCATACACTCACCGTTTCCTATTCAATCCTGCTTGACCTTATAAGACAGGTTCGATCCCCTCCCATTGGGCCCGTTGTCACCAGCAGTATGCCTATATAAATGGTGAACCCAAAGGAGTATGGTAAAATATTGATAGGTCGTATGTAAAGGTTGATAAAAAGACAAAGGTTTAACGAAAGGGCATGGTCCGAGTCTGTGACGGAAACCCGACTGAAGGACTCACATTACGTATAGGACTAGAGGACTGGATGGAGGGGCTAAGGCCTAAAGAGTAGAGCCTCGTTACAATATCGATGCTGCTGATGGTTGCAAGAGAGAAGGATACACAGGTGTCCCTGTCGTGACAGGGGGACAACAAGATGGTAATAATAAGATGTCACCCCCAGAAGACCTGGAAAGAACGAATCCTACAAAGGACCGATACATATTCTAATTTAAGGACGCTATGTCTGATATGGCAAGAAGGCCTGTTAATAAAAGCGGGTGAGTCGTGGCATTCTGACAATCTGATTGAATATTCGAGAGCTTACCACTACAAAGGTGTTCAAGTGTCTTCACGTTGAAGTAGGTTTCCAGAATTCACAGTGAAGCCAACCAAACAATACAAACCTTCAACAGTAGTCTGTCTGGAATGTCGGCTGGATCCGCTGCACCAGGGGAGGATCACCTGCCATATTACTCTTATGTCGCAACGATCATACAGACAGCACACCTAGTGAGAAGACTTCCAAACAGAGGGAGCAGGCTTGTGTAATGTATGCGCTAGGAAGGATACTAGGAGGAAGTATATCATCATGTACCCTGAAGTATTTAAGTATATAATCAATCGTAGTTGTTATAGAAAAGCAATAGAAACCAAATTTTTTATTCTTATGGTTTAGAGTATTTTGTGTGTCTGTGTATTTTTGTAATAATTTATGTATTATGTATTGAGAAAATAAAGATAAAAACTGAAACAGTGGTCAACGACCCTCAACAAAGTCTCCCCCTTAATCTTGCCAATCAAACAAGAGAAGATTCCAAAGTAAAAGGTTGGGGATTATAAACAAATTTGTGAAGCCACTGTTTGCTGAAGAAGCAAAAAAGCAATAGGTGAACTTGTTAGCCGACTTGGCGAGGAAACAACCAACAAATCCACGCCTTCTGAACCAAATATAATTGTCCATCACTAGGTGTGCAGGGAAAGATAATATCTACGTTTAGTAGTACTAGGTCAACGTAAAGGGTGGTAATGGAGACCCTGAAGTCTACCAGCAGGTTGAAAACGTAGAGAGAGTAATTGAAGGGGTCCCCCGTAAACGTTTTAAGCGACAAAAACCTTATTTCGAGTAATCAAGCGTTGAAAGTTGAATTCTAAAATTTGCTGTTTTTTCAGGGTTAGAACGTATAATCATGTATAGTTTTAATACCCTATTTATAACATCATAATGTAGTCTTATATTAAATTATTACTTGCCATTACGCATTTTATAAGATTTTACGTGTTTTTTTTTTTTAGTTACAACGTTCTAAATGACTGGCGTTTATACGATCTCTGACGGACTGCTCTCCTGCTTGTTGAAAGAAAACATCAGGGAGTGTAGGAATACCAACATAAACGGAAATAAAACTGAAAACAAAACAATTTTATTCATATGAAAGTAGAAAAACGTAATGTTATTACATAACACAATACGTCATTTTGCTAAAAGTTATCCAAAAATAACGCAACCACCAAGAAGGCCAAAAAAGGAGAATCACACAGCGCAATCATAGAAGACTTCACAGGATGGTGCACAAACAGAGCGAAGGAACAGCTCTGAACAGCTCGTGTATGATCGATGGGGCACGTCGCTTGGCTGTGCTTAAAACGTTATTCTCCTCGCTTATTTTTGGGACAGTTTTCCAGGCCTTTGCTTCTAAATTTCGAAATATAGGGTAATCCAGATTTTCTATATTCCTTCCTAGTCTTCTTAACCTTCCACTTTCCAATGTGTTTTATTGTTATTTACGCGATTTGGTCGCTGGGCGACAGCGCGACGACCGGCGGGGAGTCAATCTTTCGCGAATAGAACGTTATTCCCCAAAACGTCCGTGCAGTCCCGTGAAGCGAAAACAGACGAAATCAGGGCTGCCAACTTAAAATATCTTAAATACAAAATATAGCTCGTGTCTTAGAAAACCCTTTTCACTGAATATCTCCGATTTAGAAATTTTGTGGCTTAAAACGTTTTATGGGGGACCCCTTCGATTGTGTCCTTCTATAGGGAAAGGTTAGAGACAATGTCTCTGTTAAAGGATCCTCTACTGAGCTTTTTAAAAGTATATCTCCCCGGAAGTAACTGGACAACACGCATGCACTACACTAATTGCTCAAAAACTACAAAAATATATGTGGGACTAACATATAGAGGGCATGACTAAAAATTTGTGTTAGTCTAGCGTATTCATGTCATTAATTGTTGGCATCCTCGAAACTTTAACGGTGTTTTCTCTAGTCATTTGAAGTTCTCGATTATTAAATATATTTAAAATGAAAAGGACCAGGACCCATCAAGTGCCAGCTCAAGTAGTGACGAGACGCCTCCTCCTAAAAGAACTAGCAGAACATTAAGTAAGTAATCTAATTAACTGTTGAAAAAATAACAGTTGCCTGCTCTCTAGAAGAGCAGGTGGAAAAGTTACCAAGTTATGATATGAAAATAGTTTTAGGGGATGCTAATGCTAAAGTAGGTAGAGAGGACATTTGTAAATCGGCAATAGGAAAGGAAAGCCTCCATCAGGACTCAAACGACAACGGCATTCGACTTGCAAGCTTTGCAGTAGCAAACAACTTCCCAAGAAAAAAAACTTTCATAAATAAACATGGACAGCTTCAAATGAACTACAAGAAATTAAATAGATCATGTTTTACTAGACCAACGAAACGGCACAGAAGCAATGTAACAGATATAAGAAGTGTTATGTGGAAGTAGAATGTGGGACTGACCGCTCACCAGCTGTGGTCTAAACAGCCTTTCCAGAAAAACACAAAACCAGGCGGCTTTGGCAGAGGACCACACTACCAGAATACAAAAGACGTTTTAATTACCCCTCACTAATAAAATAAAATTTGTATTTGATGAACATCGTTACAATTCGTACCAAAAGCATTTGTCGTAAATTAACCCAGGAGTCCCGTCCTTATGGACGACGACAAAAAGAATTCTTCAAAAACCTACTCTAATACCTCCCCTGAAACAAAATAACATTATTTTCTGTTCAGATGAAGAAAAATCATACGTCAGCGGATCACTTTGAAAAACAATTTACCCTTGAATATAATGAATCCAATGAACATGACGATTAGATTGATAACTTTAATTTTAGTGAAATTCAATCTGTTGAAAAACCAATAAGATTGACTACTCCAAACTTTCATGATAGGGGGCTAATCAATCAAGAATTCCCAAATCTGGACAGCGAAGATAAAGTGACCCAAGATGTAATTCAGCTGTTCCAGACGAAATGTATCACTGAAGCGGTACCTGTGATTTCAGTGGCTGCATACATACAATCTGTGTACGTACACAGCTCGCTTCGCTGAATTGGGTCATAGAGCAATCGAAGAATGCTGGGTGTACCCATGCCCAACACTTCTCGTCGGGTGAGCTTATATACCCATGAAAACTTTAAGTATATATCTGACTAATTATTTTATTGTATTCATTCTTGGTATGTTAAACATAATATGTGAAGTCAATTCTATTTCTGTCATTTTTTTATGGACCTTGCCCCCACCTCTACCACCGCCCTCCTGGAAGAGCGGAAACCCCAGCAACCCCGCCCCTGGGCCATTAAACTTAGCGGGTGGGGACTGTGGTACATTTTCTATCAAGATAACAGTAATAATTCTATTAAATATTGTGTATTTCACACTAAGTTTTACGATAAACATGAAACTCTCAGAAAAGGTGTTTATTATGCCTCAGCATAATTTAAGCTAAATCGTGGATAAACAGGTACTTATTGATCTCAATATTTACCGATAACGATATTCGATAAGCGATTGTATTAAAGTATTAAATCATTTAAATACTCACCTATAAATATACAATATGGACTGGTACACGATTTGAAAAATAACTATCACGATACAAAAATTTATTTGTGAAACGGCACTGATACTTGAATAATTCGGTCAGATGATATTCACTTATCAAATCGAGATAAATTCACATACAATTTTTAATCCTGTACATATTTTCCTGTACATATTTTTCTCAAATTCGGCTTTAATAGTGAACAATTACACCATGATTCTTTAACTTTTTTGTTTGAGTCACTGACATTTGAATGTTATGTTTGTTGTAAACTTGTAGAATGAGGTATACAAGTTTATTTATTCAATTGGATTTGGTTCAGAGAGAAAGCTTCGTTATTCGGCCACAATAACGATGTAACATGTTTTGAGTCGCTGGCCTAGTGTCGTGCTTGATGTAATGAATGACTAAATTATTAGAATTTATTTTTAATTTTTAAGTTTTTTTTTATAGTTTAGAAAACTATTGTTATCATCCAGTCTCATGTGTGGGCTTGATTGTGTTTCATTACTTTGGTGTTTGCCTTGTAAGTGTATCACGATATTGACTCGTAATGGGCCAGAATTGTGTGTAAGTTTGGTTATTTGTTTGTTACGTGTTATTGCACTTCATTAAAGCATTTTAATTGTCAGTGCCGCGACGGCTTGCTTCCCCTGATGGCGAAACTCTGACCCGGGCCAATGGTGACCTGGTTGTTCATTCCAAAGTGACGGCTCAAGTGAGTTTTGTCTACTTTAATTAATCTGGTTAATTAAATATTTGTTACTATAAAATAAATATGTTTTATTTACTATTTTATCAATTAATTCAATGATTTGCTATATGTTTATTAGTATTTACTATTTAATTAAATATTCATGTTATCTTTAACAGTTCTTTGCATATTATTAATAATTTTCAAAGAATTGCGTGTAATGTATATTATATTCACGTGTAATAAGGTAGGGCGGTGTCAGTCAGTTCCGTTTTTATCAGAGCACCCACATTTTTGCAGCATTTAAATGAACTTTTGTGTTAAGTTAGTGGGTTAATGCTCCGTGCTTCTATTGAAGAGCAAACCCCTCAGTCTCTTGTCGAAGGGAGTGCTCGTTCTGAACGAACCAAGTCCAAAACTTCTGTTGAAGGAAGGCCTGAATCCCCTTTGCCAGTCCTTGTTGTTGATCAGCCAGACGTCCCCCCTAAAGTCGCACTTTCGCATTTGAGAAGTCCTTGGATTTGGCAGTGGAATTCTAACGTGCCGTACAAGAGTTTCGTAGTGTCGAATCGGAAAGCGGATGCTCCATTAGTAGATGTGGTGGACAGCTGCGAATAAGGGAAACGCGAATAAGCAGGCCCGGACCGAGGTGGGACCTGGAGGGCGTGGGAGGGTGATCCGTGGCGGGGTCACCCTCAAATTGAGCATAGGAGTAGAAGAAAATACAACATGGATGTAGTAGCTTTACAAGAGACAAAGGTGGCTTCTAACACGAAGGATCTACAGAGATATAACAATTATTAAACTGGCAGTGAAGGTAATAAGGTGGGTTAGGTTTTTGCTGTGAATAAGAAAATTGTTGAATCTGCGATACACTTTGAGGCCAAAGATAATAGAATGTACAATATTGGATCAATCCCTCTATAAATTGTAAAGAATATTGGGAATTACAAGAATTCGAATAGATCATGTTCTAGTAGACAAAAGGCACAAAAGTAGTGCTGACAGATGTAAGAAATGTAAGGGAGGCAGAATGTGGGACTGTCCACTCACCAGATGTGGTCAAAACAGCCTTTCCGAAAAGACAAGAAAGGTGTAATGGAGATGTAGACATTGGAAAACTCAAAGATAAACCAGACAAGTAACGAGGGAATTAAAGCTGAAACTGAAATACAGGTTTCAAGTTCTTCAGGACCTCCAAATAGAAGAGGCAGATAGGAATAGAAATTGGACTAACTTTAGGTAACCTGCAAAAGAAGTGTGTGGGAAAAAGAAAAAAAAAACAAATAACCCTGGTTTGATGAGGAATGTGAACTGAAGGTAACAAAAACAGAACCAAAGGAGAAGAAGAGATATCGTTTCTTATTCACTGTGGAATTAAAAAGGGAATTAAGAAGAACACAAATAAAATAGAGAAACAAGATGGTATTAAGAAAGAAGAGGAGAATGTACACAAATGGTCAATTGAAATAGCGGAACAGGATCGGAACTAAAATAATATAAACATGAAATATTCAGAAGAGTGATTGTAAGGGATTTATATAATGATAATAAATTGCTAAATGAAGGATAATGATAAATTAGGGACGTTTGACAACCCTGAGCGGGGGGGAGGGGGAGAGGCGCAGAGCCCGACCCGGGGTCTCAACGCATACAAACCGCTGATGCACTTTATTTATTTCACATTATTTGAAAATGAATCAAAGCAAAGTTGTTGCATTTTAAAAACTTTTCTGACTGAATTGTTGGGGAAAAATCAATAAATAACTTTAAATTTGAATGTGAATCGGACCGATCTCCTTTCTGACAAATCTATAGTCAATTCACCAGGGCTTCGACACCAAAGCGTATAGCACAATCCGTCGACGGGTTACAAACTCCCTCCTTGGCAAAAAGTGCAGTGATTGCGTATTTAAGGAATGAAGAAGTTATGCAAAAGATCATCATCATTTATACATTCAGGAGTGTGCCGTGCCTGAATCCTAAAAGAACATTTTATGGTTTGCCGAAGTAAGTGTTTAAAAATTAGAAATGCAAGATTCTACGCTAAACTAACGTCAGAAATCTGCTTTATATCAAAAACAATACTCCCCTTTATTAAAAATCAAAGTATGACCATGACTGAGAAACAGCTTAAGAGGAAACTAATCGACATAAGCAGACCAAAACGGTCCAAAAAAGGAGAATCACCACAGCGCAATCATAGAAGACTTCACAGGATGGTGCTAGCTTTGGATGGGAACTGGCGACCTCAACATTGAGGGATCTAGACGACCTTTGCGGATTGGTAGGGGTGTATGCAGTGGCGGCCGGCCCATAAGGACTCTCGGACGCCGCCCCCCCAGAAGATTTTCAAATATACAGAATTAAATTAATTTACATATGTATCCGACAAAGAGTGAAAAACCACTAATTTTCATTATACTGACCATTAATGATGAATTCATTTCAACTATAAGCATCGAAATATTTTGCAAATGTATTTAGGAGTCAACTGCTGTTGCGCGTTTATCTCGCGGACGCTGCCCGGAGCGTCCCAATCCTAACGCATGCTATCTTATGGCAAATCTAGCAGACAGTGGATTGGGTGCTCTGACGTCATTGCCGTGTTGTGTTATACGCAGCCTGGGGCAGCGTCCGAAGATGCGCGCGCACATCAGTAATCAGTGCAGCCACCACAATCTGTTTAGGGCATTAAGAAGCTGAACCTTTGCTGCCGTTATGATTGCACGATTCATGTTGGTGCAACTGTTGTTTATTCGTTTTAGTAACCATAGCAACCTACCAATCTCTCTAACCTCGTAACCTAAACGTTGAGGGATGGGAGCTAAAGTGAGGTTATTTGTTTACATTCTGTGGTTCAAGTGTCTCTTTTACTCCAATGAGCCGGTAACCAGGGTTGGTGATAATTGATTGTTATTATTTTAATAGTGAATTCAGCGGATATTGGTAGACCATGAAATTGTGAATAGCAATCAAAGGTAAGTGTAATACACAAAATCCTTAATGCTCTTTTAGTAGTTAGTAGTCAGTAGTATGTATACACTCACCGTTTCCTATTCAATCCTGCTTGACCTTATAAGACAGGTTCGATCCCCTCCCATTGGGCCCGTTGTCACCAGCAGTATGCCTATATAAATGGTGAACCCAAAGGAGTAGGGTAAAATATTGATAGGTCATATGTAAAGGTTGATAAAAAGGCAAAGGTTTAACGAAAGGGCATGGTCCGTGTCTGTGACGGAAACCCGACTGAAGGACTCACATTTCGTATAGGACTAGAGGACTGGATGGAGGGGCAAAGGCCTAAAGAGTAGACCCTCGTTACGATATCGATGCTGCTGATGGTTGCAAGAGAGAAGGATACACAGGTGTCCCTGTCGTGACAGGGGGACAACAAGATGGTAATAATAAGATGTCACCCCCAGAAGACCTGGAAAGAACGAATCCTACAAAGGACCGATACATATTCTAATTTAAGGACGCTATGTCTGATATGGCAAGAAGGCCTGTTAATAAAAGCGGGTGAGTCGTGGCATTCTGACAATCTGATTGAATATTCGAGAGCTTACCACTACAAAGGTGTTCAAGTGTCTTCACGTTGAAGTAGGTTTCCAGAATTCACAGTGAAGCCAACCAAACAATACAAACCTTCAACAGTAGTCTGTCTGGAATGTCGGCTGGATCCGCTGCACCAGGGGAGGATCACCTGCCATATTACTCTTATGTCGCAACGATCATACAGACAGCACACCTAGTGAGAAGACTTCCAAACAGAGGGAGCAGGCTTGTGTAATGTATGCGCTAGGAAGGATACTAGGAGGAAGTATATCATCATGTACCCTGAAGTATTTAAGTATATAATCAATCGTAGTTGTTATAGAAAAGCAATAGAAACCAAATTTTTTATTCTTATTGTTTAGAGTATTTTGTGTGACTGTGTATTTTATGTATCATTTATATATTATGTATTGAGAAAATAAAGATATAAATTGAAACACTGGTCAACGACCCTCAACAAAGTCTCCCCCTTAAACTTGCCAATCCAACAAGAGAAGTATCCAAAGTAAAAGGTTGGGGATTATAAACAAATTTGTGAAGCCTCTGTTTGCTGAAGAAGCAAAAAAGCAATAGGTGAACTTGTTAGCCGACTTGGCGAGGAATCAACCACCATCCACGCCTTCGGCACAAAATATAATTGTCCATCACTAGGTGTGCAGGGTAAGATAATATCTACGTTTAGTAGTACTAGTTCAACGTAAAGGGTGGCAATGGAGACCCGTTTAGTAGTACTAGTTCAACGTAAAGGGTGGCAATGGAGACCCTGAAGTCTACCAGCAGGTTGAAAACGTAGAGAGAGTAATTGAAGGGGTCCCCCGTAAAACGTTTTAAGCGACAAAAACCTTATTTCGAGTAATCAAGCGTTGAAAGTTGAATTCTAAAATTTGCTGTTTTTTCAGGGTTAGAACGTATAATCATGTATAGTTTTAATACTCTATATTATAACATCATAATGTAGCCTTATATTAAATTGTTACTTGCCATTACGCATTTTATAAGATTTTACGTGTTTTTTTTTAGTTATAACTTTCTAAATGACTGGTTTTTCAACGTTCTCTGACGGGCTGCTCTCCAGCTAGTTGAAAGAAAACACCAGGGAGTGCAGGAATACCAACATAAACGGAAATAAAACTGAATACAAAACAATTTTATTCATATGAAAGTACAAAAACGTAATGTCGTTACATAACACAATACGTCATTTTGCTAAAAGTTATCCAGATGTGGTGCTTAAAACGTTACACTCCTCACTTATTTTTGGGACGGTTTTCCTGGCCTTGGCTTCTAAATTTTTTAAATATAGGGTAATTCAGCTTTTCTATATTCCTTCCTAGTCTTCTTATCCTTCCACTTTCTAATTTGTTTTATTTTTATTTACGCGATTTTGCTCACCGGGCGGGGAGTCAAGCTTTCGCGAATAGAACGTTATTCCCCAAAACGTCCGTGCAGTCCCGTGAAGCGAAAACAGACGTAATCAGGGCTGCCAACTCAAAACATCTTAAAAACAAAATATAGCTCGTGTCTTAGAGCAGTGGTTCCCAAATAACAGGTAGTCACGGACCCCCAGGTATACAATCTAAACAATCGGGGACCCCTAAAGCTATATTTGATTTACAACATGCTCAGTTGCATGCCCGCGCGCATATACGATCGCATTCCGTCATATAACACTGTCGATTCAGTATATTTCATTTAATAATTTGTTTTTGTTTTTATTTTTGCTTTTACCCACCAAAACTTTCCAAATTGTTTTATAGCCAATAGTGATGGACGGGATTGGACTTTCAGTTCGGGACGGGACGGGAAAAGATTTTTTTCTTCCCTCTTAAATTCGGGACGGGACAGGACAGGATTTTTTCTTCCCTAAAGTTTTGGAAATGCTCGTTTACAAATTTATTTTACTTTATTACATTAGGTTAAAAACAATGTCATATATAACTGTTTTAAATAAATATCCTACCTGATCACAAAATTTCAAGGAAAAGATTAAAGCGAAAAAATACTGACTTATATGCAATTGACAAAATAGCAAACATTAAAAACACATTCCAAAATAATAAAAAAGTAACTCAATGAAATTGTTGATTATAAGGCAAATACTAACTTATACAAAATAGTAAAGTTATTGTTTATTTATTATTATTTTTTATTGAATTTGAATTTTTATTCATCTTTTTAATCAAGAAATCAAGATTTAAATGCATTGAAAACCAGAAATATTATTAAAAAATAACAAATATAGTACATTTTTTAAAGTTTGACAAAAACACAATAATTTTTAAGCTTTTGCTTTTTCATTTTATTGTTTGGTTTTCACAAATCCAAAAGTAAAATACTTGAGTGGTTACTGCATGTTGACAAAATAACTGTCAAGTATAACTACTGCAGTAAACATGTTACTGTAGCCTATTTTTATTAATTTTAGGCTTTGAAGTTCTTGTTTTTCACAACTCCCAAACTTGATATTCCTCAAATTACATAAAATATTAATTACATATGTATTTCAAATTTAAATTCAAAAGTCTCAAATTATTTACTTTTGTCAACTGTCTAATTTTTTTTACTTATTTATGAAAAATAATCATACTTTCGGCTGGAATTCATTGTAATCTGAATTAGTTTAGAGAATTGAATCAATGGCTAAACCAATTTATTTGTAGCCGACCAATGTGGCCGATGATATAAAATGCATCACTGTAAAGCCTTCTAGCAAGTTATTTCTGTCGATTAACCGCTCTCAGTGAATGGCTAAACTTGATTTTCACACCCGATTGCAAGTTCGCAATGTTACATTTTCGTTTTTCAGCGATCGGCAAATACGCGCGACAGTTTTTCTCAGCCGATCGCGAGTTTCGTAAAGCAACATCGGCAGTTTGTCCGCGATCGACAAATACGCGCTAGCGTATCTCGTGGCCGTTCGTGAATAGCGCAAAGTTATTTTTGCCGTTCATCCGCGACTTGCAAATACGCGCGATGGTTTTTGCGGCCGATCATGAGATTTGCAAAGCTGCATTGCCGTTTATTTGCAATCGGCAAATACGCACGATAGTTTTAGCGGAAGATCGCGAGTTTTGCAAAGCTGGATTTGCCTTTATTCGCGATCGGCAAATACGCAAATACGATCGGCAAGATCATTTTCCGCGGCCGATCGCGAGTTTTGCGAAGCTACACTCGCTGTTTAGTTGCAATCGCTAAACGATTCCGTCCTGAAAATTTCCCGAAGTGAGTAAAAATCCCGCCCGAAAATCAGGAATTTAATTTACCCGAGAATTTCCCGAAATTTCGGGACCCGACAATCCATAATAGTAGCCAATGTACAGGCCTAACGCCGCGGACCCCTTGTAAGCCATTCGCGGACCCCTGGGGGTCCGCGGACCACCTTTTGAGAACCACTGTCTTAGAGAACCCTTTTCACTGAATATCTACGATTTTTAAATTTTGTGGCTTAAAATGTTTTATGGGGGACCCCTTCGATTGTGTCCTTCTATAGGGAAAGGTTAGAGACGATGTCTCTGTTAAAAGATCCTCTAATGAGCTTTTTAAAAGTAGATCTCCCCGGAAGTAACTGACAACACGCATGCACTACATTCATTGCTCAAAAACTACACAAATGTATGTGGGACTAACATATAGAGGGCATGACTGAAAATTTGTGTTAGTCTAGCGTATTCGTTTCTTTGTTGGCATTCTCGAAACCTCGACGGTGTTTTCTCTAGTCATTTGCAATTCTCGATTATTTAATATATTTAAAATGAAAAGGACCCATCAAGTGACAGCTCAAGTAGGAAGGAGGCGCCTCCTCCTAAAGGACTAGCAGAACATTAAGTAAGTAATCTAATTAACTGTCGAAAAAATAACTAGCCTACTGCAAGTCATGAAATACCTAGATCGACAGTAAAATAACGCTTTGTACGAATTTCATTCCTGATTGTCTCGTAGTTAAGGCCTAGCCTATATTATAAGTCACTGAATGCAAGTGTTGCCCTGGTGCCGGCAAAGCAGAAGTTGATGCATTGTAAAAATTGTTCTGAGTAACTTATTGGGGAATAAAATTAATAAATGAATTTAAATTTGAACTTAAAATTAGTCATAAGAATTAATCATGTTTTTATCTACTGATCTGATGTTTATTAGAAAATGTGGCTTTATAAAATGCTCTGACTTAAACCTGAGTTTCTGGGATCGGAAGAGGAAATATCCCCCTTTCCCGTAAATGTAACATCACCTTATTAAGACTACTTTGATGCATGTGCGCGCTTGGAATTAGCAGGGTTGTGCAACATCTTGTACATTTGAGAGAAAGCGTCAAATATTGGGCGTCGAAAAGGGCATGGTCTTGAAATTAGTACTGTAAAACATGGGGAAAAGGCTCTCAAATGATTAGGCTGGAATTATTACCGTGACATGAATCGCTGGCCAAAACTAACATCGCGCCTTGAGACCCACATCATAAAGGAAGCAAAAATAAGTAACCGATGGAATGAATCATCCTTAGCCCCTTGGAAGCCACAGGACTTTGCAGACGTCCTCTTGTGTGTGCTGGTCCTCTTGGCTGTATTAGTTGGCCGTTTCTCGGGGCTCACAGACAAGGCAGTGGGTGACGGAGTGGCCGCCCAGATCATGAGATAATAGGATGTGCAATATTGGATTAAGGGTTAAGATTAAGTAAGACTAAATTACTTACATCAACCGTCAGAACAGCTCAAAAAATACTGTCGTCGTGTTCAGGACATGTTTCAACGTTTAATAAATCGCACAGCTCAGGGGCTAAAAGATGGATATTAAGATTAAGAATAATATATCTCTAGTCAGCTTTTAGGCATCCACAGAAGAAGAGGTAGATGAGTAAAATTTCTATGAACGTCTAGAAGAGCAGGTGGAAAAGTTACCACATTATGATATGAAAATAGTTTTAGGGAATGCTAATGCTAAAGTAGGTAGAGGGGACATTTGCAAATCAGCAATAGGAAAGGAAAGCCTACACCAAGACTCAAACGACAACGGCAGTCGACTTGCAAACTTTGCACTGGCAAACAACGTGAAAATATCCAGCATGATGTTCCCAAGAAAAAAAACATTCATAAAAAACAAGGACAGCTCCAAATGTACTACAAGAAATTAAATAGATCATGTTTTACTAGACCAACGCAACGGCACAGAAGCAGTGTAACAGATGTAAGAAGTGTTAGCAGAAGCAGAATGTGGAACTGACGACCACTCACCAGATGTGGTCAACACAGCCTTTCCGAAAAGACAAGAAAGGTGTAATGGAGATGTAGACATTGGAAAACTCAAAGATACACAAGTAACGAGGAAATTCAAGCTGAAACTGAAAAACATGTTTCGAGTTCTAAAAGTATATATCACTCGAAGTTGTTAGAGAAAAGCAATAGAGACCATATTTTGTAAAGTTAATTTTGTATTGTTATTGTTTATAGTAATTTTGTTTTTGTGTATTTTTGTAATTATTCATGTATTATCTATGTATTGAGAATATAGTTATTATTTTTAAACACTGGTCAAGGACCCTCAAAGTCTCCCTTCAACATGCCAATCCATCTAGAGAAGTATCTGAAATGTAAAGTAAAGGGTGGTGGGGGGGGGGGGTGTAAACAAATTTGTGAAGCCACTGTTTGCTGAAAAAGCTAAAGGTTAGCCGTTTCTTAGTCAGCCGATTTTCTTAGTTGATTTATTCTTTATCATAGTTTTTTCGTTTCGGACAAATCAACTCATGACATTTTATAGACTCCTGATTTACTAATGTTTACAGTGTTTTTTACTGAGTCTAGACTCGACTTGGTTATTGACCTCCACCTTCTCCTCTAACTCAACACCCAATCAGCACCCTCCAACTGGTCAACAGCCGCCGTCTGCTTGATTGAAAAAAATTAAATGTAAAATGTAATTTTTTTGCAGTATAGCAAGTGATTATACCTTTCTTTGGTTAAATTTAGTGATTAACCCAAAAAAAGCACACTGCAGCAGCGCTGTGGCCATTCCATTATCTAACTGATTCTCAGTCTTTTACTGCTCTAAGTTATTCCTACCAATTGACCCGCGATCCATAATTTTGTTCATCCGAGATTGTTTCTCATGCATTGGCAAAGACGTGTGATCATCTTTCGCCAGTGGCATATCCATGGGGGAAGCGGGGACTCTCCCATCCCACAACGCAGACAAACCGCTGTTGCTCGTTCTTTATCACACACAATTTGAAAATGAGTCAAAGTAGAAGTTAATACAATGTAAAAATTGTTATGAGGAACTTTTTGGGAGAGAAAATTAATAAATGAATTTAAATTTGAGCGTATATTGGACCGACCTTCTTTCTGACATATCCATAGTCAATTCACTAAAGCGATGGATCAATGGGTATAACACCAAAGAATATCGAAAAAAGGTATTAAGAAAGAGGAGAATGTACATATATGGTCAATTGAAATAGCGGAACAGGATCGCAATATAAATAATGCAAGATAGTTCTATAGAAAAGTGTGGGTTTTCAAGAAAAGATTCACTCCGAATCCATACGGCGTAAAGAATAAAGAGGCAATTATGGCAACAGACCAAGCAGAGCACCTTAGAGAAAGGAGAGAATATTTCTATAAACTACTTAATGTAGGAGAGGATATCACACCAGACGAGGAGAGTGAGGACACACTATCATGAACGAGTCTGTGCGAATACTCTACGACTTCTACATTCCCAGCGGACACTTCTACGAAAAACGAATGAATACATCCACGAGAAGCGAATACTTTCACGGCGCCCACGACTACTCCTGTTTCATCACCAGCTACTCGGTCGACACTTTTGTGAAGTTAGAGAAAACCTATAAATACATGTTTGTGTATTTAAAAGAGATCCCATCTCCTTTCTGACAAATCAATTATCAATTCCCCCCGCGACTCACTCAATGTAGCCAAAGAGAAGAAGAAGAATTAAAAAGGTGTGGGAGGTCAATCTTGGTACGTTAAACATAATATGTGAAGTCAATTCTATTTCTGTCATTCGTTTTTATAGACCTTGCCCCCGCCCGCGCCACCGCTGACACCCCACCGAAATCCCAGCAAACCCACGCCCCATGCCTCGACCATCCAGGGGCCAGATGGCGGGTGGAGATAGATTGCAGCCCAGAGAAGGTGGTAAAGTTTCTGTCAAGATAACAGTAGTAATTCTATTAAATAATGTGTGTTTTTCACTAATCTCTCGTAGGAGAACAAACCTAATGCATTTCATCAGCTAAGAGCTTTATAACATGAAATTCACAGAAAGAGTGTTTATTATGCCTCGACATGATTTAAGCTAAATCGTGGATGAAACAGGTACGTATTTTCTTAATATTTACCGATAACGATGTTCGATAAGCGATGGAATTATAGCATTAAAACAATTTAAAGACTCGCCTATAAAATATGACTTTTTGAGATTAGATGTTTATGCCTCTTCTAATTTATCTAACATTGATAACATAAACAATATGGACTATTACACAATTTAAAAAATAATTATCACAATACAAAAATTGTTTTGCGCTGAATTTGAATAATTCGGTCAGTCGATAATTTGTTCACTTATTCAATCACGATTTATTAGCGAACAAACTTGTAACATTCAAACTTAATAATTCATTCTTAGAAGATTTACATGAAGAACATTCATTTATGTACCGGCTAAGTGATAGCCCACTTTTGTATTGTTGTATTCATTCTTGGTAAGTTAAACATAATATGTGAAGTCAATTCAATTTCTGTCATTTATTTATTTTAGACCATGTAGACCAATGATGAACCGAACAGGTGATAAACCACAATAATTTGGACCTCGGATTACAAATATTTGGAATCGAAATGCTATCAGACCAGTACCATCAGACTATGCGGTGGGTGAAAAGAGACAACTAGACATAGCTAACTATGTTTGAGTTTTTAGCGTTCTCAAAGTTGCCTTTAAATGGAGAACGCATGTTTCTTTGAATTTTTTGTTTGAGTCACTGACGTTTGAATGTTATGTTTGTTGTTGGCCCAGAGTTGCAAGTGCTACACCAAAGAGGGGAGGAGCTGTGGTCCTCGTAAATTTTCTATCAAGATAACAGTAGTAATTCTATTAAATAGTGTGTATTTTACACTACTTAAACATAATATGTGAAGTCAATTCAAGTTCTGCCATTTCTTGTTCAGACCTTGCCCACGCCCACGGCCCCGCCCCTGCTGAATCCCCAGCTGAAATCCCAGCAAACCCACCCCCTTGCCTGGACTATCCTGGGGACAGATAGGTGGAAATTGTGGTTAATCATTAAATATACTTAATACTACTAAAGACTGAATAGACATTTCAACAATATAGAGGAATAATCAACATCTTAATGGAATAGCCACTGTTAATGAATTTATATTTAAGAGATTTAATAATGTATCATAAATAAGTTCTAAAAAAATTTCAGAAGCCTTACAAAAAGCTTAAGATTGTAAGAGCAAATACAGAACTAGTATTCATAATGTACAGCATTGCCATGACAGCGCAAATTTAAACTTTTGATAGATTACCCTTTCCATTCAAATGTTATATAAAAACCACATCAAAGGCATAAAATATATGGTACATGTCTTGGTATTTTCGTGGATTTAAATGAACTATAAAACCATGAAAGATGGTAACGTAGATCAAGGTATGACATCACTGAGCAGTTAAAATAACTTCACTGAATTAAAACCATGCTCATAAATGATAGATAATTGCTTAAGAGTATGGAATCCCTCCAACCAGGGTATACAAGTGTTTATCAGATGAAATATTGACATGTACATTGAATTTAACTGAAACCAAAGGATTGAGTAAGTGAATAACAAGACATCCATTCAACACTCCATGCCAAATTGTCGGGCATTTTGAAATGACGTGTGATGGTGTTTAAATGATTTGAAGGCGGTTATTTAGTAACTAATCATTTTAATTTTGGTAGTGAAGAGTCATCTAGCGTAGAGGAATATAGTTTGCGTTACAATTGGAGAACTGTAGAACTGTGGATTTCAGGGGTCCAGTTAAAATCAAGTCATTATATACTCACCGAGAACCTACTAAGATATATCTCTAAATTTATGTCTCTCTTAATTATTTGAAAAGTAAAACGACACTATTCTTTCTATTTACATTTAAGTATATTGAAAACTCAATAATAGCATAAATTTGGCCAATAATAGTATTTTCGTGTACTAAAACAAACTGCAGAATCCTCAAAAATGGTAACGTAGACTTAGATTTACTGATCTATCATGATAACGTAGATTATGTCTATGGGATCCAAAATAGGCTGCTTTGTTTACATTAAACCTTTTTGTGCTGTCGCTTGATTCGAAATCATGAACTTTATGCTATCATAATATAGTGAATCTAAAATCTAGTTCTCCGTGAAGATATTTAGATAATGGCAAAAAAATGCAATAAATCAAAATGCTATCTGGACCAAAAAAATTCATATTATGATGCATGAAGAAAACGGGATCATAGTCCGAAGAACCCTACTTATTAAACAACATGATCCATTTTGAAACTCTAAAAGAGATAAAGAATTAATAAAATAAAACTTATTTTCAGATGACCCAATTCTTGTATTACAATCAGCGGAAAAACAGCAATACAACTTTTAAATTCTGACAGTAAAAACAGTATAAATTCCCCCTATTGTAGTTAGGGGCTTCTAGCTTCTTAAACTACTTACGTTTTACCGAACAGATCTGACGAGTTTTATTTGAGAATTTTGGATGGTCCAAATAAAGTCCTAATTTTTCCTTTCACGATTTTAACTTTCAGTGTAATCCACCGAAGATGTGATTAGTCTCTATCTCAAAAACAAAACTACTTTGTTTAAGCAACATTTTGTATTACCCGAACTGATTTTCCATCTGACATAAATGCTTTGAGTAAATACTGTATATACACAAGGTATCCGGTGACGTACCATGTTCATTTTATTTATTTCACTAATTTTAATTACGTTTACTTCGAATTAGAAAAAAGTAACTTATGTACGCAGCGATTTCTGTTAAAAACAAACTCAATGTTTTTATTTTAGCAAAGTTTTGTTTGAATTGTTAGTTATTATGGTAACAAATCTTAAATATTGCATTAAAATTAAAGAGAATATCATATAAATATAAATTTCACACTGGTAGTAATACTTTAACGTAGTAATAACTAGAGATTTCGATAATGTCTAGTTACTCATCTTCAGGGATATCGTCAAAACTAAAATTTTCCAAAATTATTCCCAACGTATAAATATACGTTGCTTTATAGTAAGATTTTGTCAGGATGAAGATTGTGAAATTGTTGTGAAAGTTCAAACTTAAGTTATTGCAATTAAATTAATTTTATATACATTGCATTACAATCATTAAACCTTAAACTTGCTTTTTAAGTAGGCAAAAATTTAATGAACGACAGTTAAAGACAAATACAGTATTAGTTTGCAACAATCTAACGTATTATCAGTATTACGACCTCATCAAAACACACCGATTTTCATTTGATTTGTTTACATTTAACTGCTAGACGAGCTATTTTAAATAAATTAATGATTGCCAGTACTCAAACCACGGACTTCGAATAGGATCCAACAAAATCGAAGCCCTTATTGAAAGCTGGCGATGCGTCGTTTCAGTCGAACGTTCTCTTTTATGTATTTACAGAAATGAAAAGCGGAACCCCAAAACAGATTTACAGCTCATATTTCCCGGAACCTATTCCCGGTAAAAAGGCGTTAACTGGGCATTGCACTGACACACTACCACGTAAAATAGATTGTTTTACCTTTAAACTAATCCACTACGTAAAAAGACAACTTTTTAAACATCTTAAAATAAAATTTCATACATTTTATTTAAATCATTCTCTATGTTAACCTTATGGGTAATAAATTATAGAGAATTGTTTACAACGTTTTGTTACTAATACAGGGTGTTTTTTACATTTTCCCCCTTATAAATATTATAAGGGGAAATTATTGTTTTCGTCAAAATTTTCAAATTTGAGTTTTTAGTGGAAATATTAGTTTTGGTCTTCCCTGAATCCTAAAAAAATGGGTTTCGGAGTGGTGTCTGTCCGTCCGTGTTTACAACGTTTTGTCACTAATACAAGGTGGTTTTTTTAACGCAACCCAAAACTTTATTTTATTAGTGGAGGATGATTTCACCCCAAGATCCCGGAATTGACCCCACTATATTAATTTCTTTGGAGATACATATAAAGTAAGGGCTACTAAAACAACTCACAGGATATTCATCGTCCCAAAACAAACATTGCAGATTTAATGAAAGAAATTCATAGAGGTACCGTTCAACACGTGTTCGGGAATTTGATGGAGAGAGCACAACTTTATACGAATGCCAATGGCGGATTTCTTGAACACGTAATGTAAACTAAATTGTTACAGGAGGGTTTCTGACACTGGAGAATCCAACTGAAAATTGATATCATTGACAAAACACCTGTAGAGAACAATCAATGGTAATATTATCGTAATTTAGTGGTATAAATTTGAAGGTGACACTCCATGACCACGCTGAGAAACATCAAGTGAAGGAAAAAGGAAAAATTTTCTAAATTAAGTGCCAATAAATAAATAAATAAAAAAGCATTAAACAGAACGGCTATTTACAAGAACAAGCCTGAAATTACTTAGGAATACAATGAAACTATCCTTAAAAGCTGACATAAGTACACCCATCCCATCTAATACTCCTTTAATGTATCCTTCAATGTGAATGGCCCTAGTCTTAATGTTCAAGCAGACATTTTTTTGTTAGCATTTCTCGCGTAATCCTTTGACAGCAACTATCCGGCGCGGCGCCTCAGGCTACAAGGCCGACCTTCGATTCGAAGGCTTAGGTCTCTTCGATCCAACATTCCTATAGTACGCTAAAAACTACTTTTTCCTTTTCATTTTGTTTTTCTTGACGTGGACGAGGGACATCACCTTAAAGGTTAAACCACAAAATCAGCTGCACCATTGGAAATCTGATACCTCTAGCCCGGACACTGTATTATACAACAATATTACAGCTTTTGAATGCATCCACATTTAATTCACCCTCCAGGATCGCAGCTACATTCGCTGGACGTCATTAATATCCCCCGCGGCGAAAGCTGCCTCGACACAGACTCAGCAGTTGATGTATGACCCGCTGAGTCTGCTGAATACAGCCACGTCTGACCCGCTGACTATCGTCCTCTTCAACAATCATTCGTGATGGTATTTATTGCGCTTTGATTTTCAATCGGTTTAAAAATAAAGCTTTAAGAATAACTTTTTTTTACTCGTACACGATAAAATTTGAGCGTGATGTATTCCGTGATAGGACTTTATAAATATCCACGAGGGTTTATCATTACAAGGTATTCATTCGCTTACCCACTCATTCCAAACGCTTGAATAGTTCAAATTAAGCCGAAAGTCGAAAGTCCGGAAATTACTTAATAAAAGAGAAATTGATATTTTAGTTGCTACAAACGTATGGTCGAATTAAAGCATTTTAAAGTATAATAAATATAGTCAAAAGGGGATGCAGGACTGCTGTAAAGGAAAATATGATAGAATTAGAATATTGAGATGAATTTTTTTTTTTTTTAATTTGAATAAGGCCATTTTACCCTCTACCGCTATATTGGCGTCTGGATAGTTAAATTAGCACTATCAAATCAATGAATTTTTATATTTTCATTCATTTGTGACTATAGGTATCAAGGTACAGAGAGTATTGCAAGGAGACGCGCTGAGACGAGGGGATTGCACCCGACACTAATGGTCGACGGCGTCAGTTTGTCGTTGGGTTTTGTGTCCTGTGATCTTGTTGGCAGACGATGTGACAAAACATACAAGCAGTTACAATACCAGTTGTCTCCTCGATTTAACCTGTGTTTTAAATTTGACTGTGCCCCGATGGCTCGTTCTGAATTTTAGTTCAGTAGTCTACGACAACCGGCCGGGAATGATCTGTTTAGCTATTTGTCCTCGGCGACGGTGATTTAATATTTATTGTTTGTGCCGTATTTTAATGTGGAAGCACATATGTAGGAATTGAAACGTATCACGGCTGTTTTGAATATTATTATTGCAACGTTTTCAAACGTACATTTATGTAGTCGCTGGGGGCTCCGCCCCCAGGCCCCCGTTTGTGTTCTCCCGCTGTTGAACAATTATCAATATTGATTTTCCCGTATAGGGCGTTGGTTGCCAGTGTTAAGGTAATTTAATTGTATGTTTTCAAAGAAAACTTAAGTAGAACTTTTTCAGATTTATATTTGTACGTATATTTTAAGAGTTAATGAAAATATTGTGAACGAAGGTATATTTACATTTGGATGTTATTGATGAGAATTAGTTAAATTGGATGAGAGAAGAAAGTCTAAGTATGTTTTTAAATAATGCTGTCAATGATTGAAGATTTTGATCATTTGTTTATTGAGCTAGATTTAGAGGATTGTAGAATGGCTTCAATAAAATTAATTGTAAAATATACTGTTTTGGTGATTTAATGAAAGAAGTTGGATTTCAAGAACGAATAACTTTTGTATTACGGTATGTTTGTTTGATGTATTAATGTAAACTTTGTTTCCGTGTCAGTTCATTTAGCAATTGTATATGGCAAGGCGTATCCAGTTCCGCGGAAGCCGAGAAACATAGGAACCATTTATTTATATGTGCCAGTAAGTATCCTCAAGACGTCACTCATTAACTGACAGACTCTGATACATTACTTCTGGAAGCAACTAAACGTAGTAGGCCTTCATAACTTCATATTTATACGATAACAATAAATTTCGCCTTTGCGAGCGACGGTTCTTTAACACGCGTTTACGTTACCCTCCATGAGGAGCTTATCCATCTCCGCCCGGTTTGTTTATAGACTGGCCTGTTATCTTGGCGGCGGCGCTTCATTTATCTCTCTGCAGGCCATCCATCCACACTGACGCCGACGTCCCCGGGGCACCGAGGCCGGGCTGTACACTGCCGACGTCCCCAGGGCACCGAGGCCGGGCTGTACACTGCCGACGTTCCCGGGGCACCGAGGCCGGGCTGTACACTGCCGACGTCCCCGGGGCACCGAGGCCGGGCTGTACACTGCCGACGTCCCCGGGCACCGAGGCCGGGCTGTACACTGCCGACGTCCCCGGGGCACCGAGGCCGGGCTGTACACTGCCGACGTCCCCGGGCACCGAGGCCGGGCTGTACACTGCCGACGTCCCCGGGGCACCGAGGCCGGGCTGTACACTGCCGACGTCCCCGGGGCACCGAGGCCGGGCTGTACACTGCCGACGTCCCCGGGGCACCGAGGCCGGGCTGTACACTGCCGACGTCCCCGGGCACCGAGGCCGGGCTGTACACTGCCGACGTCCCCGGGGCACCGAGGCCGGGCTGTACACTGCCGACGTCCCCGGGCACCGAGGCCGGGCTGTACACTGCCGACGTCCCCGGGGCACCGAGGCCGGGCTGTACACTGCCGACGTCCCCGGGCACCGAGGCCGGGCTGTACACTGCCGACGTCCCCGGGGCACCGAGGCCGGGCTGTACACTGCCGACGTCCCCGGGGCACCGAGGCCGGGCTGTACACTGCCGACGTCCCCGGGCACCGAGGCCGGGCTGTACACTGCCGACGTCCCCGGGCACCGAGGCCGGGCTGTACACTGCCGACGTCCCCGGGGCACCGAGGCCGGGCTGTACACTGCCGACGTCCCCGGGGCACCGAGGCCGGGCTGTACACTGCCGACGTCCCCGGGGCACCGAGGCCGGGCTGTACACTGCCGACGTCCCCGGGGCACCGAGGCCGGGCTGTACACTGCCGACGTCCCCGGGGCACCGAGGCCGGGCTGTACACTGCCGACGTCCCCGGGGCACCGAGGCCGGGCTGTACACTGCCGACGTCCCCGGGGCACCGAGGCCGGGCTGTACACTGCCGACGTCCCCGGGCACCGAGGCCGGGCTGTACACTGCCGACGTCCCCGGGGCACCGAGGCCGGGCTGTACACTGCCGACGTCCCCGGGGCACCGAGGCCGGGCTGTACACTGCCGACGTCCCCGGGCACCGAGGCCGGGCTGTACACTGCCGACGTCCCCGGGCACCGAGGCCGGGCTGTACACTGCCGACATGCTCAACCAGTCGAAATCCGCTATTGCCATGATACAAAATATAAAGTATCATTAGTATTATTATGACTCAGGATTGGAATCAGCGACCACATAGTACAAATAGACAAAGCGTAGCTACCTTACTTGCATTACAGCAAATGCATAAGTCTGGGCCGCCATATTGTCTAGGTATAGAAACATAAAACGACGCCTTAAACTTCGTAACCAGCCAGTGCTCCAGTTTCAAAAAACTCGTAATTTATACCATTTAGCATTGAAGCTTAAGGTTGAACTTTTGCATGTGAAGAGTCCTTTAGTTTTGAACAGTAATAGTATCAATCATATAACTAAAACAATTTTTGTTATATTTAAATAAAGGTAAAAAGCTACAATTGTTTATTTTACTTTTACAGATGATATAAAATAAAATAGTCGACTGCTACTTTTTCATTTTTTGGTCAGATAAAATAAAAAAATTGTAAAAATTGTTGCTAGAGTTGAATTTTTTAAATTATATATTTTGAAAAATATTGTTGCCGTATTTTGGTCGACAACTTAGTTATTGTGGGAGAGTTTATCCGTACGGCGCCTGTATAGAAACAAAACCAATCCTAAACTGGTGTTTACAACATTATAGTCAACTACAAAAATACAATTGAGGTATCAAATTAAAGGTCTGAATCTCATAAATACTATGGTACCAATGGTTTAGAAGCAGTTTACACATCGTAGGAACGTAACAGGTGCATTCCTTGACGGCAGCTTCTCTAAAAAGAAATGTCAGAACAAGCTCCTAGATCATAAGTGTTTGAGATGTGTACGACGCCTAAAACTTCGTAACCAGCCAGTGCTCAAGTTTCAAAAAACTCGTAACTTATACCATTGAGCATTGAAGCTTAAGGTTGAACTTTTGTATGTGAAGAGTCCTTTAGTTTTGAACAGTAATAGTATCAATCATAGTACCTGGTGGACCGAGCCTTGCTCGGTTTTATTTCATGTTTACCAGTTCATCCAGTTACTATAAAATATTTCAATGTCATAAAATTGATAAATAGAAACCTTTTTTATTGCTCCATGGACTCTTCATCCCACTTGCTGAATTTTCCCTTAATGGCTGTAGATTCCAAACAGCTGTTATGATTACTTCATTTGTTTACACTTTCCTTGTTTATTTTCGTTGCTATCACGGCAACCCATAAGGCCAATGTTAAAATTTCACAACTTTAAAATTCGATTTATTACGATATTAGATTTTCTCTGGCCAAGTAATCTGCATAAAAGACGTTTTTGAGTCATAAATTACTTATTTCCAGACTTTGAAGAAAATCCTCGGAGCCGTTTTTGAGATCGTTGTGCAAGCAAGCAAGCAAGCAAGCATACATACATACAAGATAACACTGCTCGTATAAGAGTATAGGATAACCAAAACAACTTTTGTTCTATTTAAATAATGGTAAAAAGCTACAATTGTTTATTTAACCTTTACAGATGACATAAAACAAAATAGTCGACTGCTACTTTTTCATTTTTTGGTCAGATAAAATAAAAATATAGTGAAAATAGTTGCTAGAGTTGAATTTTTTAAATCATTTCTTTTGAAAAAATTAGTTGCCGTAGTTTGGTCGACAACTTAGTTATTTTGGGAGAGTTTATCCGTACGGCGCCTATATAGAAACAAAACCTATCCTAAACTGGTGTTTACATAATTATAGTCGACTACAAAAATACAATTGTGGTATCAAATTAAAGGTGTGAATCTCATAAATACTATGGTACCAATGGTTTAGAAGCAGTTTACACATCATATGAACGTTACAGGTGCATTCCTTGGCGACAGCTTCTCTAAAAAAAAGTCAGAACAAGCTTCTATAAGTTTCTAGATTATAAGTGTTTGCGATGTGAAAACTACCTGTAAACCATTCATATACTAGGAATTTGGTACTATAGTGATTCTGAGATTCAGACCTTTAATTTGATACCACATTTGTAATTTTTTATGTACTTTGTTGTTTCATGCGTAGGGACTACAAGCAAATTTAGGCTTCAATCCCGGATCGTGTGCTCCGAGAATTAAGAATGTAATTAAGAATTACATGTACATACAACCAGTGTAGAAATAATCTTATTATGAAAATATTTTACCATCATTTTGAACGTGGGCGAAGCCACCGGTAACATCTAGTATTCTATATTTCTTTGAAAGGCTGATAAAACTTTTGGTCACATTGTATACAGCTGGGTCTAGAACAACGTTTTAGAGTGAGTTACTGCCAGACGGTAAGTTATACTAAGAAGACTGGTTTCACAAGTCATATTTTTTTAAACAAGAAAATATAATTGTAAAACATTAGAGAAATAAATATCATAATTTTATTTAATTAAAAATACCTCTGGATTAAGTTGATTTATATCACTAAATCTTGAAAATCATTCTCAGTGCTTCCTTTTGTAATCCGAATATAGTGTTAACAGAAGAGTTCTCATCAACAAACACTATCTCAGCAATTAGTTAACACAGTGCCAGATTTAGTTATGAACGTTGGCGTTTAAAAAGTAACACTAAAACAAATAACCTACATCCAAATGCCACTTACAATGCCCTCAACGTTGTGCCTTTGATCTGATGAAGGATTCGGACAGTATTCCTGAGTGTGTGTTTCCTTGTTTTGGGTTTTACTTCTTGTCAAGAAATAGAGTATCTGGTGGACCGAGCCTTGCTCCGTGTTATTTTATATTTACCAGTTCATCCAGTTACTATAAAATATTTCAATGTCATAAAATTGGTAAATAGAAACCTTTTTTATTGCTCCATGGACTCTTCATCCCACCAGCTGTATTTTCCTTGATGGCTGTAGATTCCAAACAGCTGTCATGATTACTTCATTTGTTTACACTTTCCTTGTTTATTTTCGTTGCTATCACGGCAACCCATAAGGCCAATGTTAAATTTTTACAGCTTTAAAATTCGATTTATTAGTTGTTAGATTTTCTCTGGCCAAGTTATCTGCATAAAAGACGTTTTTGAGTCATAAATTACTTATTTCCATACTTTGAAGGAAATCCTCGGAGCCGTTTTAGAGATAATTGTGCAAGCAAACATACAAGCAAGCACGCACGGCCGGACGATAACATTGCGCATATAAGAGTATAGGATTAGTTTTTCCTTTCAAATAAAGCCTTACTACAACTACTTACTAAGAATGTCAAAACTATTGCATTGTACCACCTGATATTATCCGCTCCGCTGGGAAAAGCAAACAAACAATGATAAATAAAGACAAATGCATCAGCTGTATCGACCGGGGGATGTCATCCCTTCTCTTTATATTTGTGCCCTCATGAAAAATGTCATAAAAACTATATTATATTTCGATATGTTTTCTCAAAACTTATCGGTCGTTGGGGCTAAGATCTATTATCGAGCTAAGAAAACCTTAAGTCATGATAAAACCTTTAAAATTTAAAATAGTTTTGATTATTCTTAGTTTGATTTAGTTTTCTTAGTTAGTTTCCATTTTAGTTTGAGCGAAGAATGTTAAGTTTATGATAAAGGTTTACAACTTAAATTAAAACGATCACATGATGAATGACGGATTAGAATTAACAATCGAGTTACGAAATGAGAAAGGATGTAAATAACTAGTAATTTAATCCTTGATAATTCCAGCATCTGACAAAAGGGAGAGGAAGAGTAATCTTATTAAGATTTCAGTGTAAGTTAAACGAGATAAATTAGTTTTAACATTTTAATACAGTAGCTCGTTTAAGACCTGAGAGAGGAATAAAGTCAAACAGAACTCCACCTTTGGCTTGTTAGAGTTGACTCTGCTCAGCTAAACAGCAGTGGATTGTGTTTGAGCCACAACTTCCAACTTATGCTGACAACTGCGCGCTTTGACTTTGAAAAACATGTTACGATTTCAAGATTATTTGGGACCAACACATGCCTTCAAAGGCGTGTTGAACACGGTGTTTAGAGAGTTCCCAGGGTTTAGAATATATTCCTTACAATCATTATGTTTTAGTAATATTCTAAAAACATTTATTATAACATACAAAGAAGAACTTTTTTCTTCCTTAATCGGTAAAAATTACGTTAAGTTTTATTGGTAAGGTTCTCTTTTATATAATTAAATAATTTTTGTACGTGTTAAAATTCTTAAAGTTGTAAAGACCCGTGGCTAAAAAAATTTAATTATAATTAGTGTAACTGGGTCGCTCGTTAAGAACTGCAAACAAAATTTCGGTAAATTTTCAATTACCAAATACTATAGAAGAAGGTTTTTAGATTTAAATGGTTAAAAGATGAAAATAGATTCAACCTGACCTTTAAGTCGGTAGGATCTAAATATATTGATTAATTTTAGCACTGTTTGTATCACTATAGGTACCATGTACAGTACAGTCCATTACATACTGTTCAGTGTACAAACTCTCTGTAAATTACATTGCAGGATATTTTAAGAAACAAGCTGCTTGCGAGTTTCGTTGGAATTGTTAGGCTTTAAGTTCCTTTCGGTCTGTTCCTATACTTTTCTATTCGTCATAATTAACAAAGATTTGAGAATCAATCCAGGAATTTTAGGAAAATCGACAAAATAAAATTCTGACCAAGTAAAATCTTTGCACAGATGTTAAGTTAACATCCCTAATTAAAATACAAAAACTCCCCGGAAATCCCTGCTGTGCTTAAGGCGAAAATAAAAATTATTTCCGATCTGTGTTTGTCTATTCATCGCTCATTCAACACGAAAACCATAAGAGATACGAAAAAAGTGTAAGGGGCGTTTATGTAGGGAATAAAATTTTATTAAAATGAGTATGGTATCCAATAAAATGATAACTTATGGTAATATTTCCACGTTTTCCTTAAGGAATACCTTTTTCTGAGTTCACCCAGGCCTTTATAATGAATAATTTTTGTATTAATTGAAGTTTCAAATAACTGGAGTTTTTATCAGGATTCTACGGATATAATGTATTATTCATTAAGGTCAAAGGGCTTTGCTCCCTTGAAATGATTTGACCTCAAATTTTACATGTATTATGGCAGTAGATGCGTAATAACTAGAAAGTTCTCGGGTTTCTTCCTAAGGCACTCCAAAGTATCAATATTAATCTTAAGAAGTTTATGAAACTTTCGTGGAACCCTTAAAATATAATCAATTGGATTCGGTCTGGGACAGGTTTTCCAAGGGTGAAACCCATGCCTTTACTAAATGATGTTCAGTAAAGGCAAAACTCTCCTAACTGCATAATAATTCAGAACGTCCATAACTATGATTTGTAAATAATTTCTTGATTACCACGATACGTGTAATCAAGGGTGCATGGGTTGTATGTGTTGTAGGGTGTATGGAATGTATGTGTTGTTTGTATTCACTGGATGTAAATAAAAAAACTTCTTACAGCACTTAAAAATATATTTTCACTTATACTGTATTTACATACAAGATGGTAAATATATACAAATGGTGGAAAATGGTGATCGATTTCGATTGGTCACACCAATCATCACCAGGCCCGATGAGAGACTGACTGATGGCTATTATGATTTATAATAATCCCAGAGTGAAGTATACCACATAGACTGTGTGGAGATCGCTGCCTCTGTCACAGAAGGTGGCGTCCCCGGAGTGCGTGGTCCAGGTAAATGCATTACCCGAGGAGATGGGGGATAAACGGTTTAGTGACCGCGCCCCACGCTCTGCCGCGGCGTCTCCGACAATCAGTTCAGACTCAGACACGCACACCTTCGCTTCAGTGGGTTCAAATAAAATATCTACAGGGTTCGGCAATAGTCTGGAATATATTAAATCACTTTTATATAATTTCTAAGAAAGTAACTAAACTTTACAGTTGCATATCTATTACAAATAGAAATATCTTGACGTATTTTCTTCTTCTTTTTTGCACGATAAGGGGACGGCCCACGCTGGAAGTCTTGAAATTCACAAATGTAAGCATACATCGAGTTATGGCTCATTTAAAAGGTCTTAATTAGTAGATTATAAGAGCGTAAACTGCGCCCCCCAGAGGGAGGGTGGTGCCGTAGGCATATCCCTGTCTCTGGAAGTAGCTCCTTGGTGAAAGACTTGAAGGTTATCCCGGGCCAATACTTTGGGGTCAGCCTTTCGCAGCTCTCAGCTGGTTGTCCAGCTCACCTGCGGGGTTGTCCCCTTGTTGCGGCTTGGAGGTTTCCTGATGGTTCGGATCCGAGGTGTGAAACGGGGCCGGGTCTTGACTTTGTTCTCGACCACTGGTCCTATCCAGAGTGAGGGTAAAGGTCTGCTGGCGGTGAAAACGGGGAACCTGGCGGGGCTCACGTCAGGTCTTTGGATGGTTCGCTGTCCATTGGAGGGGGCTATTTGGGTAGCCCCTGCTGAGTAAGAGTGTCGGGTTTCTTAACCTAGTATCCCGGGTGGGACGCACTTCTAATCCCGCCTCCGTTATGGAAAACCCATAGTGGAAGGCCGCGAGGCTGGTTGGAAGGGCAAACGAAGTACCACGGGTGCTGGTTTCAGGCCCAGCTGGCTCTGGCTGGGGTCGACTCTCGGTCAGGGCTGGTGGACCAGCGTTTTGGATCGGTCTCGTGGTGGTATGTGGTTACGAAACGGGCAGGGCATGTCCCCCGGCTTATGGTGTCACCGCCATGAGTCCGGTGTGTCTTGTTCTGGCTCAAAAAGGCAGCTATGCTGTGAGATGTAAGATAGGCCTCGTGCGAAGCTCACGTAGACCCAGTGGCGGCCGGCCCATAAGGACTCTCGGACGCCGCCCCCCAGAAGATTTTCAAACATACTGAATTAAAATTGGTTTACAAATGTATCCGATAAACGTGTAAAAAACTACTAATTTTCATTATACTGACCATTAATGATAAATTAATTTCCACTGTATGCATCAAACTATGTTGCTAAAGTATTTAGGCGTCAACTGCTATTGCGCGTACATCCGCGGACTCTGGCCGGAGCGTCCCAATCCCAACGCATACTATCTAATGGAAAGTCCTGCATACAGTCGGTAGGGTGCTCTCACGTCACTGCCATATTGTGATATAGGGAATCTCGGGCAGCGTCCGAAGATGCGCGCGCACATCAGTAATCAGTGCAGCCACCACAATCCCTTTAGGGCAATAAGAAACTGAACCTTTGCTGCCGTTATGATTGCACGATTCATGTTGGCGAACCTGTTGTTTATTCGTTTTAGTAACCATAGCAACCCGCCAATCTCTGTACCCTCCAAAACTTAACCTAGACGATGAGGCATGGGAGCTGAATTGAGGTTATTTGTTTACATGCTGTGTTTCATGTATCTATTTTACTCCAATGAGTTGGCAATCAGTAATGGTGATAAGTGATTGCTGTGATTTTAATAGTGAATTCAGCGGATATTGGTAATATTACAGAACATGAAATGTGAATAGCAATCGAAGGTAGGCCTAGGTGTACCTAATACTTAAAATCCGTAATAAATATACTCTTTAAGTAGTTAGTAGTAAGTGAGTCCTCCTGTTCATTTAACCCACCAGCCGCCACTGCGTAGACCTCCAACCCGATGGTGTGGTAAGGGCGCTTGTCATCCGTGGCTTGTGTCTCTTTAAGCACTAGATGGTGGTCATGAGTAGTCAGTTTGCCCTGGTTAGAGGCTCGGGGGCAACCCCTTCCTCGAAGGGCTCGGCTTTGCCACTGACGAGCATGATGGTCGGGCTTAAGCCATCCCGACAGCCAGGGGCGATGGTCTCAAGCCTGGCTGGGGCCGGGTAAGGCAATAGCTCAGGTACCGACCTAAAGGAACACACACATGAAATGAAATGAACGCGAACTACGCCTCAAAAGGTTAATCCAATCAGAAGTTACAACTCCTCAAAGATTTTCTTGTTGGCCATTAAACTCTAGGCTGAAATTAAGGAAAAAAAATTAATTACTAATAAAGCACTCGAAACGATGTAGTTTGGTTTTCGGTTCATGTACTTCTCATTAATAAGGATAATTTGACGTATTAAAAAAACTATAGTCAAATTACAATGTTTCGAGTGCTTTATTGATAAATACACTGGTCTCCTTATTTTTAGCATAGACTTTAATGGCCAACATTAATATCTTTGAGAACTGAAACTTCTGAAGGGATTAACTTTTTGATCCCTTCAGCGGTTTGCGCTAGTATGATCTACTAATTAGGACCTTTAAAATGAGGTACAACTCGAGGTATGCTTACATTTAAACATTTCAAGACTTCCATCGTGAGATGCCCCTTGGTCATGTGAAAAAATAATAAATCATGAGAAAATATTTCTATTTACGACTGATACACAACTGCAAAGTTTCATTTCATTGATGAAAATAATACATAAGTTATTTACTATTGCCGAAACTTAAATTATATTGTGAACATTTTTTGCTCTCTGTTTTCAACACGAGGCAAAGCCATAAAATGATTGATCCATATTCATCATCTAATAAAAATACAACAAATTTAAGGAGTTCCGTTTTCACCTACAGTAATCTCCCCCTTATCCGACACCTCTTAACCGACTACTTTCGACGGGAGTGACATCTTTTTAACCGGATGATTTTGATCAAAACATCGGCTTAACCGGACGTGATTGGCAGGAAATGGATACTATTGTATCGACGATTCTTGTACAATAATATTTATTCTGAGAACAGTAATAACGTGACTAAATACATGCTCTTTCCAATTTGAGTAGATTTTTTAGTGGAAACGATGTCAACGATTCCCGAGGGAAATGTGGAAAAGACAAATTAATGTAAAATAATAATGTTGAAATTTATATTTGTTATTAGTTTTAGAAAACATCGGTTAACCGGAAATCCCGCGTCCGTCTGGCCTCGGCCCCGAGGAGTCCGGACAAGAGGTTGTCTTCTGAATTATTTTCTTTTTCAAGAGGTTGCCGGCCTCTTTTTTACGTTGCATTTTCCCTGCCCATATAGAATCAGAATCAGAACATTCTTTATTGCCGTAAAAACATATTTACATGCATTGGCAAGCGTCAGAAATACTTATATTTCCTAAAAACTAAAAACATATTCTCTCACCTTATTTACATATGAATAAAATAAAATTCTTTACCGGCTAAGATAGTCCTGGACACTGTAAAAGGTCTTTTCGGAAAGAAATTGTCCAAGTTTCCGTTTAAATTCATCAAAAAGCATTTCAATTTTCAGGCAAGCATGCAGTGCATTGAAGATCCTGATGCTTTTGTATGACAGGTGATGCTGAAAAAACTCTGTACTGTGTCTCTGAACTGGGATCTCTAAACGTGGCCGGAGTGAATATCCAGAGGAGGCATTGTTATTGGTAATAGAGGGTGAACTTTGCTTGAAAAACAAAAGGGTCTCAAAGATGTAAAGGCAGGGAAAGTTAGAATCTTATTACGAAAAAAAGTTGTCCTACATGATTCTTTCCTTCCAAGTCCAAAGATTATGCGTTTTTATATATAGTTTATTGATCTGTGCTTAGACTTTACCAAGCAAAGCAAGGAGTGAGCCGGAACAATACAGAAATGAACAGTACTATTAAAAGACACAGGCGACGGGCGGATTCGAAACCACGACATTGCTGCCGAGCCTCTGATTCCGGATCGCTGCCGACTCACTAGCCGTGTTGCCTATTCAGGGTTTTGTTAAGACACTCCGTTTTGTTACGACGAGTCAGGGTTTTATCGGCATAATAACAGGTTAGGCCTAGAAGGCAAGAAGAAAATGTATCAGTGCATTTAACTGCTTGTACCACTGTTGAAAACGTTTTAAAATGCTTCTGCCTATAATGTTCATAATAAACGCTCAACAACAAATTTTCATAATCTAAAACCATGGAGATGGTAATTTACCGTTTAATAAAGTCATGAAGCATGTAGCACCAATAATGCACAATGATAATTGCGTTTCAAGTCGCAAGTTTTATTTAGTCGCGTGTATTGATCTATACAGCACTCCACATCGTTCAGTTACGATTGGTAAAAACTTTTAGTTACCTTTTTAATACGTTTTGATAAAAAATAACGTTGCTAAGAAAATAAATACCTGCTGTAAATCTACAGAGTATGTGTCGACAGCTTGTCCTAAAAAAAAAAACATATACTGATATTGATGATTTATTCAAACCTTCTTCGCCACCTGCAGTTGACGCAGTTTTGCATGGACAAGCAATGTGGCAGTGACAGTCTGGGTGTTGACCAGCTTGACGGTCGGTAATGCACACCAACACCACACTTCCATTACCAACTATGTATATTCATAAGGCTATATTCGCCGCTTTTGGCGTTTTCTTGACAAAAATTGCATGTTGGAATAATACTCTTGGAGCTGAAGCCGCGGTGTTCAGCTTATCCCGATGTGATTTACTAAAAGATAATAATAATAATAATAATAAACTTCTTTATTGCTGTAAGACAATACAAGTATTGCATAGCATGCGTCATTTTGTTAAATTAAATAGACAAATTTCAATGTATTGAAAAATACAAAGGTAAGTTTCCAAAGTAACGAAATTTAAAAGTAGACAATAAAAAATACAATAAGTATACAATAAGTATTAGCCAGCCAAATTGATTTAAAATTTTAAGTTGAGCAGGAAAAAATATTTAATTTCAAACCGATGCTTCCCCCGAGTTGTAGTCCATGAACTCGTCCACCGAGTAGAACACGTTCGACACCAAAGAGCGTCTTAATTTTGATTTGAATTTTGTTTCACAATTTTCAAAACGAATGCCTTCGGGAACTTTATTGTATGGAGACACCCAACTGGGAGGGTAGTCGTGCCATAGTTGCCAACCTGTGCTGTGCTGTTCTGTACACATTTCTGGATCTGGTGTTGTATCCATGTACATCCCTACCCTGTACTGGGGGGCTTTTAAATTTGCAGAAAAGCGCAGTTTCCAGAATGTACAGCTGAGCCAGTGTTAGCAATCCTAGTTCCCGAAAGGCGTTGCGGCACGACTCTCTACATTTGAGTTTTGCTATAATTCGTATGGCTTTCTTTTGATGACAAAGATACGGTTGAAATTAGCCTGTGAGCAGCTACCCCACAAGGCAATGCCATATTGCAGATGACATTGAATCAGACCGTAGTAAGCCATAAGCAATAACTCTTTGGGACAGTGTTCGGAAAGTCTTCGAAGCAGGTAGATTCCTGACGAGACCTTTTTACATACACTGTCAACATGAACAGTCCACGTCAGCTCATCATCAACAAGCATTCCGAGGAATTTAGTGAAACCGACTTCTTCAATGGTAGTATCGTCTATCGTTGCAGTCGGACGGCAAGAATTTAGAGCGGTGCTGCCTCCAAATATAATGCAGTTTGATTTCGACGGATTGACTGTGAGATTTTTGTTTTCAAAGTATTGAAGTTCATGTCTAATAGTTTTCTAATGAGTTCATGTCTAATAGTTTTCTAAAAAACTTTTGGTTTAGCTATTTGTAACTGATTCTTTCTGCATACTTACTTTCTTCATTTGGAGAATCTAGGTAGACACATATTTTATTATGTAGCACTACTCAGGTAATATTTGTTACAACAGTTTGGTTGTTAGCGATTTTCAAACTGTATGCACCATAAATTCAATCTTTCATGGGTTCTTTTCAAACTAAAATTCTCAGCAAGTATGAGTTTTTCATCACTAAAGTATTCTTTACAAAGATATATCGCAAAGTAAATTCGTTTAAAAGTAAAAGTAATTGGTTTTTAGTTTGAACAGAGAAGGGGTGTAACGTTACAAAGTAGAAATCTGAGAGAAGAAGTAGAACATTACCAGGATGGCGGCCTCTGCAAAGCAGTTTAGCAGTTTCCCGCGCGAAGTGTAGCCCCAAGATGGCTGATTCCAAAAAGCAATTTAGCAGTTTCCCGCGCGAAGTGTTGCCCCAAGATGGCGGATTCCACAAAGCAGTGTAACAGTTTCTCGCGCGAAGTGTAGCCCCAAGATGGCGGATTCCACAAAGCAGTGTAACAGTTTCCCGCGCGAAGTGTAGCCCCAAGATGGCGGATTCCACAAAGCAGTTTAGCAGTTTCCAGCGCGAAGTGTAGCCCCAAGATGGCGGATTCCACAAAGCAGTTTAGCAGTTTCCAGCGCGAAGTGTAGCCCCAAGATGGCGGATTCCACAAAGCAGTGTAACAGTTTCCCGCGCGAAGTGTAGCCCCAAGATGGCGGATTCCACAAAGCAGTTTAGCAGTTTCCAGCGCGAAGTGTAGCCCCAAGATGGCGGATTCCACAAAGCAGTGTAACAGTTTCTCGCGCGAAGTGTAGCCCCAAGATGGCGGATTCCACAAAGCAGTTTAGCAGTTTCCAGCGCGAAGTGTAGCCCCAAGATGGCGGATTCCACAAAGCAGTGTAACAGTTTCCCGCGCGAAGTGTAGCCCCATGATGGCAGATTCCACAAAGCAGTTTAGCAGTTTCCCGCGCGAAGTGTAGCCCCAAGATTGCAGCCTTGACAAAGCCACCTGATTGCTCTCTAACAACCCAAAAGCAGCTTCTTTTGACATTTAACTGCTTTCGTTTATTCATTTCAATTTCTCAGCGCAATTTATTATCCGTGCATATTTATTGACAAGAGAATATAAATTACCTTGTTGCTGAACGACAACAAGAAGTTGATCGGTATCTCACAATATGGTACCAAAACCTTAACCACAATGAGACAACTAAACCTGACAACGAATCTATAACATGATAGACACTACTGACCTTAATAAAAACAAATTTTCCTTGATTACTTCTTCAATATAAAACACAACGTACGTCAGACGTTCTATATCAGCCCAATCCCAGGCCCCCGAAATTGCATGCAATCTACTGTCGAGCTGATGAGTTGGAAGAATGTGTACAAAGCCACATGTAAGGCAATGTAAGGCAGCTACTCACGACATGTCGGATTGAGGCATTGTGAGGCCGAGCTCAATCATGGATCACATTGCGTCACAATAGACTGAGGCCGGGCCCGGGTCCAATCACAAGACTGTAGCGTTGCTATTGTGGCGAACCGAACAAATTACTGGAAATACTCTTACTTCCACAGAAGTAACGAGTAATTTTGTCAATAAGGAGTGCAGACATAGCGATCTATAAATTTATTTTACCTTTGGTTGTTTTTATTGCAGTGTTACAGTTTGGTGTGTATTTATAGTAGCTTCGCAATTTTAACATATTTTCACCATTGATTATCTAGGAAAAGGTCTCGATATTGGAACTTCTTTCTTATAATTTTTTTTGATAATGCATTGGTGGAGGCGGAGATTCTAGCTTGTGACTTGTTGGGACTTCTGGTCAGTGGATTCCTAGCCTATTATACCAAGAAACGTGAATCAGAAACCACCAAAAGGAACTTTATTATTTAATTAAAATCACACATTACTTTTACTCGATGACATGTAACGTAGGATCAGCCTAAATCCTATAAAATTCATTTTAAATAAGGATTTTTTTAAAAAGAGGAAAATTTAAAGAAAAGTTCTAAACATTTTGAATTCCTCAGAAAGGAGACGAAGGTGTAAAAGTATATTAATATTATAATTTGGTAACATTATTGTATAGAATTGTATAGGTGAGATTCCAGCCTATAGAAGATGAAGTCTCCTAGAGATAGTATAGTTTGGTTGAAGGGTCTCAGGCAAAATAAGGTTAAAATTAGGAACGTTAAATCCACGTATTTCAACGTCCTTTCGATCTTTCATTGTTGATTTGGTATTTGATGTACCTAAGATTATTTTGATACCGTACTGTAAGATAATGAATAACTTCTTGTTGTCGTTCAGCAACAAGGTAATTTATAATTCTCTTGTAAATAAATATGCACGAATAATAAATTGCAATGAAATAGATTGCAATAAATGCAATTGCGATGAATAAAGTGCACGGATGAGCGCATGAGCAGAGACCAAAGTAGCCTGGTATAGTGAACTATTACATACTCGAAGGTTTTATGAAGTTAATGGGGTTTGCCAAGCCTGTGATCATCCTTATAATAATTCTGTGAATTTGGAAGCTTGTTAGCTCCTTTGTTTGCTTGTTTGATGCACCATCTTTTATGAAATAGGTAGATAACTAGACATATCTCCGGTCGTGAAAATCTCTTCTAAAAGAATATAAATAAAAAAACAATAAAAATATAAACATATTTAAAATATAAAAGGCAGAATTCAAAACCGCTGGGACTTTGGGATGGATGGAAATCACAAAATAAATTCTTATTCCTGTTATTGTGAGACGTTGAAGCGAAGAAACGAAAGTAGTTAAATTTCAAGAGAAGCGCTCTTGGGTCGTTCGAGCCCAATCAGCGGCTTTGTAAAGGCTAAATCAGGAAAACTGCTAAACTCCGTTGTGGAAGCCGCCATCTTGGGGCTACACTTCGCGCGGGAAACTGCTAAACTGTGATGTGGAAGCCGCCATCTTGGGGCTGCACTTCGCGCGGGAAACTGCTAAACTGTGATGTGGAAGCCGCCATCTTGGGGCTACACTTCGCGCGGGAAACTGCTAAACTGTGATGTGGAAGCCGCCATCTTGGGGCTACACTTTGCGCGGGAAACTGCTAAACTGTGATGTGGAAGCCGCCATCTTGGGGCTACACTTTGCGCGGGAAACTGCTAAACTGTGATGTGGAAGCCGCCATCTTGGGGCTACATTTTGCGCGGGAAACTGCTAAACTGTGATGTGGAAGCCGCCATCTTGGGGCTGCACTTCGCGCGGGAAACTGCTAAACTGTGATGTGGAAGCCGCCATCTTGGGGCTACACTTCGCGCGGGAAACTGCTAAACTGTGATGTGGAAGCCGCCATCTTGGGGCTACACTTTGCGCGGGAAACTGCTAAACTGTGATGTGGAAGCCTCCATCTTGGGGCTGCACTTCGCGCGGGAAACTGCTAAACTGTGATGTGGAAGCCGCCATCTTGGGGCTACACTTCGCGCGGGAAACTGCTAAACTGTGATGTGGAAGCCGCCTTCTTGGGGCTACACTTTGCGCGGGAAACTGCTAAACTGTGATGTGGAAGCCGCCATCTTGGGGCTACACTTTGCGCGGGAAACTGCTAAACTGGGATGTGGAAGCCGCCATCTTGGGGCTACACTTTGCGCGGGAAACTGCTAAACTGGGATGTGGAAGCCGCCATCTTGGGGCTACACTTTGCGCGGGAAACTGCTAAACTGCGTTGTGGATGCCGCCATCTTGGTGCTACACTTTGCACGGGAAACTGCTAAACTGCCTTGTGGAGGCCGCCATCTTGGTGCTACACTTTGCACGGCAACCTGCTAAACTGCGTTGTGGAGGCCGCCATCTTGGGGCTACTCTTCGCTCGGGAAACTGCTAAACTGCGTTGTGGAAGCCGCCATCTTGGAGCTGTACTTTGTGCGGGGAACTTTTAAAGCGTCTGACACGGGATGGATAAGGATCATTCTACGAAGTGTTGTCAGTGTACTTATGTAACAAATTAAACTAAAACAATACTTACGATTTATACAATGATTTTCTTCCTCTGAAGAGAATGCAATAATTCCTTTACCTAACAAAGGAATTGGGTCAACATTAGGCGACATATGTTATATAAACAGACCTAACTACACCTCGACACGAAACTTCAATAGTCCAGAACTCAATACCAGTTTTGTTAATATCTGTGATTATATCCGCTGGAAGTCAAAGTTGTAGGTTTATCTCCATCAGTTGTAAAATCGTGTTTATGGTTCCTTAATTGCAATATCTGAGAGAAAATGTAAACATTGCCATTTAAAAGAGGGTTATAAAGGGCTAAACTTTAATATGGCATTCGTGAAACAATTTCAAACTTTTGATGTATGTCGTTATTTTTGATTGTATGCATTAAATCGATCTGAGTAAAATATATATTCATCTCAAACAACATGTAGAAATCCTTAATGATCTATGATTTCTAAAGATCTTATTACTAACCAATATTAGAAACCAATATTACGTATCTAAAAAATACTTAAAACGCTTTCTTATAGTACATTATCTTGTCTTGAAATAATGACGAGTAAAGTGGATCTTCTTGTATGATTACTTAGCGTAAATAACGTAATAAATTCTTACCTTTTGAAGTAACCGTTTACTTTTGAACTCCATCTTATTTTTTTATCTGAAAATTTATTTACTCACTTAGTTTAATCCTGGTACAAAATAGACGAATTGCCAACTCGTCTGATTTCTAATTTTACGTGGAGAATTTTCTATAATAATACTGATAAAAACCTATAAAATATATTCTTAATGTTTTTACTGTCTAAAATATTAGTTTGACATCGATTTATTGGTCAATAAATTGTAGCAATTGTTATAAACGTTGCGTGAACAATGAGAACATTTTTGAAGTTGCCATTTATATTAAATTACATACCGTAAAATACGTTAATACAGCCCATAGATATAATACTAGATTCAAACACAACTTTTCTATTCAACATAACTTGTCTTTGTTTGAAAAAATGCCAAAATATTCCGGTTTAAAGATTTTTCAACTCTTACCAGCTAACATTAGGCTACAGGAAAACTTCAATAAATTTAAAAGGGATTTAAAAAACTTTCTGGTACAAATTAGTTTTTATAGCTTGAGTGAGTTTTTTGAACTTTGTAGCCCTAACCTACGTTTTTCCCCCTCCAAAACCTAAATTCACCAACTTCTAAATGTTGGCCTACGGCCACATTATGCCGACGCCTCATGCAACTGCCAACGAGGCGAATCTCCAAGTATCCAAGTAAGTAAGAGCCAACACATAGTTTACAGATGAATATCAAGAGGTGTAATGACAAAAGTGATCGTTTCAAAACAAATAAGTATAACCAACGTCTGCAAGGGTTAACCGCGACTAAACATAGCAGGTGTAAGAAAATATGTTTGAGTCAATGTCCATTTGCTCTATTAGATGTGCATCGAAACAATTGTTCAAACAATGTTTTATTTAATTTTCATAACTAATTAAAGAGCATTGAACCACTTAACTAGGTTTCCTTACTTTACATGTAAAATATTCCCTGTAACATATCCCTGATGGTGCAACGTTAAAGCGGAAATTTTCAGTGCAGTATTGTAGTCGGTGCGAAGATGAAGGCATTTACCTAATTCCAAAATAACAGTGGAAGTTTACATTGTATTGAAGGAGAGCCACAAAGCTGACGCCTGAATACCGCGGAAGTCATTGTTCATTCTGCTGAAAGAGATTCGTTATTTCAAGGTATTATCTCTTTTGCTTTAAAGTTCTTACTGCATCTTTAGAATCTTTTCAATGCTCGCTTCGCTACATTTTATTAAACATGTTTATAAAAGATGAAATATGATTCATGAAGTTTTAGCCTTTTTAATTAATATTTTTTGTCAGTTAAGCCCCGTTATTTGTAGAAGAACATTTTTCTCTTATGTCTGCCAGTGAATTAAATGCAACTTTTTGCAATTCTTGACAGTGCATTTTAAATGTGGACTGAAGGAAGTACCCAAAGTGCAAAGTGTAAATGTTTTAATCATATAGCTAATATATTTTGGTATTATTACGTGCACTAGTGCACATACATAATTGACATGGTATATTTTTACAATCACATACTTCTTGACGTGTTATATTTTTTCATCATATACAGCTAGCTTTGACATGTCTTATTTTTTTGACATGACATGTTATGTATGTCCAATCACATACATCTTTGACATGTCGTATATTTTACAATCACTTTAACCTTTGACGTCATATTTTTACAATCACTTGAAGCTGTGACACGTCATATTTTTACAATCACTTACAGCTTCGACATGTCGTATTTTTACAATCACATACAGCTATGAAATGTCGTATTTTTACAATCACATACATATCTGACATGTCGTATTTTTACAATCACATGAAACTTTGACATTTTTCGAAGATACGCTCCTGTCATTCTCTCACACCCCAAATCATAAAAGTTTTTTTTTTCTTGAGCGCACCTTTACCTTAGCTTATAAAGTGAGTAATTAATTTAATAAATTGGAAATCAAACATATTGAAATTTTTTTCAAACACTCATGTGAAAGCAGTTTAAATATCTGAAAAGAGTAATGTTTTGGTTAATAACACTCTAGGCTCTAAGGGGCCATATTTAGCCCTTGTGATCAAAAGGATAATGTACACTTAAAATAAATATATCGACTGAAGCTTAGAGTAAAAGATGTTTGCGCGGATGATGTTTCGATTCCCCCCTCGCATCAGCTGATTTCACTCCAGTGTGCCCGGAGCGTCGACTGCCAAATGTTCCCCGAAAGTCCTCAGTCGCCACAAAGCTGACTGATTGCGCTTCCGCCTTTCTGTCCTAACGATCTAAGAAGCTCTTCTTTTGACACTTTAACTACTTCCTTTCCTCGCATTCCAAAGTGTTTCAGCCGTGTCTTGCTGACTTTGGCAGCTCTACTGTGAAAGTTTGCGGTGCTTTTCGCATTATTATGGTAAACCAAAGGTTGGTAAGTTAGAATTTGTTTGTTGCGAAAGGAAAAATCGTAATTTTAGTGTTCGCTGGTTATTAATTTAAATTTGGGTTCACGTGAATGTTGAGAAAATGACGTTTTGCACGTTTGTGTATTGTGTTTGGTTATACTTGTAGTGCCAATTTATAGTGGAACATTTGAATTATTACTGTAGAAACAAACTTTTAACACCGACAAACTTTGGGATATTGTTCCTGAGGTCAAAACAAATAAAAATGTCATATAAGTATACATCCTATCTCGCTCCATTTTCCGTCTGTCAATCTGAACGTGTTTTTCACATGATTAATTATAACTTTTGAACTACTTGAGATACAAACTTCAAACTTGGTACACCTATGCTGGCTAATAGGACCTATCTTTGTGCTGAGTATCAAGTTTCTACTTTTTACCATTTCAAAATGGTGGCCGTTTTAATTTTTTAGAGCTTAATAACTCAGGAACTATAACATTTCATGAAAAATAAAAATGGACAAAAAGATGCAAAATTTTATTTCCTCTCAGTAATTGTACAATTTTTACTAGGTCGTAGCACAAATAACGTAGAAAAATAAATTTTTCTGAAGTTTTAACTGTAAATTTGGGTAAATTTAATAATTTAGCAAGTTGTAACTTAACAAAAATTTTATGTTCTCCGTTACTATTGTTATAACCCTATTAAAATTGTACATATTCTTAAAGGAAATTAAATTTCGCACTTTTTTTGTCTCTTGTTATTTTTATAAAAGTTTATAGTTTCTGATTTATTAAGCTTTTAAAAATTAAAATGGCCGCCATTTTGAAATGGAACATAGTAGAAACTTGATACTCAGCACAAAGTTAGGTCTTATTAGCCAGCATATGTGTACCAAGTGTTTTTTAAGTTGGTACCTCTAGTAGTTCAAAAGTTATGATTAATCATGTAAAAAACACGTTCAGACCGACAGACGGAAAACGAAGCGAGATAGGATATATACTTATATGACATTTTTTATTTGTTTTGACCTCAGGAACAATATCCCAAAGTTTGTCGGTGTATTTCGGATACACCTTGCATAATCTTACCTTACGAGCCAGAATATAATTGTCTCCCTAACATACATGTATTGGATCAAAAGGTAAGATTATACGTAACAAAACGATAAATAATAATTTTTGTCGTCGATGACTTTGTCTTTATTCAGCCGAGGTTAAAAACCTGTACGAGTTAATGTAACTTTGAGTATTTTTTTATAGAAAGTAGTTCGATAGTTAAATTAGCTTTTTCAGAAATAAAATGTGGGTTGTTTCTTCATGGAGAGCTTACCCTCCAATTTCGTTTAGTTTTATTTATACAGTATGTACTAGCAAAAACGTTGTTGACTATACGTTTAAATCTATGGATTTCTTGATTATTTCTTCATTGTTAGGTTCTTTGGTTTTTGAAATTTGAGTTAATAATTTGTGTGAGGATACTTTTGTTACTTTTGTATTTACTATCGTTTGCATTCATTATACATCGTTTGCATTATCGTCCATACACTCACAATCTGAAATCTGATTATTATTTCCGCATTTACTAGGACAAGTAACTAACGTTCAAAATCTATTTTTTAGATGAGATGAACCGAGCATACTATATAATATTTGTAACTAATTGACGAATCCCATTAATTTTAAGACTTTTTTACGCAGGGTTTCTTACATGCAGCTGTACTGACTTTATTCGAATACGCATATTTTGCTGCGCACACAACGATAAACAGTTGTGTCACAGGCACTTTAACACAAAGACTAAGTGTATGTCGGGCTAATCTCTGTCACATCGTAGTCACACCGTTACCCGCTGTCGTTGGTAGTGCGGTGTCGTCAGCAGAACATCGGGGTGTAGTTAGTCTAATCTTCTCGCTACATACACCACGCGCGGAGGTGTGAGGGGTACGGTGTCGTCAGCAGAACATCGGGGTGTAGTTAGTCTAATCTTCTCGCTACATACACCACGCGCGGAGGTGTGAGGGGTACGGTGTCGTCAGCAGAACATCGGGGTGTAGTTAGTCTAATCTTCTCGCTACATACACCACGCGCGGAGGTGTGAGGGGTACGGTGTCGTCAGCAGAACATCGGGGTGTAGTTAGTCTAATCTTCTCGCTACATACACCACGCGCGGAGGTGTGAGGGGTACGGTGTCGTCAGCAGAACATCGGGGTGTAGTTAGTCTAATCTTCTCGCTACATACACCACGCGCGGAGGTGTGAGGGGTACGGTGTCGTCAGCAGAACATCGGGGTGTAGTTAGTCTAATCTTCTCGCTACATACACCACGCGCGGAGGTGTGAGGGGTACGGTGTCGTCAGCAGAACATCGGGGTGTAGTTAGTCTAATCTTCTCGCTACATACACCACGCGCGGAGGTGTGAGGGGTACGGTGTCGTCAGCAGAACATCGGGGTGTAGTTAGTCTAATCTTCTCGCTACATACACCACGCGCGGAGGTGTGAGGGGTACGGTGTCGTCAGCAGAACATCGGGGTGTAGTTAGTCTAATCTTCTCGCTACATACACCACGCGCGGAGGTGTGAGGGGTACGGTGTCGTCAGCAGAACATCGGGGTGTAGTTAGTCTAATCTTCTCGCTACACACACCACGCGCGGAGGTGTGAGGGGTACGGTGTCGTCAGCAGAACATCGGGGTGTAGTTAGTCTAATCTTCTCGCTACATACACCACGCGCGGAGGTGTGAGGGGTACGGTGTCGTCAGCAGAACATCGGGGTGTAGTTAGTCTAATCTTCTCGCTACATACACCACGCGCGGAGGTGTGAGGGGTACGGTGTCGTCAGCAGAACATCGGGGTGTAGTTAGTCTAATCTTCTCGCTACATACACCACGCGCGGAGGTGTGAGGGGTACGGTGTCGTCAGCAGAACATCGGGGTGTAGTTAGTCTAATCTTCTCGCTACATACACCACGCGCGGAGGTGTGAGGGGTACGGTGTCGTCAGCAGAACATCGGGGTGTAGTTAGTCTAATCTTCTCGCTACATACACCACGCGCGGAGGTGTGAGGGGTACGGTGTCGTCAGCAGAACATCGGGGTGTAGTTAGTCTAATCTTCTCGCTACATACACCACGCGGAGTGTGAGGGTTGGCAGCCTCGGCTCCGCGACCCGCGAGCGTCTGATAGCCCAGTCATCCGAAGCCAAATTCCCGTTCATTTTAAGAATTTATGTCGGAATTTTTGCATATCGCTGAGCGATGAGTTTTCTTTACTAATCGTTTTGTAGTACGTTGGTCATTGTTGCACGACATTTAATTTTCGGTTTTTGCGGCGGGAGGTAATGCATACAACCTTATACAAACAGCTTAGAAAGGTTACCTTAAATCAGTTTTATTTGCCAAGTTTTTAATTTAAGTTGACTTTTTATTTTAGTTAATTCTGAAATATCGCAAAGAGCATATAGATTTTTTGTTTCCGAAGTATATTTTTATATGCAAACTTTTTTGTCCAAACTTTTACAGGATAAGTGTTACACTCATTAAACTTAGAAAAGAAAGAAAAATCTAATATTATATCACCATACACAGCTTAAAATGTCAACAAATATTGAGTAAAACGGCAAAAAATCAACTGCATATATCGCTTAAGACTAGGCTTTAAAATATAGTTTCTGAAATAGCAAAACAGGTGATCAAGTACAGATCGGGTTCTCCCTGTATTCGGAAAGCATAGGCTCACCTCACCGGAGCTTTCCAGGTTCCTGGCAGTCTGTGCCAGGGGCCCGGACCCCTCGCTCGGCCAAGCACCGAGTCACACGCTTTAACTGTTAGACTGCCGAGTTTCTTTTTAGTTTACGTTACTGATTGCGGAGAAATCTGATATTTACGTTTTGTGGTAAACACAGAACGTTGTCTAATGGTCTTCTCGTGGAAGATATTTAAAAACCGATACCTCCCTTTTTTACTAAACGATTTTGACAACACTTGGTAAGTATTTAATTGTAATTCGTTATATTTTATTGCAGATTTTCTTCTTTTGCCTGGCTTTACGAGTGAAAGTATGTGTCAGTCTCAACATAAACTGTGTCACATACTCAACTATAAACTGTTGCTAGGTAAACTGACTTGGAAACAAAATTGCAATAATTCTTCATTAATACAAAAGTTATTCGTTATTGAAATCCAACTTTCTTTAATCATTTCATCTGATCAATATATTTAAAAACCCATCTGCATTCCTCAAAATTCATCCCAATAAAAACATAATCAAACTCTTTCATCATCGACAGCATTATTTAAAACATACATAGGCTCTCTTCTCACATCCAACTTAACTAATTCTCATCAATAACATTCGAATATAAATATACCTTTAGCCTATACACATAATTTTCACCAACCCTTACAATATCTGTTGAAAATTCACATCTTTAAATGTTCTTCATTAGTTTTCTTTGAAGTACGTACACAAAATCTCCAGCTAAAAATTATCTTAACACTGGCAACTAAAGCCCTATAGGGGTCCATCAATAATGGGTATTGTTCAACTGCGCGGAACACAAACGGCGAGCGAAGCGAGTATCGCTTATACCCTGTCATGAAGAGTGTTGATAAAAGCCCTTCAGGACTTCTGAATATGGGTACGAACATCAAAATTAAGAAAAAACATACAAAACATAGTGGAAAAATCGTACAAACAAAAGTTTTAAACTTTTTATTACAAAGAGCTGACAGAAGGGGGGGGGGGGGTTAGCAGAGGAAGTCGTAGGCGATGACGATGTTGCCGTGCGGGTGCGGCGGCGGGCGCGGCACCCAGGGGCAGCCCTTCTTGTCGCGGAAGGCGAGGGCGCCGCGCGGCGGCAGCGTCACGAACTTCATACTCTCCGCCAGCCTCGCCGTCCAGTGGCTCGTGCAGTCCATGCGGACCAGCGAGTACCCCTCCTGGTAAATCAAATCAAATCAAATCAAAAATCGGCTTATTTCCTTCAAATAAAAACAAAATATATACATCGAATATGATAAGAAATAAAAAGTCCTACATAGGTCAAAAATGACCTGTGCGTAGAACTGAGTCTCTTCAGCAGTGATGCACTTTTCACATAAAAAAATATATATTAGCACATTCTTAGGAAATTAAAATAACAAACTAAAAATTAATAATTAACAGGACAGACAGTGAAAATACAAAAGAAATTTTACAAACAAATAAGAAATAAACTAACAAAAAAAGGGATTATTATGCAAGCTACTTTTAATTTTTTACTTCTTGCATAATTAGAAGCTGAATAATAATTAGAGCTCACAGCTAGGGCTTGACTTTGATGGGCACGGCAGTCAGTCGAATATTCGAGGGTCTCGTCAAGTAGTGTCATAGATAGAAGTCAGTAGTTGGTCAGAGTTGAGTGAGCCTATCTCTAAGAGCCATGCAGTTACCCGTCTCTTGTACACATTCCGTGATATACACATTCCGTGATATACACATTCCGTGATATGTTCCGGAATGTTCCGTGATATACACATATACACACATTCCGTAAATACATATACACTGCGATTGGCAGCTTGTCTAAGTTTCAACGAGTCGTATTTAAAACTTTGAGAAGCTACCAATTTTGATAGAAACACGTTAACAACCTCCAACCTCCACCATTCGCTTATTTTTTTGAAGCTCTTTAAAATTAGGGGACACTCGAAAGAGGTTTTCATTTGAAAATTTTGAGTTGCCCCCAAAATCCTCCATTTTTGGGGGACACTCAAAATTTTTAATGTCACCGAAAGAGACCACTTGTCATTTAATAACATTCTTCCCAGGGTTGTTTCATTTTTAAATCATCAAAGGTGAATCGAAACTCCAAACGTCCTATACGTCAGGTTTCAAGGATGTCGTATTCAAAACTTTGACAAGCTGTCAATTTGGATAGAAACACGTTAGAGACCTCCAACTTTCACCATTCGTCTACTTTTTGAAAACTCTTTAAAATGAGGGGTCACTCATAAGGGGTTTGCATTTGAAAATTTTGAGTGGCCCCCAAAATCCCACGTTTTTGGGAGCCACTCAAAGACTTGGTTACATCCAAAAATAATTTGGGTTGTGTTAGTATAATTCCCTAAAGGTTAATTGTTTGTCTTAAGAAACAAGCAAATTGAAGAGAGGGGACGGATTTTTTTACACACTGTATAAATAAAATAAGAGTTTTGTCTGTATATTGCTTAGAATTATGAAACTACTAGCATTTGCCCGTGGCTTCGCTCACGATAAAAATTACAGCTGATCTGCTCTTTGAACTGTCAAATTTTAGTATTCACGGCTGCTTACAATTCAGTATTAGAAAGTTTACATCCTTATAAAATGTAAACATTGAAGCTAAGGACGTTCACGGGGCGTAGCCCGAGGGGATTTTATGGACGTGAATAGACCTATGTCCTTTTCTGATAGTGGCTCTACTTGTCCAAAATATTAGCTCAGTTGGTCCAATATTTTTCACGTGGTTGAAAGACATATTCACACAAACATCCATACTTTCACATTTATAATATTAGGTGGATTAGTTATTTTGTGTTTTGAAGGTCAGAGAATCTGAATCACGCCTTATGTCAATTTCTGTCACTCTGTTGGTAACGCTTAACATCACATCTTAGACCGCTTTTCACGCAAAAACTAGAGTACTGGTATGACTGAAACTTATTTTCTGTATTGTATGCACATAAGAGAAGGTTTAAGACGAATGAGAACTAGCGTAAGTCTTTTTGAAATTAAACAACAATCTTCTAAAAAGTGAATTTTATTTGATTTTGACCTTATAGGGAAGTTTATGGAGTTGTCATGGCAACCTAAACATTAAATCATGAATCCAAGGAAGTTATTTTGTTTTTCCACGGGTGAAACCGTGTTGATAAGCTTGTCTTCCTATAAAAGTGCCCCTTTACCATTTAATGGTAAACAGTTTCGTCTAAGAGTAGTTTAGTCTGTTTGGTATTTAGGTAATCCTTACCTTCTTGCCCAGCAGCTTTGACTCGGCGAGGATGATCTTGCTGAGGCCCTTGCCGCGGCCCGCCTGCGCCGTGGCCAGCTGCTTCACCTCCCAGATCTCCCCCACCTTGAAATTAAATGAAAATCGTTTATTCAGCATAAAAACACAAATACAGATACATTCAATAAAATCTAACTGAAATATTTCCCCACATGTGCAGAAGCCTGTGGGTGGGGAAAGAGCCATGTCAGTCTTAAATAAGTAATAAATTGTAATAGTCATCATTAGGTTCACAAGATGTTTCACTTTTGAAACGTCTGTCATTGCTGAAGATATAAAATTGTTTACTTACTAAAATTACAAAGGTGTTAAGAATAAAAAAAAGTTATATCAAAAATAAGAATAAATTAAATTATGCACATTGATGAGTTAATTATGCATGCACATGCAATAAATGAAGCGATCAAACATTCGATTTCGTAATCGTGGATTGCAACATTATATATATATATATATATATATATATATATACACGCCAACGCGAGCCTGGTCATTCATGCCAGTTACCAATCATCTCTCACTCACACCATCCACACAACCCATTCAACCACGCAGACTCATGCACACAACACAACATGCCTGTACGCATAGACGCGCGGACATACACACCAGTTCTCAAACCTGATTGCGGGGCCATGTGTATGGATATAATCAGGCTGTGGGGCCAGTCGAAATTGTGGGGCCATACAAAATACATAACCTAACCTAACCTAACCATTCGTAACCTAACTTCACCTAACCTAACCTAACCTTACTATTTTGGGCTTTTTCGGCCGTAAAGAGGATTTTTATATAAAAAAAACAAAAACCAGAAACTTGTGGGGCCATGTATAAGGTCCCGCAATCCCAAATGGCCCCACAAATATTGATTAACCGGTACACAACCACACACACGACGCTCTTGCGCACACAGACCTGGAAGCGATAACGCCCTCCCCTAAGTATACAGTGAAGTGACTAATGATTGAATCCTATCTTACCTTGAAACACTCGAACAGGTTGTGGCTGTCCCCCACGTCCGCCCAGAAGTTGAGCAGTCGCTTGGTCTTGAAGTCGCAACAGCTGCACTCTGGGAACATGTAGGCGTTGTTAGATACGTGTAGTGTGCACAGTGTGCAGTGTGCTGTCCTGTGGTGTGCAGATCAAATTTCAAAAAAATTTCAAATTAAAAAAATCTTTATTCATTCAAAAAACAGTACAAACATTACATTTCTGATTAGATTCCATTCACAATCTTCTTGTAATAAGAAACATAGACACTATAAAATGGATGAATGAATAGCTAGGTACCTCATTATTTCGTGTTGAGGTACCAACACAATCTATAACAGACGTACTGTGAAAAATACAAAGTAATACATAATGCTACAATATACTTTAACAAAATACATAATCTAAATTAAAATATGAATAACAATGTCCCTTTGGAATTAACCAATGAAAAGTAACTATTAAAAATCACGCACAAATCCAAGTAAGCCAAATATCACAAACAAAACAATTTTCAACACAAAAAAACAGATGAATTAAAAATGTTATAAAAAGAGCACTTCAATGTCCGGAACAGTAAACAACCAATTTTTTAGTTTAATTAGAAATGATTTAATGTTTTGACACAAACAAATTTCTGTTGGAAGTAAATTAAAAAGTTTTGGGGCACAATACTTAAAAGATCGTTTAAAAAACTCATTATATGGCTGAGGAGTAATTACAAAGTTTCTAGACCTCAACCTATCAGAATAAACCCGTATGTTTCCCATTAAATAGCCTGACTTAATATAAAAAATCCTAAGAACCCTGAAAACAAATAAATATCTAAGTGGAAATATTTTTAGTGATTGAAATCAAGGAAATGAATGGTCAAAACGATTAACACCCATTATCAATCTCACAATCTTCTTTTGGCATGTAATTAAAGGAAGGAGATTGGAGAGATAAACACCTCCCCAACAAGAGATTCCGTATTGCAATTTGGAATCGACTAATGCAAAATAAACTATTCTTAATATGTTTACTGGACAAACAGATCATAGCTATTAAAAGTGGATCACACATGCGACACAGCACATTACACAGAGAGAAGAGATGCTCTCCCTCCCCTTGCCTCACATTTCAAATTCAATTTTGGTACCTTCCGAGGCATTTCACCTCATTGCCCCATTAAAACCTAACTTTAAGGTTTAAGATACAAAGGTTTATCAGTGAAGATCCAAGAGTTATCATCTCTTCCATAAATGCGCATACAAAATAATTGACGTCACGTACTGAGGGAATTTTTTCCGTTTAACTTTTCTAGGAAGGGTAAGTACATAGAATTATATATGTTTTAAGAACAAAGTCGTATTGCAGTTACATAAATCACCAATAAGTGTCAAAAGCGGTGTGGGGAAATTCCAGAGGATCAAACACAAAAAGGATCCTAAAAAAGGCTGTTTGAATTCTAGCTCGCCTTGGACCTGGAGATTCATGCCGCACTGCCTTTAAACGACTAAAAGTGTTAACTGTAGTGAAACTTTTCATCCTAGAAACTGCCTTGCATGCTAAAAGACAAAACCTGCAGAGAGGAAGTGACACGCACAATTATAACACTAGAAGAGCCAACAACATAGTACTTCCGATCCATCATCTCACACTCTATCAAAACAACCGTCATACGTGGGAGCAAAATTCCTCAACATCCTGCCAGAAGAAGTGAAAAACGTCCGATGTGAAGAGAAATTAAGAAAACAACTTATCGCATGGTTACATCAGCGCCCCTTCTACACAGTGGATGAGTTTGAAAACTGGAGGCAAAACTTTTAAAAACACAGACCTTACTTGCTACCATAATAAGTAAACTTGTTTTTTTAAGTTAATACATTGGGGGAACACTAATTCCAAATTAGGTTACGATGATATAAGGGACATGAGATAATTATGAAGAGTTCAGCTTAACATTAAAAAAAGAATTCGAATCTATGAACTATCGTTTGAAGCTGAGAGTGTTCGGTGGATCACATTTCTTACAAGATTCACAATTTTTTTTTAATAAATCAACTTTTTGTCAATCAGGGTGTATGATCACGTAAATATTGGTGGCGTTACGTACCTTTTAAATCCATTTCATTGAATTTGACGGATTTTATATAAAATTTACGCTGGTGAGGAGGAAAAGCAAATGAATGTAGAAACAACGTACGGTATGCAACAGCACGAAAATGTAGACAATAAAGTCCAAAGCGCAATCTAGGGGCAGCGGCGGTCAGCCGACCTACTTTGTGTTAATGAGTTTAAGGCTTTTAAGCTCTAGATTACACCGGCAAGAGGGCATTTTTAATTAAACACAGTTTTTATGACCAGTGATTTTAACTTAAAAAAAGATTATGAGAGAAAATTTAGTGTTCGCCACTGAACTACTTTTGGAAAAGCTTGACCATTAATTTAAGATTTTCTGTGTTTACAATAATAAATGTAAAAAGAACGCTGATTTCTTAATTATTTTTTCAATGTTTAAGAATAGCAGCATTTTAAGTTAATAGTTACAGAGAGCTCTGCCCTGGAGCCCTCCAGCTCTAGAATAGCTTTACCCTTGAGTCCTGGAGAGCTCTACCCTAAAGCCATCTAGTTGTGGAAAGTTCTGCGAGCTCTCTAATTGCGGATAGATTTAGCCCGAAGCACTCTAGTTGAGGACAGCTCTAGCCTGGAGCCCCAGCCAGGATTGAGGCCATCGCCCCTGGCTGGCGGGATGGCTCGAGACCATCAGACTCGTTAGCGGCAAAGCCAAGTCCATCGAGACAGGGGTCACCCACGAGCATCTAACCAGGGCAAACTGACTACTCATGACCACCATCCGATGCGGAAGGAAAGCAAATGCCTGGGAAGGCAAGAGCCACCAACCGCACCGTCAAGGTGAAGGTCTACGTGAGCTTCGCACGGGGCCTATCTTACCCCAGACAGCTTAGCTGCCTTTTTGAGCCGGAACAAGACATACCGGACCCATGATGGAGACCCCATGATGGCCCGGGGGGATAGCCCTGCCCATTTCGTAACCACATACCACCACGAGGCCAACCCCAAACGCTGGATCCACCAGCCCTGACCGAGAGTCGACCCCAGCCAGAGCCAGCGGGGCTTGACACCAGCACCCGTGGTACTTCGTTTGCCCATGCATCCAGCCTCGCGGCATTCCGCTAACAACACTACCCAGCGCGTCACTCACCGGCGAACGTCCGCAGCTTGTCCGAGTCCTCCGGCGTGATGCGGCCGCACACCGCCAGACTGAGTATCTCGCAGTCCTCGTTGACCAGCTTGATGACGTACCCGGTAGAGATCTGGTGCTTGATGAGGCGCAGCAGGTCGCACGTGTCCTCTATCTGGAAGCAGCTGACGATCGGCTCGTCCTTGACGAAGGAGGCCTCCAGGAAGTCCAGGGTGTCGTCGACCTCCTCAGTGCCCCGGTGGACCTGCAGCGTCAGGCCGCTCGGCGCCGCCCCGCCCGCAGGCTGCTGCAAATATAATCCAATCAAAATCAAATTTATATCATTAAATTACAGTATACAGATGTTAAAGGATAAGAGCGAAAAATAGTACCGCATAGGCCACGAAGGGCCTGTGCGCGGTCCGAGTTATTATCTAATTATAACAAAAAACTAGTCATAAATTATGCGTTAATTACCAATAAAAAAACTTAGTTAAGAACGGAAAATTCATGACAGCTGTAGATATTTGTGAATAATGTAAAATTAAAATGTAATGATGATAAAAATAAAGTCATACCACAGCACAGCATCAAGATTTTAATTTAGAAAAAGAAATTCCGCTATTAGATTTATTATGTAATTTTAATTTTAATTTTGGGGGTCGTTGATGAAACAAAATGTAAATTGTCCATGTTAAGCGAAAGTGTTATATCGGTCAAAGAATAAGTGAGTTAGTCGGTAGCAGGTAGAAGGTGGGCGAGGGTCGTGTGTAGGTCAACGGTATTCGGAGCCGATAAGGTCGTCAATGCAACCCGACAGGGGTGGGACATTGAGATACAGAGCTACAGCGCTGAAGGTCTACAGCTCTTCAAATCCACTGTTGTAGCTCCTGAACTGTGTTAAAGACTGGAATTAGGTACGAACCTTGAGCCAAACAGTTCAAAAATATACAGTGCTCTTGTTCACTACACTGTACACTGTGACGGTGATCACCGGATGGTATATTACACCGGAATGGCATTTTCTAGTGATTCATTTAAAATCTTGTCACCCATCGAGAACACGTCATCAAATAGTAAACTACATTTGGCAAAACATTTAGACTACATAGTGAATGAAAACACACAGAACGCCTCTGACTCATTGCACAGCACAATATTCACCGGCTGTGGCAGGATCGATTATCAAAGAAGGCCCAAGTGTGCGTTTTATGCGGTGTTAATGTTTATGCCAAGTATAGTTGACTGTTCTATGGTTCGATGAGGTGCCCTCAATGGATGAAACGTTTACTTGGAAATACCATTCCGGCGAAACATATAATGGACACCGGGACTATATACAGGGTTCGGCAAAAGTCTGGAATATATTAAAGAAATTTTATATTATTTTTAAGAAACTACCGAAACTTTACAGTTGTGTATCTATTACTAATAGAAAGATTTTTGCGTTTTTTTTAGTGTTTTGCACGATAAGGGGACGGCCCACGCTGGAAGTCTTGAAATTCTCAAATGTAAGCATACCTCGAGTTATGACTCATTTTAAAGGTCTTAATTAGTAGATCACAACAACACAAACCGCGTCTCAAAAGGTTAATCCAATCAGAAGCTGCATCTCCTCAAAGATTTTAATGTTGGTCATTAAACTCTAGGCTAAAATTAAGGAAAAAAGTCTAATTACGGTTATACTTCCGCAGAAGGGTTACACCTAATGGGGAAGTCTGTGGGAACCTGTAAAGTCTAGGGGGGAACTATTGAGTGATAATCATCACCAAATTACAAAATCAATATACCTGAAACCTTATTTAAGTTAACTATTTTAAAGGGTCTTAAAATAAACATCAATTAGATTCCAAACCACATAGTCAGCCAAGTTATGTTGAGATGAACATAGGTGGTTGGTATTTCATTTATAGTTTAGTTAGTTTTAGTTTAGTTGATACTGATTTTAATCCTATAAAACAGTTATATTCATACAAGACAAATTCAAATTTAACTAACCTTTTAAATGTTTTATAGTACCTATCAGTTTATTTTTATTAATGAAATATCTATGTAATGGAATGGTATTGGTAACAGGCATTATGTATACTCATTGAATCAACATTTAAGTTGGTAAATAAAATATCTTACACATAATTTTAGCACTGTTATGGTCTTTAAGGTTGCAAGAGTAAAGTATTAAAATATATAAGAAAACAAAAGTGAAATACTAATAGCAAATTGTGCAACCCTTCTGCGGAAGCTGCACCCTAATTACTAATAAAGCAGGTGGGGGTGGGGGTGTAATACCATATTGTCCGCTCATTTATTCATTCATGTAGGGAACGATGTAGTTTAGTTTGCGATACATGTATTTGTCATTGATGAGGATAATTTGACATATTAAAAAATCTACAATCAAATTACATTGTTTCGAGTGCTTTATTCGTAAATAGACTGGTCTCCTTACTTTTACCATAGAGTTTAATGGCAACATTAAAATCTTTGAGAAGCTGTAACTTCTGACCGGATTAACTTTTTGAGACGCGGTTTGAACAGTTATGATCTACTAATTATGACCTTAAAATGATGTACAACTCTATATATGCATACATTGAAAAATTTCAACTTCCATCATGGAATGCCCCTTGGTCATAAAGGAGAAAATAATAAAACATGTGAAAATATTCCTATTTATGTCTGATACACAAATGCAAAGTTTCATTTCATTGAGCAAAATAATACGGAAGTTGTTTAATATATTCCAGACTTTTGCCGAACCCTGTATATTTTAGATCGGTTTGACGTAATGTACGTATCTATTTTCAGTTTGTAGTTATTGTCAAGAACACCGTAAAAATTACTAATACCATTAACAATGCACTTGTAGTCGTGAGCGGATGATACCCCGCACACATAAATATTTTTCTACATTTGATTGTGGGCTTGAAAAAATAACATATCGTCTTTCTAGATACGTCAGATCGTAGCACAAAAATATTAACACATAGCTTGACATCTATGAGGGTCTGGAGGATCTTTTTATTTCTGTTCAATAAAATTGTTATTTTAAAGAATAAGGATTTTTTCGTTGAAGTGAGTTTTTTTTTATTGTATGAGAGTAACATTTTTATTTTGATAATATAATAGTTTGATAGATTGTAAAAAACATTTATTCAATTTCTTTCAAATATAAGAATTATATTTATTTTGGAAATCACGAAGGATAAGTGTAAGTATATTTATTAAGTTTTTATGCCTTAAAAGAAAATTTAATCAGAATATTATGAAATCTTGGATCAGTAATTATATTAATTTATAGTATGCCACCGAAACATGAACTCTAATCTTAATGTTAATTTTGTTTGATGGAATCTCTAATCAGGCTTTGCCTTTGCGACCCTATTTTTCCTCCTGGAGGTATATTTTTAGTTTTTCCGTAACAGATTGTTACCATATGTGGTGCTTACCGTATTATTTTAGTAAATGTTACTTGTATTTGTATTTGAGGAAAATAAATCGTTTATTCATTTATTCTTATATTTTTGTCTATGTTTGAAACGATGAGGATAAATTGTACATACATACAAACACTCTTTACAATGATTGAAAAAACTGTAAATGTGCCCGTAAACTGTAAATTCCGCTATATCTCGGAGAGCCCGTCGCCGACCGGCACATGTAGAGTTTTTTAAATCAGTGTTTGTGAAAAGTGCCTGTATAAATGTGAAATTGAATTTCATCGTTTCAATGTAGAAAATTTTATTATTTGACGTCAAGCTATGTGTTAATATTTTTTTGCAACCTGGAGAAGGGATGTTATTTCCGAAATAAAAACTTTGAAGAACTGTTTGACTGAAAGGTACGTAACCAAGAATGTTGAAATATAGGTTTAATTTTGCGCTTGACAAATATCATATTGTCTTCCTCGATATATTGGGTTATAAAATAACCCCTTGGAATAATACTTAAACTAATTTAGCCTAGAGTTTTGATTAATTCTACATAAAAATTTCAATATACTTTTGGCCAGAGGGATGAGTACTATTTACCTTATTTTATAACGTGTACATTTATGAAAGTGCCACAAAAAGTCCCATCCGGACAGCCTGGCAAGGCCACTCAAAGTTTGGTTTAAACAAGTCATAAATTTGTTAATGAATTTAAAAATCGCTTGTATTTCTTCATACGAAAAAATAAATATGATGACAATAAGAATTTAAAATGATGCTCCGTGAAAAAATAAAACGAGTTTGGAGGATATTGTTTTTAATTCTAATTTCGAGGGTCATTAAGAAAGAAGAACGTTTTGTCGCTACGTCTAGCTCTGTTGTCTGTGACTGGGCCTGCGGATGGAGTACGTTGTATTGATAAAGTTAACGTGTTGCGGATTTAAGAGAAAGTGCACGCTAAAACTCCTACCGAACGGTGTTGAACTGAGTTCCAAATAATTACTAAGAAAGTTGTATAGTTGATCGTCTGTATGATGTCTGATTAAAACATTCACAAAATGAATTAACCTTTTTATCTTCGTCGGCTACTGCCTTGTGAACTTATCCGGGGAAATTTAGTACGTACCGTTCGAACTGAGATCCACCCGTCTAAATTATGCGTAAAACCGAATCGAATAAAATCTTCGTCATCTTACAAGAAAATAGTCTCGGTTTAAATATCTTATTTAAAAAATACAAGTTACAACCTACCGTGAACGACCTCCTAAAGGAAGGGAAAATTTTGTTCTCGATGAATGAAAAGATCCTTTTACTTAACATTTTAGAATTTTGGTGGTCCAAAATGTTTTTCTACTAGGAAATTTGTAACGAATTCCGTCGTCAAATACGAAAAAGCTCGTTACTAGGTAACCTACTTTAACCATAAAACGAATATTAGTTAGTTATCAAATAAATTGAATTCAAACTCAAAATACAGTACAGTAGTCTGCAATATGTTTAACAAGCTGTATGTTTTTAATTAAGCTTTTGAAAGTCCTCACATTCATAAAACTGCTTAGGTATTCAATAAATTCAGGCCCAAATTACTTTAAACGCCCTACCTTTAATGACAGAACATATTATGTACCAATACATCTAAAAATTATTTAGAAAAGCATAGCGAATTCTCAGAAGATTTATTGATACATATGCATATCAGCCGAAAACGAAATATCGACTGTAGAACGTAAGGAACGGAGGACTCGATGAGGTGTGTAACGTGGCAAGTATTACTTCTGCCGTGTGGAGCCGCTACAATACGGCACGTCTCGCGCTTCCGTTTTTCATACATGAAGCGTGATCAGCATGATGTATGGATCCTCCAGAAACGAATACTTACTTGTGAAATTTATGGAGTAGTAATATTGACAAATGGAGACTGAATACCTCGGTTTATTTGGACGTTTTGTTATTAGCTTCGTAAACTGTCGTATCGTTATTGTTCACAACTTTTCATTTTATGCAGAAACATTCCTTTAACGTGTTAAAGTGGGAGTGCAATCAAAGTAGTTTTCATTGCAATGTTCAGTTCATTTGTTCTCTCTTATTTTTATAAGAGAAAATATACTTTAGTATATTTAGAAGCATGGTTGATAAGAGTATTGACACAAATCGAGATTACATTTTGTTTTTATTTACTCGTTTAGGGAGTAGACATTAATAACTGCAGATAACTGAAGACATATATTTGGTCAGATTTTGTCAATATAAGTTTAGTTAAAATTTAAATCGTTTAACTTCTTTGGTGACCAGACTTCTTATGTGATTACATTGTTTTAGTGAGGGAATTGAATTACGTTTGTTAAATCGTGTTATTAATTGCAATCAAATCACAATAGCTCGCCACCTTAAACATCAAACCACGCAGACTGGTTTTTATATGGATCTCTGATTTTTATGTTTTGTTAGAACCCATTAGAGTAGTCTACAGTTTGTTGCCCTGGAAACCCCTGCAATCCTCCTGTGGTACTGGAAATTCTGAAACATTTTGGGACCTCTTAAATTTTCACATACACCTTGAAAACTAAGCTTTCTAAAAACATATTCTGATAGATATTTTCATAAGACTAAATGCCCTACGATTCAAGTGTTTAAAAAAAATCTATAGCTTTTATTGTTTCGGAGGTATGATTTTCAAATGTAGATAAGATCGGCAAGATTCAAATTAGCTTTCCATTTCATTCACATTGGAAAATTTCGGACACCACTAGAGCAGAGCCCTAAATGTTAGGACCGCATGGATGGCTTAAAAGTTATTCCATTGAAAATAACGTAAGTACACAAAGTTTTATGGTTAACTTAGGGTGTGTGTTTACTTATGGTTGAGTCAATTAACATCAAACTTATTAAACCTTCTTACATATTTTCATGAGGCTGTATGTAAAGGTTTAGCATTTTTGAAATTAATTTTACCAGTTCAACTGGAGCAGTAAAGTTTAACCATGAAACTGGTTCGCTATAAAACTTAGCACACATGTAGTTCACGGAATTATTTTTTTTTGTCATTTATGTTACGTCTTATAGGGCCCTGTCCTCGTGGCCTAATCAATTTCACAATTTTCAAAAGGAAATATAATAACGATCTGGCCAATCTCGCCTATATTTGATGTGTCATATATCCGGATCCATGAAATCTACAAAGATGCAGAAAAGTACGGTACCTACATTTTAGGGAATTAAAGTTGAAGCGCACCTGCTCTTTACCTGCTCTTTAAAGTTGAAGCGCATGGGAGCCTGTAATTAATATAATAATTTGCACGAATAAAACGATTTAGACTTTGACTTTGGTTGGATTGTTTTCTGTGTGAGCATGGTTTTTTAGACACTATATGTGAAATAGTGTCAGAATTTTTATATATCGTTTGCTACGAGTAAGGTACGAGATTCCAGGGCAAAAACTAGTGTGTAAACTGCGTTAAGTAAAACGCAAGTAAAACTACAAATCCGAGTTTCATGTGCGATTGCGAGTTCGTCCTTTGATCTCATTTAAAATTAATTACAGGGCTATAATTGGTTCCTCAAATAACAACTCTTCGCTTGTTAACTTATCGTACTGCTTTCACTTATAGAAAAAGATAAGTACGGTGTAGTGGAGCAGTTCTAATTTATATTTTGAAGTGGGCAATAAAATCCGGAACGGCTTCTCATGCGTTCGATCTAGATTGCCTCGGGGTAAAAAAGTGGCGACAGAAACAAGCCAACCCTCTCAGCCTAATACATGGCTCACTCCCCGACATGGGCCCAGCTAAAACAGGGACTAGACCGCCTCTATCTCATTAATTATAACCCAATAACCTCTATCATGAGACTAACCATCTTTATAGGCCAGCTGTGCCTGTTTTTGTGTGAGCCAGGATTTGAAGTGGGTGTAGTTTGACTAAATCACCGACTGATAGTGCTGATGTAAATGATTTATTTCAGTTTTCGAAACTTAATATGCTAGAAAGTAAGAGTTATTAATCTTAGGATTGCTCTCTGGGCACAATATTGTCAAAATACTCCCTTCCGATAGCGTAATTAATAGTTGACTGTAGTATACTCTATTGGTGAATGCTGTAACTAAGTCCTCTTTCAAATCCTTGCTCACAAAAAAGTTGGTACACTTTTTACAATGTCAATGGAAAGTCTCTCCTTTATGAACAAAACGAATGCTTTTTAAGTTAAAATAGATTTTTTTTTTAAAGTTCTCTTTACCTTTCAAAGTTTTTTTTTAAGTGTTGTCAATGCTCAACGTCAAATCATAGAAGAGAAACTAAAACTGAACGCGTGTATGGAATGCGGGTCAAATCCCTTTAATCTTCGTGAATGTGGCATAAATTGAACACGCGAGCTTTTAGTCTGGATTCCAAGACGCTGACCTCTTGGCTAACAACATGTCTAACCGTAACCTTGTTTATAGCACAGTTGTTTGTAACATACCACAGTAAATCAGAGATAAGTCGAGGGCATAAAGACTCAGCAAAGAGCCCCACTATCAGCTGCTCAGTTATAGAAAGCTTTTAGACATCTTGAAAATCTGAGAATAAACGATGAATCTAGCAGCGGCCTAACAAATCCTTTATTCTAGAGAATTTTTGACTTTTCGTCAAGCCAATCAAATATTTAAAGGGTAAATAACTCTTTTGAACCCTCGAAACAAAACTCATTGTGAGGAAAAAATTATCAAACGACTATGATCATGAAATCGATCTTGAACAATCAGTGACAGATACTTCCTGGATTTTGAAGAGTTTATGAAACTCACACCAAAACCTCAAGTGCACATTGATCTAAGATGTATTCCCTTACACCATTAAATACCCTATGAACAATTGTTTGTTGTTGTTGCTTTGTCTTAGTTGGTTTGAAAGTCCGACTTAAACAACAGTAAAATTCAAAATTGTGTATTTAAATATCAAAGAACTTCATTACTTATGTGTGATTATATGCAATATTCAATTCGATTTCCACCACAAGTGTTGTTCCACTATGAACATGGCCGAGTCTGTCGACATCCAAGAATTATAAAACCTTAAAAATTCAGGGCTCTGGGGCAGCAATCTCAGGCCACCTCGAGCCCCACTTTGATAACCGCTGTGTGGCCACACACAAAGAAGCTGTAGCGCCAATAAATGGCCTACAGCTAAGGCCGACAACACCACGGCAGTATTAGACTCTAATGCAAGGTGAAAATATTAAGCAAAGCTTACTATATATTTGAAATTTCGGAACCTAACAAATCGATAGAAGCGACAAGGTAACATTATTTTAGAACTAAACGTTACTTATAATAAGAAGCAATCAGCAACAATTTTATATTCAACTCAAACTGGTAATCTTGAAATTTCTATTGATTTAAACTTAACAATAATCAAGGTATAACCATTCATTTGTATTATCACTTCCCATAGCTTTAGATGTTGGGCATTTGATCCAATTTAAAATAAAATTTTATTTTCAAAACAACAAGAGCATGCTTTTTAGAGGAGAAATATTAACTCAGGTGTTAACTGTCACTGCAAACAACTCAAAGCATGTATAATATAATTTATTTATTTTAACTTCTAACAGGTTCCGGAAACATCCGAACACTTCTTAAAGCAATAACAAAACCAAATTCTGTGTCGTAACAACCCTATGTTTTCCACGTTATTTGAAATTCCGCCTTGTACAACAACACAATGCTGACTCTGCGCTCGCCCGAGTTCAGAAGAAGTTTTGCACTCATTAAGCCGTTGTTAAGAAAGAAAGCGCCACCAAAACGAATGGAACCCGCGCTCTTTGAGCGCAAAGGACAGAGTCGTCTTCTCGTAATAATGCAGTTTGCTCGCACCCCAGAATCAAAGGACCTGATATTGTGCTGGATGTTTTCATCGCGGGCTGTATTTGAAAATGAGCTTGTTATGAAATTTTCAGACTTTCTTTTCATGGGAATCTCTTTCACTATGAGTTAATTTGGGACAAGACTTGCAAGTGAAGAGGAAACAATTTGTATACTTTGCAATATATTTGTAAAGCTCGAGTTATTCTGCAAATTATTACGTTTGTTAATTTGTATATAGAAAATTATCTTTTGTTTGTGGAAATTTGTACATCAATACATTATTTCACAATAATCAATGAATGAGTAAAAGAATTCTTTGTCTCCCAGTAGGAGTAAAGTAATGACTTTGACTCCCGCCCGGGGATGTTGCAGCTTAACGGAACAGCTGATGCTTTGCGACAGTCCAAGTCACGGTTTTCAGATCATATTAATTCAATACAATACAATTTACGTGTTTGTCACAATCATATTTTTGTGTCAGTACAATAATTATTTTTGTATTGTATCTATATACTAATACGCAAGCGGTTTTCTTTACACACTCAAACCTCAATAAGGGCTGGACTGATTTCAACGTTTGAGGGTCAAATTGAAGTGGTTTCGATGTAGATATCTCAGTACGTGTCAGAATTTTAGAAAATGGCGTCACTAAAGGGCTGAATTGTCGGAACAATGGCGCTGTCCATAGACATTTAACCGAGTTCAGTTCACTATGTTTACAAACTGAACATACGGTAATGTATAGTGTTCTTGGTTCTTGGCATTGACCAGGAACAATATAAATTAACATAATGTTAAAATATTTTGTTTCGTTGTACCTATAAAACAATACTGTGAAATGACGTTTAAATAAACGAGTTTCAACAGCCTGTTCAAGCTTTACAAACTTCTTGCCATTAGTCATTGCCACATTGCATGGTGGAAATGAAGTGACCAAGCACTCGGTATTTCTAAATATCCTTTAATAAGAAAAGCTTTGATTCAATCTTAAATAGACTCACAGAAGTCAGATTATACTCTGATTTCAGAGCGAGTGATGATTGTCTGTTTCGAGTCGCGATCCGTCAATCTCGGATGTTAAAGTTTTTCAATAACGCGGTGCTGAAGATGACAGTTTCCTGATATAAGTTGAAACAAGGTGCCAATAACGTAGTAGCGACTTCTTAAATTGAATTCCAATAATTCATCCTAAAGAGAAACAAACATCAGCGAGAAACTTCGGAGGCTTATTGTTAAGTAAATTGGAAAAAGTTGCATTGAATCTGTGTTATAGTCATCTTATACAAATAAGAATTTAAATACTCAAAGCATAAAGATATATTCGATAATGTGCGTGGGGAAAGGTTACCTGTAGCAATGCCATTGGCCGACAGATGTCAATAAGTGCCAAATTTGGTGCTGGCTTAAACATTAGGACAGTTTTAGTTTAAACCATGTTTAAGATTATCTAGATTAAGTTTATTTAAAAGTGAAATCAGCTGATTAGTCATTGTTATTATTTTTAATTCGAACGAAGTGAGTTATACTCGACTTGAAAATCACTCTTTGTCCTCTTTTATTATTTGATAAAAATTCGTGAAATGAACTACATCATATTTACACCCCGTAGATTGTTTTAATTTATAAATGAGTAGTTAATTAAACGTTTAAATGTATTGTTTTAATAATAGCCTTCATTTAATTGTATCACACTTCGTTCGACCTATACGCGACATAGGAGCGTACTCCTAGTTTAAACTGTATCTGTGTGACTAACTATTAGTTTAAACTGAAAATTAAGAAAAAAATAGCTTGAACTAGAATGGAGCAAACTATTTAAAGTCGTTTGCACCACTCTAGTTCAAGCCAGGTTTAAGGTAAGCTAGATAAAGTTTATTCAAAAGTTGAATCAGCTGATTGAGCTTAATGATATAATTTGGTTTAAACTGTATCTGTGTAAAAATTATTTGATCGAACTCAAAATTAAGGATTAAATTAGTTCAGGTCTTTGCGCTATTTTACTTTTATATTATAGTACATCAACTTTTAAACCAGGTATTAGATAATCTAGATTCAGTTTCTTTAATATTTTAGGGCCGTTTGCACCTGGTTTAAACTATTTTTCTCTTAATTTCAAGTTTAAACTAAAACTTATTTATACAGATACAGTTTAAATCAAAAATAATAACAAGGACTAATCAGCTGACTAATGACTAAATGACTAATGACTAAAAACCTTGTTTACACTAGAATGGTGCAATCAGCCAAATGATTGTAATCCATGATTGAACCTGATTGTAAAAATTGGGCCTTGTTTTTAAAGGCCAAAAGAACTTCTTGAATATAAATACAGTCCAACTTTACCACTTTGCATGATATCACTTTGACTAAAAATGTCCTTGCAAGGATGTTGAGGGCATAGACTAAAAATCGACCATACATTTTTTTCTGGTATTTCAACGGCCTTTCCAAATCAGATGATGCTCCCCAAACTACGATGCCATAGCGAAGAATAGATTCGCAATAGCCACGACAGACATCCACAAGTATATCTACAACAGGTTGGTTTTTGAATGCGGATAGCGAATAGTGATGAACTGATGCGTTTTTGAAGATTTTGTATGTGCAATTGTCACTTAACAAGTATGTTCAAAAGTGAAATAAAAGCTTTGCTGTCTGTGAAAACTGAAGATTTTAGTACTAGAAAAATCATTTTGTTCGTTGTTATTAATAATTTTAACTTGGAGATATTGGGTTTTTTGGGTATTCAAAAGAAGACCATTGTCCTTAAACCATTGTGTCAAGTCCGTCATTACAACTTGAGAAGTGTTCTTCAAACCATTTGAATCCTGAGACTATCTTACCACAAAATACCCCCGTTGCAGCAGACCTGCATACTCAGCGAATTTAAAATGCAAAACAACATATCTCAATCCAACATAGCGAGATTTGACATGTTTTTGTAAGCTCCATAAGAATAACATGGGGAATGAGTATGCAGGAGTGCTGCTACAGGTATATAAAAACTGGGTGGTTTTAATTCAATATTTAGTAGATCTGAACTAGAAGAAGCTATTTACCAAGTTTTATTGAGACATGTTGAGAAATAAGCGAGATATAGAATTTAACTTATTTCCCATAAGGTTAACATTGGGACAACGTACTGTGTTTACCACTTTCAATATCTCGGTAACCAATGGACATAGAGCAGTGTTTCAAAATACCAAATTGTTTGTTTTTTTGAGCTGAATTCAATGGTGCGATAAATTTTATTTTTCTATGTAAAAAATTCAAAAAACCCATTTTTGGGGGGGTTTATCCCCCTTTACCCCCTCTTCCGGTGGTCCGATCGGGCTGGTTCACGAACTCGTCCAATTGATTACCACTTTACACGTCCGTACCAAATTTCATAAAGATCGGACCATTTTTGCAGCCGCTATCGTGCTAACAGACACACACACACACACACACACACACACATATATATATATATATATATATATATATATATATAAATTCAAACGAATAGTGTTTTTTGCTTCTGGGGGCCCCCAAACGAAAAGTTATAGTGGTCCCGAGCTTAAGTCTTACCATGAGACCTCCGGTAATAGTTTCTTCCCTATAGGGGAAATTCGCTAAAACATCATCAGCAAACATATTGATGTGACATTCTTCTCCATCACGATGGAGATCATTGATGTAGATAAAAAACATGATGGGAGAGAGAACACAGCCCTGCGGGACTCCTCTTTCAGTCAATTTGTATGACGATGAATATGGACCTTTGTCACTTCCAATAGTGACCTTTTGGAATCTGTCAGATAGAAACGAAGTAACCCATCTCAAAGCCAACCCTTACTCCATAATACTCCTGCTTACTCAAAAGAATCTGATGGTCTACACAATCGAAAGCCTTGGATAAGTCGCAGAAGACCCCCAGCGTCCTCTGCGACTCATCCGAGGATTGCAATATTTGGTTTGTGAACTCGTACAAAGCAGAAATTGTAGACTTTCCTGACTGTTTATTTATGAGATCGAATTTTGAAAGATGACCAGTGAGGCGGGAGAGCAAAACTTTTTCGTACAACTTAAAAAGCGTTGAGACCAATGCAACTGGACGATAGTTGGAGATTGAAGCGTGTTCCCCCTTTCTATGCAACGAATGGATTTTAGCGTACTTAAGATTTGACGGAAACCTACCCTGTTCCAGAGACTGATTGATCCGAGATTGTATAGGCGACTTCAGTACAGCAGAATTTTAAGGGACTAGATGAAATTCCATCCCAACTAGTTGAGTTTTTATTCTTTAAAGATCCAATGACATTTGAGGTTTCCTGTTCACTGGTTGGTGCCAGAAAGATACAAGAGTGACAGATGGGTCGAAAGCCTGGCGTTTTCTGGAGTTTTCTTTCGAGGGCAAAGGGGCTGAAGGTAATGGTTCCACGATAAACAAATTATTCAAATGCTCTGTTAAAGATTGCTTGTCGGAAATTTTGTTGTTGTTTATGAGCAAGAAAATTACATTATGTTTCTTTGTTTGTTTCCTGTCTCTTTTTTTTTAACAATACTCCACTCAGTGTTAGTCTTGTTTTGAAATTCCCTAATTTCTTTGAGATCTGTATTAGTTTACGCAATAACTTAACATATTTTTTATAGTAACTTATCAATCCTGGATTATTTTTTCTCTTGACCTCCCTACTCATTTCTCTTTTATTATCTAACGAATTTTTTAGACCAGCAGCAAGCCAAGGCTTTCTTTGTTTCCTATTCTTAAGTCTCTTTTTAAGAAAGTGATCCTTAAAGTTTAACAATAACATATTCATAAAGTGATCGAATTTATTATCAACATGTGCCTTAACATCTGGTTCATCATTCCAATTGATTTTAGATAATGATGCCTTGAGTTCGGCTTTTTTCTTGTCAGAAAACACCCTCTTTAACAAACCCTTTTTCATGGACTTCTCTTTTAAGATCTCATTGGACGGTAATTTTAGCAATTGCGAGTTATGGTCTGAAAGTCCTAAATCTATAATTTTTGTTTCGGATTCACACCTATTTGTTACAATGGAGTCTAAACCCGACTCAGACTTCGAGTAATTCTCGTTGGTTCTTTAATATGAGAAACTAGACCGGATGACTCAAACAAGCAAAACAACCCGTGTTTAGACAAAGAATCGGACAACGCTATTATTATTTCCTTCCGGTTGGTTTCTTTAGAAAGAATATTTAAAACTTTGTCTAATAAATTGAGAAAAGCATCTTAATTCCCCTTAGGTGGATGATATATAGCTTTTGAAATGCGGTTTAAGGCATTGAATTTTATTTTATTAGACCTTTAAAATGATTTGCATATGGACCCATACTTACATTTTTAAGATTTTGTACTGACTCCTTGTGGGCCGTCCCCCATTGGAGCTAACATCCTCTTCGGCACCCTAAAAAATAGGCTTTTAGGTCTGACATTCAATTCCGGAGTTTTGATTCTCCAGACATAGGCTGTGAACAATTTTTTAAGACGATATTTAGGCGAATACTTCGTAATTCTTTTAGATTTTTGATCAGCCGCCATTTTTGTAATGAATGAACCTTTTGAAGTGCGGTTTGCGACATTGAACTCTACTTGAATGGCCCTTTAAAATGATGATCATATCGACCTATGCTTACATTTAAGATTTTGTACAGACTCCTCGTGGGCCGTCCCCCACTGGGGCCAAGAGTCAGAAACACCTAAGAAAGTGGTTTTGTTTACATAGGAGTGAATGTGCAAAGTTAGATTTCTCAAACCGATTCGGTTCAAAAAATATTTAGCTGTTCCGGAACTTTTCAGATCCCTTGTGTAATCATTTTTCTTGACCTTTGAAGCTTTCAACATAATAGAAACAGTTTTCAGGAATGTAAGCTTTCAGATGACTTTTGAGTTTGATGAATTATTATTGTTTTGGTTTGGGGGAGCAGTAGGGAAAACTTCATACCAGCGTACTTAGGTTTCTGCTAAAAAGCTTGAGGTGGTGGCTGTAGCTAAAGTGCGTGTTTACTGATGTCGAATATAATAGCTTTATGGGGGAAGGAGGTTCGATATGTTGCTTCTTGATGTACATAATTGATGCAAATATTACGGCTTGGGGCAGTGGCTAGGCCGGGTTGACCAAAGACTTCCGTACTGCTGGATCTATAGGGCAAATGGAGAATTAATTATTCTCAATGCTCTCTTTTGCCAAACAAACATTCTGCCCAAGTTTCCTTTTTCCGTACAATAGCATCATTGAGTAATTGATCAACAGCTCAAATAGGTAATAATAAATAGCCGTAAAAAGAGAAAGGTGTTTCTAATTCAACTCAGAACCAAAAGTTCAAGCCCTCCTTCGAGTTTGGTTGGTTGTTCATCCTTGGTGAATCCACCATCGATCTGCTCTCCCAAGAAATAGACTAAATTGGAAATTATAATATATTTAAGTATATTTTAGCTCCCGGAAAAAGGATTCCATTCTCAATGTGTCTTTTACGACTAAACTTGCAAGTGGAAGAATCCGTCTCCACCGTTAAAATCGAAGTTAAGAATCGATATTTTTCGATTTGATATAAATAGTCGACATACTTTAAACATATGTTTTACTGTTATTAATTGTGACACCTTTTTGAAGTAAAAAGTTTAGGTTACTGTTTTAACCGTTTATTAAAATATCAGTTTCAGTTAATTCTCTTATATTACAATTAGAGAGACTGACAAACCTAGAGTCAGTCACTCAGTCGTGAATTGCAGAAATTTGCTTTGTAATCTAATTCAGTTTCATGTGGTATTACGATGATTCTAGGAATGAAACGTGATAGAAATGATGGATATACAGGGTGTCTCGAAACTCTCTCCCAAAACTCCGTGGGAACGTTCGTTAGATCAAAACAAACAAAAAATGTCATGTAAGTATAGGGTCTATCTCGCTCCGTTTTCCGTCCAAAGCTAGAGACGACCCCAGTCGTCCGATTTTCATGAAATTTGGCATGCAGGTATAAAACCATGGTATCTCCAGTTATTTTTTTCATTTTTTTTTGAATTTTACAATTTTAATGGTATCTACCCCATAAAAACTACAAAAATTCAAATTCTCAAAAACGGCTCTAACGATTTTGATAAAAGTTACAACGTTTTTAGTGCTTTAGATGACAAACAATATGACACCAAAGGGTATGAAACAATTCAAGTTCAGAAGCTATGAGGGTTTAAGTGTTAAACAATTCATATTTTTGAAATTTCACAACTACAGAAAATATACTTGCAAAACCATAAAATTTGGAAAACTAAATAATCCTTTATTTTGAATTATTAGTCCACGTCAACTGGTTGTGAAGATAATTGATATTTTAGTTCGGCGGTAAACGCAGTACGTTGTCCAATGTTATTCTTATGGCAAATTTTAAAAACCAAAATCTCCGCTATTTACTAACAGATTTTGATAAAATTTTGTATGTATTTGTGTGATAGTTATTTGTTCATTCGTTTTATTTCATTGTATTGGTTTTCTAAATGAAATGACTTTACGGGATAAAGTATGTGTAAGTTTCTTGATACCATTCATTTTGCTTTTGTATTCTTTGGAAACAGACTATGACAGTTTCATCTACATGCATCATAAGTTATTCACTAAAGAAGGTTATTCAAGGCTAGACCTTGGGCCTTTTCCTTTTTCACTCTAATCTTGTATTGACAATCAGTTAGAGAGAAAGAGTTTATATGGGAACGTATTTTTTTTTGTGCTGACGACACCGCTTTGTTATTCGAAGGAGGCAGCCCGAGGGAAGCACACCGCAATGCGGAACCAAAATTTGACCAAAACAGACTGTCAAAATTTCTAAACAAAATATAACTTGTTTCACACAGAGCTGACTGTACCTCTGATCTTGAACTGAAGCTACATAGCTGTAACGCCTAGAATTTACGTATTATGATATGTGAAACGATTGTGTGTGTGTGAATGAGTAAAATATCTTGATGCTGTATTTGACCATCGATTTAAATTAACTAGTTATGAAAATCAAATTGTAATTGCTGCGATTTTTTAAACTTTTGGAAATCTGAGAAAAAGTGTATTGTTGAATCTTTGAAAAAAGATTATTACACGTATTTTTAGTCTACTTTGCAGCGCCGGAATTTAGCATGGATGAACGAAATAAAATTATTCTTGATTTTTTTAAATCAAGCAAAACAATAAATTGAAAGTCACTCTACATTAGCCTACTCGCTATCCTCCGGATTGCCTTTTGATGAATTTAAAGTTATGAATATCTCGAAACCTCATGCAAGGACAATAATGTAAAAATTAAACATCACAAAAAATAAATAATCAACTAAACGTTGTCAACTCCATCTCAGCTAAACAGGAAAGAAAATCAACAGTAGTAATAAAAAAAAACGACTAAGATGAAAAATTCAAAGATTTTTCAAAATCTATTCAGTTTGAAGTATTAAATGTAGACCCAACAAATGAATGTGTTAAAACCACAAACATAGCTATAAATAAATGTAAAAGCATTACTAAAATTATAAAAAATCAACTTAAGCTACATAGCTGTAACACCTGGAATATACGTATTATATATGAAAGAATGAGTGTGTGAATGAGTAAAATATCTTGGTTCTGTATTTGAATTTCAATGTAAGTGGACTTCAATGTCATTCAAATTATAATTGCTGAGATTTTTTCATTTTTGCGTATCCCACTCTGACCCTCCCTAGATACCCGTAGCTTCGCCCGCTGATAGGATTAAAATGTTCTGTATAATTATATGTTATTTGTCATGCGCAAATGTACAAATTACCAAATTTACTTATTGATTTGAATCATTCATATCAACTATCAGTTTTTGGTGTTTACTTATACCCTTTGGCTGCAAATAGTGATTCTACCCTATATTTGAGAAAATGAATTGTTACTTTGATTGATTTTTATTTTTCCTTTACCTCATGCTTTTACATTCTAATTTAGCAGTTTAACCTTAAAACACTGAAATTTCCAGGTTAATCCATCGTTTAGTTTATGGAATTGAGTTTCTATTAGTTTGAATAAAACATTTGCATTACCACTTCAGTGGCTTGAAACGACCTGTTCCATCGCTCCACGCTCTCGCTCGAATCCTGTCGACCAATTTGACTCATGAAATAAACGACATGTCGTTTGGCATGTGAAGTAAACGACAGTAATTAGCGCTAGGGGTGGACTGAAGACCTAACATAAACTCCTGAATAAATCATAAATTATTCAAAATTGATTTCTCTTGAATTCAATATCAAAAACCATACCTTAGTTGTTTCCTGTTGACGCTTGTTTGCTGTTGACATTATCTACCACTTTAATGTGTTTACGGTACATTTATTACGCAACAATCACAATTTCGAGTTATCTTGACCTTAATTTTATAGATTTATGATAGTCATACCTCAATGATAAAGCAATACATCAACGAAAACAATGGTGGCAATAAAGTCTTAGATAGGGATGTAATTTCATGACTCATAAAATGGAAAATAAAATCTGTTATTGTATCTGTTAATTTTTTTTACCATGAAACATAGATAAATTAAAAATTCATTACAAGTTATGGAATTGACCCATTTTATCTCCCACATTCTCTCTTTCCCTGAAATATAATAGAAATAAACTTCTGGAGAAAGCGTCTTTCGAAGGAAAAAAATTAAAACTGGCTTGGTAAGGTAGCTGTCACAATGATCTCCTTTAGAAACCAAATGTCCAACAGATACAAGAATGGTTTCCCCTATAGGGAAGAAGCTATTACCGTTGGTCTCAATAAGCCCATACGTTTATAGTAACCATGATAACTTTTCATATTGGGCCCCCAGATATATATATATACTGGGTGTCTCACCCAAAGTGAACCAGTGGCTGACTTTTTATTATAAAACTGACAAAGAACTTCTTATGGGGGACTTCGATAAGGGGACTTATTCAGCAATAATATAAATTAACACAATGTTAAAATATTTTGTTTTGTTACACCTATAACACAGTTCTGTGAAACGACGTTTGAAGACATTATTTTACCAAATTGCATGGTTGGAATGAAATGATCAAGCACTCAGTGCTTTTAAATATATTTGAATATGAAAAGCTTCAATGTAACATTGGATAAACTCACAGAAGCCAGATTAGACCCCGATTTCTCAGCAAGTGTTGAGTGCCCTCCACTTGTGTCGAGTCGTGATCCGTCAATGTCGGATGTTAAAGTTTTTTAATAACGCGGTGCTGAAGATGACAGTTTCTTGATATAAGTTGAAACAAGGTGCCAATAACGTAGAAGCGACTTCTTAAATTGAATTCCAATAATTCTTCCTAACGAGAAACAAATATCAACGCGAAACTTCGAGGCTTATTGTCAAGTAAATTGAAACACTTTTGTATAAGACATTAGATAAATACAAGAAAAATTGCATGTTATCTGTACTGTACAAATCCTATACTCTTATATGAGTAATGTTATCGTGCGTGCGTGCTTGCTTGGTTGATAGCAAATTTATCTCAAAAACGTGATCCATACAAAATACTCGGCCAGAGAAAATCTAATAGCGTAATAAAACGAATTTTAAAGTTGTAAAATGTTAACATTGGCCTTATGAGTTGCCATGACAGCAACGAAATTGATCAAGGAAAGTGTAAACAAATGAAGTAATTATAAAACTGTTTGTAATCTACAGTCAACAAGGAAAAATACAGTAATAGGATGAAGAGTTCATGGAGCAATAAAAAAGGTTTCTATTTATCAATTTTATGAGATTTAAATATTTACAGTTACTGGATGAGTTGGTAAACGTGAAATAACACCAAGCAGACTCGGTCCACCAGGTTCTCTTATATCTGCAACGGAAGCAATTTTATGTCAAGGCAGTTTGAGGAGTTTTTTAAGCTGAAAATCATCAGTCTTTTAACGACACCATTTATCCCTCTAGCAATCGAGTTGCACAGAACGCCAAGACACAATCAGGAAATGTTTACTAGGGCATCTTGTAGCGTTACCGAAGAAAGAGTTAACGACTTCCACTGTAATAAGTAGATATTTGTTTTGCTACCGAATCACAATTCAATGCACAGATGAAGGGACTCCTGCAAGATGAATGTTCGGACGAGAACTCCGGAACAGATTAGATGTCTTCCAAGAAGATGATGCAAACGAGAGGAAGTTGGGTAAATAGGAATTTATTTAAGACTTGGGGAGGAAGTGTTTGTACGGTTTATCGAGGAGTAGGAACGATATGGATTGAAGTAACAGGCGAAGGGCTAAACGAGAAGGCGTTCATAGAGAGACCTAGTGGAACAGAATTATTACGGAGAAGACACGCGGACCAAATGATTGAGAGTTAATTGGAAGGGAGGTATGTGGTGTATCTGTCGTAGCCACTTGCTGTAATTGGGCACTTCATGAAGTGCCCAGCGCGCGCCTGGGCACATAGTGTAACTCGATTATTTCAATCAAAATTACAGCATGTGCCCCACGAAACTGGACACTTCATGAAGTGCCCAACGCTCATTGGGCACATGCTGTAACTATCGAGGCATGTTGGGCAGTCGATTTAAAGTCTTAGTTAAAGTAAATCCCAATGTTTATATTACTGGTTGTGTCTGTGTTTAAGTAGCCAATGTTATTGTTTGCTACTAAACCTTTTAATTTTTTCAAATTTAAAAATTTTATTATTGATTTGATTTACAAACGCTTTTTAAAATGTTATTAGTCTACACTATATTTCGATAATGATTTTTCTTTGTTATAAGTTAAGTTCTAACTAAAATGAACAGTTAAAAATCACGTAGTTATTTTCACAATAAAATAGAAACCCTTTAATCTAGAATAAAACATAAAGACTTACAGTTGATTTAAAGTTTCAAAAAATATCGTTTTCAAATAGTAAAACTAAACAACAGTATAAAATGATAGGCAATAAGCTATTAAATAAAATAATGATGATAATTAAAAATCGAACGTTTTGTAGCAACCCCTTACTTCTGAATAACGTTTCACATTCCTTTAGACAAATTATTCATATGAATTTCCAACTTTTTGACTTAATAATGTAAACCTAGATTTTTAAGCTACGTTATATCATCAGGGATATAATAAAAGATTTAAAGTATATTACTGAAAAGCTGTTAAGTAAACAGGGTACTCCATACATATTTTAGCGAATTTCCCCTATAGGGAAGAAGCTATTACCGCAGGTCTCATGGTAAGACCTAAGCCCCAGACCATGATAACTTTTGTTTTGCAACCCCCAGAAGCTAAAAACACTATTTGTTCGAATTTATATATATATATATATATATATATATATATATGTGTGTGTGTGTGTGTGTGTGTGTGTGTCTGTTAGCAAGATAGCGGCCGTAAAAATGGTCCGATCTTGATGAAATTTGGTGCAGACATGAAAAGTGGTAATCGATTGGACGAGTTCGTGAACCAGCCTGATCAGACCACCGGAAGGGGGGGTAAAGGGGGATGAACCCCCCCCCAAAAATGGGTTTTTTGAGTTTTATACATAGAAAAATAAAATTTATCGAATTTTTGTTGGCGCCATTGAATTCAGCTCAAAAAAACAAACAATTTACTATTTTGAATCATTGCACTATGTCCATTGGTTACCGAGATATTGAATGTGGTAAACACAGTAAGTTGTCCCAATGTTAACCTTATGGGAAATAAGTAAAATTCCATATCTCGTTTATTTCTCAACATATCTTGATAAAACTTGGTAAATGGCTTCTTCTATTACAGATCTACTAAATATTGAATTAAAACTAACCAGTTTAAACATACCTGTAGCAGCAAACCTGCATACTCATTCCCCATGTTAATCTTATGGAGAGCTTACAAAACCATATCAAATCTCGCTATGTTAGATAAAAATATATTGTTTTGTTTGAAATTCGCTGATTATGCAGGTCTGCTGCAACGGGGGTATTTTATTGTTCTATTAACAAATAAAAATATTACAAGGCTTGATTCAATGATATTATGCTAATTCTTTACTTAAAATAACATCTTCAACCAAAATTGACGTTAATGCTGATAACATTTAAAAAAAAACATACGAAATAGTAAAACTATATAAATTAGGTGTTTTCATTTTTGATAACAAAGAAGAAACTGAAAGCTGTGTTTTTTTTATCTTTTCAATACTCTTATGGCACTTTCTTATATCTGTTTTACCTTGTCATATTTTGATTTATTTTAAGTTTTATTAAGGGTGAATAAGTAAGAAGTTAATAAACTAAAACATGAAAAAATAGGTTAATGTTAATATTTATGTGTTATGTCCAGCGATAACCATGCGACAACATAGCACAATAAGACGGATTACACGAGGCGCGACGTGAAGCCCACATATTTTGCTTCTAGTCCCTATGCATGAAAAAAACAAACTACATAAAAATTACAAATATTGTATCAAATTAAATGTATGAATCTCACAATTACTATAGTACCAAATATAAATGGTTTACAGGCAGTTTACACATCGTAAACACAGATAGCGTAGAAGCGTGTCCTGACATTTTTAAGAGAAGAATTCACCAGTAACGTTCCTATGATGTGTTAACTGCTACTAACCCATTTTATAATTGGCACTATAGTGATTGTGAGATTCAGACCTTTAATTTGATACCACATTTGTATTTTTGTAGTCGACTATATTTTTGTAGAGAGCAGTTTAGAATAGACTTTGTTTTCATGCAGGGGCCACACGGATAAACTCTCTCACAAAAACTAAGCTATCAACCAAAGTATGGCAGCTATTATTTTCTTCAAAATATATGATTAAGCAATTTTACTTTTTAGCAACAATTTCCATCATTTTTTAGAAGACCTGACCAAAAAATAAAAAAGAAGCAGCCGTCTACTTTTTTCATGTAAAGTTTTTAATTTAAATAAAAGCTTATGAATCTTTTCAATTTTAAAATAGAAATTTTTTTAAAATATGATTGATACTATTACCGTTTAAAACTAAAGGACTCTTCATATGCAAAATTTCAACCTTAAGCTTTTTTGCTAAATGGTATAAAATACGAGTTATTTGAAACGGGAGCACTGCCAGATTACGCGGTTTTAAACGCCGTTTTATGTTTCTAATATTCCGCATATTTGTACTAATAATGTTTCTAATATTCCGTCTATTTGTACTATGTGGTCACTGGTTACGTCACATATAAATATGATAGGTAGGCCTAAAATGTTTCATGTTTTTAAAATTTAATTAAAGCGTAAATTTTAAATGGACGGAATTGCCTGGTCTATGTTTTTTGGAGTTATTTTGGCTACACATAATTATCAATATTATTATTAGTGTTATTTAAACAATAAACTATTTTAAAACAGTTTCTTGTTTCAACAATGACAATAATATTAATAATCATGTGTATCCAAAATTACTCAGAAAACATTGGAGAAACCATCATAAAACATACAGGAAAGAATTGTCTGGTTTAGTGCTAGACAATCTTATTCTGTTTTACAAAATTCTTTAAGAATGTTCTTATTTTATGTAGTAAATATAATACATCGGACTCTATCACAGAAAAAAAGCAACGTAAACAGCAGTTTTATGTGTTTACATCAAGTGCCCAGCATCTGAGCTGGACACATAGTGTAATAGAAATAATTACAGCAAGTGCCCAACGAGCACTGGGCACTTCATGAAGTACCCAGTTTTCTTGGTCACATACTGTAATTCTGAACCAAACCCTTCAATTACACTATGTGCCCAGGCAAGCTGGGCACTTCATGAAGTGCCCGGTTAGCGCTGGACACTTCATGAAATGCCCAATTACAGCATGCAGCTACGACATATCTGCTGGTTTCAAATCACCTTTTCATAGTCAGCTGTAAGTTTTGGTTTGTTTAAAGTGATATACAGGGTTGGGGAAAAGCCTAGAATATATAAAATAACTTTTATATTAATTTGCAGAAAGTGATGAAACTTTACAGTTGTGTATTTAGTACAAATAGGAATATTTTGGCGAATTTTCTCAGTTTTTTGCATGATGAGGGGACGGCCCACGCTGGAAGTCTTGAAATTCTTAAATGTAAGCATACCTCGAGTTATACCTCATTTTAAAGGTCTTAATTAGTAGATCACGACAGCGCAAACCGCGCATTAAAAGGTTAATCCAATCAGAAGTTACAGCTCAAAGATTTTAATGTTGGCCATTAAACCCAAGGCTCAAGTCAGGGAAAAAAGTCCAATTACTAATAAAGCATTCGGAACGATGTGGTTTAGTTTTAGATACATGTATTTCTCACTGATAAGGGTAATTTGACGCATTAAAAAAATTTGCCCATGACCAGGGGACGACCCGTGATGGAAGTCCAAAAATTCTTAAGGGTAAGCACACCTCGAGTTATACCTAATTTTAAAGGCCTTAATTAGTAGATCATAACAGCGAAAACCGCGCCTCAAAAGGTTGATCTAATCAGAAGTTACAGCTCTTCAAAGATTTTAATTTTAGATTTGATAAATGGCCAACATTAAAATCTTTGAGGAGCTGTAACTTCTAATTGGATCAACCTTTTGAGGCGCGGTTTGCGCTGTTGTGATCTAATAATTAAGACCTTTAAAATGAGGTATAACTCGAGCTTATATTTATATTTATATGCTTATATTTAAGAATTTCAAGACTTCCAGTGTGGGCTGTCGTATCAACGTGCAATGAGAAAATACGCTAAAATATTCCTATTTGTACTCGATACACAACTGTAAAGTTTCATCACTTTCTGCAAAATAATATAAAAGTTATTTTATATATTCCAGACTTTTGCCCAACCCTGTACGTTTTGTTATAATTGACTAGTTCCTGAAATTGAATAAATTTCCTGAAATATGAATACGGATTTTATCAAGGTGTACTTTACACCGAATTAGGAGAGTTTTCATTCTGCTTCACATAAATAGGGCAATTTTACTACAATCATTTCTCCTTTCATTCCAAGGAGAACGTACGTATTCATCAAGACGCACAAGAACATTTGTACAAATTTGAACATTTGTATTCAAAAGCTAATGCAAGACTGATGTGGTTTATTGAGTGGAAAAGTGATAGGAAATTTATGAGTTATTCTTGACAATTGTGATTCGGAATGGCGGCGCTCTCTCCGAGAATTGGTCCACCCGCCGCGCGACTCGTCCTCTACTTTACTGAATTGGCTGCTCGTGTATGACAAATTGCAATGAAGAACGTGTTCGGCCCTGGAAATCATATTGTCAATTCTATTGCGAAGGTAATAGGACAAATCATTTCCATAACATTTGGGAATATTCTATTGAAAAATGATCTTCATACCTGTCTTTGTTAGCGAGCAACGGATCAATAAGTTTCTCACATCGATTCTAGTCGGAAAATTTAAAATAAAAGTTTTATTTTAACTTCGAGTATACAATTTATTTTCCAAATTATTTTACGTTTTACAAGCTAAATTAGTCGATAATAAAACCTTAATTTTACATCTCATCATTAAGTTTACACATTGTTTGTTCGATTAGTTATAAAAGGAAAATACGACCACATTCTTTGATTCATAAATCATAAATATCATTAAATGAATTTCTACAATTTTATTCCTTTAGTCTTCCAAAAATTCTTTACAGTACAAAACGCACCAAACTATGTTTTTTCGCAGGAAATTTTGTCATGTAACAGTCTCCTTAAACAATATTTTTTAAAGTGAAGGATTTGTCTATTGTCATCAACACTAGTTAATAATATTTTATGGACATAAGGCTATTTATCCAGTCAGCGCGCTCGTGACAATACAGCACGTTTTACGCCTCCATTTTTCACCATACGTGATCAGAATATGCCAAACGAGATCTATTGAGCCCTTAGTTCTTTATTCATTTTCTTATATAAAGCATATGAATACGTCCACGACAGACTTTGATATGTAAACTGTGTCTAACATTGAAATATACTACAATATAATCTTAACTTCTAATGTTGTTGTTGTCGTTGTCGTTGTTGTTGTTGTTAATTAGGTACAGTAGATGTGTTCTTGTTTAAAACATTTTGTATTGTTTTATTACACTATTTGCCGGGTGGTTTTGTCTTTTTATTACAACTTTGTTTTACTATGAGAGTAAGAGATATTTGCGAACAAACAGTGAATGATAACGATCAAGAACGCGAACGTACTAAAAAGATAAGACGAATTTGAAAAATTGGAACTCGTCATTTTGCCATTTACTTGAAAACTACCAATTAAATTATGTAATCTCAAAGTTTAAGGAGGGGGGCTGCATACACTAGTAGGACAATACGTTGATTTATAGACCTCAGTGGAAAATGATCCAAGGTTTAAGGTGAGATAAAATTTTTACAAAATTAATTTTAGTCAGGCACATTTCAGATATCGCAACTAGGTATTTGAATTTAAAAAATCGTTCACTCTATATTGCTCAATAGTCATCATGTTTTTGTTATCGATATCAGATAATAGTGATCGAGTCCTATGTTTATGATTATGATCTCTTAACGGTTGAACATTGTTGAACGGTTGAACTGAAACACTCGTGTTGTTTTGATATGGCTCACGCATATTGGCGGGTTTTAGGCCGCTCGGATGGTGAAATTCTATATGAAGCTTTGCCGCTCACTCTCATCAATTACTGGCTTTACAACGTTGACTCATTCTGATCATTTAATGAACACTTTAACCTCATTGTGAGTTCTCATTTCAAAGCGAGCGGTTGCGGTAGTTTATTGGACATTCCATTAACCCAAAACTTAAACAATTATTATAATATTTTTTTCGATTATTGTGTAATTTAATCTGTTACCATTAGTTATTTCAATATTTTTATTAGGCATTACATTTTAAATGAGAAAGCTACTATCCGTCAAGTAACACACATCCTCCAAAGTCAAATAAAGTAATAATAAATAAATAAATAATAAACTTTATTCACCAAAAAATACTAGCGTACAATTTCAGGTTCTGAAACATTCATATAAAATAAAACACTCATTACTACGTAACTAAAACTATACCATACTTAAGATGAATAAAGTTAGGTTCCCCCTAGGCAATTACCCTCACAATATTATGAAAAATTAAGAAAAGGGAAAAAAATGAAAAACGGACTATCAGCAAGATTGTAACAAAAAAGTTTTAAAACTTGCTTGAACTAATGAATACTACCATATTTAACTTAAAAAATCTTCTCAAACAAAAAAGTAAATAAAGGAAAATATGCTTTGTAAAAACTAAAACCTGTTTGACACACAAAAAACATTTTAAAGTAAACAGCAACAGCAACAAAATCATTGCAACTGCTTATAAATAAAGCTCGACATTTTCTTCTCTCAGAAGCCATTTCTTTACATTTTTATAGTAGCTTTTATGTTTTGATTGGTTACAATATTTTTCCGTGCAAGGTTGTAAAAACAAGGTCCGTTATAACGGTACGATTGAATATAGAGGGTCATGTTTGGTCTGGGAAGTGACAAGGCAAGTGTATTTCGCAGGCAATAAAGTTTTTCTACAACTAAGCTGTAATCAACGCTCCTTTTGAAAAATATTTTGAGAACTTTAAAAATATATAAATTTCGCAGTGGAAGTAATTTTAGTTGAAAAAATAATGGTCTTGAGTGTTCGAATCTGCTTGCTTTCATTATTACCCTCACTATGTATTTCTGTAGAGTTATAATTGGCTTGAGGGTAGAAATGTATGCCCCTCCCCAGCATGAAAGTCCGTACATTAATCTTGATCCCACCAAAGCATGATATAAATTTACAAGAATTTTCCTGGGGCAAAGATCTCGCAAGAGGAGAAATTTGCCACTGAAATATTGAGTTCATTTCTTAATTTTGAAATATGATTCTTCCAAGTTAATTTTGAATCTATAATCAGTCCTAGGTACTTTATCTTATCCACTTGATAACAATTATATTTTGATAGGTAAGGAGAGAGCAAACATTGTGATAGCAAAGTTGGTTATCAAAAGTTATATTTCTTTTTGCATAAAAAAATCATAAATGTAGTTTTATCACTTAATGTGAGAAAATTCAAACTGAACCAAAATTCAATGAGTTCTAAATCCTGCTTCATATAACTTTGCAAATTTTCTCTAGAAACACTAGAATAACTAAGAGCAGTGTCATCAGCACTGATAAGCTACTAACCATCAAGTAAATACATTATCCACTGAGTAAAAATAGAAATTAAATATTCCGATAGCTAACTAAGATAAAAGCAGGCAATCCGACATTTAGTCAATATGAGTTTCCCGGAGAAAGTTTACCATTCAGGCATGTGTTTTACATGGGACTTGAACAGCATCAGTTGAAAATGCATAATGTGGCGGTGACGTCATACCTGCTGAACACTCCTTACACCGAGTAGAAACGGCCAACAGAATAGATTCGTCTTCTGCTTCCCTCTTGCATGCATGCATCTCGGAGTGTAGACACTGTCTTTTCATACATGGACCGTGTTCGGAATGATGTGAACACTTCACGGACCTTAATTAGGATGGGGTTAACACTATATTTTCTCACTTACTTTATGTCTCTTTGAAACAAATCCGGAAATTGTCTCGTTCGTTTATTTTAATACTTCAGACATCAAATTACACGATTTAGTATTTCCAAAAATTTCAATAGTTTGTTTTAATAACGCGGGTTTTAATCGATACTTATATAATTTTGATAGAGATGAAAGTGTTCAAATATTTGTGTACGGACTGAATTTCAAGTCAAGTGTTTTCAAGGTATTCTTGGATTTTCTAAACGAGTCCATGCGCAGAAAATTTCCGCGCATGTAGGGGAGGTGAAACCCCTCCCGTCATTCATCTTTCCCCTTCAAACTACGGAACGGATTAGAGGAACTATTTCTTTTTCGTATGCAACTGCTATTGAGAAACATGTTTTTAATGTTAACTGTTCTTTTACCGGTCGCAGATGCAACAGTTTCTTTTCACTGTTATTCAAAAGACAGCTGTGAAGAATTTTTTGGGTTTTTTATTTAGATCAGAGGATGAAAAGAAAATTACGAGCACAGAAAGTTTTTTTGTCGTGCATACTATGAAATAGCGCATTTTAAGGGCATATTTTTCACGTTAACCACTTTTTTAACGTTTATTTTGACAATCATAGAGTGTGCGTGGTACATTTTTCCATCTCCGTAGTGGTGAAGAACAAAAATGTAAAGATTCCTCACAACTGAACTTGGCATTGCGTGTTTACCAGGCCTAGAAAACATTCGCAACGAGCATGTTAAAATTGAACCTTAGGTGTCTGCCTGGTGTAGGCTTATTAGTGCATGAACAAATTAGGTAACGCGAATATGAACCAATTATAAGACTCTTATACGTAAAATATCGGAAATTAGGATGTACTAAAAACACACATAGTTATATGATTACATATGTAGAGCTTATTTGGTTTTTAAACACCGATTAATACTTTTTGAAAAAACCTCTTTTGATTGATTAAAAAACTTTCAGCATGGATCGTTCCTAAGCGCTCTTTCAAAGCCTCAAACAGCATAATACACCGAATGTTTGCAGGGAATGTCAGGTTCACCCTGGTTCGACGATAGTGAACTCCCACCATTTTTTACGTTCACTCCTGCTCGTTATATATCGCATTCGCATTCGTCAGCACTCGATCTAGTAGGACTAAAGCCCTAACCATATAAACTAGAGCTTGCATCACGTATCAGAAAATCCCGCACCGTCTTGGATATCAACGTTAATTTATCCGCTTAACGCTGATGCCTTCTTTTATGTTTATTGGTTCGCGAGTTTGAATCGCTAAAATAGTGGCACTTAACGTTGGTCTTGTGTGACTGCACCCATTCTCACGCGGGAACGCTAGCGAACTACATCGAGCATCTGAAAAAATAAGGGTAGGCTACTGTTACTCTTGCCGAGTTCTAGGATCAAATACCATTAGTTTTAACCCTCTCCCATCAATATATACGATTTTCTAAACGCCTAGTAACTTCCTAATTAAAAATATAAACTAAACTAATAATAGATTAATTCAATAAAAAATCCTAATATAACTTAGTACTTGAATTATACTGTGATTATTTTTGAGATAAGTATTGTAACAGCCATTTTGTGCAAAACATTATCCCTTAAAAATAAGCATTCACATATATAATGTGTAACTAATCCATTTTTTAACATTATTTATATTCGGCCATAGATATTTCTTTTCTTGCTGATAGCCTTAATTTAAAAAGCTATCAACAGCTGTTTTATTTTGAAAACCATTTTATTCTTCTCCCGACGACATGAAAACAAACATTCGTTACTAATACAAGTTACAAAGTATTAGGTTCAAGGATCATCGTATCAAAGTGACGTATATAACAGATGTCACGAAACTGTTAAATTAAAAAAAACATATTTGCTTCAGCCAATCGTGATCGAGCATGTCACGTTGAGGGACTGTGATTGGTTGACACTTCCCCTCATAAGATTCTCCATCTCTCTCGCACAGTATCTCAAAAAGTGGTCCCGTTAAGAAAATCGGTCAATAGTGCTGAAACAGAATTTACTATTTTTCAAACTACCAACCCATTTAGAACCACAATATATTAAGATACGATTTAATAACTGTATAGTAATTTTTTCATTGCCATAATTAAGTCATGTTTGAGGCTGACCAAAACATTTTTTTTTTTTGATAAACTTAATAAAGTTCTTAAATATCTGCTGGTAAATTGCAGGAAAATAATGAATCTAAACTGAAAATATTTTAACTACAGCCTTATACACTGTAATCATAGGACTAAAATCATATAAGACTACTTAACAATATTTTAACTATTATAAGAAAACTCAAATAATAACCGTAACCAATATTTTACTGTTGATTGTAAGATTTCTCAGAAAAAGTATTATGTAGCGCATTTTATTAACATTCAGAAGCTCTTACACTCCCGAATTAAATCAAAGCACTCAGTGGCTTACCCATGTTGGCAGGTATTTGGCTTGTTCAGTGATGGTGCTTATCGTTCAAGCATCAATTGCGAGGCTTGGAACGTTAAACGCTATCCTATTATAACTGGAGTGGAATAGCCCATAAGATCAATGTTAATTTTAGCATTAGGCTTAAGACTCCACATTAAAATCTATAAAAATTGCAAAAATTAATGAAACAATTTTTTCCTAGTTTTGTACCTAGTACTTTCCTGATCAACTTTATATGATAAGTATACGGAAAATGCTTATAGCTTGTTTATTTTATCTATAAACGAAACGCTAACACTTAGTTGAAGCCATGGTGTATCTTACACTATGGTTGAAGCTAGCAGCAGATATATATTCTCTAACTAACAGTGTCTCTTTCTCGGCTGTTTTCCAAAATTTTGGTTTTCATGCGTTTTTATTTTTTGTGGCGGACATAATGCAAAATGTATTTAAGATAGCCTTATAATTTTTTTTATCTTGAAGAGGACATTCCATTGTCCAACCTGTAGTAGTATTTACATTAGTTCCCACAAACAATTTTTTTAATTGACAAAACATTTTACAAAAGAATTTTATGAGAAAAGTAAGTACTTTTTGTTTACAGAGTTATCTTAAATATCCATATCCATACTAGAGGTTACACAATGAAATATCCTCTTCAAAATAAAAGATAAATCATGAGGCTATCTCAAATACAACTTGAGTTATGTCTGCCACAGTGAATCCTAGATTTCTCTGTAAAAAATAACCCCAAGTGTGGAGAGGAGGGACCAAAAATTATGGATAAAGTTATCCATAACTGACACTCATATATGTATAAAAAATAATTAATTTTGCATTAAAAATAAAATAAATTTTTTTATGGGGAGTGCCCCCCTTAAGAGTGGCTGGGACTCGTCGTTTAGCTAAATCAACTCTCCAGCACAATCATGAGTTTGATATCAGACAGATAATGCCAATTTGTCGGAGGGTCTCGGTAAGTTATGTAATATTTAAACGATATTTCTGAGTTTAGTAGAACGTGAAAGGTAAACATCAAGATGAATATAAAAAATTGGTTTAGTTCTATTCATGTTCTATTCATATTTGGTAAACATATTTAGGTGGTCTTGACACCATGTTGCTGTTAATTCCAAGGAGACAAGGGCCTCACGAGTATTTTTTAATATTACTAGCTGATGGTAACTGCAGAACTGCATAACCGCATGTTCGCCAATCTTTCTTTGATTAAAACATGTAGGCCGCAATCTTGGATCCGCCATATTAAATGAAAAACGATGTTCTCAAAAGTAAAGGTGGTGTTGTGGCGCATCACTTCCCACTCATTTTGAAAGCTGATTACCATTCTGCAACCCAAAATTAAAAAGTTTTCACCAATAAAGGTATCAAGAATTTTTATGATCAACGAATGCAATGAATTTTCGTTATTGACAAACTTGATTCCATATATTGCAAGTATCCTAAGACTTTTTACGGCTTTTTCAAAGTAATCATTGAAATAAAAACACGGTAAAGTGGATCAAAAACGAATCAACAATCTAGAGTCTTCGTAAAAGTTAATTTGAAAACTCAAAAGCTTTGTTAGCAAAGACCAGTCGGGATGGCTTACATTATTTATTGTGTCTCGTGCCACTGAGGTGAACCGCCAGAGTGGCCGCCACACTTCAGGCTGGGTAGTTTGCTGTGCGGTGCCCTCCGTGGCTGCAGCAGTGGCCGCCACACTTCAGGCTGGGTAGTTTGCTGTGCGGCGCCCTCCGTGGCTGCAGCAGTGGCCGCCACACTTCAGGCTGGGTAGTTTGCTGTGCGGCGCCCTCCGTGGCTGCAGCAGTGGCCGCCACACTTCAGGCTGGGTAGTTTGCTGTGCGGCGCCCTCCGTGGCTGCAGCAGTGGCCGCCACACTTCAGGCTGGGTAGTTTGCTGTGCGGCGCCCTCCGTGGCTGCAGCAGTGGCCGCCACACTTCAGGCTGGGTAGTTTGCTGTGCGGCGCCCTCCGTGGCTGCAGCAGTGGCCGCCACACTTCAGGCTGGGTAGTTTGCTGTGCGGCGCCCTCCGTGGCTGCAGCAGTGGCCGCCACACTTCAGGCTGGGTAGTTTGCTGTGCGGTGCCCTCCGTGGCTGCAGCAGTGGCCGCCACACTTCAGGCTGGGTAGTTTGCTGTGCGGCGCCCTCCGTGGCTGCAGCAGTGGCCGCCACACTTCAGGCTGGGTAGTTTGCTGTGCGGTGCCCTCCGTGGCTGCAGCAGTGGCCGCCACACTTCAGGCTGGGTAGTTTGCTGTGCGGTGCCCTCCGTGGCTGCAGCAGTGGCCGCCACACTTCAGGCTGGGTAGTTTGCTGTGCGGTGCCCTCCGTGGCTGCAGCAGTGGCCGCCACACTTCAGGCTGGGTAGTTTGCTGTGCGGCGCCCTCCGTGGCTGCAGCAGTGGCCGCCACACTTCAGGCTGGGTAGTTTGCTGTGCGGCGCCCTCCGTGGCTGCAGCAGTGGCCGCCACACTTCAGGCTGGGTAGTTTGCTGTGCGGCGCCCTCCGTGGCTGCAGCAGTGGCCGCCACACTTCAGGCTGGGTAGTTTGCTGTGCGGCGCCCTCCGTGGCTGCAGCAGTGGCCGCCACACTTCAGGCTGGGTAGTTTGCTGTGCGGCGCCCTCCGTGGCTGCAGCAGTGGCCGCCACACTTCAGGCTGGGTAGTTTGCTGTGCGGCGCCCTCCGTGGCTGCAGCAGTGGCCGCCACACTTCAGGCTGGGTAGTTTGCTGTGCGGCGCCCTCCGTGGCTGCAGCAGTGGCCGCCACACTTCAGGCTGGGTAGTTTGCTGTGCGGCGACCTCCGTGGCTGCAGCAGTGGCCGCCACACTTCAGGCTGGGTAGTTTGCTGTGCGGCGCCCTCCGTGGCTGCAGCAGTGGCCGCCACACTTCAGGCTGGGTAGTTTGCTGTGCGGCGCCCTCCGTGGCTGCAGCAGTGGCCGCCACACTTCAGGCTGGGTAGTTTGCTGTGCGGCGCCCTCCGTGGCTGCAGCAGTGGCCGCCACACTTCAGGCTGGGTAGTTTGCTGTGCGGCGCCCTCCGTGGCTGCAGCAGTGGCCGCCACACTTCAGGCTGGGTAGTTTGCTGTGCGGCGCCCTCCGTGGCTGCAGCAGTGGCCGCCACACTTCAGGCTGGGTAGTTTGCTGTGCGGCGCCCTCCGTGGCTGCAGCAGTGGCCGCCACACTTCAGGCTGGGTAGTTTGCTGTGCGGCGCCCTCCGTGGCTGCAGCAGTGGCCGCCACACTTCAGGCTGGGTAGTTTGCTGTGCGGCGCCCTCCGTGGCTGCAGCAGTGGCCGCCACACTTCAGGCTGGGTAGTTTGCTGTGCGGCGCCCTCCGTGGCTGCAGCAGTGGCCGCCACACTTCAGGCTGGGTAGTTTGCTGTGCGGCGCCCTCCGTGGCTGCAGCAGTGGCCGCCACACTTCAGGCTGGGTAGTTTGCTGTGCGGCGCCCTCCGTGGCTGCAGCAGTGGCCGCCACACTTCAGGCTGGGTAGTTTGCTGTGCAGCGCCCTCCGTGGCTGCAGCAGTGGCCGCCACACTTCAGGCTGGGTAGTTTGCTGTGCGGTGCCCTCCGTGGCTGCAGCTTCTCTGAATTTAATCAAACCACTTAATTAGGTCCAAACCAATCTACTTGAAACCTCGGAGTGAAAACTGCTTCAGAATTGAAGCATTTGAGTTTTGATGAAGGAAATCATTATGATATTCTGTCAATTAAATGCAACTGAAAGCAGTTTAAATTATTGTAATGGCCGTTCAAAATAATCGCTGGAAAATATTTTTATTAGCATTACCATTTTCGGCCTTATTTAAAGATCATTAATTTTGTTCAAATACGTTTTATTCATCATACTGACCCAGAAACATCTGTTTTCTGTTCCTTTTCGTTGGCTCGAAAGTCACCCCCGGTGGGAGGGTGGTGCCGTAGGCACGTCCCTGACTCTGGAAGTAGCTTGACCGGGACTGATCCCTGTCTCTGGAACTAGCTCCTTGTTGGAGGCCTGAAGGTTTCCCTGTGCCGATATTTTGGGGCCAGCCTTTCGCAGCTCTTAGCTGGCTTGCCAGCTCATCTGCGGGGTTGTTCCCCTTGTTGAGGCCCGGGTCTCCGGATGGTTTCCCTCTGAGGCGTGAAACGGGATCATCGGTCCTGCCCAGAGTGAGGAAAAAGGTCTGCTGGCGGTGAAAATGGGGAACCTGGCGAGGCTCACGTCAGGACTTTGGATGGTTCGCTGTCCATTGAAGGAGGCTTTGTGGGAGGCCTCTGCTGAGCAAGGGTGTCGGGTTTTTAACCTAGTATCCCGGGTGGACCCACTTCTAATCCCGCCTCCGTAATGGGAAACCTATCGCGGAAGGCCGCAAGGCTGGGTGCATAGGCAAACGAAGTACCACGGGTGCTGGTTACCAGGCCCCGCTGGCTCTGGCTGGGGTCGACTCTCGGTCAGGGCTGGTGGACCAGCGTTTGGGATTGGTCTCGTGGTGGTATGTGGTTCGAAATGGGCAGGGTATGTCTCGCTGGGCTTATGGGGTCACCCCCATGAGTCTGGTTTACCCTGTTCTGGCTCAAAATGGCGGATTGGCTCTGTCAAAAGTAACATAGACCTCGTGCGGAGCTCACGTAGACCTCCACCCCACTGGTGTGGTAAGGGCTCTTGCCATCCGTGGCAAGTGTTCCTTTAAGCATTTCAGTTGGTGGACATGAGTAGTCAGTTTGCCCTGGTTAGAGGCTCGGGGGCAACCCCTTCCTCGATGGGCTCGGCTTTACCGCTGACAAGTGTGATGGTCTTCAGCCATCCCGACAGCCAGGGGCGATGGTCTCAAGCCTGGCTGGGGCCGGGTAAGGCTAATGCCCAGGACCGACCTAAAGGAACGTAACACGTGAAATGAAATGGCTCGAAAGTTACCCATTGCTGTCCTAGTCCGGAAATACCTATTCCCGTACTAGGCTGGCAAAACAGAAGTAAACAATCCGCTGATTTGCTGCAAACCGACGTTTAATGCACGTTTATTGGTTATTTTTTAGAGAAATGTAGTGGCAGCACTGGCAGCAGTAGCAAATGTTTGTTCTGTTTGTTATATGTTAGGTTTGAAGGATTGAGAAACGTATTAGTTTATACAAGAACTACGTTATGATTGAAAGTATGTTTTTACCGAGTAATACGATGAAAAGTATCGTACGTTACACGGCAGGAAAGTTTGACAGTACTCGCATGACAATCCCACACTCGCTTTCGCTCGGGCGGGAACTATCATGTTCGACCGGCAAAGGGTAACTTTCGAGCCAACAAAAAGAAACAGAAAATATATGTTTCTGAGTCAGAATGATGAAAAATCATTTAAAACGCTATGTCTAAATCATGGTCAGCATCGCAAAAGCCTCCAACACGGATGGCAAAAGAATATCGATATTTTACTTCCGATATATCGCAAAAAGCATATCGATATTTTTTTCGATATTATTCGGGTATCGATATTTCTTTCCCTATACATTGACATAGAGACTGAAGAAAACAGGGTGTTGACAACTTTGGAAGAAGTTAGTATTTATTGAGGTTGTTTTAATGGTCTCATTTCAAAACGAGATTCATAAATTAGTATTAATCTGTAAAACTAATATCACTAATACTTTCCAAATTAAGAGTGTGTGTAATAAAATAAAATTTGTTTGTGTCTTGTTAGTAGTAGTTTGTAACTAGTACTTGTAAAACCTGTTTTGTAATAAGGTTAAGTTTTTCAGGTCGAAATCTCTGGCAAAAAATCATGGAGTTGCGTGGTGGCAAACCCTGTTTCTGATAGTCCAATCCCTCTTTGAAATTGCAATATTTTCACATTTTTCTCCAAAAATAATATTTTTCGATAAATCAGTAAATCGAGATTTGTCTCCCGATATATCGCATGTATCGATAGTAAACGTTTCGATACAGCGAAAAAACGATTTATCGAAAAAAATAACATTAGCTTCTATCCTAAGCCTCCGATCAGTATGCGGGGTAACCAGCCGTACTCGAGTGTTAAATCATAAAGCGCCTGCGATACACGCGAACTCACTCACCGCCGCTCTCCGCGATATTTACGGCCGCAGTAAATTATTCCACTCTTTCTCGCAACATAAAACATGTTTATAACTGGGGCGTTGAACATTCAGGTAGGGTGTCTACGTGAGCGTGTTCAGTCGTACTGTTCATGCATTCTAAACTTAATGTTTGCTTGAGATTACAGCTGAGATCGTTGATTGAAAAACGTTTTGAACGGTATTAGATGAAATGTTTTAAATTTAGGTTTCTGTATCTGTCTCCCTTTCTGCAAGAATTCAATATTTTGATGGACTGTTTTATTCTGGTAAGTGAAACAAAATTCTTGAATGAGATGTTAAGGCTTGGAAGCAACTATTTGTTTATATTGGTTTTAAATTACCTAAATAAATATTTTTGAGGGATGGTCGGATATATTAATGAAGACTTATCAAAATGTTACTAAAATAAGATAGAAAATTGCGATATTTTTGTTCACCTTTACAATATCTTCATTTGGAGATAGATTATTGTTATAAGTATTGATCAACATGTTGACACTTGAGATTGAAGTTTCGGCATAGGAGGGGAGGAAATCATTGATGAGGTGAAAGTAAATAGAGACTTGTGATTACGCTAAAACATCTGGTAGCTAAAAAATACAGAACCAAAATTAAGTACGGGTTGATTGTGGATACATTATTTAGCTCTTTGAATAACAATCAATATACATGGCACATGTTTGTGGTTTAGCATGTAACACATGATTTAGATTGACAAAAGAAATTCGTAGTTGAATCAATAATTTATCATCTGTTATTATTTCTTTCCCCTTTTCGAAAAATCCAAATACATCCGGGTTTGTTTATAGAAACCCAAGCTTCATAATGTCCCTCACTATTTATAGTTGATATTAATCATTGAAATGGTAAAAACAAGTTGAAATCAACGGAAAGAGCAATGACAAAGTATTCCTCCAACGTTCCTCTACGATTTACCTCTACGATTCAGCTGAACTATAAATAGTACACCCGAAATCACACAATTTAGCGAGTCCGATTGACAAATGACACAATCGAAATGCCTTCGTGCTGAAATGATGGAGTAATCAGAACGAGTTTAACGCGTTGAGCCACGTAATTGATGTGGTGAACGATAAGCCCTGTGTATCGAATTCCACCACTGAACAAGCCAAATACCTGCCAATATGAGTAAGCCACAGAGTGTTTTGATTTAATTCGAGAGTTTAACAGATTTTGAATGCCAATGGAAAAGCGCTAGTTGTGACGATTATGTCACAGCAACTGTTAGCTCTAGCGATTGTATAATTAACTGGAGACATCGAGAACGGGACGTGCCTCTAGTAGGGCGAGGGAAGGCAAACGGGACGATCAGGAATTTTTTTTGTCATTGCCTACGTAAAATAGCATGGGAAAATCGTCATTAAAATTCTAAAAACATTAAAACATAGTAAAAAAAACATTAAACATTAAAAACATGTAACAAACAACTACAACTATAGCACTTGGAATCTGTGGGGAGTAGCTGTATTAATTGGATTATTGCTAGTGGCTCTGTACTACATATTCTGTTCACGCATGCAAGTCAAGGGATCCTGAAAGCGACAAAGTTCCTATGGTCATCAGATAGAAGTCCAGCATCATCTTTACAGCCGACTGTCATCAATCGGCGGCAATCCGTTCTATATTGAAGAAGAAGAAGAAGAAGAAGAAGAAGAAGAATACGCCGCATTAATTACAACATATTTTTATTTTACAGAAAAAATACAATGATTGAATAAGCGTAAAACATTGGTCATATAGACCGTCTGTTTCGGTTGCCACCACCGTAGTTCAGTCCAGACACGACTCCAAATATATTTTCACTCCTCAAAAATCACCAATTCAAAATCATTTACACACTAAAAAAACTATATAAATTTGATTAAAAATTAAAAGAATAAGTACACAATCTAATGAAATAATATAATGTAAAATAATTTATTCCAGATATGTTGTCTTAATAATCTACTTAATATTTTTTTGCCAAGGTCCATCTATACTCCCATGCGGATTTAAGAAAATGCCCCGACCCCTGCCAATCCCTCTCATTTAGGAAACTTAAATAGTCATCACACTCTAAAGTAGATTTACCCAAATATTTTTTTCTAATTTGTTTAAGAATAGGACACCTAGCCACGAAATGATAAACTGTCTCATCTTCCCGTAAATTACAAAGTGAATCATTGAGCCACGGTCTGTAATTTCAATAAATTATTTCACCTCTGCATTTGATTAACCAACCAATACAATTTCCATATAAAGTATCTTTAAAAAAATCCCTGTTCCCTAAGTCAAATTCCGTTCCATATTGAATCGATGGATTGAAATGTATTCAATTTACAGATGAGAGGCAACAGGGTCTTGGAAGAAATTAATTAGCTTTAATGAAATTAATATTCGTAATTTCTAAAAATCTCTTAACTATAGCCACCACTCTCGCGGGGCGCCAGCTTGTTCCTGATTTCATTTTTTTATTCAATCCATGTGTACAGTTTATGTTATTAGCTTCTATGAACTATAATTAAGACTTCTTAGATAAAAATTACCTTATAACTGGTGTAGAAATAAAGTAAATGAACACATTTTCATTTATTTATTTACTAACTAAGGGCCTATTATTCACGATCAAATAAAAAAATAAATTAAAATCATTATTCACTAAAATATTGTGAAAAAGTCAAAGTAAGAACTGGCAGCAGGTCACAATTAGACCTCATACTACTGCATCATTACCGTGCTCTTAGCAAAAAACTGCAAAAACGTGGAGACTACGCCTTCGCGGGTTGGCCGCTAAATCAATCATTTGAAGCAAAAAAAATAAAATAAAATAAAAAATTATTGAATAAAAAAGGAAATAATTGGATTATAATAGTTTACTTGCACCATCATCACAGATGTGTGACGACTTTCTCGCAAAAGGAATAAAATTAATTTTCCTAACAACACGAGAAGTCGCCTCAGACCTATGCCAGCGGAATCGCTCAAGTCTGGCAGCTGGGTCTATTCCAGGGTTCTTTGAATGAATTTTTAAAAGGTACAGATTTCTACCAAACAAGAAATTATTTAAATTATTCAGGTGTGAACTCAGAGCCCGCAAACGCAACGCTACTGTACCATCATCATCGTTCACACCTGATGGTAAAGCCAATTGGAAACTGACAAGTTTAATTTGCACAAAATGGTTTAGCAAACAACTTAGGTATCTATACCAAACAACGTACTCACGTTACTGGACACCACGGATCTCCCCTACACCACAGTTTTACCAACCACGGTTACTCGGGAACCAACGCCACAGGTCACCTGCACACATAGGTCCTGTTCTGACACGCAGGTTCCCCACCCGCGTCTAAGTGGCAAAAGGAGTCGAATCACCCCGTGACAAACGCGACGGGGTTAATTAAATTCGACGTGCGAAACGGCACCGATGATTCGTAGGAAACGCTACGAATCGAAATAAAACTCAAACGAGTAAAACGCCGATCACAGAGTTCTGAGCTGCCGGCTAACACTGACTAGGTTCGTCGCGATGGATTCGCACCGGACGAGGTCTAGTAGAAACGACCGTACAGTTCAAGAACTAGGAACCGAATAAACCACCCGCTAATCCTCCGGGTTCATCCCTCCAAAACTTCCCCTCCAAGGAAGGGGCAGGGAGGGGATAAACAGCTGATCACCAGTGGCTGTGATTGTGTGACGTAGGACCACTGCCACTGGCTGATCGTCAGCTGTCAATCCATCTGACATCGTCTGTCGTCTGTCACCTCAACAAAGCCAATTGAGGTTATGTTGCTCAACACCAACGATGTTTATTATGGCCGTCAAGGGGTTTTAATATTTAATCATACAAGTGTGGGGGCAATTATTCACAACAACAAGTGTCACAAGTGTTTTAACTATGAAGTTTTATGAAATCAACTTCATGTCAACACTATGGGCTGTGACACCGGCGAGAGAGGTTAGCCCTGTGTTTGGTTTATGGGCTTTCAGCAAAGGTTAGCAGTGCACCTAGTGTGATTTAGGTTATATTTCACTGCAATAACCATTATTCATGAGCTGCCCAACTATGTCAACCAACCAAAGGATGGGCTAGGCTTATGACAAACAAAGGCCTAGGCTAGGGTTCAACCTAGTTAAACCTACACCAGGTAACTTTACCCTTTTATAGCTAGGCCTAAGCAACTAGCCATAGCAAATCACCTCCTCTAGCTATTAATCAGTAAATTTATACCCCCCTACAAATTTGACCCGTTACACCCCCTTCTTACTTCGGCCAACAAAAAAAAACAAATAAAAAAGAGTGAACGCTTCGGGGTTCAAACAAAGTGAAACCAAGTGGTAATCGCCACTCACAACACACCCCGAACAAACGTATCAATCCCCAATCGCCTGTGCACCTTAATCCTAGGTTTCAGTCACCTTAGGGGGTTTCAGGCACTCTCGGTCAATCTTCACAAACGACAAGTCTTCATCAATGAGGCTTGAGGTTGCTGACGTAAGCTGTAATCACAGCTTGCATGCCTCACCTCTTTAACCTCATTGAGGTTCGCACCTCGAGAGCCAGACGGTTCACACCTAGATTCTGGAGTCTGTCTCAGTAACAAAACACGGGTCATGGAACAACAGAAGACCTCCGCCCAAGAGTTTGGGCAACTGGGGCCTTTTCTCCAATGTTAGGGTCTCCATCGCATTCACTTCGGGTTCAGGTCTGCTGGTGGAATCAGGAGGTAAAATCACCCTACGGTCGAATCGGACCAGGTTCATCCCCTCCAAGCAATGCATACCCAGAATCATGTCATAAGACAGATTTGGTATGTAATAAGCTTCCCAGGAGTGAGTTGTGCCACCCACGTCACCCGAAAGTCGATACAAGGACCCAGACTCGCTATTAGTTCCATCTGCCATCCTCATTGCCACCCTGACTGGCTCGGGTTCCACACCTTGCTCAGTCAGGAGTTTCTGAACTTTGGAGCCCAACAAGTTCACACTAGCTCCAGAATCAGCAAGAGCCATGAAGGTTTTGCCACCCAGGTTCACCTCAATGAAGGGTCTCACATCACCCCCTGGGGTTCCTGATATAGCTCCGGTAAAATACCCGGTCAAGCTATCAGAGCCATTAGCCAGAGGTCTCTTGTCGTGCTGCGGCACTATACTCAGCCGGTCTCCTGAATGCTGAGTCCCAACGCGACTTCTCGCTGCACGACATTCACAATGAGATGTAGCCACACCCCCTCTCTTGCAGTTGAAGCACCGCAACCTTTTGGGCTGAGGGCAACGACGATAACGGTGGCCACACTCATCGCAGTTCCAGCAAATCAAGTCACCCCAACTAGGGTTGTTTGGCTGCTGTGGAGGCGTATTATCACACCTCGATGACTGCTCTTCCATGCCTGGTCCTAAACGGGACTGCATGGGCAAGCTCAAGGTGGCCGGTTCCACACCGGCTGCGACATCACCGTTACCAGTGAACGGTTCAACAGCCGCAAGGTCAAAGCCTCGGTCCTGCCTTTGCTTACAATTGTAAGCCGTCTCAGGGACTAGTGCCTGAGCAGGAGGAGGCGGGGGCCGAAAGCTTTGGCGGTCCTGCAGGTAAACCTCATACTCTTCGGCCAGCCTTATCAACTCAGGGATCGTAGTAAACTTGCTACGATGCACCATAAGTTTATATTCAGGCCTCATATTTTTATATACGAGGTCCAATGTCTTTTGCGGGGAAAATTCACCGCTTCTCCTTATGAGCGTGGAGACAGCGGTTAAATAGCTGCGGAAAGGTTCATGTTCACCTTGCGTCCGCTTCCTTATTTCCTCGTCCAGGTTCCGCTTGTAACCACCCGGAAAGAACTGGGTTTTGAAATCCACCCAGAAGTCCGCAAAGTTCCGCCACGAACCTTTCAGGTTTCTGTACCATGAAATGGCCTCACCTTGAAGGAGTTCGGGCAGGGCCTTCAATACGTCCTCATCAGACAAAGAATATGTCTCGATGAGTTCCGAGAATCTCTCAAGGAAGGAGACAGGACCCTTCCTCCCATCGAATCTCAGGTTCCACTTTCGCACCGCATTGCAGACCGATGCAAAGTCGCGGCCTGGAACTCTAGTCATCACCCGACTAGGATCCTGCGTTTGGTCCCAAACAGACCTTGCAGTCCCTGGGTACCACCCTTCAGCCGTTTGGTAGCGTGAGCTAGGCACCCGTTCCCCCAGTGGGTTTAGGTTTGGCCTCACACGACTGGGCTCACTAGCTTCGGTTGAACAACCTGGGTTGAGAGACATCCCACCCAGTTGCCAGCTAGGATCGTTAGCCGCGTGTGAAGTCACCATGGCTGAGGGTTGCCTACATCCAGCATCACTCCCCAAAACCGGGTTGTTACCCAGGCTCACCCGCACATCATGTTGTGGGTTACAAAGGCCCAAGGAGTGAGACTCAGCGAGAGGCAGGGTCACTGATGTTGGTAGACCACCACTGCTACCCCGTAGTCCCCACCCTGCAGTAGTAGGGTTCGCACAGGGAAGTGGTGGCGGGGGTTCAGAATATCCACCAATCGAAGATTTCGGACATCTCTCGCTGTACATCACAGATTCTCTTTGCTGCCTAGAGGTTTCCACCATCTCGACTATTGCCTGCTCAACCAGCTGAATGTCAGCATCGGGTGATAGGCCTAAGATCTGGCGCATTTCCCGCAAAACCAGTAACTCATCATCTAAGTCCGGTTGCATCACCTTTTGACCACCCATGTTACTGGGTTGCATCAAATCAGTGAGGTTACCACCATGGGACGCGCCTTGAGACAAAGTATCCGTCACCTCACCTTCAGTCAAGACCCTTGACAACGCAACTGTATCCGCAGTTGTTGTATAGGCCTGACTCTGGGAGAGGTTAGTCTGACGAGTCGAAACTGTAAACACAGCTGCACTCGTGGTCACAACTATAGGACCAGTGACAAAGGTCTGAGCACCTGTCACTGAATCTTCAGTGGTCTTAGGCATGATTATTTACCAAAATAAAAATAAATAATCCCAAGACACCAATAAGTTAGAATAAATCCACCCTGGAATTTCAAAGTCACCGCCTACACCCAAAGGTCGGTTTAAATCAAATTACAGTAATCACTGTGCAAAATATTTCACCCTGGATTACAGTCACCACCTTTAAGTAAAGGTCGGTTTACAAAAAATCAATCCAAAACACGGTAACTAATGTCTAATTCACCACCCTATCACAAGGGTCGGTTAAAATCTATAACAATATAAAAATAACATTTTTAACCAATCACCCCTCTTGTTAAAGAGCAGGTTTAAAAAATTTTAATTAAATTTTGAAAATAAATTTTAAAAACAATCGGCACTCCCAACTCACCTACGCTAAACGGCGCTTTACGGTTAAACAGTCAGGATTGCGATTTGACACAACTGAATTTTTTTTAAATCAGTCGTTTATTGCAATAATTTTTGTACAGCCAATAATTAACCCTATCGACACTCCCAACTCACCTACGCTAAACGGCGCTTTACGGTTAGTTAGTCGGGATTGCGATAAGTCACAACTGAGTTTTAAAAATTCAATCGTTTAATGCCAATTAAAACAATACAAAAACTTAGTCACTTCGTTCGGGCGCCATGTTACTGTGACGACTTTCTCGCAAAAGGAATAAAATTAATTTTCCTAACAACACGAGAAGTCGCCTCAGACCTATGCCAGCGGAATCGCTCAAGTCTGGCAGCTGGGTCTATTCCAGGGTTCTTTGAATGAATTTTTAAAAGGTACAGATTTCTACCAAACAAGAAATTATTTAAATTATTCAGGTGTGAACTCAGAGCCCGCAAACGCAACGCTACTGTACCATCATCATCGTTCACACCTGATGGTAAAGCCAATTGGAAACTGACAAGTTTAATTTGCACAAAATGGTTTAGCAAACAACTTAGGTATCTATACCAAACAACGTACTCACGTTACTGGACACCACGGATCTCCCCTACACCACAGTTTTACCAACCACGGTTACTCGGGAACCAACGCCACAGGTCACCTGCACACATAGGTCCTGTTCTGACACGCAGGTTCCCCACCCGCGTCTAAGTGGCAAAAGGAGTCGAATCACCCCGTGACAAACGCGACGGGGTTAATTAAATTCGACGTGCGAAACGGCACCGATGATTCGTAGGAAACGCTACGAATCGAAATAAAACTCAAACGAGTAAAACGCCGATCACAGAGTTCTGAGCTGCCGGCTAACACTGACTAGGTTCGTCGCGATGGATTCGCACCGGACGAGGTCTAGTAGAAACGACCGTACAGTTCAAGAACTAGGAACCGAATAAACCACCCGCTAATCCTCCGGGTTCATCCCTCCAAAACTTCCCCTCCAAGGAAGGGGCAGGGAGGGGATAAACAGCTGATCACCAGTGGCTGTGATTGTGTGACGTAGGACCACTGCCACTGGCTGATCGTCAGCTGTCAATCCATCTGACATCGTCTGTCGTCTGTCACCTCAACAAAGCCAATTGAGGTTATGTTGCTCAACACCAACGATGTTTATTATGGCCGTCAAGGGGTTTTAATATTTAATCATACAAGTGTGGGGGCAATTATTCACAACAACAAGTGTCACAAGTGTTTTAACTATGAAGTTTTATGAAATCAACTTCATGTCAACACTATGGGCTGTGACACCGGCGAGAGAGGTTAGCCCTGTGTTTGGTTTATGGGCTTTCAGCAAAGGTTAGCAGTGCACCTAGTGTGATTTAGGTTATATTTCACTGCAATAACCATTATTCATGAGCTGCCCAACTATGTCAACCAACCAAAGGATGGGCTAGGCTTATGACAAACAAAGGCCTAGGCTAGGGTTCAACCTAGTTAAACCTACACCAGGTAACTTTACCCTTTTATAGCTAGGCCTAAGCAACTAGCCATAGCAAATCACCTCCTCTAGCTATTAATCAGTAAATTTATACCCCCCTACAAATTTGACCCGTTACAGATGGTTGGTATAAAATATATGAAACTAAGTTGGTATAAGTGGGGCAAAGGGCTCTAACAAACTATGCCCGAACTACAGTTTGCCAAGTATCCATTGTGAAATAACCAGGACTGCGCATCTTTGTTAGACATATTAAAAGTGCCGTTGTGACAGAATAATAGTTGTTTAGAGTTACGTAGTTTGGTGTCCCTAAAGTATCCATACCAAAAAGTTACATTGTTTGAAAAATATGATTGCTAATAATAAAATACGTCTCAGAAACATTTTAGTCAATTCCCATTTTAAGTTGTTATACTCAAGGGACATAACTTTTTATGTTCGATAACTTTAAATATCTGTCATGAACGAACAATTCATGCAGCATAATTTTAAGTTCCTTAAAAAGAAGCCATCACGGGCAAGGTATTAAGAGTTACAAAATCTTGCTAGATAATGGGAATATTTCCAAATCTAGGAATGTTGAGCAATGCTAACCGGAAGTAAAAAATAAAACTGACTGCCCAAACTTCATTGTTCATTAAACTTTTTCACATAAATCATATATATTTTTGCATATATTTCCTGATGCTATAAAACGTTTAGATAATTGTATTTCATATGTGAAAGAAGACATTTCATATGTCTTGTTAGTATTCAATTTTTAACTCATTTGACTTTTCTTTTACAACATATTGAATTCTGTACTTACAGTATATTACATACGACAATACTGTATATCTATTTAAGATGCCGATTTAAAATAATATTTTTCCTCAGCAATCCTGTCTGGACTAAGGGTTGGACTCCTACCTCATGCATAGCATTTCGACTATCATAATGGTATAATGAATTCCTACAAGGTATTACTATCCCGATAATAAGTTAGAGATTGTATACCTACATTTACTGTTAGATTTTGGTTAGTTCCACGGCTAAAACCAAGCGAGAAAATATTTTTTCGATAATAAATTACAATATACATGTGATTATTTACAATAGAAATTCCTGCAAACTCTAGTTTGGACATAGTTTAATAGGATGCTTTGTCGAATAACAAAGTCCTAATATTACATTTCCAACCGCCCCAAAAACGTTTCGTTCTCTCAATTATTCCTTTGTGAATAAGTTACTAAATCAATTATAAAATTATTATTATTCTGATTTGGTTTTAAAATTGTTCTAACGTTGTAACGTTTTTGAAATTATATTACTTAACCTGTAATTCTATTCATTCTACATGTTCTTGCAATTACTACGTGTTCTTGAATGCAATTTCTTCATTACCACTGTAACAAATGTTTACGATTACAATCATAACAAACAACAATTGCCACTTCATTATAACAACATTGCGTTATGATATCAGGTTTAAATAACAAACGCAACAAACACTTTCAAAGAAAATTTTGGATTTTAAGACCTTCCCTTCAAATATTTTAAGATAATACAGTTTTAAATTTTGGGAATGGAATGGTCTCCATTTTATTAACAAATATAGACTTTGATAAAAATTTATCAACTAAGATGTAATATTAGCACACTAAAATGATTAAAAACACGTTAATAGTTTTAGGCGGTTACAACATTAATTAAGGAAACAAAGGAGGATGCTGAAGCGAAATAATTAGCCGGTTGTTGGAAAGTAAAGCTGATTTGCCGAGGACGAGCAGTGGCAGCAGCGGTGCCGTGCATTTGGGAACAGGCCCAAACCGCTTTATTTGCGGCGTCCAACCGGCCCATCGCTGTCGGGCTGTCTTGTAACTGATAAGTGGTTTGTATTTACAGTACATCGGATTATCCGGATTAATGTGGCGGAACACCGATCCGGATAGCAAAAAATCCGGATAATCCGAGGTCATTACAATATTGCCTTAACAGCGATCGCGTCCTTAACACCTGCTAAATTATGCTGCCATCGCCATATCAAGCCTTTGGACAGCATTCAGTTTCCGTTCTTAAATGAAAACTAATTTTTTCCTTTTACAACCACTCATTTTGAAAGTCAATATCAGTTCACACAAAGAGTTCACAACTATCGTCACATCAAGTGACAGCAATAAACTAACTTGCAAAATTGCCGTAGGCTACGCCTTTGTTGATTACGAATAGCGCCCCAAGTAGCAAACCAAAAAATAAGTTCACGAAAATGCTGATGTACTCTTTAGTCAAAGCTACCCCTTCAATAAATGTGTTTCTAAAATGCGTAATGCATTTGCTTTTCACTCGTAAACTCGCTAAAATCACGTTTATGCAGTGATTTCATAATTTTTTTATTTCTCGGATGGAGCAGTCCGGATAATCCGGGATCCGGATAATGTGGAGTCCGGATAATCCAAGGTGTGCTGTATTCTTTAATATAACATTGTCTTTATATCAATTACACTTTGTATTCAGCAACTCGAATTCACCGAAATCTACCACCCGTATCCAGAATTCTTGTTTGTACAGTCATCATATTGTTTTTTTCATTCAGGTTTATTTTTTTCAGGGTATTTTCATAATATACCATATAAGCTACCTTCAAATAATATGTCAAACTGGTTTTTTATATTAAAATAATTATAAAATCTTGTTGAAAAAATACAACAAAATAATTATTTATGAACCAAATATTTCAGTGATGATAAAGAGGTGCTATAAAATCAATTAATTATCTTGACAACTTTGTTTCTACATCAGTGAAACAGACTGTAACAGTGTTTTCTTAAAACAGTTATGGAATCAATCCATAATGATGAAAGTTTTAACCTGAAAATAACTGAGGGGGACTGACGAATCATAGTCCGGATCTCCTTATTCAATCAAATTTATTACATTTAAATGCACAGAAGTAAGTAAACTTGCAACGTTTCCATTAATATGATTACTTTAATTATGAAAAACTCTACAATTATCTGATTTGTCCGATATTCTCAGAAAGAATCATGAATTGTTCAATAGAAAACTCAAACCTGCACACCATCACACTTTAGTATATTTCTCATGAGAACTGTAAGTATATATTGGAGTTTGTCTGCAACTGTTATTTACTGTCCTTAAATTTATAGCGTTTAAAATTCAGCTACCACCACATCTTTTTGTATTTCTACATGAGAACTGTAGGTATATTGGACTTGATCTGCAACCATTATTAATAATTTATTGCGTTTAAGACAAGGGTATTATGTTTTTTTCGTTCACTGTTATTTGATGTTATGTAAGGCAAGAGTTTCCAAATTTTTCGTGGTTCTAAGCGTCAATTTTAGTCTATTAAAATGCATAACTAGACATAAGGGCTTCCGAACAATATATATCCGTCAAACTGAACATGTTTTTTGCCAGTATAAAGTAAAGAAATAATGTTTTTATTCCTCATTAGATATTTATTGCAATAACAAATAAAATTCATTTAGGAATTTTGTTGTCACCGTTTCAAATAACTGCGACGATGTTTACTAAACACACTTGGTTTTATTTTTAGTCCAGTCCTTAAAAAAAAAGAAAACCATGTCACTCTCCGCGGCGCATTACACAGCTAGCTTTACAAAGGAATAACCATAGACTAATGAAATCAAATAAATACCTTTGAAGGTAAAATTATGTTAACAACATTTATTTCAATTCGGTGAACCAAATATGTTTTTCTTTTTTCGTAGATGAAAAAGTAAATTAACAACCATAAAAATTCCAAATAAAATTAAAATGTTACGTGGGAGAATATCTCTATCAACCGAGAATGTTATTTAAAAAATCGAATCGACTTTAAAGAAAACGATCAACTGAACCGTAATGACATTATTTTAAATTCATATTTGTTTAATACCTGGTAATTTCTTTAATATTAAAAATGTCATTTTTACAAAATTACTAATACCGTATGCCGTATAGAAGCCGGCGAGCGGCCAGATTGTTGTAAACTTGATATTGGGGCAAGTTTGTTATCCAGGCAGTCTCTGGACGTTATGAACTATGTATGGACTGTAAACAGTTCAAGCAGGAGTTATGGATCACTCGGCCACCGATCTGAAAGTTTGTCTAAGAGATTATGAAAGTTAGTAAATATGAAACGTATAGATTCGCGGTTATGAATTTTCTACGTCAATACCTTGTTTTGTTGACACTCAAACAAAACATGTCATTGGTACAGGAGGTAAAAATATTGGTTTTCTCAAACAACCGTTAATTTAAATAAGGTGAATCAAATAATCTCATAAAAAATAGTTTTATAGAGGTCTTCAACTGGCTTTATTAAGATAAAATATTAAGATCACAAACACACCATCACAATTGAAAATCGTTTTAAATAATAGTTGGGGAGAAATTTCTAGTTCAAACTTGATTACAACAAGATAAAATTTTGACGACTTGAAAAAATCTTGGAAGATAATGACGATTCCCTTCTTAATTTTTGAACTCAAAGAGAAATAAAGCACGCTGATATCCTGAGTTTGTTTTGCATAATTTATTATAAAGAATATTTGTTTTTTATAAAGTTATTAGTAAAAAGTTATTATTATTTTTGTTTAACATCTTGGAAATGTAAAACTGAAACTTATTTTAAGATAATCAAAACTCTTATATAGTTATTTAACCCAAATTAAGTGTTTAATTTGGGTTAAATAATTTAATTATTTAAAAAGTTCTTGTAGTAAGGCAGTAAGAATTTTTATCTACGACCATTGCAATAATCACCAATAACGATGTTACAAGAAATGTCATAATGAGGTCCAATATTAAACTCAATACAAACCCGTTGCATATACTTAACTTTACGCGCAACTGGTGTCTTTAAGATACAGGTTCTAGATCAATGGGAGCGCGGCATTTGACGAAGGTAGTGTCATAATGACAATTACGCGATTCGAACATAAGCTGATTGTTCCATTATGATATCTGGTTTTTTTTTACTTAACCTCAAATAAACTAATTGTTGTGCTACGAGTCTGTTTTAGTTTGTCCATAACCTCAAATTTTAGTTCTTGAAATTCCAATTATTATTACATGTTAAATCTTAACATTTGTGTGTACCCTGTATATTGTTGGTTTTAGAAAAAGTAGCGTATGCAACGATTGTACTGTGCCTTAAAATTACTCGTGAAAAATTACCGATACATAAAATTTAAAATACTCGCTTTGCTTGTAAGTTAGATTACATCTCATTCGAAGCTTTAAGGCATTCATAATACAGTCGTTGCATAAACTACAATTATTTACCTATGGAGCCAATGAATCAATAATGTGTTTAATCACTTCTTTTATTCACTCTTGGTACAACATTGACGTGACAACGAATCTTATGATTGCTTACAGGTAAACATAAAATGGTTGCATATTCGTTAGATCTTTATATTTTATTATTGTTTGGGCTGCAAAGATAAGTATGTCGGTTATTCTACAAATAATTGGAGTAGTTTATTTATCGCAAAGTTAAGAACACCAATATAACTATTTCATTTGTTAATCATAAATGTTGTTTAGTATTATAAGTTAGTCTATTGTCTCCAGATTTCTTTAACATTTAATATTATGTATAGTGTTGTGTAAGGACTCTTTTGCCACACTCGACCTATATCAAAAAACTTTATTTTAGTTTTGACTGTGTTAATGTAATTGGGTTTTGTAACCCGTTTTAAAGCAAGAAAATAAAATAAAAATAAAATTTTACACTTCTTCATTTGTAACGACAGGTACAAATGAAGAAGTGTTGATTTGTGGAGCGGCCCAGTGTTGTGGAAGGGCGTAAGACTTCTGTTCGCAGAGTTCCGGGTTCAAATCCCGCCGATCTCAAATGTAAAATTTGCTAAGTAATGCTGCAACCACGAGGATGCCACATTGAGCTGAATATACTGCTGGAAAGTAGGAAGCCTGGTCCTCGGGTTGAAATAAAAAAAGTAAAAAATAAAAAAGAATCATCAAGAAACGAAAAAACGGATTACAAGTACTCAGTAGGGAGCTCTTAACTGTCGAGTGTGGTTCCAGAGTCAAAGTGGAATTGATGACTGGCCAAGAGCGCGGGTGTTGCCGCAAATTGAGATAAAAAGAAACTTGGTTATCTTCAAGCTGCATGAGTATTCAAATGTCTAAAACATAAAGCTTTTCTAAATAAAGATTCAGGTTTTACCGGACTATGAATTAAAACCACGCGACTCAAATTAAAAAGACCTATTTGGCGAATATCAATTCAGATTTATTATCATTATCTTCTTTGTGACATTCTCTAACTAGAGATTCTCCTTACTGTTGAGACAATTACAAATTACCGCAAGATTTTAGCGGTAAGGATGTATCGTTTAGTATTAAATTAGTTAATGTAACAAGATACAGTGGAACCTGGATAATTCGAACCTCAAGGGACCAGCTAAAAACTTCGAATTATCCATAAATTCGAATTAAAGAAGTTCTAAAGAATGAGGCCAAAATATTAAAACTTCACATTGTGAATTTAACCTCTTTATGAAATTGACACTCTAAAAGAATAAATTCATCAACAAAAGCTAATTACAAGGGTTCAAAATCAGTAATCAGAAAACAGAAATAACTACCCTAAAGTATAAACTACGTACGACGCGACGTACGATAATACAAAGAAACATATCTGCTAGAAAAAATACAGTACGTTCTGCTACTTCTGAACTTTATACAGGCTACCAACTTAACTTCGTGCAACATTGACAATTGCACGCTCATTGACTTTCCTCTAAAGTGAGTGTTTTATAGGTCCGAGATTTTGTCGACATGGTCACTTCACTTATTTTATGTTACGTAAAAACTTTTTAACACTTAAAAACAAGACACTGCACAAATAAAAAAAACACTTAGTTTGAGGGACGATCGAAAACAACGGAATGCTGCACTGGAATTCGGAAGTTAGTTTGGCTGGAGGGGGGAGGGAAGGGGGTCTCAGTGTTGAGTAGCCTTTGTGTCGACATAGAAAACTTCGCATCAGGTCTGGCGCATGGCTCGTCTGCTAGGAGCCGTTCTACACAGAACCAAGCGCAAAAAGATTAGTGGCGCTGTCACGGCGAGCGCAACCCTTTTCCGAACCCAGTCAGCGTTCTGTACTTTTTAGTTTACATTATTGGTGTCATTGGTGTCGAGTTACAAGCGATGTTGGCGTAGGGTGGGAAGCCTGGGAGGTGGAAGGGATGAGTCATTTGACCATAACCTGACACGGCATAGGTCTGGCGTTAGTTTTTTAATGAACATCGTAGTAAAACGTGTTTTCCAATGAATTTTTAACTATTTCCAGTCGTGGAATAAAATTGAAGTACCTTAATTTGGAACTTTTTAATTATCCAAAATAAAATTCGAACTATCCACGATTTTTTTAGCATTCTTTGGATACAAAATGCCAGGGACCAAGAAAAATATTCGAATTAAAAAAGATTTCGAACTATACAAGTTCGAATTATCCAGGTTCCACTCTATTTTTAATTAGTTTGAATTTTTGATTGCGTTTCTGAATGTTAGCACGACGTAATTTTTATTTTATTTTATTTTCTTGCTTTAAAACAATACTAAACAACATTTATGATTAAGAAATGAAAAATGAAAATGGTGTTATTAAGCCCGAAACAGGTACAGAGCAAGAGTTAATAAATAATCGTGAAAGGGATAGGACGATAGATATATTTTTATTGCACTAAAGGAGAGTAAGTATCGGCTTAAAGGGCATGAAAACGATGTTTCAAAGTAGTAGTTAAGTAGTTAATCTGGAAGCTAAGGCTATGTCGTCAGAGATTCTGACTCAATGATAAGATTAATTTACGAACCGGTGAGTGGCCGCAAAGTTGTACTAATGCTCTTACTGAAGAGAATTAGTTCTTTGAGGTAAAGAGATATGAAAAAGAGTTTGAGCATTTATAGGATTTCCTTTAATATTTTGTACTTTTTAACTTCTAGTGAGCAAAAGCTAAACACGTTAAAGTATTACTAAGGAACCCTTTTAAACTTCAGATTTATATACAAGGGGTTTTCTCTAAATCAAAGTAAAGAAAATAACTGTGTATGTTCGCTGTGTTTTAACTAAGGTAAATTAATTTAAGGAAACATTAATTATCTTTTATATTTTAAGGAACAAAAAATACAATAAAATTACAGATATACGATACAATAAAACTCATGTAAATTACTTAGTTTGTAAACAAAGAAGAGTTGATGAGCTTTCCAGGAGTGAAGGTTGCTATGGATTTTTTCCACCCTAATTTAAGTATGATGCATATTTTTTCTGGTAAAACAAAATTAAAAGATTAAAGCATTAAACCTGGATTTTCTAAAGAAACAGACGAATTGTAAGAAAATTACAAAAAACCGATAAGCAGCTTTCTTCTTTAAAGGTTCTATTGCCCAACGGTGTATAACTACCCTTTAATAGCTGCAAAGGCTTTAGGCCTGTGGAGAGGCAGATAAAAGTTAAACATAATGATTGAATATTACGATTGAGAATGTTAAAGAGATATTGTAATTAATGCAAGCTCTATGCCTGTTTCAAGGATTGCTATAGATTATAAAAAATAACTTAATCTATTTTATGTAATAAACTTAATGCTCAAGCGAGTAACTTGTTTCCATGGCAACCATTAATGTTTGCTGAATATTCTTTTGGTTTGGATATAAAAAAGTTTTTAACAAGGGTCGAAGCCATAAAAGAGTTATAAACGTCGTAAGGCCAGGATTAATTGATGAAGTCTCTACAAAGTCTTTTACAACACTTCCGGAACAGTAATTAATCTTTTTTGGAGCGAATTAAAATGCAGAATACCTTTTGCAAAGTATAAAGCAGCATTTCAATTATATAACATGATTTATTTCCTCACTAAGAAAAATTATCTTCAAAGCAGTATTGTGGACTAGACAGCATATTGTTAGGTCCTCGTGGTCTTTTTGGTATTAAACGCAGAAGTTGAAGTTATATAAAAGCACATTTCGATGCTTACGAAATGTTATTGAATATTTATTATCATGATCTCGGATGATAAGTATATTTTGATTGAATTACTTAAATCATTGATTTCCAGCCTGACTCAAGTTCGGTAATCCTGAAGCATGTTCTGTCATAGCAGTTCAGTTGCTTTACACACGAAGCCATACAGTCGCGGCTTCGAGGTCTCGTACACATCTGATCCGGTTTCCTGCAAAGTAAACTTTTTAATTTTAGCGAATTTCCTTAGAAATAAGCTATTACCGTCGTTTTAACAGAACGGACAAAAAATATCCGTTCTGGGTAACCTCAGCAATCATAATAATTTTTATATCAATTGATAGCTTTTTATGTCTACTTTCTGGATATCGAGTTTATCGCGGAAATGCATTTTTACCTGCAAAAATCACGATTTGTTTCAAAATTTAACATGGGCTTATATGGGGAATAGAACTTTCATTTTTTCAGTGTCTGTAAGCACGATAACTCTCGTAAAAATCGTCCGATCGTAACAAAATTTAGTACACATATGCAAAACTAGGTTCTCTTGGACGAGTCTGTAAACCGGCGAGATCGACATATCCAATGTGGGGTAAAGGCTGCTTTTACCCCCCCCCCAAAATGGGTTTTTGGGCTTTTTTAAATTGCAAAATTAAAGCAATCAAATTATTGTTTTCATCATTGGATTCAGCTTGGAGAAACAATCAAATTATTATCTGGAATCGTTGCCCTAAGTCCATTGGTCTCCAAGGTATTTCCCTTTCACGTTTTTCTGGCATCTTATTTAGTATCAGGGCAGCAGTATGTTGTCCAACGAAACATGCGGAGTATTTCACAAGTTTATCAAAAGTATTTTTAATAGCATTTTGTATTTTTACTAAAAAAATAACAATCTAGCCTATTTATTAAAAAAATATTGTTTTTAATTAACTTATTATCAGTATTTTTGCCGGCCTATGCAAAACAAACGACGGCATTTTATTTAAATTAGTTAATATATCTCTTTTAATATGTTTTGTAATAATTGATTAATTATCGTTTTTATTGGAAATTCGCTGAGTACGCAGGTTTGCTGCGTCGGGCGTATTGAACCTCGCAACCGTATGCTCCGGGTATAGGCATTACACCGACCAAATATTGACACTAATCTCGGATCACTTTCTTCATACATATGAAACCAATCTCTTACAATATTTATATTGAGTTCACTCAAAAAACGTTAGTATTAAATGTCATGGTTTTATCTTCAACATTGTGGTGAAACCGATAGATAATAAAGCTTGTGGCTGCTTCATGAATACAAATTGATAGCTAGTTGGGCCAAAGGCTCTTCACTTCCTGCCAGTCAAACACAATTACAAGAGATGACAAGGAGGATACAGTACTTACACCCACTCCAGCGTGTTGACAGGGCGAACACACACACACACACACACACACACACACACACACACACACACACACACACACACACACACACACACACCAATTTCGGGTGTAGCCTTTGTGTTAATCGAGTCGGTCCATTGTCCGGTGATTGCTTTAACAATTTTCGTATTTGTTTGCCTTCATGGATTCCACAGTCACAAGTTTATGTCCGTTGGACAGTCACGGTCCAATAACATCCATGCGGCCCAGCCCAGTTTCTGTAGGTCCGATGCTTAAATTAACCTTAGTTTTATGGGCTGTCGCCTGTCGCTCTAACTGTTAACAATGAAAAAGTGAGGTTAGAGAGTTGCCAAGAACGTATATTAGTTAGGAAATTAGTGTTAGTGTTTTTAGTTGTAAATTAAAAATATACATAGAACTAAAAATATTCCAAAAATATTTCATTAATTTAGCCGTATATTTTGTGCATATCATTGTGTATAGGCATTTATTCCTAAAAAATGTATAACTTTAATTCAGATATCTTATACATTGAGTGAATCAAGTTTACAGGAAATAAGCTTTTTATCCTCTTTCTTAAGAGGTAATGACCTTAAGTAATTGTGGGAAGCCTTCCCAAATAGATTGTTTTACTTTTGATACTAAATATTTTAATACGTTTGGACAGAAAACCAAACTCACAGATATATGGATATACCTGAAATTTAAAATGAAGCCTCGAAAACAGAGATGATTTCTTAAATTTATCATGAATAAGATTGGGTGAATTGATGATTTACTCAATGTATCAAATATCTATATTCAAATTTTTTTTAAGAATAAATGCCTTTTCAAGTGATGTGCACAGAAATAGTGTGACTGAATTCATTATAAATATTTTTAGTTTTATCTTTAATTCATTTTACAGTTAAAAACACAAACGATTAACACACATTCTTGGCAACTCATTAACCTAACCTTACTTTTTTACTGTTAACAGTTCTAGAGCTAGATAGGACTATTTTCAATGGGCTTTATAAATAAACACCTACAATATGACAGTTTTCTAGATTTCTTTATTGCAGCCCAAAAGCTACAACTAAGCTATGCGAACTACACCTCTTTCTCTCCATGGGGAGGCCGTTGTACAACTACGGGCTAAAGTATGGAAAACCGCGCCTTCCAACGTCACTTGGGGAAGTGCAGTGGTTTATCGCAGCGGTTCTCCGACCAGGGACCGGAGCCTCTTGCTGAGGTACCGAGGCTCACAGCACGAGCACTTTGTGAACCATGCAGCTGGTACAATCGACAATAACAGGGCTTGTAACAGTTCCTGAGGTTGAAAAAAATAACTAAAATAAGAAAAAATAACAAAAAAATAACCTTTTGTAAACAAAAAATTTTGCTAAAAGTTAGAAAACCGGCGTTATATTGGGAATAATTCATTCTTAACCTTGGTAAAAAAGAAAATCTCGATAGACTAATCACAAAACTGCTTAGATTTGACGGCGAGACTTGGTTTTCACGCAATGTAGGATGACGAAATTTGTCTGCGCGATGCTGCTACGAGATCGTCTGACAGACGAATCGTGCGAACAGGGCCTGTAGCAGTTCTTGAGGTTGAAAAAAATTAAAAAATAACCAAAATTTCAAAAAAATAACAAAAATAACCAAATTCCAAAAAAATAACGAAAATAACCAAGAGCGAAAAAAACCTGTTACAAGCCCTGCAACAAGGATAATTTTAGCACCTCGGCCAGCGAACCTCACGTTGTAAATAAACCCGATTGCAGAGCTCTAAAGTCTTGTCTCTAGGTTTTTGCCTTGTCCTCCTTAGAGATGCTAATTCCGTATGCAGGGAAACGATAGTTGAAAACTGGGAGGACAACGATGATACTCCAGACAAGGAATGCTAAGAAAAAGGTATAGAGGGAAATGCATGGAACACAATTTTTGACTTTGCAGCTTTGTATGGACTAGTTAGGAGGTGAACATGTCAAAAGTCCCTGTCCGTAGCCCTTGAGCTGGGGTAGGGAGGGGGGTCTGAAGGTCCATTTTTTGATTTTTACTAAATATCGTGAAAACTATCAACTTTTAGCATTCCTATTAAGTTTGAAAAAAAGATAAAATTAAATTTCCTATGCAGGGAAACGATAGTTGAAAACTGGGAGGACAACGATGATACTCCAGACAAGGAATGCTAAGAAAAAGGTATAGAGGGAAATGCATGGAACACAATTTTTGACTTTGCAGCTTTGTATGGACTAGTTAGGAGGTGAACATGTCAAAAGTCCCTGTCCGTAGCCCTTGAGCTGGGGTAGGGAGGGGGGTCTGAAGGTCCATTTTTTGATTTTTACTAAATATCGTGAAAACTATCAACTTTTAGCATTCCTATTAAGTTTGAAAAAAAGATAAAATTAAATTTCCTGTAAGAAAAGTATCTAATTTGTCTATTTTAATCCAACCATTTAAAAGGTTGTAATATAAATATTCCATCGACCTGTCTGACTTATTTTACCTTTTTGTTTTATTTAAACAGATGTTCATATTGTAATCTGAATATTTACAAACTCATGTTTCTTTGCAATACCATGTTTGTTTCTGTGAATTAAAAACCTAATTTAATCCAGGTAAATCATTCTTTTTATTCTCTCACTTATACATCAATTTTAATTCACAAATTTACTAGATTTAATTGAAACATGGATAGAATTTTAAGACCTGAAAGATTTTGTGTAAATCCAAATGATGTAAATGCTTGTCAGGAATGGAGGCATTTCTTAATGACGTTTGAAAACTTCGTAGCCTCAGCTGAAATAAAAGAACAAGACAAGTTTAGAGTATTAATTAATTTTATTTCACCTTCAGTTTATGAATATGTAAACGACTGTAAAGACTATTCTGATGCTGTTGATGTTCTTAAACGATTGTATGTAAAGCCTGTCAATGAGATGTTCGCACGCCACAAACTCAAAACCCGACATCAAGAACCCGGGGAGTCCATTGACGCTTACATAGATTCTCTCAAACGTTTGTCTAAAGATTGTAATTTTAAAGCTGTCAGTGCTGAAACGAATAGGGATGAGTATATAAGAGACACATTTATAGAAGGATTGTATGCATCACATATCCGACAGAGATTGTTGGAGAACTTTAACTCTAGATGAAGCTGTTTCTCAAGCTAGGGCTTTAGAACTTGCACAGCACCAATCTCAGCAGTATTTACAAGGGTTTTCTCAACCTACTGTTAACTCGGTAACTTCAAAATCCTGTAATAATAAAGATCAAACTCCTAGCACTCATACATTTAAATTAAGGCCTCCTACTCCTGAAAATGAAAACGAAGTTGTTTCTTCTATCAATCAATCGTGTTATTTCTGTGGATTACGAAAACACATTAGGGCTGTGTGTCCCGCTAGAGATGCGATTTGCATGGGATGTGGCATTAAGGGCCACTACAAAAAGGTCTGCAGGAGGAGTAAAAGTCAGTCTTTAAAATCAAATGCATTAATTCAATCAAAATGTATAGCTTCAGTTCCTTCCTGCCTTAGTAAAGCTGTAGTTCCGATTACATTAAACAAAATAGAGGCGTTTGCTTTAGTAGATACAGGGAGTTCTGGAAGTTTCATAAATCAAAGTTCGGCTCACAGATTCAATATTCCTACAATTCCGTATAAAGGAAGAGAAGAAGTTTCTATGGCTTCTACTACTTTGCATTCTTCTATTAAAGGACATTGTAAGGTCGATTTGAAACTACAGGATTTCACTTATAAAGGGGTAATGTTAAGTGTCCTTAAAGACTTGTGCTCTGACGTGATTGTGGGTCATGACATTTCAAAGAGACACTCAAGCTTACAAGTTCAGTTTGGAGGAAAAGAGACTTCTCTAAACATTTGTAGTGTAGCTGTAGCCAATGTAGAACCAGCTGAATTGTTTTCAAATCTATCTCCAGATTGTAAACCTATCTCAATTAAATCACGAAGACATTCTGCTTTTGATACTAAATTCATTGAAAATGAAATCCGGTCCTTGTTGAAAGAAGGAATAATCGAGGAATCTAAGTCTCCTTGGCGTGCACAAGTCCTTGTTGTATCATCTGAAAACCATAAACGACGTATGGTCGTGGATTATTCTCAGACTATCAATCGCTTTACAGAACTTGGTGCTTTCCCGCTCCCTCCAATTGTCGATATTGTAAATAAAGTAGCTACTTACAAGATCTACAGTTCCATCGATCTAAAGAGTGCATATCATCAAAACCCGATCCAATAAAAAGACAAACAATATACAGCTTTTGAAGCTTGTGAGAAATTATATAAATTTACACGTGTTCCTTTTGGAGTTAGGAATGGGGTTCCAGCTTTCCAGCGAATCTTATCCAACATAATTACATCTGAAAATCTTGAAGGTGTCCTAGTTTACTTAGATGATATAACAGTCTGTGGCCACGATCAATCTGAACACGACAAAAACTTGGACAACTTCATGAAAGCTGTTGCTAAGTACGATATTACCCTAAATGAAAAGAAATGCTGTTTTTCCACAACTACCATTCACCTTCTAGGGTTTGTAATAAGTCATAAATCTGTAAGACCTGATCCAGATCGTTTGCAGCCCCTGCGAGATTTGCCTATTCCTAACAATGCCGGTTCCTTACGTAGAGCTCTTGGAATGTTCTCACATTATTCTCAATTTATTCCCAAGTTCTCAGAAAAGATTAGTTGCTTGAACAGGAGCTTTTCCGCTATCTGACTCAGCTAAAACAGTTTTTAATCAGCTTATACAGGACATTTTACATGCTGTAGTTTCTTCCATTGATGATGAAGGTATGTTGACAGTTGAAACTGATGCGTCCGATCACGCTAGATCATGCATTGATTGTAGATGGTCGGCCTGTTGCCTTCTTCTCAAGGACGCTCACAAGCTCTGAACAAAGGCACTCATCAGTTGAAAAAGAGGCTTACGCAATTGTGGAAGCAGTAAGGAAATGGAGACACTATCTTATGGGTGGACATTTTCGTTTGATAACTGATCAACGTTCAGTATCTTTTATGTTTGATGATCGTCACTATGGAAAAATAAAAAATGATAAAATAATGAGGTGGAGAATCGAGTTGTCCTGTTTCAAATATGAGATTATTTATAGAAACGGAAAGGAAAACAAAACAGCAGACACATTATCCAGAATTTGTTCTTCTGTAGGTACAAACTTATCTCAACTCATATCACTTTACGAGGCATTATGTCATCCAGGGGTGACAAAGATGTATCACTGGTCTCGCAGTAAAAATCTCCCCTATTCTCTGGAAGAGATCAGGAAGATAACTTCTTCTTGTCGAGTTTGTTCGGAAGTCAAGCCTCGATTCCACAAAAATGAAGGACATCTTATTAAAGCTACACAACCATTTGAGAGGCTCAACTTAGATTTTAAAGGTCCACTTCCATCATCTACAAGAAATCATTATTTACTAATTATCGTAGATGAATATTCACGGTTTCCTTTTGCCTTTCCAACACAAGACATGACTGCTAGTACGGTAATATCCAAACTTAAGGAGCTCTTCTCCATTTTTGGTATGCCAGCTTATATACATTCAGATAGAGGAACAAGTCTTATGTCTCTAGAATTGAAATCATTCTTAAGATCTTTGGGAGTAGCTACAAGTCGCACTACAGCGTACAATCCACAAGGTAACGGAGAAGCTGAAAGATACGTAGGTGTCATTTGGAAGTCAATTGAGTTAGCTTTGAGAAGCAAACATTTACGAATCAATGACTGGGAAGAAGTTTATCAAGAGGCTCTACATTCCATCCGTTCACTTCTGTGCACATCTACTAACACGACACCTCATAAAAGATTGTTCCTCTTCCCTCGTAGATGTAGTAATGGAAATACCACACCTTCTTGGTTGATGAACCCTGGGCCAGTCCTCATGAAACGACCCGTGAGGCATTCAAAATACGAGCCATTGGTTGAAGAGGTATTTCTACTTGAAGGAAACCCCCAATATTCCCATGTGCGATTTCCAGATGGAAGAGAAACAACTGTCAGTTCAAAACATTTAGCTCCAGGGAGAATCACAAGATACTGCACATAAAACGCTTGATAACGAAACAGAAATGATTTCTGAGGAACCTGAAAATCTTTCGGAAGGCAATCCTGAGGTGGTTCCAATCAGAAGAAGCTCTAGAGACAGACGACCACCTAGGCGATTAAATGATTACATTATCTCCTAGGAAGGGAAGAATGTAATATAAATATTCCATCAACCTGTCTGACTTATTTTACCTTTTTGTTTTATTTAAACAGATGTTCATATTGTAATCTGGATATTTACAAACTCATGTTTCTTTGCAATACCATGTTTGTTTCTGTGAATTAAAAACCTAATTTAATTCAGATAAATCATTCTTTTTATTCTCTCACTTATATATCAAAGGCAAGCACTAATTTTATTGATATTCAAACAAATATCCCTTCCTTGTCAGATTGAATCAACCTTTTACGAGCGGGTATGCACTATTGCATTCTATTTTTAAAGACCTTTAAAAAAAGGTATAACTCAAGGTATGCTTACCTTAAAGAATTTCAAGACTTCTAAGATCCATCCCCCAGGGATACTCGAATGTCATAAATAACGAAATATTATTGATTTCCATTAAAAAAAAACATAAATGCAAAGTTTTATTATATTATTATGCAGGTACTTTCTATATAACTCATACTACTCAGACTCTTCTCAATATTAAAATAAACTATTAAAATCTTTAAGGAACTGTAATTTCTGTTTGGATCATCCTCTTGCAACAGGGTTTTCAAAGTTGTATTCCGTTTTCAGACATTGAAAATTATGTACACATCGGGGTATGCTTACATTTAAGAATTTCAAGAGTTCCATCGTGTACGTCCCCTGGGCATGCATCTTGCCGGTTATTCATCTATAATTTGATTTATCAAACACACAATCGTAATGTTTCATCACATTTATATTCGTATTTGAAGAGATATTGAAAATATTTCTAATTTTGCCTAACCCTGTCTACAAACATACCAAAATGAACGAACACGTTTGGGCTCTAGGGACCACAAAACAAAAAAATTAAATCCATAGCTTAAGTCTTACTGTGCGTTTACGGTAATAGCTCTTAGCCCCCTCCCCCCGAGGAACAATCGCTAAAAGCTGAAAGACAATGGGCGCGTTCAGTCGCAGTCACCGGTGGTTAACCGGTTACCATAGTCACTAATAGGCAAATCCACCGCATCTTGACAATCAACAATGTCCGGTTACTTACCGAATCAACCGTGAACAAAACATCGGTGGATGCACAAAAATGGTCGGTAGGTGGTACGTCCACCACTACTGTTAACTTATTATAGGTTAGTAGATTACCCACCGGTGACTGCGGCTGAACGCGCCCAATGACGTGTGACCATAGTCATAACCACAACTACAACCTTCAACATTTCGCTGCTGAAGTATTTTTAGGTAGTTGTTCACCTGTTTCAATGTACCTTTTGTGTACAGAACCAAGAAGGGAGCAGACTGTAATGCCAAATGTGGCGAAATCGTCTGCATTATCAATGTAGGATCATTATTATTACCATGGAAACAGGAGGAATTCGTTAATAAGTTTTGGATTACTTATGATTTAAAATTATTCGCTCAGAACATTTTCAAATGCTGTAAAACGTGAGTAAACTTTTCTCTCGGTCTCTATGTTTAGCGTATTTATACCTGGCGCCAATTCTTGGGGCCCACGCCGTCCATAAGCCCAATGCTAAAATTATCATTAGTCTTATGGACGGCGTGGGCCTCAAGAATTGGCGCCAGTTATACATAATAATCAAACCTATAATGTCCAATATTTCAGATGGTAGCCTGTCGGGAGGGAAAACTAAATATCAAAAAACTTTTCATTAAAAGTCCACATAATTCCTTTAGTGTCTGAGGAGCAGGTAATTAAAACCAACAGTTAGATTCCCTTGTACTAAGTATCACCGCGCTACCATAGAGAGTAGCTTTTTCTCTTAGCGTAACGGTAGCGCAATACCTTACCGTAACGGTAAAATATGTAGGCAAAAGAAAGGCTAAAAGGATACAACCTAAAAAAAAACTGGGCGATAGTGTTTAGTATTCTATACTACAAGTATAGCCTTTTACTACCCACGAGTCGGTCGCCGACAAAAACGACCGGAACACAACAACACAATGTGTAAAAAATGTGTCTACGGAACTAATTAGTTGTACATTGTTTATTCAGTCTCAACTGTTGATGTTGTTTTAAAATAATACGATTATTTTATGAATTTATGTGTCCTTAAGTTTGTTGTAACTATTCTTGACTAGAGGTTAAATTTTAAGTTTGAGTCTCTGATAGACGACAGTGAATTGGAAGATATTAACAAATAACATTCAATAGAACTTTACGAGTTATTGTACGTTTTATATCTATTATTTATAGCAGGTTAGATTTTTAAGTTAAGTCTCTGAGCGTCGAAAGCGAATTGACAGATATTTACAAATAACACTCTAAGTTCTTTGTTTGAAATTCGTGATGGTGACTTTATATGTTGATTTCGATTTTTGCGGACATTTGCCATCACTGATGAGTAACAAAATTACATTTATTAGTGAAGTTTCTGTTTGTTCGAACTTGTTTTTTATTAATCAGTGATGGCGAATGTCCGCAAAAATCAAAATCAAATTAAAAAAAACTCTAAAAACACTGAGTTTAGTTTACACATGGCCACCTTCAACGTTTGCTACGTTGCACACACGAGTTATATTAGGTTTTGAAAGTGATCATTTTACTTGGGACACGATTATTTCTAACTGGTATGAAATAGACTTTAAGGAAATTGATTTTATGTAAAAATATATGAGCGGGCGAAAGCGTTGACTTGGTTTACTCGCACCAGGACTGTATAGTTGCTAAAATACATTTTAAACCTAAACCTGGAAATAAGGTCCAACCAAAGTTTTTTGTTGATTCCTGTTTCTTCAAGACCTACATAATAAAAATCTGCCGGGTGCCACTTTGTCACCCTTGAGCAAATCCAAATATCCAAAATGGCTTAAAACCGTAAATTTTTTTAAAAAGTTACCTCACTGCATTTTTACGTGCATTTTTTTTTTAGATATCGACCAACGCCTATCATCGTTGGGTGGCTAATCCTATATTTTGACAGAATAATATTTTTCGGCCGCAATCTTCGATCCGCCATATTGGATATAAACTTTATTTTATTAAATTTAAAGATGTTGTGACACATCATTAAGAATTAGATTTTTACGCTGTTTACAATGCTGAAATCGGTTCTTTGAAAATATGCGTTCGTTTAAAAGCTATGCTCAAATAAAAATTTATCCATATACATTTCTTATGGACTTTTCATATTTTCAATATTTTTTAGATTAATTTTCATCCATCTATCATTATAATTAAGATATGAAGTTCATTTTGGCCTTAAAATACTCAGTGAAATACCGGCTTTCATTTGAGATATTAAACATTAACATCGGACAAGTGATAGATGAGCCATAAGGCGTAATGTAAATTAAAAACGAATTTTTCGGAAATTTGTTTTTAGTCAGGTATGTATATCTCCTGTTCTAATTAAGGTATCAAGTTCATTTTGGTCTTAAACCGCTCAGTAAACCATCAGCTTTTATGTGAGCTCACTCTCAATAAGATGAGACTGAAGTTAATGTGACTTATGAGCTTTCATTCAACATAATTTGTTTTATTTGCATAATTAATTTTACATTTCTTAAAGGATTCCACTAGTTCCAAAGAATACTCAAAACTCTTAAAGGTCCTAATTGGCTCGGTAGGTTATTGGTTTTCATTTGAGTCATGAATTATTTTCATAGATTGAGTTAGAGGTGAGTTGTGGTTCTAAAACCCACATAAAATTAGAATTTTCAGACTTTTCGTTTATATAAAGACTGATATCTCCAGTTCCATTAAAGGTATGGAGTTCTGAACACTTTTAAAAGACTCAGTAAAATATCAGCTTCTGTTTGAGACTGTGATCATTTAATTCAAACAAGTTTGGGGTGAGCTATAATCCACTATTAAGCGTAAAATTTAAAAATAACTAATCTTTATGTCGTAATGAGCCTTAAAATTCGCCTACAGCTTAACCGATGTTACGTATCAATATCTTAAATAAAAGTCGAAATATCACTGCGTATTTTAATACCAAAATTAACTAAATACCTTATTTAGAACCGGAGATATACATACTTGACTAAAAACAAATTTCCGAAAAATAGATTTTTAAGTTACATTGAGCCGTATGGCTCATCACTTGTTCGATGTTGATGATTAATATCTCAAATGAAAGCCGGTATTTCACTGAGTATTTTAAGACCAAAACGAACTACATATCTTAATTATAATGATAGATGGATGAAAAATAATAAAAAAAATATTGAAAATTCGAAAAGTCCATAAGAAATGTATAGGGATAAATTTTTATTTGAGCATAACTTTTAAATGAATGCATATTTTCAAAAACCGATTTCAGCATTGTAATCAGCGTAAAAATCTAATTCATAAACACCATCTTTACATTTAAAAAAATAAAGTTGAGATCCAAAATGTAGGTTTAGCCACCCAACAATAATAGGCTTTGATCAATATCTCAAAAAATACAAGTAAAAATGCAGTGAGGAAACTTTTTCAAAAATTATACGGTTTTAAGCCATCTTAGCCGCCACCTTGAATATTTGAATTTGCTCAAGGGTGACAAAGTGGCACCCGGCAGATTTTTGTTATGGAGGTATTGAAGAAACAAAACTCAATATATACTACCTTCCTAACCGTGGGGTTGGAGAGTTTAAAAGATTGGGTGTAAAACAGAAAAGAAAAGAAAAATGAAGCTAAAAATACTACAAAATGGAAAAGTCATACCTAGAGTGACTCTTTTTTCATAGCGAGAAAGTAGGGAATGTTTTATTGATAAAAGCAATCAACCAAATTAATATTGTAATTGGTAAGGTTACGATTGAAAATGGTATATGCTTGAAATATAACTGCATGATTATGAGAAAAATTTTAATATCTTTTATTATTAACAAAATTGAAACAGGTTTTGAGTTACTGAAGTCTTTTAACCTTAATTTCGATTTCTTGCTTTCGCAGATTGTTATTTTCCTTGTTTATTCAACAGGTTGCGCTGGCATCACTGGGTCACGATTGGTTCCAGTGGTGGGCAGTAGATTGCGCAGTTTTATGATTATATGTTTTTGTTCATAATTTGTTTTTCCTTTTTGCATGTAAAACTCCGGTGATACCAGCACATTCGTTCCTGATTTAAACTGACTTACGAACAAGATATCCGTGAATTTGGAACAAGTACAACAGTTGAAAACGTGAGTTTTCTCCATTTGTGCTAATGTATAAATCATAACATATTTTAGAATTATAAATCAAACATTCTATTGACTGTTTAGATTTAACCACTCAACTAAAAATAATACTTATTGTTATGTGTTCACTGATTTTTACGAAGTGAGGAAGTCCACGAAAGAAATATTTTAGACGGTTTAGCCTTTCGGAAATTAAAACCTTAAAATTAAATATATATATCTGTTGTTGTTGGTACATAAGAATTTAATGAATTTTCCCCCCACTTTCCAATGAGTTATGATGGCATGATCACTCAATAATCTCGCTCCCTGCATTCTTCACATGTTGAAATGATTTTTCTTCCTTATGCAAGGATTTAAAAAACGAAAAATTAATAGCTTTTAACATTTAACTCTTTTGAATTGGTTCAATCTATTAGAAGAAAGCAAGAAATTAATACAAGTTTTTAACTTTGAACTTGCTTTGAATGTATATTTGTTTAGTGCAGCTGGTCTACTGATGGTTCTGGTCACAGTTCAGCTCGCCGTCACATTATTGTTCTGTTTCATGGGTGCAGCCTCAATGGTGCTTTTGATTCTGCTTCCCGACACCGCCTTCAGAACCACAGCCAACGGACCCTGCCACAGCGACCTGCTGAATATTTCGTCGAGAAGTTACTTCTCAGTTGTACTCAGAAGTTTTAATCGCTCCCACTACATTAACTCGGCCATAGAATACCGAATGCTTTATAACTCGAATGCTTTGGGTCGAATCCTTTATAACTAGGCACTTTAGTGTCAATAAAACTGCCATCAGCTCCAGAAATGATTTCGTGTATTTTTGCGAATGGTATCTAAGGGAATTTCTGAACTTTCCAAGAAAAATATTAATATAAACTCTTATCTCCCAACTAACTAAAGAAACCGGTATTACAAGTTAGAAGAAACTATACTAATGACTATAACAATGAGAATGGTGGACTGGAAGATTGCAAATACTTAATAGACAGTTATAAATCGTATTTAGAAACTGTACCTTTCTCTACATAGTCTCATTAGTAAAATATGGACAAACCCAACAAAGTGTTTACTAAATTTTTACTGGGGTGATACACTAAAAATCATAACCTTACTTACTGTTGCTCGACCTTTGAAGGGCTGTAGGACGTAGCCCTTAGAAAAAAAGTGATGAAGAAGTTTCGACAAACCTACGCATAAGAGAAAATTGTAATATTATCACTATTCGAAGTTTTTACTGTTTTTACTTACTTTTTACTATATTAAGAATAACAACATTTTATAAAGAGTGAACTTAGAAACCTTCTTTATTCTTTTAGTTTTTAATAAGTTATAAAAGTAAATAACCAAAACCATATGTCTAATGACATTTTCACATTAGGCAGTCAATTAGCAATAATTCAACACTCCCCCTTAATGTGAAAATGGCTAAAGATAAGAACATCAAACAGACTCCATGATAGATCTATTCTTCACCAAAATGTCTTTGAATTTTTCAAATTTTGGTTTGGTTAGCGGTTTGGTCAATATATCTGCCACTTGGTCTTCTGAACAGCGAGTTGATTTTAAACAGTCCTTGATGAAATTCTTCACTTACAAAATGATATCTGACATCTATGTGTTTGCTCTTCCTGTTCATTTGTCCTGACTTAATCAACTTGATCGCACTTTGATTGTCTACATGAAGAGTTATCTTGATTGGTTTGTGAGTCAATTCCGAGACTAAAGATTTCAAATACTTTATGTCTTTACAACATTCAGCAGCAGATATATATTCAGTCTCCGCTGTTGACAAGGCAATAATTGGTTGCTTTCTTGAACTCCAAATTACAGGTGCTCTTCCAACTATCAAGACATATCCACTTGTACTTTTTCTATCATTAACGTCTCCTGCATAATCTGAGTCACAGTAAGCTTCAATTGTATACTCATTCTCTTCATATGAGGAAGGAAAAAATATTCCCATTTGTTGAGTGCCTTGTAAATATCTTAGCGTTCTTTTAACATTTAATTCATTTTTCTTTGTTGGTTTGTCAAGAAAACGGCTTTCATAATTGACAGCAAATGCCATGTCTGGACGTGTTTTGTTACTCAAGTAGAGTAAGCTTCCAATTGCTTCTCTGTAGGGGAAAACTGTTGAATCCCCATTTTCAACGTTTTTGTCTTCTGTCACAATTGGTGTTGGTACCTGCTTGCAGTCAGACATTTTAAAGTTAGCTAGTACTTGATTTGCATATTTTGCTTGTGAATCAAAACTTCCTTTGTTATTTTGGGTTATTTCCATCCCGAGGTAGCTTGTTGGTTTCTCATTGCTTGTCATCTCAAATTCCTCTCTGAGTTTAACCAATAGACTTCTCAATTTTTCTTGATCTTTTCCAAACATTATGCCATCATCAACATAAATAGCTAAGTACATATCATTTTCAGCATTTTTAAAGATACACTGATCATTTTTCAGTTGGATTAGCCCTTCTTGTCTCAGAAATGATGTGAGCCTTTTATTCCACTGAGAAGGGGCTTGTTTTAGTCCATATAAGGCCTTGTTCAGTCTGCATAATTTTCCTTTTTCCTTTTCGAATCCATCTGGTATTCTCATGTAGATTTCATTTTCTAGAGTTCCATAAAGAAATGCAGTCCTCACATCAAAGGTTTGAATATGAAAATTTTCTTGAGCGGCTATGGAAAATAGAACTCTTAATGAAGCACTATCAACGACAGGACTAAAAGTATCTTTGAAATCCAGGTTTTCTTTCTTCTGCTGGCAACCTCTGACAACTAGTCGAGCTTTGTACGTCCCATTTTCTTTTATTCTAAATACCCATCTGCTAGTTAATATTTCTTTTCCTGATGCTTCTTCTTCATCAACTATTTCCCAAGTTTTATTCTTTTTTAAAGATTCTTTTTCTTTATCAATGGCCTCTTTCCATTTTTCTTTGTCATTACTTTTCATACATTCGTTAAAGGTCATCAAGACTTCACCATCTTCATAACGTTCAGGATACATGCTCTCCCTTGGTCTTAAGTTGTAATGATGTCCTTCTTCTTGTAGTTGGTTTTCCTCTGGATCAGCTTCATTACTGTCACTTTCATTTTCTCTTACATCTACGTGGTCAATTTAATTTTCTCTTGCACCTGTCTGGTCTTCAATTCTGTTTTCTTGCATATCTTCCTCTTGCAATTCTGATTCTACATCTTCCCCTTCTTCATTTAACTTTACTCTCTCTCTCAGATCAAAACACTTTTTAAGTGTTGATTATGAATCCTTTTTAAAAACTACATCCCTTGAAACAAATATTTTTCTTTTTTACTGGATCCCACAACCTATATCCATTCAGTGTGTATCCAACGAAAACTGCCTCTTTACTTCGACTGTCTAACTTCTTTAGAGGTCCTAAAACTTTACAATATGCTAAAGAACCAAATACTTGAAGTTTAGATAAATCAGGCTGCTTACCATACCATTTCTCAGCTGGTGTCGTATCTACAGCAACAGTAGGACTCCTATTGAGTAAATAAGCTGAGGTTAGAACTGCTTCTCCCCACATATTTTTAGGTAACCCTGAGTCAAACATTAGTGCTCTTGCTTTTTCCAGTAGTGTCCTATTCATTCGTTCAGCCTTACCGTTGAGCTGAGGCGAATATGGCACTGTATAGTCAATTACAATGCCCCTTGATTTGCACCATTGTCTTAAATAAGAAGCAATGAACTCACCTCCGTTATCACATCTTATTTTAGATGTTTTCAAATTAAAATGAGCTTCTGCCTCATTGACGTACTCTTTTAAATATGAGAACGCTTCATCTTTATTTCTTAGCAAATAAACCTTACAAAAATGACTAAAATCATCAAGGCATGTTAAGAAGTATCTTTTGCCATCATAAGTCGGAGTTTCTAAAGGACCACAAATATCAGAATGAATAATTTGCAAAAAATTTGAAGCTCTTTGACGTTCTGAGTTAAAAGGGAATCTTACTTGTTTAGCTTTAAGACATATGTCACAGAATGTTTCTTCACACATTTTCGTGTTAAAATTAATTTTAATCCCTAATGCCATTTTTGACAGTTTGTTTAGACTTGGAAAACTTATATGCCCTAATTTTCTATGCCATTCTATAATTTCTGACTTATTTTGGTTCTCTGTTTGTTTTATACCTGCATTACTTTTACTGATCTCATTCTGATTGTTCATAGTACACACAGCGGCTGCTTCTTCAAAATGTTCACCAGTCAAATTTACCTCGTACAAACCATGTCTGTTTTTGTTACCTTCGATAACTACAGTTTCATCTTTTAATACTTGAACCTTATCTTTAGTAAACAAAACTTTACCACCATTTTCAGTTATGGCATTGACAGACATTAAGTTTTTACTCAAATCGGGAACATACGAAACATTTTGTAAAATACACTCTTCTGAATTTACTGAACCTATAGCTGAGGATTGCATAGTTTGGTTCTTTTTAGCAACAGATATATTTTGCTTACACATTTTTACATTTTCAAGAAGTGATATATCATTTGTCATGTGATTAGGAGTGCACCCACTGTCTACAATAAAGGTTTTAGAAATATTATTACACTGATTTGCTACCATTTGGTTTTCATCATCACTATTTGATGAATGAGTTTGTGTTGTAAAAGCTACCTTATTTCTAGGTTTTGAAACAAAAGAGTTTTTATTACGAAAATAACAATCTTTTTCAGTATGATTCATTTTCTTACAGATATTACAAGATTTTACATTTGATTTAAACTTTAAAAAACAGTCATTTTCAGAGTGATTTGACTTTTTACAGATAGTACAAAATTGTTTGGTTTTCAAATTTGGACAATTACTGCGAATATGTCCGATTTCATTGCAAGAATAACATTTTACTTGCTTACCTTTAGATTGTGCTTTTACCTTAAAAGCAACAAGTTCACCTGCGTCATTGGCTTTCTTAGATTCTTCATGCATAAGTCTAGCCTTGAGGTTTTCTAGTGTTTTCTCTGACGAAATGGTTGAGTCCCAAGCGCTCAAAATCAATAGTCAATAGTCAAAATCTTCGTTATTAACATAGTATCATCAACCTTTTGATCTAGACGATTCAACTTGAATGCAACATTCTGAATGTGGGCTACATTGCTCATCATGTCCTTGGTTGTGTCAAATTGATAGTTGTAAAATTCTTGTAGAAGTAAACATTTTTGTTGTGAGGTGTCTCTTTGAAATACTTTCTGCAGTGTTTCATACATTTCTTTAGCAGTAGTACATGATAAAATATGTAGTTTTACTGAATGGTCTATTGTCATAAGTATTATGTGTTGTGCCTTTGCATCCTTGGCTTTCCATTTCTTTATCTTTTCTTGATCATCTCCTTGATCTTTCAGTGTTTCCGATCCATCAACAGTATCCATAAGGTCTTTTGCTTTGAATAATATTTTAACTTCAAATTCCCACATTGTGAAAGAATCAACATCTCTAAGTTTCTGTATATTGTATTCATTTTCTTTACTTGTCATTTTTTTTTTACTTTTACTGTAAACATTACTTCAAAATATTATGTTTTACTTTATTTTACTTTTGTTTTGCCCATAACCTATTCGAAGTTTTTACTGTTTTTACTTACTTTTTACTATATTAAGAATAACAACATTTTATAAAGAGTGAACTTAGAAACCTTCTTTATTCTTTTAGTTTTTCATAAGTTATAAAAGTAAATAAACAAAACCATATGTCTAATGACATTTTCACATTAGGCAGTCAATTAGCAATAATTCAACAATCTCAATTACAATCTGCTTAGTAGCTGCTTAGTCCGAGAAAAGTACTCCCTTTAATTTGACACAAAAATCTTGAAAATCGGTTCTTGAATGGTGGACTGGAAGATTGCAAATACTTACTAGACAGTTATAAATCGTATGCATTTTTTTGTAGTCACTGAAAACTCACTCTTTCAATTGCGTTTTAGTATACGCTATAAGAGATATTTGATCACAAGTGTATTAACTACTTAACGGTAAATTACATATCACAGTCGAAGGAAGACGGGAGGATAATGATAACGTGAATGTCATCCACAAGGATTTTATAAAGACTATTAGTACATACTGTAGTAGGTATACAACTGATTGTACTTATATGCCCGCAGACGTAAATTTAGAAATGTTTATTTTAATAAATAAAAATAAGATTAATCCAGAGACTTTGAGAAAAAAGACAAACAAAAAATAATTTGAACTCTCACTCATTAATGGAAAGCGAATCAATTTATAAAATTTACCTAATAGTACCTGATAAAAACCATAGTGTAAAACACCATGGTAAAAACCCCCTATCACCTGGGCTATACTTTAATATCTGCTAGAAAACAAAATATATAGATGGAGGAAGAAGACCTTGCAAAAAGACGAAAAGAGTGTACAGAAAGGCAATCGCTATTAAAGAGGAATATAACAGTAAGTTGACTATAGAGGAGAATATAAGAGAAGCCCGAGAAAATATAGCATGTTTCTTTAAAAAATTATTGATAGATTTTGATTATCTTGATAATTTTTTTCTTCTTATTTTTCTCTCGTTAGTGTGTCATTTAAGCTGACAAAAACGAAATACATGATATTGTAGATTCAAAGGTTTTATATCTTTAACTCATTTATTTAAACATGTAATTCAATACCTAATACGAACAACTTGTAAGGGGGCAGCCTTGGAGAAAACGGCAACGTAATCTTTCTTGCCCCGGTATAATTAATTAACATAAAGATTACGTCCGCCGGAGCCGCTATTTGAGGGACAGCGCTGTGTGTACAAGCCGTCATTCCATCAGCACTAGTCAGGCAGAACGGTGTTTGCTTCTGGTGTCAGATCAGCGCCATAGTCCCGACGAGTCTGTAGTATCATAGTATGCGGCGACACGCCCGACCTACATGGTCATCAGCTTTATGTCAGAGTAAAACTAAATTCATCTTTTATCTTCATGCAGTCCCACATTTACATATGTGGTCCTTCTTGAAATTTAAAACATAAAAATGAAAAGTTACGGCTCTCCCGCGCTTAAGTCTTACCAAGCCAAGGTAATAGCCTACTTCCCCATGAGAGGAAATTCGCAAAAAAACATGCTGCAATATAAATTATTTGGGCTAGGTTATTTATGCTTGAGAGGAATTATTAATAAAACAACAACGGTTCATTCAAATCTACGGGTATTCTTTGGCAGACTTCATGCGAGGTTTAACAATTCTGGAAAATACGATCTCCGACTTTAAGCATTGGGAGAAAATATATACAATTCTCGTATTTAATGTAATTACAGTTGTGGCTTATCTCACTCACGTTTCCACCTGTAGCCTGGTATTTATTTTTCATATAATTCATTACACTTACCAATACCAATACCAATGAATTTTAAAGTATGGAAAAGTTTAGAAATGCAAAAATATGTTAAAATTAGCCCAAATTTACTGTTGTACCTTCATAAAATTTACTTTTTCTCTGTATTTTTTAAATAAACAAACGCACCTAATAAAACTATATAGTGCTCTTTTTGTAACAGAATATAATCAATATCAATATATATATATATATTTTATATATATAAAAAGAGTGTTGTGTGTTGGTATATTTCGGGCTACAGCCAAAATTACATATCCTAGACACTTGATCTTGGTGTCAAACTAAAGCTTGGAATCTCATGATGTGCACTATGGTGGTTTGGTTTTGATATCTTTAAGGGGTTAGGCCCAGGATCGTCCGAAAAGGACCAATGTCAAGGATTTTGGGAGTGCTTTGAATTGTTGCTATGGTTACCATTATTTCTAATGGTAGCTATGTCTAACTACTATGGTTACTAACAGAATACAGCACAAAGAAACAACTAGAATACGATAAAAAATAATCTCCCGGGCAAAGCCGGGGTTAACAGCTAGTTATACATGTTTTAACAGTCGATTACATTTGACTTATTTCTAGCTTGTTTACAATTGCTGGTAACCTAACTAGTTTTTGAGTTATTCGGCTTTGTAAATTAAAAAAGGCCGTCAGTTTAGAATGGAAAAAGTAGAAACTTGGCACTCCGCATAGGTCCTGTTAGTCATAATACAATTACCAAGTTTGTATTCGGTATAAGTTCCAAGACGTTATAAGCTGTAATAGGTTGTAAAAAAATACGCACAGTCCCACAGATAGAAACCGGAGCGAGATAGACCATATCTGTAATCATATTTTTCTTTTATATTTTTCATTTGGCCTGCTGAATAACCTGACAATTTTTGAACAGTGGAAGCTGGACTTGGACTCCCGATAATTATTATAACCGATCACAATGAGAGAATAACACATATTGAAGCGTCGATGAATACGGGCTTATTTGAACCCTACTTATAAAAGCTTTGTTGAAGCCGATTGTGACAACTTAATAAGTTACTAATTGCCAATTAAGCTTTCAATGAATTCTATTTAAATTTAATTCCGCTTTAAGTCACATCAGTTGTGAAAAGGATTGATAACTTTATTAGAAATTTAATAAATCACTTGATCTAATCGGGTAAGTACAGTCATCAGGTAACGTAAGCTATTTGGTAGGAATTGACTTACTTAGAACTGAAGATAAAAGAGAATAACCGAATTAAATTTGTTTCTCAAAACAGAAACTGTTAACTGACTATTTATGCAATAGCTTAACTTATTTACGCAATGTAATGTATGTATTTTTATTTTTAAATTTAGGTGGACTTGTGTTATTGCATGTATGATCATGAGTTTCATTCTTTATTTTGATTATTTACAATTCAATTTTGTTTTAAAATTATGTAATAACACAAATCTTATACTCATTTGCAACGTTATCTTGCTTGCACAATTATCTAAAATAACAACTCCAAGGATCTCCTTGAAAGTTTGGAAATAGCAATCCTTGAAAGTCTGGGAATAGCTAATTTCTGATTCATAAACAAGTTGCATGTAGGTTATTTGACAAGAGATTATCTAATAACATAACAAAATAAATTATCACGTCGAAAAACTTTTACAATGGGTTTTATGAGTCGCCGTTATGAGTTCCCGTAGAAACAAACAACAAAATGTAACAAAACAAAAAATAGTCATAACAACTGTTAAAAAACTACATTCATCCAAGAAAAATACAGTGTTTGGATAAAGATTGCAAGGAGCAATAAAAAAGTGCATTTATAAAAGTCAAGGATACAGAAATGCTTTATAGTAATTGCATGAAGTCGCAAACATGAAATAATATCGTGCAAGGCTCTTCCATCAGGTATTTCTTTAAGATAACTAAAGCTCTGTCCACTGATTTGTTAAATATGAATTAGTAAATTGATGAAATTCGATGTTAAAGTACCTCCATCTCCAATCATCAGACCAATTACACTTAAAATTTTAATCTTAGCAATTAATATAAACGATAGCTGTATTAAATCTTTGAGAAAACTGTCTTAATAACTGTTCGGTAAACAAATAAAACACCGACAAATTTCGTTTTCGGATTTTATTAAAAACGTAAAAAACATAAATACATGTGGTCCTGGATCAGTGGCCCTTGTGGGCGTGGTGGGCCGAGTGACCGCTCGAGTGGCCGTAGTCCGCGTGGTGGCCACGGTGGCTGTGCTGGCCGGCCTCCGCCTTGTGGCCGGCGTCCGCGCCGTCGTAGTGGCCCTTCTCGTAGTGGCCCTTCTTGCCCTTGTGACCTTCCTGAAAGAAAACGTAATCTTTTAAGTGAGTCTTGTTGATAGCCTCGGCTTTGCCCGGGAGATTATTTTCTTCTCGTATTTTTGTCGTTTATTAGTACTGCACTCTGTTAATAAGATAAAGATTTTACCAATACAACATTTGTTTATATTTAAAACTATGCGTCTTTTTTACATAATCAGTGGCAATAGAGGTAATACAAGAATTCATTACAATATGAGAAGTAACAAAGAGTATTTATAAAACCAAAAGTTAACAAGTTTATATTTAAAAGCTCTTTTATTTATTTAGGCCCTAACATTTTCCATAAATTGCCCATGGAAATCAAGCAATGTGTAAACGTGAAATCTTTTTGTAGAGAATTGATTAAATGGTTATTTAACACACAAGATGTAAGTTTTCTAAAATAATTAGTGTTTCTATCACACAAATGTGTGTGTTTTTCTCAAATTCGAGTATTTAAAAAAATATAAGCACAGTATTGAGGTGAGTTAAATTGTTTGCTTTCTAGTAATGTTTTCGTGGAATTGAACATTAGATAAGCTATTTATTATGATTTTTTCAGCAAAAATGGTTTATGTAAAATGTGTTTTGATTATAGTACATTAAATTTAATAGTAAACTTAGCAACAAAGTCGTATAGTCAAAGTTGTATAGATCTAGTCACAGGCACTGCAGGAGGCGTTTATCTATGGTATGTAACATGTAGAGACTGGACTCTTAATAAGTCAAGAATCTAGTTCATTATCTTGATGATTGCTGACTAACCACAAATACTGGGAATTGTGGTTAGAATTATTCCTAGGCAATATAAAGTTTGTAAATTGTTGTATATTGTGGAATAAAGATCATTATTTCATTTCATTTCAATAAAAATAGTAAATTCGAATTGTAACAATAGTAACTATTCAAAGCACTTCAAAAATCCTTGGCATGGAACCCTTTCAGACGATCTTGTGCCCGAGACCTAAAACATATCAAAACCAAACCACCATAGTGCATGCACATCATGAGATTTTAAGGTTCAATTTGACACCAAGATCAAGATCAATATCTACAAAATGTAGTTTCTGCTGAAGCACAAAATCCTATCACACAACTCTCTTTGTAAATAAATATATTGATTGAGGTGGTGAAAAGTGTATTTTTTTAGTCAAAAACCAATACACCTGTCAGTTTTCATTTTGTTACTATAAAGTTTTCGTTCTTGAAAGATGTTTTTTTTTGTATTTTGTGTCTTTCTACTCCTGTGGCATTTTTTACGTTTTGATCGGGAACAGATCTTATGTTATTAATGTTGATTTAATACAGAGGTTTTAATTTACCTGATCCGTCTTGAGTCCTATGTTAACTGGACTGAGTCTCTCATTGGGCCTGATGATTGGTGTGACCAATCGAAATCGATCGCAATTTTCCACGATTTGTAAATATTTAACGTCTTCTTTGTAGATATTTGAATATTTAACGTACCTTGTAGCCGCTGTCGTGGTGGCCGGCCTTGTGGTGTTTCCCGTGGTCGTGGTGGTGGTGACCCCAACAATACAATACAGTACAGTACAGTGCATTACAGTACCTTGTAGCCGCTGTCGTAGTTGCCGCCCTTATGGTGTTTCCCGTGGTTGTGGTGGTGGTGACCCCAACAATACAATACAGTACAGTACAGTGCATCACAGTACCTTGTAGCCGCTGTCGGTGTGACCGGCCTGGTGGTGCTGCCCGTGGTTGTGGTGGTGGTAACCCCAACAATACAATACAATACAGTTCAGTACAGTGCATTGCAGTACCTTGTAGCCGCTGTCGTGGTGGCCGGCCTTGTGGTGTTTCCCGTGGTCGTGGTGGTGGTGACCCCAACAATACAATACAGTACAGTACAGTGCATCACAGTACCTTGTAGCCGCTGTCGGTGTGACCGGCCTGGTGGTGCTGCCCGTGGTTGTGGTGGTGGTAACCCCAACAATACAATACAATACAGTTCAGTACAGTGCATTGCAGTACCTTGTAGCCGCTGTCGGTGTGGCCGGCCTGGTGGTGCTGCCCGTGGTCGTGGTGGTGGTGCCCCAACAATACAATACAGTTCAGTACAGTGCATCACAGTACCTTGTAGCCGCTGTCGTGGTGGCCGGCCTTGTGGTGTTTCCCGTGGTTGTGGTGGTGGTGCCCCAACAATACAATACAGTTCAGTACAGTGCATCACAGTACCTTGTAGCCGCTGTCGTGGTGGCCGGCCTTGTGGTGTTTCCCGTGGTTGTGGTGGTGGTGCCCCAACAATACAATACAGTTCAGTACAGTGCATCACAGTACCTTGTAGCCGCTGTCGTGGTGGCCGGCCTTGTGGTGTTTCCCGTGGTCGTGGTGGTGGTGACCCCAACAATACAATACAGTTCAGTACAGTGCATCACAGTACCTTGTAGCCGCTGTCGTGGTGGCCGGCCTTGTGGTGTTTCCCGTGGTCGTGGTGGTGGTGCGCGTGGTGGCTGCCGTACTTCTCCTTGTGGCCGCCGCGGTGCGCGTCGTCGTAGAACGAGTGCTCCTTCTTGTACTCGTCCTGAACATGGATGCGATAACAGACGATAGTTCACTATCGATTACTGCAGTCGGTCACACTAATCGATTTTTCACCGCATCAAATATCAACTAGGCTAATTATTGAAAGTAGTCAAATGATGTGAAAAATCCCTTCTCTATTTGTGTCGGTTGCCGACTAGTCGATAAAAATAATAGTCGACTACTCCATCATTTCTTTCTACATTTATTTCTTTCCTAAGCAATGTGAGAAGATGACTTGTGTGTATGGAATAATGTCAATCACAGTAATTACAGAAATGAACTTTACTAGCGGCTTGAAGGGGCTAAAAGCCTCCTTAAATTAGCTGTTGTTTAAATTAACAAATACTTAACGATATGGATTTGATTTTTGATTATTAAAGTATTTTGATTCCAGCTTCATAACCAAACTGAAATAATATATAATTGTTCTCATCAAAATCAAAACATGCTCCAAATTTATAACGACTCGATATCGGATTCATTCCTAAAACCACATTCATGAAGTATTCTTGAAACTGCGGTTATGTCGGGGACAATAACAGTGTTGCACACATTTCTTAAAGATGTACCGTTGAAAGGTCATTAGAGTCAAGGGCGAGAAGTTTTTAAGTTCAAGAATGAAACCCAGACTTAATACGTTTACCTATTTCTTCTGTAAGTCAAGTAATGAATTCTCTATAAACCGATCATACTTATCCTATATTATTTTCAGAATCAAACTACTTTCTGCCTTTCAAGGGTCTTACAACCGTAATTTATTTCTGTATTACCAAACGGAATGTTTATTTCTGTGAAACCACAGGATTTCGTAATACTTTGTATTTATTCATATTGTATTGACCTACAATTTTTTTAAGGACAAATAACTACAGGTAATAATACCTTAGTCTTCAGCTTTAATTAATCCAATGGAGGGCTACAATTATTTCAGAAATACCTTTCCGTTTTCAGGACTGATTTCATAACGTCAAACATAGGATTAAATAAAGCCAAAGACGAAGGTAATAAAACCTGTTTTTATTTGGTTCAGCCATTGTAGGTTTAGCGAACAGAGAAAGGCTAAAGTGACCGGAAAAGGAGAAAATAAGGGAGGACCAACTTTTGGAAAGAGTATGGAATATACAATCAGTAGGACGGTAGATGCTAGGAAGACCGTGAATTCGATAGACTGACCAACTGAAGCAAGACAGGGAGTCTATGAGGAGTCATTTACGGGGGAGACAGACACGAGTAGAGGCAAATCGGTGACGTCTCAAACACATTACTTGTGGGATTTCTGTGGCCATACGTATAAGGGCACACCTCGCTAGAAATATGTTGAAGATGGAGCGTTAAATCAAAGCAGTCTTGAACCGGAATTTCAAGTTAGGGGTGAAAAACATTAATTCGTCGAATTCATGAAAATTCATTGATTCGTTTTTCGTTGTCATTCTCAACAAAAATATCCAGCTGAAACCTTTCTTGAACACCCGAGCTTTCAGTATGTTCCTCGGAAGAAAGGGAAAATAAAGTAAACTAAAAATCATTTGAAATTTAAATATTGTGGCAACAAAGACCTCTAGATATTCCAGATCAGCTCAAATCAAATCAAATCAAATCAAAAATGTCTTTATTTCCTTACATTACATAAAATATATACATTAAAGGGTTTATTTGAAATAATAAGTCCCACATAGGTCAATGACCTGTGCGTAGAACTGAGTCTTCTCAAGAAAAAAAAAAACTATTAGCACCCACTTCCACTTACATTAAAGTTAGAAACTAAAGACTAATTACATATTTGCAAAAAAATATTATTAGGTGACAGCACAGACAGAACGATAAATATAAAACGAGATTTCTGACTGCAGTAACAATTTTAAGACAGAAAAAAAAATGATTAAGAAATGAGATATAATTTACGAAGTTAATGTTTTAACTATAAAAGAACATTTTTAAGGGATTTTTTAAAATTTGTATTAATTATAACTATGGTTTGTCGTAATCGGATCAACTTAGACGGGCACGGTAGTCAAATGTCAAGTCAGTCAAGCAGTGTCATAAATAGAAGTTAGTAGTTGTTCCGAGTTTTGTGCGCCTATCTCTAAAAGCCATGCAGTGACCCGCCTCTTGTACACATTCCGTGAAGCCCCCAGGTTTCTTATCTCCGGCGGGACATTCCGGTACAAAATATTAGCAAGAAAAAATGCGTTGGTTTTATTAACTGACTTGATCGTTTTGGGGATTTGTATGCCGACGTTTTGCGAATTTCTTGTGGTGTAGGGATGGTTTATTGGAGTGATAATTAATTCGGAGTTTAGATGCAGATACAGAAGAACTGATTTAATAAAAAGCTGTCTAATGCTTAACAGACCAGATTCTCGAAAGAGCAGTTCAGAGGGATATTGTCTAGGTTTTCTGAGACCGGCTTTAATTATGCATTTTTGTATTACTGTCAAAGGTTCGATAACGGATCGGAAAGCTCCGCCCCAGGATATTAGTCCATAACTGAGTAAGGATTGAACATATGCATAGTAAACAGATTTAATTTCTTTTTCATTTAGAATATCGCTAAGTTCACGAAAAATAAAAATCATTCTTCTAAGTTTAGATTGAAGTAACTCCACATGTTTTCCCCATCTCAGCTGTTTATCTATTATCACGCCCAGATACTTATAATGATCAACGCGTTCTATAGTCTGGCAGGCACAGGTAGTACAAGACGGGTCACCGCAGGTGTGAACCCTCACGACCAGGTCCGCGGTCGGCTCAGCCCCCTGACGCAACGAGATGGGTAAGCTCTTAGTTTTCCCTATATTCATTGTTAAAATATTTTGGTCAAACCATTTCTTTAGTAACGACACATCACTTGTAGCTGTACAGAAAACTTCCTGCCAATTATTTCCCGTGAAGTGGATTGCCGTGTCGTCTGCAAATAAGTAGAGTTTACCCGTAATTCTGATTTTATCTATGTTATTTATATAGATTAAGAATAACAAAGGAGCAAGAGTGCTGCCCTGAACTACCCCATAACTGTAGTGCTTTACTTCACTTTTTTTATTCAGAATATTAACAGTTTGGCAGCGTCTACATAAATAGCTTTTAAACCATTCTAGCGCATTTCCATGCACTCCTATTGAGTCTAGCTTGTTGATAAGAAGATTCCTGTCAATAGAATCAAATGCTTTAGCTAAGTCGATGAAAATGATTAAATTCTTTTGATTTTTATTGATACTCTCCATAATATCTTTATTTAAATTAAAAAGAGCATCGTTAGAATTTTTGTTTTTCCTAAACCCAAATTGTTTGTCAGAAAGAATCAGATTTGTTTCTAAGTAAAATTGCAATTGAATTTTGACACATTTCTCCAGTATCTTAGAAAGCACATTTAACAAAGAAATTGGTCTGAAGTTGTTGTAGTCCGATCTGCTACCCGCTTTAAATAAAGGAGTGACTTTAGCCAATTTTAAATTTTCTGGAAAAATTCCGGAAGAAATACTTAAATTAATAATATGGGTGATAGGTTGAATTAAAAAGGCTATATTTCTCTTGACAATTTTAGCTTGAATCTCGTCAGGTCCCGGAGCTGAGCCACCCCGCATCTCCCGGACGCACTGATCCACTAGGCCCTCAGAGACCGGCAGTAACTGGAACACATGCCTCACCCTGTGGTCGTTGTCGTCAACTACCAGTGGGCCAGTGTTGGAAGGTAGCGCACTCGCTAAGCTTTGTCCAACATTTACAAAAAAATCATTGAAAGCATTCGCCACCTCCTCCACCGACCCACCGGCAGTGGCGCTTCCTTGCAAAAAATGTTTAATTGGAAAATTAGCTCGTGGCTTTCCTGTTCCACTAAATTCGTTGATTATGCTCCAAAAATGTTTTGGATTCCCTGCTGTCTCAGATATTTTATTTTTGTAGTAGTTATTCTTAGTTCTCTTTAAATTGCTGTTCAAGTGGTTCCTAAAATTTCTAAAATATCTTTTGAAGTCTGTATCGAATGGACGTTTTTTCAGTAGTCTGCTTAATTTGTCACGTTTTCTGATGTCTTTTATTAAATCAGTCGTAATCCATGGTTTTAGTTTTTTAAATCTAGTACTAGTTTTTTTTTGTTTAGTAGCCTTATTTTTCAACGATGATAAAGTTTGGGCAAAAGCAGTACAACTCTCATTTACATCTTGGAGGGTGAGGACATGATTCCACGTCTGTGACTGTATAAGTGAATCAAGTAAGTCGTTATCAATGTAAGTCGAACTATTCCTATCACTGGTCTTCCTGTCGGTTGAAAAGTCTATTTTTACTATGGTAGCGTAATGGTCAGTAACTGAGGTCTTAAGTACCGCTGCTGTTACAGTATTAGCGTCTATATAGTTGGTAAAAATATGGTCGATAAGTGTCTGTGAATGGTCGGTTACGCGCGTCGGTTTATCGATGCACGTGACAAACCCAGCGCCGTATAAGGTGTTAAGATATGCGTGTTTGTTAGTGTCGGTACTGTCATCAAGTATGTCTACGTTAATGTCTCCGATGAGAAAATATCTAACTTTGTTTCGTATTTTATTACTTAAGAAATTATTTAAATCAGTAAGAAAAAGTTCAAAATTCATGGTAGGACTTCTGTATAAAGCAATCAAGGAAAATTGTTCACTGAAATAACCAAAGTTTATGTGTAGACCATTACTTTCTCCTATTATAATTTCGTTCATAGTGGCCCCTATCTCCTGTCTTACATATACCACAACTCCATCATTTCTATTCCACGTATTTGTTGTATAAAATATATCATAACCATCTAAACTATACAAAGGTTTATCCTTCTCAAGCCAAGCTTCGCTCAAAATTATCACTTGAAACTTGACTCGTAAGCTTTCTAAAACTACCAGAAAATTATCAAAATTTTATAGTAACTTCTAATATTGACGTGAATAAGTTTAACGTCTTCTTGTAATTTGTCCGTAAAAACTTCTGTAAGAGTAGAGTCAGAGTCTAATTCGTAGCAAGTAATCTGTCTGTCGCTGTTATCAAGTAAGTCGTCTATCAGTTGTGTGCCAGCCAAAGTCCTGCCGATGCCGCTGCCGCGCGGTCCGTCCGTCCGTCCTTTTAGATAAACTGTCCTTTTGAGGAGGAAGAGCTTTAATTGTTTTAGCTGTCTGTGACGTCTACAGAAGATCAACCAAAATTAATATCCTAACTATTGTTCCATTCAATACATTGACATTTTATATAGAATACAAAAAATTAGTAACAATTTATTTAAAATGAAATATATAGTTTTAATTTTTTACAATCAAAATCATATTATATCCTCTCCTAATTTTATAAGATTATAAATTGCCGTAGGTAGAACATAAAAATGTCTTGGCCCATAATTAATGAAAATCGAAGTTGGGAAAAAACATGTTGATCATGTTATCAGTAGAATGTCTTCTGGATTATTTAGCTTTAGGACAAATTTAAACAAAAAATTGCGGTTTAAAAACATTAGTAACAATCTATTATTCCTTAGTTCCTTCCCATTTAACTTGTGGTATTATTATATATGGAGCAACTACATCAAAAAAAAAAAAAACTTAAAAAGATTCTATTACAACAGAAGAGAGCAATTAGGATGATGTTTAATTTTAAAAAGAGATTCTGCCAACATATTTTTCTGATCTGGAAATATTGTCTGTTTATAGACAGTATATCTTAGCAACTATTATCTTTGCCAGAATTAATACAAACAAAATCAGGTGATAAACTTCACTAGACATAATTAAATACTCACTTTCGAACTCAAAGTCATAATTATAATACTCACTTTCGAACTCAAATTTTTTCTAGAATTTTATGAAAAAAAAAATTAAACTAAATTTGAAGGAAATAAATTTCTTTCCCATCTCCCAAGAACACCTGTAGCTAAAAATGATACAAAAAAGTTTAAAAATTGCGGATGGAGCTGACCTTATGGTAGACGTTGTGGTAGCCCTTGGTCTTGTGGCCCTTCTTGTGGTGGTTTTCAAGGCCGAACTTTTCGCCCTTCTCCCCCCGCTCCACCCCCCGGCTGGCCCCGTGCTCCTCGCCCTCCGCGTGGTGCGAGCCCTTGTGGCCCTCCGCCTCGCTGTACTGGCCCTTCGAACCCTGCAGGACAAGTCACATCTAAATCGACATACGCTGTAGTGGCCCTTCGAGCCCTGCAGGACAAGTCACATCTAAGTCAACATTGTAGTGTCTGTAGTGCCCTTTAGACCTCTACAGGCAAACAATCAAAGTCAACATACGCTGTAGTGGCCCTTCAAGCCTTGCAGTCAAACAATCAAAGTCAAAGTTCGCTGTAGCGGCCCTTCAAAGCGATTGAAGGCAACATTCGCTGTAGTGGCCCTTAAATCCTTACAGACAAAGTCACATCATATCAACATCGCTGTATGCCCCGTAGACCCCCTCCAGGACGTCACATGAAAATTTACATGCTTTATTGTATTTAGCATAGGCTAACAATATTCAAGAATTTATTGACCATTAAACAAATACATGCAATACGTCTCGTAAGAATTCAAAATATAATAGAACATTACAAATGCAATTAATACAAATGCATGCTTTAATTATAAAATGCAAATAAAAAAACTATAATTTTTTTCGCAAAAAAATGTTGTGGAAGGTGAACTACATTATTTGTATCTTAACAATTTAAGAATTTTCAGTTTTTGATTGGTAAATAGTAGTTTTTATTTATTAACTTATTCTAAATTTCAGCGGATGTACACGGGTCGAGTTGGCGGGCGAGTTGCTTCTTACCTATTCAACTCGCCTCACATAATCGGTCTGAACGAGTCGAGTTGTGTTACAGGTTCTAGGAACCTCGGTTCCCAGATCGGTTAAAATCTGGGTAGAGTGAAATCAAAAACCCACACGCCCGCAACTCAAACCGTGTAAATTCGCCCAAACTAAATTGTATTTTTTACTGATTAAATGGAAATAGAGCGGTAGGGAACTGCTCTCTCGAGTCGGAACTCTCGTTGAACTCCTCACATGACGAAGAAGCGACGTCCACATCGCCAGTTACTGCCAGATCAGCGTGAGTTGGAGCAAACCAGCAGAGTTCTTGAATAAGGCGGGGCATTAACTGCGCGAACTGACCTGAGTCAGGTAGTCGTGTATTCCTGAACTGCGCGAACTACTCCAGGTAGCCACCAAATACGTTCCTTAACTGCGAAAGTGCGAAGTGGCGGCCCTCTTTGACTGTAGAATTCTTAGATGTGAGCATTTAAGAATTTGTCAAAGCCCAAGTCATCTGCAGAGAGTGCATTCATTACGGATTTTATGTTCTACTAAAAAAGGAAGAGAAAGTGCTCAACAGTTAAGTTTCGAACTGAGGTAGCGTATTTAGTTTGTAATGAAAATAAATTAAAATGTACAGAGCATATTAATGAAAATAAAATACATCTTTTTGGGGCTTAGGAAAATATCATGGCTTCAAGACGGCGACGAAAGTGCATGTTATTCAATCGCATACGTTCAATCGCATGTTGTTCAATTGCTACGTTCAAAATAACATAGCAATATGGGATTGTATAAAGTATTGTCGTCGTTTTCACAATAAATTACTCTGAACGGGAAAAATAAGTAAACTGTATTTTAAAATTAAATACCGTTACTGTAAAATAAATAACATTTATCATTAATATTAATGTTCGAGTTTCGTACCTTTTGTTTCTGTGGTCCCATGATTTCGGTAAAGTAGTAATTTATATCATATATGTGTGTGTTCCCTGAAAGAAAATGTTATCCTTCCAAATGGTTTTCTGTAAGATCACAGTAATACGACTACAATAAATAAAATGTAAATAGGACCAAGGAAGGTACTGCAATAAAAATTCAGAAATTTAAAAACTCAATTACATCTTTATTTAATAAATAACGTCATAATCACAATCATAATCAAGGCATCTATACACAAGATAGATTTTGCTCGAAACGCACTTTACATTTTACAAATTGCAATCTGTCAATAATGGTTTTCGGTATGATGACACGTAAACAAGGACATTCCTTCTGCCGGCAACTCACCCCTACCTGGCGTGGACTTGGCGCAGCTAAGGAACATTTTTTGGGACCCTTAGAGGGATTAGCGCAGTTCTATCAGTTAAGGAACTCTTTCGCGCAGTTAATGCGCGACCCTTGAAGAAGACTCGGAGTCTCACGAGGCGATCTGTTTCCGGTCGATGCAGAAAGAGATATCGCTTTAGAGGATTCCTCTTTGATGTTTATTCTACGTCACTTCCCTGGCATGTCAAACTTCTAACTAGAGATCCTTCTAGTTATGTTTTCTTACATGTTATTTTAAAAGGTAACGATTCTGGTGGCTTCAACTGTACCTTAGACTTTTGAGTTGGAGCGGTGGAGGCGTGTTTGTCCATCCATTCGTGGAGGGAACTGCAGATCGGTGTACACGCGGACAGAAGACAGAAAGTGTTGCATAATGGAAATTGTTGACGTAAAAACCACTTCTATGAACGTTTTCCTGCACTTAAGACGTCAAACATTACTTCTATAGATATCTTCTTGTATTTCAGACTAGAAAGTGACGACGTCTAACACCACTTTTACAATCGCCTCCCTGCACTTGAGACTGTAAAGAGACGACGTCAAACATCACTTCTATAGACATCTTCCTGCATTTCAGACTGGAAAGTGACGACATCAAACACCACTTCTATGATCGTCTTCGTGCACTTGAGACTGTAAAGTGACGACGTCAAACACAACTTCTATAGATGTCTTCCTGCATTTTAGACTGGAAAGTGACGACGTCAAACACCACTTCTATGAACGTTTTCCTGCACTTGGGACTGCAAAGTGAAGACGTCTAACACCACTCCTACGAAAGTCTTCCTGCACTTGAGACTGGAAAGTGACGACGTCAAATACCATATATATGAACATTTTCCTGCACTTGAGACTGGACAGACGTCAAACACTACTTGTATAGATGTCTTCCTGCACTTGAGACTGGAAAGTGACGAGGTCAAATACCATATCTATGAACATTTTCATGCACTTGAGACTGGACAGTGACGACGTCAAACACTACTTGTATAGATGTCTTCCTGCACTTGAGACTGGAAAGTGACGACGTCAAACACCACTTCTATGAACGTTTTCCTGCATTTAAGACTGGAAAGTGACGACGTCTAACACCACTTCTAAGAACGTCTACCCGCACTTCAAACTGGCTCCAAAGTCCCTCTTGCAGAGGCCCGAGTGAAACGTATTTTCCCCGCACATCAAGCGGTCCATCGAAACCAAGGAGAACTCCTTCTGCGTATTGCGGGAACATTGGTATCGCTGGATGACTCGCAAGTTCCGTTTCCACTCCGCCCGCCAGTCACTGGCGGCTCTGGCGACCTCCTCTTCGTCAGAAAAGGGGATAAACGTGAAGTCCGACTCGAGAGAAAAGTTTTCTACGTTCTACACCTATTTTTATTAGTGAACATAAAAAACCTATAGTTATAACGTAAAATGGAAAACATTATGAAGTTATGAACATTAGTATTCGCATGTTCACTTCTGAATTATATTGCATAACTGCAAAATCAAGAATTAATAACGTGACATGAACTAGAATGCAAAATTTAAAAAAAAGTCAATACTCCCGTCTAAATCTATGTCTTGTTGTTTAAGAGCTTGGTTACCTCTTTGTCATGGTGGCCGTGTTCTCCCTTGGAGAAGTCATGGTGACTCTTGTACCTAGGGAATATCAACGTGTGGGTAATATTTGATGAAAGGCAGCCTAAGTAAACATGTTTTACTACGATATTGACTTAATATTACGATTGCTAATTTTAAAGTCACCTAACATCGCAGCATGTGTAAAAATTGACTACGAGATAATTGTTAGGTTTTGTACTGACCACACTTCTGAAAAAGGGTCAGTTATAATTCTGAGTTGGTAAATGAGTAACGTAGGAAAATTAGGTCGGAATAAACACATGATTTAATAATTTGAAAAAGCATGGAAAAATACCATTTGTATGGTTGTAAAAAGAAAAACCTATGGTGCAAGAACAGTGTATTAAAAAGATGAAGGTAATTGTTCTGCATACAGTAACCTCATGGATTTAGATGAAAACCGACTTTGTGTTCCTTTGTCTATTTCATAACATGAACTTTTGCCGAAGAGAACTCTTAAAATACAAACATAACGAAAACAGTTTAAAATCGCACCTGTTATTTAGCAAAACTGCTTACTAACAGAAAACTGGACGGTCCCATTGCCTGACGGTGTCTAAGGCTTGTAGGGGAGTAACAACGGAGTAAATCATATTGCGAAATACAAGAGATGATTATAAATCTCAAATGAGGTAACCGAATGTTGAACAATTACCAAGGTGAACTACACACAGGAGCAGCAGCAAGGAGCGCCTCACCCTTTGTCCCCCTTGTGGCCGTGACTGCTGTGGTGGTCGGAGTGGTGCGATGAGCCTCCCCCCTTGCTGTACTTGTGACCTCCACCATGACCCCCACTGTGACCTCCTCCGTGACCCCCACTGTGACTTCCTCCGTGACCCCCACTGTGACCTCCTCCGTGACCCCCACTGTGACCTCCTCCGTGACCCCCACTGTGACCTCCTCCGTGACCCCCACTGTGACCTCCTCCGTGACCCCCACTGTGACTTCCTCCGTGACCCCCACTGTGACTTCCTCCGTGACCCCCACTGTGACCTCCTCCGTGACCCCCACTGTGACCTCCTCCGTGACCCCCACTGTGACTTCCTCCGTGACCCCCACTGTGACTTCCTCCGTGACCCCCACTGTGACCTCCTCCGTGACCCCCACTGTGACCTCCACTGTGATCTCCGTGGCTCCCGCCATGAATTCCACTGTGACCTCCAGGACCCCCACTGTGACCACCGTGGTGGTAGCTGCGTTCTCCGTAGTCGAGACCGTAGCCATCGTAGTCCTGAGCTGTGCCGTACACTCTACCACCAGCGTCTGCGTACCTGCGAACATACGGATCATCGAGTCAGCTGAGCTCAAAAGTGTACTCCTCTAGAACGATCCTGAGGCTCTAGTGACGGAAAAATGTTTTCAAGCTTCCTGACGTTACTAATCTCTTTTTAATTTGGGATGAACGATCCCGTCCTCTCGATAATCAACAGGGAACCAACAACAACTTTTTTTTGGAACAAAACATTATGATCAAATATCAGTGATATAACCTAAATTTCATAGATCTTTCAAATCAAAATCAAATCAAAAATGTCTTTATTTCCTTACATTACATAAAATATATACATTAAAGGGTTTATTTGAAATAATAAGTCCCACATAGGTCAATGACCTGTGCGTAGAACTGAGTCTTCTCAAGAAAAAAAAACTATTAGCACCCACTTCCACTTACATTAAAGTTAGAAACTAAAGACTAATTACATATTTGCAAAAAAAAATATTATTAGGTGACAGCACAGACAGAGCGATAAAATATAAAACAAGAGATTTCTGACTGCAGTAACAATTTTAAGACAGAAAAAAAATGATTAAGAAATGAGATATAATTTACGAAGTAAATGTTTTAACTATAAAAGAATATTTTTAAGGGATTTTTTAAAATTTGTATTAATTATAACTATGGTTTGTCGTAATCGGATCAACTTAGACGGGCACGGTAGTCAAATGTCAAGTCAGTCAAGCAGTGTCATAAATAGAAGTCAGTAGTTGTTCCGAGTTTTGTGCGCCTATCTCTAAAAGCCATGCAGTGACCCGCCTCTTGTACACATTCCGTGAAGCCCCCAGGTTTCTTATCTCCGGCGGGACATTCCGGTACAAAATATTAGCGAGAAAAAATGTGTTGGTTTTATTTACTGACTTGATCGTTTTGGGGATTTGTATGCCGACGTTTTGCGAATTCCTTGTGACGTAGGGATGGTTTATTGGAGTGATAATTAATTCGGAGTTTAGATGCAGATACAGAAGAACTGATTTAATAAAAAGCTGTCTAATGCTTAACAGACCAGATTCTCGAAAGAGCAGTTCAGAGAGATATTGTCTTGGTTTTCTGAGACCGGCTTTAATTATGCATTTTTGTATTACTGTCAAAGGTTCGATAACGGATCGGAAAGCTCCGCCCCAGGATATTAGTCCATAACTGAGTAAGGATTGAACATATGCATAGTAAACAGATTTAATTTCTTTTTCATTTAGAATATCGCTAAGTTCACGAAAAATAAAAATCATTCTTCTAAGTTTAGATTGAAGTAACTCCACATGTTTTCCCCATCTCAGCTGTTTATCTATTATCACGCCCAGATACTTTAATGATCAACGCGCTCTATAGTCTGGCAGGCACAGGTAGTACAAGACGGGTCACCGCAGGTGTGAACCCTCACGACCAGGTCCGCAGTCGGCTCAGCCCCCCGACGCAACGAGATGGGTAAGCTCTTAGTTTTCCCTATATTCATTGTTAAAATATTTTGGTCAAACCATTTCTTTAGTAACGACACATCACTTGTAGCTGTACAGAAAACATCCTGCCAATTATTTCCCGTGAAGTGGATTGCCGTGTCGTCTGCAAATAAGTAGAGTTTACCCGTAATTCTGAGTTTATCTATGTTATTTATATAGATTAAGAATAACAAAGGAGCAAGAGTGCTGCCCTGAACTACCCCGTAACTGTAGTGCTTTAATTCACTTTTTTTATTCAGAATATTAACAGTTTGGCAGCGTCTACATAAATAGCTTTTTAACCATTCTAGCGCATTTCCATGCACTCCTATTGAGTCTAGCTTGTTGATAAGAAGATTCCTGTCAATAGAATCAAATGCTTTAGCTAAGTCGATGAAAATGATTAAATTCTTTTGATTTTTATGGATACTCTCCATAATATCTTTATTTAAATTAAAAAGAGCATCGTTAGAATTTTTGTTTTTCCTAAACCCAAATTGTTTGTCAGAAAGAATCAGATTTGTTTCTAAGTAAAATTGCAATTGAATTTTGACACATTTCTCTAGTATCTTAGAAAGCACATTTAACAAAGAAATTTGTCTGAAGTTGTTGTAGTCCGATCTGCTACCCGCTTTAAATAAAGGAGTGACTTTAGCCAATTTTCAATCAATTTTCAACTTTCAATTTTCAACTTTCAATCGAGCAAATAACAAAAAACATCTCTTGGTGACGTGTCTCAGGTTTTGAAAACCTAAACCTTTTTAACAGCCTTCAATAATTACTATTTGTAAGACTTCCAGCATCTATCACCTTATAGGCCTACGATTCACGTAATAAATTATTCCTTCTCTCTGATCCTAGGACTTCAGAAATACAGTATTAGCCAAAATAAACGGTAATATTTATGTTTTGTTTCTACAGTATTTCTAGTTTGTTTCTACAGTCCAAAGGTTGTCCAGCTTGTACCCTGTAGGGAAAACCACTGGTGTTTTTGAACATTCTACTCATTGACGTATTGCTAATATTCAGTTTAAGAGAAGCTCGCATTAGGTTTCTTTTCGGTGACTGTGACACTTGCCGCGACAACCCTTCCGTGGTTTTCATTCGTACAGACAGTGGTTGAGCGACCTGAAAAACCCTTTAGCTGTATCAAAACACTGCCTGTTCTTCGAAATTTTTCAGCAATACTAAGAACCACAATATTACTAGGCGGGTTTTTGTGGAAATGTTCTTGAAAACGTAATGCAGAGTGTGACAAGCTTGGCCCACCCGCACATCCGATTCCGTACGCGCGAAAATAATGTTCTACGATCAAATTTTTCTCTACCGTTGTTAGCATCATGTTAGCAAAAACTAACTTCAAACAAGAAAGAAGTAATGAACAGGAAGCCGTGGCAATAATCAACAATTGACTCAGCTGATTGAGAAGCGAACTACAGCTGATTTAGTTTCAGTACTGTTTATTTTGGCTAATACTGTGCTTTTTGTATGTTCCTAGTTACCCCAGGTGGACGACCGGCAGAGGTGAGTGTAGGACCGCCGTCTGGTAGTGGACGAGTCCGCGGGGGGCCACCGCCGGCTGGTGTGGGGCGAAGTCTAGAGGCAAGGGCGCGCCGGGGTGTAGGGCTCTGCCCTGCGGCGCCGCTGCCACACCTGCGGCAACAGAAGTTAATTATAGGGTGAGAAGCGCTGCCACACCTGCGGCAACAGAAGTTAATTATAGGGTGAGAAGCGCTGCCACACCTGCGGCAACAGAAGTTAATTATAGGGTGTGACGCGCTGCCACACCTGCGGCAACAGAAGTTAATTATAGGGTGAGAAGCGCTGCCACACCTGCGGCAACAGAAGGTAATTATAGGGTGTGACGCGCTGCCACACCTGCGGCAACAGAAGTTAATTATAGGGTGTGACGCGCTGCCACACCTGCGGCAACAGAAGTTAATTATAGGGTGTGACGCGCTGCCACACCTGCGGCAACAGAAGTTAATTATAGGGTGAGAAGCGCTGCCACACCTGCGGCAACAGAAGTTAATTATAGGGTGTGACGCGCTGCCACACCTGCGGCAACAGAAGTTAATTATAGGGTGAGAAGCGCTGCCACACCTGCGGCAACAGAAGATAATTATAGGGTGTGACGCGCTGCCACACCTGCGGCAACAGAGGGTTAATTATAGGGTGTGATGCGCTGCCACACCTGCGGCAACAGAGGGTTAATTATAGGGTGTGATGCGCTGCCACACCTGCGGCAACAGAGGGTGAATTATAGGGTGTGATGCGCTGCCACACCTGCGGCAACAGAGGGTGAATTATAGGGTGTGATGCGCTGCCACACCTGCGGCAACAGAGGGTTAATTATAAGGTGTGATGCGCTGCCACACCTACAGATCTTCAAGTCGTAAACCCCGGAAGACACCCTGGCACAAACATCATCGATATGATGATGCCACGTGAGTCACCGATCGAGAGTTATTCCGAGAAACTTCGTTGTTTCAACTCTTTCAATAACTGCATCATTAACCATGACAGTCACGTTTACTTCGGAAGTATCTCGTCTTCAATGGCATATCCAGTTAGCTTTTTGACGGTTGATTTTCATATTGTTTTTGAAAAACAAATTTGACACAGCAATTCAGTTGAATGAATGTTTCAATTTCTAATTTTGGTGAGGATTTTGCGCTGCAGTAGACTCGTATCATCTGCGAATTGAACCAGTTTGCCAGTCCTCAACGCAGATGGAAAATTGTTACATAAATCAAAAAAAGAACGGGACCAAGCATTGATCCCTGCAGGACACCAAACTTTTGAACGATGCTTTTTCAAAACTGATTTGCAACCTAAAAGTTTTGTGATCTGTGCGGAAGATTCGATTGAACCCAAATTTGAGGGATCCAATAAAATCGTAAATCTTGCGATTTGATGCGGTACACACCAGAAGTTGTGCGGATAGACAATAAAGGATCTTGAATATTTTATTATCTTCTTACTTATGTTCCCATTCGTGGGCTCATTAGAGCGGTAAACCCAGAGTAGTTTGAGCCCTGAGCCTTGATTTCTGTGCAATCCCCATTAGGCCCCAACACCATCATCAAACGTGTTAAAAGCTTTTTTTATTTTTCTTAGTTAAATTATTTTTTCGTACCTAAATTTTATGATCCGCCACTTAAGAACTTTAAAGCTTCCTTAGAGGTGAAAGATGATTGCGAACCAATTTTTCTAACACCATGGAATGTACACTATTCATTGATTGAGAAGGTCGGAAAAGAACTCGATAAATTGGAAAGTGATGGAATTATTTCTTCAAGTTTCTTATATTCAATGGGGATCACCTATAGTTGCGGTCTCAAAACCCTCTGGGGAGGTAAGGGTATGTGCAGATTACAGAGTCACTGTAAAGATGAAAAATTCCCTATTCCAAAGGTAGATGATATTTTGGCCAAAATGAAAGGGTGTAAGCTATTTTGCACTTTAGATATTCAAAAAGCATATCTACAAAAAATGGAAATGGACGAGAAAGTTCTATGTTGCAAGCCATTAGCAATTCTAAGGGTGATTACAAAGTTAATCGACTAATGTTTGGTGTGGAAATGCACCGGCGAGATGGAACCACTTTATATATCAATTGCTTCATGAATTAGAAGCGGTGTCATTTTTTCGATGAAATTAAGGTACAAGGTGAAAATTACGAAGAGCTCTATAAGAGGTTATGTACAGTAGTGGACAAACTTAAAGAATATGGTGTTACATTGAACAAAGATAAATGTATTTTCTTCCAGAAATCAATAAACTTTTTAGGTTTTGTCATCGATGAACAAGGGATAAGACCTTCACAAAAGAACTTAAGAGCCATCTTGGAAGCTGAACCGCCAAAAAAATGTTTCAGAGCTACGTACAGTTTTAGGGTTGATCAATTATTATCACAGATTCGTTCCTAATATGGCCACTAATATGCACCCCCTTAATATTGTAACTTATAAGATCCAAAGATGGAATTGGACCAAAGAGTGTGAAAACTGTTTACTGGAGCTGAAAAAGATTTTGCCAAGTGATAAAGTTTTAATAACATACGACCCTGAATTGCCATTAGTGTTAGCTACAGATGCTTCTCCAGCGGGGCTTGGTGCAGTATTATCCCACAAATTAAAGGATGGATCAGAACGGCTTATAGCCTATGCCTGTAGGACACTGACTAGGACTGAAGCTCGTTATAGTCAAATAGATAAGGAGGCAACTGCTATTTTCTGGGGTGTCAAGAATTTTGTTCAGTACTGTTATGGAAGGAAATTTACTCTAGTTACTGATCACAAGCCGCTTACTACAAATTTTCATCGGAATAAGGCACTTCCAACTTTAGCTGCTACACGCATGTTTCATTATTCACACTTCTTATCTGGGTTTGATGCTATGTAAATCTCATGGTAATGCAGACTATTTTTCAAGATTTCCTCTGCCAGTGAGAGAGGGAAAAGAAAATGTTGTTAGTACATTATAATTGCAACTCATAAATGAAATCCCCATCACACGAAGAGTCATTGGTCAATAGACTGAAAGATTATGAACTGAAGATGATTCTAATTGCTTTAAGAGATGGAACAGTACAGAATCTTGGTTTTGGATGCAGCTGAGTACACACTTGAAGATGTTGTAATATTCAGGAAAAATTTAGTAATTCCTAAATCACTCAGATCAAAAGTGCTGGAAGAATTACAAGCTGCTCCGATTGGAATTACTCGTATGAAGAATTTAGCCTGAAAACATTGCTGGTGGAAAGGTATGAGCAAAAATAATAAGAGGATATGGTAAAAAGCTGCAGAATTTGCAGTGAATCTCAGAAAAATCCTCCTAAATGTGAACCACTTCCGTGGCAACGGCCAGAGAATTCCTGGCAGAAATACATGTCGATTTTGCTGGACCAGTTGGAGGTATTTACTACTTTCTAATTGTTGATGCTTTTAGCAGATGGATAGAAGTGGAAATGACAGAACGAATGACCAGCACTCGGGTAATCAAGTCACTACGGGATATATTCACTAGAAATGGGATGCCTAATGTACTAGAGAGCGACAACCAAAGTTGTTTCACCAGTTCAGGCAAAGTTTCAACAGTTCGTACAGACAAATTGTGTATACCATAAATGCAAAGCACCGTACCACCCACAGTCTAACGGACAAGTAGGAAGGTACGTTCAAACATTGAAAAGAACTTGAACTGAAGAGAAATCTAGCGAATGATTAAGGTGATAGACACATTGGATTAAGCCCGTTTGAAATGTTTTTCAATCGACCAATGAGAATAAGACTTACGGTTCTAGATGAAAAACCTGGATAAATTATTGAGAAGAATGATGAAAATGAATCAAGACCTAGACAGTTCAATGAAGAAGACAAAGAACAAGTTAAGAGTAAATGGTTCCAGAGGTGAGAAATGGAGATTTGGAAAAATAATTGGACAGCAAGGAAACGTACTACAAAGTAAATGTGGGTGGTGAAATTGTCAAACGCCACGTGGATCAAATCAGGAAGACTATGATATCTGAAAAACAATTTAGCCAACCAAAGCTATTAAGATGAAAGAGTACCAAGACAGACTCATGCAGGTACAGAAGGAGGAATACAGAGAACCGATTCAAATTTCATCTCAGACCAAGGAAATACCAACATTAACGGTCCAGAACAATGATGATCTGAGCGAACAAGAAGGAAATCCACATCGAGGCAATCACGATATAAATAAAGACTCAGCAAGTGGAGAGCGGGCATTGTTCATGCCAAGACGATCACAGCGAAAAAGAAAACCACCTCTCAAACTTTCTCTCTAAGTCAGGGAGGAATCGTTATAGTTTTATGATTTTTCTAAATATCTGTTTCCCTACTAATAACTGATTTAGTAACCATGTGGTAAGAAATTAATGTTTATATTGTTTTGTTGTTTTTGAGTATGAAAAATATAAGATGCCATATTAATTACTACATTTCTTCTAATTAAGAAAAATATAGAAGCTGTATTAATTAGCCTATTGGTGGTGGTGGAGAGGCCACCCCGATCCCGTTGGGACGGGGGCCCCGGACTCGCTCAGAGAGAACCGGCGGGTATCAATAATGGCACCCAATGAGTCACGGGCTACATTGTGTGGGACGGGGGCCCCGGACTCGCTCAGAGAGAACCGGCGGGTATCAATAATGGCACCCAATGAGTCACGGGCTACATTGTGTGGGACGGGGGCCCCGGACTCGCTCAGAGAGAACCGGCGGGTATCAATAATGGCACCCAATGAGTCACGGGCTACATTGTGTGGGACGGGGCCCCGGACTCGCTGAGAGACAACAGGCGTGTCTCAATAATGGCACCAAATGAGTCACGGGCTACATTGTGTGGGACGAGGGCCCCGGACTCGCTCAGAGAGAACCGGCGCGTATCAATAATGGCACCCAATGAGTCACGGGCTACATTGTGTGGGACGAGGGCCCCGGACTCGCTCAGAGACAACCGGCGCGTCTCAATAATGGCACCAAATGAGTCACGGGCTACATTGTGTGGGACGGGGGCCCCGGACTCGCTCAGAGAGAACCGGCGCGTATCAATAATGGCACCCAATGAGTCACGGGCTACATTGTGTGGGACGGGGGCCCCGGACTCGCTCAGAGACAACCGGCGGGTATCAATAATGGCACCAAATGAGTCACGGGCTACATTGTGTGGGACGGGGGCCCCGGACTCGCTCCGTGAGGACCGCCGGGTGTCGATAATGGCACCGAACGAATCACGGGCGACGTTCTGAGGAGCTACAGACGATGAGGACGTCGCGCCTTCGCCCCGGTGGCCCAACAGCCTCGACATCGGGAAGGGGAAAAAGAAAAAGTAGAAGGAATCTGATCCCGTCTGCAGGTGAAACTGTTGACTTCAACTTTTTACTACAAGCCACAAAGCTGTTTCCTATGTTTATTGAATTTATGTTTGTTAATTTAAGGAAGGGTAGGTACAATATACAGATCACCAAACGATGAAAACTTAAATCTCTTTTTTGACCAACTAGATGAATAGTAAGAATTTTTTAAGAAACTTTGTTCTGATGAAGTTATAGGTGGTGACTACAATATAGATATTTTCTGATGAAGTTATAGGTGGTGACTACAATATAGATATTTTAACTGATGACCATAAAAAACGCCGGTTTCTCAACATTCTAAAAAGCCATGGCATGGAAACAAAAATCAACCAACCTAATAGAATCACAGAACAAACTGAGACTTGTCTAGACAACTTCATTTGTAACACCAAGCCATTGCAGTTGTACTTGAAACTGAACTAAACCACTCAGAACCCGCCATTAAGTTTGAATCTAGAAAAATAAACGAAGAAAGCCTCCATGACCTTAAAATTAGATTAAAGGGTGAAAACTGGAATGAGGTTTACAGTACAAACAATTTTCATGAACAATATTCAGAATTTATTAAAACATTTTGCTTTTATCAAGATATAGCCTGCCCTAAAACTAAAAAAAAACTGTAAAAGCAGAAAATAGTATTAAATGGATGAATCATACAGTTAAACTGCTTAAAGCACTAATGTTTGAAAATTTTAGCATTTAGAAACTAACTGGTGACCCCAAAGATAAAGATGAATACATCAACTCCAAAAATCAATACTATCAATCAATTAGGCTAGCAAAATCCAATTGGATGAAACACTCTCTTGACAATACAAATAATAAATCCAAAACTGCAAGGAATATTATAAATGAACTCGCCTTCGGCTAGCTGAGGGCTCCACCCCAAGGCCCCCGATGATCGTTTTTTTGTGGTGGAGGTGAAACTGACTATATCCTTGTGAAAAATTAGGTATCTCATTCAAAAAAATTAATTCGCCAAAAAAATTAAAACCGTAGGTGAATGTAAAAAACAAAGTTGGTTTCAACTTACGACGAATTTTTTAGGGGTTTATACGGGGTAAAATTGGCAATTGACCTCAAATAAACCTAAATGAAGGGGCTAATACATGAGTCCGTGAGGTGAGGGGAAGTGGTTGGAACGTGCGTGGGAGCGGGTTTGGGGTGGAAGGGATGATGGGTGGGCGAAATTTCATACCGAGCAGAGCAGAACATGACGTCTTCGTTGATACGATGGATAGTTTATATCGAAGTGGGTCTCGATAGTTTATAGTTGAATATTGCAACTTCAACTTCGTATCTTTTAAATAATTTTAGTTGTCTGTCTCTCCTCTCATGGAGTGATTCCCTACTTATTCAACCAATTAAAAGTCAGAATATAGTAATGAATGAAATATGAAGGTACTGAAGTGAACTTAGTTTAGGCTAGTTTATTTTTGTAAATAAGAGAACATGCTAACCATTTTTTGCAGAGGCTAGGAGAACTGCCACAAACAACTCTCCGGTGTTATTTTAGAATATTTTTTTTTTTGTGTTGTGGCTGGTTCATTTTTGTAAATAAGTGAACCATTTTTGGTAGAATTTAAAACTTAGTCATCGATCCCTTACATAGCTCTCAGTTGGCCTATAAAATCATAGAATAATATTCCTTTCAACTATCTACTAAGTCTTGAGCAGTTGTGAATTTCATAGATTTATTTTGATCATATATTATAATGTGATCTTAAATTTAATCTTGAATCAACAAAATAAATCTGGTCAATTCTGATTCACCGTGTTTAAGGGATGAACCCTTGTTGATCAGCACAAGGTCTTCTACTCAATAGATGTTAATCTCAAGGTAAATTTGGATACCACCTCCTTAACCAAACAAAATGATATTCCGAGCCAAACATCGTGGCCCGTAGGCCGTCCGGAAAGCTAACGCTAGGCTGATAGTCCATCAATATAAGATTAGCCTCGCGGTTGACATTAGCGTGTTGACATCAACAAACTAAACGTAAATAACCCAATAAGCTAACCAATAATTTAAAATTTTCTATTTCTACCAATAAATATTCATAACAAGTACCCTTGCCGGTCTTAAGTTTGGCAAGATCAATGTTACAGGAAGCTAAATTCTTCCACATTGTGTAAAGCCATCGCATCGTCGTAACCGACAGTCAAAAATATCGATCAATGTAGAATCTACGGTTGACGACTTCGATTCCTCGAAGGTGATCGTATCAACAATGACGTAATGACCTGCTCTACTCGGCATGTATGAAATTTCGCCCACCGGGATGATGAGGAAGGTTAAATGTTAAAGGGGGTTATAGGTTTACTTATTTAATTGAAATTTCAATATTATTTTTTTCAATAAATTTATTAAATTCATTATTATTTATTCAATGCAATATTTTAAGAATAACATAAACAGCATCTATTTCTTCAATTTAGGGATTAATAGGAGTATAAATGGCAACAAATTCGGACTGTCGTATAAACGGTTATTTTGACAATTCCAGTAGAAAACTAAGTGCTGAGTCCTATATTTTAAGAAAAGAAACAAAAACTACTAAAAGTGAAAATTTATATCAAGGACAACTTAGAGCATTCTTTGAGGGAATAAAACGGAGAAAAAATACAGTTAAAATACCCAATAAATATGGGTCTTATGATTGGCAATCTCCCTATAAAAAAATAGGTCTCTCCTGAACTAATCAATTAACATTGCGATAAAAAATTAATAAAATTGATAATTCAAAGAAAGATCAACATCAGAAGAACCTATGAGAGTTGAAATTGGCAAATGATCTCTAATGATAGTAAGCTCAATCTTGTTATCCACGTGTCAAAAATTAGGCCTCGCCAAAAAATAATAAAGCTCCAAAAAATAAAAACTCTAAAATTGAAATGTTGAAGTCCAACTCTAAATGACTTTTTTATGGGTTAAAGCCGAAGGGTAAAACAATTGTTAACATTAAAAACATAAACCATGTTTAGGTGAGATAGAGAAAACAATCTTTAAACCAATATTGTCAAAAATGTAAAATTAAATACAGTGAGTGGACCCAGATTTTCAATAGGACCTCTAATATAGGCGCTGGAGCCCAAAAACAAAAAAATACTTTATTGAACATTATAAATTTACCCCACCCTCCTTTGTACGGATTGGTGGTGAAGAGTTTTTGGTTTAGAGACTTTTCCCTGAGGTTTGAATATTCGTGCCAAATATTTAGCTAAGGAAGTTGAATGGAATTCGCATACCTCAAGCAGTGAGTTACACACAAGATTGTATAGTTATTAAACAAGAATCAAGAATCAAGAACTTTATTGTCGTTGACCTTTTTACAAGGAATAGACATAGTCAAAATAAATTAAAACTAAAATACAATACAATGTGTTCTAAACTTAAAAATCAATATTAATATTAGACATTAAAAACTCTGATATACAGTAATATGGGTTGTTGATGAACCACTCAAATGTTTTTGCTTTAAATCTATTGAATGAAACCAATTTTGCTGCTGTACCCAATTTATTAAAAAATTTTATGCTATTTATTTTATGGCAATTATATGTCTTGGTTAATCTATGGGTAGGGATATTTAAACTTGACTTGCCTCTTGTATTATAGGAATGAATACTCTCTCTGCCAGTGAAGTTATGGAGATTAGCTTTAGTATCTAGGAGGTCATGGAAAATATATAGATTTATTACAGTCAAAATTCTCAGGTTGACAAAGAGAGGTCGACAGCTATCCACAGGCCCAGCCCCACAAATTGTTCTAATCACTTTTTTTTGCAATAAGAGAATTTTATGGGCATGTGAGGAGTGACCCCATAGTATTATACCATAAGAAATATGAGATTGGAAGAAAGCAAAATAAGTAATCCGTAGGTATTCATTGCTAACAAATTCTTTTAGTTTCCAGATTAGATAATTTACTCTGGAAATTTTTTTACACGTGATTTCTATATGATCTTGCCAATTTATTTTTTAATCAATTAGGAAACCTAATAATTTAACAGATTCAAATTCATTGACAACTGGGGATAGACTTGAAAGAATTTTTTGTGTTTTATCTTGATTACACATCAATTTATTTGCAGAGAACCAATTAAGTGCTAAATTTATTGATTCATCAGTAATTACATTAAGTTCATGGATATCCTTATGTGTCGCAATCAAGGTTGTATCGTCAGCATAAATGACAGAATTTACAAAAATATTCTCTGACAGGTCATTTATCGAAATTAGAAACAAGAAAGGACCCAAAACTGAGCCCTGTGGAACACCTGTTTCAACCAACCTTAAATCAGACTGATTGCCTCCAACAGATACATACTGTTTTCTATTGGTTAAATATGATTTAATAAGATTAAGTGACTCCCCTTTAATTCCATATAATTCAATTTTATTGAGTAAGATACCAAAAGGTATAGAATCGAAAGCCTTTGTAAGATCAAACAAAGTTAATGAAACAGTCTCTTTGTTTTCAAATGCATTCAAGGACGTATTAATTGCTTCCAAAACTGCCGATGTAGTTGATCTCCCCTCCCGAAACCCAAATTGAGAATCTGTCAATAAGTTATTGTTCTCAAAATATTCCCTAATCTGATTATACATGAGACATTCAATAATTTTAGAAAAAATTGGCACTATTGAAATGGGTCGATAGTTACTAGGAAGGGTTTTATCGCCTTTTTTATATATTGGAATAATTTTAGAAATTTTGAGAAAATCTGAAAAATAACCAATTTTTAAACATCTACTTATACAAAAAGCCAGCGGCCTACTTATCAAATGATTTATTTGTTTGATGATATAATTGGAAAGCCAATAATAGTCCATGGATTTTGAATTTGAAAGGTTAGCCACAACAGCTTCAACCTCCTGCCATGTTACCTCCCTCCATTGGAAGTTCAGGTGTCCTACAGAGGGAGTCCCCAGCAATTCAAGCGCAGTTGTCTTGGTGTGAGGAATATTATCTCCCAACTCATGAATACATTCAACAAAATAATTATTTAGATTGTTGGCATCCAAAATCTCAGATTTAGTTGATGTAGGAGAATGTTCATGGGAGATCACTTCCCACGCAGCCTTGCATTTGTTGGGGGCCTTTTCTATATAATTTTCAAAAGCTTGTTTTTAAGCTAATTTGATTTCATGATTGTAAACCCTTTTACTGTTAATGTATGTTCTATATGCATTTTCTAAATTACTTGAATTACAGTTGAGTAATTTACACTAAGTGATAGCACAAGCATAATTAGCCATGTACACATAGAACCTCTAGTATAGCCGATACAGCCCAAAAACGAAAAATATTTTATGTACTCTTTTCGAAATTAACATTTTCTCCGGTTTCCCTCAATTTTAAGGGGGTGGGCTGTAAACATTTTTTCTTTTCAGCTTTTCTCTGCAGTTTATAACCACCCAAAAATTCTTGTCAAATTTCATGTTTGTTTAGTGTAATTACACAAATATAGTCATTTTATCTTTTGAGGTCTTATTTGCGGTTTTACCACCCAGAAATATTCTTGCAAAATTTCATGTTTCTAACTCATGAGGAAGTCATTTAGAATCATCACACAAATATATACAACTCAGGGGGGTTCAAACTAAGCAGATCTTCTTCCCTAACGCTCGCCATAATCGTTGTTATAGAAGGAGTTGGCCATACACAATGTTTTTAGATTACGCGACTCCTTCATGCTTGAAGCAGCCTGAGCGAAGACATTGTAATGATAATAGAATTTATTGTGTTTCCCAGTACAGCAGACGATTGTTCATTTGGTATAAGAGAGGTAGTTTCCGATTGACGAAAACAAAAAAGGCAAACGAACTATAAGCGGGAATACGTATAATTGCGGGGTTTTCGGAGGGCGGAAAATCATCGTGAGGGCCTTTTAAACACCACATTGAAAATCAGCGAGCAAACAAAAGTAGACTTTGAATGCTACGAGTGTATAACTGAAAGATATAAAAGAAAAATAAAAAAGCCAAAACTAATTAAGAGAGGTGATAATATTTATTGAAGCATATCATATTAACAAGGTAGTTTTAATTATAAAGCTTAAACACCACGTTAACTATCTATACCCAGACATGATAGTTAAATGACAATCAGCACGAACCTAAAACTTTAATTACAGATAGGAACAGAGACTAAGAGTACCAATATAGTGTTTCTCCCTCATCGAAAAATTGAGTATGTTCAGTATCTTCTAATCCACAAATCAGTTGCGTAAAACGTTGTGCAACGTAACAATTAGTAATTTAATTTTACTGAATAAAAATTATTCCTACAATTTTCTATGAATGCACTTCCCATTATTCTATAGTGTCAATATCTACTAAGAAGAACTTTACCTATTTCGGTGTACCTTGAGTTTATGAGTGATTATTACCTGTAAATAAGACAAAACAATCCAAGAGCAATGAATATCACATTTGTTTGGGAATTATTAATCCAATTTTAACGCATGTAAACGATTATAGCCATATTACCCTGATCGCTGTGACAAGATCGGATTTCAACTTTCATGTGACTAAAAGATGCGGGCGGTTAAATTTATTCATTACTACGAAACCGAGAACGTAAAACTATATTTTACTAAATTCAAGTTGTTATTGAATTTCTGGAAAATAAACCGACGCTACACGACATGTTGTTTATAGTTAAGTATATTAAGAACATAATGACATTGTAACACTGCCAATCACCGTATTTTCGTGTTTAAAAACAAACAGCAGAATCCTAAAAGATGGTAACGTAGATCAATGAGAACTGATTAAACAAAAACAACAACGAACTACTTTGCCATGATAGCGTAGATTCCCACAGCCAGGAAATCGTGCATGTAGCCTACGACACCAAAAACTCCATAAGCCTTGTTTTGACTCACACTGATTCTAAAAAAAACAATCAACGAAACTGTGTAATCTCAAAAACCGCAGTGACAAGCGGCAGCAGGAGATGCAAGGTGACGGGTGCAGGAGCCGTGAAACGAGCTGAGGTCCGGGCTACGGGGTCAGGACGGGGCGGCGCTCGACGTGAGACGAACTGCGCTACGAGCAAATCAACTGGCCCAACATGTTTTCGGTATTGAGTTATTAAAAACATTACTTCCCGTTATAAAGTAACGACAAATGGCGAGTAAGATATGAAGGTTTAGTGTTTATTTTAGCGAATTTCCCCTATACTGTAGGGAAGAAGCTATTACCATTGACTTTGAATCTCTTGAGACATCTCATTCTGTACAAAAATCTGTCGTCAACAAGCGTAGCGGATTTCAGCCGAACTAGTCGGGTAAAGCCTCCCATGCAGTGTCGCTCCTAGCGGCCATAGCTTGAAGCTCGCCCGGCTCCGCCCTCAGTGCAGCGCGCGCACACGTGGCATGACGTAACTGACGTGCGTAACCCCTCTCTCCCCCCACCCCGCTGTCGCTGCCGCAGCGCCAGCGCCGTGAGCTCACCTTTCACTTCGCCGATGTATCTGTTTACGATTCCGTCACCGCCTCTGAATCACAAGCCTTGCACTCGGAATTCATAGAGTAGGACAGAGCCCAAGAATAGGAAACGATTAAGAGTTTATTTATTCTCTCCTATTTATGTTGGTAATCATTAGAAAAATTATAAAGCTTATCATTTTCCTTTGAGGGTGTTATTTTAAACACACCTCAACCATCATTAAAGGAACAACACCAACCACAAACATCTGTAGAATAATAGTTGTTTATTGTTTAAGAATACAATTAGTTGTATTTGTAACTGAATGAAATTCCCCAAGTAATCTCTATACCTTTTTATAAAACCAAGCAAGAACCGTTCCGATGTAGATACAATTTTATTGACTTTACAATCATAAGCTGGGTAACTGTATTTATAGAATAAAATACACTGGCAATCAGTGTGACTATTTTAAATAGCCGATGATAACTAGCTTTAAAAGATATCTAAATTAAATAACAGGTATCGATTTACTTTAAATAGCAGTCAAGGGGCTACGCCGTAAAGCCCCACCCGGAACTGGGAAAACTTAAATTTATGTATAACTGGCGCCAATTCTTGGGGCCCACGCCGTCCATAAGACTAATGTTAATTTTACCATTGGGCTTATGGACGGCGTGGGCCCCAAAAATTGCCGCAAGTTATAATGCATTATGTCTAATGGAGGTAAGTAAGAATGTAGTATCAACATTTTTGCAATATTATATATTCATATTTCATTTGAGAACCAGAGGCGCAATATGGCAAAGTGCAAAGCAGTTGTGGCAGGTGAAAAAAATTTACCTCCACGGCTTGCTAAAATCGCTTGCGCATGCCAGAACTCTTGGCCTTGAAACTATTTTAATTCACCCCCTCCCCAAGAAATGTGTTGATGAAAAAGGCGGGAATTGACACCACGGTCTTAACACTGTTGACAGTTGCGTTGGTGTATTGGTTGGCTTTGGATGTGAGTGATACTTGATACCTGAAACATTGATCTTTGTGAGGCGTAGTTTTATTGTTGTTTTGTTTCACGTGATCTATTACGTCTGCAGCAGTAGACTACATTGGTTTTTTTCTGCAATGGATATTAGGTAGGTATTAGATTTATTACAATGTTACTAAAATATTAAAGATTTTTGTTAATTTTAATAAGCGCACTTCTCAATGAATAGTTCCTCAATTGGGTCTGAATATTTGGGTCAACCCGGGGCCTTCCCCCCAAAATACTAATTTACATGTCTATAATCTCTACACGTCAGTAGACATGTAGCCTAGGGCAAAAATTATGTTTTTCAGAGCTGTTAAACAGAAATATTTTTAAACAATCAAACTTATATACTTTTATAACTTTTTATACTCTTCAGAACTATTACTTGAACTGGCCCAGGACTTTTGGGACACGACTTTTTATATTAAAATGACCAATTGTCTCGTTTTACGTTTGAAACTCCCGTTATTAGGTAGTCCTGTTGTCACGGCGAACTCTACCGACGGCCATTTTGTCCTGTTATGGCGTAATTGTAATTTTACGACGAAGTGCATGGGTATGGGTATAGGACCAAGGCCGTAGCCAATGGGGGGGACAAGGGGTCAAAATCCCCCAGAAAATGTTGAAATTGTGTTTTAATGAAAGGTTAGAAAGTTATTTTTTTCACTTCCTGTAACCGCGGAGCCCAAACCCCCCCCCAAAAAAACCTCCTGGCTACGGCTTTGTATAGGAGGTACGTCAATACAATGACAATAAAACCAATACCATCTATACAGTGTGTAAAACAAGTCCCGGAACGACTTAATATTTTTTAACCAAATCGGTTTGAGAAATAAAACTTTGCTCAGTCACTCCTATGTAAAAAAAAACTTCTTTCTAAGGTGTTTACTGACTCTTGGCCCCCAGTGGGGGACGGCCCACAAGGAGGCGGTACAAAATCTTAAATGTAAGCACAGGTCGATTACATCATTTTAAAGGGCTATTCAAGTAGAGTTTTATGCTTCAAACCGCACTTCAAAAGGTCCATTCTTTACAAAATGGCGGCTGATCAAAAATCTAATAGAATTACAAAGTATTCGCCTAAATATCGTATACAAAATTGTTCACAGCCTATGTCTGGAGAATCAAAACTCCGGAATTGAATGTCAGACCTAAAAACCTACCTTTTAGGAAGCTATCTTTTAGGCCGAAGAGGATGTTAGCTCCAATGGGGGACGGCCCACGAAGAGTCGGAACAAATCTTAAATGTAAGCATGGGTCCATATGCACATAGGTCTAATCAAATAAAATTCAATGCCGAAAACCATATTTCAAAAAGATTGTTGGTAAAAAAATAGCGGGCGATTTAAGTTTTCAACAAATTACATAGGCTTAGGTTTGATATGCAATTTGATTAATTATATACTTTTATTCCAAACCCCAAGGGCAAAATGTGGGGATCATCGTGACAGATAAAGGTAATAATTATTACTAAAATAATATCGTGCCACTAAAACGTTTTTTAGCTACTATTGGTCGGCCCAAAGTTTCTACGCGAACGGCCACACCAACGGATTGATGACAGAGGAGGGTACTTTTCCAAAATTAATATTAAGTCAAATCTAAATCAATAATAATAGATTTATTTGGCCAGATTAACAATAACTTGCATTAGCCATGTCAAATTATACTAGTTTACTTAACAAACTAACAGATTTCTTCATCACTTTAAAATAAAACCTCTAATTATTCTAGGAATAAAATAAACATTACAAAACAGGAATTTCCATTATAGAAATACATTTCTGCTGTGAAAAACATTTCTACTGTAGGGATAAGGAAAAAATTGAAACCAAATGAAGGGGTCCCCCGTACAGGGGTGCCCATCCCCCCATGGTCCATGTCGCGAAATCCCCCCCAAAAATTAATTGGCATCGATACCTCGGCTTACTTAAATTCTTGGATAGTATGAGGTTTGAGAGATATTGTTACCCTCGAATCCAAGTGGAACAATAAAGCATTTCTAATTTTAGATGCTGTATACTTATAGAATGGTTGGGTGAGGCAAAAAGCTAACCCCACTAGTAATTTGCACATGAAGACTATATAATAAAATAATATCCTAGAGATTAAACCAACTCAGATGACATAGATGTGGTGATTTTCATCCACACTTTGAAACCACACTTTGAGTAACGAAATGGCCAAAAATAATGTCATAGTCTCGTTCCAAACCAATAATAAATTAGGCTCAATTTCAAAGGAACGAAAAAAATAATAAAGTTGAGAACGAAGACAAAACCGGAGTCTACAAAATTATAAATGTGAAAAACTGCCCAAAATATTATATAGGTCAAACCGTCCGTTCATTCAAGAAAAGGTTTAATGAACATATCCCGTCCTGCTTTAACTCCAAATCTTCCTTTGCAAACCACCTATTGAATAAAAATCACAGTTATTCTAGCTTTGACAAAAATTTGGAAATTTTACACGTTCATAACAAAAGGGACAGTTACTTAAATTGCTTACAAGAATTTGAAAGTACAGCTCTATGAAAACGGACCACAGCAATGTTTTAAACGAGCAAACATCATTATTCCAATCAAATAGTATTTATGATGCGGCGATAGGGTGGCAAGTAAACAAAAGAAAAAGAACAGGACCACGGCCGGCGTTCCAGTTATAACAACGAGGGGATCAAGTCCACCTGCGGCCCCCAGTCATGACATCGCTTCCGCCCGCGCCGGATCGTAAATTCTGTTTTAAGTTTGGCCAAACAGTTTTATGTTTTGTATTCGTGTCGTTTTTGTGCCACATAAATGTAGAAATGTGTTTATAAAAAATTTGACGACCACCCAGGAGTGACGTTTTTGTATGGAAAAAGCCTGATGATGATGGAATAATAACCTCGACAACGTGGTCGCATAATTATAATGCAAGATTTGGATTGTCGACGGAAAATTACTATTAAAACTACCATTATTTCAAAACAAACCGTTGTACAAACAGTTTACTACAAAATAATTATATACTTTAAGATTGTATAACCGAAACAGGTAGATCAAGTATTAAATATTTGTTTCAAACTATTTCCCGTTGTTTTCAAAACAAACCGTTCTACAAACAGTAAACTAAAGAATAGGTAATTATTTACTTTAAGATTGTCTAACCGAAACAGAGAAAAAATCAACTACAGTATTAACTATTTTTTATGGATTAGTCATTAAGTCACTAAATGAACAAATGTTTTGGGGTCACCTCCGACCGGACAGCCTCCTAGTCCTCGTCGGAATGGTAGCTCTAAAAAGAATTCACATTCTACGGTGGAAGGTGGTGGGAGGAACATGAGTTCACGGCGCCGGCGGGTGCAGCGGCAGCGGAAGCGGTGGTCGAGGAGCGGGGAGGGGAGCGGGGAGTAAGGGGGGACTGACAGCCGTAGAGGGCGCTATCTTGTGGCGATGCCATGAACTAAGACCGTCCGCTGCGCTGTCTCGCGGAGGCTCAGACGAACTAACTGAACCAACCGATCCTGGCTCAGGTCCGATCGCTACAGCTGCGCCGTATGAGTGGGATGTCTCAAGAGATTCAAAGTCAATGCTATTACCGTAGGTCTCATGGTAAGACCTAAGCCCGAGACCATGATAACTTTTCGTTTTGGGGCCACCAGAAGCAGAAAACACCATTCGACACCATTCGTTCGAATTTCTGTGTGTGTGTGTGTGTGTGTGTGTGTGTGTGTGTGTGTGTGTGTGTGTGTGTGAGCACTATAGCGGCCGTAAAAATGGTCCGATCTTAATGAAATTTGGTACAGACATGTAAAGTGGTAATCCCTCGGATGAGTTCGTAAACCAGCCCGATTGGACCACCGGAAGGGGGGGTAAAGGGGCATAAACCCCCCCAAAAATGGGGTTTTTAGTTTTTACCATAGAAACATAAAATTTATAGAATTTTTGTTGGCACATTGAATTCAGCTCAAAAAAACAAACAATCTAGTACTTTGAATCATTGCTCTATGTCCATTGGTTACCGAGATATTGAAAGTAGTAATCACAGTACGTTGTCCCCATGTTAACCTTATGGGAAATAAGTAAAATTCTACATCTCGGTTATTTCTCATCTTGATAAAACTTGGTAAATAGCTTCTTCTAGTTCAGATCTATTGAATATTTAATTAAAACCACTCAGTTTTAATATACCCGTAGCAGCAAACCTGCATACTAATTCCCCATGTTATTCTTATGGAGCCTACCAAAACATGTCAAATCTCGCTATGCTGGATTGAAATATGTTGTTTTGAATTTGAAATTCGCTGAGTATGCAGGTCTGCTGCAACGGGGGTATTTTAATGTATCAGGTAACCAAAATTAATTCTTCATCGATTCATTAAGAGGCTATACTTACACGTCACGTCCGTTTTCGAGGCGAATGGAACCTGTGTTAACAAATGGAACCGGCTACACAAACACGTCACGTCACGTCACGGCCCGACTCGAATGCTCTGAAGGCATTATCGGCCGAATGGGACGTGATGACCAGCCTCTACCTACGTCTATTGGGCCATTCGGCTGCTGGAAAATGGTAGATTTTCTTCTAAAAACTGCCCAAAATGTTGTTTTTTGGCGTTCAAGTTTTATATTAATCACATAGATAATAATTATTTCTTAATTAATATCGCTTACAATTCCTAATCAATATAAGAAATTTGTATCACTTTTAAAATAAAAGGCTTAATAATATTTGGGTGTTTTATAGCAGCCCTTAGTTATAAGCAATCCTTAGGTGTTAATAGCAAACCTTATAGTTTTGACCTTATAGGTTTGAACCAATTTTAATAATTTAAGGTGTCGTTGGAAGGAGATCAACGTAAAATTTTGTGGAAAGTAAAATTTATTACGGTTGGAGTAAAGAGAAGAACCTTAGACGCTCTCTTGCGAAAAATGAAATTTATAAAGAATGGCGTAAACCTAATGGCGTAAAGGGAAAAACCTTAGACGCTCCTAAAGTTTCGTATCCGCCCATAAGATTTAACGTGAAAATGTACATTTTTAGGAACAGCTAATAATAATACATGTTTTCCCGCGTTTGTGGATGTCGCATCCTGTGCGGATGCGAATATGTACAGCACCCCCTCCGGAATCGCCGTATTGGCCGTATGTGGACGTGACTTGACGTGTCTATAGTAGCACCTTAAGAATCCTCTATTGGTTTCTTAGGGTTCGACTCCAAATAGACTTTTAAAACCATAACTATGTCAAAATTGTTTACCACAAATTACTGTTCATCACAAAACTTCAAAATTGAAGTTCATCACGTGTAATGACTATTATACTAAGAATGAGCATATATAAGAAATATACGCTCGGTAAATTGGACAATTTTATATTGTTAAGTTTATACGATATCTCCATGTGTTTTGTTTGTGCCATTAAAGCAAATACAGGGTATTTTTTTAACGAAACCCATTTTTAAGATTGAATAATGCATACATAAATATGAAATGAGCATTGTTTTGTTGATATTTACACTTTATACAGTCTATTATTTAAGTTTGACCACAGTTAGTTTACATTATGTGTTCAAACAATCCGCCATTGGTATTTGTATAAAGTTGTGCTCTCTCCATCAAATTCCCGAACACGTGTTGCAATGTACCTCTTTGAATTTCATGCATTAAATCTGTCATGTTTGTTTTGAGGTGCTGAATATCCTGTGATTTGTTTTCGTGGGCCTTACGTTTTATGAATCTCCAAAGAAAATAATATTTTGGGGTCAAATCCAGGAATCCTGGGGGGAAATAACCCTTCAGTGATAAAATAAAGCTTTGGGTTGCGTTAAAAAAACACCCAGTATAACTCGAATAAATTTAAACATAAGATCCTAAACGTAGGATATCCATACGCCATTCTTCTTATTGTTAGTTTTGTATTTTTCCAGGGTTACTAGAATTGTTGATTATTTATTAAGGTATGCATTGTATGCAAATCTCAAAAATTAAAACAATGTGAATGTACATTAAGTTACTGCATATAAAAAAAAACTTCAACGGTTTAATGTTCAAAAATCACCTCTTATGAATGGCAAATTAAATAACGCATAAAAACCACCTCTTTACTGCCAAAAACACTCAGTAATCCGGACAAAAATTGTTTTCCGTTTTCAAATTCTACTCTTTTCATTTCAATCGACCACAACCACCCATAAACCAGTGCGAAGAGCTGATCTATTTTTAATAGCATCAGAAAATATATTTTCGGGTGATGTAAGAAATAAGCAGCAAACCGTTGTCGGCGATCACGTGAACACGAGAGGACGTAATCAAGGAACATCAGCGCCACAATGGCCAGTATTGTGGCGCGGGCTTAGCAGAAGAGCTGCGATTTTATAAGGGATTGCCGTGTCTTTGTCTGCCGCTCCCACTATCTCGAGCGCTTTTGTCGCTTAAGCACTCAATTCCACTAAGGTAAACGTCGTTATTGCAGGTTCTCCGATAATACTCACGATACTCTACGGAATACAATATTTGTAAAGTAAAACAATGATGAGATGAATTAAAACGTATGTACCAGGGGTCGAGTTATCTGGCCAAATACGTAAGGCGTTATTTCTTGGTTAAAAAATCAAAATGTTAAATAGGGAACACTGAGTTAACGTTTTTATTTATTTTCCTAATTGGACACAATAAAGCTAATATGACACTGTTTCGGAACAGAGTTTCCACTTTGAAGCCATCCAAATAGCAACAATTTATAGATTTTAATGCATAAATACTTACAAATTTAATTAAAACAATGAGTTTTAATATTAATAACTACCGATCTGTGAGCGAGATAACGTTCTCAGTTTACACTCGTTTGGGGTAAAGCTACTTCCTAAACGCATTTTCCCACGTGAACAATATCTTTACACCAACGGTACAAAGGTTGGTTTTTTCCAAAATTTGGATACGATTTTAATAACTAAGATCAAGGCAATATTGTATTATTCCATCTATTTATGAGTGTTCCATAAGACATATCTTTGCTTTGTATATCACTTGTAATACACACAATAGTTAGTATTGTAGTTCTAAATTTAGCTGTAAAATGTATACAGCAGAACGATTAATTAATGATTTCGTAGATCGATAGTTTAAAACCCTCTATAATTAGTATTTTTGTTTTGTTTCCTTAAAAAACCTCTGATATTTATTAAAGAAATAATACACTAATCCTTCGAAATGACTTGAATGCACAATGTAGTCTCTGGAATCCGAATATTTGTCTATTCACTCCTCAAGAATTCAAATTGTGTTGCTTCAATTTGAACCGTCAATTCTCATATTCGGATTCAACGTCTAAAGTTCGAACTGGGACCACTGTACTTCTCTGAATTAATTCAGCATCTCGAATTAAGCACAACAAACATGTTGGAACGTGAACGTGTGCAATCCTGCATTCAGATACCTTTGTCTAACTTTCTCTGCAACGTTGAATGTTCTTTTAACAGACAAATCTCCATCGTTTGGATTTCATTTACAACAACTTCAATTTGTTTATGATTTAACCACTTACCATTTAAAACTTCCAATGATTTAAAACAAATTGGTCGACCTCTGAGTTTTGAGTGAATGAATATTTGTGTGTTTTCTACTTTATCCAAAGTGATTCACTTTTACTAAACGAAATTGACTTAAAATGTTCAGTAACTGTTGCATTCCCATGGAATTAAAAGAAACTCAAATTTTGATCAAATTTAATCAATATTCTTCTTCTTTAGAATTTAAAAATTCAATTCTTAGATTCAAATGTGTTTTTTACAAATACAAATGTAATAAAAGTCACTTTGTGTGTTTCCGATAGAAAATAAAAACGAATTTCTAAAAACAAAACAAGTTGCAACAAACTTTTTTTATCCATACAAAATACGAAACTTGTCCACGAACAAACAGTATTGTCAGACAGATCCATAAGCGTGATCATACAATTGCGATTAAGAATTAATAAAGGGAATCATTGAGCTAACACTAGCTACAATCCGTTGGCGGCGACTTGCAGCAAATGCCAGGCAATTAATCCGCCAACAGCTATGTCGGACACAGCGGGAATGTAATTATGTTGATGTTATACACAAACTGTCCGGTGCTGATCCACGTCATGATTGCGCATTCCACGCCCTACTAACCCTCGTCACAGCGGGGTTGTTGTGTCTGATATGAATGGATTTAAAATTTAAACTACAGTTTGCATTCCGGTCTGTTAAACAGTAAAAAACATTATTAAAGGCGATCTTCTTGGAGTTTTTATTTGTATAAGGGATATTATTGTACGCAATATTTATGCCACACGCTGTATTCTCCCTAGATGGCTGTGGTTTGGAAACAGCTGTTATGATTACTTCATTTGTTTACACTTTCCTTGTTTATTTCGTTGCTATTACGGCAACTCATAAGGCCAATGTTAAAATTTTACAATTTAAAATTCGTTTTATTACGTTATTAGATTTTCTGTAGCCGAGTCTTACGCATAAGCCATGTTTTTGAGTCATAAATTACTTATTTCCAGACTTTGAAGGAAATCCTCGTAGCAGTTTTTGTTATCACTGTGCAAGCAAGCAGGCACGCACGATAACATTGCTCATATAAGAGTATAGTATATCTTAGCTCAATGTGTACTTGAATTGTTGAAGTGAGATTTAGATAAGCTGTTGAAATTCAAAACAGTCTCTGTCACTTACTATTCACAATTGATTCCAATGATCATAGTCGGTCAATAACTGTTTTTCACATAACTTGTTTCGGGGTTCAGAAGAGCTATTTCCTTCAAATATTTAGATAGTATGACAACGAGTCGAAGATCAGCTATTCCATTTTATTTTTATCTAATGTTAAGTCTTTACGACGAATACGAAACATTAAGACATCTACAGCTCTTCCCTGTAGTCCAGAGTTCATACATTTTATTCCCTGCTAAACTTCACAACGATCTCTTTGCACCGACAAGAGGGAATAAAAAAATACCCCCGTTGCAGCATTCCTGCATACTCAGCGAATTTCGAATGCAAAAAATATGTAAAATAAATATAAAATGTGAATATATGAATGTAAGAAAGGTTGAGAACATCTTCAATCTTAAAACAATTTACAACTTATAAAAATTGTTAATCTGATTAAGGATGTGAAGTAACTGAACTGAAATACAAGTGGTTTAATTTAGGTTTGCAAACACACGTAGCTAAAATACAGGTGTCGAACTTTTCATGTTTGAATGTATAGGACGAAACTATTTTTGACAGATTTATCACTTGTTTTCGACAAAATTCCAGTCCCAAATTTGAAATGCCAGTATTTCCAGGATCAAAATAAAATTCCAGTATTTCCAGTATCAGTAGACACCCTGACAGAGGAACGGGCTGTCGCTGGGCCGGGCTCCATCGTTTTTCAACGTTTTTAAATTAATTGCCAGTGATTTTTTTTTCTATATCTTAATATTATTAACAATTACATTAATTTTAAACGTTATTGATTGTATTTCCATTTCATTAATTCTATCAACAATTTTCATTTTTTCAGCCGAGTTATTTATATGTACTAAGACTTTTTAGCATAGCGACTCGTGCCTACGCACAGGTTTGCCAACTTATGTATGCATTATTCCAATAAAACGTTTTGTGTTTACTGTATATGATAGTTATTTTATTTATCTACTATATATTTGTCAAATACCACTCACCCATCATCGTACAGCCCAAACTACTTGACCTAGAACCTTGAAACTTTGCATGAACGTTCCTCTCAGGGCATAGGCATCCGCTAAGAAAGGATTTTTCCAAATTCCTTCAGGATTACGCCCTATGGTACGTCAAAGTTTCAATGTTAAACTATAGGCACAGAGGAGGCACCTTAGATTCTTCTCTGTGACTATAGGGAAGCTCATGTAGTTGTCATGGCAACCTAAACATCAAATCAAAATTCAAGAAAGTTTTTTCTGTTTTCTACGGGTAAAACCGTGTAGATCAGCTAGTAATGTATAGTCTGTAATGTGATTGTGAACTTTCTTTTGGGATAAAAGGATCTGAATTTGAATTTGAAAAATGAAGCAGTCGAGAAGACTGTACTCACCCGGGTCGGCCAGCCAGTGGCTGGGGTGGAAGTAGCCGTCGGCGGCGGCGGCCAGGTCCGAGCTCCCATGTCTCTCCACCCGCGGACCCGCGCACCGCGCCCTGGGGCATCCAGTGTGAAACAGACAGGGCGAAACTCTACAATCAGTCTCCACCGTTAAAATCCAACTTGAAAATAGATATTTTTCGACATTTACAATCGCGATTATATTAACTAAAATAACATTTCGATTTTATCATCGAAACGATAATTTAGACATAAGATTCCGGCAACATCCGTTGCCTCTAATTACGTAAAGCGTTGTTAGTTCAAAAATCAATATGTTTAAGAAGGAAAATTGATTTGATTGATGTTGCAATAACTTTATGTCTCCGGCAGCACTGAATGGGCTATTGGACATCGTTTCCACTTGGCGCATTATATCTTGACCCTTGGCCTAGTCCATTGCTGGAGCTGTCAGATATTGTTTATTGACAATGATTTTGGACAGCAAACAATATAAAAACTAATTTCCACAAACACTGCATTTTCTTTACAAATGACAATTGAGATATACACTGGCAGCTGTTGCAAAATGTTAACATTTCAGGCTAGTATACATTTGCGTATCAGCTGTGGTCTCCTGATGAATTTCACACTACTCCAATTGCTTCAGGTGTAAAGGGTTCCCAAGTGTCAAGATATAATGCGCCGAGTGTATGTGCATGATAGTGTAGTAAATAAACAATAATTCTTGTAGGGGTTAATCGAAATAAAACATTAAAAATCACAAAAATATGGTTAGAATTACTGTGTAATTACATAAACTTTGGCTGCACCTTCTAAACATTGAGAAAACACATTTTGCACGACACTTCGGTACTACTGACGCACAAAATTGCCTAGATACGAGTCGAACATGTCCTTCCGTCTATTTCATCGTAGAAAAAATTAAAAACTCGATGTTATCTTCAAAGACTCGGCGACATATTAGAATTTTCGAACCTTTTACCTATTTGCCTACATTCAAGTGTTGGTTACACTGCCAAATAATCCATCACGTTTCATTCCTAGAATCATCGTAATACTAGATGAAACGGAATTAGCTAACAAAGCAAATTTTTGCAATTCATGACTCACTGCCTGACTCTAGGTTTGTCAGTTTCTCTAATTGTAATAGGATAGTAAAAAATATAACGGAAATCGACATTTTAATAACGGTTAAAAAAGTAACCTAAATTGTTTATTAGCAAATAAGTTTCACATTACACCTAATTAAATAACAATACAACAAATATGCTCTTAAAGGAAATCGATTATATCAAATAGAAAAATATCGAATTATAACTTCGACTGAAACGGTGGATATGGGTTCTAAAGTTTAGTCACGGAGAGATTAAGTCATATTAACAATCGATCGGCTGAAGCGATACTTATACTAAGTATGGTTAGCGTAAAACTCTTGCACCTTCTTTCTGATACCGCCACTTGGGGAGTGAAAGAAAAAAACAGTAGGAGTATTTGCTGTCCGAGGAACCAACCTTAAAGTCGTGTAGGACACCCTGTACCCGCAATTAAAGATTCATAAATTGCTCTATAACTCCACTAAAAGTATTCTAATCTCGATAAGCCTTTTTCTGTTTGAAACGTGTTTTGAAAAAAAAACTTTTCAAAAGTTAATAGTTTACATTAAATATTTAAATAAAAAGATTTTCCTTTTAATTTCATGAGGAATTTTAATTCCTCAATAAAATGCGTGTTGAGGGGCTTAATAAAGCTATAGCTACAAATAATATCTTCTCTAGGTTGAAAGCTTCCACGCACGGAAATTTTATTCTACTGATCAACTATAATCAAACTTAAACCTCAAACTTACAACTTTTACACCTCAAAAGATACACGCACAAGCCGTTTTTCGACTTCAAGGAGGTTAGGTTTTTAGCAGTTTCAAGGAATGACAAAAAGTCATAATTGATTGAAGTTAAATTTCAATAAAGCTAGAGAAAAATAACAAACGAAACCGAGAAAGATCTATCATAAAAGAATAATTCTGCGTCTTCACTGATTCTGAGGGGCAAAAATGAGTTTTCGGACGCTACAAGTCACAAAAGAACAAACAATGACTTCTTCCGAGGTAACAACTTTTTTGTCGTTAGAAATTAATAAAAATTATTGTTAATATCTTCGAGAAAAACAGCGAAAAGGGAGTCGTAAACGATTAATTATCGATAACTAAACTAACTGATGATTCGATACGCGTAAAAACAATCGATGAATCGACAATCGTAAAAAATCGATGTATCGATAGTTCCCTCCTACCTGGTCGCCGCCACCCCCAGCACACACAACACCATCCACAACATGATACACGTAACCCACCCGCCACCACACACTATATACCGGCCCGTATTGCGACCGACTTGTCCACGGGTGGTCGAACATTTCGGCCTCGAATGGAGCCTTTCCACTCGGCGATTTCGCGCCAACCGGTAAATCGAATCGATTGAGTGTACCATATTGATATTTCATTCCGTTTGGGTTTGTTTTCGTTTCCTGTATTCGTTTGACGTAATGTATGAGGCGTGAGCGATTACAGTATTTTGTTCTAAATTTTAATATAGTGTACTAAGAATGTTCGAAGCTGAAATCCGGTTTCGTTATCATTAAGGAGGACAATTAAATAAGTCTACTGCTGACTGATTGTCAACTGAATCGCGCCTGAATAAAAAAATGACTAAATTTGAAGCTCGATGTCCCAGTACCATTTCGCTATGACTACTTAAAGTTAATGGTAAGTCATTAACTCCTCAGTCAGGTGAGAGGTTCTCAACTCCACGTACCAGGCCCGAGAATCACCTCAGTCGTGGATGGGGGCCTCGTCGGGCACTAACCTCCAGTCTGCGCGCCTCTACGCAGCATCGCTACCGGTCCACCCTTCCCGCGAAGCCGGACCAAGGCAGGGTGGCCAGGGTTGTCACCACCTGCCCCACTGCAAACCATATGCTGCACGAGGGGCGCTTCCCGCGCTTTGCGGACTGGAGGTTCATCCACCGAGCCCGCCTCAACGTCCTCCCTCTTAGGCCCATTCTATACGAACGACAAATACGTCGCGTTACTAGAGTCGCGCTAAATTTCGGTTTGCAGGTAAATGGAGTTACTGTGTAGCATCTATACGGGCGCTATTAGCGCGCGCGGTAGCCCTGCTCACTCGGCGTTCACGTTTTCAACGCGACCTGCCCTGCAACGAACGCTATTAACGCGACGGCATTGCCGCGAGGTTCCTTCTATACGGACGCAATCGCCGTCAACGTCCCAGTGGGAAGCCCAGCGTTCTCATCGTGAATCTGCTTTGTGAGCTCATTCGACTCAACATTTGACTCAACAATGACATTCGACTCAAAAATGTTCGTGACTGAAAAGTTTCTTTTTGATATAGAGAAACGCCCACCAATTTATGACATTAAGTCTAAAGACTACTCAAACAAACAAATAAAAGCATAGTGTTGGATGGAAGATTGCAGCAGCTAAATAAGTTGTAACAGAGTAATCTAGTGTAATACAAATCCAACAATCAAACATTCTTTAGCAAACTATTAGAAAATAAAGCTAGACCTGATGTAAAAATTAAGTTTTGGATCAGTGAAAATTAAACTAGAAGATAAACGTATTTCTGGCTTATTTCTTTATTTGTGCAACGGCGGAACAGCTATTGTGCAGTGTATTACGTGTATTAGTCCTAAGCATTGACCGTAAACCAGCATTTGATCATCACCCACCCGTACTTAACCCTAGGCAAACTAGGCAAAACTGGTGTGTCCTTGGTAAGCGCGACGACATTGCCGTCCGTATAGAAGGTCGGAAGGATAGCGCGACGGCAAAAGCGTCCGCATAGCGCGACGACAGTAGCGTCCGTATAGAAGCTCGGTTTTCACTACTGGGCGTTGGCGGCATTAGCGCGACGCATTTGTCGTTCGTATAGAATGGGCCTTAATGGCTGCAACCGCTGGGGTGTCGCCGACGACCGTCGCTGCAGGAGGTGTGGGCCCATGTCCTCTGCCACTGCCACAACCACCTAGCGTCGGGCATCACGAGGCGGCACAACGCCATGCTCGACCGGCTGGCTGCCTCCGTCCCGCCATCCGAGGGTGTTGAGCTGAGAGTCAACCGAAACGTCCACATCCAAGACCTGACAACCCGAGATGCAGCAGAGCAGTACTGGTCCTTCACACCTCAAATGTCTAAATCCTCCAACACCTCTGGTTCCTCCGTCCCCCCCCCCCCCCCCACCGGCCGAGGATGACGACGCCGCCGAGAATGCCGAAGCCATTGAAGCATCAAGGGTCTACCAATTTGTTACTGAATATCTAAGTTTCCTTCATAAAATTTATGTTTAAACATTAAAGAATTGTTTTAAAATTATGTTAAAATAAACATAAACAACTTTAAAAAGTGTATTTCCTTAACACATGGTAAACTTTTTGGATTCAAATCTAAATTTGGTAAGTAAAAAATGTTAAACTTCAATGTATCATAAATTTTGTATCGTTTTATGGGTGGGAAATTGAAAGTTAGAACTAGGACTGGTTGGAATAAAATAATTGAGGTTAAAATAAAATCCTATTTATACAGACTATAAAAAATTGAATAATTGATAAAAGGACAGGTATAAGCTTAACTATAGAAACCAAAGCTGATTTGAAACAGTAATTAAGAGCATTACGTGAGAGTGGTTGAACTCAGACTAAGGACAGATCTAATTCAAAGAACTACTTGGTTAGAAAAAGAAAATGCATTATAAAATTATTTCAGGTTAATAGTTATTGTGTTAAAAAAAATGAGAGCAGCTTTGTAGAGCCATAAGGATGTAAGCAATGAAGGAGCGATGTAGAGTAAGCTATTTTATCAGATACAAATTAAAAGAAAATATTAGAAGGCCGAAAGGCAAACTGTACAAACTTTTGATGTACTCTTAGGTGGAAGGTACTTGCATCTGTTTGAGGTGAGGAAGTTTTGAAGCGTCTTGATTTACATAAGCTCTAATCAAATAAGGACGCAGTATCTCTATTTCTACTGATTGATGATCAGGATTGCCAAAAGGCCCTAGTTTTCTTGACTCACTAAATTTCACCTAAATGTCCCGGTGTCCCAAAAAAGACTCTTGGGATGTGCTATCATCCTGAATTTCTGTTGGACGTTAAAATTACATAATAACTATATCGATAAAATATTTATTGAAGAAAATATTTCCTTGTGATTCTGTAAACCCCAACGACAACTGTCAAAGCAAAAGATGGGAAACATTTAGAAATTTACAATAAGAAAATACTTTTAGGATTAGTTTACAAGTTTGGGTAGCTTCTAGCGTCTGCCAAAAGTTAACACTGCTGAGCTGTACTGGATAATCCATCTAATTTTGAATTAGTATAAATATTATTTTAAAACATCTTTAAATTTGCACCGTTAACAGAATAATATGAATTTAAACCTATACACTTGCCAGCTAACAGGTGCTATAAATATTGGACGGTTTATTTCGAGCGTATTTGAGACAAATTCGCCGAAAAAATTCAAATTATCTAATTGAACAGTTGGTGAGCAAAACTTATTTAAAATACGTCCCCACAAGCTAACGATTGAAACTTTTACATCCAATTGACACTAAAAGTTCATTAAACGTATGGAATTCCAAGGATGTATTTCACAACTAAATGGGAATCCAACATTTGAGGTTTCTATTCGCGGCGGCCAGGCACAATATTGGCAGTCGGTATTTGGTTTAATATTTGATTAACTGCGAGCGTTGGAGGGAAACAATAGCTAGATTACCAATTCAGATCAACTTTGTAAAATCCCATTTCATCAGTCCCCTTGTGATATACGTTCCAATATGAGGGTTTTTTGCTATTTATTACATTTTATTGTTTAATAAAACTTTAGGCGATGCTCTAAATTACTTTTTGAGTTCAAATTATTTTTTAAAATTCTCTATTCGGCTTTGTATTTTAATTTTGAGACCGTGATCAAACACTCGTATTCTGCATGTTGGTTGATTGCAGTGGCGGGACATTATATTAAATAATGCAATGAATTACTGGTTTTTTCCAACTTCAAGTCTGGAAATTAATTAGCACTGTAGTTCTTTATGAGTTTTATAACCATCTTACATCTCTATGTCAGTTTTGTTTACAAATTAGATAAAAAAAATAAAAATTAGATAATAATGAAATAAATGACTTAGGATTCTGCTATAGAGAGGCTAAATTTTTGAATAGTGGCATTAGTCTTCATTAATTAATTCTGGTATTGTATCAACATCAGTCAATGATTGTTTAACCGGTTGTCGGTGGTTAACTAATTATGTTCAATTTATCTTAAACTTGCGAGAAGTAAAAGTTAATATAAGTTTTGCTGATCACGGTATGCAAGCGAATTAATGATTAAGCACTTTAAAATCGCGAAGTGACCGTGCAAAATGTGGCCCGAATTTTATCTTATTCATATTAATTAGAAAAACTATTAAACATTTTGTTCCAATACTGCCGTCCGAGGTTTTGTGTCCTGAGTTTTACAGACTCTCACAATCTCAAACAGAGAGCTTGACTCTACTCGAAAACACGTTGCGCAGAATGTAGAAGTTTGAATGTCATTCAAAATCGGACACGAACATTTTTCCGAGTTCAATTGTACCAAACAGATCGATTTTGAGACAAATTGTAAATTATTGTGGGAAAACCCTACATCCTTCACTCACCGGCTTAGCCGTCATATTAGAAGGGTGCATTTCGTAAAAGAGAGTGTTGACATCACAGACGATAAGATCACTTACATAAATGAATCCATTATAACACTACTGGAGTCGTCCATTATAACACTTGGCAATGAGTCGTCGAAGGATACAATTTAAAGTAGAAACATTTCTAAATCCAGAATAATTTTTATTTGACTTATCGGTATCGCATGCAATAATTAAGAGTTTTTTTATAATATTCTAAATCTTGCATACCAACTCCTTTTAAGGGAATGGCGAGTTAAGAAGAAGAGCCAGGTTTCTTAGCGAGCTTAAGATCCATAAAGTATTCAAAGCCAAATTATGGTTCTTTGTAGATTTTTCTAAACCTGATTTTGGGGTGACCACTGACAACAAAATATTGACAAGAGGTTTTCTGCTGATGTTTGGACTAAAAGGCAAGTTGGTGGGAAATGCCTGGTAGCGACATTTTGAACTTAATTAAATTCAAAACCAGTATGATTGACTTTTTTTACAAATCAGAGATACACAGGAGGGTAACTGATCAATTTTTACAACTTGCATTTCCTTCACAGTTCTATGCAGGTAAAGGAGAAAAGCGAATTTGTGATGAAATTGAGTGGAGTAACTTCTGAAATAACTTTCAAAATTAGTATCTTAAAAATAAAAGACGAATTATATATCAATTCATACTGAAAGTTACTTCCACAGACAAGGTTTTGCACGATTTACACGATTTTTAATATCCTGCTTGGGCAAAATAAGGTAGAGCTGAGTCAAATTCGACCAGGACTCTCGAAGTCTGAGGTGACTAGGTCGCCTGCAGAGCCCTCGGCAAACACCTGAGGACTCAGGTGGAGCACTCGAAACAGCCTACGTCACGTAGCTCGACTCCTGAGGAGGCAAAAGATTTTGTGATACCAAACTGAAAATAAGGCGACAGAAATATTATAGGCAGCAATTTTGGAGAAAATGCTGATGTTTCAATCATTCTGTCTCAAATTTGAGGGGAAATTGTTCATTGTGTAGTTTAGAATTACGGACTAATCCTGTAGAGAAAAGATCGAATACCTTAAATATTTTAGTTGAAAGAGTCCAGGTCCTTTCCCGGTCGTCACAGAGAAGTTCACAGCGGAGTCAACTGTCCTTTTGTAGGGAGAAGCGAATTGATGTTCATTTGACACTGTTTTGAGACCTTGAGGTTTGAATCAACGCACGAAAGCGAAAGTTTTTATATTCTTCGGTACTTTGGTATTATACGGAGGTCTCTGTTTTTAGAGAGATTGTTTTGCTGGACACCAAATATAACTAAATCATTGGGAAGAACTTACTTTGATCGACGTACTGTCCCAATTTGACTTAATTATGATGAACGTTATTTATGTTCTGCCTCCCAGAAGGCAGCGATGTCAGATAGAACGGAGTGTTCATGTCGTCATCGCCGCTATCGTCAACAACCAATCACTACCCTTATACAGCGCGCTGCGGCGGTTATTTTAGGTTAGGTTATCATAAATATGTTAGTTGGACTTTCCGCGTTATGTTACGAATCAAACGATACTAGATGAGTCATATTTTTTCGCCCGCCAAATGCCCTCCAAGAAGGCATAGGTCTGGTCTTTGACCGGAGCGCGCGCATCACCTGTCAACGGGTTTTGGCGGGCGAAAGAATGGCTCATTTGGTATTGTTCGATTCGTAACGAATTGAGGAAACTCCTACTAACATATTTATGATAACCTAACTTAACATAACCGCCGCAGAGCGCTGTATGAGGGTGGCCTCCGTATAATACCAAAGTACCTATTCTTCACACGAGTCGCGGAAGCCCGGTCTGAGCGCTCGCAAAGTTTCTATACACGACCGCGAACAAATGAATGTCTTGTTGGTAGTTTTACTTTTGGGAAATTGAAATTAAAATATTAATAATATTTTTAAAGAACAAACTAAGGCTTTACTAAGCCCGGAGACAAAATAAAAATGGCGATTTCCAGAGAAGGGAGCAAGAGTTCTACATACTTCAGTAAGGTGAGCGAGTGAGTGAACAAGAAGGAGGTGCTAGTTGTGCCCAACCTGGAAGAGGTGAACACCCGGAAAACGGAACTTTTCCGTGTTTGACCCCAAAAGCGTTTTAAGGTCTTAACGCTAGGCCTACAACCCGTCACGTGATGAATGGATCATGATTGGTTGTCAGGGCTTCCCGCTATGTCACCCATCCCTCTCTCTTATTTAAACATGTTGTGTTTATGCTAGTGACTTATCTTTCATTAACAGTAGTTATAAATTTTAATCAAATACTGAACACATTCGAATAAAAAAAAGAGCCGATGATTGAGTAGCGATCCCCGCTCTGCGGAGATTGCTGCATTCGGATGCTCCATCACTCACGCGCAGGTGGCGGAGCCTCACAGCTGGCTCCAGTCATCACTCACGCTGGGCCCTGCACTCCACTGTCACTCCGCCCGTCACGTTAGTTGGAACGTATGTACACTTTACTCGCTTCTCTCGAAGTTTCATACAGCAGTGAAAGTTTGTAATGGTCTGTTTTGCGTAGACGAAGGTGCTTTTGCTCAAACATACCCGCTAAAAATTGCGAAAATGAGAATTCCGCAACCGAATATCTGTTGCATTCGAACCCTAAGTAATCATAGACATAAACCTGATTTAAATAAACAAATGGATAGTAAACAAATGTTTAAAGCAAGAACTGCCGTTTCTAGTAAACCAACTTTTTTAATCGGGCAAAACTAAAAGAAACATCAATCTTCAAACGTGATTGAAAACCAAAAATATCACAAGAAAGGTACTGCAGGCTTTTTTTAGCTCACGTAGCGCTGATGCAGCCGCCTCCTCCTCCTCGATAGTTCCTCTCTCCTTGGCACGAAAAATAGAGCATCAAGGTGGAAGCTGGCAAAGGCGACACCACCTGCTTTAAGAAGCGAAGGAGGATGCCCAGTTGGAGAACTATCTGTTATAAGATGGATATACAATCAAAGATGATATGAGAGGCCTCATGGTGTCATATATACTTGTAAGATTCCCTTCGCAAAAAATATTACATACAACGCTTGTGAAATTGATATGACAAATAAAGATGATTTGATTTGATTTTATTGTCAGCAGGACTTCTATGTAAGATACACAATTTATTAAATGGATTTATTATATTAATTAACATTAATATTTCATAAAAACAGAAGAACATTAATATAAGAAATAAATATAAAAGATTTAAAATTTTAACAGATAAAAAAGTATCATAATAATTATTATTTACAGAATAACGAATTGACTAAAATGTAAACATTCTTGCAGTAGACCAACGTCATGTATAAGTGACGCTCAGAAAGAATCCAATGGACAAATGACAGGCTTACAGGATACTAGGACTGAATCTACGGGACCCTCGACACATATTTTAGTGCGTTGGTGGCGCAGTGAGTAGCGCACTAGCCCAGGAACTGTGGCAGCGATGTCGCAGGTTAGTCTTGACGACGTCGCATACTTTCAGCAGCACTGTTCACCCTTGTACTGAACTGGACCACTCTTGCTTTGCTTCATAACTTCTACGCACATGCCTGAGGGCCACGTGGGAGAAGGGTAAATGCAAGGTAAAAAAGACGCCGCCAACCTCTTAAAAAAAATACATATGACACAGTCATTGACAGATAAAATTATTTGACAAATCGATACTATACTACAGCAATCTAAAGAATTTATATTGATTTATATTATATAAATCTATAAAACGTATGTGTATCATTTGGTTTTGGGTTATAATGGTAAATTTTTTATTCATACATTTTAAAATTATGCAGTTATAAATAACAACCTTTCACCTCTGACCTTTGTTTACTTACTAACTACGTGTTGTTTTGATGGTGTTGTGGATCAAAGGTATTGCCTTATGGACAGCTATATGCATTAGTGGATCAATTGCCACGTTGTTAAAACCAAGGTATTGACTGACCAAGTTTTTTTGGGATTTTCTTACCAATACTTTTCATTTAAGTAAAGGGTTGCCCGATATCGGACCTACTCAAAAGTTAAGAGTAAGTTTTGATTTTATTTCTTTAAATAACTTCATTTTCATTCTTATGAATTATAAAAATTAATTTTATAAAATTTGTAGACTCTAAAAAACTTTTGCGAAAACAACCAAAATTATGAATAAGACAATGTTCCTTGAACAGTACATAAGAAAATTTGACAATGGAAAGAAAACAGGAGGAAAAAAAACTCGGAGTTGGAAGAAAAGGATGAGAAAACTCACTGTGAGGATGAGTCAGATTCATCCTCAGAAAAAGAACACATAAAAATCAAAATAATCAGAAACAAAAATGTAAGTTCAATATTAATTTATTAAATTTAATAATAACAAATCACAATACACGATGAAATGTAAAAAAATATAAATATGTAAAATAAAAAACTATTGATTCATTTTAAAATCATTGGATGTGATATATTGAAATTTAAAGTCAAATTGGCGTCCGATTACAGAGTTCATTCATATCATATGTTTGATGACTGACTAGGTACCTTATAGGTTCCTTATTAGGATCAACTGCAAGCCATGGAATGTAGAGTTATTGTTTGAGGGAAAGCCTTTAACATTTAAAGTAGATTCAGGAGCTGATGTAACTGTTATTCCTCCTGGTATAGTTCCTGAAAACAGGATTCAGCCAACATTAATCGAATTGTATGGAGCTGGTAGAGTTAAACTTGGGGTGTACTCGAGCCAATTTTTTGTATAAAGGTATAAATATTAACCACCCCGTGTACGTGGTTAACGGTGTAGTGACTCCCTTATTGGGCCGTCCAGCTATACAGGACTTGAAGGTATTAACATTTGTTGATTCAATATCTAAAGATCAAAGTGACTTTTACACTGAATATCATGAAATGCTCAATGGTCTGGGTGTCATACCAGACCCTTATCCCGTCAGTGTCCGTTGTGCGACAAGTGCTTCACGCGACGGTCCGATCTTAAAAGACACATGCTCAGTGACACGGGCCCAGCGTGCGACAAGACATGCACTCGACAGTCTGACTTGAAACGACACATGCTCAAACTCCCACCGCAAGACGTATAAACACAAATTCAAATTCAAAAATGCTTTATTCATATTTTGTACACTGTACAATGAATGGTGTCAATCTTTGAATAACTATATTCAATACACAAAGTAAACAAATCTAGTGCATTAGACATTGCAAATTACAAAACATTTTTACAGTCATGGAGTATAAATTAAAATAAACATTTTTAAACTCTGCTCCAGAAACTCAGAAAAAGAGTAAAGGGACAAGCTTATTAAATATTTTTTTTATTTGGTCTTAAATCTGTTTATTTCCTGCTCAGACCTAAACATATTATAATAATGGCAACATATTATAATATTTCGAGCCTGTATATTTAGGTTTCTTGCAAAAAAATTCAAGTCTATGGGAGTCAGTAGAAAGTTTTTTTCTGTTTCTAGTGTTATAACTATGACAATCCCCTACTAACTGTAAGTCCACTACACGAGTTTTCACAGAAAGAATAGTCTCATATATGTACATCCCATATAATATGGTGATTATACCAAGATAAGAGAAAAGGTGTTTGATTCGTTCCAGCCTAATCTCAAAATTATTCTAACTGCTTGTTTTTGTATTCTTAGAATTAGGTTTAAATTTTTAATTGAGGTTGCCCCATATAATGATAACCCAAAGGAAATTTTCGAATGAATGTAGCAAAAAAAACTGTTCTCAGAGTTTCCTGTGAACAAATGAGAGAGAGGCGTTTCAATGCATATAGGCCTGACTTTAATTTAGAAACTAAGAGACCGACGTGACTGTTCCAGGATAATTACGACACAAATTACGACCATTTACGACACAAATTACGACACAATTACGACCAAAGACACAGAGTGAAACACCTTGAGCCTCTTAAGGTAGGAGATCCAGTCTGGATTATTGACTTAAGAAGTCATGGGAAAGTTGTGAAGATTTTAAATAACCCTCGGTCATATGCTATAGAAACTGATCTAAGAACGATAAGAAGGAACCGATTCCATTTAAAACCTGCTCCATATTTGGAAAAAGAAATCAGTTCAGATCAGACTTCAAGAACTTGTGGTAAGCCAGCAGTAGAATGGTTGCCAGGACCATCTCAAGCCCGACCTAAAAGAACCATAACAAAACCTTGCTGGCTAAAAAATTATCAATCTTAAGGGGAGGATGTTGTAAGAGTAGGACTCTGTGTTAATCACATGTTCAATTTTAATTACCTATTACCAGATGTTAAATGTTTGTAAACAATGTTAATAAGTAAATAAACAGTTCTTGGTTTGGTATTATGTATAAAAGTTGTATTTTTTATCATCTCTCATATTAAATATAGTATAACAACACAAAAAGGTTGAATAAAAATAGGAAATTAAAAAAATAGGTGATATTGTAAACAAACGCACCATGGCGATTTGACAGTTCGGAGAAAAGGTAATCAAGTAACATGTACACACAACAATGTTTGATGTACCAACAATGTTTTCAATGTTACTTGTATAAACATTTTTGAAGAGATGATTAGTACATGCTTTGGCCAACTTAGGTGAATCCTAGTCTACAAAAGTACAAATCATGTCCTAAAAGTGTTGTATTAATTTTATACTGGAATAAACATATTTTCCATTCATTCACATGCAAAAATATAGTCCCAATGGTAAATATTCAGGCAAAGGTAATAAAACTTGTTACAAAAAGAACGTTTCAGTGAAAGGGAATACAATGTGAAAATGTATGATTTGATTGGTCCTTGTTCATAAAACATTGAATGCAACACTGCACTGAAGGCCTCCCCAGGGAGGTCACAATGGCTCGGCTCTGCTCTCTACTTCGCTGTGTGCAAAACCAATTTGGAATCCTACACAAAGTTCAATGAATTGAAAATTTAACAACTTTTTTTGTTTATCGATACAAAATAAAATATTACCAGCAGAATTTTAAATGTAATGAAGGTCGCAGATAGTTCGTTCAATTAATACTAACCGTTGTATGTAATTCAAAGAACACTTTCACTAAATAGTGTTTTGCGCAGTTAGGTTACGTTAATGTGATTTTCAGGTAAATTATTTCTTTATACCAATTTAGGTTGATTTCGTTTATTTTCTACAAGCACATTTTTAAACTATGCTAATTTCACCAGAAGATTTATTTCATTTATATATGCTTCCATTAATATTTACTACTAATTCTAAGAGTAATTTCAATATGTTATATGTCGAAGAACTCCTTAAAACTGACCAACACAACACAGAACAACTCTCATTATTATTCAAATACTGTAATTCGTAAAATAAATGGTGTCCCAAAACCAAATGAGGATAAAAATGAAAAATTAAATCTCAAATGAAAAGGATGTAACTAACAAGCAATACAGTGAGGTATGCTTCATAACATTTTTCATTCGTCATAAAAGAAATGCAGTCCATTAATCTATAAAGGAAAAGCATTTTTCTATCGGACATCAAATTTCCAAAACTTAGAGAACTAGAAAGCTGAAATTTTGCATATGTGCTCCCACTGGCCCTAGATGTGTACTAAGAAACAGTTTTACAAAATTCATTTAAGGTTACGCCTTATGATACTTAAAGTTTTAATAATATGATGTTAAACTTATAGGGAAGGTTTTAAAGTTGCCATGGCAACCTTAAAAAATATGATAACTTATACCTAAAAGTTTTAATAATATGATGTTAAACTTATAGGGAAGGTTTTAAAGTTGCCATGGCAACCTTAAAAAATATGATAACTTATACCTAGTCCAATTTTGTTTCAAGGGAGATACCGGTTTGCTAGTTTGTTATAATTTTCAGTTGTCAATTTATTATTATCACAGGTTACTAGGTAATATTTATTACAGGAATATATTTGCTACATGATATTTTATGTTGTATGAAGTTCCGATTGCAATGTTGATTTTCAATTGCAAAAAAAATTATTGATGGTACTATTGTCTTTTGGAAATGTGTTAAACTAACTCGGACAAGAAGAGGAGCGGGACTACCTGTAACGTCAAGTGTGACTTTGGGTTGTGGCTAGAGGAGCGGAGCTGCCCGTAACGTCAAGTGTGACTGTGGGATGTGGCTAGAGGAGCGAAGCTGCCTGTATCGTCGAGTGTGACTGTGGGATGTGGCTAGAGGAGCGAAGCTGCCCGTAACGTCGAGTGTGACTGTGGGATGTGGCTAGAGGAGCGAAGCTGCCCGTAACGTCGAGTGTGACTGTGGGATGTGGCTAGAGGAGCGAAGCTGCCCGTAACGTCGAGTGTGACTGTGGGATGTGGCTAGAGGAGCGAAGCTGCCCGTAACGTCGAGTGTGACTGTGGGATGTGGCTAGAGGAGCGAAGCTGCCCGTAACGTCGAGTGTGACTGTGGGATGTGGCTAGAGGAGCGAAGCTGCCCGTATCGTCGAGTGTGACTGTGGGATGTGGCTAGAGGAGCGGAGCTGCCTGTATCGTCGAGTGTGACTGTGGGATGTGGCTAGAGGAGCGAAGCTGCCTGTATCGTCGAGTGTGACTGTGGGATGTGGCTAGAGGAGCGGAGCTGCCTGTATCGTCGAGTGTGACTGTGGGATGTGGCTAGAGGAGCGAAGCTGCCTGTATCGTCAAGTGTGACTGTGGGATGTGGCTACAGGAGCGGAGCTGCCTGTAACGTCAAGTGTGACTGTGGGATGTGGCTAGAGGAGCGAAGCTGCCTGTATCGTCGAGTGTGACTGTGGGATGTGGCTAGAGGAGCGAAGCTGCCCGTAACGTCGAGTGTGACTGTGGGATGTGGCTAGAGGAGCGAAGCTGCCTGTATCGTCGAGTGTGACTGTGGGATGTGGCTAGAGGAGCGAAGCTGCCCGTTACGTCGAGTGTGACTGTGGGATGTGGCTAGAGGAGCGGAGCTGCCTGTATCGTCGAGTGTGACTGTGGGATGTGGCTACAGGAGCGGAGCTGCCTGTAACGTCAAGTGTGACTGTGGGATGTGGCTAGAGGAGCGGAGCCGCCTGTAACGTCAAGTGTGACTGTGGGATGTGGCTAGAGGAGCGAAGCTGCCCGTAACGTCAAGTGTGACTGTGGGATGTGGCTAGAGGAGCGAAGCTGCCCGTAACGTCAAGTGTGACTGTGGGATGTGGCTAGAGGAGCGAAGCTGCCCGTAACGTCAAGTGTGACTGTGGGATGTGGCTAGAGGAGCGGAGCTGCCTGTATCGTCGAGTGTGACTGTGGGATGTGGCTAGAGGAGCGAAGCTGCCTGTATCGTCAAGTGTGACTGTGGGATGTGGCTAGAGGAGCTGAGCCGCCTGTAACGTCAAGTGTGACTGTGGGATGTGGCTAGAGGAGCGAAGCTGCCCGTAACGTCAAGTGTGACTGTGGGATGTGGCTAGAGGAGCGGAGCTGCCCGTAACGTCAAGTGTGACTGTGGGATGTGGCTAGAGGAGTGGAGCTGCCCGTAACGTCAAGTGTGACTATGGGATGTGGCTAGAGGAGCGAAGCTGCCCGTAACGTCGAGTGTGACTGTGGGATGTGGCTAGAGGAGCGGAGCTGCCTCTAACGTCAAGTGTGACTGTGGGATGTGGCTAGAGGAGCGGAGCTGCCCGTAACGTCAAGTGTGACTGTGGGATGTGGCTAGAGGAGCGGAGCTGCCCGTAACGTCAAGTGTGACTGTGGGATGTGGCTAGAGGAGTGGAGCTGCCCGTAACGTCAAGTGTGACTGTGGGATGTGGCTAGAGGAGCGAAGCTGCCCGTAACGTCGAGTGTGACTGTGGGATGTGGCTAGAGGAGCGGAGCTGCCTCTAACGTCAAGTGTGACTGTGGGATGTGGCTAGAGGAGCGGAGCTGCCCGTAACGTCAAGTGTGACTGTGGGATGTGGCTAGAGGAGCGAAGCTGCCCGTAACGTCAAGTGTGACTGTGGGATGTGGCTAGAGGAGCGGAGCTGCCCGTAACGTCAAGTGTGACTGTGGGATGTGGCTAGAGGAGCGGAGCTGCCCGTAACGTCAAGTGTGACTGTGGGATGTGGCTAGAGGAGCGAAGCTGCCCGTAACGTCAAGTGTGACTGTAGGATGTGGCTAGAGGAGCGGAGCTGCCTCTAACGTCAAGTGTGACTGTGGGATGTGGCTACCACTGATGCTTCCCAACACCGCACTGATTTCTCACGGGATCGTGGTTGTGGTTTTGTTAATGGATCCTGTTGTAGCCGCAATCAATACTGGAGCCGAAGATATGTTTTGTAGTAATAATTGATCAAAACTATAGTTGTATTTGTAATATTATAGCCTAATAAAGTTTAACTAAAAAATACAACTTACAAGTACAACTTACAAAACACCCGTTAGCACCCTTCGATGAAGCGGTATTTTTTATTTCCCCAGAATGTTTCTTTCCCCACCTCCACCACCACCCCGCTTCCCACTCTCTGCAGATCCGGAGAAACCACGTCTACGGCGACGTAGTGGAGCCCAGCACCAGGGAAAGATTGCCAACCTCTTGAAAATTCGTGGATGTTTTGATACGCCAAAAACGTAAACGTAATCAAGTCTTAAATATGATTGTAAAAAAATTTACCACGCTGATTTCTGCATGAGACTCACAAATGTCAAATCTAGGTAACAGGGTAACTTTTCGGAGAAAGTTATGTATTAAAAAAAAAACATTAAAAATAGACTGCTTCTTTGAAATAAAATAACGAAGGACCCCACAGGCTTTTAAACACAAAAGCACTCCGAGATATGCATTAGCGATGTGTGGCTCCAGATGTGTGATTCATTTCTCATCTCTCTCGGTGATGGATCATTGCTGCAGCTGCGATAGAAGGTAACTGCGGATCGAGGATGTCTGCAGTTTCCGACCATCAGTCATATCTACAAATCTGCATTTTCTATTTTATACGGATAAAGTGATTCGAAACGGAAATTCAAAGGACATTTTAAGACTTTGCCAATAAATAAGAGTTATTTAAAATATGTATAGCTATCCTACATTTTTTGTTACTGCAAGAGGCTAAAATTTCACGGTCAATTCTGCATACGGGGTAAGTAGGCAGCAAGTAACTAGCGACCAGTTGTGGCTCATGCTACTTGCGGTCACAATTTATTGTCTACGTCGGCAGCGATATACAGTATTTTTCTATGTACAATAACTCAAAAAACCCAGTTTAGAGGGTGTTTAGCTCCCTTTACCCCCTTTCCGGTGGCCCGATTGGGCTGGTTTACGAACTCATCCGAATAATTACTACTTTACATGTTCATGCCAAATTTCGTTAAGATGGGACCATTTTTACGCGAATTATGATTAAAGACACAAATTATCTATCTTCTTTTTTTCTATCTATAAAAGAGGATGTTGGAATATTGTATAAATATATATATATTATTTTAACAAGGTAAAATGTATTGTTTTTAAATTTTCAAACACAGTCTCCTGTTTTAAAAATTACTTAATCAGACCAACACGTTTCGGAGCTTTAGCCCATGGTCAAAAACAACATTCTGGATATATTAATCATGAAAATAAATAGAACTTAAAGAAACGATCCTTTGGCCAATAAGGGAAATATAAGATCAAATGCTCGGAATGTGATAGCTATTATAGGGGTCAAACCGGAAGATCTTTTAACAATAGACATAAAGAACATATCGAGGCCTATAAATCCAAAAACATGACAAGCTTGAAATCAAATGTGGCCGAACACATGCTAAAAAAGAAAAACGAATTTAAAAACATCGAGGAAGGCTTAGAAATATTGGAATATGGGATAAAAGGCAGAAAATTGGATATCAAAGAAGAATTTCAAATCTACCACCATAACGAAACAGACCCAAAAAATATATTCAACAAGATGCAAGTAAACAAGAAGAATTTAATATTAGAAAAAATTATAACATCCCTTGGGATAACCCTAGGTTAAACCATTTTAGAACCAAGGTAGGTGTTATATCTATTGGTCTGTATTATAAAAAATCATATGTTTTAATGTCATTTCTCACTACTGTTTACATTATGGTCAATGTTTAAGAAAACAAAGATTGTACAATAAAATATATATTCAAACATATTTTCAATATTAATTACTAGGATTTTAAAGTGGCGACTTCGGTAAAGTAAAAATGGATCCTGATCAATTTCAACAGCTCATGCAAACTCTTACAACGGCTATTCAAGGTATGTCTCAAGCTCACCCTACAAGAAATATAACTTTGATTTCCAACTTTGACGCTTTTGATAGTAGTAAAGAATCATTTACTCAGTACAAAGAAAGGTTTGAAAACTACCTGAAACTAAAAAATGTTTTTGCTGACAAAGACCTTTGTGCTCAGATTTTTCTAAATAGCCTAGGGTCCTCCGGTTATGACTTGTTGAGTACGCTGTCCTTACCTAGAAAGGTCACTGACCTGACGTATTGAGGTCACGTACCTGGGATTGAGTGGCCTTTGTCTTCGGTGTGGCAAGCACAATCTCACTTCAAATAAGTGCACTATCCACCGTTCTCGACTTCGCTGTAAGGAATGTAACAGAGAAGGACATGTTGCGAAGGTATGTATTAAATCCTTGTTATCAAGACAAAATAAGACAGCTTCGATACAACTCTTGCATCCCGATGGCGACAACCAGACCCTTACATCAGACGATGATGATGATCTTAACGGTGTAGGACAACTTAGTAATATTTATGACATACATTTGTCAGACACGGATAAATTTATTACGACTGTTCTTATTAACAATCTACCTCAAAAATTTGAAGTAGATTCCGGTTGCGCACACACCCTTATTCCTGTGGGAGATTTCACTCGGCTACGTATTTCAATGGACTCACTCCGACCGACACCTATCAAATTTCGATCTTATACTAACGAAGTAATTTCACCTTTGGGTATAGCTACGGTACATGTAGAATCTAATGGAATTTCATCGTTTCAGCAACTTTTTGTTGTTCCCAATGGATACAGTCCACTGTTGGGCCGAACATGGATCCGCCATCTACACATTAACTTAAATAACATTGATGAAATATCAGAAAGGGACAATGGCATCAATTCTGTAAGTGACGATATCGATGATCTTATCATTAAAATAGAAACACAACTCAGGAAACTTCGCACAGAATTGGAAATGATGCGGCCACCTAGCAAGTACACAATTCAGGAGTGTTACCCACCAGTGCCGCGCTCCTTCAGGGAGGGGGAAAGGGTCCTAGTATGTATGGAGGCCAAATGGAAATTCGGCAAAGTGATAACTAGGCTTGGAGCACTCCATTACAGCGTTCAACTCGACTCTGGATATGTCTTAAAGAAACATATAAACCAATTGAAACGGACGGAAGTTCCTGAAACTGACACCATAATAAAGAGACCCCATAAAGATTCACAAAAACCTGATTCAGAAAATTATACAAATAAAAAGGTTACATTCAAGGAAACCCTTGAGAATTCTGATATAACAATTTTTCGTCCTTCGACCACTACTCATCACCCGAACATGAATTCACCTGTTGTCACTCGACCACCACGTCCACGACATACATCAAGAAAGGTTATGCCACCAAACCGATTTAGTCCTTGAATACTTCCTCAGTGCCGAAGAATCTGTTATATCTATTGGTCTGTATTATAAAAAATCATATGTTTTAATGTCATTTCTCACTACTGTTTACATTATGGTCAATGTTTAAGAAAACAAAGATTGTACAATAAAATATATATTCAAACATATTTTCAATATTAATTACTAGGATTTTAAAGTAGGTTAACCAAGTTCGGAGAAAGCGGCCCTAAGAGTTGTTGAGTTTAACGAAAAACTTCCTCATTTAATAAGCTTTCAAATTATGTACATATTTAATGCTTTTCTAATACGTACAATAGGGAAAATGCAACAGATATTGAGTTAAACGTATTATTTCTATAGTTTTAACAAACACTGTACTTACTTTATTTGACTTATTATGCCTATGTTTATTTTTCGAATCCTCTGTGAATCCATGACTTGGAGTTGGTTTGAATCAGCTGTTTTAAACCGTATTGTTGTAGCGATTGATTGAATGTTAATTTTATTTGTTAAACTGATCTAGTAATTTAATTTGTGTTCTAAGCTTTTTGTTTTGTGTTATGGATCATTTAAAAAAAAGGTAATATACTGATGTGCTCTCTGCTCTTGTAATGCGGCTGAAAGCCTTCGCGAATACAGTCGTCGTTTTCTTAATAGAAGGCTACCTGATGTTACAGCGTTTGTCAGGGTTCTCCAGACCCTGTATACAGGGGGAGTTTCTACTTATACCATCAACTTCGCCAATGGATTCTAACCACTAAAATAAAAAAAAGTTCCCATAAACCCATGACCCACATCAATGTCGCCCGCCGGTACGGACACCATCGACCCGGCCCTGCTCGCCGCAGTTCAGGCGGTGTAAACGGCTGTTGAAGCTGCCTTAGCCAGCGGTTTTGGCATGAAGGAAACTGCCGGCGAAGAGACTGATGAGCAAGTTCTTCAAATGTGCCACGATAATATTAATTTGTCACCGGACTCTATTTCTCGCTGTCACAGTGTGGGAAAAAAACGAGAACCGGGACCCGACGGCAATGTGCGACACCGCCCGATCATGGTACAGTTTACCAGTTACCGATTACGGCGACTGGTGTTCGGCTGGAAAAAGCGGCTGAAGGGGACCGGTGTAACCATCAAAGAAGACCTGACATCGCATCGACACGAGATCTACGGGCGAGCTGTGACGAAGGGAAGGGAATAGAATGGCTAGACGCTAACGATGTAGACAAGCTAGCCTTGCTGGACCTCTACAGGCGAGCTGTGACGAAGGGAAGGGAATAGAATGGCTAGACGCTAACGATGTAGACAAGCTAGCCTTGCTGGACCTCTACAGGCGAGCTGTGACGAAGGGAAGGGAATAGAATGGCTAGACGCTAACGATGTAGACAAGCTAGCCTGGCTGGACCTCTACAGGCGAGCTGTGACGAAGGGAAGGGAATAGAATGGCTAGACGCTAACGATGTAGACAAGCTAGCCTTGCTGGACCTCTACAGGCGAGCTGTGACGAAGGGAAGGGAATAGAATGGCTAGACGCTAACGATGTAGACAAGCTAGCCTTGCTGGACCTCTACAGGCGAGCTGTGACGAAGGGAAGGGAATAGAATGGCTAGACGCTAGCGATGTAGACAAGCTAGCCTTGCTGGACCTCTACAGGCGAGCTGTGACGAAGGGAAGGGAATAGAATGGCTAGACGCTAACGATGTAGACAAGCTAGCCTGGCTGGACCTCTACAGGCGAGCTGTGACGAAGGGAAGGGAATAGAATGGCTAGACGCTAACGATGTGGACAAGCTAGCCTAGCTGGACCTCTACAGGCGAGCTGTGACGAAGGGAAGGGAATAGAATGGCTAGACGCTAACGATGTAGACAAGCTAGCCTTGCTGGACCTCTACAGGCGAGCTGTGACGAAGGGAAGGGAATAGAATGGCTAGACGCTAACGATGTGGACAAGCTAGCCTAGCTGGACATTTAGAATAAACTTCAGTTACTGGTTCTGTGAAAACAATTGTGTATGAATCCATTGGTCGATTTTAGTTAGATTAAGGACATAGCTGTAAGGCTGAAAGAGTCTTTGTCAATGATTTGTATGAATCCATATAACAAATAAATTATTTGAGTATCTTTTAATTAAATTAATAAATTATAATGATAATAGAATTTATTGTGTTTTCCAGTACAGTAGTCGATTGTTCATTTGTTCTAAAAAGGGAATGTTTCTGTTTGACGACGCCAAAACAGGCAAAAGAACTATAAGCGGGTATAATTGCGTGGTTTTCGGAGGACGGTAAATCACCGTGGGGGCCTTTTGAACACCACATTGAAAATCAGCGAGAAAACAAAAGTAGACTTTGAATAGTACGATGCGATTGCATAACTGAAAGATGAAATAACATTGAAGATTGTTGAATTATATTTTACTAGTTGCATAAATGTCGTTAGATAAGCGGGATAGCGGATCAATGACGAACGTTCAAAATATTGTACAAAAACTTTAAGCTTAAACAATACGTTAACTATCAGTATATTTCCCAGGCACAGTAGTTTGGTTACAAACAGGTCTAAAACTCTGAGCGGCAGGTTTTGTTTAACTAAAAACAAATTATATTACAGATAGGAACAAGTACGACGCTGAATATAGGTATCAACACAGTGTTTTTACCTTTACGAAAAACTAAATATGTTAAGTATCATCCAATCCATAAGTCAGTTACGTAATGGGTTGTTCAACGTGACAATGAGACTGATAATTCAATTTCTCTAAATTAAAATTATTCCTACAATTTTCTTCATTTAAAGAATGAATTCACTTCCCATTATTTGATAGGGATGATATATCTACTGAGAATAATTTTCACTTTAAAAATTACGGTGTTTCTTGAGTTATTATTATTTAACTCTAATTAAACTGTGCCAAAACAATGCAAGAGCATTGGAGAACTCATATAAAATTAATAATCTAATTTTAAGCATGTAATAATTGTAAAGTACTGTATTACCCCGATACCTCAGTGAAGTTGGGATTACAGGAATCGTGAGATTTAAAGGTCCGGTTAAAATATGTTCATTACTTCAACACCGAGAACGTAAAACTACATTTTACCGAATTTAAATTTTAATTGAACTTCTGGAAAGTAAACCGATGCTACACGACATGTTGTTTATTTTACGAATATTAAGATCATAACAATTTTGCAGACGACACATCTCTATTCATCAAAAACAAAGACATTTTAATTCTTGAAAGAGAGACGTTCAGCCAGCTCAATGTTCTTGCTCAGTATTTCTATGATATAAAACTTAAATATAAACTCAAAGAAAACAAATTTCATGTTTATAGCAACTTCTCAAAGGAAAAGGAATCTTGATAGGGCTTTCCATTTCTTGACATTTCTCCTCCTTCAGTATGTTTGGACGATGAAGTTCTCGAGGAGTCTAGCTTCGTTGACTGGGAGTGAGATTGGATGATAGTCTCTCCTGGTCTGACCATGTTGATAAATTAGCCTCAACAATTGCTTCTGATAGAAAGGGAAAGGGAAAATTTTATAGCTCGCGCCAATTCTTGGGACTAATGTTAATTTTAGTATTGGTCTTATGGATGGTGTGGGCCCAAGAATTGGCGCCAGTTATAGTAGGGTTAGCGTGCTGGCCGAAAGCGATTTAGGCTAAGTTCAAACAAATATACTATTTCTACCGTAGATTTTTGCCTCAAGCTGCTAAATGAGTAATCCAATATCCAATATGACTGAAAAATTAGAATGTAGAATGTGGCACATGCTAGAAATTAGAATGTGGCGCATGATAGCCATTAATACCATTTGGAGGGAAAGGGAAAACTCATCGAGGAAACGGTTCATCTTCTCATGTCAATTTGGGATGGAGATGAATCAATTTTTAGTTTGTAATCCAACGCTTAAAAACGTAAAGTTCAGATAAATGATTGAAATCATCAGTCTTTTTGGAAATTTATAAAAATTACACATTAAAAATAACATATAATTGAGCCAAACATTTGTTATCCTGTCAGCGAGCGAGGCCGCGGATATCTATTAGTACTGTTATAGAAAGAGGTGGTTTCTGTATCTTCAGATTTATGCTTATATGTATGTGGCAAGTAAACTTGAAAAATACTGAACCGTTTGGGTTGAAATTTTACACAAAGGTAGATCTTGAATCCGTGCAACATATAGGACTGTTCACTTCATTAAAATCCTCTATGGCTACGCCCAGTGAACGTTTTTCGTTTCAGTGTTTAAATTTTCTATGTATATAAGTATTCAAATACTGAAATGTAAACAGTTGTGGAAATTAATTCGACAGTTTAAATAGTAGAATTAAGATTAACTATTTCAAGCTAGCTGAATTGAGAATTACATTGAACATAGAGTAACGATTTTATCCGTTCAAGAACGGGTACAGCAGCTAGTTCATAATAGAGAAATAAATTTACCTGTTGATGATGACTGTGGATCCAACTCATCATCATTGTCGAAGTCATCGTCAGGATTATTCAATTCAATATTACTGCAAGTTGTGTCTTCACGATTCAAACATAGCCTGGAGCAAAATAAACCCGCCTTCTTACATCCACATGCCTTACTGCTGCACCCTTTCTTGCATTTGCATGCAATAATGCTTAGTAGTGTGTCTGGGGCAGGTGTAGTGTAGTCTTGATTGGCTCTGGACCGTTAGGTGTTTCTTCCATCCAAAGTTTTCAGGCTCTTGCTTGTGCCCAGGCCACAGTTGTATTTGAAGGTAAACCCGCAGCAGATGTTGTCGGGCGGCATCTTGGGTTGGAGGGAGTGATCCCAGGTGAGTAGACGACTTAAATACTGCACTCTTGTACAGTTAGTACCTCATGTCGTTAAGAGTAACGTTTCCGTGTTGGTCACCGTAGACAGCTGCTATGAACGTCTTCCCAGTGCTCAACGTGGTATCCAACTGGCAGTCTTGAAAGGTTGTTTTAAACGATTGTAGGGCAACAGACAGCTCCGGGCGATTTTCGAGTACTTTCAATGACTTTGCCTCCCCTGGCCATACAGAGAGCACGTTGTGTTTAATCAGAAAGAGTGAAAGTCAGAAAGAGACCCAAATTGTTGTTTATTTAAAAATTCTGTTTTTTGCCAGATTTCCACATTTATTATTGAAAGTACTAGTTTTTTGAAGGTATACGTAAATTTCAAAATGAATATATTTAGACTGACATGGTCACTAATAGTAGGTTTAGAAAATAATATTTCTTTGCCACCGTTCAAACAAATTTCCTTCTTTCACTGCCTATTTAATTTATTTATAACTTAAGAAAATCACTCTCAAATTACTTTCACCAAAATCACTCTAAATTATTCAAAAATGAAAGAAAAACACAACGTTCTCGCTGTATGGCCAGGGAAGGCAAAGTCGTTGAAAGTACTCGAAAATCGCCCGGAGCTTTCTGTTGCCCTACAATCGTTTAAAACACCCTTTCAAGACTGCCAGTTGGATACCACGTTGAGCACTGGGGAGAAGTTCATAGCAGCTGTCTACGGTGACCAACACGGAAACGTTACTCTTAACGACATGAGGTACCAACTGTACAAGAGTGCAGTATTTAAGTCGTCTACTCACCTGGGATCACTCCCTCCAACCCAAGATGCCGCCCGACAACATCTGCTGCGGGTTTACCTTCAAATACAACTGTGGCCTGGGCACAAGCAAGAGCCTGAAAACTTTGGATGGAAGAAACACCTAACGGTCTAGAGCCAATCGAGACTACACTACACCTGCCCCAGACACACTACTACTAGCATTATTGCATGCAAATGCAAGAAAGGGTGCAGTTACGCATGTGGGTGTAAGAAGGCGGGTTTATTTTGCTCCAGGCTATGGTTGAATCGTGAAGACACAACTTGCAGTAATATTGAATTGAATAATCCTGACGATGACTTCGACAATGATGATGAGTTGGATCCACAGTCATCATCAACAGGTAAATTTATTTCTCTATTATGAACTAGCTGCTGTACCCGTTCTTGAACGGATACAATCGTTACTCTATGTTCAATGTAATTCTCAATTCAGCTAGCTTGAAACAGTTAATCTTACTTCTACTATTTAAACTGTCGAATTAATTTCCACAACTGTTTACATTTCAGTATTTGAATACTTATATGCATAGAAAATGTAACACTGAAAAAAACGTTCACTCGTTAGCTATAGGGGATTTCAATGAAGTGAACAGTCCTATATATTGCACGGATTCAAGTTGAAATCTACCTTTGTGTAAAACTTCAACCCAAACGGTTCAGTATTTTTCAAGTTTACTTGCCATATAAGCATAAATCTGAAGATACAGAAACCACCTATTTTTTATAATAGAATTAGATAATATTTATAATACTTATATATTCATTAATATGTGTCTTACTTCAATTTACAAGCCTTGTACATTATGAAACTTTTTTTCTAAAATGTCTACTAGTTATATTTTGTCACCTCTATTTTTTATGCATATCTTCATTTTAGATAACGAACATATGGAAAAGGAGGAAATTCCTGAACCGGAGCGCACAAATAAGAAAGAACAACAAACACATTTTTTGGAGGACTCCGAGCCAGGGCCTTCCACTGCAGTGGCAAAACGCCACCGACTGACATAAATTATTATCTTTGTTCTTATTTATCGTGAAATACATTTGATTATTTTTGTATTGTACACTTATTGGGACTTATATACAAGCCTTCAAACTAAATTTACTTGCATAATCTACCTTCAAAAAACACGTAGTTTCACTAATAAATAAGGAAATCTGGCAAAAAAGGATTTCTTAAAACAACAAAAATTTGGATCCCTTTAGAGCGCCCTCTAGTGGGCTAACTGTGCATTTGGTAAATAATGGTATGTGTGTATTTTGTAGGAAATTTAATTTTCTTTAATTTTCTAATTTAGTATACTATACAAAAAGTTGATAGTTTTCGAGTTATAAGCAAAAAACTGGAAAAAGTGCAAACATTTTCATATTTTTTTTTCGAATATCCAAAAACGCACAAGGAATTTTTGTTGGATCTCTTCAGATTCGGATTCAGCACCCCAAAAATCATAAATAAAAAAAAAACTCGAATCGGTTATTTTTTGTAACGTGAGGTCAATTTTCACGACGATTTGACTGGACTAAGTATTGCCCGATGAAAAACAACAGTACGTCTAACAACCGAAAAGGTATAAATAAAAAGTGTTTACGTCAGGTAAGTCAATCAGTCGTTATGTCACAGTGTGTGAAGAAAGACGCCGCTCTACTGTCGGCTCTGATACACGCTACACCGAAGGAACGTAAAGCCTTGTTGAGAGCTTGCAACGTCAGTCGTATCAGAACAGTCTGCGAGTGCACATACAACTTGTTACGTGGTAATATCCGGTTGGCGGAATAAAAACATCAATTATTCAAACATAAAATAGCGCTCAGACGTATAGTAAAACGTGGAGAGAAGTGGTCAAAGAAACGCCGATATATCGTACAGAAAGGTGGTGGATTTCTATTGCCCTTACTATTGAGTACTGTATTACAAGCGGCTCTGCATAACGTGATTAATTAGAGAGGGAAAAATTGATCGTCCAAATCTAGAATACTCGAAGAAAATGGAATCTAAAGTAAACACACTCAGCCTTTAAGGCTTAACACTGGAGTGTGTTTTATTTTGTCAGAAGCCTAACTTGTTTATTTTTGTTTCAGGCCAGGGAATAAAGTGGTTGGACGCTAACGATGTGGACAAAGTAGCCCAGCTGGACCTCTTGTATGAACTGAAGTTACTGATTCTGTGAAAACAATTTTTGTGTTTATTATAAACACAAGTGTCTTGCTTCAGATAAAACAGTTCTAAATCAGCTCTGAGTAATATCAGTAAATCATTTGGGATGGCAACTTTAATGAAAACATTAAAACTCATTATATGGGATGAGATTAGTGTACCATGGCCTACAAGAAAGGACTTGAAGCACCAGGCCAGACTCTGCGAGATTTCAGAAATGACCAACGGCCAATGGGTGGAACTCTAATACTGCTCGGCAGCGATTTCCGTCAAACATTGTCTGTTATTCCAAGGTCAACGCCAGCAGATGAGCTCAACGCTTGCGTAAAGAAATCCGTCATGTGGACCAAAAAACTACTTTATCGACCAATTTACAGGTGAGTTTACTTCAAGATTATTCTGGAGAAAATTTTGCTGAGCAACTTTTGGATGTGGATGTTGGTAAACTTCCAGTTGATCCTTTGACACAAGAAGTAATATTCCCGACCAACTTTGGTCAGCTCCAAGAATCATGATTGGCTTTGTGAGAGAGCCAGCCAAGCCTAAAGCTACGTTTACACCGGGATACATGTATGAGAACTTATGTGATATACTTGTTTCAGAAACAAATTTAAAGTGTGAGTACACAAATCACTGTACTTGTTGGACCACAATAGTTTGTTTATACTTGTAAACAAGTTAAAGTTGCAAAGAGTTAAAAAAGGGGGAGTAAAAAAGAGGGGTTAAAGTTGTTAGAGTTGTAAAGTTGTTTATTTTGTTGGAAATGCTCATTGTTCCTGTCGTTAATTGCACTGTAAAAATTATGGATTTCGGTAAGGATGAAGAGGATTTTTACACTTAACCATTTGTACAATACATAATCATCGAATAAAGAAAAAGTCGGTGGTGGCAGTGTGAGATTTTAAAGAAAAGAAAATCACATGATGCTTACGGCATTTTAACTCACGTTGGAAGATAGTTCAGGATTTAAGAACTACTGTCGCGTATCCACCACAGAATTTTAGGATATTTTACAAAACGTTGCACCTTTAATTACTAAAAGAGACATTCGGTTAAGGGAAGCTATACCTGCAGCTGATAAACTTGCGGTTATATACGGTTTCTGGCTACTGGAGATTCTTTTAGTAAATTGATGTAGGTTGAGTGCACTAGTGAATGACCTCCGTCAGAAAATGACCGGTATGCAGAAAAAAAGTCATAATTAGAATTTCAATTGTGTTAAAATAATGCCGTTAAATAATGCCGGAAATACCTGTAAAAGATAGCCGTTATTCTTTATTATTATTTAAATAATATCTTAGAATGATATGGTAATTATTAATTTACCTTTAGGTGTTTTTACTGTTTTGAATATGGCCATCAGAACGATCACTATAATGTGACTATATGAAAGACAATTTTCATTTTTCAAAATCACGGCTGAATACTACATACAGTGTTAGTTTGATAGTTTGTAACCATAGATGAATAGTTTTTATTGTGTTTCAATCGTCTTTTTAAGATCTTTAAATAATATTTATAACGTTTTCGGGAACGGTCATTTACTGAATCAAAATTTTGGACAAAACTAGCGAATGACCGATTTGATTATTTACTGAAATATCACATGAATTATTGAATTGATCCAAGAAAAAACTACAAATAGTAATAATTTACTTTGTTTCTTCATAATAGTTAACATTTAAGGAGGGTTTCTCGTCCTATTCAGTAAATGACTGGGGTGAAAGAAAATATCTTGCAATATCTTTGGCTGGTCACGTTCAATCGCTTAATTTTAATAAGGGAGCGATGGCAGATATGTAAATAAAGATAACAAATTATTATTTTTGGTAGTATCCTACCTAAGAGGATGAGCACATGTTCAGGTATAATTTGTGAAGAAAACCTGACAAGACAATATTAAAAAAATAGAAGTAGTCAAATGACGCAAAAATAAAATAAAAATGAAAGTAGGAGTGGTTAAAATAAAATCCAATGAGAAAGAAAGAAGAGGAGGAACACCCAAAGAAGAAAGAAAGAAGCAATCGTAAGTTCTGAGTGTTGATTACAATAAAATAAAAATATAAAAAAGTGGGGCTAAAAAGATTTCTGAACAAAAATTAAATATTACATTCATTACTTGATCTAAAAGTAACTTCACAAAATTTAAAAGTGATATTTAACTTTATTTTTACGATAGCTTTTTGAAACTTTATGAAAAAATTATTTTCTAGACTTATTTTTTATCTGTGTTAGTCGAAATCAACCCGGTCATTCACTGAAAAATGACCCCGGTCATTCACTGACACGAGACCGGTCATTCACTGAAACCACGACATAGTTTTAATAAAAATTTACTAAAACCTTTTTCTCCCTATATAGATTTATAAATAATATCCTATGTCAATCTATAGATCTTATGCAAGAGTTAGACGATATAGAACACATCTAGATCTATTTTATGGGTAAGTAACCTTAATTTGTTCTGAGATCTCACCCTTAACCGGTCCACTGATACACTCAGCCTATTCGCATTGAATGTCTAAAAGCACAGTTTGTAACGTTACCAAACACCTGCAGTAACGTGTTTGTAACGTTTTTACTGCAGCTTTAGTAAAAGGTCTGGCAGGAGAAGTAAGGTAAGTAAAATAACACATAAGTATTTATTGCTTCAAAATGATATGTAGGGGGTGTTTAATGTATAAGTACACAATTTAAATTTTAAACTGTAGTTTAAGTTGCTTATGTATTGAGCCGTAAACAGCGTTAATAGAAGGCAAATTTCATGCGATTTTTATTGGTATAATGGAATATATATCTTAGCTCGATGAGCACTTGAGTTTTAGGGATGAGTCTCAAAGTCTGTTGAAATTCAAATAATATCTGACTAAGATGGTTCACATTTAATTTATCATAGTCGTTCAATAACAGTTTTTGCTGACAAGTCGTTGTAGCGGACGCTCAAAAGGATTATTTTACCTTTTAATATTTGAATGGCACGTAGAGTAAACCAAGGTTCTTTGAAAGTAATAAGGATTTTTGTGCTGTTGCTTGATTCATCGTTCAATCTTGCAATGTTTATTTCACGGACAAAAGAACATGCACTTTAGAAAACTTATATGCATGTCTGATGAAATGGTTTTTTGTGTAGCAGGGAGTGGACTGACACAATCCATAACCATTTTTCTAAATAACTGAAAACGCCGATAAAAACTTGCATTTGAATGCGGTTTAAGCCTTGTTCCAATGCAAAAGAAATCCATGCAAGTTTAGGTAAAAATTCAGGTTTTAATAATTGCCCCAACATTGATCGTCTTTTTCAATAAAATCCTTTTAAACTTCTGTTCTTTTGTGCCTTGCAACGTTTAGTTACTCCAAATACTCATTGACCTATTTCGAATCAACTTTGTGTACATAATTGTAAAAATTTAAATTCCAACAGCCCATGAAACTCATCCTTAAAAGTTAAGGGCACATCGAGCTAAGTTATATTCCTTACCATTAAAATATCAAGAAATTTGCCTTTTGTTAACGCTGTTTACGACTTAATACATAAACAACCTAAACTGCAGTTTAAAATTTAAATTGTGTATTTATATATCAAACACCCTGTACATATTTTAACATTTTGGTTCAATTCTAAAACCAGATGCGCTGCATTAGCGTCTGATATGTTGGAGGTATCGGCAATACCGAATGTTTGTGTGTTTTGTGGATCGCCACGCGGTGTTCCTGGATTTGGAGAGCCTGAGGAAGTTAACAACTATCCATCCGAATCCTTTCCATTTCAGCCTCGTGCAGTGCAAATGTAATTTTGTATTTTGCATCTGCTAAAATCAAGGCTTACTTTTATCCGTAACATTTTCTCAGCTCATTAGCGACATACTCAGCAAAAATGTTAAATTCCTCCTTTACAATTTGCTTGTTAGCCAACTTCTCGCCAACTACCGTCATCTGCTTAACAATTGCTTGCATGTCATTAGCGGCATTGAAAAAAATCGACGATATCCTTCTAACCTTTTATTTGATGAATTTAAAGTACTCAGTATCCGCTAACTTTTTATGAAAACGTTAATTTTATACATCCGCAGTAATCTGAATTCTTGGTTTCGTCGTCCTGTTCATACATATTCTACAAGATCTGCTATCAATACCGGTATTGTTGCCCCTCGATTGAATAAAACACTAAATACTACCTCATCTTTTTATGTAGCTAATTTAGTTTTCCCTCGACTTCCGAATCATATTGAATATCCTCTACCCTGTAGCAACCGCACTTATAAAAAAAATTGTTGACAAATGGCTATTGGAGATAGGGCGAGATCAATTTAAGACTTTCTTTACTTCCCCGTATACCTAGGGTCAAGGTCTCAGAGCGATTGCAACTGCGTTGGGTGTGTGTGTGTGTGTGTGTGTGTGTGTGTGTGTGTGTGTGTGTGTGTGTGTGTGTGTGTGTGTGTGTGTGAGTGAGGGTCCGTCCGTCCGTCGAGCGCGTGTTGCTGTGAATGTGAGCATGACTGGGCCGAGATTCTCGGTTATTGCAATGGCGTTTCTAAAATATATACAACCGCATGTGTAACTCATCTATAGATACAAATTCTAAACTATTTCCAGATGAGCTAGAGACTTGAAATTTGGCACGGATATTCCTTTGGTGCTCAAACCCCTAGGAAAATTATCAAAACGAAACATTTCCACCCCCGACCCCCCCAAAGGGGGGGAAAAGTGGGAAAAAATTGAAGTTCGAAAAAAGTACTTTTCGTTTTTGGGCTATAGCGGCTAAACCAGAGGTCCTATTGAAAAACGGACTGCACCACGTGTCACGGATTTTTCATGATCTACAACTTTGGTCCTGTGACTTTTTGTCCTATCTCGTCTCCTTCACCCTTAGATTGAACTAGATTTTTCAATTTTCATAGATCTTACCTGGGTTTTCCGGCAATAGTTGACTTGGTATACTACGTAGGCCCGTATAAATTTTTGGGAATATTTATTGGGTGGTCATACTAAATATAAAACCTTCATAACAAACAATTTCAACCCCCCTCACCCCCTAAAAGGTGGTGAAATGGGGGAGAACTTGAATTTCGATAAAAGTACTGTTTGATTTTTGCCTCTGGCGGCTAAAATAAAGGTTCTGTTCAAAAACTAAGGTTATTTCCACAGTTGAAATTAAATTTACTACAATTTTGGTCATTACGTATTTTGCCTTATCTCAACTCCTTTACCCCAAAAATGACCTCTAAAGTTAAAATTCATATACATTTTTCAGTTTATTTTGGGTTTTGATGATTCTTCAATATTTATTTTTAGCTTATAGACCTCAAATTTCACAATGAGATAATAAGTTTGATCCTTTAGGGTTATCAGGGGACATGCGCAGAATTCACCCCGTTTCAACCCCTAAAATAGCCCTCAAAAGTTAAACTTTCGTTGAATTTTAACATTTCCTCCAGGTTTTCAGCTCCAGATGATTTAATGTTATACGTATAGGGCTGAAATTTGGCATACATGATCTCTAAAACATATATGGTACAAATCAGGAATAATATAACTAGTTTGTAATATAAAATTGCATATAAAGTTAAAAAACTTCAAAATCCGTTAAATGTCAGCGATTATATCGAGGTATTTCATCCCGGTTCAAACCAACTTCCCGATTAACTAGAAACTTTAAATTTGGCATGAACATTTCTTGGATGGTCAATATATAGGAAAAAAATTATCAAAAAACGCCATTTTATATTTTAACCTCCTCAAAAAAATACAAAAATTGCTTACAAGCTATGTTATAAATCAGCAATAATAAAACTTTTTCTTTTTTAAATTTTTTTAAAAATAAAGTTTGTTATGTAGCTTGATTTAGTTGTTATTTAGTCGAATAATGGCCTAAATTTCCCAATTCGTTCATTTCTATGACATCAAACATGCATGCTCATTTCTCACGTTAATGATGTGGAAAAACTGTAATATGTTGATTTTAAGTTTAATTGGATTTAATTTGTTTATTAAAATAGCACTCTTATCTTACTAATTCAAAAGGGAGGAAGAGGAAATACCCAACACTAGCCTGATCAGACCATCGGATGTTGGGGTTAGGTGGGGATAGATAAACCCTTCAAAAATGGGGTTTTGGGATCTTTTACATAGAAAATGAAAATTATCAGATCCTGGGTTGAACCATTAGATTTAAATTGAAAAAACAACAATTTGTACTGTGAATAATTGTACTGCCCAGTAATTTGTCTCAATGTTTACCTTATCAGTAATATAACTAATTCGTAATTAAATGCATATGAAGTTAAAAAATCTTCGAAATTTGCCAAATGCCAGTGATTTTCTCAAGGTATTTCATTCCGTGTCACGTTCTTATTCTACCTAGACTTCTGAAAATTTGCAAACCGTATATGTGTGACTTTCGGTTGCGCTAGAAAAATAAAATTTAGCATGCACTTTCCTCATTGCTTAAAAACTGAGTGTAAAAGTATCAAAACTACAAATTTTAAATTTCAACCCCTTCAATAATTTATTAATAAATCTGTGAAAAAGCTTTTTTAAAACGGTTATTTTGACCTCTAGTGGCTGAACGGATGGTCCTATCAAAAAACGGACTGCACCATGTGTCACGGATTTTTCACGATCTACAACTTTGGTCCTATGACTTTTTGCCGTATCTGGTCTCCTTCACCCTCAGATAGCTTTAGAACCTTCGATTTTCGAAGGTTTCGCTAGGTTTTCCAGCTCCAATCGACTTAATATTATACGTAGAGGGCTGAAATTTGGCACACATCATATATACAGCCTGTATGCTACAAATAAGCAATAATATAACTGATTCTTAACAATACTCTCGAGGCATTTTATTCCGTGTCGCCTTCATACACTACCTACACCCCTTATGACTTCCGGTTGAGCTAGGAATATGAAATTTAGCTTGTATTTTCCTCATTGCTTTAAACCAACGGTTATATTTGTTAATCGCAATTTTAAATTATAACTCTCTCAAAAATGATAACAGACCCTCAAAAAAATTTTTTTAATCTCGTCTCTTTCACCCTTAGGTAGCTATGTAACTATCAATCTTCGAAGATTTCCCCCAGATTTTTCCGCTCCAGTTGACTTGATATTAAACATACATGGCTTAAATTTGGTACATATCTTGTCTACAACATATATGTTACAAATCACCAATGGAGGATAAAATACAGGAAAAATTATCAAATCTCGCCATTTTTTATTTAAACTCCCTCCAAAAAATATGAAAAAATCGCTAAAAAAGTCCTTTTTAGGTTATATTGAGCTCTAGTGGCCTAACCGATGGTCCTATCGAGAAACGGGCAGCACCAGGAGTCACTGATTTGTTACGATCTACAACTTTAGTCCTATGACTTTTTACCCTATCTCGCCTCCTTCATCCATAAGTATAACAAATACCTCCTTATTTTCATTTCATATATTGAGCTCTAGTGGCCGAACCGATGGTCCTATCGAGAAACGGACAGCATCAGGAGTCACTGTTTTTTTACGATCTACAACTTTGGTCCAATGACTTTTTCCCCTATCTCGCCTCCTTCACCCTTAAGTAGCTCTTGAAAGTTGAATTTCTACACATTTTCCCGAGGTTTTCCAGCTTTAATTGCCTAAATCATATATTGAGCTCTAGTGGCCGAACCGATGGTCCTATCAAGAAACGGGCAGCACCAGGAGTCACTGATTTTTTACGATCTACAACTTTGGTCCTATGACTTTTTCTCCTATCTCGCCTCCTTCACCCTTAAGTAGTGAAGTGAATTAAGCATTTTCAAAACTTAGGCATTGTTACTTCCAAACTAATACTTTTGCCTTACCCATGACCCCACTTATCCCCTGTTTACTATCAAGTAATTAACCTCCCAACAACCAAAACCATCCCCGCCACCAACTACCTAATGCTGTACACCACCAAAGATACCATGAGCTGGGAATCTGAACCTAAACAGTAAAATTAATTATGTATTGTGTCTTTTCAATATCAAAAACCCTGACCCTTTAGCATAATCAAACGCCTTTCGTTAATTTTACCCCATTTCAACCCCTCAGAAGTCCTCATAAGTTAAACTTCCATTGCACTTGACTCGTGTTTTTCATATAGATTTTTTATCGTTTGGAGATCCATTTTTTCGTTTTCCTTACCTGGCCTCACAAACAAAATTAACCGCCCCAACAAAAAACAACCCCCTCATCCCCACCACCAACTATCCCCTTTAACACTACCACAAATTTCTTGTACAGCGGCATTGTAAACAGTTTAATTTCATTAGTCCTGTAAATTTCATCATCCACCCTCTGGTTTCACCTCATTTTTATATAATTATTTCTTACCACTCAACCAAAAACACCCCAACCACCAACTATCTCCTTGATTACCACCAAAGATATCTTGTTCTCAGGGTTTGTAAACAGTTTGATACAAATCTGTACGTTGACTTCAATATGCAAATTCTCCCTCTCCCGAGAGCCTCCCAGAGGGGGCCTGGGGGCGGAGCCCCCAGCGAGCCGTAAGGCGAGTCTAAAATATATACAACCGCATGTGTAACTCATCTATAGATACAAATTCTAAACTATTTCCAGATGAGCTAGAGACTTGAAATTTGGCACGGATATTCCTTTGGTGCTCAAACCCCTAGGAAAATTATCAAAACGAAACATTTCCACCCCCGACCCCCCCAAAGGGGGGGAAAAGTGGGAAAAAATTGAAGTTCGAAAAAAGTACTTTTCGTTTTTGGGCTATAGCGGCCTAAACCAGAGGTCCTATTGAAAAACGGACTGCACCACGTGTCACGGATTTTTCATGATCTACAACTTTGGTCCTGTGACTTTTTGTCCTATCTCGTCTCCTTCACCCTTAGATTGAACTAGATTTTTCAATTTTCATAGATCTTACCTGGGTTTTCCGGCAATAGTTGACTTGGTATACTACGTAGGCCCGTATAAATTTTTGGGAATATTTATTGGGTGGTCATACTACATATAAAACCTTCATAACAAACAATTTCAACCCCCCTCACCCCCTAAAAGGTGGTGAAATGGGGGAGAACTTGAATTTCGATAAAAGTACTGTTTGATTTTTGCCTCTGGCGGCTAAAATAAAGGTTCTGTTCAAAAACTAAGGTTATTTCCACAGTTGAAATTAAATTTACTACAATTTGGTCATTACGTATTTTGCCTTATCTCAACTCCTTTACCCCAAAAATGACCTCTAAAGTTAAAATTCATATACATTTTTCAGTTTATTTTGGGTTTGATGATTCTTCAATATTTATTTTAGCTTATAGACCTCAAATTTCACAATGAGATAATAAGTTTGATCCTTTAGGGTTATCAGGGGACATGCGCAGAATTCACCCCGTTTCAACCCCTAAAATAGCCCTCAAAAGTTAAACTTTCGTTGAATTTTAACATTTCCTCCAGGTTTTCAGCTCCAGATGATTTAATGTTATACGTATAGGGCTGAAATTTGGCATACATGATCTCTAAAACATATATGGTACAAATCAGGAATAATATAACTAGTTGTAATATAAAATTGCATATAAAGTTAAAAAACTTCAAAATCCGTTAAATGTCAGCGATTATATCGAGGTATTTCATCCCGGTTCAAACCAACTTCCCGATTAACTAGAAACTTTAAATTGGCATGAATATTTCTTGGATGGTCAATATATAGGAAAAAAATTATCAAAAAACGCCATTTTATATTTTAACCTCCTCAAAAAAATACAAAAATTGCTTACAAGCTATGTTATAAATCAGCAATAATAAAACTTTTTCTTTTTTAAATTTTTTTAAAAATAAAGTTTGTTATGTAGCTTGATTTAGTTGTTATTTAGTCGAATAATGGCCTAAATTTCCCAATTCGTTCATTTCTATGACATCAAACATGCATGCTCATTTCTCACGTTAATGATGTGGAAAAACTGTAATATGTTGATTTTAAGTTTAATTGGATTTAATTTGTTTATTAAAATAGCACTCTTATCTACTAATTCAAAAGGGAGGAAGAGGAAATACCCAACACTAGCCTGATCAGACCATCGGATGTTGGGGTTAGGTGGGGATAGATAACCCTTCAAAAATGGGGGTTTTGGGATCTTTACATAGAAAATGAAAATTATCAGATCCTGGGTTGAACCATTAGATTTAAATTGAAAAAACAACAATTTGTACTGTGAATAATTGTACTGCCCAGTAATTTGTCTCAATGTTTACCTTATCAGTAATATAACTAATTCGTAATTAAATGCATATGAAGTTAAAAAATCTTCGAAATTTGCCAAATGCCAGTGATTTTCTCAAGGTATTTCATTCCGTGTCACGTTCTTATTCTACCTAGACTTCTGAAATTTGCAAACCGTATATGTGTGACTTTCGGTTGCGCTAGAAAAATAAAATTTAGCATGCACTTTCCTCATTGCTTAAAAACTGAGTGTAAAAGTATCAAAACTACAAATTTTAAATTTCAACCCCTTCAATAATTTATTAATAAATCTGTGAAAAAGCTTTTTAAAACGGTTATTTTGACCTCTAGTGGCTGAACGGATGGTCCTATCAAAAAACGGACTGCACCATGTGTCACGGATTTTTCACGATCTACAACTTTGGTCCTATGACTTTTTGCCGTATCTGGTCTCCTTCACCCTCAGATAGCTTTAGAACCTTCGATTTTCGAAGGTTTCGCTAGGTTTTCCAGCTCCAATCGACTTAATATTATACGTAGAGGGCTGAAATTTGGCACACATCATATATACAGCCTGTATGCTACAAATAAGCATAATATAACTGATTCTTAACAATACTCTCGAGGCATTTTATTCCGTGTCGCCTTCATACACTACCTACACCCCTTATGACTTCCGGTTGAGCTAGGAATATGAAATTGTATTTTCCTCATTGCTTTAAACCAACGGTTATATTTGTTAATCGCAATTTTAAATTATAACTCTCTCAAAAATGATAACAGACCCTCAAAAAAATTTTTTTAATCTCGTCTCTTTCACCCTTAGGTAGCTATGTAACTATCAATCTTCGAAGATTTCCCCCAGATTTTTCCGCTCCAGTTGACTTGATATTAAACATACATGGCTTAAATTTGGTACATATCTTGTCTACAACATATATGTTACAAATCACCAATGGAGGATAAAATACAGGAAAAATTATCAAATCTCGCCATTTTTTATTTAAACTCCCTCCAAAAAATATGAAAAAATCGCTAAAAAAGTCCTTTTTAGGTATATTGAGCTCTAGTGGCCTAACCGATGGTCCTATCGAGAAACGGGCAGCACCAGGAGTCACTGATTTGTTACGATCTACAACTTTAGTCCTATGACTTTTTACCCTATCTCGCCTCCTTCATCCATAAGTATAACAAATACCTCCTTATTTTCATTTCATATATTGAGCTCTAGTGGCCGAACCGATGGTCCTATCGAGAAACGGACAGCATCAGGAGTCACTGTTTTTTTACGATCTACAACTTTGGTCCAATGACTTTTTCCCCTATCTCGCCTCCTTCACCCTTAAGTAGCTCTTGAAAGTTGAATTTCTACACATTTTCCCGAGGTTTTCCAGCTTTAATTGCCTAAATCATATATTGAGCTCTAGTGGCCGAACCGATGGTCCTATCAAGAAACGGGCAGCACCAGGAGTCACTGATTTTTTACGATCTACAACTTTGGTCCTATGACTTTTTCTCCTATCTCGCCTCCTTCACCCTTAAGTAGTGAAGTGAATTAAGCATTTTCAAAACTTAGGCATTGTTACTTCCAAACAAATACTTTTGCCTTACCCATGACCCCACTTATCCCCTGTTTACTATCAAGTAATTAACCTCCCAACACCAAAACCATCCCCGCCACCAACTACCTAATGCTGTACACCACCAAAGATACCATGAGCTGGGAATCTGAACCTAAACAGTAAAATTAATTATGTATTGTGTCTTTTCAATATCAAAAACCCTGACCCTTTAGCATAATCAAACGCCTTTCGTTAATTTTACCCCATTTCAACCCCTCAGAAGTCCTCATAAGTTAAACTTCCATTGCACTTGACTCGTGTTTTTCATATAGATTTTGTATCGTTTGGAGATCCATTTTGTCGTTTTCCTTACCTGGCCTCACAAACAAAATTAACCGCCCCAACAAAAAACAACCCCCTCATCCCCACCACCAACTATCCCCTTTAACACTACCACAATTTCTTGTACAGCGGCATTGTAAACAGTTTAATTTCATTAGTCTGTAAATTTCATCATCCACCCTCTGGTTTCACCTCATTTTTATATAATTATTTCTTACCACTCAACCAAAAACACCCCAACCACCAACTATCTC